>JACAXG010000011.1:2938861-4336428 GCA_018881555.1 Amblyornis subalaris | reverse complement strand
AAAGGAAAGGAAAGGAAAGGAAAGGAAAGGAAAGGAAAGGAAAGGAAAGGAAAGGAAAGGAAAGGAAAGGAAAGGAAAGGAAAGGAAAGGAAAGGGAGAAGGAAGAAATAAGGCCAGAATAAAGGATGCAACTAAGCACAGTTTTACTGATGATTCCCTTCAGGTTTTCTATGACACAGAATACAGTAATTCATGGGCAAGTAGAGGAAACTTTATGTTCTTTTCCTTTTTTTACATGCTTATACCCTATGTATTGAACTGCAGCCTATTTTCTTTTTTCTTGACAATTACTCCAAATATAGGGTGCAAACTGTGCCTACACAGTCTGTTCCACCCACAGCTATGTTATAAAAGCATAGCATTTCCAATAAATAATATATAGGAGCAATTACAAGTCTGTTTAAGAAAGAATGAAAGAAAATAAAGTCAAGATGAGCTCTGAGTGCATCTATTGCCGGAACAGAAAAGCCAGATGCTAAATAATTCAGACACTGTGTTCAGAGACAAGGACAGCCCCTACTCCAGCTATGTCTTCTGTTGACAGAACAAATGTTCTTGTCTTGTGTTTCATGTCCCCAAATTCTCAGAAGCAATGCTAATTCCATTTATAATTTCAAAGAATTTCWGTCAATTTATTTGTTTGCTGTTTTTTAGGCATGCATTTCCCTGTTTCCTAGATATTCATCACAAAGAGCAATAATCAGTACCAGTACTATGAGAGAGAATCCCCCCTCCTTACCATGACCCAGATATTCCAATAATGGGGATTTTGTTCTGATCACTATATTCACTGTCATTTGTTCCAACCTGTGTCACCTCTTTGGAAAGCAGCTCCAGGGAGACAACCCTTAGCAGAGCCAGGAATAACAGGTGTAGATCTGGTCCCTACTGTGAGTGTTCATCCGAATGGCATCACCCTGTGCCTCCCCATCCAGACTTGCTTGTGTCTCTGAGAAAGGCCACCAAAGCCACCAAGCACTCAGCCCTGCACATGTTTCCCGTGGGATCTCCTCACTATATCATACCTGGAAGGACGACTGASGGAGGGCATATTCAGACTAGCAGCTGGTGAGAAAGCCCACTGGGAGCTGAAGGAGGCCCTGGACACTGGTGAATGTCTTGACCTGGAGAGCCCAGCTGTCTACTGCTGGCACTCACCTTGAAGGGGACTTCTCTGAGTTTGGCCTGTGAGAGCTCCTTGTAGACCTGCAGGGATCACTGGATTTGACCTAGCCAAGGCCCCAAGCTAAAACCACAACAAAGCCAAATGCGATGGTTTAGGCTTACAGAAGTTTGGCCTCTTTCTTTGCTGCATCCTGGTCCATTCCTCTTGTTCTGTCCCCGATTTCTGGCATGCCCACAGGAAACTCAGTCCTGCTAACAGACTAATGCCAGTTCCCTTGGCATGTGCCCAGGAAGCTGCCTGTTCCATCAGGGTCAGTGGGTAGCTGTGAGAGCTGGCAGCTGAAGGCAAGCTGCTTCCTCCTGAGACAATTTCCCAGAGGCTTGAAACATGGCTTAGCATAGTCTGAAAGTCACACAAGACAGCCACAGGCTATGACATGCCCTAGAAAAGCCTGCCTGCAGTGATGTCTCTTGACAAGATATGAGCGCTTAAAGTTGTACCAACACCCAAAAGTTCAGAGTGACAAGGTTCACACAAGAAAACACACAGCAGATGTTCAGTATTTGTCCTTCAGGTGCCCATTATGCCCTCTGAGAGGTGCTGGTACCTCCAGGGCATTCCTGGTGGGGTTGGAAATCGGGCATTTTTCTCACGGTCCAGCTTGTCCTCCTGTCATTGTTTTCCTCTCATTTCTTGGGACAAACATTTGATGAAGGAAAATATTTTTTGGTAGCATAACTGGCAGCAGATATGCTATCAGCTTTGTKCTTTCCACAGTTAACTCTTGCCAGTAGGGAATGACTCTAGCTGGAAAGCACAAAAAGTCACCTGCTACACTCTTGCTGATGCCATGTCACAGTTCTCAAAGGAGGAAGCTTGGTCCTTGTCTCTTCTCAGTCCCCACCTGTCTGGCCTGCTGGGACCCACCCCTATGCTGAAGGATGGCAGCCACTAGGACACAAACRTGCCCACGGGTGTGAGGTCCTGCTCAACAGAGATGCCTGATGGCCAGGGCTGGGGGTGCCTCTGCATGCCCCCCAGCCTGCCTGCTCCCTGGCTAGGGACACTGGGACAGGTCCTGACCACCAGACCCTGCCATGACTCCCCTCACTGCACCCTGACAACAAGGTGAATGTGGAGAAATATGGCATAGAGCAAAGACTTTTTTCCCTCATGTTCTCATCCCTTAGCTGGCAGGTGCTGCAACAGCTGATGAGAAAAGGAAAATAACTTGCCTTGCTTTGACCTCTGTTTGAATTACTATGTCTTTTGTATATGACTGTAGAATATTTTTCATAAAGATTGTTACTCTAGTCTCGGAATTTATAATTTCCAAAGCTGTTTAGAATTTTATCAGGATGCAGGTCCTCTCTGTAAACTCATTTATTCAAGTGCTATCCAAATCGTTTTAGTTTTTTCCACATAAAGTGGCAGTGCTCTGTATTCTTCTGTCTATTCCACTGAAACTCTCATTCCAGGTTCTTCTTCTTATGTCTTAAATTGACAGATCTCTTCCTCCTTGACCGCTAACATCTTAGCTTTGTCTCCTCAGGGCAACTCAAAACTAAGCTTCTTTTGCATTCTTACTCATCCTGACACCACCACTCCCTTTCCTGTGACTATTCATTAGCTGTTCTTACAGATGGTCTCTATCCCAGCTTAGGTCATATCCTCGTCTATACCACATACTGCAAATATGCCATTTTCACCTTAGAAACAAGTTAAAATAAGCTCTGACTATCATGAAAGGATCCCAATTCTTCATTATTCTTAATGTTTCTAGTTGAAGGAAAAAAAAAAGAGCAAAAAATGGGTACACTTACAAAAATATCCATGTTATGTGTGCCAAAAAAAGTCTCTGTATCCTAGTATTTGCTCCTCCATCTGTTGAATGTAAAAGCCATGAAGCAAGGACTGGCTTTTTTGTTTGTTTTTTTTTTTTTTTTTAGTATTCCTTCGGCTGCAGTCAAGAGGAAGCCCTACAGAAACTATCTAATGATGCTTAACCATACTCTCTACCTGCACTAAATATGATATAGGTAATATCTGTTACTTCTATGGGAAGTAAAAATTATACCTTGGAGGCATGCTGATGACGTTCATCTCTCCAAATTAGTCTGGAGGAAATTCTGCTTTGCAATATACAAATCCAGTTCCCCTTAAGGTGGCCTTCCCTCATTCCGGTTCCAGAGGAAGAAAATGTGATTAAGAGGACCAGCGTAAGCACGTACCTGAAAATGCGCTTTGCACAACTTTCCAGGCTCCAGAGCAACAGCAGAGTCTCACTCTCAGTGCTCCTCAGATTCAGGGGGTTTGGATGCAAGGTTTTGTTTTATCATTTGTTTTTAGTTTCTGTTTTAGCTTGCCTGTTTATGACATTTTATACCAATAAACAAAATTTATCGAAAAGATACTGGAAATTAGCAGCGAGAATAAAACCTACAAAATGTTCTTTACCGCCCTTCTATCTGGTAAAACGGACAAAAGCAATGAAAACCCGTGAAATTTCAGAAGTTGCATTTTATCTGTCTGGCCACAGAGTGTCAATGTTTTCCCACACATTTCTCAATGGAGAGACTACCTCCAGAGCAATCAGCTCCTGCCAAACAGCAGATGTCAGAGCTCCTGCTTTGATTTAGGGGGAGGCCCTTGATACCCTTTTGCAGTTGGATCATTTTGAAACAGGTTTTTCTCAAAACCAGCTGCACTTATGTTTTGTGTGTCTGTCCTTTCACATCCACAGGAAGCTGATGGTGAGCACAGCAGAACAGAGCTGGAAGATGCCAGCTCCATGCAGGTCACATTTAGCTCCAGATTGTTTTCACATCAGATTTAGCTGGCATCATATCCTAGGATTCCACAGTTTGAGCGAAAACAGTTAACAGACTGTTTGGAAAAAACTGATGGAAAAAAATAGTGCTTAATGAGGAGAGAAACAAGAAACACTGAAGAATTTTATTCCTTTTATATCCTTTAACAGGTCACTGATACTTGCCATCATGACTCTTCACTGTTTGTGGTCATTTACAGAGCTGCAGATACAGAACAGGCTTTTAAATCCACAACTGATGAAAGTATAAATTCTCCTAAACTTGGGTTTAATCTATGACTACACACACCTTTGTGATCTCTGGTTTCGACAACATATCCCTAGGAATGAAACTGCAGACTCAGGTTACATTAGGGTTTGGGGTGTAACTCCATGCCTTGCTATTGTTCATTTTGAATCTGAAGTGTTCCCACTCGGTCATTTGAGAAAAGCACTTCATAGTCACCCGCCACTGTTATCAAAAGAGATGTAAGCTGAGACTGTCAGTGTAAGAGAGAGGGATCAGCAACTGAGCTAAACCACCAAGGCCAGCAACATACGCTATCTGTGCACTGTCTTAGGCAACAACTCCTTTTGTTCTATAAAACTTGTCTCTGAATAACATTGCTTTGCCTGCTTGGCCTATTTAATGCTTTCATAACATTTYCAGTCAGTCATAACTTTTCCAAGACAGATATCAGATTTCATAACCCTTTTCCTGGAGTTTTGTTATTGCTGGCTTTTACAAAAACTCACACTGAGAGAAAAAGAACTGAAACTAGTTATTTGCAAGATTATAAAATTATTTCTGCTCCACACAGCACTTTTTAGCTGTTTCAGCTGCTTGTAAAGCTCGGACACAGTATAAACTGCCTGCAACTACTGTTTAAGGACTTATTGCATGCTAAAATTAGTGTGAAAACTAATTAGTGATAACTAATAACAAGAAACATAAACAAATGTGAATAAAAAAAMCCCCTGACTTGGGGTTTGTGTTCTGGTACTTGGTAAAACAACTGGGTTTCTGAATGTGGTAACTAAGCAAGGCTGTCCTGCGGAACTAAGATCTCAGTTCTGTTTCTGCAGCTCCACCTTTGCACCATTTCCTAGCAAAGTCAGGAAAGGCAGTTGTCCTTGACAGTTCCTTTGCGAAGCACAAACACAAGGTGAAAATAAGTGTTGTGTATGTTCCCTTTCTGGCTCTTTTGGGCCTCCCATGGAGGCACTGATGACACTTTTCCATGTATCTTCTTTATGCCTTTTCTTTCTGATGCTCCAGAATTCCCACAATGTATTCAACAGTACCTTCCTGATGCCAGCAGCACAGTAAGCAGCAACTTGGCAGGAAAATTCTGKTTTTACCCCGGGCCTACCACTGTGCTTTCCTTCCCTCATATTCCAGGGCAGAATTTCTTCAGCATCACTGATTCCCTCTCAGAGCAACCCATCCACACTTGATTTCCTGGGTTAMTGAAATTGATTTTTCTTTTCTATTATTTTCTTTTCTTTCCTTTTTTTTTAAATTACAATTTCTTCTTTGAATTTAGCTTTCCTCTAAATTGAACATCCCCAAAAAGAGACATACTTCTATGGGCGTGACTCTACTGCTTTATGTTTCACATCTATCAGCTCCCCACTCTCCGCAGCCCCTAGCTGCCTTCTGACCCACTGTCACAAAAAGAAGTAAATTTTGAAAAAGGCGGAAGCCATTTCCTGGTAACAACTTTGTGTTAACAAAAGAGGTCTCTTGGGAAGGCCGGTTTCTAATCTTCCCTTTCCTGGATCCTCCTGCACGGCTCTGTCACCTGCTTGATCTGTATTGAAACAGAACAGTAAACGGACAAGATTGTGCCAATGCCAGGGTCTAGCAGTCTAGTTTACAGACTGCGTGAATACCTTTGAATGAGCAGAAGTTGCTATGTGACTGAGTCAGAATATCCTTATCCCTGTCTCCGGGATCCACCTGCACTGAGGCATTACTGTCACCAGCCTTCAGCAGAACCAGCATGGATCCTGCCGCAGCCGAACTCTGCTGGGCTGCGGCCTGGGCGGGCCTGGGCTGCTCACAGCGCCACCTTGCTTTCCCCTCGCCTTCGCGACGGTGAGGATGGGAGTGCCGACAGGTGCCATCAGTTCAGGAAGGACACTGAGGTGCTGGAGCGGGTCAAGAGAAGGCCAACAAGGCTGGGGAACGGTATGGAGCACAAGTCCTATGAAGAGCGGCTGAGGAGGCTGGGCTTGTTTAGCCTGGAGAAAAGGAGGCTCAGGGGTGGCCTTATTGCTCTCTACAACTGCCTGAAAGGAGGGTTTAGCCAGGTGTGGGTCGGCCTCCTCTCCCAGATAATTAGTGGCAGGACAAGAGGAGAAAGCCTCAAGGTGGGACAGGGGAGGCTGAGGTTGGACAGGAGGAAGAATTTCTTCACAGAAAGGGCGATTAGACATTGGAATTGGCTGCCCAGAGAGGCGGTGGAGTCATCGTCCCTGGAGACGTGTAAGAAAAGACGGAACGGGGCACTCGGTGCCATGGTTGACATGGGGGTGTTCGGTCAACGGCTGGACTCGATGATAGCGGGGTCTTTTCCCATCTCCCTGTTCCCGTGATCCCGCAGCCCGCCCTGGGCTTGGGGGGAAGGAGGGGGAGAACCGGCACATGTCACGCGCCCGCGCGCTCGCGGCGCCCAATAGGGAGGGAGGAGCCGCCCACGTGACGGAGCGCGCGCGAACGGTCAAGAGGGAGGGGGCGCCCCCCGCGCTCCCGAGCCTCTCTGGCGAGTCACGTGATGAGGCGCCGCTCTGCCCCCTCCGCTTCCCCCCCGCCGTGGTCACGTGCGCCGGCGGCGCGCGCGGCCCCGACGGCCGTGAGGGGCAGCGGCAGCGGCTCCGGGCGGGACGCGCGGGGGCCGCGCCAGGCGGAGCGGCCGCGGGGAGCCCGCCGGGAGCCCCCCGGGACCTGCCGCGGGCACCGGGTGAGCAGCGCCCGCCCCTCGCCGTCCCATCAGGGCGCTGCGGGCAGCGGGCGGGCACCGCGGCTGTAAGGGGCTGTGAGGGTGGCGGTGCCCGTGCGGAGCGGGAGAGCGAGGAGAGGAGAGAGAGAAAGGGTCCTTGCCGCCAGAACAGGGCTGAGATGGGGACCCTCACCCGCGCTCTGTCGCGCTGCTAGTGAATTTGTCCCCACAGCCCTCTGGAAGCCTCTTACTGCATGTCCTTAACATTCTGTGTTCCTACCGCTTTTTGGTTGTTTTTTTTTTTTTTTTTTTTTTCCTGGTTCCTGGTCTTTCGGTTTATCCTTCCCTTTTGTCGCCAGCTTCCTGAAGGCTGAGCGAGATATCTGGCTTGTCGCGGCGGGAGAAGAAGCAGGAAAAACGCTTTTTGTTTTTCCTCGCCCGGCTTTATATGAACAGCTACAGCGCTTCTTCAGCTTTTTAACGCGCTTCTCCTAATTTGAAGGGGTATTTATTTTTTATAAAGGAGCTTGCAGAGTTCTAATTTAGAAAGCTCTTCTTCCAAATTAAGGGAATATTTGCCTTTTTTGGAAGGAGCTTGAAGGGTTCTGATTCAGAAAGTTCRAGTCACCCGTTTGTGTTGTCCTCTACTGACGAAAGGTAAAATGGGCTTTAATCATTCCGACAAGGGGTGGGATTATGAGAAGAGGGTGCAAAGCATTGTAAATGAAAATGTGTTTGGAGCAAAGAGTATTTTAGGAAGAACTTTGGAAGCTGTTTGGAAGATGCAGTCATTCTTTAGAGCCTTAATATGAATGTTTTCCCTTTATGGCTTATGTCTGTATGCATCAGATTGAAAGATAGGCGTTGCTTTAAAAGATGTCTTGTCCTCGGTGAGTGGATTTGATAAATTGCACTGGTGGCTCAGCGTAAAAAACAAAAAAAAGGAAAAAGGCTTAGTGTGATTGTAATTACAGTTTTGTAATTGGAATTTTGTTGTGTTGGGTGGATGACTGCCATCTTAACAAGGGTTGTTTCCTCTGGCTAAACCGGTCATGTTCARCAGTGTTCACGTGCATGATGCTCTTTGCTTGTATCTCTCTCAGCTGGTTGCTCAAAACAAGCAGGAAGTCTGGTTGTAGGGCCTTAGATCAGCAGTTGCTTCCCCYGCTGTATTGCTCATAAAAGGCATTTGAAAATAAATTGTGTAGAGGGTTGGAACACACGGGTTTTGCCATAGAAATTTTGCTTTGTATAAGGTCCAAGGAAAGTAAGTTAGGGCACRTGATTTCAGGGAGTGCAGTATCTCTTTATTGGCAGGGAGAACGCCGCAGTAACGTCACTTAGTTCRTACATCTGATTAATGTCAATAGTATTATTAATATAATAGTAATATCTTGTTTCCATGTTCTTTCTCAGTGCTGAAATATGAGCTCAAAAAAAAGCAAACATAGACTGGAGAAAACATGGGGAAGATTAGTGTTATGTGAAGGATTTGATTCTTCCTTGGTTGAGGTGTACTTCAAATTAAAAAGGGATTAAGTGTGCCAGTCACTCTGTGTTGTTCTAAAGCCAGATATCCCAGCTTTTGTGTTCTCACTGCTGTTCATAATTCCCATAGACAATTAGGACAAACGAAGGCCTGAGCCTGCAGTTTTTCTGTGCAGGAGTAGGTCTGCCCAGCTGGAATACACTGCAGCATTGGAGCCTGAGGAAAGAGTGGAGCAAACAAACATGCGATTGTGTTCAAACAGCCTTTGCAAATAAGAGGATAATCTTTGAGGAGTTAACTATAGTTTTTTTGTTGCAATTACAATTGGTACTGTTTCCCGGTAGGATGTTGTGTTAGGCTATTGTTCTAGCTAGTGTGGATTAGTTTAGATGAGCTAGAAACTCTGCAGAATGCTCTCTAAAATAATTTTAGCAAAGCATTTTGTAAACACTGTTGGGTTTTTTTTTTTAGACGGGGATTCATGTTTGCCTGCTTATGACACTGTGAATCAGCTTGCAGGCTTTTTATTTAGCAAGCAAATTACTCAGGAGTTGAATGTGTAGGCAGCATTTTAGCACAGGATTTTTGAGGGCCTATGTCTCCAAAAGTGTGTGGTTTTTTTTAATTGTGAGCAGATGTAGATGTTTTCCCCCTAATGTTGGTGGCTACTCCGAGGTCAATTTCTTTTTAATGGCAAGATGTGATTAGTTCTGTTTCCTTTTTTAAAAGTCGCCCCTTTTTGCTTATTTTTAGCCTAAGTGAAATTCAAGCAGTCATCCCTGTTTCTGTTCATGTTTGGATACTGAGGCTGTTGGATCATTTTGGAGATGTCAGAGCCGTGAGAAAAGGTGGTGTTGATGTAAACGCCCTCTGCTGGCTGATTTTTCAGCAGAAATAAAGCTTTTGTGTTGTATAGTTGTTTGTCTCTTCACCATGCAGCAGAAATTAACAGTTAAGAGGTAGCATCCGGTGTTTCTAAAAGCAACTAGAGCACCCAGTTGAAGCCCAGGAGTTTTATGCTCAGAAGATTTTTAATTGCAATTAACTTTAGAGCTATGTGTTGATAAATGACAAGTACTCCTTAGAGCCATTGCTGCCTTGTTGCACACAGAATCTGAGCAATAGCTTGACAGCTAATATATTGAGATTGCTATTAGCCTGCAGATTAAAATAACTAGATGACTTCGGGGTACATCTGGTACATTTGCTACTACGTTGCTGTTACAAACTTACACTGTGTGTGATGTAGCAGGGTCCTATCAGGAAAAGTAAATAACCTCAGGTCTGTGACTGACACACTGCAGGAAGGGTGAGTGAAGGACGCTGTGTTTCTCTATGCTACGGCTTGCAATGACGTGACTGAAGTCACCTGGATCATCAGCCTTTCGTAGCAAGGGTTTACACGGAAGAAACTCTGCACATGCCTGTCCCCCCCATATTTGGCTGAATGTTGTGCAAGGGTGAAGTTTGAGTGTGATTGGTGTGAGGGGTCAATCACAGTATCGCAATGTCTGTCCTTTTGGAAGTGTGCAGTGTATCTTATAGGATGTTGGAATCAATTTGGTTTCAGTTTTGATAATGCTGAATTACTTTACTGACGTCTCCATTTGCAGTCCTATATTTAAAAATAGATTTCCCAATGCTTTTTTGTCACTGTAGACTTTTTTTTCCCCTTCCTGTAACTGCCAGAACTTTTATKGGAAAACTAGGAAATTGGCTAAGGTTGTTAAGGAATCCATCTTTAGAGAGAAAGAAGGTGGTGCTTCTGCCGAAGTTGAGCATTTATTTGCTGTGGAAAATGAAGAATAAGTAGTTAAATCAGCTGTCTATGCACAGTTGCAGTTAAGAAACTGTACACACTGTGTAATGCCCAGAACTCTGAGGTTTGTGTGTCATTTCTCTTTCTTAGACATAGGGATAAAGAAGAATAGCTGTTCTTGCTACTGTAGAAGTGTTGAAAGCAAATGATGAGAGGTCTCCAGCAAAAGGCGGAATCTAAGGACAGTAGTTAATATTTCAAGAGGAGGGGAAGAGAGTGTGTCTTTGAGGAGAAACAGTACATATTACATAAAAGGCAAGAGAGTTTTTTTTTTGTTGTTTGTTTTGGTTTAAGGATTTTTGTGAATCTTCATTGGTTGCCAAACCTGGATAGATTTTAGGATTGAGATTTATTAAAGAAATTAACCTGCCAGTGGCAGATGAGTTGTCATTAAGAACCTTTTGGGGAAAACCCCCAAAATAGCTGTAGAATTGTAGTAACAGTTGAAAGGGCTGAAAATATACAGCGTTTTTTTAGATAAAGCAGTGTTAACACCTGTTAACAATTGTAAGGATCTTCACCTGTGGATGGAGTTAGTTGCTCATATCTTCAACTTGGGAAGTCTTGTGTGCTTAAAAGCTTTTATCTGACAAGATACCAGGTTGAGCTTTGAGGTATGAGAGGTGCAGTGTAACTTGCAAAAGTTTTGGAAGTGCTTGGAAAGGTTTTGTCAAAGAGCAGTGGTTARCTGAGTCATACAGAGCAGAAAAGAAACCAAATGGATTGAAGACCTACTGCATAGATCAGGAAGGAAGAGGCAAGGTAGCACATTTTAAACTGCTTACCTTTAGTGTAGAATAGGTTCTCAGGGTGCTCTTAATATGCTAGGGTATTTTCTATCAAAATAACATTTTGTCTTCATGTCTTAAATTCACAGAATATGTTGAAAATAACTGCAGTGAATAAAGTATTTTTCTTAATATCCAGTTTGACATGTTTGTGCATTGCCAGTTGTATATTACATGAGGCAAGTGAAGTCAGAAGGGACAGCTACTTGGTCTGCTCAAAAGAACAAGTCCTTGCTGTCTTGTTTTAATTGATTCATAGTGCCATACATTAAAAGATTTGCCAAAGTGAGGTAACAAATCTTAGCAGCTAACTAGCCTGTGCTTGTRTCTGGACTAGAAATTAAGAAGGCTTAAATACATTCAAACCTGTTTAGCTGTGTCTTGGCATTGGGTAGACTTCCAAAAAAGAAGAGTTGTTCCACAAATAAATTTATTATGAATTTGCCATCTAGAGATTTTAGGTGTTTTCAAGACCTCCTTCAAATGTGAAATGTAGAGTTAAGTCAGGCTCTTAGTAAGAGAGGTGCCTGTAGAGCAGAGTTTGTTGGATCAAGTTTATGAAATCTGATAAGGAAGCAACCCTGCCTGGGTTTTGTTTGTATTGGGTTTTTTTGTGGACATATTTCCACTGTGACCTCAGCGTTTCTCAAACTTTATTTATTATTACCATCACTTCTTTTATACCCTCTTCTTCCAAGAAACATCTGCACTGAGTAACAGTTGACTGCTGTTCTTAAATAGCTTTCTGAAGGTTTTCAGCACAGTTTTGAGAACCAAGCATCAGAAGAAAAGGAAAGAGGCTGTCTTGTGTTCTCACTGGTATCCATATCTGATATCCAGGTCATCATCAAGAAGCAGCCTGACTTGAAAGCAACAGAGCAAAGAATAGGGGGATTGAGTTGCACTGAACAAACAAATGAAAAGGAAAGAACTAAATGTTGGTGAGAGGATGGCATCTGGGTAGAGACTGTGCTTCTTACCCGTCTAACTTACCTTTTTGGGTTTTACTGTTTTRTTATGATTTGTCTTGTCACTGACATTCTGTGGAATTCTCCACCGAATGCACTCCACATTTCACAAAACTTGCTGGTACCCCTGAGCATCCAAGCATGGATTGTAGATTGTAAGTGGCAGAATCCCTTCAGGGTATGAGCARTGTTACAGTTGTTGTGTGCAGGATTGAATGCCTTGATAAGCTTTGTATGTTTGTGCTGACTGCCAGCTTTGCTCTTGAGCTGCTGCAGTTGTCCTGAGGAAACTGGGAAGAGGGAGCATTGGAGAAGGATGGATTGTATACATCTGTGTTCATTGGCAAATATCTCTATACACAGTCATATTTCCAGCTTTTAATGTGATCCATCTTATTTCTAAGTGACAGATTATGACAATTTTACTTAATTATTCCTCTATGATATGTTTCACTGCTTAATTGCACAAACTCATGCTTTCCTGCTCTCACAAATATTTTTTGACTGTAACAGCTTTTGATTACACAAGAGATGGCAGATTTGGGTCATATGCCCAACAGCCCCAGCCTTATTTTTATTTGCAGGTTTCACATATACATCAACTGCTTGCTTACATGGCATATGTAACTTTGTAAGACTACAAAAAAATTTCACAAATGAAAATTTTATAAATTGGAATTGCAACTGAAATCCCCTCTGAAAAGTCCCTCAGAATTCCACTCTGCCACCAGTGGATATTTCCTAGATCACAAATTTTTAATAAGTTTGCTTGTAGARCAGCAGATATTCAGCTGTAGTGAATACAGTTCACTTCAATACCCTGTTAAGAGAAGGTCTGTTTTTCCAGTGTCCTACCAGTGACTTGCTATTTGTTGACCTAAATACATGGAAGTACAATTATATATTTCATACAGAATAGAACGTTTACTATCAGAGCTATGTGTGGTTTTTTTCCCCATAAAGGAATTTACCTTATTGTCTGCTGATGAAAGTGCAAAATACACTTTTTAATAAACTTTTTTTTTTTTGTTACAGCAATGTCCTCTTGCTTGTAGAAATATCATGACACACAGCAGCATCATGGTGGATGTAGGCAAGTGGCCAATATTTACCTTGCTGTCACCCCAAGAAATTGCTTCCATTCGGAAAGCGTGTGTGTTCGGGACGTCGGCCAACGAAGCCATTTACATAACGCACAATGATGAGGTGAGCCTGGCATCAACTTGGGTGGGTGCTCTACAATGAGCTGTTTTCAGAGTCCATGGAATATTTGTAGATTCACAGCTTCTCAAAAGCATTAGGCAAAATTCGTGTTTTTCAAGATGTGTTGGATGTAGTGTTTGTTGTTTATATGGGGACAATATAGATGGAATGCTTAGAAAACTTCCAAATGGCAAAGGCCAGGATGGATTATGTGCACTTTTGAGGACAGGCAGAATTTAAAATACATTGTGGTATCTTGAAGTTAAGTGCAAACACTCCAGGTATGAAGATAGAAAACGAGGCTATGGCTTGCGAAGTAAAAATACACTGGAAGATTATCTGTAGATTTTAATGATTCAGAAACTCTTTACAAGTTAGCATTGTGCTGCTGAAAGAAAACAAGCCAGATGTTCTGGGATGTATTAATGGGAAGGTTTCTTATAAGACTGAGTAGGATAGGATTTTTTTTTCCCCCCAAGTCCTACCAAAAATGCCTGTAGGATGAACCTCCCACAGTATAGCTCTTTACATGCTTATGCTTTATATGATATTTACAAACTGCTTTTAAAAGAAGGTGGTGTTTTTCAGTTTTGCAGTTCCATACTTTTTATGGTGCAGTTCCTGCAAATAAAAAGCCTGACTTCCAGGTCTGTATGAATCTGAACAATTTAGGGTCATTAGTTAACATCCAAAGTATCCTTATGCTGACTCTTGAGGCTGCTAATTTCCATGTGTGAAGTCTCTGGCCCCTGGGGGTCCAAGGTGAAACTGTCCCCAGTTAATGAAGATGTGGGTATTACCACATCTGTGCATACCTGAGTATAAACCATTTGAAGTGAGTATTCCTTTGTTTTTCAGGTATTTGTTTTTGGACTGAATTGCAGTAATTGTTTGGGAACTGGAGATAATCAGAGCACAATAGTACCAAAGAAATTAGAAGCCTTATGTGGAAAGAAGATCTCCAGTCTCAGTTATGGAAGTGGACCCCATGTTATACTTTGTACTGAAGGTAGAAAATTAACTTTTAGTATGGAAACATAAGTTAAAGATTTTAAGTTCCATTTGCATTTAGCAGGAATGGATTAAGGTGTAATTGTATTAACTTGTTAACTGGCTAATGTACACTAAGGGGTTCTCATTGGTCTAAAGTGGAAGTAAATGGATTTTGTAATAGGTAAATTAAATGTCCATTATGTTGTGAATGTAGCATTTTACTCTGTCACTTAGGATGTTCTGTCTTAGCTGTGCACTTCAGTGTATTTCCACAATCTAGAGGTTATGCTGTGATATATGTGTATAAAACAAAGTATATAATTTTTTAGTATATGGGTAATTCTTGTAATAGTTTTCCTATTTAACATCCTTTCACTTTCATGTTGGTATTTGTTAATTTCTTAAAACTCTGTCTTACCTTCCCTGGAATTTTTAGTGGTTTTTGTCACAAATATTTTTGCAGATGGTGAAGTGTATGCTTGGGGACATAATGGTTACAGTCAACTTGGAAATGGCACAACCAATCAGGGTATTACTCCTGTTCAAGTTTGCACAAATCTGTTAATAAAGAAAGTGGTGGAAGTAGCTTGTGGCTCTCATCATTCCATGGCGCTGTCATTGGATGGGGATGTAAGTTGAAACCTGTTCAAATCTCTTAATCTCCTTCTTGAAGTGAATAGTGGAGGTGACCTTGCAGTTTGAACTTCTGTTTCTACAGTGTAGTTACAAACAGAACCTTTTCTCCAGCTGCCTCAAACAAGGGTGTCCTTTTCTTCAGAGCGGATTTGAAAACAACTAAAAAAACCCAAAAAGCCAAATTATCAGACCACCCTGCCAAAAAAAACCCAAATCCAGAAACAAGGGATGTAAGGCTTAGTAAACTTTTGTGTCTCTCAGAGGGTTGAGGCTAGAAAGATGTGCCACTTACAGATGAAAGAATGGTTTGTAAGGTGAGAGATATAGTTTATTTGTTTATTTGCTTGCAGTTCTGTTAGGTAGGGGATGTATTGAGTTTGTATTTACTGGTTAGCATTTAGTCTGTTTCTTGTAGTCTTATATTCTCACACTGGTACTACAAGAGAATGTTTTTCTGCACACCTCTGAATACCTTGGTGTGTAGCTAATAAAAGAGCTCTTGGTTTATATCCAAGTCTTCTTTATGCTGTTTGTTTACATGGCTTCAGGCTATGTGTCATGGGAAACACATACAATTAGTTTCCAGTTATTCAGATTTTACCAGTGTATGCACAGTGGAAAGTCTGGTTTCAGCTGTGTGTTAACAAAAGAAAAGTTCTGATTTTAAGACCTTCTAACAATGAAAATGGAAACTACAATTCTTTTTCATTCTGGTACTCTGAGCATATCTATGTTGTAGTCTAGTATGGAATAACAGTGTGACAGCAATACAAAGTATTTTAAGGGTAGGAAAGAGAGATTGGGTTAACTTTAGTGTTCTGTGTTTTATCTGAAAGAAGAGCCTATGCTTAGGAAAGATTTTGTGCTGTCGTATGTTTAACTTGGTTAAACTCTCAAATTTGGTGAGCATGCAGGCAGGGGAGGGTATTCATGCATTGCTTACACCAGAGGTGCCTGCTGCTGTGTGGTAGCTGCCTGTGATGGCCATGCTGTCTCATCATAAATTTGACATGCTTGAAATCTCAACAGAAGCAGGGAAATTTCCCTGTGTTTACTATGCAGTTGATATTTGCGGCTTGCTTCCCCTTGTGGCTCCTTAGTGTACTCTAAATCCATCCCTGGTGTGCCTTGCAGTAACTTGATCTGTTTGTGCTCTGAGGTTTTACCTGTACCAGAATTGAGTACACTGTAAGCAGCAAAATGTGTTAAGCAGCTTTATTTACAGAAAGATTTGGCTGCCAAACTGCTTGTGACTTGATCTCCTGAAGCCTCAGGGAGACATTGAAGTTGGAAGTATTTGTGGAAATACCTGGCATAATTGGTTCATATGGTTTGGTGCAATTTTAATGCAGTGCAGATTTCTAAAAGAAGTATTTTAATGACAGAATTAAAGGAATGCAGGCATTCATGCTTCTTTGGCATGTTCTTTGGCATTATAATCTACCTTCTGAGATTCTCTATCTAAATATTTTCTGTTATTGAAATTAAGATATTTTATAAAGCATCTTCAAATATTCAGTAGGGATCAAAGATCCAGCAATTAGAAGTAACAAAAAACAGAGGACTTATTCTTTCTTTTGTTCATATTATACATGGTAAATGAGTTGTGTTGGTGGGGGATCTTTTGTTCTTTTCTTTGGTGAGTTGTTCGGGGGTTTTTGTGTGCCAATGGAGGTTTTTGTTTTTAATGACTTTTAATGATTTCTGGTTTGGTGTTGCAGTAAACAGGCAGCTTCTGACACCAAATGATGTGCAGTCTTCTCATTAGGGCACCTATTAGTGTGCTTGTACTGCCCAACATGTCTGTGGCTAAGTGTCTCCAAGAGGACAAACTTTTGAACTGGGTGAAGCACCAGGGAATGAACTATCAGAAATAGTTTTATGCCAAGCTGTGGGTGTGTATGCATGTAATAAAAATAGGAGGCACTGAAAACACAAAGTTATAAATATTTTTTTTATAGCAAACTATTTCCTTGTCTTCTTGACTTTCAGATAAATGGAACCGGTATTTTTGTTTGTGTTAGTAGTAGTTGGCCACTGGAAACTTTAAACTGACAGAAATGGTGGTTTTTTTTGTTAATGCTCTTGTGTAAGAGAATTTAGCTATTATGAAACATGGGCTGATAAAACTGTGTTCTTTCACAGGTTTTGAAAGATATAGAAGAGGTGTGATGATTGTCCAGCAATAACCTGGTTTAGAGTTCTGTGGAAAAAAACTATGTAGCTCTAAATTGGGGAGTTAAGYGTGTCTGGGGAAAAAAAAGACATTCTGGCTTGCATTCCTTTTTCCAACATCATGAAATTATAAAGGCAATCACTATGCTCTTTGTTTTACAGTTTGGCTTACATTTAATATGGAAATATGTTCCTTTTGTTTTCTGTTTTAGTCAGATGCTCTCATTCTATTGCACGAAGTTGGGAAAAGTGCTATATTCCTATTTGCTGGATCAGTCCTATTGCTGTGTATAATTTTCAGCTGTTGAAAATTAGTTTTAAGCGTTTTAGCTTGTTAAATAGGATAGCTTATCCAGTCTGCTGCTGACTATGGGAAGATTATCTATTGCTAGAATTGCTATTATTAGGGTTTAAACTGTGTGGGTTTGTTTGTTTTTATGGACAGCTGTATGCTTGGGGCTATAATAACTGTGGTCAAGTTGGATCTGGATCTACAGCAAACCAGCCAACGCCTCGAAGAGTTTCGAACTGTTTGCAGGGTAAAATTGTAGTTGGCATTGCTTGTGGCCAGACTTCCTCCATGGCTGTAGTAAACAATGGTGAGGTAAGTGCTGCTCCTGCAGCTGCATTCTCACATTCTCTGTTACCTGAACTTACCATGTTAGTGTCTGAATGTGGAGAAATGCTGACAGGTTAGGGTTCTATTGACAGAGTTATACTGAGAACTTCTGTGAGACCAGTTGAAGGAAAACACTGCAATTAACTGGAGATTCTGTCTTCAAACATTCCTTCTTATGGCGGAGACCATATGCAACACAATTCTTACCAAGTCTGTAACTGCAAGAATTTGAATAGTTGTATTAAGCATAACTGTTTTCACATTTCAATAGATTATTTAACATAGATAATGCTAAATTCTTTTAATTCACTAAATTAGTCTCAGTTAATTTCTTTAAACCATGCACAATTAAAAGTTAATTTTTCTGCAAGGATACTTCAGCTGATCCTGTGTTTTAAACACATTGCTTAATTGCCAGCAACAAAACTAAACCAAGCTTTTGAACATTGCCCTCATATTATGCAACTGTTCCATTTCACGTAAGTTTGTGGTGCTGTCTTGCTTGTAGGTGTGAACTGTAACCTTAATTTTACTGCATTTCACTAACCTCAGAGTGCAGCATCTCCTTGTGAATGGAAGGACTRTAAAGTCCCTGAGGTTGAGATGAGCTTTCACTGTGCATACATGTGTTATGATTTGTCCACTGTAACAAAACTAAAGGAAAAATTAGATAAACTGGGGAATTCCGTTTAAATGAACCAGCTCATCAGAATAATTAATTTCATGTTCTTGTTAAAGAAAAGGAAAGTAATAAGGAGAAAGGATGGTGTAAAAGTCAACTAAAGTGTTTATGCTATGGGAGAGATTTTGGTGTAGTGTCAAGTTTATTGCAAAGTTCCTACTACTTCGTGACATGTTTTTTGGCTTCTTTAAAAGGTAAACACGGGGTTGAAAAGTTGAATGCAGCAAGTCATTACAGTATATTTATCTTTCAGCCTTCTCTATATTGCTCTTCAAATAGCATGCAGTTTTTAAATAAGAAGTACTTTTCTTGGCTCATGCTTGATACTTAGTCTTAAATGATCTATGCTACTAGAGAAGAGTGGCTTAATTTTGTTTTTCTTTTGCACTCAGGTGTATGGCTGGGGTTACAATGGCAATGGTCAGCTGGGCCTGGGAAACAATGGCAATCAACTGACACCGTGCAGAGTGGCAGCGTTGCACAGCGTGTGTGTCCTCCAGGTATGTCCAATGTGGAATTGAAAGTGCATTCCAGCTGCTAGCTTCTGCTGAAATCCTCTCTTTGGAATATTATACCTGCTTCTACATTTCACAGTTCAAATGCTGAAATTTTTTTAGTTCCTGAGAATATATTTTSCTTATATAAAGTGCAAGTTAACTGTAAAACACTTGCTTTGGTAAATACTTGGGAAGATTTAAAGTTAGCTACTGTAACTATCAGTGAATAATGCTGTGGATACAAATTACATTTTTGTTACAAAGGTGAATGAACTGCATTAGTCAAAGACAAGAAATGAAGGCGAATCAGATATTCAAATTGGGTTCTACTGAGTATTCTAATTCGAGTATTCTACTTAGCTGTTCAGAAGTGAGGGGAGAGGGAAGATGAGTCACGGACATGGGTTTGATTGTTTGGTGGTTGGATTTAGTTTGGTTTGTTTGGATTTTAGTTGGGATTTTTTCCCTAGCTAAAGAATCAAACTAAAATATTGGATTTTCTGGGTTTTTAGTAAGGTTCTGTAAAGCTGCATGTGATAACTTGGATTGAAGGGTTGTTGATTGTTGAACTGCAGCTCTCATCATTACAGAGTACTCATACTGTATAGTATTCAAAATAAACCAGCTCTGAAATACTTTCAGAGTATTGCAAAATGTGATGAAGTTCAGTGTTCTTCATGTAAAGTGTCTGCAACTGAAAGCAGGTAGTGGCTAGGGAGACTTGGCCAGAGTGCAGTAAATTATTTGGGAGTAGCCAATTAAATCAACGAAGCTGGGACTTTTCCAGTACCTACAGCTGACATATTTTGTGTTAGCTTTAGTTACTGAGAAGTAACACACTTTAGTACTGAGTGAAGAAAGCCTGAGGTACTTACCATGAGCTAGGCTAAGGTAATGTGTGCAATATTTTGTTTCTCATCTGTGTTTGGTTCAGGAGTAACGCTTTATACATTTACTTACAGATTGCCTGTGGCTATGCACACACACTAGCACTAACAGATGAGGGCTTGCTCTATGCCTGGGGAGCTAACACTTACGGGCAGCTGGGGACTGGCAATAAAAGTAACCAGCTCAGCCCGGTGCAGATCATGATGGAAAAAGAAAGGTAATCTTGCTGAAGCTGTTTCTGGATTGATAAGTCTGAGCATGTGTTATGCAGTCTCTAGCACTGGAAGCATGCATGTGTAGGGCTTGGTGGATTGGTTTTTTCTATTGCTAATGTTAAAAACATAGCAAAGAATGGTAACTTACTGTTTACAATAGACTGCTTTTTGCTGTCTGTAATGGTTATTGAATGTAAACACACTTCATATTTACTCGATACTGAAAGATCATGAATGACTGTTAGGCTATTATATATGTGCTTCCTTTGGTTAAAATTTGGAGCTATGAAGTCAATAAGCCAAGCCATATATTGAAGCCTGCATTAAAGAAAAGGGGGGCGGGGGAGGAAGCACCACCTTTGCAAGAAGTGATATGTAAGGAAAAACAATTTTTGAAAGGTTGACAGTAGTCAACAGAACTCAATTTGCAAGGTTGCTTGAGCTAAGGAGAGTTAATACCACTTTTTATTAGTGGTACCATTTAGTAGTTTGTAGTTTTTTAGTTTCCTAGACTCATAAAAGAATGAAATTAACCCTTGTTAACCTTCTTTCAGCACCCTTGTCATCCTCATATTTGGGATAGCTCTTCAGCTGTTTGCCTACAAATGTGGACCTCTGTCCCATTCTCTGGGCCCTTGTGTATACCTGCAGATTCATGTACCTTGGCTTGGTCTGTAGATCTCTTAATTTGTAATCTCCTCTTAACTAGGAAACACTTGTTTTTTCTTCCCCATTTCTGAACTGTCTTTCTGGGAAGTCATTCCTATTATTTGTTGTTTTTCCCGCTTAGCATTAAATTAAAAGCTGCACAGAACTGAGAGTGTTTAAGAGTGTAAAAAATGGGTGGGGGAAAAAGAGGAAAGGAACTATCACAATAGAAGCCACAGAGGTGAGGCAGGTTTGTCTGTGAAGGAACTGACACTAGCAAAGCAAAATGAAATGTTATTTAAAAAGCAGTGTATATTTGCAGATAGATCAACTTTGTTTTGTTAGCAGTTTATTTCATAAGTGAACTAAGGGGAAGTGTTGCATTTAGAACTGTATGTGAACTCGAGCACGGGGTTATAATAAAACTGGTGTTTGTTCTATGGCTGAAGGAGGGACAGAATACCATAGAACTTCTGCTTGGAATCTGAAGGAGAGATAAGTCACTTGAACTTACTAATCTTGCTTGACTTGGCTCCCTTGGAAACGGTGCTAAAAGTGGGTGAGCTGTCATTTCCCATGAGGTACATTACTGCTGCTTCTGATCTTTTAATTTGTGTAACTCTTTTGTCATTTATATTTAATGCTGGTGACAGATACTTAGAAGGTTGCATTTGGTGCTGTCTTGAAGAATATCACATATTAGTACATATAGCTTGTAAGGAACATTTAGACCTAATTTTGTGTTAGCTTGGAGGAACAGCTGCGAAGGTCAGCTTCCTGAATTTTGATGATAAGTGTATGCTTAACATGTTACCCCATACATGTGCTCTCAGTATACTATACATGTACCATATATGTATTATAGTACATGTTCTGGTATAATTCTGAAGTGTGGTATAGTTATGTAAAAAGAAGAATCTGTTCTGCTGAGGAAAGTTTGGAGAAGGAAGCAGTTTAGGTGGATAGTTGTGGTAGAAAGTAAGTTGTCCCTAAAATAAGTGCTCTATGATGTGTCTTGTAGAGATGCTGATCAGTCTTCTTATCTGCCAGAAATTATTGATATGTATACTGAAAGTGATACAGATTCTTTGAGTTTTGTCTTGAAATAATTTTTGCACTTAAAATGTCAACTTTGTGCTAAAAAAGTTTTTTTTGCCTAAAAACCTAACTCTTCATGGATATTGTTTTGCAAAGGAACAAACATTTTTGTATGCATATTCTTAGATTGCTTGGAAAGAAGAATGTATTTGTTCTGGTTGATCTGTTTCTGGCACGAAAGCATGAAATCCTCTGATGCATTTTTACCACAGAGAAAAAACAGGAAAGCATAGCTTTTGTTTTGAACGCTGGAACCTCCCTGTTTTGCTTATCACATGCACTGAAACTCTGGCAATGTCTTTGTGGTATTTTAATTGGAAGTCTGTTTCTTCTCAGTTCTTGTAATGTTTCAGATAGGAATCTAGGGATTGTCTGAGCAATGGGAGAACAGGATAGATAAGTGAGCATTAGCAGCGTTCGTATTTTAAAAAACTGTGTGAGGGAGTGAGAGGACTATGTAGTCTTCATTTAAAAAACAACCATAGCTCTTAAAGGATTCACTTCCTTCAAATGAAACACTGTGTCTGTGTTTCATGTCAAATTTCAGCGTTGAGGAAAGTAAACTTAACAGCAAAATAAGGAGTCACAAGTACAGGCAGTGGGTCAGATCTCTGTCAACCAAAAATCAAATTAAAACGGGAGTAGAAGAAACTTCTTGAGAATGAGTGTCTGATGTGTGTTGGTTTTAAAGGGGAAAAACAAAACTTGCTTTTTCTTCATCCCTTCTCCGTGGTTGTGAAAAAATAGGAGGAATGTCAGCTGATCAGAATGACATAATTGAAGCAATATCTCATTACAAGAAAATCTCCAAGCAATTTGAAAATGTCATTGTGGGTTTTTTATAATACCTGTTCAAACGGTATCACATTCCTGCAGGACAAAAAAACAAGTACAGGAATATTGATGCATAGTTTGATTGGCTGTTACTGTGGTGAGGCCTTTGGAAAGTCACTTGGCTCTGTACCTGTGAGTGTCTTACAGGGTTTCTTCTGTTCGCAGGGTTGTGGAGATCGCCGCCTGCCACTCTGCGCACACGTCGGCTGCCAAGACCCAGAGTGGCCAGGTGTACATGTGGGGCCAGTGCCGGGGGCAGTCGGTGACCTTCCCCCACCTCACCCACTTTGCCTGCACTGACGATGTGTTCGCCTGCTTCGCCACCCCTGCCGTCATGTGGCGCCTGCTCTCCGTAGGTGAGCTCCAGCTCCCATAGGGCAGCCGGGGCTCTGTCGTCTCTGTGTCCATGTGTAGTGATTAGTACAGGATACTGCTTTCGTTGGAGATTCCTGTTTCAAACAGGATCAGCAGCCTATTTTTTTTCAGTTTTGAGGAAAACAGTCTGTTACAGCAGCTGAGGATCCAGGGTAGGGCTAACAAGATTGTTTGCCAGTGTATGTCTGGAGTGAACCTCTTTTTACCATTGCACTGTGAATATTGTGTATTTCTTACGTTTGTGTTGTTTGAACTCCAGCTCAGGACTCAGGATTCCTTCCTGGGTCATCAAGTGTAACTTTTTTTTTTTTCCTCTTAAAACTATTCCTGCTTGGAAGACTGCTCCTGGGGCTTCTTATTTTGGTATCTAAAAACTTTGAATTTTAAGTATTTTAAGTATCCCTGCTTTTCTCTCATTAGTATTTGCCTTTCTAATATAAATGTGAAGGAGCGAATCTCTGTTTCGTGTTTGAAAGTAACAGAATTCCAAGTTTTCATTCAGTGAGATGATTTGTCTCAAGTCTATTAAGTCTGACTTTCCTCAAAGACAGGCAGACTTGTAAATAATAGTCCTGTAAAACAAGACTCTAATATAATTGATTTTTCTGTTGGAGCTTCTTTCTTATACTGCCTTGGATTACTCCGTGGAATGCAGTCTCTGTGTCCAACAAATAAGCCCAAGCCTTTTTTCTTGATTATCTTTGATCCACATACTGCTAATTCTGATTTGACCCCAAATATGCCAGAAAGTGCTTAGCTTGCACTTCTTGGAAAACATGAAGGTGTTTTCATGTTCAAAAAAATAAGGATGTTTTGTCTTACATCTGCTTCAGTTCTCAAAATCATTTCGGAGACCTAATCTGATTTCATATTGACAACAGCCCCTAATTTTCTTAGTCCCTCTACAGAATTGTTTATGTGAAGTGATGATTCACATCGTAAGTAACCTTTCTCCAGACTCAGACTTTATTGTTGCATGTGGCTTGTCCTAACTCAGCTTCTCTGTCTTAACTTCTCATTTAGCATTTTACCACATTTGTAGACGTCCAGATAACACCATCTCATCTGTAGAGGAAAGCTTAATAGTGTTACTAAAGAGAGAGAAGACTAGCTTGGAGTGGTCTGCTCCTGAGTAAATCTGTTTTATCCCATTTCTCACTTTCTCCATTCTCTAATCCTCTGCAATGTGTGTTAGTCTTGCTCTCTCTGGAGGTCTGATAGTTGTCCAGTCTGTTGCCTTTTGCTAATAGTGATAGTTAAGTGACATCTTCTCACTCTCAGTACCTTTCAAGTTCCTGGTTGTTATGAAGTATCCCCAGACTGAGTATAAGCAGGTGTCTGACTTCTGTACCTGCACTTTAATTTCTCTTAGCCTTTGGGGATTCTTCCCCACCTATTCTGGTAATCTTACTGAATATTTAAATCAAAAGAATTAATTCTGTGGGCATTTTTAATCTCCATTTTCCATATGCATGTTTTCCTTTCCCACCTGTTTTAATCATATAGGATTAAACCCCCCTTTTTTCCTTCTTATGGTTTTTTTTTTTTGGTAGTGTTTTGTTTTCTTAGTGAGAGCTAACTCTGTGTAAAGGTTATTGTTCTACTTCCAGTTATGGCGGCTCTGCCAAAAACTGAATCAGTCAGTCAGGATTGGCTGTGGTGAAGTACAAATCTGAAGCATTTTTGCAGGACTGAAAGTATTTGGAGTGAAAGTTGATCTGCAGAGCTTAAATTAAACTCATGATTTAGCAAAAAAAATCACATGAGCAAATGGAGAGGGATTGGAGCATTTTAGCGCAGAGGAGATGCAGTTTCTGTGGATGATTCGTGTAAATCAGAGGAGTGTACACTGTTCTGTGGCACAAATCTGACTTGCCGGTTCTGTGTAGTTTGTTACAGCAATATTTCTTTTTAAATACTAAATATTTTAGTGTCCCTACTGGTGAAGAGTGATTTGTGAATTAATATTGGTGAAAAATATGCCGTCGTGTGGGACACAGGAGACAGACTACATCCCGTTTAGTGGGAATCCACTTGTTTTTCTTTTCCATACTTCACTTCTTAGAAGCCATGTGTTTTGAAACACACTTCTAAGATGCATCAGCAGAAGCTTCAAATAATGGGTTAAACCAGGTTTTCTAAAACTTCAGAGGCCTTGCTTTACCAGAAGCCTCAAACAACGTGTGCTGCAATTCTTGTATGATTTCTAGAGACACAGAGTGGGACCTCTGTGGGACCAGTGCCATAGGCCTTAATAGAGAGAACTGTGCTATCTCTGCTTTAATCCACTTCCCAAAATTGCTGAGGTCCTGTGTCCTTGGTTGTACCGAGAACACAGTGTCTGCTGTCTTTCTTCTTCAACAGCACTGCTGCTGGATTTTGTGTTGTCATAACTGACTCATATACTGAGTAATTGGTGTCAGTGACAGCTCTTGTTAATAAACCCTGGCAAAGACCTTACCAACCTGCAGGTGGTATCCACTCTGCCAGCACAGAAAGGTGACCAAGCGGTGACATGTTTTCTTACCTTTTAGGCCCAGCCTGCACTATGTCAGTGTGGCTGGAGTGCTGCACCCCATGTCCCCAGTGAGCTCAGGGGGTGTTGCCAGACTCCCATTAGCAGCACTATGCAGGTCAGGGGGCAGAGCGGAACTGAGCCGGCATGAGCACTGAGCTGCCTGGAGCCTGGGAATCTCATGGCTGGTGCCCATGTGGAGAATGAGTTTTCCATGTACTTTCTTTGGTGTTGTGCTACCTCTGTGCAATGAGAAGGATTGCGAACTGCTGCTTGTAGCTGTTGTGGAGCAGCCCTTCCCAACAGAAAAGGCTATTGGATTAATTCATCCTTCCCATTTTGCTGCTTGAGCCAATGGAGCCCTGACACAGATCTGTTTCCCCTGACATGCTCTTTGTTGAGCTGCTAGCTTTAGTTAGTGATGTGTGTGTACTCCATGTAAAGTGCTTAACATCTTGTTTTGTTTGTTTGTTTTAAAATTGTTTCTGTAGAGCATGAAGACTTTTTAACGGTAGCGGAGTCTCTGAAGAAAGAGTTTGACAGCCCGGAAACCTCAGACCTAAAGTTCCGTGTGGATGGGAAGTACATCCATGTCCACAAAGCTGTTCTGAAAATCAGGTAGTAGTCATGTTTTGCAGCTCTTGTTTGTACAGAATAACCTCTTAGTATTTCATGTAAGGGGGAAGAAGGAACCCCTAAACCTGTAATATGTAGCATTTGTGTATCCATAATAGCTTTAAATGAAGTGATTGTAAAAGGAGTGGTCCACATTCATTTTTCACTGAACCTGTTTGTTGTTCCCAGGATAATAAATTCTGGTGGTCAGATTACAGTATGTACACAGTRCACAGATGTTTCGGTAGCATGGACAAAAGAAGAGTTTTATCTTAATGCATGACAAAGTCTACAGTTTTAAGAATCAAAATGTGGACCACTGGCTGTGATGGGGTGTGGTAAAATATTTGTGAATATTTGGGGCAGAGTGCCTCAAACATGGATTTCAGGGGGACTATAATGTAACATTCATGTATTTGTGTAATAGAGTTCCAGATGATGTCTTTGTCTCTTAGGTGTGAACACTTCAGAACCATGTTCCAGTCATACTGGAATGAGGATATGAAGGAGGTGATAGAAATAGACCAGTTTTCTTACCCTGTGTATCGTGCCTTTCTTGAGTACTTGTATACAGACAGTGTTGACCTCCCGCCTGAAGATGCAATAGGTATTTGCTTGTGGTCCAATTGTATTAGAAAGCAGCATCCAGAAAAACTGGGACAGGGGATGCAGAATAAGTGACTAAATATAGGCTTCTAGTCTAGCCTATAATGCATTTTATTGGCGATTAATTGAGCTGTCTTTAAAATATTGTTGTAGCAAACTTACTACAGCAAAAATGGTGCATTAGAAATGAACTATGAGCAGTTTTTTCAAGGTTGTGAGAGAAACTATTTCTCTGGGTTAAAATACTGGCTTATTTTACTGAAGAGTCAATTATTGTTTGGCATAATATCAAAGAATCTCAATAGATCTAATGGGGAGGAAACTTCGACAGCAGAGCAATTACAGCAAGCTGTAATTCAAGCCCATATTTTGATAATAGCAGCTTTTTACTCATGTTGTGCCTGTTTAGTGGCAGTTCCACTCTTGCAAAGCTGTTAGGTATGCAAAACAGTAGAACAGCTTTCATATTTACAGAGATTAACAGGATTGCAGCATGAGGTAATAAAAAGCCTTTCTTCACCTGTAATTTGCACTTTCTGAATAGTGACCTACTTGGAAAAGGCACATTATAGAGAAGACAGATGCAGTCTGTACCCCGGGGCATAAACTGATGTTGAAAGGGCAGAGATGACTACAACTGACTGATACGATGGTGTTTTAATTGCAGGGCTTTTGGATTTGGCTACTTCATACTGTGAAAACAGACTGAAAAAACTGTGTCAGCACATTATCAAGAGAGGAATTACTGTGGAAAATGCATTTTCATTGCTCTCTGCTGCTGTCAGATATGATGCAGAGGTAAACTTCTAAAGTTCAATCTCTTGAATGGGTGGCTGCTTCCTGACTTAAACTACAGAGAAAAGCAGCCAGTTACATTTTCATATAAGCTCTTTTACTTTCAGATAATACTCTTTGCCACTTTCAGAATTTGGACTTATAACAACTGTAATTGCCATGAGAAATGTATCTTCTTTTTCATTTTTGTTTTTCCCCGTAAACCAGTAGTGGGAAGGTGAACTAATACACAGATATTTCTGAGGATGAAAACACTAACTCTAAAACAGGGGAAGAGTTTAAATACAAAGAAAGTAACATAACGAAAATCAGTCTTGTAAGCCTTAAGTTACTGTAAGGCTGTGTGTTGTGTGTGATGACATGGTAGTAAGTTGGGGATTGAGTGCATTTAGGATTTTTTTGGTTGGTGGCGTGGGGTTTTTTTTTTTGCCTTTTTTGTTTTGTTAGGTACAGTCAAATACACTTGCAGTTTTCACAGTATGCTAATGAAATGTCAGGATAAGAACAGCTTTATGGGCTTTGTAAATGTTGAAGACAGAGGAACACACTGTGAAAAGGGGGGGAGGCAAGTGAAACTTCCCTACTCTGGTATGTTTGACTTCACTACTAGATCACTAACATGCTGCTTTGGGAACTAAATGGGAAGTATTCCTGGGCTTGCATTGCTGTTTGTGTTCAGTACCTGTGCATTGTGTTGGCAACTTTGCAGTTGGTTGGTTTTTAACTTGCTACTTACGCTTATAAAGCAGTTTCTTGGTACTCAGTAAATCAGCTCATTGCTTTTTTCTTGTACCTAATTTCCAGCAACTGGCATGCAAGTTGCCCTAACTTATTTCAGAGCCTTGTAGCGTGTTGCTTGTTTGATACATCTTACCCAAAGGGCTGTGTTAGTGTCTGTTGTGGCTTCAGCTCTACTGTGAATAATGATGTCTTTGGTGGGAGTTCATAAAAAATATAGGAAGATTTCCATATTTTAGCCTTAACAGATTGTTTGCAGGGTGGGTCTTCAGTGCGTGATTGATTCTGCTTGTAAGGGCTATAAGAAATCCAGTTACTCTGCCTTACCTGTATCTCACTAGCTAAATGAAGTTAAACCATAGGCTTAAATGCTGCATCCAGGAGAGAACAGGTGACAGTGAGGGGTTGGGCTTTATTAAAAAGTTGGTTTTACATGCTGTAGTGCTGGGGGCTTGGAATGGCTTGGCTGATGTAGTTCTTTCAGGGCAGTGTGTGCCTGGAATACAACAGTTTAAAGAAGCCACTTCACTAATTTAAAATACCTCCAGGACATGAAACTGCTGCAGTTTCTTTTGGTGACTGACTGAAGTGGCTAAAATTAGATCAGGGCTGGCTTCTCATTGTAGCTTTTAAAATAATCCTTTGGCTGTACCTTGTGCCTTTATTCACCTAAGTCTATATTAAGTACAGTTTGCTGGGAGTGCATCCATCTCAAAAGAAACTCAGCCTTTTTTTTTTATACAGAACTTTAAGTTTTCCAGAATTACTTACTAATACTACAATAATTCTGTTCATTGTATGCTTCTGTTGCATTGACTTGGAATATGAAGTTTTTAATAAAGCAGTGCAAAATATTGTAACGTGTATGATGTAATTTTCTTTAAAATGCTAGTTAATTCTGTTATTAAAAAAAAAGAAAACCATCAGTGCTCAGTTCTAATAAGCTTGTCTTTTTTTGTTGCACAGATGCCACACAAGTCAAGATCTGCAGCTTCAGAATGCCTGGTTTTAGGCCAGGATATATTTTTATATTATTGTTGTGTCAAGAACTCTCACAGGCACACACAGTTGCTCTAGCTTTCAGTATTGACCTTGAGTGAAAACATGAATGTTATTCAGTCTTTCATACCTCATGGGGCTTAGAGAGCTCTGCAAATTTCTTATGCCTTCCTGCAGTGCCCAGTCTGCTAAAGGAAGGGTGTGTTCTCACATACAAAGTGCTGGTCCTACATATGCCTACTAAAGAAATGAGAACAGTGTGGGGAGCTGCCTTTTTGTAAGGGCTGCAGCATCCTCCTTACAGCAGCTTAGATCTGCACTGCAGGGTAGATTTTCCAAGGGGGGTTGAAAATAATCAGTCTGAGTGGGAAGTGTTCTGTGGTCAACCTTACATTTACAAGGGCTGTGCCTTGTGTTCTTTAAGACATCCTCTCTGTCTCACATCAGCTGGGTGCAATGGTGGCTGTGAGGCTTTTCTAATTATTGAATGGAAGGCACTTCCAAGTAAACTCAAATATCCGGAGTCCACTTCCTGCAAGAATTGCTGTGCTGCACTGTGCTACAGTACTTCTTTTGAATCATATTTGAGACATCTGTGAAGTACTTTGTAACATGAGTCTGTTTCTAATGCACAGAAAGACCTTCTGCCTAATCTTTGCTTTACAACTATCCAGCCAGGATATGCTTGCATTGAGCCTGGGGACATCAAGGCTCTAGCTAAGCCCTTCAATAAGCAGAAAGTCCAGTAACCTTATGAATAGATTTGAGTTTATATTGTAGAACAAGAGAGCTGAATTTTCTTCATCCACAGTCTTAGTTATACATCATTACCCCAAGATCTCCTGTTTGTATTGGAGTTTAATAGCTGTCAGTGGATGCAGATGAAACTCTTCGAGTGGGAGAACTTAAAATATATATTGCTCAGAAGAGTTGATTTTTRTGACTGCAGCTATATAGTGAGAAACAAATTTTGGTTACTTCCCCTTCTAACTGCATTTACATAGTGACATACACGGATAGAATTATTATTTTCTGTTGCATTTACATAGTGACTCTTAGGGGGAAGACATTGAGAGTCACTGGGTTACTGTGTTTGTCTAATTCTTTGCAAGAATAGGTCTTTGTGCCTCAATGAAATTTTCTGTGACTGAAAGCAAAGACAATAACATTTTTTTCTTTTCTTTTTTCTTCTGTTTAGGACTTAGAGGAATTCTGCTTTAAGTTTTGTGTCAATCATTTGACGGAAGTCACACAAACTACAGCATTTTGGCAAATGGATGGTCCCCTGCTAAAGGAATTCATTGCTAAAGCCAGTAAATGTGGAGCCTTTAAGAACTGAAATGAGGCTGTAAGTTACGGTGTTCGCAGGGGTTTTTTTGCAGCTACCATGTAACTGTGGGTAAAGGCAGGTGTTATGTGGTTTCTTGCATCAGAAGATGTGAAAGGCCACAGTGAAAACAAACGTTTTCAGTGCTCAAGACTGAACTGTTGTAAAATGTCAAGCAAGAGATTCACTTGCATTTAGCAAAGCGGGATGGTGGAACCAGTTCAAGATTTCAGGCAGAGAGGAAATGCTGCAGTATGAAAAGGAAACGAGCGGTGTTACAGATTTGCCTTTCCAGCCTAGGAAATCTCAGTTCTAGCACCGCCTGCTCATATTTTCAATTTACTGTTTGAGGTTGGAAAATAGTCTGACCTGAGCCACCGAATGATGTCACTTAAATCATTAACTCCCTGGGATTATAGAGAAGCAAATGCCACGGTTATCTCTACTGCATTTGTATGATTGTGAATGAATTGACCATTTGCTGTGTGTAATTAACAAAGTGTATCTAGTGCTTAAAGTGTGCAAAAATAATGTATCCTCAAAGCCTACACAAGTGACTTTGAAGAAAGGACTTACTAGGCAAACTAATTTGAAGTAAATCTCTATATTTGGGTATATTTTAATATAACTTGTAATGTGTACTTTGTGTAATCTGTTCAAGCAATATTTATAATGCTTCATGGAAATAATTCCCTCCTCAGTGACTTCAGATTACATTGGTTCCCTTGGAGGTGGAAGGGACAATTGGGTGGCGTTTTGCTTTTAATTATTGCCTAAATTTAAACTACATGTAATAAAATTCACTTTTTTGTACCTCTTTACTAGCAAACTTCTTTGGATTTTGAAGAACAGTGTGAGCTTTTTGTGTTCATACAGCATATAAGTTACTTTATTAAAAAAGAGCAAACATCAAAACAACAAACGAAAACTGAAAGAAACAAAAAATAAAGCCAAAACCAAACTCACCCATAGATCATATTACTGAAGCTTGCTGATTTCCCTGTGCTTGACAATACCTGTGATCTTGATTTCAGAATCAACTTCATTTGTAGGCAGTAATTTTAGACCTCCATGATTCAATCTATGGATCTGATTTTTTTATACTAAGTCATCCATAGGTGACTGCTTCACCCCACAGAAAGTATGGATGGACATACCTACTATTCTTATTGTGTGTGTTTAATAAGACAGCTCCATGTTAATGTACTTTTGTTTTAGGTGGGTTTTTTTAGAATAGCTGTGAGTGGCACTCAAGTCCTGGGCTTGGGTAGTAAACTGGTGGTGTTTCTAGACCCAGAGGGGCAGCAGGGTTGAAGTGTGTAAGCAATTAAAATTACAAGTGTTTTGGTGTATGGGGCACAGCTAATACTTCAAGAGCTTATTTTGAATACTGTTATTCTGTGCTTATTGTTCTCCATCTTCATACAGAAGGTCAGGAATTCTAAGTGGTCAGGGAAAGAGTACAGCTGTTGTCACATGATATCATGTGTCATGCTAAGTGCTGTTTGCCATCCCGAGGGCAGTGGAGCACTCTGGTGCTCTGCTTGCCATGGAGGCAAGGGCTGGCTAAAGCATGGCCTGACAGAATTCCCTCTCCTTGGCCACATCCTCTGCAGCAGCAGTGACAGTGAGCACAACTCCACATGCAGCTCTTTAAAAAAATGTTTTATTAACTTAGCCTTCTGTGGCTAAACAATGCTTTTCTGTATTCAAACAATATTTTATAGACAAAACACATAGAASTTGAATCCTTTCTTAATGGAGAAAGGAAGATCAGGGCCTTTGTTTTGCTCTGTTTGACCTTGTACCTGTAACGCCCAACCTYTTCTGGTCTGCCTGCCAGGTTTCACCACTGCCATACAGCAGAACCAGTTGCATATTGACCAGTCAATAAAGAAGAATTTGCCTTTTTAAATTCAACTCCTGTTTATAATTCAGAACGTTTCTTTGAGAGCAAGTTCTTCTCATTTATCTTCTTTGGGAAAGTCGGAGCAGCACCATAATCCTTCAAACATCATCTAGACCCAGACAGTGAAGCAGCTATGGCACAGCCAGGAGAGGGCTCCCACAGTGAAAGTGTTCTGTTGGCTTTGAGAAAAGTCTTCACTGCAGAGTTCTGTTGAGTTCTTGTAAAAGCTAAATTTAATGTATAACACCTGTTTATTCCATTGCAAAATTTGAAGATGAAGATTTGAAAACTTGAAGAACTTACACTCATTTTTATACCTCACTGTTGCAATAATTTTAACACCCCTGTCTTGCTTGTGTCCCTGTCTTGGGGCTGGGGAATTAGACACCAGTAGAGGCTGCTCTATGGTTTCTATCATTAGAAAATCCTAACTCTTGACACTGTTACAGACAGACTTAGGGGTTATTCAGACCCTGTACTGGATGTACTGGGTGTGTTCTCTGGAGTAGGAAGGATGACTTCTCTTAAATCCTGCAGTAGCTTAATCTTGTGATCCAGTCTTTTTCTGCTTTCCAGAAGTTCCTGGATTTTTTCTTCTGTTCCTATGATGAAAAAGGGATAAAAAGCTTTCATTATTATACATAACTGTTATCAATATAAAATAGATGTTACATATTCATTAACACTGCAGAGGCTCGCAATGCTTAGTTTAATCTACAATAAAACTTCTGCCTTTCTGCAGCACTGTCTGTAACCCACCACCCTGCACACCYGGTGTCTTCACAAAGAGCTGGACTGTGTCTGATAAGAGAGCCTGGCTGGCGTGTCAGAGAGAGCACAAAGCAGGAGTCACTCTGCCATGCATATGCTGAAATCTATAATGTTGCTGATTTTGAGATTAAATTTAAAACATGGCAGCATATGTAAAAGTTATGAGTTTAGTTACTAACCCTGTGTTAATTGGTGTATGAGCTTTAACAGTTCTGTTTTCAGAACCCATTTGTATGAGAACTCCTCTACAAAAGATGCATTTTAAATCTTTAAAGATAACATCTCTAAATTAAACTCCTAAAGCATATTTACAAGCCTAGTGGAATTTAGCCAACAACAGAATTAAACCTAGAAAGAGGTGGTTTGGATAACTGCATTCAATACCTCGATTCTCAAAAACAATTCAATAGTGTTTATTCTCCTCCTTCTGGCACAATCATTACTGACAGTATCCTGATGGGATTAGCCAAGTTGTTTACCTTATTTGCAAAGCCCTGCTTGACTGCCTTTCTGCTTCCCTCTGCTGCTTCCATTTTCCTAATGTTAAAGATTATTGAAGTCAGTGAGAGCTTGGTAACAGGCCTTGACAGTATTCAGAAGCATTACCACAACATTACAGTGTTAATTGCAAGTTTTAAATGAAGCACCTGCTTTGTTCAGTTAACAAGACAGAGAGGTGACCTCTGAGCAGCAAGGTTGGTCTGTGAACAACAAATGACTTTTTCTCAGTGTGTGAGAGTGTCAGAAATTCAGATTCTAGTAAGAAGGAAAAGACATTTCATACAAACTGAATATATTTTTCCTCTTTTGTGGGGGTAAGATGTTGAAGGATGTCTCCAAGTTGCAAGCAGTAGTGTGGAGAAATTATCTCCAGATGTTTACCCCATACCATTCAGAATTACAGAACCTTAACTGATTAAAAAAAAAAGCACTTTGGCCTTTTGCCTCCCTGCTGCTTCTTCCTCCATAGTCAGAAAGCCCATCACCTGCTGTCTATATGTTTATGTGGCAGATCATGTATGTGCACACATTTTTAAATACATTACCCAGAGTGGGGTGTGGGTGTTGAAAACAGGTAGCCAGAACAACAGTGGTGCCTGCTGCCCAGGGAAAATTCTGAAGAGTGACCTGGTGCCTGAGCCTAGCTCTGACTGAAGAGAAGCAGATGCCCCTTCTCTCTGCAGTCAGGTGACATCATATATTTGAAGAAGTTGGACATATGTAAGTGGAAAAAAATCCTCTTAGAGAATATCTGGATATGAATGAATTATCAGAAATAAACRAAACAGCTCAGTTGGTTAGAGCACTGTGCTAATAACGCCAAGGTTATGGGTTCAATCCTCATACAGGCCACTTACTTAAGAGTTGGACTTGATGATCCTTGTGGGTCCCTTCCAACTCAGAAGACTCTGTGATCCTGTGATGATTCAGCATTTGGGGGAGCTACAGATGGAAGACACACAGCTCAGTTTCTCTTCTGCCAAAAGGATGTGGCAGAAACAGAGAAAGATGTCAGTGATGGGAATGACTGGCCTACAGAAGTGCTTCCACAGAAAGGCAGATAACAGACTGGGAACCTTCCACCTCATACAGGAAATGACCTAAAGGGAAAGAATATGTATTTCTGTAAAATCAGGAATGGCGTGAGGGACATGGGCCTGGAATGAATGCCCTTGCTCTTCTGTAAGACAAGTGCTATGGGGCTCTCAGTGAAGGAACTGCACAACAGTTTTAAAATTAAGTATCGTGGCTTTTGTCTGCACAACTGAATTGCAGAATTTGCTGCTACAAACCCCCTGAAAAACAAATACTGTCAAGGAGCTCAAAAGCTCCTGGACAGATTGCTGACCAGCACAGAGGAAAGAGAAGCTGATGGAGGTATCCTGCCCAAGCAGGATGCATAACAGAACTGAAAGCAAAACTAAAGTCGCTTTTCCTTGGAGGAGAGGACAGAACCTCCAACCTAGAAATCTGAAACTGCTCCTGAGGCAACAGCATATCTTGTATGGAAAGCTTTACATGCAATCGAGTTTGCAGTAAAGCTGCATGCTGCAAAAGGACTGTGGATCCCTACATATAAAAAGGATTTTAAAAAGCCCTATCAACAGTTACAGTTCAGAGTAACCTTGTTGTGCTGACACTAAAGGCTTTAGAACAGGTTTTGCATGATGATCAAGAACTGAAAAAAGATAAAATGCAAAAATGGATTGAAAGTAAAGCATGGCAGATGACCTAAAATCATCAGCTCAAGGCACAGTATTTACACTAGTTCTACCTTATGTAGTTCTTGACTTGGTATGTCACCACAGAGACTTGCTAGCTAGAGCTTATAAAACAGATTATAACAACAACATGAACAACAATAAAAAAAGCTGGTGATTTGCTTCCCTCCCTACCTTTTCACTTGTAATTAACAGGGTTCTCATTCCTTTCTCACTGGTTCATTTTAAGAGCTCCTCTTGGATCAGTTTTGGAATCTTGATGTGTGTTCTCATTACTGACCTTGAAATTAAAAGGTGTCAGAAAAGAAGACTGTGTGGTACAGGAAGAACTGAGCTGCTTGAGTCGTGGGGATTTGGAGAGGGGACAACTTGAACCAACGAGAATCACATGGTTGTGTGCACGTAGGTGCCAATATCAAGAAATCTTCCTGTAAACTGAGAAGAGGATGAAATTGATGGAGCTGTGAAAGAATGAAGTGTGATCCAAGGTTATTTCACATGAGGAATTCTGAGCAGAGATGTTTTAATGCCCTCAGATGAGGGACTGGTGGAACCTTGTGGCAGACAACTGCAACATCAGACACTCCAATTGCCGAAAAAGGAATTTAAATGCAGGAACAGTAGGCTGAAGGGAGGAGCCAGGCTTTTTCAGTCAAGTGAAGGGGAAACAGCAAACATTATTTTCACATACTGAACCTCAACATTAGCTAATTAAAACCCTTTTCACTGGAATAAGTTAAAGCAAAAGTTAGAACAATTGTTGGAGAGGGAGATGGGAGCATGAGACTTGCCTGTCTGAAAATCAGTTTTAGCCTTGTTGCTTAAACCAGCAGAGACTGAAGTCCGAGCCCCAGAGTTTCCTATCACACTGGTGGTCCCAAGCAACTGCTCCTGCCCTTGTTTCCATTTCACTCTGAGCATTCTTGTCTTGTTTTTCAAAGCACAACTGCCACCCAGTCCAGGTAAGTTCTGCTGGCCTTTGGCTGTTGTGTTTCAGGTGAAAGCATTACTCTGACCAGCACTTGTCAGAGAGCAGCAGAACTGTAAATGCTGGCAGGCTGCTCAAGAGAGGCTGTGGAGAAGGAACCCAGAAAAACTGCAGGAGAGGGGAGTTCCCCTGGGATGGAGACCCTTTGGCCTTTGAAAGCTGTGGAACTGTGAGTTGCCTCCTCCTTCAGGTCAGCCAGCCAAATCTGACATACTATATTTCTAAAGATTCAGGTAGCCATGGCTTTTATTCAACTGTTTATATAATGTTGAGAAAAAAGGTTCCTTGCAATTTTCCTTTTAAATGATTGTTTTATCAAAATTCTCATTAGAATAACTTTAATGCCAAACCCCAGACCAACTGCTACTGCTCTGACAGCTTTTCGGCACATACCTGAATGAATATTTGTCAGTATATTTTCAAACAGTCCACAGTCAAACAGTGACATTACTGTCTCTTCATACTCTGCAGAAAGAGATAATTTGGTGTAAAATTACCAAGTAAAGGTTTACAGAGGCCTACATTAGAASTACCACAAAACAATAATTACTTATTTTCCATCATTCTGATTGCTTGAGGTTTTAAGATGTCTTCCTTCTCATACAATCTATATAGGGAAAGAAGGATCAAGTTGTCAATTCTACTTTCTTTTTAGTTTCATACAGAAAATTATTCCCTTTTTGGGTCTGCACCACATGAACAATCCATTTAAAAAAGAGGAACATACTTAAGTCACATTTCATTGCATTGTGCCAGGACTCTGTGATGGCAGGGCTGACTGTACCAATTCCTCTTGACAGATCACGGGACATGTGGCACAGAGCTATCCCTGTGCAATGTTAAGAAACATTCAAGAATTATGCCTCAATTCCATACCTGAGGCTTCTGCTGAAGCAAAATACAAAATGCACACAGAGTTCAACTGACCATTAAGGTTTCCTTCGTGGTGCAGACTCTGAACCACTAATGTGTCCTGGATTCACTGCTGTCACACACAAACTGCTCATGAAGGAAGACTTACCCAGGTGGGACATTTCACTTTCCATACACGTGCTTCTGTTACTTTGCATAAAATAGCATTCTTTATGCAAAGGTATTACTCATAACTTTGCAAAACTGGGAGGACTATAGGCGAGAAAGGTTCAAAATTTTCTTTAACTGTGTTGTGGACAAAGCAACATTAGACTGGAATCCTTTAAGAAAAAAATACTTCATACAAGCTGATAAACTGATAAAAACCCTAAATAGACACTAACAGCTGACAGTACAGTTGTAGCAAATCATCCAAAGACTTAAAATGTACATATTTAGGGATTTTTCACTCAGAAGAGAGTGCTGATATTAACAGACAGCTGGTTCCTCTGTGATGCTGGAAGAGCAACACAGACTTATGACCTAAATAAAACCTGGTTCTCTTCAGGACCTCTCTGTTCTTCCGTGCCTGGGAGAAGAGGCTGGATTGAACCTCCTTATGCTTATGCCAATGGGTAAAAGATGGCTTCAAAAATTGAAGTCAGAAGGATTCACTAGAGATGCTGAATTGTCAGCTCTTACATAATGAGAAAAAAGTTCCTTGAAACTTTCATTTTAAATGGTCATTTAAAAGGGAATGTCATTCTCAACCTTCTGCACAGCTGGAGAAATAAGACAGGACTGAGTTATTTATCACCACAGTATCCTCAGGAAGGTGGTCCAGGGCCAAATGCGTGGGGTTCAGATCTGCATCTCTGCTTTGACAGCACAGTCTCCCATGGGTCTCCATACCTGTTTCTGAAGTGTTGTCATCCATCAGTTTTTCCTGTGCCAGGTGAAGTGTGTCCAGCATTTCTTCAAATATGTCATCCAGAAGCCCAGCTTGTTTGCATTTCCTAACAAAGTCTATTCGAACTGTTAAAATACAAATCCACTCTTATAGAGAAGTGATCTGTAAAGTGGGGTTTACTCTCTCTCTTCACAAACTAAAACTTTGGCCAAAACCCTCCCTCCAGTAACAAATACTTCTGCGAATCTCTGGCTCCTCCAGCCACCCACACAGCCCTTTTCAGTGGGAACAAAAAAGTGGTCAGGCAAATGCAAACACTGTGCTGGGGGTAAAATTCCCTAATCTCTAGATTTGGCTTCATTCATCGAAAGCAAATATCTCCACAACTCTAAATGTGCCATTCCTAAAGCCTCCTGATACCCCCTAGTGATTTGTCTTGCTTGTCTTTCAACAAATCCTTACGACCACACCATGGACTGAGCAGGCTAAAGCACAGAAAACAGTGCAAGAAATGAATGAATCAGTATTGGATTTAGTAAAAATTGAGGCTACTTTCATTCCAATTGATCCAGGCATTAAACCTGTTTATTACAGCCCATTTTATATACCTACTTTGTCAGATTTAGATTGCTAGGGAAAAAACTATTTTTTCTTCATCTCAGAGCAGCAGGTCAGTGACAAGTTTTAGTAAGATCAATGCAATGGACCGTTCAAAAGGAAAGAGCTATTGGACAGCTCACAGAAGTCTGCGAGTCTCCATTAAAAACAATGTAATGTTTTACTGGAGACGTTTGTCAGAAAGGAAATGTCATCTCACTTACATGAGATGTCTTACAAGTATTTCAGGATTTTTACAGGTTTTCTGTTCTTTACAGTGGTAGTAAAATTCAGAAAAAACACTGGGCAGCCACCTGCAATACCATGCTCATACACTAGGCATATCCATAGTGAGGTGAATAATCACCACCAGCACCTTTCAAACTTCCAAGTGACAGCAGAATCCCGACAAGCAACTGCAGCACTGAAGGATAGGTCTGGTGATCCATCTCACTGTTGTAATACCATATTTATGCAGTAAAACACTCTATTGTGTTATGTACACCCAGGCTTTAAAAGGTAAGATGTGTGCCCCCCTCAGTGCACTTCCTCTGTTAAACCATTCCAGAGCTGGACCCAGCAGGACTGCACCCCTCTCCTTCATGAGGGGCTCAGCACAAGGAGACCGAGGTGAAGGAGGACTCATCCCCTTTTAAATGTAACTGTACTGATACAGAGGAGGGGGATCAGGCAGAGGCACCCCTGTTTGCAGGAGACAGAGCTGAATGCAGCAGCCAGACAGTGTGGGGGCATTCCCAGCTGAACCRCCAGCTCACATGACACAGCAAGTCTCGCTCAGCCAAACCACAGGCATTTGTTTGCTGCACAGTTATTAAAACCAGCACATTCTGCAAATCAGACTTCCGCTGCCACACCAGAGCTTGGAGAGTCAGTTGTCTCAGGAAAATAATAAAGATACATTTGCAGCACAGCATTTGCTACCAGCCATCTCCGTGCTCTGGACTTCAACATAACACATCACAGTACTTCCTAGTTGCTCTATAAAGTGAGTCTCACCTTTATGCCTGTTGTTTTTTCTTTTTAGTATTCGTAAATGGTTTTCTTCCACTGTCTCTTCTGTCCTCTGTAAGAAAATCAAAACAATATCTTTTTACATCATACTGACATTTACTGCTGTTATCATTATCATACTTCTGTGTTAGCAGAAAGATAAAAAGCAGTCCACATTTCTGTGAATACAGTCAGCTTCTCTGCATGGCTAACGATATTCCTCTCCAGACATTACATTTTTAAAATGGAAGCAAAAACTGCTTCAAAGCAAAATCATTTTAAGAATAGCCCAACACCTGGGACACAACCCTCCTTCATCACTGCATTTGCAAAGAGCAGAGAAGTTAACAAATGCCTACTGGTAACTCCTGGGGCAAATGATGTTTAGCTCCCTAGACCTGATGTAATACTAGAAAGGATTTGGGAGAAAAGGGGGAGTATTTTTATTTTCCTTTGGTCAGGATGCAGTCATTCTCTCCTGTTCATGTCATACCACAGCACTACAAATAATTCTGAAGCTCTGTCACAGAACTCCACCAGTGTAAAATACATTGCTTACACAATGGTAAACAATTTACCCCACAGTGATAAATCCTGGAGCCCCTCAGCTTTTTATTTACAGTGTATTGATTTCTCAGATTGCTACCACAGGAGAGCAGCAGAAACTGAACAATACTGTGGGTAACTGCTCGAATGCATCTCAGTTGTAATGCCAGGCCTATACTTGTATTTACAGCTGAGAAATTCTAGGAAACAAATAGCCTATCCTTATGACAGTACTACATAAAACCTGCAAAGATCATTCACATCCCTTCATGTGACCTCCCTTTAATCTCAAGACCTGGGAAAGGCAGATTTTTTTTCCCAGAGAAAAGCTGGATGCCAATTCCTCTAGAAAGGAGAAATCCCAACCCCTCCAAATGTCAAAGGGAATTTCCATGCATGCCGAGAGCCAAGAGAATCACCTCAAAACTTAAAATAAGCTCTATTTACAGGTTTTTTAACAACAGCCTGTAAAACAGCTCCCCCTGCAACCACAGGGATGTTTGCTTAATAGCTCCAAGGCCTTGGGAAGGCCATCTTCACCAGCAGAGCCCAGAACTGCCTGATCTGCAATGAAAGTCTGCCACACTCACCATGAGCACAGGCTCACAAACAAGGCATTGAAGGTTTAAAACCCAAGTGACTCATCAAAAGCAGTTTCTCGTGGAAGCCGTGTGAAGCCCTAAGGAAACCTGACGGATATAGAACTTCCAGAGAAAAGGAGCCCCAAAGGGAAGCTCGCTCTGTTCATGCCAAGATCACGGCCACCAAATCAGTCCGGTTCAGAGGTTCCTACTGTATTGTGCCGCATTACCTGAGGGCAGTGCTGGCTCTGCCTGAAGCAGCTCCAAGTGCAAACAGGTTTGGTTTGACTGAATGACAAGATTCAAACAAAGCAGCTGTAAAGGACAAGTAAACTGCTTCTGTGGGCAAGGCTCTTTCTGAACACATTGTCAAAATACTTTGCTAAATGAATCCTTTGCTGTAGTCCCCTGTTTTAGAAGTACTGAAATTCAGAATTACCATGTCTTCTGTGATGGCAGGAGATGTTAATCTATGTCTTCTCTTCTTATTAGCTCCATCTAGGAATCAAGAAACAACAAAGCAACAAGCGTGACAACCTCAGACTGACCATCACACAGCATTAAAATTCCCTCTTTTCCCAAAAAGCTACAAAAGCGAGGCACTTTGAGTGGCAAGGCAAGAGTATGTTTCAGCTTCCCCAAACACCTGACATTTCAGTCGTGGTTCTTCACCTAATCCACCCACCCTTAAGTGTCATCAGGGTGGGGCAAGGCTCTGTCAAGATTAGCCGAAATTCGCTAGATTTCAGTGGGAATACACCACTGTCAGCACGAGTGCTCACAGTGCAATTGAGCTTAACTTCAAAGCAAAGGCTAGTCTAGGACTCACTTCACTTTGAGCAAAGTTGTATGCATTAGGCTAACAAACTCCAGCTTTGGTTGATTAATTCAGTTAGGTTCCCAACTACCTCTGAATCAGCAAGGACCAGGACTGCCAAATGAAGCTGCATGTCTGTAGGACAGGAAGCAATTCTTAAACGGGGGTTGTATAACCCTTTTGTTACACTTAAAAAGCACTTTGGAATCCTTCAGGATGAAAGGCCCTATTTTAAAACTACTGCAGTAAATACAGAAGATACAAATGTGAATGTCTGCATAACTACAGATAAAATTCCAAGGTGACCTTTCCTGTAACAGCCCAGTCCTTGCTAATCAAGTGCAAACTTGTGTGTGTGTTGCGGATAGGTAAAACCTTGCAAAATGAAGGCCTTGTTACCCTTGTAAAATCATGGTTCACTTCTGTTACTTTGGCCAAGTAAAAAGGCCTCTGGGAGCGAGCTCAGCTAACTTAGAAGTAGAGAAAACAAGTTATATAACTTTCGCATGATCACCTTGTGGCTTATGGTGACTGGTTGAATTATTGTTTGTTGTGTTTCAATGGTATGTATTCTGATAATGGCTAACTGCTTAAAAATACTTGGTTTTTTCTAATAAAGAGCTCTCCTTTTCACCTGCCTGGGAACTCTGTATCACTCTATCGACACGTGTAGGTCTCCTGTCTCCCATGGATTTTACAGGCTGCTTGGGCCTACCTGTCCAAAGACAGCAAGAATGATTCCATGAAGGATTGGGTCCATAGTGGTTTAAGGCAGTTTTCAGGGAGATTCAGAGGGGATTAAATTTAAACTTTTCCTACTTCAAAAAACCTTCTTGGTTTTTGTGCATGCATGTGGATCTCAACCAAACTACTCCTGCAAGATTAGAAATCCACCACTCAGTATGAAGATGGTAACATYCATCTTGTTCAGATGAATTACTGACTGTAAGATGCAAGCTTTTAAAACAAATGAAATCAATGAAGTCATTAAAGAAACTCACCACAGTGACGGGTCCTATTCCCTGGATCATGTTTTGGGCAGAACACTCTAAAATTTGAATTCAATTTCAAGAAAAAGAGAAAAAGTATTAATAAATATGTAAACAGAGTTATGCTGACTGATTTTAACAGATATTTTCCCCTCTTTTCACTGAACATAAACTGAAAGACACTTAAAAAAAATCATCAGGATTTTTGTTGAGCATTACCTACCTAAGAAAGCACCTGCTTTGAAGTCACATGCATGCACAAGCTTGTATTTGTACTTCTACAGCCTCAGTAGACCCTCAGCACTGAAGCTCTGAATGATCAGTTCCATCAGCCCACTCTGTCTAGGCCTGACCACTGTTCAGGTCCTGAGTCAGACACATTTGATGTGGTGTGGCAATCACCGTGTCAGGGGCACTGTTATTGAAATGAGATTAATGCTGGTATTTCAAGGTGAAATACCACAGTACAAACATTGGTTGATCACAGCTACTGCAGTTCTGCCCCCTTACCCTGCCCCACTCAGGCCAGGAACCTCCTTAGACACATCTGCTCACCAGTCACCTTCAATTTCTAAGTCCTGCATGATGCGCTGGCAGTGCCACACAGCACCACTCCACACAGCACCAGTCACTTGCCTGGAGATCTCTGTGACCCTCCCTTCCCACTGCCCTGTGCTGACAAGTTGGTCCCCAGTTCCTGAGGAAGTCAGGCACCCTGTTTGAGATCCAGTCACTTGAAGCTGCTCAATCCATTCATTCCTTAAAGATTTTAGTAATATGTGAGAAGGGAATATTTTCACTGGTTCTGGCAGAGCAATGTGAATTCCTTGGAAGAGGCAAACTGCAACAAATGTAACTAGAAATACTCCTTATCTTCTGGATACAATAATGTGCAGGGAACATGAACCAGCTTTTACAATATGCCTTTCTTACAGAAGGATCCCAAATCACTTTCTAGGCAAAAATGTTTTGTCAGAAGCATGGCTTAGTTGATCTCTTCCTTACAAATCTATTTGCCAAGACTACTGCTCAAGTATTCGAAAGCAGTTTTTAAAGGGAACTGCCTTTACTAGGACATTTTCTAATTACTGTCATTCTTTTATTTTAACAAAAATAGAAGCACTGCCCTTAGAAATGCAGTCTGTTTCCTTGATGAGCCAACTTTTTTGCATGAAATGCCTCTTGAACCACAAAAAATCAAATTTAGGTATGCCTAACAATGCAAGCAGAAAGCTCAGTAATGGAGACACCTTATTTACATCCCTGAATTTCTAATATTGCCCTTTGTAGAATGTTTTTACTTCTTCCCCTCCCTTTAATTCTAGTCTCTCTCAGTTAAAAAAAAACCATCCTAAGCATATTTTATAAAGAACAGACAATATATTTTATTACTCAGGCCATTTTATTTGAAAGCACTTCCCTACTATCATTTTTTGCAAGACAGCAGTATAAATTGCACTTATTTCTCCACCTGTACTCTTACTGGCCACTTCCACACACTGTGTGCTTTCTCTTTTTATTCTGCTCTATTTGTTTTGATGATCACTTATCATCATCACAACTATGGCAACTCAGAATTTAAAAACACCAGCTCTGCCTCTCTTGAACGAATTCTCTCTTTCGATGTACTTCTCAGTACATCTCACCATGAAAATGTGCAGGGGCTGTCAGTCCACAGCCATTGTTTTTCAAGTCTACTCTCCAATAATTTCAGGCTAGCTACAATTTTTGTGCTTTATTTGTGCCACTGAGATACTGTGCAGGAGTCTTTAGATTCAAATCCTTGAAGCCTGTCTTACTATCTTTCTCTAGTCCAGTCCTCTCCCATCTTGTCAGTACAGGTTGCTATAGCCCAGTTTCTCAGGCTACAACTCTCACACAGGGACTTAAAAGAAGGCCTTTTTAAGGGTCCCTCTTCCAGACCTTCAAGGTCACCAGCTCCAAAAAACCACCAAACCAAACTATACATGCAACCACTTCTTCACCCAGTTTGTATCTAGACTGCTGTCAGTCCCACTTATTTTTCAACATCTTGAGAAGTGCAGTCTTCTTGAGCCTGAGTTACCCTTTCTAAAGCTATACAATGAAGGCTATTTATTCTGGGATCATAGAAAGTTTCCCTCTTCCCAGCTACACTCATTCATGAGTTTTGCTGATTCCCAAAGATTTTACAAGCATAAACTAAACATCTCATCTCCTCCCTGTACAGCTGGGCTTACAGCCTTGCACAAAGATGTGTTCATTTTAGACGGAGAGCCCTGGTGAAGCAGCCAGGAGTGCAAGTGTCTTGACAAAAAAGGACCCATCTTCCAGTGCTACTAAGCACTGCACTGGTCTACCCCTTTCTGAAACAAGTAGTGATTAGATGATCCCTGGATTAATCTATGACTAAAGTGGCCTGTGATCTCTCTAGCCTTGCACAGAAATGAACATCAGGGCTTTTATGCACCTGAGACTTCACTATAACTTCAGTATTTCAAAAAGTCCCCGAAACCCCAATTTTTCAATCCCTTCATCTGCATCGTCCAAACAACTTGTTCCATCTGTTAATGGCAATGCAGGCAGCCCAAGGGCAGCGGACACCAGGGCCAGCATGATCAGGACAGAAAATTTACCTAGAATCTGTTTAATTGTGCCAATGCTAGCAATGTACTTGAAATACAGGGTCTTTGGTGGGAATCAAAGTTCTTTGCTAGCATAGGGAGGGAGAATTACCAGAATTTGCCTAATGTGAAGAGACCTARAAGTGCTATACCCTGCTCTCTGCTCAGACTGCATTTACTGGACCTTCTGAACCAGCAAAAATTGAGAATTCGAGTCACATTAATAAAAATCCTGGTCCTTGAAGATTAGCTGGATAGTCAGTAAGGACTTATTCAGTTTTGGCCTAGTGATCTTTCGGGTATGTTACAGGCTCAAACACTAAGATTCCCACCCAGTGCAGTGTTTTCCTGTGAAATGAAAACGTTTCTCCCACAGCTTGTAAACAGAGGGTCAAGCATCACTTTAAAAGAGGAGAACTCATTTCCTTTCCCAAAAAACCTTCAAAACCCACACAGTGAAGTCCCTCTTCCTGACACCCCCCCCCCAAGAGGCTGGCAATGATCATCAGAAGACACTCAGTTAGGTACCGGTAGACTCCGTTGACCTGGTCGGTCTCTATGGCGGCGTCATCGCAGAGCGCGCAGAAGAAGTGGTAGCTCCTGCGGCACGTGCGCTCCTCGCAGCCCACCGTGGCCCCCTTCTTGCGGCAGAAGTTGCACACCTATGACATGAGGGGGTTGACCACGTAAACGTCACAGGCAGCTACTCCAAATCCTGCCAGACAAGGCAAATGCCATCCTCTGTGGGAAAATCCAGTATTTCATTGCAAGTCACCTCTGTGTAATTCATCTGGCAAGTTCAATCCTAAAAACTCCTACCCTGGTCATTATTTCAGCCATCTTTTTGCTATCTTACCTCTATTGTGTACTGATAAATTTGTAAAATGAGGCAATGTCGTGGTTTGACGCTGGCCAGATGCCAGGCACCCACAAAAGGCCGCTCACTCACCCTCCCCTGTTCCGCAGCTGGACAGAAGAGAGAAAATTTAACAAAGGGTTCATGAGTTGAGATAAGTTGAGAGAAAACACTTCAAGGGCAGAAAAGGCTCAACTTAACATTATAAAGTGAATTTATTACTAACAAGATTAAGGGCTTATTTTACCTCTCATTCTCCTGCTCTAAAAACACCCTTTTCTCCCCCCAACCCCTCCCTCCTTCCCACCAATGGCGCAGGGAGATGGGGTGGGGGTTTTGGTCAGTTTGTCACCCAAGATTTTCTTCCGCTGCTCAGGGAGAGGAGCTGTTTCCCTGCTGCACTGTGGGGTCCCTCCCCATGGGAGACAGCTCTCTGCGAACCTCTCCAGTGTGGGTCCACTCTCACGAGCAGCAGCACTCCCAAAACTGCTGCAACGTGAGTCCATCCCATGGGCAGAGAGTCCTCCTAAAACTGCTGTGGCGTGGGTCACTCTGCCACAGGGTGCAGTCCTCCAAGGATAGCTGCTCCAGCCTGGAAGCAAGGCCTCTCTCTCTGCTGGGACTCTCACTGGACCACAGGCCCCTCTAGGCATCCACCTGCTCTGGCGTGGGCACCTCCCCCACAGGCTGAGGGTGGATCTCTGCATCCCCTGTGGACCTCCATGGGCTGCAGGGGGACAACTGCCTCACCATGGGCCTCACCATGGGCTGCAGGGACATCTTGGCTCCGGCSCCTGGAGCACCTCCTCCCCCTCCTCCTTCACTGACCTTGGTGTCTCCATTGTTGTTTCTCTCACATGTTCTCATTCCTACTCTTCTCTAGCTGGAATTAAAACTGCTCCACAACTTTGTTTTGATTTCTTCTTAAATATGTTATCACAGAGGAGTTACCACCATCTCTAGTTGGTTCAGCCTTGGCCAGCGGTACGTCCATCCTCAGAGCCATCAGGGATTGGCTCTGCTGGACATGGTGGAAGCTTCCAGCAGCTTCTCATAGAAGCCACCTCTGTGGCCCCCCCCCGCTACCAAAAACCAGGCCCTGCAAAACCAACACAGGCAAAGAGCCACATGAGAGCACTGGGCAACTTTCCCAAGTTATCTCAATATTAATTAGTATCAGCGTTTGTATTTATGTTTTCTAGGCTAACTTCGTAATGAAAAAAGTTCCACCCAAGACGTAGGGGAGGAGGGCAGCTGAAGACAAAGGCAACTAAAAAAAGCCCTCATATAAATAATCTTACTTCTGCTAAACTCTGGAGGTGTTTCCCTTTACACTTATGGATTACATTCTTTCATTTCAGGCACTGGCTTAGTTCTTTACCGAAGTCTCTTAGGAAAATTTTCTTCTCAGAAAGAAAACCCACTTGCATTTTAATACAGAACGAACTAAATTTCACCAAATTGAATGTCAAATCAGTTACTCTAACACTAAATCTGTAATTTCCCTAATCTTAGTAGATCAGAAGGACCAGCTACTTTTAGGCACTTTTTTAAAGCACAGAACAGACCAGACGACCTTCAATACTATGAGACAGGACTAAGTGCAGATTCAGAAACAATTCCTTACCAGCCGCTTTCCTCTTCTGAGCTCTTTCAACACTGATGCCACATCAAACCTTATATCCAGATTTTCTGGGTTATGATCTTCAGATTCCACAAATCCTGAGGAAAATAACTAAAGACAAGAGATGACTTTAAGAAATAAGAGTGACTCTGTCACCAGTGCAGTAAAGAGACGAGGAGTCCGTCTTTTCTTCTTGCACTTGCTCTGCCTAAGGAGGTTGATTTTTCTCTGTGTTTTTAAGAGGTTTCACCTACACTGAACAAGGAGCTGTGCTTAAACATTTCTGCAGTCAAAAGAAGTTCCTCTTTCTACACAGAAGATTTCATATGACCTGAAGGTGAACTAAGAAAAGATAATTAGGTGAGAAAGTTAACATATTAAGAAACATGAACGAAGAAAATCTGAAATTCCAGGGTGCCCAGAATAAGGATGAGAAGCTCTTCAGCTGACAGACCTCCACACCTTGGACATATTGTTATGTGCTCAGTTGTTCAGACTTGCAGCTGGATGCAACATTTGTCTGTAATAAGATTTCCATACAGCCCAATGCTGACAACAGTTGACTGCATGAGAAAAATAGGAACATTGTACACATCCCAGGAGAGACCCACAAAAAATGTACACATGCACACTCAGGCCATTTTAACTCCCACAGAACTGCTGAGCCATGACAATGAGTGAGGAAGGGGAAGTTCTCGGCAACTATTTCCTAATCATTATAAGTAGCTAATTCCAAATAAAAGGGAGCTACCCTTTCATCAACTGGCAGGCACAGTCTGTCTGCTCAGAAGGTGATAGCTGACTGCAAAAAAACCCAAAYAGTGCAGAGACGCCTAAGACAGAGAAATGAGTAAAGTTGCAGGCAGGAGAAAGGAGAAAAAAGAAAAGAAAAATAAAAGAGAGAGAGAGAGAGAAAAARGTTTTAACATTGGAGCAACATTAAAGCCCTATATAAAACCTATTTCAAACAAAACATCCAAGTAACACTGTAAAAGAGGTATCAAATGTTTGTGAAACATTCTGTTCAAAAACTAACCAACCAAAGAAAGGTATCAGAAAAATAAAGATGGAGACATAAAAAATGCCAGAATAAGAAGGCTGGGACAGTGACAGCCAGAGAGCTGTTCTAGCAGCAGACATCTCTTGCACTAAATGACCCTCAGCTACACTCTCCCTCTCCTTAAGGGAGAATACAGCAGCTGGAATTGATTCTGCACACCAAGAACCAGCTCCACCAAAATTCCAGAATAAAGGGGAGGCAAGAAGAGTAGAAGGATCACAACATGCTTAGAGCTTCACAGATATTTTTGTATAATGAACTTCTGATATTTTTATTCCTTATTTTAAATAAGGCACAGACTCGAAAGCTTTTTAACCATCATATATCAAGTGATGTGCGTATTTTCCTGCAAAGGTTTAAGTACACAACTTCTGTGGTCTGAGAAGCCTCACCCAATTTAGTGTCTTGGGAAGACCTATTCCTATTGTTAGGCTGTATATGTGTCTAGGACCACTGATCAGCAACAGACACACATGAAAACACCACAGCTCCAKCTGTGCAGACATGTCCTCTCCCACTCCAAAGTCCTGGCCAAGCCCTGTGGCTTTTCAYAGCTTTTCACTCTAACATAAACTTGCTGGCTTGAGTAACCAGGCCTTCAATTCAGACATCATTGCAAAGTCAAAAACAGACAAGCAGTGGACACTTCCTCCTTATCCCTTTTTCTCCATTCCTCTTTGGTACCGACCAACTAAAGCCACTTACCAGACAATCCTGATGAGCTGCAATATCTCTCTCTTTGGAAATATACATTACAGAGCCAGCCTCCCCTTCGGAACAAAAGGCACATGTTCTTCTCACCATCTTCGCCATTATCCAGAAAGCACCTAGAGCAGGAAAACTGGGACAAAACACAATGCAATTGACACAACTACCACAGGTCAAGCAGGACAGCGGAAAGCAGAGCTTCCCCTCTAAGTGCTCCTTCACCCACATCCCCTGACCCTTGGTGGTTTGCTCCTCCAGTAAAACTACCCGTAGAACAAGCAAAGCCTGCTCTTTGTACAGCAGTGGGATGGAAACCAGATCCCAGGAACTCCAACAATTGGAGCAGGCGAAAGAGTAGTTTGTCTCCTCTTGGAAAGTGGCTAACAAGTCATGAGGGGTAATACAAGAGTTTTCAAGCTTGCTTGGCAATATCTGCTCCAACAACAGATGCAAGAACAGCTCAGCAAGTCATGCCCTAAGGTGTGAAACTCCTTTTATTTAGAGGAGGGTAATCACTCATAGCAGTGTTTTCTCAAGTTACTTCTGCCACATGTGGGTCTGCAAGTCAACAAAGGAGAGGAAAACAGCTGTCCCCAAGCTTCTCCAGTGCCTTCCGGGAGTTCACAGAAATCAGGAAGAAACACTAATTTCCTACTGTAAGGAGGATGTAGCAAAGTAGCATGGAGAGGTCTGTAAGTAAAATGGGGCAGCAGAAAAAAATCACAAATAAGAGATTCAAACATTCTCTCTCAACAAGGTGAAGCACTAATAGGAGCGACAGAAATTTCCCTATGCCCCGGGATTTACCCRAGGGACACCTGTTATCTTTTTCTGGCCATGTCCACTCAAGTCTTAATTGTTCTTCTTCACACAGTCTTTCTTTGCCTCCAGCAGCTATAAAATTTTCAGGCCAGCTACTTCTTTCATAAAAACAGTCTAAGTGTTTCTGGATAAGCCTTTACACACATGCCCCACCGGTTTAGAGCATCACACCACAACATTTATAGCAGAAGTTTTACTTTGTGTTTTTTGTGCAAGCCCACCGCAGAAATCTTCAACAACTTCCCACTTCAACAAGGTGTGATACTCCAAACTATCCTTTGCTCACCTCTGACAGCACTAACTCCTGTATGACAAGGGGGAAGAAAAATCTGCGTTTACTTTCAAGAAATAAGAAGATCTGAAGGTTAATGAGAGGTAGTAAGGTCCAAGTACAAAACAGGGAGGAAATCCCATAGTCCAGCAAATCTTGCAAACTTTTTCTGGCTTTCAGCAGACAAACTGTTTTCATTAGTTCCCATCTCCCTTGCATAAAACAGACCAGGTAGCCTCAAGTGAAAACACCACCAGAGTAGAAGGAGATTTTTCTCCCCTCTGGCTCATGCTACTGACAATTTACTAAATCACAAGTCACTTTGCCTTTGCACACATCTGGGTTGTTTTTTCTCTCTGTCCTTCTATGTCTTGTAATCAAGGCAGGGTAGGGGACTGATTTCCAATATCCAGCTATACAGCAACCATCACACCAGTCTCAGAACTTGAGCGTTAAATAACTACGATAGAAACAAACAGAAATACAAAGACATATTAGAAAACAAACCAGAAAGAAATTAAAAAGCAGAACAAGCTAGAATTTGAATGGTCTAGAGTACAGGAGAAGCTCTCTGCAGCAAGCCAATATCTGGAAACAATGCAGATACATAGGCCCTCATCAGGCCCAGTCAGAGGATCCAGCTCTAGGAATTTTTTAAGAAAAGGACTAAAGGTGGAGTCTACAGTCTCTGGTGTTCTTACAGGCTCCAGAGAAATCCTGGTGCTGATGGAGAACAGAAGACACTCAGTCAAGGTCAGCCTTCAGGTTACTCCAGCACCTTTGTAGGAATCCTGAAGCAGTGGAGGGACAGCTCTTAGCCGTTCCTCTGCGCAGAAGCAGCCACCCTGCACCCACTGCCCTGCTCAGCTCTGTATCCTGTCCCCCGTGTAGTGGGTCGACCCCGGCTAGATTCCAGGCACCCCTCCAAAGCCACTCTATCACTCTCCTCCACAACTGGATGGGAAAAGAAAATATAATGAAGGGTTCATTGGCTGAGATAAGGGCGGGGAGAGATCACTGACCAAATACCATCATGGGGAAAACAGACTCAACTTGGGCATAATTAACTGAATTTATTACTAACAAAATCAGAGCAGGATAATGAGAAGTAAAATAAATTTTAAAGCCACCTTTCCCTCACCCCTCCCTCCTTTCCAAACTCTACCGCCTCCCCGCAAGAGTACAGGGAGATGGGGAATGGGGGTTATGGTCTGTTCATCACTCATTGCTCCTGCCACGCTCAGGGAGGAGAGTCCTCCCCCTGCTCCGGTGTGGGGTCCCTCCCCCAGAAGGCAGTCCTCCACAACTTCTCTGTGAGTCCATCCCACAAACAACAGTTCTCCAGGAACTGCTTCTACATGGGTCACCCTTCCAAGGGGTGCAGTCCTTCAGGCACAGCCTGCTCCAATGTGGGTCCCCTGCAAGGTCACAGATCCTACCAGGAAACCTGCTCCAATGTGGGCTCCTCTCTGCACGGGTCTGCAGGCCCATGCCAGGACCCTGTTCCATCATGGGCTTCCCATGGGGTCACAGCCTCCTCTCGGGCATCCACCTGCTCCACTGTGGGTCTCCTCCACAGACTGCAGGTGGATCTCTGCATCCTCATGGTCCTCCATGGGTGGCAGGGACACAGCCGTTTCACCATGGTCTGCACCACAGGCTGCAGGAGAATCCCAGCTCCAGTGCCTGGGGCACCTCCTGCCCCTCCTTCTCCAACGACCTTGGTGTCTGCAGAGTTGCTCCTCTCACATATTCTCACTCCACTCTCCTCCAGCCACAATTACATCTGCCCAGTAACTTCTTTTTCTTTCCTTCTTAAATGTGTTACCACAGAGGCATTACTATCATTCCTGGATGGCTTGGCCTTGGTCAGTGGAGGGTCTGTCCTGGAGCCAGCTCGCTTTGGCTCTGCCAGACATGGGGGAAGCTTCTGACAGCTTCTTACAGAAGATACCCCAGTACCACCCCTGCTACCCAAACCTGACCACGCAAACCCAACACACCCCCACAGGAGCCYGTGCTCTTCCCAAGCTTTCCACTACAGAGTACTACCGAGGAGAGGATACGGAGCTACACAGGCAATGGATCTGGCTGGCTGCTCCTACACAAGAAGAAAGAGGCTAAGGGCAGGTTTCCGGTCTCACAGTTTAATTACGTTTCATCTAAACAATGCCTTGCTTTTGCAGGGCTTAAGCCTGCCACTCAGGGATTCCAGTTGACACCCTTGGATCTGTTTGAAAAGGCAAGAAATCCTTGTTCCTTACTCCACTCTTTCAGTAGTACTCATGACAGCATTGCTCTGTTACTATTTCTTCTACTCTCTCTTTTTCAAGTTGAGGAATCTGAAACTATCTAGCTGTTCTTTGTACAGAAGCTGATCTGCATTTTTCATCACCTCTGTCACTTCTCTATCCCTTCTCTACTCCTGCTACACTCAAAGACGAGCAAACCACCTCCAAAAAGGTGGGTTACCATTTACACTATGAAGTCACAAGGTCACTCTGTATTTTTCTTTTTTTCTTAATAATTTTTACTATTCCAATCACATTTTAGTCTGTTTCTGAGTGCAGAGCTGACACTTTTGTAGCACTATTGTCGGGAGCACAAAGCAGTGAAGAAAACGCAAAGCTCAACACACCCACGGTGATCAGAGCAGACATGGAAACCCGGGGGGAGGGGGCCAGTGGTTTGTGCTGCCACGGCTTTGGGGAGGAATGTGAGGCAGCGTGGAAGCTGCACGGTCTTGTTCTTTCCCTTGCTTACCAAGAAACACCTCCAAGGTACTCCGTGCAACAGGACCACAAACAACGGAAGGTACAGAAGTATCCCAAATTCTACCGAACTGGGGGGTGAGGATTCGACACAGAAATCATAGGGACAGGTCCATGTGTTTGTACTCCTGGCTCCTCCCAGAAGGGATGCCTTTCGGTGAGACTCACATACTTGTCACAGAATCAATCAGGCTGGGAAAGACCTCCGAGATCATCGAGTCCAACCAATGACCCAACACCACCCTGTCAACTAGGCCAGTATTASAGAGTATTACAGTTCCCCAGATCTCCTTCTTAAGGTATCAGATAGTAGGGAGAGCATCAGCGTTATGGTGGTTGCTCTGACACATCCATCATCTTCCACTTATCAATGCTGGATTTTCACCTGCTGTTTTATAGTCAAGCCCTCACTGTCACGAAGTCCTTCTGCAACTCTTGGCTTTCACTGTCACCACCACAGGAGCAGACTTTGGGAACCCAAGCGGACTAATTCAGCTCTAAGAGTTGGAGGCCCTTCTACTGCCCTCCACTCACGACAGAGCAAATGAAGCTGCAAAACAGAAGACAGAGTGGCAGCTGAGAGAAAGGAACAGTCACACCTGGCTGCTTCTCCTGTATCTGTGCCACTTCCTAGAAGCAGGGCTGTTGGTTTGGGTTTTTTTTTTTCACAACAGTGACAAAAGCGAAGGCGGGAAAGGAAACAGAAAGTAAAAAGGGACAATAACAGTGCTGGCAAGAGCACAGGGCTTGCGCTGCTTCCAAATACATCCTGTTGAAACATTATCAGTTTGTCTAAGTACGTGCTCTTCAGATACATTCTGAAAGCATCCTTGCACGTAAATACACATCTTTTACACAAGTGGAAGCTAAGGCACAGAATCTCAGTATATCCACAGGGGGGTAAGGAACCCGAGTCCGCTGACTTCCAGCATGCTATCGACACCCACTGCCCCAGCTCCTGCTCTGCTCTCCTCTGCCTTCCAGCACAGTGCAGGATTGGATCTACAGAAGTATGAAGAAAGCAAGAAATCACACACCTGTTACCCCACACTCACCATGTCCCTCATTTGCGCTTTGAGGGGAAAGAAGCACGGCTGGAGATGTGATGGCTGGACACGACCCACATTCCCCTCCCCATTCTCCCCAGGTCATCACAGAACACATCCAGATTTTGCAAGGAGCAAGAACACACAAATCTGTCATCTCGTTCCTACCCCCCAGCCGTGGGCGGGGCACCTTTCACTAGACGGGGTTGCTCAGAGCTCCATCCAACCTGGCCTTGAACACCCCCGGGGATGAGACATCCACAGCTTCTCTGGGCAACCCGTGCCAGTGCCTCACCACTCTCGCAAGTAATACCTAACCCAATACCTAACCGGGCCTCCCGGTGCCGCCCTCACTGGGGTCTCGGTGCCGCCTCACGGGCCCCTCGACCCCCCTCCACTCTGCCTCCGCCCCGGCAGGGTCCATTCACTGACACTGCGGGAGAGGGGGGGTGGGTGAGCAGCGCTGAGGAGACGCCGAGCCCCGCGCGCTGCCTGCTCCCCCCCGCCCCGCGTGCCCACGATGGCACTTACCGCCCGCTCGCAGCGCGGCCCGGCCAGTGCGAGCTGTCACTGTCGCTACACCCTCCCCCGCCCTCAACTCTCCCGCACGAGAGTGACCCTGCCCGGCCGGGACAGGGAGCATGCGCAAGGGCGCCCGCCGATGCTCCGCCCCGCGCACCCGCGCGGCGCTGATTGGCTGCGGCTCTCGCGTGGCTGGGGGGCAAGGCGCGCCGCCGCGGCGCCCGTCACGTGATGAGGGAGGTGCGCCCGGGCCAGCCTCCGCGCCTCCGGGCGTGCCGGGGTAACGCACCCGATTCACAGGTTCGATATCCACGCCCAGCACTCCCAGGAGCTGCTTTCGGGCAGCCATTTCCCCAGGGCTTGCACCATGGGAAAGGCGATATTCTGCATCTCACATAACCCTCTTTTCATTTTTCACAGAATCACAGGACCAATTAGGTGGGAAAAGACCTCTGAGATCATCAAGTGTGAACACCACCATGTCAACTGGACCGTGGCAYTGAGTGCCACGTCCAGTCTTTCCTTAAACACTTTAAACACCTCCAGGTATGGTGACTCCACCTGGCAAGCTGTTATCCCAAGGCACAGTCGTTCTGAGTAGAGGCAGATCTTCAATAAAACAAAAAGCAACTGAACTGAGTGCTATCTTCAGCTAACATGGGGGTGTTTATGATGGTGTGTTCCCCCACTTTCCACACCGCACTGCAATCTGAGAAATCCTCGTTAGGCCTCCGCCTTGAGAAGCCGCACCTGGGCTCAGCTCTTCTTGAGCTTACCGGAAGCAGTCTGCTCCCAGGAACTGCCGGTGTCTAACAAGCTCCTGTTTTCTTTATGAACAGCCTTGGAAACTATTTTTGTTCCCTGAATGGCATAACACTCCTTGTTCTCACATTTTCAAAGAATGGGTTGGCACACTAGCTGTGGCCAGGATGAAACACTGTTATGACTAAAGCCCACTCTCTTGCGACCCTACGAGCAGCAGTCCAAAATGACACCCTTTGAGCTCTCCTGGCCTGCAGCAGCTGTGACCCACAACCTCACTCTGGGTGGGGCCTCTCAGAGTCAGCTAACTCTCACCTTTGCTGTACTTGGAGGATTGCTGAAAAACGACAAATCCTGGGCTGATACTGTCACTCCTCGAGGCCCAACCCATGGCCCGTTGGGGAGATGCAAAGGCACTCAAAGTGAGTATTTCACTTACCTTTGAGGGGAATTTTTCACAGGTACCTTGCACTGACTCTGGCTGTTTGCATAAACATGCACATATACTATAAGAAATCTGGGAGAAATGCTACTTTCTTAGATGTTTAAGTATCTTAGATACCTAAGTAAGTTAGACCTTTAAGTAAGCTTAAGTCATAAGTTATAAGCTAAGTTAAATACTGCTAAGTGTTTTTCTTTTACTAAGTTGTTACGTTTAAGTTAGAAGTTAACTTTAGGTACTGTTAAGTGTTATTCCTCTGTTAAATTTTAAAGTTTAAGTTATAAATTAAGTGTTGTTCCTTTGTTAAATTGTTAAGTTTAAGGTATAAGTTAAGGTTAAGTTGTAAGTTAAGTACTGTTAAATTTGAGTGCTGTTAAGCTTTTAGGCTGTATTCCTTTTTATCCTTGCCATTACTGTCCTTTTGTCACATGCACCTAAAGGCACACACACACAGGTAGTTCTAGGGTAATTTCTGTTTCGGTTGACTGGACTTTGTTTCTTTTTGTTTTTTCCCTTTTTCCTTGGTGTGCCTTAACTGTCTAGTAAGTAGTAGTAGTTCTTGCCAATGAACTCKGTTGTGCTGTCGCTCAGTATTAAATCTGTTTTTTGCTGATGCCCTTGCCGGTGATTTTTTTTAAGCCACCTCAAACACTCATTCATAACAGTGTTCCCCAGTGAGAGAGGGGCTGATCAGGCCAAGAGTGGGTGGCTCTGACCCTCTGAAGAGGTACTGTGCCAACACTGGGGGTGGTAACCTCTCTCTTTTGTATTTATCCCTGGAGACGGGTGGTGAAAGCCCACACAAACCCAGAGTGCGATGACTGGGACAAAAACTGAGGAGGGGTTTGCTTGATGGATGTGACAGACTCTCAAAGAGAGCCCTGGAGCTGAGGTTTCATTGTGAGCAGAATGGTGCACAGGTCTGTTATCTYTGTTAAAGGTCCACTTTTAGCAGGCTGAAACTCTTCATGTGTGCTGAGACTTGAGAAATTCAAGAGCATCATATGTTGCAGCACAACCCCATGTTTTTTAAGCTTGAAGCATCCAAAACAAACTAAAAAAACCCACTTAGGGCCACAGATACCACATTTGTCCAGAGATACACAGCACAGATACAATCCAGTTAAGAGAACCCTAAGCCATGAGGGCATAAGACATCCACGGCTTCTTGGCCACAGGGCTGAGAACTGCTTCCTGCTTTTCTTTCATGTTGCTGTATAGCCTTGGACATGACCAGGCGAAGACCTTCATTTGTTCCAACCTGTTCTCTGAAAACCCCAACAGGAACAGGGTGACATGGTGAGCACTGATGCATATGGACTTGGAATCTGGGATATCAACCATGCAATGAAGACATGAATAGCAGGTGGTTCTTCCAAGACTCATTTATCAAGGAACAAAGAAAGGTGTAGGTACAAGGACTCTCATGTTTACCTTTTCCAACAAAGGTAATTTGACTACAAGCCAACCACTTTATGCCATAAATGACAGCCTGAGTGAGCCTTTTTTTGAGCTCTCGTGCTAAGCAGCTGGCTCCCCATGAACTGGGATGCCTCTCCACGTTACTCCTCGAGAATGAGACTCCTGACCAACTGCAGGTCTCTGGTAAGTGACCCATGTCACACATAACTTTGTATTACAGTGCACTGGATTTTGTATTGGTAACTTTAAATCACTATTATATCCTCTGCAGTAACAGAGTGAACCTTGCCATCAAATTTTGTTAAGTCTCACTTTTGCAACATTTTTAATAAAACCACTTTTTGGCAGTGGTTCTTCGAGTATCTAAATTGCCCATCTGCAACACCTATTTGTTTGCACAAGGCTCCAACACATTCAACAGCCACACACCTGCACATCCATCCCTTGCTCCATTTCAGAGCCACCTCCTGCATCTGCACTCAGTGTCTCCTAAYGTAGCTTGTTTTTCTCTTACCAGCAAACCACATGGTAAGGACTTCTGTGGCCCACCTATCCCACACAACACAAGATCAGGTACACTGGATTTCTCAAGGATTTCTCTGTGTCACAAACGTGGAGAGGGATGCAATCCAACAAAAACCAGTCATTTCTTTCCTGCTGCAGCAGGACTTGCTCAGCTCACTTTGTAGCACACAGTTCTGCAAAAATGTTCTTTCTAATTCCATCTCTGTTCAAGACTATCTGACCCACCAGATCCGTCAGGCTTAGGTGTATTTTAACAATACTTAGTGCCCAGACAGGCAGTCTTGCATTCATAAACAGTTTCAGAAACCTGAGTTTTGCTAACTCAGCACTCTGGAAGGGCACAGAAAACACCAAGGAACTGTTGCTCTCATCAGTCATGTCTCTGCTGCAGATGGCATGGAGCATGAGTTCTTCCAGTGCACTGTGAACTTTGCTTGCGGATTAGAAGAGGGGAGGAGGAAGACCAGGAGAACAGAAATTATCTAGGAAAAGTTTGATGCCTGTTCTTAGGACAAACAGTTCTAATTCTGTAAACTACAAAAGTGATGTTTAAATGTAAATTTAAAAAAACATCAGGTGAAAGGCATTTTAATTGAATGCAATTAGCACCACGGACTTGAGCGGCTGTTGCTGAGTAGTCATCCCTTCCAGCATATAAATCCCCAGGTACAAGATGTGTTGACAGTAGGAAAGCTTTGCCTATAAGGTTTTTTTCCTGCACTTCTGAACGCCACACTGACAGGAAATCTCTGTCTCTGGCATGCTTCCAGCTTCATAACCATAATCCCACGTGAGTTCGGTTCCAGCTTTCACATGTCTAAGAAATAAAACAGTCAATTTGTTTGAACTAAGTGATACAGTACTGTGCTTACAATTTGTCACCAACAACTGACATGYAAACCCAAAAATTGTAGGGGGCAGGGAACATCATACAGGCAGCTTATTGGGAGTGAACCAAGAGATACAAGGAGTCTCTGGCACACATGTGCTGCTTTGCCTACCAAAGCCATGGAGATTGCAAATACACACACAGACGAGAAAAGAATTTATCAAGCAGTGCAATAGGTTTGGAGTATAAACAATGTGCTTTAACTTAGAGGGAAATTCTGGGAAATGAAAAATCAAACAAAAAACAAACAAAMCCCCCCCCCCAAACAACCCCCCCTCAACCAACCAAAAAAAGTAAAATCACATAAGTGAATACATCTAAATGACAACACAGTTTTGTTATTTTTACTATGTAAAGTGCATCACTGAAGTTTGAACAGATATCTAGGTATGTTGTTGACGACTGTCATCTTTGGTCTGACAAACTACATTTTAATGCAATTGCACTATGTACAGGAAGCCCAAGACTCAGAAATAAACATCTGCTCCTCATGAACCAGCTGCTCTGACAGTACCAGAGAAGAAATGTCTAAGGTAGGAAATTCATTGTCCAAAATGAATGCCAAATTAAATACCTGAGACTAAGATGCTGAGGGACAACTGATGGAAAATATAATAAAATATGAATATTGTAAAGGAGAGAGTAATTCTCTGATGTTTCTCACTGGATATAAGAGACATCCAGTGAATTACCAGGCAGCAGGCTGAGAACAAACAATGACAACTTTTCATACAGCACATAACTGCAACCTGGGACTTGCTGACTTGAGATGTTCTGGAGGCCAGACATGTAAAACAAATAAAAAAATGACTGGGCAGGTTCATGGAGGGCACACAATCAAGCTCAATGATCCAGATGAAGTCCTTAATGTAGAAAAGTTGTAAAAGAGTGATGCCCAGAAAATGGGAGAGTCAGTGAGGGGAACTCTCCTTCAACAATCTTCTTCCCTAAGTGTCTTTGCTGATCACTGTTACCTATCTCCACTGGCCTTAGTCTCCACTACACTCTTTACTGAGTACGTGACCAAGAAAGACTTTAGCTGAAACAAATTTTTTTTCTGACACATTTCAAAACATTGTCGTCACAGTTCTTGGATATCTCACAGTGCAATCCACAGCTCCACAGAAGATTAATGTTCCCTGGAACTCGTTTGTTGGAATGAAGTCTCTCCTTTCTGTTCTATTCTCACCTAGTACTACTTCTGGCACGTGCATCAGCTAGCTTCATTCATACAGTTAATCCTTCCCCTCCGGGGTTCAGCTGCTGCCATCTTGTGTCGCTCTGGCACAAATTCTCTGTACCTCCCTTTCTATCAGACACACATCTGCATCTTCCACTTTCAGAGCGTCCTCTTATCACGTCCCCAGGACATGTTGGGCTATGCAAAGTCCTGCTTGATAGTTGTGAGGAAAAGGCCTGAAGCCAGCTTGTTTGGCCCACAAAGTGTCTCAACCTTAATATCCTGTGGGGTTCAATCCTGCCCTATGGAACCCAGGTCTGCTGGCCATTCCTTGAGACATAACAGCAGGATGGGTGAATCCTGGCTTGCAAAATGACCATGCTGAGTTAAACCTGTTTCTCTACTGAAGAAGATTATCACCGAAGTGGACACATCAAAATTAAGCTTCCTTGCTTTACATTTCAGTACAAAACTGAAGAAAAACTCATTAGTGATAATCAACAAGCTGTATGTCTTCTGTCTTTAGTGCCCAATAAGAAATCACCGATAAGAAGGTAGTTTTGTGCTTTCATGAGCCCCTCAGCATAATTATGTTTTAATAACTAAGCACTGCTTTTTTCCCCCTAGTGCTTTGAATGAACAGCATTAAACTTCCAGAAATTCACCTGTTTGTGAAGAATGCCACCCATGGAAAACTTCTGTTGTGAGTCTCTACAAACACGCTTTGTGCAAAGAGATTTGGGCAGCAGCTGTGCTGTAAAACAGAAAATCTGAATTAGAAACAGTGCAACACCGCATTGTTGGCTGAAAAAACTATTTTGTCTGTCACTAGCAAAGGTACTTTCTTCCCTTCCTTCTCCAGCCCACACAGAATGCTTATTACTCAATGCCATTGTCAGGGCAGCAGTGCTAGGGGGCAAGCAGTGGATTAAATGATTGTGTGTTGGCCAAGTACAAGATGTGAAAGGTCACTCAGGTGCATGTAGGAACATATGTATTCTCATAGGTGCAGAATAAAGGTTTCTGCAAGATGCACTACTAATATTAACACCATATTACCACTGCAAGGAAGAACAGCTTAAACATACGCTAGGGCTTTGCTGTAAGACACATATTCATGCCAATGAAGAGAAATGAATTATTTGCAGAGTACCTGCAGATGTGTCTGTGAACCATTTGTCTCAGCTGGAGGTACTAGGTAATTAATTGCAATTTATTTCTTGGCAAGTCAAAACTGAGGGCCTTATTCAGCAGACGTGTACACAGTATGACAGACCACTTTCTCACCCTATGATTGAGCAGTAAGGAAGTTTTGTACAATACCACACCACTTGTCCTAAACCAGCACAAACTAGAATTTACAATGCCTGGGGAACAAAAGAAACAATGCTGAGAGAAGGCATGTGCAATTTGCTCTCCGAACCCCCCAAAAAGGCCATCAGGAAAAAGATGTCACTTCATTACCAGGGAACACATCTCTCAGCAACCTAGTGGGGCCAAGAACTGCATCACTGTACCAACTGGTACATAGCATGCATCAGCTTATGGAGGCACCAGCAGCCAGGGTGACCCAAACTACTGTCCTGTCACTTGTGATTACAGGGAGCACCACGTGTGTCTCACTCGTCATGCAACCACCACAAATCTGGGTTATGTGCAAAAGCCTTCTAGTTTAAGCTTAAATAAGTAAATTATGTATTTGCAAAGACAAGAAAGGGAATCCATGCAACTTTTTACTTACATTTAGAAAACGACCCACATTTCCTTCTTTTGTGGCATCCAGTACATAAATATTTTCTTCATTAGAATTCTTCAGAAGCACCCCATCACCATCAGCCTCCTCACAAAATACATCTTGTTTTGACTGCCTGCTATTTTCCTCTTTGCAGTCAGCTTTTAGGGGTACATTGTTGGATGGCCTCACAACGCATGCGTCATCCAGCACACTTGACTTGCCACAATCAACACTCTGCAGAGACAGACTCTTTCTTTTGCATCCTGCACTGTCCACACTATCAGAATCAGTCTCTCCAATTTCCATCAGATGTTCTTCCTTCTGTTGATGGGTGGATTCTGTCAATGGACATGTATGTTATTTCTCAACAGCAGTTTAATGTCAAAGCCTTTTATCCACCCCATCTTACCCATGTCCTCCAAAATCTAAGCAGCTTCCTTGCTACTAACAAGTCTGTAACACAACTTTTCCATGCTTCTCATCAATCCTTCTGCAAATAACTGTTTCCTCCTGTGGTGCCTGAAGTACTTGCTCAAGGCACCTGTGAGTGACCTAGTCTCTCACCCTTCTCAAATCCCACTCCAGACTGATTTCTTCCAAATAGCATTTTTTATCATTCTCTACCTTAATTCCCAAGAGAATCACAAAACTGTGATTAAGACAGAAACAAGATGCATGTGCAAATAGCATCAGTTTCACACTGCCCCTCCAGCTTGAGGTCCCCCCACCCTGGCATTACATCCTGTTCAATTTTTGTTGGCTGGAACAGGTACTGGGTGTGACACAACAAGACCTGCAAGACTGACTTTCCCACAATTGCACTGTATTTGAGAAGCTGCTGCCAGGACAGGTCAACATGTCCCAAGATCTGTGGACAACATCGTTCTACTCTGAGAACAGGCCTGCCTGCCCTGTCTAYGTTAAAGTCTGTCACCTGATGGGACACAATCCCACATAACATGCAGTATGTATAGCTCCACAAACCTACTTTTTCCTTTGTTTGTTCCACTGCTTAGTTTTGTTTTGCTTGACTGATGAATCTGAGAACTATCATCTTCATCTGAACTGGCACTGTGCACCTGTGTACCAAATGAAAAGGCTGTGATGTGTTGTTTCTGTATGCAACTCTGGGTCAACACAGGACAACAAGTGGCTTTTAGAACTCCAGGGCTGAACTTTCAAACCTACTGTAATGCATGGCTGTGGCCGAGTTTGAAAAGTGAATACATTTACTGCAATGCMACTTTTATCTTAATTTCAAATTATCCTTCAAAGTAACCTGGAAAGAGTCCCTCACTCAATAAGACATTTAAATGAGTGCTTAAGTCCCAACAATTTCACCAGATAAGTTGCTGAACCAAATTCCAAACATGCTTTTTAGACAGTTTCAATGAAATGACCGGATGTGGCAGAATTTCTCCTCTCCCATCACAAAAAGGCAATTAGTTACGGGAGCTCCAGAATGGACAGCACTGCAAAATGTTAGCCTGAAAATCCCATGTGCATTTCTTAAGGGCAATGCATCCAATAAAACCTACAGTGTAAGTTTACACCAGTTTTTCTCCTTCGCACGTATTTGCAGGCAACACTTCACACTCATGAAAGATCAGGAGTCACACTCAGGTCAGATCAATTCTGCCACTGTATGAGAAAACTGCATACACATCCTGAGATTTTCTTCTCTCTCTGCTATGCCATTCTTTGGGGAGACATCACAAAAATATTATTACTCTGCCCCCCTAATCCTATATTTAGTTACAACAAGGGGTGTAGGAGGAGAATAATTACTTAAGACTCTTGAGGCTGGAGTGCAGGTGAAGGGTGGAGAAGGGAAAGCTGTGAGAGTAGCTAGTGCTGGTCTGGTGGAACATGTTGAAGGACTGATAATGGAAAAAGGATGGGGTGCAGCTTCCAGCATGGCAGCTTAGCTCACAGTGTGACACAATCTCATGAACAAATGTCATTAGAACTATCTAAACATACAAGATGAAAATGTCAAAATTAACATACATATTCAGCACAGTGAAAAATGAATCTATTAAAGCCACATTATTATTATTATTATTATTATTATCATCATCATCATCATCATCATCATCATCATCATCATCATCATCATCATCATCATCATCATCATCATTACCATTTTTAGCTGGTGATTGCGAAAAACAACTGTTCTAGTTCCAGGCCTTCTTGTGGTTGCATTACTTGAGTTCTTTGGATGAACTCTGTACAGGAAGGTCAAAATGAAATCAAAAAAGACAAACAGACCCATAAGTAACTCTCACAACACACATTTCTCTAACACTCTCTAGTTCCAGTCTCTTCTCTAGAAGGGACCACAGCAGAGCCTGCAGTCTGGCCTCACCCCATGTTTTGTAACTATTTTGCCTTTAAGAATGAGAACCTAGGCTAGGTTTTCTATAGTATTTGTAAAAAAACAGCTGCTCATACCTTTTTGAGAGATTAGCAGCTGCTTTCACATCCTTTCCCAGTTGTCATACTGAGAACCAAATTGTCTGTTGTCTTACTATTATTATATCAGATCACCTCAAAACAGAGCACTTACAGAGTTTTGACTTTTTCCTGCTACTACTTCAACAGTTTTGACAGTGCAGCTTTCAAACAGAAAAGCAAAGATGTTGTGGGGATAAGGGATAGAGAGGAAGACAGGTAATATATGACAAATTTAGAAAATGCTCTCCCACAAAAGGACCTCAGTCCTTCACGTCAGGAGAGGGTTGAGGAAGGATGGGAAGCAATTATCTGGTATATACATTTAAAACATCTAAAATCACATTAATTTGGATTACATTCAGAGTGCAGTAGAAAACACCAGTTTCAAAACTAGTATTAATTTCTTTACAATGTCTAGCAATAAGTAACAGCTCTTATTCAAGAAAATTTTTGATGTAAAACGTTCATATGYGTTTTCCTGCCATGAAAAAAACTCCATCATGGTATATCTTTGGACTACTGATAAAGGTGAGAAATGCTACTCTTTAAGGCTTTCTTAAGATTTAAACCCCCTTGTAAATTCAAAGTGCACAGAGGCCACAAGAAGATGTGACATTATCACTTGACTACATTGTTTATCCTTCTAAAGGGAAGCTGTTTGGGTGAATGATATGTCAAGCTTAGCACACTGATGTCCTCTCAGAGGTTTCTCAGTTCAGCTGGACTGTCATTTCTTAAGGGGCAGAATAACAAAGTCTTTTTGCCTGTCATATTTTTTTACATAGCCTACATGCAAAACATTTTTATTCTCAGGARAGAAAATTAGTGAGATTTAAGGCAGCAGTGCAGTAAAGGCAACTCAGAAACTGTGCTTCCCTGCAATTTTTTTGTAACAGCACTTAGTAGAAGTAGAACTGATTGCTTATAATTATGAAATTACAAAATTATGAATTCATTAGATTTCCAAGATACTGAAATGCAAATGAGAATATAGTAGCAGATATTYTTAGAAGTTTCCATTTGCAATTTCATAGTGCTTCTCAAAGATGCACAATAATCTTCTACTATGAAAAGACCTACAATTTGCAAAAGTTTATGCGTATTACAAAGAAAGTGTTTACAAAGTATTGTGGCAGAGAAAGGAATAAAGTTTAAGAAAACAAGCTCCCAACTTCCTTCTGAAAAGACTACAGCATGCTATTGACACACGCATGCAGTTATTTTACATAATTTTATTGCAAGAATCCTGATAGGCTCTGAGCCCCTGAGTGTACAATGAAAACAATTCACTGCAAAAGTGAGGTGTTGTCACTCTTAACAGGAGAGATTAAGGTTTCTAGCTGGAAAGGTTACATTACAAATAACAAGACTGGGAGCAAAGGGCAGGACAGTTGGTGGCTAATACGTTATCAAACCATTCAGTGTCATCAAGTATCTTTAAATGATTTATCTCCACATATTTTATTAATTCTTTCAAATTAGTATTATGATTAATGCCCTAAGCAGATCAAGTACACCCAGGAGATGAACTGGATTTCTAGAAAATGCCAAGTTGTACATATATTAAGTAAAATTAGTATAGAGGAAAAAATTCTGTTTCACTAGAAGAAATAATCGGGAAATAAAAAAGAAGTTCAAAAGGAAAGAAACCACCGCCCTCATATGAGGACATACTCCAAGTTATACAACAGAATTTCTACAATAGCAGAATATTAGTTTTGTTATGCTTAAGCTTACTTTGATAAACTTACAGGGTTGATTTATTTTCATTATCCACAGTCTGAGACAAAGATTCCCGATTCTCAAGAATGTCAGTTTTGTCAGTCTGCACTAGTTCAATCACTGAGTCTGAACAATCAGTGTCAAGTTTTCTTTTTTTGGAGAAGTCCTGGCCTCTGTCATTCACTGCACCCTTCTCTTTCAGCTCTTGATCAGCATCTCCTGATACTTCAGCTCTGCTCATTAATCTACCTGAAAGAAATAGAAAAGTTTTCTTGTGGTTTTTTTTTTTTTTTTAAATGCTTGTTTGCTGAGTCACTATCACAGGTCAAACTTACATTAAAAAATACAAGAACGTTACTTGGGAAAGCAAAATGTGAATGCACTCTAATTCTATGATGTCTATATAGGTTGACATACAAACCGAATTAGACAAGGGCATGTAGTGATAAGACAAGGGAGAATGGCTTTAAACTGAGAGTAGGTCTAGATTAGATATTAGTAAGAAATTTTTTACTGTGATGGTGGTGAGGCACTGGCACAGGTTGCCAAGAGAAGTTGTGGATGTCCCATGCCTGGAAGTGTTCAAGGTCAGGTTGGGTGGAGCCCTGAGCCACCTGGTCTAGTGAAAGGTGTCCCTGCCCATGGTGGTGTGGTTGCAGCTAGATGATCTACAAGGTCCCTTCCAACCCAAACCATTCTATGTTTCTATGATTTATACTGAAGGAAAAGTAGCCCTTGCATAGAATGCACAGACTTGTGAGGGTAAAAAAGTCAACAGTCTGAGATAGGCTTTGCTCCATATTGTTATGGCCGTTTGTCTGTCACCATCTCATTGCAGAGTTCTCCAAGGTTGTTCTGTCTGTTTGATCATATTGCAAGTTAAGATCATATTGACACRCTTCTCTTCCAACCCTGTATTTCCCTGTTCTCAAAAAATCCAGGGCACAGACCACAGAAGGAGAATTATGCTACATGTCTTCCACAGGCCACCTCCTGTTACCTGAGTAAGTACAAACAAATGTCCCCTTGTCAATATCATCCAGGCAGCGAACGCCCCAGCCCTTCTTCTCTGTGTTGAACACCTGCAGCCTCACTTGAATGCCGTGCTGTACAACTCTGTTCTGACACATCAGCTTGTCACACCTGCACAACACACTACACTCATAAATCCTGTCCAGAGGAAGAAAAACAAAACACATTATAAAAGGATGCAATACTATAACAAAGTTCCTGTTATTAATTTCTAAGCATCAATAAGGCAGTGGACTGAAAAAATAAAGACTGGCTAAAACTGGTTGCACAGCAATGCTCTGAAGCTTGTGACTTTCTTGATTGCTGATTCATATATTTTAAGAGTCCGTCTGCCAGATTTTCGTATAAGTATACAAGAAAAACGAATTCTATATTTTTGTTTTATAGGAGTAAATCACACAGAAACAGAAATCCTTATGAAGCACCGCATTCTATGGTGGAACACATTTTAACAAAGACAACCTATCCCTGGACTTCACTGTAGCTGTCATGAGTTTAAGGATTTAACAAAGTATTTCCAAAAGAACTCACAATTGTGCTTTTTTTTGCATCTGTTTCTGGGTTCTTTGACAACTTTAATTCTGCATGTCAACCATAAACTAACATCACACAGCAACAGAGGACTGAAAAGGGCTCAAGTCCGTGGCTGTTGCAGAAAGCTACCTTGCACAATTCCTGTCCTAAACACCTGAAGTAATTGGCACCTTCTCCAGGCCACATATTAATCCATGGGAGCTGAATAAGAGAAAGGGCAAACATTTGAAGCATTGGATGGCTTTGGAGGTTTCTGGAAGAGTCACACATAACCAAGTCTGGCAGCAGCAGCCGGTTGATGTGTTTTTGCGACTCTGGTCACTCTTCACACTTTTCTTGGACCTTGATCTAAGCAGTGAAAATTGTAGGATCTGCAACACAAAAGTTCTTTTTTTTCCTCCTATTAATCAAGTCATATTAATTGTTTTTTTATCATCCTAATCTGTCAGAAAAATTGTGACAAAACCGGAAGGTTTCAGTAATCCAAAAACTCCAGTTATTTTAATCCCGTAGCACTTAGACTACAGGAGTAAAATAAGAGCATACAAATAAAATAGCAGTTAATAGTTCAGTCTTTCTTACCCACTAGGAACAGGTCCCTCCAGTCGTTTGTAACGGTATCCATGGGACCTTTTACTACCTGGAGACAGAGAAATTTTACTACAGCCTCTTGCCGTTAGCTGTAGGCATGCACACTTTGACCTAAAAATAAGAGTAAAACATCTCAGAATGTATTTGAAGCAGCATAAATCAATCATAAATCTAGGTAATTTGAAATGTAGTTGACTACACACAAACACACACACACACTCTCTCTTCCTATACCCCCTCTCCCCGCTCCTTTTACTCCACAAGGCAGTTTCAGACACTCGGCCTTTTTTCTTAGTCTCTTAGCTGGTTACATGTGCTTTACAATAATCATATTCTCTCCACCCCAGCCCCATCCTTTTGCCAAGCTTCTTAATTGGCACATGCAAACAGCTGAAGTACAACAGAAATTTATTATAAACGGGACCCTGTCAAATGGATTGAATTAATAAATATCACCTCTTCCGACACAGCATCCCAGCCTGTTTGCCAGTACTTTATCTTTGTCCCACCTTAGCCCCCAGGAAGTGAAGAATTTTACACTGTGGAGAACTCAAGCAACAGGGCTTATCTTCACCATTGTATGTCACGACAACTCCAAAGAGCCACAGCGACCATGTGAATCCTGAACCCCAAAACTGCACATCAAAAGCATCTCAACTCCTGTGGGACTTCGACGCAAAGAAGCAGCACGCTGTGTGCTTGCTGTTCCCCACCACTCAGCAAGCACAAATTAGCTCAGCAAGCTTCAGATTAGCTGAAACTAAATTACTTTAATTATTGAAGCTTCATTTTACCAGGCTGTGATTTCAAGCTTTTGTTGGGTCATGAGCAACTATGCTGCACACCAGCAAGTGCAACTGTCAATAACACAAAATGGATGCAACAACAAATAACACCTACAGAGATAAGACAAAATTACCACCAAGCTTGCATATGATAACTGTGGCAGGTTCCCTGCCTACTATCTGTAGCTCAGAATTGCTCGGATTTAGAAAAAGACAGCAATGAGCAAGACTATTGGAACTGCTCAGACCACAAACATATTCTGTAACCACAGGGTTTCATAGTTTCTTTTTAGGGGAAGGACAACACGTAGAAGTTGGGAACGGGGATGTTTCTTCCTCTGCCCTCAGTAACCTTCTAAGTTCCAAATGATTTGATCCCTCCAGGCTGTCTATAGGATACCAACTCACTGTAGGAGCTGCAGCAGAAACTGTCATGCAGGACTGTTCCCTGCCTGCCATGAAAACAAGCTTGCCTCTGCTGGCAGAAGACTCCCTTCCCTACTCTTCTTCCAAAGCCAAGAGATCTGCTTGTCAGCTCCACCTGGAGGAGAAGCAGTGCCAATTTGGGAAGAAAGGAAAAGGAACACAATGATCTGCCTGTTAATCACTTTCTTCCCTACAACAGAGGGTGGACCAGTAGGAGCACCCAAGTTCTGGAGAAGAGAAAGACAGTGGCATCAGTCAACACAGAGCATGGCACAAGATATTCCAGCAGCACTGGTCCTGTTTGGCACTGTTGCTTCACACACAGGGTGGTGACCCTGCTGTTGAGGCATCACGTGTCACTGGTCTGAGATGACATCTTTCTACCTACCTATCGATGCAGCCATCTGTGCAGTCACAAGAATCAACAAACAGGCTGGAGAAATTGTTGAGATAATATCCACGTGGCCACGATGATTTCCGATACTTGAAATAAGGTAACCTTGCGTGGTCGAGATTGTTACAGAAGGAGACGGGCACAGACTCAGCTCCATTACTGATATCAAAGTCAAACACGAAGGGCTCGGGATTCATGGTATTCCTGCCCAACAGTACATACGTGTTGAAGGAAAAGTGATCCACAAATAAGAAATGGCACTCTGTTTCAAACAAATAATTTTGCACATCTCGAAAGCTTCTCAGACTCCGACCGCAAGGGGCTTTGTAATTCACATCCAGGGATTTCGAAAGGCAGTCTGCTTTTGCATGGCGTCTTTGAAAGTCAAACAGGATTGGGATCTTCAGAGGATTTTCACCCTTATAGGAGCCCGCTGCTCTGTTGGCAAGACATGCACTAGAGCATTTGTGGTTCTGATAATGCAGCTTTAAAGGTAAACTGTGAATTTTGCTGGATGCTTCTTTACTCCCTGAGTATGTCCTTTCCATCTCCTCTTTTTCACTATTTGGAGTAAAAGAGAAAAAAAAAGGAAAAAAGAGCAGCGTCTTAGACAACCCATGAAGCATTCAGTTTTTTGTGGTTCAATATTTTTAGCACAGGAAAGAAACAGCCCATTGCTAGAAGGCCCAGGGTTTCACATGGTGCAACTGTCCTAACGACATATAAAGACATTCAGTTGCATAAAAAAATAAAAAAAGGCAAAAGCTTCTTCCCAGAACTTACATGCTAAAACGCAGAAAGGACATTAAAAAAAAAAAAAAAGGAACTACATGTTTACCCCCATCTTTCAAATCAGTACCTGAGGATAAATACTAAACACAGAGAGACTGTTAAGTCACATGCCTGACAATCTGCACAGTATGGGAAAGTCTGAGAACTGATGCTTAAGTCCTAACCCTAATAATACTGGTAATAATAATGGATGTTTATTCACAACCTAATGCCCTATTTTGCGATGTTCTCATGGAAATTAGACAAGTCTACACCAAACCTAAGGTTTTCCACATAGGTCAAGTTAAAAACATTTTCACTTTGAAAACTGTCAGGATTCAAAACTGGGTTTAAAACATTGACTTTAGAAATACAAATTGAGAACTCTCTCAAATGCAGTAAAGAATACGTCAAATAAGGAACTGAAATGAAGACACTGACCTGTCAGAACCTTCTACAATGTTTGCAGCCTTGTCATCTGGAAGAAGACCCTGCAATTCGGGTTTGGTTTCCTGTGCGCCATCTCCATCAATCTCATCATTTACTGAAAAAATTGAATGCGAGCAAAAACTTTTCCCCATATTGAAATCCACATTTCAATTTATAACTGAATTTACTTTAGTTACTAAAGAGATAATTAACAATATACATTACAAACAATGCATTGCTACTAACTACAGCTAACAAAGAGCACATTTTCAGCCCTACTGAAAAGCCTTCCACATAGTTTTCAAAGTGACCAGAAACAACATGCACAGGAAACACACTGACAAATTTCCCTTCATTATTAAAGGATGCCAAAGTTTTACAGCTAGTGTGGCCATGCACAGGGTAACTGCTCACAGACAGCTTGGATTCATCAGGGTTTACTAGTTCAAACTCTCTTCCTGTGGTACAAGTATTATACACAAACCACAAAAATACAAACCCAGGTGAGAGTTCACAGTCCAGTACTAAAGGAAATTAATAATTAGGTTTTCCCCATTGTAATGCTAATAGCCTTCTCAGATGTATTTTATTGATTTCAAAGAAGGGAACTGAGCTTCTGGTGAGTAAAACAAGACAAATTAAATCACATACCAAAGAAACAAAATTGAGATGCACATACCTTTTGGCAATGTTAAGAGATCACCTAGATTAGCTTCATTCACCAGTGCCCAAGCCTGCCAGCATTCTATGCAAAAGTAAACCAAAACAGATACTAAGTGTAATTTAGGTAACAATAATAGGTAAAACAAGGTGTTAAATCTTCCAGAGACACTTGTTTCTCCTTACTATACTCATCTAGAGGATTGCAGGACTGATACCATTAGAAACGTTTTGCATCACAGACTTTAGCAGATACATCTAGGAATTACAAAGTTATTACAGATTACAGTAGTAGTTGTGAAATAGCACCGAATAGCTGTTAGCTTTTGGAAAGCTGCTGGAATGTTTCCAAACACACATAAACTGGTGGCCTAAAGTGGCAGTAAGTAATATACATAAAGATAATTTAGTGCAAGCTTCTCTCTTTACTTTGTCATGAGACTGGTCATCTTTAGGCTAAGAAGGGCTGGATCTTGGCAGACCAAATTACTGCTACTTCTAAATTAGTGGAAATGGCCTTCAGATAGTAAAAATGCAAGAGACCAGTTCTGTCTCAACCTCTTACCCCACACAAAAAATATTACAAGGGGGCAGCAAAATCCATGTTAATGTTTTAGCTTGAAACCTTTACAGAAAGCATAGAAAAATTCAAATTGAACTTTATCACAGAGTCATTGCGTCATCTGGGGATTCAAGTACAACTTTTATCTCTGCATTGCTTTAATATTTTGTCATAACATTCAAGACATGGGAGCTCAAGTACACAAAAAATTGCACTACCAGTTTAGAGAAAGTGGTATATGTAATGCAGAGTGTGTGGTTGTATCAGTTTAAAAGCATCTTACACCACTGTACATTTTCTTGCACAAACAAATCACCAGTAAGATCCACAGATTACATTTACTTGTGTGACTTAATAAAAAGAAGCAATTTCACTCAATTAAATAAACCAGTAAAAAGAAATCTGTGTATTGCTCCAAGCTTATCAGACTTATGCTTTTGATGGAGATAGAGGAAGTTTATTTCCATGAAAATAAGGAACAATCTGAAATGCCTTAGTGTCACATTTTTCTACTATTGTTTAAAGTTACAATGGTGTCTCCGACACGAAATAATACTTAGATGATTATAATCCCATCCCAAAACCACTCAATTCACTGAGAACAGCGTGAAAGGCTAAAACTTCTGGTGGCACTGCAGATATTTCATTACTTCTCAAGAATGAATATTTCAGTTCTATGTGCTTAAGAGCCATGCATTGTTTGAAAAAGTATACAGGCAAAACAAAAAAATAGCCAAATGCACATGAAATTACTTGTCTTTTTTAAAAAAGAAGAGACATTTTTTTAAATGGTAATACCACCAACTACTAAATAATTTAAATTCAGAGATATCTGAACTATGGCAGATATCACAAAGACCTACACCAAGTAGGCCACAGCTCCCCTGCAGTCCAGTTTAACCACTACAAGGATTTCAAACCTTGGTTTGTGGCAGTTCCATTCTTGATCTTTTCCTTCAGCAACAACAGCACATTTTGCACCTGCTCAAATATGACATCCACTCTTCTACCTCCCAGTTGTGTCCAAAACATCTTCACATCACCTGAAATGCAAATTTCCATTTACAAGTCTGTACAGCTCCTGAGAAGTCTAAAAACATGCCTAACTCCTAGTGGACTATTCAAAGGCTCACACTCGTTTCATTTGGAGGCACTTCTGAAAAAACAGTCAGGACAGCAGGATGCATTAATTCTCCAGAAGTCTATTCCTAAACCTAATCAAGAAAGTCAAACAGAAGTCAACTGCTGAAATGACGTGGCTTCCAATGGTCCATGATGCTCCTTCAAGCAACTTTTCTCACACAGGGAGCTGTGGAAGCCTTTCTTCAAACCAGCAAATGAGTCCCACTAAAAATTAATCACGGAAACTTCACAAGAGTGACACAGGAGAATATTTTCAACTGAATGAATTGAATATATTACTTGACAAAAGACATTTGGATTTTTTTTTATAGCTGTAATCTCCCTTAGCTGCATAGGCTAACTATCCTGTCCCATCATTAATTTTGGTATGTTTTGTATGGGAAAAAAAAGTTTAAAATATTTTCAGATGAAAGCGGTTTGATAAATTTTGTTCAACAAGGGGTATCAGTTGAAATAATTAACACATTCCATATATCCTCCTTCTTCCACTAGAAATATTTATAAAGAGCATTTTGTTTAAAGAAATGTTTTTCAAGCCGCTAGTTCAGAACCTCTTCTCTTCCAAAGGTATGTACCTTTGAGGTGCTAAACTCATTCATGAAAGCTCTTGTTAAAACATTAGCAGTGCATCTTTGTCAAGGACTGTGAAAAGTAAAAATGGTTCAGTGTGTCAAAAGATGATGCCAAAAGAAAGAACGAGCTCTTTCTCATGGTTAATGTTGCTCTTCTTCAATGACCAAGCACAAAAGAAAAAGCAAATCTGTTTTCCTACTCCACTTCTGGAGGGGGAGTTCACTGTCACCACACTAGGTTTACATTCCACTTTCAGACAGCGAATCTCTCTTGGCAAATGTGCTGGGGTGACACCTTCCCAGCAGTCAAGAAATACTGCATTCTTGTAAGGCTCATAATAAAGTATTTCCTTCATTTTTTGACTTAGTAGAGAATGACTTCTGTTGCCCAGGGCACCAGAAGCCCAGTGATACTATAGCAGTGTGGTTACTCTCAAAAGCATCATGACAGCAGTGAAAGAAGTAACAATCTTTTGTCACCACAATCCCTGCTGCTTATGTCACCAGCAGCTAAAGGCATAATACTTAATATCAACAGGCAATGATAAAAGTACTTCATCTTGTGAAACAACTGATTTGGAACTAACTCTCAACATAATTTAATGATCTCTTACATTCACAGAAATTTTTTTAAAAATGCAGAAAAGTTAAAGTCCCGTTACAAAAAAAAGTCGTAACAATTTTTGGAAACCTAAACTATTGGTCCCAGAGACACCACTTGCCCTGTGCCACTCCCACCCTTTTCCTGTGCATGACAGTATCACAAATTTAAAATAACAAGAAGTAAGTATATTTAATATCTGTGTTCAAAGTAAAATAAAAAGTACCCATTCAATGAAAAATATGCATTCAGAAAATCTAGTAGTAAGTTTCTCCACTGCAGACTAAAACTTCTGTCCTTATTCATTACCTGTTTTCAGATATTTCCATACATTTACTAAATCTGGATAGCACTGGTGGATGGATTACTTCAGAGGATGGGTGACAGAGCATGGTTTTTTGTTTCTGGGTCCTCAGCTATAATAATGCATGGGCCAAAGGGAAATAAAACATATACTAGTGTGTGAAGTGCTCACTCACCTTGGAAATGCTTCCCCAGTTCTCATGCTGGAGTGCTCCAAAACTCTACCAGCAAAAATTTTGTTTTGCATAGAGAAAAAAAGATTGCATATGAAGTTCATAGTATAATTTTCATTTCAAAAGACAGATGTGCACATCACTAATCTCTCCAGTGTTAATGCTGCTTTCACCTACCCCAGCCAGGAGGACAGGGAATGACCAGACACTGGATACCTCTACCTTGTCAGTACTCAGAACCATCTCTCCAGCTGATGAACCAGGGTGTGGACTGGCCATCTGGTGGCAATAGTTCTAAACCTGTCTGGAGGGATATTCTTTTCCTTCTGTAGAATCCTTGTGGCCACATCTCTCTTTTCCCAGCATTGTGCAGGGGAATGATGCTAGAGCAAGAAACAAGCAGCCAAGGTCAGGGTTACACATTCCAGCTACCAGAAAAACAACTTGGATGCGTGTTTCCTGTCGTGCTGCTGACTAACCTCTTCCACCATAAAAGGCAAAGGTGTTGTCTTCCAGTCATAATTTTCATATCAGAAGTGGTGCCAAATACACACTACCTTTCCCTCCATAAATCCAAATTATACTACCTTCAATGCTCTCCTCCCTAGAACTGGTAAGCTTCTCCACTTCCACGAAGTCACACAGCACTGCAAGAGGTGCAGAATGGACAAGTAAGTAAGAGATTGGGTGAGAAATTAAAATGGTTGTAGCTACTCAGCTTTTCAAAGTTAATACAAGTAAATACTACAGTGGGTATCAGGAGAAGCACTATGTGAGAAAATGTTGAAATAGTCATCCTTCTTTCAAACAGTCATCCCACGCCTTGTCAAGGCCTAGATGAGAAATGCTCAAATTAAACAAGCTGTGTGAGGAAATTTTTTTTACTGAGGTCATTTCTTACTATCCCTAAAGCATGAAGCTGCCACAAGATGACCCATACTTTCCAGAACATTCAGCTGAGCCTACACAACCCCCCTGCCCATTAACTCAGAGTTTTTTCTTTTTTTCTAACTTGATGCTGTCAGCACAGCAGTACTACAACCAAACTAATTTAGTTAGGCAAAAAAAAAAAGAAAGCTTTTTTTAGGTAAATAAATTACTGAATCACTGAATCTGTTTCTTGACAAATGCATGATAAAGCAAGGTATCCCCCATTGTAAGAATACTAAGGAGAAGTAAGGCTGCACTCTTCAACCACATCAAAGATTCCAAATTTCTGTCTCCATTAATCACTGAATCAATTAGGTTGGAAAAGACTTCTGAGATGATCCAGTTCAACCTATGACCCAACACCACCATATCAATTAGACCATGGCACCGAGTGCCACATCCAGTCTTTCCATAAACACCTCYAGGGACGGTGACTCCACCACCTCCCTGGTCAGTCCATAATGGCACAGAGAACGTAGAATATGCCTTATTTCTGTTAGCGACTTCATATTTTCTATGCTATAACTGAAAAAAACCCTCCACCTGAAACATTTCCATTCATTCTGGATACTTCATTTGGTTGAATGGGAAAATAGGTTAAGTGAAGACGGTTGACTCCTAGAAATGTTTCTTACAAAACTAGTGACTGCTCAAAACATATATGTATATATGATTTTTTTGGTAAAGCTTACTTCTTTTCTCTTCCATCCTGCGGGGATGCTGTTCGGAGAGCTGTCACCCGCGCTGTGGTGGCGCCGAGCCCAGCTCAGGTCGGGGCGCGGTGCGAGGGTCGCGCTCCGCTCCGGGCCGGCCGCAGGGCCCGTGCCGGGGGCCGGCGGGCAGGGGCCTGGCTGCCTGTCGGGCGGGGAGGCTGGCATGGGGCGAGCCTGCAATCAGGGGTCCGGTCCCAGGTCACTCCCGCACCCCTCGAGGCCTCGTCCCGGTCCCCCACCGTCTTCGCCGCCTCCTTCTTGCCTTCTCCTCCAACGCTGCACCTGCGCTATCGCCCACCAGGGGGCGCAGTTGCGCCGGGGAGAGCGAGCGAGTGGATACGGGCAGCCTCGCGCGCGTGAGAGGGGGCGGGCACGCGCGCACACCGTCTTCCTCTCTTTCGCTATTGGCTGCGGCGGCAGGAGGGGCGGTGGCACTGGCCAATGGAGAAGAAGGGAGGGCGGGGAGAGGGCGGAGCCCTGTGGCGGCGGCGGGCGGTGAAGGCGGGGCGGGGTCAGAGCCGAGGCACCGGAGGTGCGTCCGCCATCTTAGAGGGGGCGGGTCGAGGCGGGGGTGGGCTGGCCCCGGGGCTCTGTGGTAGAGCCGGCGCCATCTTGGCACCGGCGGGGAGAGCGGGGAGTGGGAGGGGTGAGGGCGCGGGTTTGGTTGGGCAGGCAGTTTTCATTAATGTATCATAAATTAAAACGTTTGGTACGTAAACGAGTTGCGTAACTTCACTGCTGGCCTCTGCTCTTCGCCCTTGCTGGCTGTGGCGCTGCCCTATGAAGCGCTAAATTATCGCTGCCCTTTTCGGTTCGAAGTGTGAAAATAGATGTTTCTATCGCCCTTTAAAATTTTCGGCTGCGTTGCCTTTGTGAGTGTTGGTGGCTATATAAAGATGTTTTTCAGAGGGGTAAAAAAGTAACCCCGCTCTTAAAAAGCAGGGAGGGTGGCTTGTCATTGCATTTTCGTTGCTTCTTTTTTGCCACAACCCTAAAGCTGTAGAGATAAACATAATACGCTCAAATAATTGTCAAAGGATTTCGAATGTTGTGGATGTTTCCGGTCTTGTGGCAGGGGGTTGAAATGTGGTTATTCCGGGAGGGGGGAACGCTCTCTCACAGGTGACTTGGTGCTTTGATCTGACCCAAGATCCTCCAGAAGATTTTGATGTCCAGCATCTGCTTTGTACTTCTATAAAATCTTTTAAATGTTTATGCAGACATGCCTACATTGTGGCTGTGGCTGAAGTCCAGCCCATAAGAACTGCCCAGCTCCACAGACAGGAGTGAGACCTCTCACAGTAACATTGCTGGGAACAGGGTAGCTCAGCACTACTGATGTGCTGCAAATCTCTCAGTAAAAATAGTAGTTTATTTTTTAAAAAAGAGATTTCTCCCTTGTAATAGTTTATTTTAAAATTAAGCACAAGCTTTTCTTGCTTTTGGAATATTCTACCTTATGATGCTTGCAGATTAATTTCGCTTTGCTGAGTTATTCATATACATGCTTATGATACTGAGTGTTAGGAAACACTTGTGGCTTTACAATTGTATATGAGAAATTAATGAAATACAGAGAAGATGGAGCCCAGTGCTGGAAGAATCAGAAGGAACATGACTGCCTGCCTTGGACAAAAGAGAATTTATGAATATGTTAGAAAGTACTAATATATTTTGCTTGCTATTTGAAGCAAAAAGAATGGGAAATATATATTCCTTTAAACAAAATGAATGACTTAAGAGAAAAGTAACGAGGCACTTTCGAAACATGCCTGAGTTTCCTTCATTTTGCTTTTATCCTGGAACTGTAAGATAGGCTTTCTGCAACACAGCAGCAAATTCTGCCAGTGAACCAGTAAGCTCAGTTCTTCCCAAACTTGTTAGGTGGCAGAAGCTCACAAGTGATCCTGATCTGACATCCCAGCAACTTTCCTGCAGCTCTCCTCCAGCAGCACTGTGAGCTTCCTGGGGCTCTACAGTCTTGACCTGGACTGACTACCTGCACCCAGAGGTGAGAGCAGCGGTCCCGCGTGCCCACACATTTTCTGGCACCTTAGTTAGGGTGACAGCAAAAGGACTGACTGTCCTGATGAACGGTGCTGTTGATTGAGTTGCTGAATTAAGCTTTCGTTACATAGTTCTGGTCCTATGTAGAGGGTTAAGATGAAGAATTGCATTGATGGGCAGACAGCAAGGAGCTCCTTTGAGTGGGAGGAGGTGAAGCTGGTCCAAAAGGAGGTCATCTAGTTCTCCTCTCCAGGGGTGTTTTTATCATCTTGAATGCAGTGGGGATTTCAGTTTTTCCTCATATGAGCAGATAGACCTGGGTGAGGTGTAGAGGCACCAGTCAAACTCCAGCAAATAGCAAAGAAGCCAAAGCCATAGACTTTGGAAAGCCATGGGTATTCAGAAAATCTTTTTAAAATTCTGACATAGCTTTTTGTTCTTTTCTGATGGGCTTGGCTGTTTGTTTTATTGACTCTTCTTCTCAAAGTGTCTTCATATCCATTGAGTACTTCTACCAGCTCCTCCTCTGTCACATCCTCTCTGTTATCCTTGGTGATTTAACTTGCTCCCTTACAGATGAGTGTCTGCACTTCATTCTTTCAAAATGCAACTTTAACATAATCTTCTCTTTTGTTACATTGATTAGTTTGTGTGGTTTATATGTAGTCTCTTGTTTTTCACGCATCTGTCTTGAGTAAGATAACAGAGAACAGGCAATTCTAAGCACATCACAGGTCATTCCTACTTTACAAATTCATTGCCAACAAAATGTTTTTAGTGAGGCAATCTTTGGTTTACCTTAGAAATTTTGTCGTAACACATCATTATTTATGAAGACACGGGCTAATATTCCCTATAGGTATGTTGCTCACTAATTGGACTCAGACTATTTACAGGCCCTCAGTATGTTTTGTTACTATGTTTTGTAATTCTTTTGCTCTTGGAGATATGTTAGAAGGTTATTTGGATATTTTTTTTTCCAGGTATTAAATGAAAGAAAGGGGGGATTATGGGCCTCTGAGAAGCCTGTAAATTAGTTTTGTTCTACCTTTGGTATAAGCATGTTTGCATTCTTAGCAACTAAAAGTCTAACAAATTGTCTATTTGAGAAGTGGAGCTTCTAAATTCATAGGCTGTTATAGTCCTAAGGGAATCTTAAAACACAGGCAGAGACTGGGCTAGGAAAAGGAAAGGAAAAATTTGTGTCACTGTTTTAACAATAGACTTCTTTCATGTGGAGGACCTAGATGTCTGTTAATTACTAACTGGCTTGAGGGTTTTGGAATTTGGCCCAATATGCTGAAACTCTTAACCAGCCACTGGCTGGCATATTCTTCAAGGTCTGCATTTGGAAACTGGTAATGTAATGGATTTCATCTTTACAGACTGTTTATGTAGAGATGTTTTCAGTTTTAGCCATATTTCTGTCTTACAGTCTTGGTTTTTATTCATTGCCAGCAGAGATTCCAGACAGTTGTGTGAGCACAGAAAGCAAGGACTGGTTTGGATGTTAGGTAATGTYGGACCAAGTTGGACAGCATGTGTTGTCTTTGCCGTGCCACAGCCCCACCACACTGATCAAGACCTCAAACTCTGCCCTCTAATTTTGGGTGACTTGAATGAATTAACAAGATCTGAAAGCCTGTGATTACAAGTGCACTTGAAAAGGAATGAGATCTCTGGAAATCAGGCAGTAGATGTATACAATGAAAAGAATCCAAGATAAATGGATGCCTAAAAACGTTTTTATCTTCATTTTTCCATGTGAACATAGCGATCTATTTACTGAAATAAATTTTCACTGGTACTTTCTAAAGTAAAGCTTGCGGTTGTGAAGTATTCCAGCCCTTTCGGTGGCTGTTTGTGGGTTTGCCTGCAGATTAAAGCATGYGCACAAAGTATTTTCATTAAATGAAGGTGTAGTAGACATGGAGCAGTCTGCAAGAATGCATGAATTTGTGGTGTTCCCACTCTTAAGAGATGCTCCGCGGAGAGCCCCACAACTTCCTTTTGATTTGCCTTTTAGTTTTTAAATCCAAGTGCAGAGGAAGCTGCCCTTGTGATGCCAGCTGATAGAAGCTTGATGGGCTAGTGCTGGCTGTGGCAGCAGCTGTGCAAAGGCCAGAGAGGCAGTGCCTGGCATAGAATTGGACTTGAACTAATGAAAGCCATCAAAAGGAGGCATAGGGCAACAACCTGAAGTCGTTACTGTGTGTAGATGAAACAACCACTTTCAAACAAAACTGAAACCTGTAAGGCTTCAAATATACTAAAAGGAATTTGACTAAAACCTTAGAAAACAGGGTAAATACATGATCTGGTGTGGAGGCTCAACAATAGGGGTCTTCATAGGAATATTCTGGACTAAATAGTCCTTAGTTGCAGCTTGTGTGGGAAAATTAATTTAGTTGAAGAAAACCCTAGTATTTAGTCGAGTTTTTTTCTTGATCAAGTTCACTGTGCTGCATCAGCACTTGGTTTGGCTTAACTTTGTAGAGGTGTGAAACTGGCAGTAAGATGTGAAGAACAGGAGGAGCAAGAATGGGAGGCAGTATTGTCCTATTAATAGATTTCATTTGGTTCCTTTGTTCATAAGCATTGTGAAGGGTCAGGGAAGCCACAGTCCCCTGAATGTTTAAAATTGGCACTGTCGAAGAAAGAAACAGTCCAGATGTCCCTGTGCTTCTTGGACTGCCCTGTTCCTTTGTGTCATTACTCAGAGGACTGGTTGGGGTTAAAAAAAAAAGTTACTTATTTGGCTCAGGTAATTTTATATGAAAAACTTTTCCCATCTAATTTACTGTGCAGCCACTTGGTATTTCTGCTTCTTTCAGGGAATTGGAGGTGGCCTAGGTGCAAAATGAGCATCTGGAAATCAGTGCTAAAAACTAATTCATTTATCCCAGTTTAAAGTGTTTGTGCAACTACTTCTATCATATGAACAAGGTGGTGGTTTGGGCAGAATACTTACTGTATCTGGATCATTGTGGATGGTCTTATCACACAGCAGAGCCTGGGCCTCTCTGCGTTCTCAGTTGTGCTGGACCAAAATCCGCTCCTGCTTTTTTACAGACAGTGGAGATGAATGGGTTTCTTTCGTCAGTGCTTGCCTTTAACTTCGTTATTACCTTTTTTCCCCTGAAAAATTCTTGGATGACTGGAACCAAAGAAGCTGTGTTGAAAATATGTATGACGTCCTTTCACTAAACCAAATCTTTGCAGCCCTTTTTTCTTAAGAAAAAAACCCCTTTTTCTTAAGAAATGTTACTCGAGTGACTCTGGAGTATGAATTTGGCATTCCTCTCAGTAGTGATACATATGCTATTTGTTACAACGTAATACAAAACCAATTTAGATTACATTCAGACTGACAAAAAAAGCTTTAATAAGATTAAATGCTGCTAGACACGTAAATTTAATGTGCATTTAAAAAAAAAAAGTGCCCCAAATACTGCTGTTTATCTTAGTGACGTGTGCAGAATTGGTTTATGTCAAGTTTGTGATGAGCCAGTTACTTGAGGTGTGTTTGGTAGCATAACTTTCCTTCACTTAAAATGAAGGATCATTTTTAAGAGTGAATTGATTTTGTTAAGAAGTTCATAGCAAGGTGCTACAACCCTTGCATTGGCAGATCAAGATGGGTGCTTGCAACCTGGGTGTAGCAATCAGCAAAAAGGGACAGGACTTTTTTTTTTTAACTGTTTTTCCTACCACATATTGTAGAAATATTTAAAAATTGCATACCGCCTCCTCCAAGAAAATGTTGATGAATGGATGGATTTTTTTTTTCCTTTTTTTTTTCTTTTAGTGTTGTCTGTATTGATAGAGGTAGTTCCAAAAATTTCACACAATTTACATTTAGTAACTCCTCCACACTTCCTCTCACTTTTCCAAAAGCTGCATTTTCATGGGAAGTAAGAGGGGATTGTTTTTTTCCTGGCTGTTAAATTTTCATGGTCCCCAGCAGGCTTCTCCGCCTCCCTCTGCAGTCGTGTCATTCCTAGAACCTGGTGCAAGGGAGGTGATGGCAGTAAGGGCTAGAATTCTCATTTTGAGAGCAATGTGTCCTTAGAGCAACTTAATAAATCGTGAAACAGCATTTTAAAATTATTTTACAGCATGAGTTAAAAAACTCCTTCTGATATCGCAGTAATGTTTGTACCTTGCTTTTCCCTCTTGCAAGAATCAATAATTAAGATGTAAAAAAGTACTGCTGCGTAAGTGGATTTTGAAATGTGGGGACAGTTGTGTGACAGCCATTGGATTGGGTGACCTTTCCTAAAGACCCCATGTCAGTCTAGCACAAAGGCACTTGTATGAATTTATACATGCAGATTTATTGCAGCAAAAATACAGTTTGCTTGCTCTTAAGTGTGGAAAGGAAGTTGTGTGAGGCTTTTTAAGTAAAGGCACTGGAGATTGCTGAATATGGAGAGATTAAAATGATGTGGGAAGGGTTCACTTCCAGCAGCTGTACTGTCCTGAGCATTCAGCTCTTTGTTTTGTCTGTTTTTGTGTGACAGCAGGGAGGCACGGCTGTATCAGCTTTCTCTCTTCAAGTGTACCTTAAATTGTGTGCTCTCACTTCCTGCAGTTCACTGGCAGTCAGACAGCTCTTTCACTTCTTCAAATAAGCAAACTTATTTTGGACTACCAATTCATGGCGGTCATTCACTACCTGTTGCTTTTGGCTACAAGAGAAGCTGTCTGCAATATATGATTTATTTGTTTTTAGAAGTAAGGCACCAAATTGAACCTTATAAAGTGGGTGCAGGACTGCGTGCTGGTTGTAGTCCTCTGTTAGGGCAAATATTGTGTATGTCATATAATCCCTCAGAAAAGTCTGTGGGTTTGTTTGGGGGGCAGGGGGGGTGGTAATTTTTTTTTTTTTACAAATTAGTTTGAGCAAATGAGCCAAGCAAGGCTGAACGTTCTAAATGTAAGCTTGTTACTTAGAAATTGTGTTGAACTTTGGTCCTACTTCTTATCTGAAGGCCATTGATAGATCTTGTCTTTTACATTACAATCCCTGTTTAGGTCTGTAGCTGCTTGCAACATTAGTAGTGCTCTGTTGCAAGCGTCACACATAGCCTTGGGCAAAATATGGAAGTAAAAGATAAAGTGCTTTAGGTCGCAGGCMGTTTGAATGAAGACAGGTTTTAATGGTCTCTGAGGTCAAGCTGGCTTAGTGGTCTTTAGGTTGTGTGTTGTTTGGAAAAGTTTTTTCCCTTCAAAAAACCAGCATTAATGTAAGGAGATACACTCCCCTACCATTCTTCAGTGTTGCACCCTTTTGTCAGGCAAGGGAAGATGTTAGCAGAGGATTTGCCGAGATATCCTCAGGCTGTTCTAGTTTCTTGGGCAGCAGTTAAGTGCTGGTTAAAAATGCACAGAGATGTTACCCATTGTTTTTCCTCTCTTGCTGAACTCTCTCCACCCTGTAAACTGAGTGTCTCCTCACCAGGGTTTGTAAGGTCTCAGCACAGGTCGTAAGGTCATGGGAGACAACTGCTGCAAAACTACATCATGYTCCTGCCTTTGAGGAAAAACTTGGGGGACAAAGCAAATCTCCTCTGTGTGATGTGATGTGCAGTTATATCACTAATACACCTCTAGGATTGCCTACAAGAGTGTCTCAAAGTTAGGAAGCAGGTGAGGATGTGAGAACACATGGCTATCTAGAATGTGCAGAGTTAAATACAAAAAGAGAATTTCWTCAAAGGGAGAGTCCCATCTTGATTTAGAAATGGTTCAAGGGCAGCAGCCAATATGTAGGAATAAGTATAAATAATTTTATAAAGATGATTGAAGAAAACTCAGAAAACCTAGAAAACTAGGATTTAGGGCTAATAAGGAGAAGTTTAAAGATACCAGGAGCAAAAAGAATGGTGACGTTTGTCTGGTGGTTATGCTAGAGTTGTCAGCAATGATGCTGAAAATACAGAACTGTTATGTACATCTGTAGTGAGAACAAAGCTGCATATTACAAATAATCATCTAACTATGAACAAATCCATCGTATTCCAGCAGACTGAAAGAACACTTTTGAAAATTTATAGACTGAGGATTTTTTTTTTAATATCTAATGTAAAACCCCAAAATTTTAAGGATTGTCATGAAGCAATGCTATTCAACAGAAACTCACTCTTGAAAGTATTACACTCAGTGAAGAATGTTTTAATTAATATGTAGTTTTTTGATAGTCAGTCATTGGATGTTTGTTGGCAAAAAAAAGCCCAAACCATCCCCAAATGAACACACAGTTGAAAGAAAATGCACAATCCTTTCTGACAGTTTTATCTAGGTCATGTAGAGTAGAAAGCTGACAAATGATGGCATAGCCTCATGTATTTGATTGAATTAAAGAGCATGTTAGCTGACTCTTTTGAAAGATGGACTCAAAGCTTTGTGAAGTTGGTAACCATGGGAAAAGGCCRGATGTGCCTTAAAAGATGAGGAACAGGATCTGAAAAAACAGTACTTCAGGGTGTCAAGACTCATGGGCAACAGGCAGTGGACAAGACACTCCTGTAGATAAGAGGCAGCCAAGAGCTGATAGTAGTTGAATACACTGAATGGGAGATTTCTTTTGCAATATTATTGATCTCACTTCTGTAATATAATCAGGTTTGATGGATTCACTTTCAGACATATTTTTAAATTGAAGTCAATACTGGTTGTAGGTGTTGGAAAACTGTGTCTGTGCACTTAATGTAGGTAGTGATGAAGAAGTAAATTCTGAACTTGTTGAAGTGATTTGATCATGTACCTATGCATGAACAAAATGGGGAGCCTTCAAAGAGCACACAGAAATCACAGTGGCAGGAAGCAGAAAGTAAAACAGAATATGAACTTGCATAAAAGGAAAAAACCCAAACATTTAAAGTGGTAACTAATTAACTGCTGCAGTATGTTATTGATGGGCTTCACAGATTCTCGAGCACTTGAAATAGTGTCAAGATCCAAAATCTTTAAAAAAGCTGCTCTTGTTCAAGAAGCTGTTAACCTTGTGAGAACCTTGTGAGTAAATCTTTCAATATTTAAAACTTCTTTGTTGGTAATAAGAACATTAATTTATTGTTTTAAGAAGAACAAGAAAAATTACTTCAAACTTTTAGAAATCAAAATAAGGTCTTATTTCATAAGTATAGGAAGCATATAGAACCTGTCTTCAGTTTTGAAAGGAAAGCCAGTCTGTGTAAACTGTCACAGATTCTTATTACTTGTTACTTTTGAACTTCCATGTCATCTGTTTTTGGAGTTTTTTAATGGAAAAACATAAAAATAGGTAATGTGGTTGTTGGGTTAAATGACAAGGTATTAAATAGCTTAAGTTCCCATCTTTGGTTACCTAGCTGCTATGCAGCTCTCTGGATACAGGCCTTTGTGTGCTGAAATCTTTCAGTGGAAGTTCTTATGCTTGTGAAAGTAATTTCATCCCATGATGACAGCTAGGAGAGACTGTCTAGCTGTGGTCATGGAAAGTTGAACTGATACGACTCTTGCTGGGTGACCTTCTCACGGGCTTCTGCCTGCTCTCAGGAAGCAAGCCATTTCTTGTCACTGCTACTTGGGTGGAAACTCCAAAACTGGCAATAATGCCAGACATAATTTTATGTCCTTATGAGCACTGCAGTTCTGAAAGAAACTGTTTTGAGACTTTTCTCTCTCAATTCCGCTATTGGGCCTACAGCTCTCATAAATTAAGGGTCTTGAATGCGTATTTATTAGAAAATGTGTTCTGCAGGTGATCAGGCTGAGATAGTATCTAGCTATAAATATTATTTTTCTGCAAAGATACTAGATAACTTCCATGTCTGGGCTGATACTGCTTGAGACTCCTTTTTCATTTGGGAGGCGTACACCTTACTCATTTTCAGTGCTAATCATGACTTTTTAAACTGGAGAGTAGCAGTCTTTTACCGTTCAGAAGTGTAGATTTTGATGACAGATAAAGTAATTTTGGGAATGCACACTGCAAAAACACAGACAGAGAAGAAAATTATCCGTAGCTTCCATGAGAAGGGAGCAAATGACCTTTAGCATGAGAAATCTGTGATTTCTTGAACTATTTCCAGAGAGCGTGACAAAGTTTGTGAGTGTAGATCTGTGTGTTGTGTAATACAGGAGCTGTCAGATATCATTGGGAGATGTCTCAAGTAGTGATGTTTGCCAAGAAGATTTCCATCAGTATATTTGACCTGTTACAACCTGTATATCTAAAGCTTGCCATTTCTGTCATGTGGCGAGTGATTTTCTTGCAGGTATCCAGAGCCTGTCAGGGATCTTCACTGTTGAGGCTACCCAGGAACGGCATTGAATCAAAGCACACGCAAGTGCCTCAGCTGCTCTCCCTTCAAAACAGAGATTGTCCTGAAGATGAGCACACTGCTGCATGTTGGTCCTTGTTCAGGGCAGACTTGGCTAAAAAATGCCAGCCTGCAGCATGCCTGCTGCCATTTAAGGACTTCAAGGCGTGACCCTGGTTTATTAATTAAAACAAAAGGAACTCAGCTCTTAATTGGACACTTTGTAGTTGTATGTGTCTGACATAATAATTAATTTGTAATGTCAGTTGTTGGGCAGCAGAGATGGGGAGAACAGCAAATGGCTTTTTAGTACTGCGGGAATATGCGTGGATAGATTTTCCCCACTGAGGAGTGACAGTATTGGACTTCAAAGAATATCTTATAGGTTAATTTGCTCAATATAGTCAACTTTTGGCCAGAATGGACTACAGAGCTCTTTAGGGAGGCACTGGAGGCTCCATCTTGGGACCAGAAGAATATGTTACTAAAATCTGTGATAGAGGCTTCGTGACAACAGAGACTGTTCATCACCTAACAGGATGATCACATTAAAGTCATGTTAAGATACTTACTGTGGGACAGAAAAGTGCAAGCACCCAGTGGTGCATTGACTGACCGTGTATCTGTCACATGAGGGCAAATATGTTTGCAATCTGACAAGTSATTAGTATACTTAGTTGTTGCTCAGGAGGAATGAATTTGGGGTACTTGTGAAGAAAATTTCTCCAATGAATTCTCAAGATTCCGTATCCTGATCCAATATGTTAAACTAACATTGTTGCAGGACAAAGCTAGTAAAGAGCAAAGTGTGAGAAGACCTGGGTTCTCTTTCTCAAGGGGAGCAGTGTTGACTGCCAGAGATTTTCTTGTGTGACTTTAGGCAAGTCAGTTTAGAGCAACACTTGCTTAAATATAACAGCCATTTTTCATGAATTATAGTAATGCTTAGGTTTCATTAGTTGACACTGGGGAAAAACTGTAATTCTTCATCTGAAAGCAGCAGTTTAGACTTTTAGCCTAATATTATTCTGGTTTTGGTTTGACTGTTCTGCTTTAGTAAGATTCTTAACCTGCATGAGAAGAGACTCAGAAGTTTGTTGTGTCTGTGGGAACGGTTTCTGGAGACCTGCATCACAAAAACTGCAAGACTTATTATCCCAGTTATCCCAGTCTGCAAGAAAAGGACACAGCAGGCTGGGTGCTGCCAAGTGTGTTTGTTTGGTTCCATCACTGTAGTGTCAAAGCACCTTATGGTCTTGTACGCGTTAATTTTCCCATAGGGAGAAAAGTGGCTCTTCCAAGATCACATAGTATGACACAAATAGGAACTGACTCTTGTCTTCTTAGATCTGAACTCATCTTCTTCACCAGTGTAACACCCTACCTCTGTATGGGACTTTCTGGTAGTAGTCGTTGCCTTGTCTGGAGATGACCACTTGAGAAATACAGGGTTCTGCAGGTAAATCCTGGCTTTGCTGCCCTGAAGAAGCAACTAACTGGAATGCAATAAATCACTGCTGGAGCTGATATCTTGTCCCTCATCTGCAGGAAATAGCAGTCTCTGAGCTGTCTTGGCTGCTCAGTCTTGACAGTCAGAAGCAATCTCAAGCAATACGTTCTAACTAAGTATTGCCGATGTGATTTCAGAGTCCCCCAAGAAAGGAAATAGAGTTCTTTTGGGATCTTTAAAGTGAAAGGCGTAGACCCATTTGTAGCCATTCAGCACGGGGATTTTGAATGACACTTCAGGGAACCTCAAAGGTGCTAATTGCCAGAAGCAGAAGATAAGTAGAGTGGTCCTTTTTCTGGTGTATGTTTCTTTTCCTAGTTTGCTCTTGGTGTGAGCTGCTCTTAGAGATGGGATTTAATGGAGCTTTGTCTGATCCAGAATTGACATTCTTTAACAGTATATTTTAGTGTGTGTATCTTTGGGTGTTTGCTTGGTGCCCCATCAGTTTCCTCATACTAAATTAGGTGTTACAGTGAGTGCCTCACAAGAGCATTTAATTGTGTTTTAAATTAACTGTAATTTTGTTTATCTGCAAGTAATCTTGAGAGCATCTGATAAAAAATGCTTTAGCTTTCTATAGTRGTGGTGAGTGGGGGAAAAGTCTTAGTCCCAAACTGCCTTCCACCTTGTCAGGAATAGCCACACATTGTGTATAAAGAAATTATTTTCATCAAAGGGCAGTTGACCTGTCTAGAATTTTCATTGCACATCACCATTGGTGAGGTGAATATGCACTAACACAGCTTTCAGCTTCAAGCACTATTAGCAAGTTTGGAGTTCTGGTTAGGAGCCCTCCATTGTCTTTCACCAGCAAGGAAATTGTAGGGAACATCTGTAGGAGTTTTTGCATAAGTGAGCATGTTGGAAGAGGATGTCTTAACATGCAGTAGCCCATGCTGCTTAACATTAAGAAAAGTGCTTGCTGAAGTTATGTGGAAACCAGCCACTAAATTCAGTACCTTCAAGAAGGCTAAACACTCTTAATATTGTTTGAGTATTTTGGAAATGGGAGATGACAGATAGATGCTCTTATACACATGACAGGATTTTTCAATCTAATGAAGAGAAGTGGTTTTTTAATGTGCTGCAATACAAACTGCAAGATTGACACGTGATGAGCGGTTAAATTTTAGGTCTTCAGCAAAGCTCTCTTTGTTGCTCCTCTTGAAATGATCTTTCCTTTTCCCATTTTTAATTCTGGGACTGGACCTTAAAGAAACAAGCGTGTCCACTAAAGTGACTGACTGTACAGAGCTGGGATAGAAGCAGTTTGGAGAGGTGAAAGCTTTAATTATATTAGAAATACCTGCTTGGCTCTTCAGGGAGTTACTGATTTTGGGGGGTTAGTTTCTGTTTGCATATGTCTGCAGGTAAAAAGCATGATGTTGTCATGAGTTCACTGTTCCTCTGCTCATAGAAGAGGGGGTGCAGGTGTGGCTTTATTTGTGTTTTATGTTGGGACATAGTAGATAAGGGATGCGATTAACATTTTATAAACGACTCTTTAGAGCAGACATAAAATTTTAATATGTTATATTTTTCAGCTGTTAGGCTCTAGTAACCTTCTGTTTAGACATAATTCATCTGGGAGTGGGAATGTGCAAGGAAAGGGATTCATTTTAGTTGACTTGCTGTAATGATGGGGCAGATGGATGCCTTTAAAATGAGTAAACTTTTAAATATGCTGGCCTGGACATGAAGTATTAATACGTAAAGGTTTCTGGTAGAAAGACCAATGTCAGTGCTTGATTTCTGGAGTGGTGTACTCATGAATAACACATTACTTATGAGTAAAAACTCATAAGCAGTTTGTAAGAGTTGTTGCAGGTCTTAKAAACCCCCCAAAACCCAAGTAAAACAAACATCATCTTAGCAACTGTATTTGCATTAAATAAATCAGGAAAGAAAAGGCCATATGTAGTTAAAAGCGCTAGAGGGAGCTAGGAGGAAGAAGAGGGGAAAATAATTGTTGAAGACATGTTTGCATTTTTAGGAGTAGCTTATATAAAGCATCCATTTAATTCCTTCCACTTACTTCAGCTAAAATGCGGCTACAGGTCAACCACTGTCTCTTGCTGCTCTCTGTTTTCTAAACTTCACTGAAGAAATTTCAATTTTCTAGTCCTGAGAGAGGCCAAAAGCTTTGCTGCTTTGTAAATGGCTGTAGGGAAACCCACCTGCCCCTCCATGGACTTTACCCCCCTTTATTTTTGTATTTGGTTGAGCAGGCAAATAGTAATTTGCCTTTTGGTATTGGTGGCTGTTTTGGGGGGACTCAAAAGGCTCGGTTGTGAGCTTGTCTCCCTCCAAGATTATGTGGGGAAGAATGAGAGAAAGTGTGAGTATTGGTGTATGTCTGTATTTGGGATCTATTTGATGAAGGAGAATTTATTTGCATTAATTTGACCACAAGTGACAAGTGACCACATTGCTCTTGCAGGGATCTGAAGAAAATAAGTCTCTGTGAACTTGTAGAATAACATGGGAGTATGAAGTTACTGTAAAGCATCTCATTTTATGAGGTTTTAGAAGCATTGTTGGGCACCCGTTTTATATTGCTTTGTCGTAAAGCTAAATGCTTTGAGTTAAAGTGTAACAGCTTTATGATGTGGATTATATAAATTACTTGTTTTTAGTTTCCCTCCACCCCAATAAACTGCTATAATGTTGATATCTTGGCATTTGTAAGAATAGGATGAAGTCCTGTGGGGGATGTTCTTTAGTTTTCAGGTTTTGGAGGGTGGGGGAATCTTTTTAGTATTCTGAAGCTTCTGCTCTTGATATTCAGCATTACACAACTAAACCTGTTGCTGTGGAGAACTGAATTTTGATGGCCTGGGGCATTGAGCAATTTGGGGGGAAGTAAGGATGTTGTTGTTGTTTTTATTACTAGAGGCTGCTTAGGGTTTTGGAATGCTGGAAGTAATCTCAGAGGAGGTAGACAGACTGGAAGTGGATGATTAAATAAGCAGAATTAATATATATATACTGTGTGTTTATCATCTGCTGCTGTAATTTATTGTGACTTTACTCATTGAAGTTCCCTAATTGCTCTTTTCCACATTAGAAAATAAATGGAAAGGGCAGGAATAATCGACCGGGGTTTTCTTCCTTTGGTCTTTACTAGATGGAATGATTTTAAGTTACGAAAGCAAGGACAAACATTTCTCAAAAGTACTTTAACCATGCCTTAGCCTGAGGACTCTGCTCTCTTTAAAGGAAACGAATATAATGAAGTTTAAATGTGGAAGCTGGAGTCCTTTAGCAGTGCAGAGATGGTTTTTTTCAGTGTACTTTGAGACTATAAAAATTTGTTGTCTATTTATAATTGCATCATTCTAGATTTGAGATGGCTACAAATTAAAAATTGAAGAAAACATTTTTTTTGAAATATTTAATAACCTCTTGGCAACAAAAACCCCCCAACAAACAGATAAGAGCACCAAGTAATTAAGCCTTAAATCCTGTTGAATGGTTCAGGGCCTTTTCCTGTCATCTGAGAATTAACTCCACTTGAGATGAAACAGAGTATTGGAATAGCAGAGAATCTTTTTTCACTTGCCCCTTTAGCTACTCAGTTTTGCACTGTTTCTTCTGCTGCAATGCAGCAGTGGAAGCAGGCGGGTTTCTTGCTCTCTTGGTGTGTAGAGGGCTCCTATTAAAAAGCCCTGAAGTATTTCCTTAGGTAGAAGAGGGGAAAAGTTGAACTGTAATTGAGTACATATTCAATTTATTCCTCTGAATCAGGAAAACAGGCATATTTAGTCTGAAACAGAGGATAGTTATTTTGTAGATAAATTTCTTATACTTCCAAAGAACCAGGATACTCAGAATGGTCTGCCAATGCTTTGTGATACACAGATTATCCCCAATGGGGGCCCTTAATGTGCAACTAAAACAGCTTTTTTGTGATATTTCAGTCTTTTTTTGTGATAATTCAGTTTCAGGGTAGCACCTACCACTGTTGAACTCCGTGGTACAGCAAAAAGGTGGGGTTTTACCTGTTGAAGTGGTGATGGATTTACAATGGAAAAGATATAATTTCCCTTGGGACAGTTAGAGGAAAAAAGTTATTCCCTTAAAAACACAGAGTGGAAGTAGTGATGTACTTAGATTGTTGTGTTGCCTTAGGAAAAGCCAGTGTCTTCAGCAGTAGCCCAAGGGCAGAGTGTTTATCGTTTGACTTTCACTGTGACATTTACCCAAAGGCCATGGTATCCAATAAAAAAGAAAGGGCCAACGCCAGAGTGGGTGTAAGGTACCATAAGGCACAGTACCCCTTCCCTCTCCCTCTGCTGGGGCAGAGCAGGGCACCCGTGAAAGGATGTCCAGTGCCAGTTTTTCTCCCCAAGTCCTTCATGCCGTAAAACATCTGTGCAGGCTGTTCCCGTGCCCGCTAAGCTTTGTGGAGAAGGAGGTTGCCTCAAAGGGTGGCTCATCCTGTTCTGAGCTTGGCGTCCACAGTGTCCCTCAGTGAACTCTCTCCGGAGGTGGCCTGGAGAAGAAACCTGGCCAGGGGCGGCTAATGTGAAGCCTTTAATTCAATGTTGGAAGAATATTTCATGAGGAGTTTGGAGCAGAAATTGCCGCTTGGTGTCACTTGTTGCAGTGCTTTCTGGTGCAGTGGGAGCAGCACTAACTAATGCCTGTTCCCAGTGCTGTTCAGGGCAATCCGAAAACACGGGGCTGAGTGTCCTGATGATCTGTTAGGTAAAGTATAAGCAGAAACAGTGATGTGCTTTACAGATAAGTGGAGAGTACAAATCTGCTGATCTGAGGTTGGCTTGGTACCTCCTGTGCAAACGCAGGAGCAAATGCGGGGAGGTTAAGGGAGCAGGGATGGCTTCTGCCTCTCTGAGCCCAGGAGGGACAGGCAAGTTGCTCTTCACAGGGAGGATTTGGGATACTCCTGTTTGCTTCAGTTCAGAGCTGGAGTTGCAAGCAAAGGATGTTAGCCCTTTAAAAGGTGTCTGTTTCATCTGTATTCCTCAGAAATTAGGTTTCTCACGCTTTTTTGGCTGCCTTTAATGTAGGGCTGTGAATAGCTACTGCAGGTGAGCCTAAATCAAGATCTGATGCAAATGCAGTGCTCGTAACCCTGACATCAGCTCCCCAAGCAAAGGTAGCATACCAAATTATTTTTAATAATGCAGGACTTTGGCTAGACTTTGCCCTGAGGAAGAAGGGAGTGGAGGTAAAATCTGCCCCCCAAGCTCGTGAGCTTGGCAGAAAGACATGCTGGGCTCTGATCCCTGCTGGGACTCAGCCAAGATCCAGATGAGGATAGGTTTTAAATCCCACCTAGAAATGTCCCGGGCAAACTATCCTCCTTTCCCTGCTCTCAATGCCTGTTAGACAGCTGGGGGCAGAGGGGACAGCACTTGCCATTCCCTTTGGGAATGTGTGGCGCTTGCCGAACAACAGTTGCCACGAGAGAAAAGTGAAGCATTAAAAATTCCTTTAATTACATTTTGCTGTACTTGTGGGCTTGATAATAGCTGGTAGTACTTGTTTCAGGGTAATTTATTATTTTTTCCCGCATCACATTAGCCTGTGAAAAAATACTTTGGACTAATGTTTTTCTTCAGCGGGATTTAGATTTTGCTCAGAGTATACTGCAGGGTAGGGGTTTTTTTATCCCCTCAAGTATTACTGTGGAAGAGTATTCGGATCTTTGTGTTATAATGTATAGTCAGACAGGAAGCAGCTTAACTTCAGCCTTTCTGGACAGGTCTTTGCTGAAAGATGTGGTGCATGAGCATGTTGATTTTATTATTATCTTGTAACAACMACCCGCTGTTGGGCTCCCTTATTTGCATTCCTAGCAGGACGGCAAGGTGAATAATTTAATTCCAGCAGCCTCCGCCACGTGATGGTGCGAGGACCCGTCAGCGATGCCTCCCCCTGCACCGACAGACTTTGGAGGGGAATGGAAACTTACAGAAGTGATGCGAAATCGCATCACAGTCGCATGTCCTCCCTTAACCCTGGGGAAATCTCTCGGCGGAGTGATCACTTCATCCTTTGCTTTTCCACGCGTTCACCTGACGTGGAGTTTGGGTGGTGTGTGTGTGAGCCTTCGAGCAAAACGAGCGAAGGAGTGGGAAGCGGGGAGGGCAGTGGGGGAAAAACGCACACCCAGGCACAGAGCTCGTCGGAGCAGGAACAGCGAGGAGCCGGAGCGGGGCCGGGAGTCCAGCCGCAGGCAGCGGGGAGTGGAAATTTACAGCTGCTTGTGAGCGCCTGTGCATGTCCAAGTGATCCTTTCTGCTCACGCTTTTCCAGAGGCTGACGGGCGCTCGGCAGGAGAAGAGMGGGAGGCCGAATCGCGGGATCCCTGGTCACTGCCACTTGTCGGTAATCGGCGGGGGGGAATAAGGCGGAATTAAATGGAAGATCACTGAAGGCGGCTGCTGGCGGCGTGGGCTGCGGGGAGACGGCAGAGCTGTCTTCAGCACCTGGCCATGGGGCTGCGCAGGGCTGCCTAGGAGCCCCCACCTTTCTTCTCACAGTAAGTCAGCCGAGGTGATGTCCTCCGAGTGACGGAAAGTTGAGTGATTTAATGAAACTTTCTCTTTTTTCCGGTTAGCACCAGCCTTTTTGTAATAAACCGCTTGCCTGCTTGTTCTCGATAGTTACGCTGGTAGCTTTTTATAGCTTTGTAAACTGTGTTACCAGGAGTGGCTCTGTAATGCAGGCAACCCTAAACAATACTCCTCCTGTTACATAAGGCGCTGGCTCTGCGACCAAGCACTCCGTGTCCRTGGAATATCTCTGGAAATGGCTTTATTTACAGTGTGGTTTCCAAAAATAAAATATCTGCAATATATCATTTCTCTTTCTCCTCTCCGCGGGCTGCCTGCAGCTGCGGACTGGCTCTTGAGATGCAGAGGAATGAGAGCGTGGCCACTTGCATAAGACAGGGGGAACAGAGATGAAGGGAAGATGAGCGTGCGTGTGAACTGCCACAGGGAACAGCGTATGTAAATTAACCCTCTCCTTATTTGCAGCCGATAGGTCTTGTCGACTTGAAATACTGATTCTGTGTGATGGGCGATTCATGAAGTCTTTATCAGGCAGAACTTTAATGGAGCATAAGGAAAGTTGGGGTTTTTTTCAGAGCAAAGGCTCTTTCTTGGGTTGATATTAGTAGTAAAGTGAAATTACTGGTATAAATTCCTACTGTAACTATTTTGGTCTTTTACAAAGCTGTTGAAAGTAACACAGCAGACTTGCTAGAAACATGGTGAAGTGAATACTGTGTAGAGAGGTAACTTTAGTAATATTGGACAAATAGCAAAAATAGTATTCATGTTCCTCACTAAAGGGTTTAGAGGGAGTCATATTCCCTCTTGGCTGCTGCCTGCATTATTTAAATTATGTTACCAATTTCCATTATTTCTAAAATTATTATTCCTATTAGAAATGGATATTTATCTTGGTTTCTCTTTTACTTAAGTACATGAAAAGCTGTTAAGGGCTCTTCTATTAGAATTGTGTGTACTTCAGAGACATTAGCTAAGAGAGCTCTTTCTGCATGACTGACTTTGTGGGAGTTTTGCTATGGACTACATTTAGGCATGGAATTGAATTCTTAATCTTTTAGGTTTGAAAGACCTCTGTGGTAGCAAATGCAAATTGGGATCCCAAATATTCTTGACTCATCAATCCTGCAAATTTGGTGGCTGTAAAACCTCTGGTTTCCTATCTTGCTAGTTTTATTGAACGTGAAGTAATAACCTACCACTTCTAGCTAGTTCAATAGCATGACTGGGAGAGCCTGTGTAATCCTGTGATAGAGAGATAATTGATGCTGGTGTGAGTATGGTGCCACAGGATGCCACTTCTACATGGGTTTAGAACCTGAATGTTACCTGACATTGAAGTGTGCAAATGCTGTTTCATAATAAATGTTTTATAATAATAATAATAATAATAATAATAATAATAATAATAATAATAATAGAAGAAGATGTGGAAATACAGGACTACCAGTAGAAGGACAAAGGTAGCAAAGTCAAACACCTAAAATGTTCTTAACTTAATTCTGTTTTCTGTGCCCTACTCAGGGTAGACTTAGATTAGATATTAAAAAGAATTTTTTTACAGTGAAGTGGGTGAGACATTGGAACAGCTTGCCCAGAGAAGTTGTGAATGCCCCATCCCTGGAAGTGTTCAAGGCTGGGCTGGATGGGGTTTGAGCAGCCTGTTCTAGTGGAAGGTATCCCTGCCCATGGTGGGGGTGTTGGAATGAGAGGATCTTTATGGACTCTTCCAACCCAAACTATTCTATGATTAGTATTTTGTTTGTATTATCACACATTTATACCCCCTTTATGATCATCACTGCCTCATTCTGGGTTAGGCTGGTGAATATCTGAGCTGTAGCAGCTGCTCCAGCAGCCCTATATCTATACCCTCCTTCCATCCCCTTCTTCCCCACGTGTGCTGGTACAGCTCTAGACTGTGGGCAGAGCTGGACTGGTGTGTGATGTTTTTTTCCCCACCAGGCCATTCCTTGTTAAGCTGGATCGCTTCCCTGACCTGGCTCACCATGTGGCCCTGCAACAGCTGTATAGCTCCAGCAGAGGCTGAGGGATGTGAATACTTGGGGAGCAGAGTGTCACTGTCACAGAACAAAGCATTTATCAAACTGTTGCCTCAGTGGCCAGATTGCTTTTCAGGGTTTCATTTTAACCCCTSTGTTTGCTGAAGGGCTATATGCTTTTTTAGGTTTTTATTAAATTGGCATTCAAGCACTCAATTAAAAACAAAATTAGTAATTTCTTTGAGTGCTTCCATAGAGCTACACCACAGCACTTCAGTGGAGCATCACCATGAGTGCCTTCAGTTTCATGACAGTATTGAACAACYGTGAGATATTATTATTCTATAGAGGTGATCAGATTAAGGGCAGAGCTGCCTATTCTTTTCCATGTCTGATCTTCAGGATGCTTGCCTTCTCTAAAAGAAAGACATTTGTGGCAATGGTAGGCATTACTGTGATGTTTTGTGGGTTCAGGTGAAGTTTCAGCTGATACCCACCTTCATTCCAGGTAATGCAACAAGTAGCCAACATCAAAGCTTATGATGAGTAAATTCTTGTGGTTTTGGAATAATTTTGTTGCCAAGAAGAGATGGCATTCATTCACCCTAACCATAAAACTGTCCTGTCTTCTGTTAACCTTTTATTTCATTTGCAGTGTACCTTCCAAAATCTGCAACTCATTGAGAATTTGCAGAGAAGTTACTTTTTCCATAGCCCTGATTCCTTCTGCATATCAAATAAAATGTGGGTTGTGTGTGTGGACTGCACTGGGGAGGACCAATTGGGCTTCTCTAGGTGATCATTACACATGGGGGCTCCCATCTCCTGGTTTGAGTACGTTGCTCTGTCATTGCAACAACTTTCCCAAATATGGCAGGAGAGAGAAATGAGGACCTCTTCCATTATGCAGAGACTGAATTGGATAAAATGATGATGAGAGTGTGCTAACTCAGGACCCAATATATGGGTCATAGGCACACTGGATGCAAAACAAAGGTCTTTTTTTCCATTCCAGAAACTCTTGCATTATATGAGTTCTTGAAATGTTTTGATTCTGGTCAATAGGTCAGTGAAGGTTAGGAGCTAAGACAAGATGAATGTCTGATACTTGATGGGGAGGAAATTTTTTTGATCTTTTATTAATTTTATAAATCTCATATATTAATTTTATAAATGTTTTGTCCAGAGAAGCATCTGCAAAGAGTTTATGGATGGGCTCACGTGCTCTCTTCCATTTTTGCTTTCGTGGGCAGGAAGAAGCATTTGTTACCAAGCTGCTTTACTGAGTCACTTCATAGTGGGATGGGCTGCTTAGTAGAGTGGTATTGCTGTGTGCGTTTTTCCTTCATTGTGCTTGCAAGTTCAGTTGCACTAATCTTTTGAGGAAGTGTATGTTTAAAAGCAAAGAAATTGGGGGGAGTGCCTGTAAGCAGAACTAAATCTCTTTCTGTACTTTGTAGCTGTGTTAAATTTTTTTTTAGTACCTTCTCTTTATGAGCAGATAAACTGGCAGAAGAGATATTTTGAAGCCTGATAAAGCATAGGCTTTGTTGTCAGATGATCTAGGTTACATTCCTGACACAGCCACTGATTTTTTTTACGTGGCCTTGGGTAAGTCTTGTAATCTTTCTGTGTTTCAGCTTCTCCCATTGTAGAGAGGGAAGAATAAAAGCAGGTATATTGGTTTTTTGAAATTGAGTTTTCCATCTTGGTTAAATGTTTGTAGAGTTGGAGGCCTCTGAGGGGAGATATGCCCTGAATATGAAGGGATATTATTTTACGTTTGACAGGCTACTGAATACCCTAAAACTCATGTCTTGTAAACCACATCCATCTCTGGATTCAATTCACTGCTTTAGTCTGTGTGATTTTTTTTTTCCCTTTTTTCCTGACTTGAACAGAAACAGCCTGATATTTAGAACCATTATAAAGTGGTTCTTTAATATTATCTTTTGGTGTTTCTGTGACTTACCTAAAATAAAATCAGTGCCTTTTTTTTTTTTTCCTCGCAAACAAAGATGGAATTATATTCCCTGAAAGTATTTTTGTAAAAGTAGAATTCCTAAAAAGTGCTGGACACTCCACCTCTGGTGGCTGAAATGGAAACAGCACGTCTAGGAAAGCTCAGTTTCTCCTACAGTGCTGACGAGGCATTTTCCTCATGACTGGAAGAGGCAACCTCTGAGACCAGGAGAGTCGATCCAGTGAGATACAGCTGCTTCTCTCCTTGCTCTCGTAAGCTCCTCACAAGAGCACCAGTGAAATAACATCRTCAGAACTAAATGTTTCGCAAGTTGGCTGGTTCTCCATTATGAATTCAGGAGTATCCACAATCCATTTCTGATGTTATGAAAACATACGTTGAATAGGCATTAGGTGGAAAAAGTTTTCCTAGAAAGTAGGAAAGAAAGGGGCTCATTCAACCCCATCGCTTGCTGCCAGACAGCAGTGTCAAAAATTTATGAACAGATGCTCTGTGGTGTGCCTGATAGAGTAGGTAATTTCAAAACCTCAAAGCTCCAATGGGTGGAAACCTTTACATTTTCAGCTGAAGTTTATTCATCAGCAGTTTATAGCCATTTGCTTCTGCATAAATCAAGTGTTATTGTTATTTAAGCTAAAATAACTTTTTTGGCTTTCCTGTGTTTTTATTCTAAACTTATGAAGGTGAGCACTTTTAGCCTCCAAGACATGCTGGTCTTCCTGTTTTTCTGGCCAGCCAAGGTGCTTCTGTCCACCCACTCTAACCTCTGTTGATTTTACTTGGTTGCGGGTGTTCAAGATTGTGTACCATGTTCTCTACGAGTTCTATCAAGACTTTGTACAAAGACATAAATACCTTTGTATTTCTACTGACCATTATTTTCTTAATTCATCACAGATTTGCATCTGTCTTTCACACATCTGTAAAATATGTGTGTATTTGTATGTCACCAGCTGCCTGTTTTTATCATTTCTTATGGTAAGTCCTCAACTTGAAGAAGGTATTCATAGAATGGTTTGGGTTGAAAGGGACATTTAAAGGTCATCTAGTCCAATTCCCCCTGTCATGGGCAAGGATGTCTTCAACTAGATCAGGTTGCTTAGAGCCCTGTCCAATCTGATCTTGAATGTTTCCAGTGATCTGGAACATCTACAAACTGTGTCTCTTCTACCATTCAGCATTATCTGATACTTTCTACTCTTAACTTTTATCCCATTTTTATTATGTTGGTTCTTCACTCCATCCAGTTTCCCAGGTGATGATGATTTCCCAGTCCTCTTATGTGTTTATATTATCTTTCTATTTTGAGTCATCACAATTTTTGGATAGGCTCTTAATTCCTATGCCTCTCTAAATATTATCCTGTCCACAAAATGCTCTCAGCTTCTCAGTCAAATTAAATGGTAATTTTCTTTCAACTAGTTTATTTTGTACTATATTCAAATCAGTACATTTCTATGTTAGATACATGGATTCTACTGTGTTTTCTCTGTTCAAAAATATATTCATAGGGATTGTAGCATGAGCTACCTTTGGTGACCCTGTGTTGCATTCTTTTCAGTTGCCATTCATCTTTGTTTTTCAGTTATTTTTAGACTGGTTGCTTGAGAAAATGAAGCTTATGTGGTCACACTGTCCATTTCTCATCCTAATTCTCTTCCCATGGTAACTTTGGAACTTACTGTGAATTTTCAAGCAACCTTGACAGAGGGCTAGATGCCTGGAAAATACCAAGTTCTAAAAAATAGACTGAAAATAAGTGATGAAAAGAATAGGGCTTTTACACCAAATTAGTGCCTCTATTGAACAGAAGACCTCCCGAGAAAAAGTTTAGAAAGCAGAGAGCTGGTACAAGGAGGAGGACAGGACAGAAATGCCCAGCTGTGATAAAAGCTTCTTTAACAAGAGCTCATGCTTTCTTTGATGCTGGAAAATCCAGCAAAGCTGGAAGAGAGGAGTCCCTGTTTTGCCACTTGCCTTATGGGGTAGCCAGCCATAAGACTAAGGAGTAAAACTCCCAAATCTCAGCAAAGTGACTTTACCCCCGTTTGCTTCTTCCTGTAATTGTGAATAGCACGTCCCCCTAGAAGATTCCTGCATGGAGAACGAAAAGGGACCTGCAGCTGCCAGTATGTGCTTTCTGAAGTGATGGGTCATCTTTTGCCAGGTTAAAAACCGTATCCTGAGAAGGGGTAAATCAAAAAATGTTATTTGCTGCACATCTGGGACTTTTCCTCTTTCTCTCTGTCTCCCTCCACTTGCATATGGCAGAGACTTTGCTTTGTATATAAGACTTAGTATGCAACAAAGTAATGGAGCAAGTTCAATGGAGTGATGAATTAAAGTTTCTTGAGTCCCTTCCTGCACTATTATTGGTGATTTTGCTGTTGTGATTAGGATGCTGGTAGGGTATGAAGCAAAGAGAAATGGTATTTTATCACTGAGCAGTGCTGAGGTGACTTGGTGGTGAAACTGGAACTATACAGTGGAAAAGTGCTAGCTAGTTGGGTTTTTATGGCAAAAATAATGATTATTTTAAATATGGACACCTACTCTTAGACCGCTATGTATATGAGTTGGGAGGAAATAATAGTTTATTGTCAGCGTTTCAGTTAGAAATGTGAGCTTCATTTTTAAACTTCACTTTAAAAATCAAATTATCTCCCCCTTTGGTTTTTTTTGTGTGAAGACGTCTGAGAAGAAAAGATGAAGGGATGACTTTAGCAATCTGACTGTACCTACACCACCCTGGTTGAAAATACTTCTTTTCTGAAATGCAACTTGCCTGTTAAGCTCCTGCTTTCAGACTCTCTCTCTCTTGCATCATCACATCCTCATGCCATGCCTTCAGGATGATAGAAATATGGAGAATCAGGTTTTTCTCAAAGTGTGTTGTGAATTATTAATCTTCTATTTGCAGCACATGTGGGATTACAGAGTGCTTGGTGCTTGCTAGCAGCATCTAAACAACTTTATTGTATAATACTGGCGTTACAGTGCTCGTGTGTAGCTGAGTGTGCCCAAAAGGGTGAGTTGTTAGTACACCCAGGCTTCAACCTTGCACCTTGTCAGGCTGAGGTGTGACTCTGCTCTGTTGGCTGGTGCTGCCAAAGCTTGTACTTGTGAGCTGCATGGGAGCAGGACTCTGCAGTTGGGAGCTCAGCTAAAGAGTGAAGGTTATGTCGCCAAAACTGCAGAAATAAATATGAGTTTGAACTGGACTGTGAGGAGCTTGAAAATGGGAATTTGAAAGTGATGAGCTTTCAGACACTGAATGTGAAAATATCCCTGTAAAACTGACCTAGCAACAAATGAGAAGTATRTACAAATTCACCTACTTTGAACACTATAAAAGAACTTTTTGTTTAAATAAGATATTTAAAAATATTTCCTGTGTGTCATAGAAACTGTTCCTGTAAAGATAATCTGAAAAAATGTTTTGAAATGTTTTTAATAAGATGTTAGGACAGAGTCTGTATAGATTTTTCTTTTAAAGTTTGAATTTTGTWCTTGGCTGTTTTATAAGGTTGCTATTTATAGTTGCAATAGAATGTGTGTCTAATCTACGTATTAATTCCATAGGATATTTGGGGATTAGTAGCACATGGATGTATGGCTCAAATGGGATCATRTTTCCTGATGGACTCTGTAGCGTGTCCATAGTAACAACGAAGCATGAGAGGAGTCGATTCTTTAGGACCACTGGGTTTTCTTCTTTACTCTGTGTATTATCCTCATTTAATTCTCTCCTTTAAAACCTTTTGTATAAAGCTTTTCTTTTTAATTGTAAATGTTGGAGAGTAGTGAGATTGAAGTGGTTTGTGTATGTATTTATGTTTTCACAACTAATTTTGCAAATGTTTGTGTGGAGGGATTGTGATGCTTTTCCTTTGTTGTGGAAAGAGATGAAATTTTGAGATTATTTTTGCTTTTGTTTTTCTTTTACCTCTCTTCTGTTATTGTACAAACTGGAATGCAATCCAGAACAGTGCTGTGCTGTTAACCAGAGCATATTCCCATCTGTAGTCAGTCACTGGCTTCAGTACATCTTTGTATTGGACCCTCAGCAAAACCCATAAGAATTCTCAGCCTAAGGCTTTATGAGATCAGAAACTAAACCACTTGGTTTCTTTCATATGTAAATACAGTGATGTGGTATTTGCCTTTCTAACCATACAGGAAAAGATAGAATTAAATTAAACAATCCATGTCCATTTAAATGATCAGTCTTTCATTTAAATGTCATGAAAACATTTRTGTTCATATTTGGGCCTGATCCTCTGTTCCTTGTTTAATTCAGGCAATATTTTACACAAGTGAGATCTGACCCACAGATTCTTGAAGTCTGTCAGTCTTAGGGGATAGCTTAAACTTCCTCCTCTTGAGATGCCTTAGGCTGTAAAAGCAAAGCAACTGAAGAAGGAGAGATGGCAGAGAAGCTGGTACGTTGATTTGCAATGCTCTAAACAAAGGATGCTTTTGATGTGCCAGCATCTAAGTCAGTTTTCTGCATTGTGATGGAGCCAGTCAAGTCTGACAGAAACCCCTATGTGAAGTCTAGTGGAGCCTGACAGATGTGCAGTGTCCAAAATACATTGGACATAGGCACAGACTTGCTGGAGTGCTGACCTGTAGGTCAGGGCTTCAGGAAGCAGCCAGCTCTGGTGCAGGTGCGGAGTAGTCGCTTTCCGTGTGCTAATGGTGGCTTGCAAATCCTCGATGAACTTCCAGTAACTATAGATGAGAACTTTTACTGCTCCACTGAGCAACTGAAGCAAAATGTAGTGCCTGAGGCATAACCTTTTCTTGTTCCTAATGTCTTTGTATGGTTTTATTGCACTTTTGTATAAACCTTAAAAGTTGTTTTTGTTTGTTGTTTGATTTAAGGCGGTCCTCTTCTATCCTGAAGGAAGAACTCCAGGTGAAGAAAGACCATGCCTTTGTTTAGTAAATCGCACAAAAATCCTGCTGAGATTGTGAAAGTTCTGAAAGAAAACATGGCCATATTGGAAAAACAAGAAAAAAAGACAGACAAGGTATGAGGTAATGTTGTAGAAGACCAATAAGTTTTTTATGCTGGGGGAACAGTAGAATAAAGGGAATACAATTGTGTTTGCTCACTGCCCTGATTCTGCAAGTGCTTGCCCATGTAAGTAGCTTGTGTTTGAATGGTTCTGCTGAAATCACGGGGCTTTTGCATAAGTAAAATACAACAAATCTGGGGGGGTCAAACAGAAAATGCTGAGATCCAGGAGCCTCAGCCAAAACCAAAGGTGATCTCCCACTACTTCAAACAGTGATGAATCTAGCAAAGCAGCTTGGAAGGTTGTTTGAAAACTATTGTACTGTTAATTGTTTTAGCAGGATAACAAGTGAGACTGCCAATTCTTGTGTAGGTACCCACAGAGTAAAACTTACTTCTCATGAACATTGTTTKCATAAACCAGGAAACCTCTATGTATCCAGATGTATATAAAAGAGATCTTACTCTGTCCATCCTTTCTAATGTTCTGGGTGCTAGTGCTTCCTAAATGAGTTGTGCTACTCATATTCTATTTCTAGTGCTAGGCTTTTGCTAATATTACTGCTCTCTTCTAATTCTGTGACACAGACTTGAGTTACTTTTGCCGCTTTTCCAGTGACCATTTGAGAAGATTCAACCCAACGTACAAAATGCTCCCAGTTAGGAATTTGTGCTTGCATAAAATAATTTTTTTTTTGTATGTGAGACTCTGGCCCTCTATACTATTGCTGCAGTAGAAGTACATTATTTTAATTAACAACAGACTAATTTTAGGTTAAAACTCAATGTCAGTGGAAGCAGAAATAGCTGATAAGTGAAACTAATAAGTTTTTCATGGAGCTGATATTTTCATGTTTGCATGTTGTGCTTCCCCACCTTGTGCAGGAAGCTGTACAAAAACAAACCCAATCCAAAAGGTAAGCATGGAGCCCTTTGCACCCTTGGTAAAACCCTCTTGAATATTTTTGGCTCAAAGCAAGTAGCTCAGAGAGTGTTAATTATGTAAGGTAAGTCACATGGATTTCTGGGAGGCTTCTGGTATTTGATGTTTCGTTCTGAAATACCTTCAGTTGACTGAAAAGCACTGAGAGAATTTGACTCTGAACTAAAACATAAAATAAGTAACTAAATAAACCAACAGAATCTGTTCTCCCCTGCTGAATTCATCCTCTGGAGCCTGATTAAAGAAGACATTCAAAGCAGAAGCTTCATACTCATTTTCTTTTCGATTTGCTTGGCAGCATGACTCCTCTGGGTTGTGGTTTTGAGAATTTTTGGCTTTGAGCTGGTTTGTTTATTTGGGTGTCAGTGACAAGAAGAAATTCAGACTTCTTAAAAAATTGAGAACTCAATGTAAATTTTTCATAAAAGTCAGAACAGCTGGTGTGTGTTTTCCTCACAGAGCAAAAGATACAGAGCATTTCCCTGGAACATCAGAATAGAAACAGCTTGTGAACTTGATGGTGCTTATTTTACAGGAAGAGGCTGGTTTTCAGTTAGTTTTTATGTACTTCACTGCCATGGGGTAGAGGCTGTTCCTGTTGTGAATGTGGGTGATCGGGGGAAAGGAGGGAAGGGGGACAAGACAATCCCTTCAACAGCAAGGCAGAAGGTGAGGAAAACCTTTTTTTGGATCGGTGTAAGCTTATGTGGCTTATTGACTCAGGACTTTGTGCTATGATGTCGAGGAAGCACAAAGGGCCTTTTTGCTTTCAGAAGGAAACTCATTGGTAATTCTGCCTTTCATCTAAAGTGTTCCACTGAGCTGTCCTGGAATAAATACCTGTTAAAGAAAATAACCAAATTTATTCTCCTGAGTTTATGGAAGTAAGTCATACAGAATATCTTTAGTACTGTGATGATGATAAACTTTGGAACTGGSAGGAAAAACAGCTCTTGCTAAACCAATCAGCCCAATCACATCTGCTACTATCAATTCAGGTTTGTGAACTTAGTAACACCATTTCTAAGTGTTGTTTGCGGTTTGAATTGGAGAAGAAAAGATGATGAGAAAACTTTCAGTCACCCACAGGTTTTCAAAAGATACTCAGTAATGCTAATGAGTAACATCTTTTCATGAGTATGGTTAGAAAAATTTAACTGAAAACAAAAGCAAAGGAAAAAAAACCCACAGTGCTGTATTCTTTGGTCTTCAAAACCTGGTAAGGTTTTTAAGTTTATCTCCAGTTTGATTTCCAAAGGGTGAAGAAATTTGTCAGACTTCCATGGAAAGGGCCTAGAGGACTGGCTCCTGCAAGAGCCAAAGACCTTGGATATCTCAGAGCTGGGTTTGGACCCTGTGACCCTGTGAACAGAGAAGTTTGGGAATCAGGGCTGTCCAGTTGTTCAGATTTCTACCTCCTTGTTTGCTGTAAGAGCTAGAGGAGTACTGTTGTGCCCTCACCATAAAACCAGGGTTCCCAGCACTTGCGGGGTACGACTCCAGAGCATCCCTGATTTTGSATGCAGAATTGTTTCCAACTAGGACTTGCTTCAGATGCTTAAGCAAGAASATTTATCCTGTGGCAATGAAGCTGTTATTGTAGTACAGTCAATGTGGTATGTGGGCTGAGACAGCTAAAAGCTGCTAATACAGCCAGAATTGGCATAGAAGTGGGGCAAAGCCTGAATTAACTGCAGGGCTAGCAGAGAACCTTCTCTTTCCTTTCCCAGCTGAGAAATCATAAGTATGAGATTAAGATGCTGTGGGCCGCCAGGAGGCTGCAAGGTCACACAGAGAGAGTCTTGATGCTTCTAATACAACTTCGTGCAACTTTCAGCAGGAACCATCTGTGTCTTGGAGGGGGTGTTTTTAAATAATGCAGGAAGCATCATTCCTGCCCAGTTATGCAGTGTACAAGTAGAGGGAACTTTACAGCAGAGCATTTAAGATTTTACGAGTAATGGGAAGAGGGTGGAGGACATAACTTTGTATATAGGATGGAGAGAAGCTACTGGTAAGTGTAAAAGAAATCATACATCTTTTCTGAGACATTGCCATGTACACACATAATAAACAGAAGTTTGCACGCTTTCTTCATGATGCTTTTTGTTAGTCATACAGTAGTAGCCATTCAAACTTTAACTAAACTCTATTGACTGCACTAGCATCTGTCTTCTTAGATAAGGATTGAATTTGACTCAGTTTTTCCATGTGTCTAATTTTTTTTTAACTATTAATGTGTGTAGTGTTGCCATAATGCTTTTTAATGCTTTTTAAACACTTCCAACTGAAAAACAGGCTAAGTTTTGATGTTTGGTTCTTACATTGTGTGCATTTTTTTGTTTGTTTGCTTGCATGGATGTATGTGTGCTTAAAGCTTTGCCATTTTCCCAGCTACATCCTGATGGTTTATAGACCACAGGCTGAGAAGTGCCAACACACCTGGCTCCTTTTCCTYGGAGGTATTCTTTCTAATACCTTGTTTTTACAAATTTTTTAAAAATAATATCTATTTTAAGATGGGACTGCAGCACTGGCAAATCTAATGTAACAATTAAGTAGGGTAAGGCAGAGCTGGAAAAGTGAACTAAAACCTTCCTTATCAATCATCCTTCTCTCTTCCAACATCTGAAATAAAATAAGATGTTCTTGGAGCATGTACAATTGCTGACATCCTGTTCAGGCTTTGATGTGGTGAAGAACAATTAATTAAGTTTTATTAAAGTATTCTATAAATGTCATAAAAATTTAATCTCAGTCATGTAGAACCAAACTGTCCTTGAATTTAATGAGAAATGCCCACTCTGGAATTAACTAGAAAAGCAGGAAAGTATTTAAATACCTAGGAAAGGAAGCCTTCAGAGCTTAGACTCTCTTCCTTCTTTCTGGCACAAACTCCTATAACATTTGGAGGATGCATGTAAAGAGGGGTGAAGAGAAGAGAAGAGAAGCCCTTACCAAGAGGTCAGATGTGTTGAACCTGAGGAAGAAAGGACAGCATGTGACAYGCTGGTCACACTGCTTCATTTATTACTGATGTATCGCCGTGTCTTGTTGATGGATGTTGTAAAAGAACACTGATAGCAAGAGTGCCTGACACACCTCACAAAAAGAGGGGCGTGACTCCCTGACTTCTCAGTCTTGTGTTCGGCTTCTGAGTCCAGTCACCACAGTGCAGGTGGCATCCAGCATGTCACTGAGGGATGTCCTTGAACACGTCACCCTCTTGCTGCTAAGCAAACACCTTCGGGTGTGGCAGTCTGACTCAGTGCCATCTGCGGTGCCTACAGGTTTGGTAACATTTTCTGAACCTGCCCTGCAGCAAAAGCCTTCCAAGTGTCACAGGCTTTTAATTTAGTGCAGCAAACGGATCTGAGGTTGGTTGAAACTTGGTCTAATCTTTGCATGTGGCCTAGATGGGCTCAAAGATTTGCAGTTTCTGGTGTAGCTGATCCATGACATGGGTTTATTGAGGAAAATGAACCCAAATGCATTAGAGCAGGTTCAGAGCACTATGCTGAGTGTTTTTCTCAGAATTGCAGGCTGCAGTGCCTTTAGTCAGTGTTCAGAAACAGTGAAGCAAGATGTAAAATAACTTGAAGTGTCTCACTTCTGGCCCCTTTCACTTAAATCTATCTAAGACTGGTCATTCAGGTAGGTCACTGTAATCTGTCCTCTCTTTCATCTCCATGTGCTGTAACAAATTTGGTGCTGTTCAGAAGGGTCAGGAGAGCAGCATTTTATTAAGGCTATAATTAAAAGACTTAAAGATATCCGGAACAAATATTTCTATCAAAAAATCCTGCTTTTTTACATAGCAACAAGAAAGCCATTACTGGCTGCTGTTCACCTTGCTGGCTGCTGCGCTGACAGAGCGCTGGGGACCAGTGTGTGGGACAAGGGCATGTGGGGGGCTCAGTGTGCATTTGCATGGAAGAACAGTTGTGTGACTGCCATGAACGTAAACACCCGTGGATGTGATTCTGCAGCTGCGAAAACCAGTTGCAAAATTGCTTTCAGTTTCATTGCTGCACACTGAAACTGAGGGAATGAGATAAGAAGGGTTTAGCACCCCTTCCTCCTAGCTCTGCGTGTCCTGGGGTTTTGTGGAGCATTTCATATTTCAGCTTCCCTGTTCTGCTAAGGCCTGATATTGCTCTAGAGATGGGAGAAACTAGAGATACTATCAGGTTCTGGTGCCAAGACTTTAAACCTATCTCTTCTGGTTCCTTTTGTTTTKTTAAGGACCTTAGAAGCTTTAGTTCTGTCTTAAGTGCAGGATTAACAGTGGGAAAGGAATTTATGTCCAGGTGGAGCAAACCTGTCTTCTCCATTTAATCACGCATCCTTTTAAAAGGCGTTTCCCTGTTGTGCCTGCTTGGCCGAATTGTCTTTGCCAGCTTCCTTGAGTACTAGTCCATAATGTTTTGCTGAATAACAGACTTCAGGCCTCCTGATCCAAAATGTCCACAATTTGGCCCTATAGATCCATTTAGCATGAAATTGCATCAAGTATAAGTCAGTTGGGGTGATCCTGAAGTGACGTAATTGTTGGATTCAGATCCTGCTAATGGCTTTTCCTGGGAATCCTTACAGTTGTGTGTAGAGAGAGCTGCATTGGCACTGTTTTTTTAGGTGAAAAATTGGTTTGAATCATACATTAAGAATATTTTAAACCAGATAAGACCGAATCAAGGAGCTTTATGCTTTTAATTGCAATATCTAGTGTGGAGTACTGGCAGATCACTGAATCACACATTAGAGTATTTAACATGACGCTGGCAGGCATTTCTGTGTGTTGCTGTCTGCTGCTGTGCAAGAGAGCAACAGTTTGTAGAGAGATTTTCGACCTGGAAATATGCTAGGTACACAAACAGAAGCTGTATGGTCCTATTTGCCATATTCTTATGACTCTCCTCTCCGCAGCCTATCCCACACATGAAGATCAGCCTGTCTTTCAGGGAAGATTTTTTTTCATGTAGAATTTCAAGGAATCATTTCGCCATAAGCTCCTTTCTTTGGGTTATGTTCCCGTTAAGTCAACAGTGACAAGACTTTGATCTGTGAGGAAAATAACCTGAGACAAGTATCTTCGACTTATAAAATTTCCAACTCTTGTTGAAGCTGTTGGTAGGTTTAGAAAGACAAATGCTGACAAAAAATCAGCTTTATGAGTAGGGGATGTTGAACATGTTTATAATTTAACTTAGAGAATTTATGTAGGCTTATCTATGCTGTCAGTTTTCCATCTCCAAGGCTATTGTACATCATCCGGTCCACTAGGGTTAGCAGAGTAATGCAAGGATTTACACAAAATCCTGTCTTTCAAAATGGACCCAAAAACCTCTTGTGGGTTGCTGGTCACTATAAACTATACTCTGTGGATGCCGAGTCATTTCTTGTTGGAAAGACTTAGAAACTTGGCTTAGGAGGATGAGATCCTGACATCTGTGCAGGGACAGCAGTGCAAACATTAAACTGATGTCTCTGCTGGGAATCAGCTTGCATTTCATCCTTCCTTTGTTGTCCCTACCTGCAACTTTTGACTGTCCAAGTTTCAGCATATCCTACTTTTGACATTTGTACGTAATACATATGAGCGGTTCTGTTTAGAATTATGCGCTTGGTTTTCCTTTTTCCCCTCTGTTCACATCAGCCTCTCTAAATATAATGGCATAAATTCAGTTATGATGTAAAGGACTCGTACCTAGAGGATAAAAGGAAAATTTGCTGGAAATAAGATTGTGCCTAATTGCAAGAATGAGGCAAATGGTTGAAATGCTTCGATATTTCATGAAACTGTTTCTTTTGCTCTCTAACTTCTGCTGGAGTGATGGCTGCAGCACTTTGCTATTGTTGCTGTTGCCACTGATGGAAAATAAAAAGTAGTATGGAAGTCATAATAGAGTTGGGAGTTTCTAGCAAATCCTTTTTTTTTTTTTGTCACTGAAATTCTGTTTGTGRCACTGATGGGGGGAGGATGTCTTGCTGAGGCTTTTTGTTGGGTTTTGCGATTTTTCCTAAAGAGGGTCAGGACCGGTCTGACTTCTTAGGCAGATATGTTTCTGTCCTCTTGTAGTTTCCATGTAGTTGAGCGAATAAGTGTGCTTTGTTGTTTGTTTTGGACACATCTTGGGTCTTTGGATCTTGGAATGTCTTTTTTCTCCGAGTCTTAAGAAAGTTTCCATCCCAGAAACAGTGCTTATGTACTTAAGGAATTATTCTAAAATTACTGTAAGATTAAGTGGAAATGTCAAAATGGAGGCTGTTAATTTAAGAATCTCTGTTTGGGATTATGGTTTTCCTCCAGATAGATTGTGAGGGATAGGCACTGAGGAGCGGTCCTTAGATTTGACCGGGAATAACTTTTGGTGGCAAGCTGCATGTCAAAACACAGACTATGGAGAGGATATGAAGGGGGAGGAAGTTAAACACGAAATGTAAATTGCATGTGGAAAAGCTGAAGAGATAAGTGGATGGGATGGCAGATGATTAGATAAGTACACCTTGTGGCACCCAGTTCTGCCCATCAACACCAGTGTTGTGTGCTTCATTTTCTCACACAGCGCTTTACTTTTGGCCTCCTTCTTGAGAATTAAACCTAAAGCTGAGTCTTGCAGACCTTTTTTCTACATATCAGAAAGGACTACTCATACTTGAAAGGAAAGTTCTTAAATTTTTTTTTTTAAACTACTGAATGCCAGAGATATTCACACCCAACCCAGCAGAAAGGGTGGAAAGCCAAAAATGTATGGGTCTTTCCTTTGAAATGAAAATATTTCCCCAGCTTTTAAAAAGATTTAGAGCTTTAGTTTCCAAGATAGCACCCCTGTTGTTAATCCCATCTGTACTCTGTGGGATATCTCAAGTGACACACCACTAACATTTGAGGTAAAAATAGGCTCTTTTGCTGAGTGCTGGTAAGGAACATCAAGACTTCTGCTCTTTAAAGTTATCACAGTCATGCTCATTTACACGCTGCTCATGCTGACCTATCTCAACTAGCAGAAAATTGAGAGTAGGTACAAAGAGATTGCAGGAGAGCAGTTCTTTGTGCTGTGCAAAATCAATGCTTGAATCTTCCAGGTAGATGCAAAGTGAAAGTGGCTTTTCATTGTGGTTGGTTTTGGTGTTTTTTTAGGATTTCTAAGTTTTGTCTATGATTTTTATTCACTAATGCGAATAAAATCTGTGATTTAAATCAGTATTAAAGTGTTGGAAGATCAGCAGCACGTGAGAGATGCCTCTTCAGAGCATTGTGGGGTTATTTTATGCAGATTGATGGGGTGGGATGTGAATGCATGATGTTTTTCTTTTCAATTTATGTCAGAGATATATTGAAATTATTGATCTGGCTTTCAACATCTATTAATGTCCCATTAGCTTTTACAAATTTCTCTTGTTTTCTGTGTGTGTCTTTTTTTCACCTGCTATGCTAACAAAAGGCTAATTTCAAGTAAAGCTTTTGCAAAGATGTGAAATGCTGTCCTATCTTCAGCATCTTGCCTGGCACTTTGCTGTCAYTCTTAGCTTTGCTTTCAAATATATTCCTTACTTCCTTCCCACTCCCTGCCAAAGAATCCAATCAGCCTTGCTGCAGGTCATGCATRTAATAGATATAACCTGTCCAAGACAGAGCCATCGGCTCCATAGCCCCATGGCTAGAGCAGGTGGGATTTAAAGCACACACACGAAAAAATGACACCTTTGTTCCATTGAGTCTTTATTTATACAAAGTGGAGCAAAGCTGTGAGGAGAGCATGAGATGCTGGCTCACACCACACATGATGAGGAGAAATAGATGGTAGCAATGCAAAGCTGTCAGGTTTCGGCTGGCATAGAGYTGATCTTTTTCCTAGTAGCTGGTACAGTGCTATGTTTTGGATTTAGGATAAGAATAATGTTGATAACACACTGATATTTTAGTTGTTGCTGGGCAGTGCTTACACTAAGTCAACGACTTTTCTGCTCTTCACCCAATCCCACCAATGAGTGGGCTGAGGGGCACAAGGGGCTGGGAGGAGACACAGCTGGGACAGCTGACCCCAGCTGGCTAAAGGGATATTCCATATCACATGGCATCATGCTCACTATGTAGAGCTGGGGGGAAAGCTGGCTGGAGGCTGCTGCTCAGAAACTGGCTGGACATTGGTTAGCAGGTGGTGAGCAATTGCATTGTGCACAACTTGTTTTATTATTATTATTATTTAGTTGTTGTTATTGCTACTATATTTTCCCTTCCTTTCCTGTCCTATTAAGCTATCTTTATCTCAGCCTACAAATTTACTTCCTCCTCCCCAGTTCTCTCCCCCATCCCGCTGAGGGGGAGTGAGCCAACAGCTGTGTGGTGTTTAGCTGCCTGCCGGGTTAAGCAGTGGCACAGGGCTACGAGGATTTATTTGAGTTACCAGTAGAGGAGCTGGGACAGCCCATCAGCAAGCAGCTGGGGGGGAGGCAGTACAGCAGCCACCCCTCTGGTGGGAGCAGCTGTCTGGTTTGGTGCCTTCATCTGGCACCTCTTGCCCCACGTGTGACAGTGGAATCCACTGGGGAGGAGGGGAGGAACAGTAGTGAAATTGCTGCTGCTTCTGCGGGGCAGTGCCTGTCTCCAGACCTGTTAAAGGATCTCGCTAGCATTGACTGGTGCTTGCTCTCTTGCCCTTATTTTATGCCCGTGGTCTGTAAGTCRTGGTATGCCGTGTTTAAATTGAATATATCTGGTGTAAGGCCTGCAGGTTACAGTGTGGATGCTCCAGCCTCCGTGATTACATAAAGTTATGAAATAATTTTGCAATAGATAATGATCATTGTAAGTATATTAGAAGCATTTGTTTTGAAATGCATGTCTTTTAAAAGAAAACCCTTTTTTTTCCTGTTTCATTTTTTTAAACAAAACCCGTTCTCTGCTGACAAAAAGGCATCAGAGGAAGTGTCAAAATCTCTGCAAGCAATGAAGGAAATTCTTTGTGGGACCACAGACAAAGAGCCACCTACAGAAATCGTGGCCCAGCTGGCGCAAGAGCTCTACAACAGTGGCCTTCTAGTGACGCTTATTGCCAACCTGCAGCTGATAGATTTTGAGGTAGGTCACATCCATAAACTTTTTTCATCTCCTTGGTCTTGGTGTCCTCAGTGAGTAGAGTTGTATTTTTCTGGAGTCTAAATAATTTATTGCATTCAAAACTGTTTTTCACAGGCTGAAGAAAGTAGCTGCYCTAGATTAGTTGGTGTCCTGAAAGATATGCTCATGCACTGGCAGTAAATCTGATATTTTTTATTAAAACAAAACCWGTAAAGAAATATTGCCATGTGCAGGTCACAAGGTAAATTGGGTAGCCCACACTTAATTGTTTGGATTAAAAGAAGGAAGGAATATAACTTTTTTTCTGTTCATGGCAGAAGGATTAATATGAATGTATGTGTATATATATAATTTAATTTTATACAGTTACATATAAAATTATATATTCTGTGGAACTTCTTGCCAGCATTGTTGTTAAAGCCAAAAACCTAGTAAGCAGCTCCTAAGACAGCTAAACTTGCTTATAAGCGAGGAGAGAAAGAGCTATAGTAGCAAAGATTGCAGTAATTCAGGATAAATATAAACCCTTTTAATTGGTTGTTAACTGATAGGGACTGGGAATAAACTTTGTCACTGTCAGGTTGTTGTGATATTCTTGTGGTTTACAGTGAGCTGAGATAGTGTCCCCCAGGGATTGCTGTTACGAGTTCCATGATTTCTGTGGCTCCTGGGCTCTGGTGACTCCTCATCAGTGTCTGACCATCAGTGGGAAATCCCCAGCTCCCAGGAGCCAAACCTCCACCACTGATGTCTGAAACAGGAGCAGTACCTAGTAGAGGCAGCTGCTGAAGTGAAAAATCAGTTTCTCAGAGAGATCTGATGCTCTCAGAGACACCTTTTGTGGGAGTCATGTGTGGAAGTTATTTTGTTTCCATTTTGYAAATGAATTAAAGGAAGAAACAAGGGGAGGAACGGATGACACACCTTTTCTTTTTCTCATTCTGCTCTCTACCCCCAGTAAATCCAGGATTCAAGGACTGATTTATTTATTTTGTATTCATTTTTGAAAATGTTGTTAGAGGAATTCTCTCACTCTTCCTCAGGTCTTAAGTTCAGGAGGGATTTTTTTTAATGCTGGAATTTAGTGAGAACCTTTCCTTTGTCTTTGCCGTGCCTCCTCTGGTTACTGTTAAATGTCTTACTTACRAAAATACTCAAAAGCCAACAACCCAAGTGCTTAAAAAATACTTTAAGAAAAATGGAGAAGAGGGGAGGAGAAGGTACTGTTAGCACAGAAGGGACACTACTTCATTTTTTTAGTTATATGATAGTCAGTATTGTTTCTGTCAGAAAAAAAGTTCTGTATGAACATATTGAACATACCGTCTTTTAAAGCAAGCACTGGATGAGATACCTAATCTGTTGTTGAATTGCTGTTATTACAAACAATTCTAATAATTCTTATCATAAAATAGATTTTTTCATTGCAAAACCTTTCCAATCATTTAGCAAAGCTGTTATACACGTTCCTTTGACAAAACATTAGAAATGAAATGTCACTGAACGAAAGGACAGTAAGAGCATGTGCTTCTTTGTCTTCATGTTCCCACTGACTTTTCTAGTTTATCAACTTCTTGGTTTCCATTTTATTATATTGGTAGCCACAGTTGGTATTTATGTTTCTTTGTTGAACAAGCAATTTCATCACTCTATAACATGCAAATTAATTTTTTGATCTGTAATGGTAGAAAGCAAAATCATAAACTACTGAAAATCTGATTTCTGAAGGCAGTAAGTTTATGTATGTTACTTTGCTTTGTCCTGACTCCCTGTCTCTTCCTCGCCAACCCTGCTTACCCACTTTGATCCTAGTGTTCCACAGCTGAACTTCCCTTTGAAGATTTGTTTTTGAAGACTTGCACACATCCATCACACATCCATAGAAAACACGTGTTTATTGCTCCTGCCAATCAAGAAACAAGATACAATTTTGGTGATGATATTGTTGTGAAGCACTGAAGTCGGGTTTGGGCAGGAGCTCAGAATCAAGATCAGACTGGATTTTTAGGAATTTAAAATATGAAATTTATTTTTGAACTTTGAGGAACTGAGGAAAGTGTGCACACAGAAAAAATCAACTAAAAATGTGGATGTTGCTGTGTGTAAGCCTAAAGGTTCACAAACGAAAGCCTCTAAAACAGGCAATAAATACTTGCAAGCCCAGGACTGGTGATTTTAGAATCTTTCCATTACTTTGCCTTGAAACTGGAGCTAAATTGTGGTATAGGTATCATACAACTTGTTATTTATATAATGCATTCTTAGCAGGTATTTTTTGTTCCTGTCTTGCCACTTCCTCTTCATGCTGCCTTATCTTGTGCTTCAGTGGCCATATGTATTTCATTATAAGGCAAAATTGAATTGCAGATCCAAGTAAGAAGTGTTTCAAAAGTACTCCTACAATTTTAATATATGTCTGGTGGTGAGGGATGTCTGTCTTGGTTCCCTCCTATCTGCCTCCATTCCCTCCTGGAGAACYCCGAGAGATTAACTCTGGCTTTCACCATCACTGGTCTCTAGAAAATTAGATATAATTGGATACATATATCTATATATCTATATCTGTCTCTTCTCTGCTCTTGCACATAATGCTGCAATGCACACAGTATTAAGTAATTAATATAAAATTTGGCATAGCAGAGAGGATCACTTAACTTTTGGCCATCTTTACCTCACCCTTTCAACAGCTCTTCTGTGTCTGGATTGTTTTCATCTTGGAGAAACTGCTGAAGCCCCTGGGGATCACAGGATTCCAGACACATGATATGGGTGTTGTAAAGATAGGGGAAAATGGGATGACTCTGTACAGAATTAGCCTAATTGAAAGGATGTCCAAGGGTCAAAAAAAGTGTTGCATACAAAGGCAGATGGACTCGCCTGCTCTGATTTGATTCTCCTGTTTAATTCCCTGAGTCTCCAAGTCTCCAAGCCAGCTGGGCTGGAACAAGTAGGAAAGCAGAATATTTTGTGTTTCTCAGCACTAATTTATTTGTAGAGGTGAAACCAGGGAATTTTCCTCTGTGTGAAACTATCTGCTCCTTGGCTTCAAACATTCAATAAGTTCTCTGCCAAGGAATGTTTGTCCTCCCGAGACAGGTCAATGAGCATGTACAGATTATAAGTGACCTTTTGCTTTAGCTTGCCCTGTGCATAGTGACCTGCTGTTGACTCAGTGGCTTGGTTACTGCTCCTTAGTGCAGCCGTCTCCCACCTCCCTTAACTTCACACATCAATTTGTCTGCTGTGCCAGGGGGGAAAGCGGCAGGGGGAAGACGAGGATCTCTAATGCAAGATGTATTAGTGAACCCTGTGGTTGAATAGAACATGATCTGGAAAGACCTTCTGAAAAGCTGTTTGCACAGGGAAGCATTTGAAGACAAAAGTGATTGTGTAGATAGGTGTATACAGGAGAAAATTAGGACAAGTGAAGAATCTTAGTTTTGATTAAAGCAGAGACATGTACATGATGCAGCCATTTTATTGGTAGTAGTTATTTTGTTTTTCATGGTAAAATAATATGCGCAGTTTAAATTTAACCCTTATTTTCAGAAATGCAATCACGTTTGGCGTTGTTTGCATCTGACTAATGAAAAGCTTTAGCTTTTTAAGACTGGGCAGTGTGGCAGTGTGTTGGTACCAGCTTGACAACTTACATTTGAAGGCTATAGGAGCAATAGTACAAACTGCAACAGCATGTTTGGCTCAGTGTGGTGGCTTGCTTTTGTGGTGGTTTAGTGTTGCTGTTTAAAATCACCAGGGACTTGCCTGACAGTATAAGAGGAATGCACATCTTCATTTAGGAAAAGAAAGGTGTAAATGGGAGTGGGGTGGTCAGGAGTCTTCAGAGCTGCCAAAAGGAGGAAGCCTTCTCGTGGCAGGGGAGAAACAGCAAATATGAGGTAGTGAGACTGTGGAGAGCCCAAAAAAAATAAAAGACTGGCTTGTTCTGTTTTCAATTTAATTTCTACTTTTAACAGATATTATAGTAAATGGTCATTTGTTCATGTTTTTCTAAGCAAAGATATGTTTTTCTTCTTTAACAGGGCAAAAAGGACGTTTCCCAGATATTTAACAACATCTTGAGAAGACAAATCGGCACACGCAGCCCTACTGTGGAATACATCAGTGCTCATCCACATATCCTATTCATGCTTCTAAAAGGGTAGGTGCTTTAACTTGATTTTCATTAAAGAGCATTGCCTGGAACATGCTGGCATTGCAGTTGATCTACTTTCTCACTTTTAGTTTAAAAAAAAAAGAAAGTATTTTCAGATTTTGTTCCAGATTTCTTACTTTGTTTCTTTCATTTTGACTTTCTTTCTGTGTAACTCTATACTTTTTAATGACTGAATTATTTCATTTGGCCATTATTTCTTCACCAAACTTCATAATTTTTAATGACTGAATTATTTCATTTGTCCATTATTTCTTCACCAAACTTCATGTTGAAATAATTATATGCTGATTGTTTTGACTGCTCACCATGTGACGTGTACTTCAGTTCTTGCCCTAAACTCTTGTGTAGCATTGTTGGTGACTGCTGAGGTTCATTTAGAGCTTTTTGCATTGCAGGAGTGACCAACAGTGGTGTCTGTAAATAACTGGAGTCAAACTGGACTGCTATGTGGTAGAACAGAGAGAAGCAAAAATGCATTGAAAGAGTAGTTGTGCCTGTGGCCACAAGTGAACTTCAACTTTAAATTAATTCCTATAGTTAACTCCACAACTTTCGGCATTAAATCTCTTTAATCTCAGGTAGTCAGTGCACAGCYATAGCCTGGTGGTTCCCAAGATAAAGTGGCCAAGGAGGGGGAGTAGACTCCTGTGTGGAGAGGACATCAGCTGTAGTTGCATTCAGGAGTGCACAAGTGTCGGCCTAAAATGCTTGAGGTTTCTGTACACTTTACTTTTGACAAAAGCACCTTCTGTTCAGTGTGTAGCTTTGCTTTTCCAACCCTTGATTTCTACTRTTTTCTGCTCAATTTTCTTTTGACTTTAGGATTTTGTTCATTTTTTCCCTAAGGAAAGGAGATTATGCATCATTGGGCTTAAATAACTGATGTAGAAATAAGTGCATTTATTAGCTGATCAGTATGGAACACTGTGAACTCCCATAGTAGTTGTATGGTCACACTGGTAACAGCCATTCAAAGCCATCATATAAGCCTTTTGAACTAATGGTTCMTAAGAGAATGATTTTTTTAAGTGTCTTTCTTGCTCTTGAGGTTGAAGATTTGCATTTTTACCATTTGCTCCATAACCAGGAAAGTACTTAAGCACCATCTAAGGTTTGTGCATGACAAGGCTGCAGCCCCAAGGGTAAAATTCCCTTCAGCCTAGCCTCCCCACTGTCCCAGGGGCAGACCCCAGCCAGGAGAAGTCTAAGCACAGAATTCCTTTAAAATACTTATTTCCTTCAGAAGTGGCCACATTCCAGCACAGCTGAGTAAGGAAAAAGTAACCAAAAGAATTAATCAGGACCAGGGATTTCAAGAGTGCTGAGCTTGTGGTTGAGCATGGTGGCAAAGCTCTTGGTTGCTGAGACCAGAGCAGGTGTGGACCTGCTGGCTTCCTGGCAAGGCAGAGTTGTAGGAACCCAGGCAGGTGTCTGGGCTGAGCTGGGTCTTGCTCTTACAAGTATAGTGATCTGTTGTGATTTACCTTTAATTTTAAAACTCTTGACTTGTTTTGTGTTGCTAAATGCTGGCTTCCTCAGAAAGGAAACCAGCAAGGTAGTTAAATGGATTTGGGTTTCATGTGTTTGTTAAAATTCACCATGTTTATAAACGTCAAGGTAGTTGTTTCAGGACAGTGATGATAATTCTCTCAGTCGTTGTTACAAACTGTTTTTAATTTCATATAGGTATACAATAATCTTCTTTCATTTTCTCTGCCTTTGCTTTTTCAGTTTTTCACTCATTTTGATTTTGCATGTTGTACATGTATTGCTACCATATGTCTGGGCTTTATTTAAAGATAAAAAGTATTTTTGGATTACGTCCCAGATTTTCTTTGGCATCTGTAGCAACCAAGAATATTAAGATGATAGTAAAGATTTTATGCTCTGCTTATGTGCTTCTTACAGACACTTTACTGTCAGTGACCTGAGCCAGTGGATGAATTTAAATGGCATCACTTAGATGCTTTTTTTGGAGAAACCTGCTGCATGCAGCAGCATGTCTGTGTTAGTTTGGTCCTCAGGCTCCTTGTTCATGATTTCTTGATTAGCCCTTTGCAGTGCTGCACTGGCTCAGAATTGCCGTTTCTGGAATGTCTTGTTAAAAAGTGCAGTTGAATCCATCAGCAGAAGTCCAGAGCAAGTCCTGCCCAGCCCTGATAGTGGTATCTGAGCTGCTGCTGCAGAACAGYCAGACACGGTGATGCCTTCCCTGCCTGTGTCCTGGTGCTGGGACTATCTGAAAATGAGACCTGAAATATRTGCCTGCCTGAACACACAGCTGGCTGCACGCCCACGGCATGGGGTGCGTGTGTGCAGTCAGCCATGGGGCTGGGAAACAAGCACCTTATGCTAGACGCCACCACGTGAAAATGTGACCTGAGGACATGTTTTCATATYTACTTAATGCTGACTGCATTGTATTATTTATATTATATAAATATATATTTATATAATGCTATAGGAAATTTAGGAAATCAAAATCTGCTTAAAGGAAACTGAGTTTGGCTGACTTGTGCCATTSTGTGATTGTTGCACGACATCATAACATTACCTGGAGGGGAAAAAAAAAATCATCTCTACCATAATTAAAAAAGAAACAGCCAAGGACTATTGTGAAGGCTTCTCATTGTTGTCCTTCTATTGGATGCAAAATTTCCTCTGCCACCTGACAGTCCCCAACAGCAAAAGGCTGCCTTTTTGTGGCTTAGTGTGAGCTCTGTTGAGTGGGAAGGATCTTCAATCAGAGCTCCCGCCCAGTGTTTCCTGCCTCATRCTCCAGGGGAACTGCCAGCTTGAGATAACAAGTTCCTACCTTTTAGGCCTCATTTCTCTTGTTGTCTGCTTCCTTCCAGCTTCTCAGCTTCAAAAAACACACAGCACATAGTTCATTTTTTTTCTTTCTTTCATTTGTGTAGGTTGACTTTGCTGCTGCATGAGGACTTGTTTTAACAGTGTCTTATTTTCTGTGTGTGCAGGCTTTATGTATGAGAAGGATTTCAGATGAGTGCAATATTTGGTGTACATGGAGAACCAGATGTATTTGGGCCAATTTTTTTTTCCTAGTGTCAGGCTATGCATTAGCCCAGAAATAACTTCGGTCCTTTGTGTTTAAAAATGTTTTCCCTCTAGTACAGTGACTGTTGAGGACTTAGTTTACAGCACTGGCATTGTTTCTCTCAAGTGACAAATTTATAAGCTTCTTTGTGAAAATATGTGTATATATATATATATATATATATAATGCCACATGCTCTCTCTAACCCAGACACTGCCCCAATCTCTGTTGTGATGACCTCTTCGTATCACAGTGCAGTTAAAGCTTTAATGGTGAATTAGCTGAGGTTGCATAATTCCCCTTGAGTTTATCCAAGGATAAGCTCAGGCTATACAAGTAGTGTTAAATCAGATCAGAATATATCTGTTTAAGACCTTGAGTCTCCCAGGCTTGATGCCTTCCAAATCTCCTACCTGTGCTCCTCACCTTGTGCCATCTTCTGCACTAACCATGCAAGAATGATTCCCTTTACACTGAGATGCATCTCTGCTCTCAGTCTTGCTTCTTTCAACCTCCACAAGAAGTGTTTTGAAATACTTCAAGTCCATTGTTTCATTTTGTAGTTGCCCCCAGTGTTTACTGTGTGGGGGTTTCTTTAGGTTGTAAGTTCAGACAGRGAAGAGCTTGGTATTTTTTTCTGCAGTGGAAATACCTCAGCACAGAGCACTTACTGCTCATTAGAAGTGATTTTGAAACACATTTCTATCATTCCTGCCTGGTGGCATTGCATGTAAGTGTGGGTGCAAAGGACATGCTAGCTATGACTGGGCAGCCTGTAAACTTCTTCCAGGCATATTCCAGGAGCCAAACCCAACTTCCCTCGCTTATGTGAACAGCCAAAGGTCCATAACCCACTTCCAGATAATGGAGCATTTGACTAAGAATGATTCTGTTGATACTTAATGTTTTTAAAAGTTATTGTGCTGGAAACAATGTAATTTGCTTTTATTCCAACCAAAATATTCATTAGCCAACTATTAAATATTTTCCTGGCTGCACTCCTAGGAGCAGCTCTGCCTCATTTTCCTTGAAAATTAGTATTGCTGCTAATGGAGTTGATGTCTCAATGGGAAACATCAGTGAATTTCCGTTGTCTGAAGAGTTAGAAATTCAAGTTTGCAAATGTATCCCAAAACCAAAACAAACAGGGGCTTGAGTGCCTGCATTTCCTTGAGGGTGGGAAGTTTCATTTGCCTGTTTGGAATAGCAATTCATTTTTCATTAAGCCAACTATTGTTGACAACAGGTTGAAGTATGCAGCTCTGGTATGCTCGCAAAACACTACCCTTCTTTTAAATTGCAAGCTGGTGGTAAATTTGAGGGCCCACTCACTACAGCACAGATGGCATTTTGTGTTTTTCTTCCTTTTTTTTTTAATTTCTTTTGGCCTAGTGATAGGAATTAATTGTGCAAAGGAAAAACGATGCTGATAAGCTCTGGGTGATAATACACAGTTCTGATATAGTATAACCAGTTTATTGAAACAGAGAGTGCTTTCTATCCCCTTGGACTTCACCAGTTTCACATGATTTCTGGACGATTGCTGGAAGAAGTTMATTTTAAGTCCTTCTTCACTGTTGGATTTCATCCTTTCTCTTTTTTTTTAAATGTGTTTCTGACAGTTTTGTTTCAGATTAATTTCAACTTTMTAGAAATCAAGACTTAATAGAAATAGAAGATGATCTGAAATGCCTCCCCCCCTCCSTTCCTCTCCAAGATCGAGATGTGTGCTGGCTCCTGGCTATTGCAACGCATGTGCCATAGCAGGATTGTAACTTAAGGAACGAGTACTTGTGTCCTGAATGAAGCCATAGCCTCTGCAGACGAGGGATGGAGCAGAGTTTCTACTAAAGTGCAGAAAAAAAAAGATGTTTAAGAGCTACAGAAAGCTTATTCCTGTGTAGACTGCCTGGAGACACTCTTCCTACCTTCCTCATTAATACCCCAGAGCTATGTCCTCTAGAAGAGGAGTGGGAGGTGATGGATGGTCATGAGGTGTTACAGTTTTCTTGGATAAACTGAGGAGCTCAGAATTAAATCTGAAAAGGGAGGTTATTATATTGCATGGGCTRTGCTTTCTCACAAATCCAAAAGGGTGAAGGAGCTCTGTTGAAATGTTGCACACTCCCCGCGGTCTTTCCACAGAGAGGAGGTGTAGTGCAAATTTACACCAAAATGTGTTTTGGCTTGGGAAGATAACGGTTTGCAATGAAAAATTCTGGCGGCCTTGCCTATGCATCTGCTCCTAAGCTTTGGGATGAGGTCCTGCAGCTGGGCACAGCGCTGTGGCTGGGAGCTGCCCTCTGGCACATGCGTTCCCTGTGCTACGAWGTTCCCTGTTGCTAGAAAAGTGCCTGTTTATCTTTGTTCTTTTGTGTTTTGATGTTTTCTGTTTCTTTTCATTCTCCAGATATGAATCTCCAAATATTGCCTTACGTTGTGGAATTATGCTGAGAGAGTGTATCCGCCATGAACCCTTGGCCAAAATCATATTATTTTCAGAACAGTTCAGAGACTTTTTTAAATATGTGGAAATGTCGACATTTGATATTGCTTCTGATGCCTTTGCTACATTCAAGGTAAATTGTTCAATACCTGCATCATGGTTTGTGTCAAAACCAGCATTCCATCACTTGTCATCACTGAGTGTTGTGTTGCTTTGAAAGTGGGTGGCTTTTTTATTGTTCAGTAAAGGGTATAATTAATCCTTGGTCTGGTTGTAGCAGGATTCACAACAGTGATCAAGTCTGCAAAGAATCTTTAGAGAAATGTAAATCTGTATTTAATTGACATTCTTCATCTTGATAACCCACAGTCTTTTATGCAACTATTTAAAACTCAAATTAATCATGTATTACTTACAGTTCTTGTAAATTGCATAACCCTTTTCTCTCCCTACCTTCCCCCAGAGACAACTCCACTGCCCATCATGACCACACCAGTAAACAGAAGGCATCATTTAAAACTAACTTTTGAAATCACTGTAGTTTTTGCTGTCTCTTCTGAGCTCAGCAGTCAAGTTCAGATTAATGCCAAACCTGCTGATTATTTGACAATGTATTCACAGTCTTACTGTTGTGACCCATGGTTCAGTGTAAGGATTGTACTGCTAAAAGCTAAGCAGGTGGAACCACTGCATAGGCTCAGTGTAGAGTTTGTGAGTTAGTGTTGTATTAAAAACGAGGGTGGGTGAAGCTGCCAAATTTCTTGGAGTTTGTATGTGACCATCATCATTCCCACAAGGTGCTAGTACAGTCTCTGAGAAAAAAAAAAAAGTAATCGGTGCCTGTGAACTTCACATACAGGGAAGATCAATTTATTTCTGAAAAACAATTTAAGAAAGCTGAGGGAAAATCTTTTTAGTTAAAGAGTCCCCTAAATATAGATGTAACTCCTTTTTTCTTCTATCACTGAGCTCCTTGCTGTCATAGAAACACATTATTTATTCTTTCCTTTCAAAGCTAATTAGAAACATGATTAGATAGACCTTAGGAGTAACTGTAAAGAATGTTAGAGCTCAGCTCAGTGATTGAATATTCTGAAACCTGGCTTTTTTCTGGTTTTCCCTACCCTACTGAATGAGATAAAGATTTGCATAATGGAGATAACGTTGCATTCTTCAGTAATGACTTGGGCAGGATTAGCAATTCAAACCACCCCTTAATCAATAACAGCATCTTTCCCTTATTTAAAGTTTTGATGTTGTGGTGTCCATTAGGTAAAGGTTATGAAAGTCAAAGTAGCACAGAAACACAGACAAGGTATAAAAATGCAACATAATTGAGATATTTAAATCTYCTCTTTCTGGCATTTTACCTTATGCTCAGAAGAAAACTTGTCTCTAGTCAGAAAAAGTGCTCCTGGACTCAGTTCCCAGCTTGACAGAAGAGATTTGCATCTTCTCCCCAGGTCCTTCTTTGAGCATGACAGCAGAGTGTGTTGTTGGTGATGGACAGTCTTCACCCCAGCCAAGAAGCAGGATGGGGACAAGGGTCAATTAAGATGTGGCAAGGACTATAGACTGCTACAAGCCTCCCAACCCTCCCCRAAACAGAGGGATTGATGTTATTCGCAGATATACAGCTGTAGAATGTACTTCTGTCCCCTGTGAACTGAGTATATTTTTAGCAGGATTTAAAAATAGGATTCTACATCCTCACATGCACTGGAAAGAGAGGAATATGAGGGCAGTTCATSCGCAGACATAGGTCAAAAATCGCCGTTTAAAATGGGGGGAAATGTGTAAACTGCATTTTTATTTTTTCTGAAATTGCCTCAGCATCTGGTACATGGTCAGTTCTGGAAATAAACCAGCTGCTCATCTCATCTCCTATTTGTCTTTTACCCTGAATAGTTGGAACAGCAAGAAATGATGTGGAAGAGATTGAATCATGAAACATGGAGCTACCTCATTTCTAATACTGGATAAATCAGTGCTGTGATTGTTTGCTGGCTGGATTACTGAACTCATGTTTTCAGTTCTGTTGCCCCCATGTTGGGTTTGTAGTGTTGCCACTGGGGTGTCTGGTTCAGAGCTGAAAGCCTTGGATAGTCTGTGCACCAGAGGAGGGCTTAATTAAATGTGCATTAAAGTCTGAGGGTATTTATAATAGGGAAGTATTGGATTTTTTATGATCTGGAGATGTACTTCTTAATTAAAGTTATCCAGGTGCATGCAGAGAGGAAAGAGAGCTGTTAAAAATGCAGAGAAAAGGGCTTGTATTTGGAGATATAAGCTGGCTGTGGAGGGAGCAAGCAGCATTGGAAGGTGCTGGCTGAATGCTGCTGCTCCACGCTTCCTCGTCATATTCTATGAAAAACTCATTTTGGATTATATTTCATTTGTGCCCCCTATTGAAGGATGTTGTACTTGCCTCTAAGTGTCCTGCATAAAAGCTCCTGAATCACGTTTCACTCAACCTTTAAAACTGCTGTCATTGCATCCTGCTAAATAAAGGGATGTATTTAAAACAGGCACCGGATTTTGTAGTGCTCTGCTTTCCTCTTATAATTGATGGTAAAAATAAATTAAAGGATTAGTATGTAAAGGATTTCTTTTATTTGTGAGGATGTGTCTATGCATCTGCTTGAGCGCCTCATCAGCTTCAGTCTGTGACTGGGTAGGGAAACCAATAAAAAGATTATGAAAAAGAGCAGAAACTGATTCACTGAAAAAATACTGACTTGAATGGACTTCATCAGGCATTTATTGTGATCAATGTTATGTTTTAAAAGMAGCAATAAGATAAAAATCATACTTAAATGCCTCACACTGCCCACTCCATTTCATAGCTATTCATCCAATAAAAAGACTCAATTTCYTCTGGAACTGAACATTTGCATCTCTGTCGCTGAGCACCAGCATCTCCATTCTGGGGGAGAGGTTCTTTTAATTTAAATTTGAATTAGTTGGCCTTTTAGCATGGGAGGCAGCCCATCCAGCTGTTTGCTACTGCTTTGTGTCAGTAAGCCAACCTTGGGCAGAAAAAGATCTGCAGAAGGACYTCATCCCACCTACCTGAGACTCCTTCCCAGGAAGGGAGTGGAGGTGGAGGGAGCCTGGATGGCTTAGCTTAGGCTGGTGCCTAGTTTTCATTATTAAATAAATGTATATACAGTGGTTGGATTTGAGTCTTCCTTGTTGTATTCTTGGAGATGAGCAGTAGCAGTTCAGGCTTAGCTATGGGGTAGCATGTAGATCACTTTTGGCTTGGAGACCACAGCTCATTCCTCCATAAAGGGTTAATTTGCTTTCTTCCTTTCCCCTATCCCAGTTTAATGCAACTACTGTGCACTATGAACTATCAACAGAAGAAAAGGGGAGGGAAACAGGAATAAAAAGAAAGAGTATTAGAATAGTTCTATATTGATTCTGAGCATTACATTAACAGATTTCTCCTTAAAGTCCTACTAAACACATGATGAATGCAGCGTTGTCTATAGAAATAATGTTGTAAATGCCTTCTGGTAAAAAGTCCTAAATACATTTGAGAATCAAGGGACAATCAAATAAACATGCTCTCTCAGGTAACCTTTCTCTGCTCTTCCCCAGGACCTGTTAACACGACACAARTTGTTGGTGGCAGAATTTCTGGAACAAAATTACGATGTAGTAAGTATCAACACAGAAATAATTTTTTAAAAATCTGTTCATGCTTGGCTGGAAAAAATGCGCAGCGRGTTTCGTGCTGCACATAAACTCATCACACAGGACTGCAAAACTAAACATTGCTTTGTACTAGAGCAGAATCCATGCATGGCATGTGAAATGCAGGTACCCCCTCTGCACACATGCCAAGATTTCAGGAGAACTCATGGTTTAAAGGCAAGTTTTATTCCTCTCTGCATGCATCAGATCTCCTCATATGTGAATGGAACTGAAACTTTGCATGTAAATAGATCATGGGGGAAAACCTGTGCATAGTTTTAAACAGTTTTGTGATATCCCAGCACTTATAGGGCCATACTGGTGTTATTTATAGTACTTTGGGACAGAGGAGAAGAGTCACTGAAAGAAGTTTTAACATTACAGCAAATTACAGGTACCTAATGAGGGACTGAGGTCTGAGTATTCCTATTATCATCCTAAGGCAATTAGTGCGTTGTTTAGCTGCTAATTTTCACTTTGATTTTTTGGCTCCATTTTGGACCAAATGTGGGTCAGAAAAGTTCCATTGGAATCAACCAAAATTGGACTGATATTGATCATGGAATTAGGCTGTGGGTTATGTTTTCRTGTCACCTGAGGTCTTCTTTATTTCAGTGCCAAAATGAAAAGACAAATTTTGTTTCATTCTAGTTACCATGAGTTAAATAAAGAGCAGGCTTATTATTGCTGAGTCACAAATGCAGCTTAACTGGAGCAAAATTAGTGCCTCTGCTAATCTTTTCTCATAATGTTGAAGCACTGCACTGGAACAGTCCCCATTCTACATTTATTTAACGTTTTAAATTTTTAAGTATTAATTACCTAAGCTAGCTTTTTTTTTTTTTTGTGATGACTGTTGAACAGCAGTGTTGATTTTTTTTGCTTGTTTGGTAGGTGGTTTGAACATATTGAAGCTTTCACTCTCAGTCTTCTTAACCACAAGTTGCCCTTGGTCCATTCCTGCAAAAGCCAGTACGTGCTCAGCTCCTAGTGACCCTCATTGGGCAAACAGCTTTAATGAGTGAGGGTGCTGAAGGCAGGTGAGGTGGCACCTCACAAAAGGAGCTTTTGGGATGCACCATCACCATTTTGGGGTACTCTATTAAGACACACAGCTAGTCACGACTACGGTATGAGTGAGTGGATGTTATGTGCTGGACCCACATGTCCTGGCAGCAGAGTCACCCTTCTCTAAGAGAAGGCTGTACAGGCACTGGCTTACTTCTGTCCTAGCTGGCTCATGCCAGCCCCTGTTCCATCCAGTCCATATGTGGTATCCCCTCTGCAGTACTTGGAAGAGGAGTATTGCTGGGCATTAATTCACTGCATAATAACCAGCCAAGATAAAAGGCTGAGCCTGGCACTGCAGTGAAGTGTTAGAGGGTGGCACTGCTGTGGCCTCTGGGGTGGGAAGGACCAAGGGGAGGAAGGATGGATGTGAATCTGATGCATTTGTGTTTTATTGTTACTCTAGATCTTCGAGGATTATGAAAAACTCCTTCATTCTGAGAATTACGTAACAAAGAGACAATCTTTGAAGGTAACGTCTCTCAGCACTTTCCTCCTAAATTTGTACTCTGTGTTATGCAGAATATCAAGGTGCATGTATGGCAATGGAGCAGCCGTTTTTCTAACAAAGAAAGAGCAAAGAAAGGGCTTGTGATGCTCTTCTTGAAATGCACAGGAGCTCACTGTGTCTTTTTTTTCCTGGACCTCTGGTGAATCACTGGGCCATTTCTATGGAACAAGCACTATCACTTTTCCTCTGACCTTGGATCTGTACTGTGGTTCAGAACATGGGTTACAATGAACTGGGGAGTGATGTGGTGGTCTCTGTTTGGTGCATCAAGTGTGACATGACCTGCACATGGAATCACATAGGTGTGTGAATGTAAGATGGGAATGAAGTGGAGGTGTCTTTGTGGGGCAGCTGCACTACACTTGCTTCTGTCCTAACTGCTCACACCAGCCCCTATCACACCCAGCCCATATGCAGGATCCCTCTCTGAAGTATTTAGAAGATGAGCATTACTGGGCATTGAGTAACCCACTGCATGACAACAAATCTAGTTCCTTTTTTTTTTTTTAAAGGCAGTGACATTGAAACCTCTTAAGCAAACATTGAAATAGGCTGCTGCTTTCTTTGCATTCAAATTTAACATGGTGAACTGAAAAAAACCTGGTTTTTCTAATTGTTCCTATAGCTGCTGGGTGAACTGATTCTGGACCGACACAACTTTGCCATCATGACGAAATACATCAGCAAACCAGAAAACCTAAAGCTGATGATGAACTTGCTGCGAGATAAAAGCCCCAACATTCAGTTTGAAGCATTCCATGTGTTCAAGGTGAGCCAGTATGAGTTGTAGAGGTGGCAGACCTTCTGTTCTCCTCATAAAAGTTCTTTCAAACTGGACAAGAAAAAGTCCAGAAAATTAAGGCAAAGGTTGGGGTTTACAATCAATTACCATCATTTGAGAGTGTTGCAATTGAAAATATTTTTATCATTCAGCCTCTGATTTCTGTTTGCCTTGCCTGTGCAGCATCATTTTGTTTTGAGCTGAGRGTAGTCAGTCAAGTAGTGATGAGCTACAGGTTACAAAATACACAGCTTCTAGGTAGTACCCAGGGGACCTTCTCCCAACTCCTAGATCATTTTGTCATGTGATTCTGGGTAAAGATAAAAAAACGTCTTAAAACTCTACATTAAGACTGAAAGTAGATGGTGCTGGTGCTGGGCATCAGTGCAAACACAGTTTGCTTTTAAAGGTATTAAAAAGATTTGGTAAATCTGAACTTGAAATGAGTTTAATCCTTCCCATCCTTCTGCAGTGATCATTAATGCAGTCTTRAATAATTACCAGACCCAACCAGTGTCCCTTTTTTCATGATGATTAATGTTTATAAGTGAGAAGTTTACCATTTTCCTATCAAAAGAGTTCTCTGCTCTGGGACAGAGGGTGAGTTGGATTGTTATGCCAAACTAASTCTAATTTGGAATGAACACATTAATTTCAAACTATAAATAGAGTTGTTAATGATTTTGAGAAGAGGAATATTGAGCCTCTGAGAATATCCCTTCCCTAAGCTGGTTAAGAAAGATACCAGATAACACCAAAAGACTGGGAAAAAAGGTTACATCACCCTCCACAAATGCAGGGTGACTTGTTGAGTTTTGTACTTCTGCCATTTCTGATTTGGAAAGAAAGCTTTCAGATATTCAGTGTGGAGGCTTAGAGAATGCAGCTTCTCCCAAAAGCTTTTGATTTTCTAAAAGTAAAAAAAGCTTTGAGAAGGATTAACAAAAAACTCCCTTCCTGAAATAAGCAGCTTGGTAAGCTGTTCCCTTGCTGACTTCCTCCAGTCAGCTGAACTACTGTGAGTAACTTCTACTTCTCCTCCTTATCAGGAGGTATGTTGCTCCAAGATAAGTGAGCAGTCTGGCTCCAGACACTTGCAGCCTTTGAGATGCCTGTGTGGTAAARGTATCAGAGGACTGGGCTCTCTTAGCCACTCTGTGAATTAGTGCCAGATTTTTATTTATGAAAGAAAGACATGAATTGCTGTTTCTGAATTAATGATAGGCATGGCCCAGGCCTTGGGAATGGCTGACTTAACTTATTTTAGGAGGCATGCAAAAGCACTTGGAAAAATGTGAAAGGATTCCAGTGTGCAACCATGCCACACATTGCTGTTGCTTCTGCTTTCCCATTCTGCCTTCCCATTCCTCCTTTCCAGTATGTTGCATTCCCATTTCCAGTTAGAGCGGGGATATTGCAGGCTCATCCTTGCTTGACCACTTGCAGTTACTGCCATGTGGACGTAATGCTTGGACCCTGGAGTGCCCAGCAAAAAAACCCATGAGCACCTGTGACGTAGGTCTTTTCCATTGGTACCAGTCAGCAGCATTCCAACGGGGCCATGGCAATCCCGTGGCATTCCTCACACCGCCTCACACGCACAGTGCTTGTTGTGGGGAAGCTGCAGACTCAGAGCAGATCCTGATCAGCTGGAAAGTGCCCGTTCATAACCACCAGCAGCACACTGTAGAGTAACTGTAGAGGTGCAGCAGGTCCCCTTTTAGGATCCTTCTCACTGAGGATCTGGGTTCCTTGGATGTGGAAGCATCCAGCTCCTCCCCAGGGGGCAGGGTCGTTACAGGGTATGTTACAGAAAATTGCATTGTGAATTAGCTTTGTAGAGAGGGTCAGAGAATCTCTTTTCCCTCCGATTTCACTTCTTAAATTGAGTTTTAACTTCTTGAGAGCTACTGAGATCCTTAAACATTTAAGAGATTGACTGTTTGTGCCCTGTTCTGCAGTGTCCCTGCCTCCTGTTTCTGGGTTTGTCTCCCTCAGCTCAGTTCCCTTTGTCGGCTGTAATAATTCCATGTTAATGTAGCTCAGAGAGGAATCTTGTCCTCAGTTTCTAATCTCATAAATTTTAAACTGTGCCTGCGTTTTTAAATTATGCTTGCAAAATACCTATGCAGTCCTGGCTGAAATTACAGCAGACTAACCACAGTGATTTGGAATCAAAAGTCTGCTGAGAAGTGGATACTTGCTTCTCTGTCTGAGCTGCCAAAAGATTTGGGTTTAAATTACCTGATTTAGATGTTTCACCAGTTAGGCACAGTTGAAATGAAAAAGTGTTTGTTTTGTAAGCATCCAGATTCCAACACTCCCATGCCCCAGCTGACCCAAAAAAAGGCTTATGACTTTTACTCCCTGAGGCGATTTCTAATTATTGAAGATTCAAAACTGTAAGATAGAGATTAACGTGATGAGCACTTCTAGTGCAAACTTATTTTGCAGGAACATTTTGTGGCTGAAAATTCCAATACCCCCAAGCTCCAAGAATATTTCATTCATCCAGCTTCTGGTGAGTGGGAAAATGGAGAGAGAGTGCCCACTTTCAGTGCCTCTTTCCATTCTTCGTTTAGGAGATGGTTGATCTTCCTCCTAACTCCAGCTCCTTCTCTTCTTTTTGCCTGAACAAAATGGACCTTCTGCCTTGCAGCACGATCCTAAAGGTCTGCAGCTGCTTTGTAAAACTGGATGTCCCAGACAACGTATGCATAAGGATTACCCAGTATTTAATCATCAGGAAAAGCTAACACACCTCACCGCTTCCCTCCCCCTTCATAAATAATCCAAGGGGATCGCTTAGAGCTGTAGGCTTTGAGAGTCACTGGTTCTTCTCTGCAGTGATTTCAGTGGAGAGATATCAGACTCAAGCACACACACTTTGAGGATCAAATATTGGGAAGGGCTCTCCAGCTCCTCTGATGAGTTTGTGATGTGTTTTAGTAGTGGAGCCTGGAGACTACTTCGAGTTTGCCTGTTTGTAGGCAAGGTCATATCATTCATATGTATGTGAACACAGTGCCGGTATTCCTTGGACCTCACATATTCACAAACAAAGGTTAATAACAGCTCTCTTGGATTTCACAGAACAGTTCACTTATTTTGAGGAAAACACCCTGTAAGAGTGAACTGGGATTATGCGACTTTCTTGTTCTTAGGCAGACATTTAGCAAGATATATTTTACTGTTTAAATCTAAAAATAGAATGGGTACACTGTATTTTGTGACCTTAGTTTCATTTTTCCATTCTCTTTCATGCACATTACGAGCTACCTCCTGCAGCTTTTCAAACCTCACAAAATTTGACCATACTGACAGTTTGCTCTTGGTATGAAGCTGAAGCCATGTTTCTAGGGATGTGTCCTCTCTGTTTCTTAGCTGGATAGTCCAAAGGGCAAAGATTTTTATGTGAGGCATTGTGCTATAAGCAGCATGAACTGTAAGGCACCTCTGTGTGCAGTGTCCTGATAGTGAGATTGTGCGTGACCCCAGAGTAAGCCTTAAAATACTCAATCCAGGGCATCCAACCTCTGTAATCACTTCTGCTCTGCTGTAGTCTCAGGGGGTGGTAATGCTAGGCTATTAATTGTAAGGAAATACGGTCAAATTCTCTAATCAAGTAGTTTTGATGTTTGTTTGAGGAAATACAGTATGAGTTTTAATGGAGAAGAAAACAGTTCCACTTTGGACAACTTTTGAAGCTTCAGATTTGATTTTCATTCCAGGCCTTTTGCAAATACTCACGAAATGGAGCTGTCTCTGTGCTGAGACAGCTATATTTAGAGTTGGAATTTTTATATGGGTACTGTCTTTATTTCGGGCCTCTGTCTCTCTCATCTATCTGAATTTAGTGCTCTAGGACACGTAGCCTTTCATAATAAAACCACAGGTGAAACGAAGTTCTCTGTGGTATGGTTCAACTTCATTTTAGTAGAAATGTTCCAGATAGCATTAATAATGTTTCTGTTTGTAGGGATTGATCTCCTCCTCTAATACAGAGTTCTGAATGAGGGGGACACTTTTTAAAGTAAAGTCTCATGGTGGTCCTGCTCCTGGGCTCTGTAAAGCTGATCAGTTGATACTGGCAGAATTGATTTTGTTTGCTTAGCCAAAGTATTGAATAACATTTCAGGAATTTTCTGGTCCTTGAACATTCTCTTGTTACAAGTCCCTGTTGACACTGAGCAAGACTGGCAGTCGAGATGATCTTTGTTTGAATGTTCACTTTGCTGGTTTTGCAAGGGGAAGATTGTAATCTATAAATAATTGAGCAGGAAGATAAACAGGATGTGATGGCTTCTAATAAACTAAGTTCTCTCTTATTTGCTATGGTAATATCATGGTAGGACCAATATGAAATGCTATTTACTAGGTTTACCACCAACCTTCCAGTTCTGTTTGCAGAGCAGAGAGCTTTTACAAGAAGAATTATTTAGATTTCTTCATTTTGACAGTCAGACAAGTATTAGGAAGATGTTCAGCACTTCAAGGTCAGGCCTTCTTTGATGGCTTCCATTTGCATTGTCATCAGATTGTTTCTGAACATGTGGGTCCTGCCAGTGTATTTGATGGTTTTCTTCTCCTGATCACCAAGTGGGAACTGAACTCCAAAATAAAAATTTCTAATGAAGATCAGTAGACRTTTACTTTCCTCATCCCTGCCTGTAAACTTATATCCTGTTTTTCCCCAAGAAAACTCATCCAGATGACTAGGGGCTTATCATAGTCCAAATCCTACAAGTATCCAGCTTCCATCAGTATGGTCATCTGCTGTAGGTCAGCATCCTAGGGCTGCTTCAGCTGACAGCATGAGCTGCTGCAGTCTCATCCAGAGCCAAACATCCATACCCATGAGATTTCAAGATTTGTGTTCCCTAGATAAAGCACAGACTGCAAAGCTGTAGAGTATGTTCAGTAGTGATTTGCATTCCCTAACTTTTTCATCCCAGTCTAAGGGGAACCAATGCACCAATAGGGGTGTATCAAAGTTATTTGCAAAGGACGGGATACTGCTTTCAGATGCTGCAGGCAGCAACAGAACGATCAGCTGTTGAGAGTCCCTCASGTGTAGGGAGAGCTGTGAACTGGCCATCCCACCCACAGGCAGATGTGTCCCTGGTACGATGCTGCCCTTGGGAGTACTCGGGGCAGTGTGCAGGAAAGTGGCTGCTCAGAATAGATCCTTGGGAGTAGAGGCTGTTAGTGCTGCTCTTGAGAAGTTTGAGTTGGCAAGTAGGAATAAAAAAGAATTATTTAGGATTATAGCTCAGGGTAATCAGAGAAGGGCAAAGTGGGGGCCTGTGTGAATAGCTGCAGATAGTGTACTGTCACTGGGACTGTGGCCTGGCCACTAGATCAAGGAGAACTTTGAAATACCCTTGGGGAGCGTTCACCCAGCATGGCAGAGGTTGCAGCTCTTTCTGCAAAGCAGAGGGCAAAGCACCTTATAGCAGGGACTCCTAGGAGCAGCCTGAGGAGGAGGGATCCAAAAGAGACAAAAGCATAGACAGAGATTCAGACTCTTAAGGCATCAGGATGCCAGGGTTTAAGAGCAGATGCTTTGCCTCACCTTTGTGAAATAAAAAAGTACTCTTAGCTTCCTGTTTGGGCAGAAGTACTCAGTGTGACACTGTTGATGTGTGTTGAGCTCACTCCTTCCACACATTCCCCTCACATGGCATTTTCCCCACCACTTGCATAATACCCTCTTATTGTGGAGTACAGTGGGTCTGGTCTGAACCTTGCCCCGGGCTTTACCAGGTGTTGCCTTTGGGGCAGGGGGCTGTAACACAGCACCCCAGGACAGAGCGTGTGTGATCCTCATCAGGTAGCACAGCTCCTCCCTGAGCACCACCTGGATGTGGCCTAGGTTTTCACATGGGCACAACCTCAGTGSAGACAAATGGACCTGCAGAAGAGCCCCAAATCTGGAGCCAGCGGTGGTGCCGCCTGTACTCAGCAGGACAACATGCCATTCTGTACTGTCAGCAGATGTTTGTTTTCATTCTGGTTTGGACAGGCTTGGAGGGAAACTGGATGCTTTCCAGTTCTGTCCATCCTTAATTTCTTCTCATCGGGTAGAGAATAACTGGAAGTTATTTCTGTCGTTGCACAAGCGCTCAGGCGGTGTTTGTTGACCAGCCATGGAAACCTCGGTGCAGCCAGATGTGGGAGCTGCTCCCAGGGTGGCTGGGGTGTGCTGCACATGTGTTCCCACCGCGAGCCCTGTGCCCCATCTGCCCCTCCTGACCGACATCCCCAGAGCCCCATCTCCGTGGCATCCCAAGGTCCCTGAAAAGAGCCTTTTGCTGCTGGCCTTTGCAACCAGCCTTAGGTTTACTGTCGTCAACTGGCACTTACCGCAGAGAAAATGTTAAAGAAACAGTGTTGTGGCTAAGGGGTCATGTTCAGAGCTGGAAAGCTGCAGCTTTAGGGATTACAGGGGGAAAAATCAGAGCATGGGTAGATTTATCCTTAAAATCTACTATTCAAGACCAGTAAGCCCACAGTGCTGGGCTGACTGTGCCAGGTGAGTATCTGTGTCTCACCTCACCTTCCTGCATTGCGACCTTTCTCTGCTCAGCAAGGGCTGCGAAGGTGCTGGGCACACCACAGCCCTCCTGCTGCTGTAAGTTTCCATGCTCCCATGAATGGATTAGGCAGAGGGAAGTGAGGCCTCTGACATATTTTTCCAAACCAAAACAAAGCTGGCAAGTCTAATTTTAGGCCTGGTTTAATATGGAAATGATATCAATACTGACACAAAGCTTTTCCATTCTCCTGATAATTAATTTCTGTGTATTTGTCTTGTGGGTGGAAGAGGCTGAGAATTGATAGCTCCCTCTCAACAGCTGGGTTTACAGTCAGAAGTTTTTATCAATAAAGAGCAAAATGAAAGGGAAGCGATACCATACACGGGCATAGCATTGCTTCCGTTTTCTGTTGAACCATGTTGGAACTCCTCTCTAGCTGCCTTGGGACAAGGTGTATAGCAGCAGAGTATCTGCCTGCCAGCCTTCAGTTGACTTGTTGGAAAGTAACTTAAGGGGATGTTGTGACTGATGTTCCCCTCCCTCTCTGTCCCCACCCCCTCGCTGTCTCTCTGTCTCTGATTTTGTTTGCATGTTAGGTTTTTGTGGCCAGTCCAAACAAAACACAGCCTATTGTGGAGATCCTGTTGAAAAACCAACCCAAGCTAATTGAGTTTCTGAGCAATTTCCAGAAAGAAAGGACGGACGACGAACAATTCACTGATGAGAAGAACTACCTGATTAAGCAAATCCGAGACTTGAAAAAGCCAACGGCATGAAGAACACCTCTTGTTTTCCACTGTAGGCATTAATCTCTGTTGTTAAGTTCCTCTGTGTCCCTTAAACACCACAATAGTGCTTGAGAAGGCACAGCAAGTGCCTGGTTTTTATTTTGTCTTTGTTCCTAGATGTCAAGACTATAGGGGTTTTACATGAGAACTAAAAAACCAAAAATCTAGAATAATATATTATTTTTAATCAATACTATAATTATTTATGTCAGTTTAGAATTTCTCYGTAATAGAAGCTGGTTTGACAGATTTTTTTTTGTGCTCAAGAAGAATGAACCTCTTTGCTTAAGTTTATCAGCAAACTCAAGCTCTGGCGAGTGTACAGAGCAGGTCTTCTGAGGACTGTGACGTTGTTCCTTCGCACCTGTAGTTGTGACTTGGTTCTAGCGCYGCACACACACAAGACTGTGAAAGAGTACATTGGTCTCTGGAGTTAGCTGCACTTGTAGGTCAGGTTCTTTAGTCAAAACTACAAAAGATGAAAAAGCAGTAAAGGTCACATTTTTGCTTTGTTTTGTTTTCTTTAATCTTTAAGGTTTTTTTACCCTAGATSAGAGGTTTTCTATTCAGTGCTAGGGAATGGATGGATACATCAGCAAGCTGAGCTGTTTCTGCCTGCCTCCCATTTCCCTGTATGTGATCTATCTTGTGCTAGGGCACAGCCTATTCCCAGCAGCTCCCAAGCAGTCTCCTGAGGAGCAGCCCCAGGTACGCAGTGCCCACGTACCCTGTAATGGGAAAAGGCAAGAGCAACCCCTCTCCACCAAGGCCTGTGCTGTATTGCCAATAAAGTGATCCTGCACCTATGGAAACCAGCCATAGTCAAGAATACTGGGTGGCCAGAGCTACTTGGCTGAACTGTGACAAGTGCTGAGCCTCAGCATCAGAGAGAGAGGAAGGTCCTTAGTGTCTTCCCATCCGAATTCCAGTCCTGGCTGCGCTAGGTGGAGTTGAGCTGGGTTCAGCAAGGGGGTGCTGAAAAGGTCTGAGCCAGAACTGCTGAGTGGGCTGAGGTCCCTGAGCCTGCAGGTGCTGTCACAGCTGAGAGCATTTATTGGATACTGAAATCAAGCATGGGAGGCCACTGAGCAGCCCCAGGCACCAAAGGCCACCTGTAGTCTGGCATTTTCTGTCCTTGTTCATCCTGACGTGAATACAGGTTCTGCGTTAAAGTTGTAGAAGAGGAAGTTGTTGCACCAATAATGTTTTAAGTTTAATAAGCTCTGTGGTACAGACAGTGTTTCCCTGGTGTGTTTGAAGAGTTTTTGGAGTCTCGTTTTCTAGCAGGAAAATGTTATTCTAATGCTTTATTAGGAAGTGGAGTTTGAGAGCAGGGAGTGGAAATTTCTTGAATTTTTCTGGAGAGCCTAAGTTCTGAGTTTTCCTATTTGTTGTCAGAAAGTTCTCTAGCTAAAACTCTGGCTAATGCTTCAGATAACAGGTGACACTGCATTGTAAAAACAGAACAAGCCCTTTTTTTCATTAAACTGTTGTATATTGAGGTGACTGATACTTTAATTTATGTGCTTTAGAAAAGGGAAGAAACAGAACAGATTGTGGTCTCATGGTTTTTTCAGATGTCAGATACACACAACAAATGTACATCTTAGTTGCCTGGAATTTAAAAACAATTATTTACAAGCTATTAAAGGCATGATTACTGATCACCCTTTATTTCTATCTCTGGGGTTTTTTTCCCTCTTGCCTTTCTGGATAGCCAGACTCCACACTGCTAAATTCCTTCTCCCTTTTGCCAACTGGTTAGAGCAGATGGAGAGAAATGAGCACGGCCTTTGGAGCTAATGCACTCTGAAGCATCACCTCTGCAGCCCTGGCTGGCAGGGGTCTGGTAGCCCCAGCCCGGCTTAGCCTGGCTGTGAGCCTCACCTCCAGCCCCACGGGTGGTGCTTGTTGGCAGTGGTCGCCTGCAGGTCGATAAGGGACCATCTCCGGAATGGCAGTCCTCAGAGCCACTCATTTAAGTCTGATCCTCTGAGATTTGGAGCCTGAATCCGAAGGGCGCTTGGCTGTGCTCTGAGCTCCTGGGGTGGGGCTGGTCTCCAGGGCTGGATTAACACAGAGACATGTGTCCATTGCCTCAGCCCCTGGAGTTACATGAGAACATTGGGGTTCCAGCCCGTGCTCGGAAAAAGTGTCTAATGGTGTGTTGCTGGGGAATGCCTGCCCTTGGCAAAGTGAGTGTGACCCACGCAGAGGTGCCCAGAGAGTCTGAGAGGGGTCAGTGCTGTGAGCGCTTTGTCTGCGTGGTCTGGACACAGGAGCGCTTGAAGATATCCAAACCTGGCAGTAACACGAGGAGCGAGGTCTCACTGTGGTGTTTCATAGGCAGAGATGTGTCAGGCCAACAGGGAACAATGATGAGCCCTGTCCCCATGAAGGCAGCCTTTTCCAGGGCAAGGAGTCTTTGGACCAGACGAGTATGTAAGTGGTAAGGAGGGCTTGTGGAAGAGAGGGGGATGGGTGTGTCGGGGTGGGGGGGTGTGTGTGTGCACACGTGCAAGGGTGGGGGGGGAGAGGAGTGGTCTTACAATAAATTGACACGTGCCCCAGGGCCCTTGCAGCTTATCTTACAAGAAGCTGGTCCTTAAGTAGATATTGTCAACACATCTCAAAGTAATTGAGTCTTCCCCAAGCTCAACTTGCTTAGGTCTTTGAAAGAATAAAAAGCATAAAAAACGGTGAAGATGAAATTAAGTACCATAATAATATTTCACAGCAGGTGGGGACACATCCCTAATTAACTGAAAATGAGGTCTTTTCTAATGCGACTTTGAAACAACAACAGAACTCCCAATTTCCTTTGGTGCATTCAGTCAAGGTGGTTCTTCTGCCTAAGGGAGTGCTCCCACCAGGAACTCACCATTTATCTGAAATTGGTATCTGGGGGAGCTGTGTGATTGCAGGACGCAGTTCAACAGAGTGAAGACAGGAAAGAAGATTGTAAACTGGAGAGAGAAAGAAGGTGGAGGAAGCCTCTCCATTCCATTCAGCACACAGCATTCAGAGGGTTTGGATTGTATGAATGAATCCCTGCCAACATGCGATGCACGATCCTACAGAGTCAAACCTTATTTGATACAGCAGAGTGCCAGGAATCTTTGAACCATAAGCTTCTGTCCTGGGATTTGGGCAGCTTGTGCTGAAATCAGAAAAATCTGATTAGAAGCAGCAGCAGGCTCCCCAGTGTGTCCTGGTGCATACAGCAGCAGGTGTGAACCTGGGGGAGGCCAAGGACTCTGGCCTTCAACAAACGTGGGCATTAAGACTGCTTGAGCCTCTTAATCTGCATTCTCCAGAGACAAGATCAGATGAGAAGGAAAGAATGACTTGGACCTCTGCTGTTATCTAATGATAACAGCACTCACAAGACGGAGAGGAGATCCAGATCCCATTTGTTCTCTAGCACATGCTTTGCTCTTGTCTGTGAAATTGGAGCAGGGCTAAGAGAACCCAGGCCTCTTTCCAAGAGGAGCGGGGGTGTTTGGTCAATAGAGAGGCTTTTTCCCTGGGCCAACAAATGCTTCATTTTTCTTTTTGAAGTAGAAGCACTTCAACATTTTGGCTGAAAGCACTTTCCTGCAGAACATCTTATGCCTGGCGGTGAAAGTTATGAGGCAGAGGGGATACAGGTTTTGGTCTCTGCGACATGAAAGGAATTGTACCTAGGTCTGCCCCTTCTTGACTAAGCATTCTTGTATAAAAATACAGGTTTCCATGGACTGGGTATATGGTGTCCCAGAGCCTCCATGGTGAGAGGCAATCCTGCAGTTAAGAGCTGCTGTGGCCTGGGGAAGAGAAGGAGCTGAAGTCCCTGCCACCCCAGCCCGTGCTGGAAGGGGAGTCTTACCTACGGCAAAGGCTCCAATCCCTCAGGCTCTGGTGCATGAGGCCACAAGGTACAAGCAGCCCAAGCCAACTCTGAGCACAGTTGGTGCTGGGCAGGCAAGGTGGGACCAGGCTAAGGAGAAACCCAGGAGAAGGTTGGCAGTTTTGGCYGTGTGGCTCAGCTCTAAGCCAAGCGTCTCACAGGGCTGTGACTTGGCCCAGCTCCCCCAAGAACCCCAGGGAAAGGCAAGTGGCGAGCCCAGCCCTCCTGACTCATGGTCCTGCTCCACAGCGCCTGGCTTGGACCGGCCCCTCTTTCCAGGAATGTGAGACGAGGAAAAACAGTCAAACAACCCACCCCTTTCCTATGGCATTGCTTGCGAGCGGCTTTCCAAAGCCTTGGTAAAAAAAACCTTTCCCACCTCGGGCTGTGTCGCATTGAGTGGCAGCACACAGCCAGCCTGTGGTGGGACTGCAGCACCAGCCATGCCCCAGTGGGAGCAGCTCCCCCCACCTGGCTCAGTACTGACGGTGCACTGGGACAGGGAGGGGTGGGGTGCCAGCACATCCTGTGAGGCAGCGGTCAGCCTTGCATTGTCACCATTGCTACAAGAGCCCTGTGGCTGTTTTCATCACCCTACAGGCACTGGCAACCCCTGAGAGGACTTTGGTGCTGAGCCTTGGCCCACGAAAGCCCCACACTGCCCTCACTGGCTGTGAGACTGCAGATCCCTTCTGTATCTGCAGCACATGAGGCATGGCCAGGTGTGTCCTAGGTGCCTGAACCTCCTCCCTCCTTCGGTGTGCCTCTTCTGCTCCTTGGTAGCGATGCCCACAGGGCTATGGGATGGGGTGTGCTTTTCTTCAGATCTTCTCCCCCATGCGCAGATTTGGGAATGAAATTTCCAAATGTCGTTGTCCCATGGCCAAACATGTTTTAACTGCCACTGTGCCAGCAGGCACCTCCAGCATGTTGCGCTTTGACAAGTAGATGGACACAATCAGCACCTGACCACCAAGGTAACAGGTATGAACAACCTTTTGACTGCAACAATAGACACCAGCACAGCCATGGCATCACAGCCCAGCTCCTCACAGTTAAAGAAACAAAATCCACCCAACTCTCCAGTGCAGCTCTCCTGGGGAGAGCTACCAGGTGCCAGTGAATGGAGTTGTTTCTTCTGAGTGCACAGAAAAGACAGTACCGTGTCTTCGGGCCATGAAGTGCCTTACTCAACTCTTATGAATAGGGGCCTTTTATTTCCAAATTGCTGGGTGCATTGCTTCTACTAATGCTCAGCTTTGGCAATGCCCTTCAACTCCCTTGTAGAACAGCTGGCTTGACAAGGGTTTGGAGTGGATTTAAAAATACCCTTGTCAAAGCAGAGCCCGCTGCATCTGTTTGTGCAAACACGCAGCCAGGGTTGGCTTTTCAGCAGGCGGCACACCCCGGCACGGCCCTGCCCCGGCAGCCAGCAGGGAGCAAACAAACCTGGCGTTTGCTCAGGCAGATGGTCAGATGCCCAACAGGCTCTGTGTGCATAGGACAAGCAGGGGCCTGCAAGGAGCAGGGCTCTCAAAATCCCGTGGGAGACGTGGAGAAAGGCATCTCCTCCCCATTTTAAAGCTGGGTGTGGGGGAAAATTTATATTCAGAGATGGACTCGCCTTGTGCCCCAAGGAATGTGAAGGGCAGAGCTACAATTAGCTCATAGCACAGAGCAGGTTCTTGCTGTGGACTGACAGCTTTCCTGTCAAAGGCTCGAAGGAAAGCGACACTGGGGACTAGCAGGCAAGAAGGCAGGATGTCCCAGGGGATGGCAGGCATTGCAGAGGGAGGAGAGACATATGTTCATTCCAACAAAAGACCCAGCTCTCCTGCTGATACATACCACTCCTAGCCATGCAGTAAAGCTTCTCTTGCTTCCTGCTGACTTTTGTTTCCTCTAGCTAAATCTGTCGTGCCCCAAAACAGCAATGAAAGACTAAGCACAGGTGAATGTAGTGGCGTTCACACTATCTTACGTATGTCTTTCAGGTAGTTCTGAAATGACATTGTGGAGTGGGAAATGTGTCTATGCTGGCATTTGTGTGATATGTCCCCAAGGCCTGGCTCTTGCTTAAGTTATTGTTCAAATGCTTCATGGTTCCCCCATGCTTCTTCAGCCCCTTGTTTTTCCTCCAAGTTAGAAATTTAGCTGCCCTGGAGGAAAATTTACTGGCAAAGCAGTGAGGTGACCTCACTGGAGCCAAAGTAAAGAGAGTTGAGAAATGAGGGTGAAGAAGAAGGAAAACCTCAGGTAAATGGCACAGGCTTAGTTGTTGTTAATATACCTGTCTTGTGCCACTGAGGAACACGTTGAAGCTGGAACAGACCCCATCCCTTCAACAGTGGTCCTGTACCTACAGGAAGACACCCAGCCCTGAGGCAGAGCCTGGCTCCCTGGAAAATCAAAGTGGAAAATTTCCTGTACAAACAGCTGATACTTGGAGTGCAGAAGATAAATGTCACACTGCAAAATACCCCAGGGAAAAAGCCAAGCTCAGCATTTTCCTCTGCATGTCTGTTCCCAGCCCAAGCCTGGTGAAGCCTGTGCTGCTGCACGCCAAGCAAGGAGGCTCTTTACCTACATGACAGATGTGCCAGCCTCTTTCCACTTACAAGCTTTGAGCTGTCTCAGGTGTTCTGACACTTACAATGAGCATCAGCACACCTTTGTCTTGTTCTGTCTGCAGCAGCAGGACTCTGTGTGCCAGTCGCAATCACAGAATCATGGAGTGGTTGGGGTTGGAAGGGAACTTTGGAGACCATCCTGTCTCACCCCTCTGCTAAAGCAGAAACAGGTTGCACAGGATTGCACCAAGGTGGAGACAGTTTTGAGTGTCTCCAGGGAAGCAGACTCCACAGCCTACATTGGCAGCCTGTTCCAGTGCTCTGTCACCCTTGCAACAAAGAATTTTCCCCTCATATTCAGATGGAACTCGCTGTGTTTTGTGTGTACCCGTTGCACACTGTCCTATCGCTGGGAATCACCGGAAAGAGTCTGGCCTCACCATCGTTTACACACCCGGCCTTAAGACACTTGTGTACACTAATATAATATTTATAAATAATACAATATAAATTTTACGTGGTAGACCTGAGCCGCTCACTCGCTCGCCGCTCGTGAGGCCGGAGCCCGGCATGCCGCGGGTCCTGGCATCCCGGTGGATCCCGACACTCCCTGGGTCCCGCTCCCCGGGCTGCCTCGCCAGGCGGCATTTTTTGCCAACAGCGCCCTCTCCCGGCCTTTCAATGCCGGCTGGCGGGGCGGGCGCGCCAGGGAAATTATTTATTGCCAATCAAATCAGAGAAGAGTAATGAGAAATAAACACATCTTAGAACAGCTTCCCCCTACGTCTCTTCTTCCCAGGCTCAACTTCACTCCCGAATTCTCTATCCTCTCCCCTCCAGCAGCACAGATGGACGGGGAATGGGCACAGTGGTCAGTTCATCACACRTTCTCTCCCGCTCCTTCCTCCTCAGGGCAAGGAGTCCTCACACTCTTGCCCTACTCCACCGTGGGTCCCTCCCACGGGAGACAGTCCTCCATGAACGTCATCATGAGTCCTTCCCATGGGCTGCAGTTCTTCACAAACTGCTCCAGTGTGGGTCCCTATGGGATTAGAAGTCCTGCAAGCAAACCTGCTCCAGAGTGGTCTTCTCTCTTTACTGGCTTCCCACAGTCCTGCCAGGAGCCTTCTCCAGCACAAGCTTCCCATGGGGTCACAGCCTCCTTCGGGCATCCACCTGCTCCAGCGTGGGGTCCTCCATGGGCTGCAGGTGGATCTCTGCTCCCCCATGGACCCCCATGAACTGCAGGGGCACAGATGCTTCACTATGGTCTGCACCACGGGCTGCACGGGAATCTCTGCTCTGGCTCCTGGGGCACCTCCTGCCCCTCCTTCTCCACTGACCTTGGTGTCTGCAGAGCTGTTCCTCTCACAGATTCTCACTTCTCTCTGGCTGCAATGGTGCAGTTTCCCCCTCGCTTCTTAAATCTATTATCCCACTGGCACTATCACCATTGCTGCCGGGGGCTTGGCCTTGGCCAGTGGCTTGGACATCCTGGAACCGGCTGGCATTGGATCTATCAGGTATCAGCGAAACTTCTGGCAGCTTCTCACAGAACACACCCCAGAAGCCACCCACTACCAAAACCTTGCCACAAAACCCCAGTGCAACAGCAATCCAGATCTATTTGAAATCAGCACATACCATCAGCCTTCTTTGCTTTCCTRTTCTCCAAGCAATGTCACTTACTGGATCCAACAAATTAAAGCCAGATATTGGAAGTCTGGGTTGCAGGCATAATGGCTGAAACAAAAAAATCTATTTAGAGCATTAAAAAGCTTTTTAGAATAGTCTCCACATTAACCATGGCTCTGGGAAGCCTGTCCCTTTGCCAGCCTAGCTGTGCCCCACTGACTGCTCACTGTGGTCTACAATGACATCTGAGTTCAAGAGCACTTCTGAAATGCATCTCCCATCTGTTCCCACTTACTGCGTGTGGCCCTGTGGCACGAGCCAGTCTTGGAGGTCAGAGTGGATTCCTTTCAGCTTAACAGGAAAACTAACTGTAGGAATAGCCCTAACACACTCCACTGGCTATCAGACCCTCAGTCCACGTGCCTGGGCTGGAACCAGGTGGATGTAAAACCCCTGATGGGTCAGACCCCCAGCAGCACTTACTTTATGCTACAGCCTTGCTCCCCTRCAGCTGCACTGCTGTTGGCCAGGATCAGCGCAGTGATCCCGCTCCACTCTTCAGTGACTGGGAATTGGGACACCTGGGTATGCCCATACAGGCAATCCAGGGCAGCAAGGCAGGAGGCACAGCAGGGACCAGTTTTACTGCTGGATGGTCAAAGCTTCATCCACCTTGATCCTCTCCAACCAAGGAACAGGCTGTGGAGGTGGTAGCGCACGCTGCGCTTCCTGATGCAGCTTGCACTCTCCTGAGGAAGAGGGAATTAATCCTCACAGTGCCGAGGAAGGGGACCCCAGCCCTCTCCCAGGGCTGGCAGGAGGCACAGTCTCATGTTGAGACAAATTCTTCAGGCAGAGCAGAGGGAGGCACTGCAGCTCAGCAAACAGTATTGGGCCTGTAAGGGGTGTGAGCATTCCAAAACACTCTGTAATGTCCCTAATAACCCAAAGCACTTAAAAATACACTTCATACTTACTGTCAGATTAATTTATTAGCAGGAAACATGTTTTGCTGTAAGGCAGACAAGTAACAGAGAATTTCTGTAATTCTGAGTCAAGAGGCCAAATTATTACCAATAGTTAATACCTGCAATTAAAATGATTGTTCTGAAATGAATGGAAGAGACTCAAAATGCATATGAAAATTTCATACAATATATAACTTTTACATTTCTTCAGTAAATACTTCGCAGTTTTTATGTAAGAAACAAACATCCTAGAGCTGATTTGCAAAATAAGCACTGCAGGAGACATTCAATATTCTGTGTCTCTTCCTGGTAAGCAGACAAGCAGAGCAGCACCTACAGAGTCCATGGGCTAAGAGAGAAACCCCATTCGCATTGTTCCTGTTGGCCAAGATATAGTCCCTAGTTTCTAAATTAAAGAAGTAGGGTTATACTGAGAATCAGAGTCTACAGAAATTTTTAAGCCTCTGGAAGAATCTGTAGAATATAGCAASACAGAAATAAAGCCAGGCTTCCAAGCCTTCAGCCTTACAAGCRGTTCCAAGTTTCACAGAAAGTTTTGTAAAAAAATCCTCTTTTTAAAAAAAGTAATTGAAAGTAAAGGCAGAATCTTAACTCCTCCAGATTCAGTTCAGATTACCAGCAGCATTCACTGCAGTGTAGTTATTTCACGTGTGTGATATTTGATTTGTAACTTAATTTACTTCTCTGTGTACCCAGGCCACCTATGATGTTTCAGGGACTTTTCAATTTCAGCTGCTCTTATGAAGATACAGATTTTACCAATTTTGATACCAGCACACTGATCAGTATAAAACTTGAAGGGGCCTTAAATCTGGCTCTGGTTTTTCCCKTGCTTCTACCTCAAGTAGAAGAGCATTGCCAATGGATTATGCAAACAAGAAGGTTTCAGTGGGTGATGTAGGACAGACTTTTTAATCTAATTTGGACAGTGTACACKATCCAATCACAGCCCTGCTATCCAGCTCCAAGCTTTCCCAAAACCTAAGAGAAACGAGAACCTACAACTGCATCTTAAGACATGATTCTTCCAGGACTTTAGAGGGGCAGCAAAGACAAGATGCATGAAAGAACGGGGAAAGGGTTGTTTACATATCCTACCAGCAAGAGCAGAAAAAGATTTAAGGTATTTGCACTTGAGAGCTCAGCAGAGGAGTGAACAGAAAGTCTTGGGACATCTGCTAAAACAAACAGTTAGAGGTCGGATTCAAAGCAGGAAACAGATGGGAATTAGGAGAGAGACCTCTCAAGAGATTCTGGGTACAACTCTTTGCTCTGGTTACCCATTACTTACGCCCTCAAAACTATCAACACTAGACTGCAGTTTCAGTGGCTGTTTTAATGTCACCCTTGCTCCACATGTAGTCATCCAAGAGACTGGCACCTGAAAAGATTTGGGCTATTCCACTGGTACAGATCATCCTATCTAAGAAACAACAGGTCACGTGGCAATTTATTAGTTTCTGTAGTCCTAGAAGCCTGTTAGTGAAGACTAACAAAACCTCAACGCTAGCAATCTTCACATGTATGTAGGTGCCAGTGAGATGCATACAGTCAAATGCTTTTAGGCCTGCATCCAGAAGCTGAGAAAAAGCAAAGCTAATCTTTGTCTTCACTAGTTCAGATGGTCTGCTCTTGAGGAAGCACATAGAACAGCAAGGCAAGTACCACAAAACTAAACAGCTCTGCTGCTATGGTAGGAAGTGTGTATGAGAGACAAGATTGATCTCCAAATCATTTACCTAGCAATGATTGCTATCCCAGTGGTTTTGTGTCCATTGTACTGAGAAGCAACTGAGAAGCAAAAGCCACTTTCAGGAACAGAAATAGTTGCTGGTGATTATTTATCTACCATTTCCTAGAAGATTCCCTTGACGATTGTATTTGAAGAACTAGGACTTATTTCTACCTTTTGCTAGCCCAGAACTTAGAAATCCATCCCCTCAATCTATACACCAAGCAAATAAGACACCATTTTATTATTACTCTGATCTACCAGCAATAAACTTTCAGTATATATTTTTTTAATATGTTAAAAATGATTAGCCACCCAGTTACTTTCACAGAAAATACAAGCAGCATTTTTTCGCCAGGAGCTTCTAAATTAAAAAGACCTTCAGGTAATGCTGTAAAACATTAAAGACATCATAAATAAACTTATTTTAAAATTCACTTTCCAAACAATAAATAAAACTCTTCCTTATTTGAAAGTGCAAACAGGCCGTATTATAAAAAGTATGAAGCAAGACTGCAGGAAGTGCTTAATTACTCAATAATGACCAAGACACAGTTTCTTGTTTTGGTGCTGCTGGTCATCCAGCGATTTTGTTTTCTGGACCCCATCTAAAGAAAAAAATATGCATGAAGCATTAATACAACAGCAGGGGTAGTCTAATACTCAACATGGACAGGCACACTGGAGTGACACTGGGGGTGGGGAAGGGGGTGGACATTGTCTTCCTCCCCTTACAGAAGAACATGCAGTAATCATAGCTAAGAGGAATACGCTAAGGAAAGAGAGGAACTTAAACCAGTTCAGTGTTGAAAATGCAAGCACACCACATTAAAGAAAACACTGTTAAAGAAATGAGCCATCTTAAAGGCTGTCAAACAAAGTATCCCAGGATGAATCTTTCTCCAGCTGGGTCTAAAAATCATCAAAAGAGACAGGGACAAACAAGCCCTAACATTTTGCAGTGATCACTAATGCCATAAACACTACTCTGAGCCTCTCCCTCCCCCCTTTCCCATAAGGGAAATGGCCCATAAGGAAATACCTAACAAAGAGACTTCTCCACTAATCTATCTCAATACATGTTAGGAATTAACTTGGAGTACATGGCTATTTGTGTGCCACAAAACTACCTTCAGTCTTTTTTATACTCCTATCTCTGTACTTAATGCTTTGAGTAACTGCCAACTCCCTATCTTTACACAGTATGTTCTACCTTGAAGCACAAAAATTATTTAGCTGCTTTTTCATGTTATTTTCCCCTCTGGATGAGAAACATTTTAAGGATTGGTAACTGACAGTAGACACCTATGGATGGTCCCTTTTTGCAGCACAAAAAGGCCTCAAAGTAAGACTTATCTAAACCCTGTTTTCAGAAGATGACAGCTCCCTTGCTACAGAGGTGTGTGTCAACAAGGATTTTGTGACCTTTATACTATACCTGTGCATATACAATACACAAATACAAAAGCACTGAAATCTTCTGCAGAACATACTTAAATTACTTGGAGGAGTCCAGTCCAATTGCTCTTGAAAAATACTGGTACTCTTTATAGAACACAATATAAAAAGTCTTTATAGAACAAAATTTAAAACATGATCAAGTGGTCTGAAATGATCTACATGCAAACCAGCATGTTGTTGACCTTCATAATAGCATTGCTAGATTTTGTAATGTGTGTCAATGCCAAGCATTTGTTAAAACAAGTTAGTTCACCTATTATAGTTAGTTATTACCTGGTTGGCTCATCTATTCAAAAAATTCAGAAAAGTTTTCATAGCAAAATCTGACTCATTGAAATCACGATTAATTAAGACTTAACAATCCCAGAAGGATTCAGGTTTGTTTAAAATGCAATCTCACTTATTGGCTTCAGTCATAAAATGAATTAATGAAAAAGCACTTACTTTCCCTGGCTGTAGGGTCATGGAATTCAAGGACATTAGTTTGCAATGGATTCAGTTGCCACTGGTAAAAAAAGAAGAAAATGTTTACTTATTCCAGAAGACAGAATAAGGAGCAAAGGGGGAAAAGAAAAGTACCCTGCAGGCCTTCACTGTGAGGTATGACCAAGGGTGAGGTGGGAAATGAAGGGCTCTCCTCTCAGTTGCTTTGAGGATAAATAACTCTTAAGGAACGCAGACATTTACTCCCTTGAGAAGGGAAAGTGAGGCTGCTCACACCAACAGTGCTGCTGTTTGCCACGGTGAGTGCCCTGAGTGCAGTGCACTTGGCCACACTGGAAACCCACAAGCTCTTTCAGGACCTGCTGGAAGGGCCAACAAAATCACACAGTGACCTCCCACATCAGCTGCCATGCTGTGACAGAAGAGGCTTGGAGAGAACTTCAGTGTGAAGAAACCACGTCCAACAACAGCAACAAGTTACAGGGAAATCCTCCACGCAGACACAGGAAACAGAGAGGCCTGGCCCCACCCTCTGGCACATGGCACAGCACTGCTCCCCAGAATTGTGACAGAGCAGCCTCTCAGTTCCACTCCCCTGACTGAACAGCACAACACTCCTCTATGCTGGCTGCATAGGATTGCTCATTCTACTCTCCCATCAATGCTGCCCCCCGATTTTAGAATACAGTACATTTAGACACTTACTGTAAATTTGCTTACACCCTCAAGTTCACCAAACTTCATATAGGATATGTCTGCTTTCTTTTTTCCAGCATCAACATCTCCTGCATAGATCTGCTTGATACCAGCTCCTTTAATTAAAGGGACACATTCGTCACATGGACATTTTGTCACAAATATCATGCTTCTCTCATCTGGCTTAATTTCTCGACACCTATAAGCAGTGAGAAAACAGAATTTCAGAGTTTACATCTTGACAGTTTTGAATTGTGACAAATTCGATACCTCAAAAAGCAAACAAAGAAGTATTATTTACTCTCAGAAGCAACTTACTCCTAATCAAGTGCACAAGCACACAATGGAATCTGGTTTGGTTTCACTATCTGTGAACAACACTCATCCCATGTCTCCACACATATCATTGTTGGAAGCCTCATCAACTGCCACACTTCCATATTTCAGGTTATAGCACAGTCCAGTAAGATGCAGAGCCAGTGGCTTGTATCTGAAGGATAACTGAAGGAGCCAATATCCTTTAAAAACCAAGTTCATATAAGAAATCTGAAGAAACCCCACGAGCTGACTGTGTTCATACACATCCAAGTTCTACATCATAGGCATAAACAAGACTGTGATTGCAACCCACAGTTCATCACAGAGACATCACACATTGTCCTGGTTTTTCTGGGACAGAGCTGATTTCTTGTCTGCAGCTGGTACTGTGCTGTCTTCTGGATTTAGTATGAGAATGATGTTTGTAACACACTGATGTTTTAGTTGTTGCTAAGTAGTGCTTACTCTGAATCAAGTGCTTTTTCTGTATCTTGTATTCTGCCAGTGAGGAGCTGCACAAGAAGGGGGAAGGGTGACCCAAACTGGYCAAAAGGATATTCCATACCATAGAGTGTTCATGCCCAATATATAAACTGGGGGAGTTACGTGGAAGGCGGGGTTGATCGGAATTCAGGGATGGGGTCTGGCATTGATCACTGGGTGGTGAGCAATTGTATCATGCATCACTTGTTTTTTCCTTGGGTTTCATCTTTATTATTATTTACTATTATTGATATATTTAAATATATTTCAATTATTAAACTGTTCTTATCTCAGCCTACAAGTTTTACTTTTGCTTCTCCTCCCTATTCCACCAGGGTAGAGGGGTGAGTGAGAGGCTGCCTGGTGTGTACCTACCAGCTAGGCTTAAACCTCAACATGCATTTGTCATGGAATTGTTTCCAAACCATCTCATTCTTTTCAGTGGCAAAAATAAACTCATTACCTGAATGTCAGGGCATTCTGCTCCGCATGGATAATGTATCTGAACTTTCTGATTTCCCGATCTTTTTGCTTATCATCCATGTGTGGAAAATCAGCATATTCAGATCCAACAGGAAAGGCATTGTAACCACAGCCTACAAAATACATTGCTCCTGTTCCATCACAGCCTCTCTGCAACAGTAAGCAAAGCATCAAATTTGGAGGTATTTAAACTGAGTTCTAGGTCAAAGTGCTGTGCAATGTGTATTTTTGTATGATCAGTTCACAGACAGCTCAGCTCTTGCCAACTGCTCCATGTCTGTATGCAGCTTTTCCACTGAGCTCTGTAGGAGCCACACAGGCAAAATATAACACCTCAGTTACCTGCACCAGGTTTTAGAGGCTTTCCTTTTGGCAAGTGATACTGACAGCAGGGACAAGAAGCCTGAAGGATTTAGTCCTTAAGCCTTTCTGCAACATACACAGTTAAATACATTTGGAGTTAATCCCTGATGTGCCAGAGACTGTGTTTCACCTGTCTCTCAACAGACCCAGTGACCAGTGGCTGATAAGCAGCAATTGGCAATTGAAATGAGAACAAGACACAAAACAGCAATAAGCAGCCGATGACTGAAATGTTAAAAACAAATGAAGAGTATGTTGCAGCTGCATGAAGAATGAGGCTTCCTGGGATTGGTAACATTGGTAACCAAAGATATAAATAAACAAAAACTTTATGTTTGGATGGGAAAAAGCACTGTAACAATATTCATAGAAAAATACCATTGAACCAGTCATTAACTTAGTTACTAAAGCATGAGAGGTGCAAGCTCTCTACAGAGCTGTGTGTATGAAAACCAGAAGTGTATAAATGTAAAGGAAAATAAGAAGCTCAAAGCCAGTGAATTGTGAGTGCAACAAAAAGCAACTTTTTCCAATACTTACTGATTTTTCTTCTGCCCAAATAATAGCTCCAACTCCCGTCTTATGATCCTCTAAAATACATAACATTTTAGGAGTAAATAACAAATAAAGCACTTCTGAGTTACCTACACATTAATATATGATATCCTAGAGTAAGGAATAACATTTGTTGTTGCTTTGTGGACAGGAAGAAATGCAGAAAGATTAAAAGCTTTGAAATCATATGAGTGTACTGTAAAAGCTGGGTGTGCTTTAATTCAAGGCAGTCATTCCAAGGCTTTGCTGTGCACATTTGTTCACAAATGCAATGAAGCAACCAACACACAGATAAGAAAATGTGTGCCAAGAATATATGTGGGCAGGCTCACTGATGTGAGACAGCAAACTGATAAAAACCTTGTTGTTTACTATTTAACTTAATGACTTAATTTCTGCCATTCTTTAAGTTTATGGTTCTGTGGTCTGAAGTCCTATCAAAATTAGTTGTATTTTATACCCAATTTAGAGACAAAATATTAATAGTTGGATTTTGGGGATGTATTCCATCACCACCATAAGAAAACCGGCAGAGAACTTTCATTATGTGACTTGGATGGTTTTTATGGAATTTGGAAATCCGCCCCAGTAGCTACTGATGGGAGTCTTGACCAGTTAAAACAGAGCATATCAAGCCAAAAAAAATGTTTCAGGCTTCTGTTCATTATTATTGCAGAACACGCTGTTTCCATTAATAATTGCCATCATCCTTAGTATCACTACCATATACAATCACTCTGATATATTTTATAGAAGCTGACTTTATTTATATTCTGCATATTTATTAGTCACTGAGGAAGTGACAAATATGATAATTAAGACTGATTAAGCCAGCATAGAAAACATCCTATGATCTTGCTCCCCTTATATCCACCAATCTAATAATGTAAAGCATCTAAATATGTGTGCGTGCTGCTATTTACTTTCATTTCATTACAGGATTGAAGTGGAATAAGAGTTTGCTCAAAACCCAGACCTTAGTCCAGGCTGAATATCAGAGATAAAGCTGAATTTTGCTGCCTCAAGAATGAACACTCAAGCTTGGTCATTCCATCTTGTTCTGTACAACCGTAGCTGTACAAAGAATTCACATCTTGGTCCATGAAACTTCTGAATTACATCTAAAAAACATGATCTCTGTAATTTTTGGAGACCAAACTTGCCAAGGGTACCTGACTTGATAGGTTGGGTTTTTGTGTGTGTGTTGGGGAATTAGTTTTAGTTTAAGCTTTACATAGGTACTATTTATTTGTTTACAACGGTTTAAAAAAAGCAACTATCATATCTAGAGGACAATAACATCACTATGGAGTACCATCAAGTTTTAAGTCTTTATATTCTGTTCTCTGGAAGAACTTCTCAATTTCCTGCATTGCTACCCAGAGAGAATAAAATAGCTAACAGAAGTCATCTCTATCAAGAGAGAGTCAATAACTATCCTTCCACCTCAGAAGCCTGTACATAAAACCCCAGCATCTGTGCAAAGAAACCTCCCATCAGGTATATAAGCACTTCCGCTAATAAGATTAGAACTAGGAGACTTAATACAACTGTACTTCATGCCCTACTGAAGGACATTATTTCACTGCTTTTTCTCTGAAGTATACATAATCTGCTTGAAATACTGACATTTATTTGATAACAGAAGCATCTTGTGAAACCTCAGTAAAAAGAGGCTCAGAGTAGCTTGAAGAATTTAAATGCCATTCTGTTCTATTTCAGCAGTGTGTTGGACACGTTGGCACGGCAGGGTTTGCCAGCACTGTATGTGCACTGATTTCCTCCTGGAAAGCTTTCACACACAATACTATGTATCCCTTTAGAGTCTTTACTATTCCTGCTGCACCTGTTTCACACAAGTAGGAATGGAACTGAGCAGCTTGCTCAAGGAAGTATTTGGAAGAATAAGACTGAAATCAGGAATCTGCTCTACTTATGAGGCCTCATTCTTCCTCCCCTACGATAACAACTCACCTGTCCGATATGCAAGTAGCCTGGCTTGTATCATACAGTGCCTTGCAATGTCCTGGGGCAAACACTGATCATCTGTTCCATTTGTTCCTTGTGATCCACTGCTGTAAAATCCAAAGCATCCRAAGACAGGGACACTGGCAGCCACTGTTGCCAAGACCAAGACAAGATCTTTCATATTTTGCCTAAGGTTGCTGAAGTATGGGTTTTCACAGAGGTTCTCCAGTCCTATTGTCATCAATATTTGCTTGTGCATTTCCTCATTTGAAATTAGAAATAAACTTTCATACTCTTTTATTTTTTCTTGCCTCCATGCAGTATAAAAGTCAGTATTATAGTCAGGCTGTGATTTTGCTATTTTCTGAATAAAATCAAACTTGGCAGAAGTTTCTTCAATAAACTGCACCATGTAGCACACCAAAGGCTGAAGCAGCACACACACACGAGCACGACTGTTTGACTTCAGTCTTTCCACTGCTTTGGCATCCAGCTTTGCATCCTCGGTGCTTGTGGGATTGGACACCTCATTCTGCAAGGTGATTTCAGGATCTGCAGGCCAGTAAGAAATCCTGTTCACCCCGGCTGGAAGAGAAGATAGTGCAGCAAAAGGAACCATGCAAGCACGGTGGAACATGAAACTCATATTCAACACTGTATTGTCTAACCTTGGTTTTACTCCTTTAAGGTCCCAAGTGCTGCTTAAGGGATGTCTAGACAACAAAAATGCTGATAGATACAAGTATCAAGGGGTTATCCAATTTGATAATCAGATTGCAGACAAAAATTGGAGTTTCCCAAGTTCTAAGATTTTTGTGACAGTCTGATTTTGCATATTACCTACAACAGATATGTTAGCAACACACAAACAAAAGTTAGCACTAATAGACATTGCTGCTGAGAGTAAAAATCAATATTTGCAGAAGGGTTGTACCTGCAGATCCCATTTCAGGAAGTGAATAATCTGGCTTGTCTTCAATCTCCCTTGGGAAAAGGAAACCCTTAAGTGCTCCCTGTGATTTCTGCACAAAACCCACCCTTCCCTGATGTCAGTGACAAGCAATGGGAGGGCAAGGAAAAATACAGCAATCTAGGCCTAGCCATCAGGCTTAGGGTTGCTCTGGCAAAGTGCAAGAGAAACATCAGAATCCCAGCAGTGCATCCACACTGAGAGACAAGCACCACCAGTAGTAATGGTTGCACACAATAGAGAAACAGGGTCTCGGCAGCAAACCTCAGTTTCTYGACCATCAGCTCCAGGAAATGTACATTCACCCTTGTGGAAAATATCAGTGCAGGCCACACAAGTTAGGGATTGGCATTCACAACCAGGACAGTCCAAAGAGAAAACAGGCCTTCTGTTTTCAGTCACAAGCACAATATTTACTTCTGCTGTACTACAGTCACTACTTACCATTTACAATCATTTTTAAACAAGTTGAACATGGTTTTCTGGAAAAATAAAGATCACAGTTTTTAAGTCTTGATCCGTGTTTAATAAGTGCAATCTGGCCAGCATGCAAGTCTGTACTGGAACAATGAAGACCAATAATCTTCATGTTTTTCACCACAACTAGACCACTCTTCTTCACCTACAGAAAAATGAATTACTATTATTATTATTATTATTTTACTGTTTTTCAACATTGAATCCATAAAGATGTTACAGTTCTTCCTTGGGTAACAGTAACCAACCAGCAGCAGAGCATAGAGCTCCTCAGTACAAACTGTGATATGAAATCATTAAACAATCTGCACTTTCCAAAACATTTTTTTGTTCTTGTTTTGTTTTCACATGTGCCTGTTAATATCGGAGTGCTGTGTCTCTGTCAAACTCCAAACAGGGACTTGTCACAAATTCCTGATTTCTTCTGGTCATTGCTTTGCCCATAACAAAATCCAGAAGCAGCACAGAAAATTCTGTCAATTATAGCTGAAACCCCCTCTGAAGCAGCCAGCATCTGGAAACGCTCATGAATTTAATTTCTGTCTTAAGCTTGACCATCTTGGGAGCCAGTAGCTTCCCTAGCTTTACTTCTGTCTCCTCATTTATGGAATGAATCCTGGTTCTAAAGAATCTTCCATGGAAAAAGTCTGCATACCACAGATGAGAGCTATTACATCTGGATTCCCATGTACTGTAGGGAAACTGGATACAAGCAGCTAGCTTGATGAAGCTGGTGAAAGAGATCTCATTATGTGATCCAGCTGCTACTGAACACTGGTTGCCTTAGATCTATAAATTATTCATTCCTTTGTGGCTGCAGAAATGAGGCTTTACTAAAGCCCTACATACAACCCAAGTGCCATTCCTAACTGAATTACTAAATTTGAAACTGCTTTTGAAGGCTGTACGTGCTGCTTATGTATCCCTCTTTCAGATGTGGCCTGGGACATACCTAGCTCTGAAAATTAGGCCTAATTGTCACTCAAATTACTTTCCTATCTTTTCTTGCCCTGGCTGATACATGTGCTATGGATYTTAGCACACTGGTATGCTCTGCACAACACAGTAACCATTTTAAAGAGCACAATAACAACTCTGATCACAAAAAGAAACGCCCTGTACCAGCTCAGTCTGAAAATGCCTCCCGACTTTGAAGAGTAACTGGCTACTATTTAGAAGACCCACTCTCAAGGGTGGTTTCTTTTCATTGCCACTRAAGTAGTTATCTACAAGTTCTTGGTCAGCAAACATTTGAAGTAGTTGAGTGCACCTTCACCATAAGAGAATTCATCTACAGTCATGAACACTGTAATTCTAAAAGAGTCTCTCTCCACCATCCACCACATAGACTTCATACACATGGTATATACCATACCTCCTCTGTTGTGCWCTTTCAAACACCTGCCATTTTTTAGTGCTTGCTTCACCTCTCCAGCTACACCTTGCCTTTCAAGGTTTTTCAGAACTAGCATGCTATTTTTCTCCCACCACTGGATTTTTTTCTACTTGTAAGAAATATTTGAAAAGAGTTTATTAGATTTGGTGGGTCTTTTTTTTTCATCTGGACTATCTGCCATGTAAAGAGCAGTTGGGTTAAATTCACTGAAGGAGCCCTTCAGAAAGACCAATTAACAGTAAACATAGACATTTTACCTGGGATTTTTTCTGTTGCTCAGCCGAGGGAAAGAGCTCCATCCAGAGGCTTAATAAAGTAAAAAGATTGACCTTAGAAAGTCTTGGCATTTGACCTGTTTTGAAGAAAAAAAGCAACATTTATTAGAGAATATTTATAATGAAACTCCACCTTGTTGAACCATGTTTTCAAGTCTTCTACACCACAGCTGCTAGAGAAGCTGGTTCATCAACCCCTTCTGCTGTTTCAGCAGCTAAATCCACACTGTCCTTTTCAGAGCAGTCACTGCCAACTCAGGATGCTCACACCTGGATGCAGAGATCAGATTCATGCAACAAGAGGAAGTGGTGAAACTTTCACTGAAATTCAGTGAGTTAGTTCTACTCAGAGGTGTAGAGCAGAAATCACAGATCATCAGATCTCACATAACCTAATGTGCTCAAATGATTCACAGATGGTTACAGAAATCTGAGACAGCTTCTGATTCAGCTTCAGGCTCACCACAGAGGAGTGCAAAAATTTCCACGCAAGCATCATGATCTAACACTGACATCCGCAGCAAGAGTGGATGAGCCACTGTGAAACCTTCCAGTTACACCAGTTCTGGAGATCCTGCTGCTTGATTCTTACAGTCTGCTTAGATTTTGGTTAGATTTTTACAAAAATGTAAACATTTGCTCAGGCTGTCACTTCTGACAAAATAACCAAAGAAGCGGCAAAGAATCCCTTCTCGGACCTCCCCTTGTGCCATGCTGTGCTTCTACTCAAAATCCGGACGTTGTCCTGTGGGGGCCAGTGCTCAGCATTACTAAGAGTCCCACGAAGGAAAAAGGAGGAAGTGCTCCTCAACTGCTCGGTAAAGCCTGCACTGTTCCAGATGTAAAGCTGGCTTGCCTCACACTTGGCAAGAAGTTAATTAAGTTTTTGAAAAATCTCCAGTCCCTATTTCTGGGGTGCTTACAGAGAGCTGTAATGAACACATATTCCTCTGCAGGTGTCACATGTGCTGTCTGGCAATGGTATTATTTCTGTTTTTATCCTTTCCTACAAAAGTTACAGTTTTTGCAAAGGACRAAAAGGCAGTGGCAAGAATGGAACAGAATAGAGAAAAACATTCTTTAAGTAGTTCCAGCAGTTTGGAAGAGACATAATCAGATACTAAGATTACTTGGCTGGGGGAGAGGGCTAGTTTAATGGCACGTCTGTGAACCCAAACAATTAGGACAGAGATAAATATATACAATCCATGACTGAAATACCATTTTCAGACAGTATTTTAGCAGCTTTTTTCACACAGAAGTGTGGTTTGGGAAAGCAAATACAGGCCTGTCAGCAGCACTATGTCCACTGCTCCTCAGGTTGCCAAGGTCTGCTATCCCACTTGGCACAAGCACTGCAAGGGGCACCTGGTTAATACAATCAGATACATGTGCTAGAAATGTACAYGGCAAGCAGCACCCACGAACATTTGTTATCACTTGTACTAAAAACAAACTGTAAAAGTAAGTCTACAAGTCACATCTAAACAAGTAGAATCTGTTTTCTTAAATGGGCATTTGAGTTCATTATCATTACAGCCTGTTTACTCATCATAGCACACACATGAACAGTTCCCAAGTGACAAGTTAAAATAAACAGTGCAATTTACACCAATTCACACATACACCTTCGTGTTTGCTAAAATGGATTACAACTTGGCAGACAGAGGAAACTTAAAACTGCATGCACCACAAACAAGTTTTAATTACTGTTTGTTTTCTTGCACCTAACCCGAATGCGACCTGTCAAACACATGGGAAACAAACTGAAGAATGTCCTGACATGAATTTATAATGAGAAGCTGGAGAATATTAGGAAGAAAAAGGAAAGACCTGTAGTTACAGTTATCATACCTATGTGCATCTTTACTCACTTAGGTAGTTAAACAGGGTGAAGAGAAAGCTGATCAAAGTCGACTGGAAAAAGGCAGACAACGTTTTACAGCATTTTAAGCAATTACAGAAGATTGGGGAAGTAAAGGAATCAGGCTCTGCTACCGACGGCAAAACCACATATCAAAGGAGTGCTCTTTCCAGGTGCATCAAGCATGCTCCACACAAAGGTATAATTTTATTCCTCCCAGATTGGGATCTTGCTTCAGTGAGGCAAGGCATGCTCCAGGGAAAGCGTGTGGTGAAGGCTGGTGCCAAAACCCCTGCTGCTCCTGTGCCTGGAAGCAAAAGGGTGCAGGGCACTGCCCATCCGGGCATGGCTCAGGTACAGGATTATGCTGTGACTGTAAAGCAGCAGTTCCTAGTCCAAAGTCTGAAAGGCTTTTAACAAGTGCTTGACACCACCAAGGAGGAAGATATCAGTGACATCACTCTACTGCCTGGGAAAAGGAAACTAAAACTCACTTTCAGACTCTGTAATTTTTGCTTGCTTGGAAGCAGGATTTCCATAAAACCAGGATGAAATGAAACTCATTTATCCATCAAGGAGACCTGGCAGCCCTGCCACGGTGCTCAGTCTGAGAACTATATATACAGCACATCCGCATGCACACACCACTTCCTTGGGACTGCAGCAATGGGATCTATGGAATCTGTTTCACCTGAGCCTTAAGAGAAAGTTGCTCTCTACTAAACCCGTACAATGGGCCTGCTGTGGGGGTTGGTAAGAACACCCCTCAGCAGGCGAGTATTTTTGTGCACATTGAAATTTATGCATATTAAATATACATGGTATAGGACTGGAAAAAGAAATCATTGTAACAAGGGGGAGAGGGGGAGGGCAAAATACAAGTTTATGTTATCAAAAGGCCCTTATGGAAAAGGGTGCTGTCAAGCAGGGGCAGGGGAGGAAATACATATTTTTTTGATTTTTTTTTTTAATTGGATGTAGCAATATATGCTTATAAACACTATATATCTAAGTATATATATATACTTTWTATATATATACTGTATATATAGCATATATATACACACACTATATATAGTATATATATAAAGTGTGCATACATATAATATGAAGCATCTACTTCTCTACTATATATATGCTATATATACTTTTATATATATAATTATACGTGTAAGTATACATATACCTTACATACATACACACTTATATATACTCTTATATACATATACGCACAGACATATATATGTATATATACACTTTATTGCACTGTCTGTGAGCGGCAGGGGCACTCTCTGAAGCATCAGCGGAGGAGGTGGAAGGCGCGGGCTCTCCGAACAGCCCCGGGAAGAGGCGGGAAGAGTCCCCCGAGGAGAGGACAAACCCTGGAAGGACCCGGTGGGTGAGGCGATACCCCCGAGGGGCCGGTCAGCGCACAGCCCCCTCACACTCCCCCGGCCCGCCCCACCGTCAGGGCGGTGGGGCCGCAGCTCCCTCACGGCGGGGCAGGCCCCGGCCCGCCCCCCCCGCCCACCCCCGCAGCCCGGCTCACCGGCCATGCTGTCGGTCTGCGTGCTCGCCGCTTTCACCCGGGGCCGCCCCCCCGCCGCCGCCGCCGCCGCCGCCGCCGYCGCCTCTTCCGCGCCGTGCATAGGTGCCGGTGCCGCCCGGAACCCCCCGCCGCCGGTCCCGCACCACCCCCAGGGCGGCACCACCCCCATGGCCGCCCCGCTCCGCCCCCAGGGCGGGGCCCGTCGCACGGCAACGGCCGCTGACAGGCGGGCTCCTCGGCCAATGGGGAGCGGGAGCGGGCGCTGGGGGCGGGGCTTGGCGGGGCGGGGCGGTGCTCCTGGCGGGAGGCGGGTCTGTTGGACGGGATCCACAAGGATSCTCGAGTGCAGCTGCTGGCCTTGCACAGGACACCCCAAGAATCACACCATGTGCCTGAGAGCGTTGTCCAAACAGTTCTTAAACTCTGTCAGGCTTGGTGCTGTGACCCCTTCCCTGGGGAGCCTGTTCCAGTGCCCAACCACCCTCTGGGTGAAGAACCTTTTCCTGCTATCCAACCTAAACCTCCCCTGACACAGCTTCAGGCCGGTTCCTTGAGTCCTGTCACTGGGTACAGCAGAGAAGAGATCAGGGCCTGCCCCTCCTCTTCTCCTCATGAGGAATTTGTAACTGCAATGAGGTCTCCCYTCAGTCTCCCCCAGGCTGAACAGACCAAGTGACCTCAGCCGCTCCTCATAACGGCTTCCCCTCAAGGCCCTTTGCCGTCTTTGTAGCACTCTGTTGGACACTCTCTAAAAGAATCGATCTCAGAATATTCTGAGCTGGAAGGGATCCACAAGGATCATCGAGTCCGACTCTTACTTGAATGTTCTGTATGGGGATCAAACCCGCAACTTTGGCGTTATTAACAGCTTAATGTCTTTCTTATACTGTGGCGCCCTCACCATAATCCGGCTCACTGCCCTGCTGTGCCCAGCACAGTGTCACCACTCTGGGTCTGCCGGGCCTCGACTGTGGCTGTCACGCTGCCCATCGCATTGTCCCCTTCCTGGGATGCCCCTGCACTGCTGCCTCAGCCCAGCCCAGCCATCATCCCCCGCCTGGGCCTTGGTGGCCTCCCACGGAAAATCCAAGCCTGGGGCTAAAAGGGGGATCCAAGGGGTACCCTGGCCGGGACCCTGGGGCTGAGCCACCATCTGCTCCCAGCACAGAAGTTGATCCTGCAGCCATCTGCCAAACAGGTGACTCACAGCATGAGGTTTTCCATGTATTGGGATCATCTCTCTTGCTCTCTGTGAAATGTTTTGCTGGTTTAACTGCCTTGGCAAAGTATGTGGAAAATTGTGTTCCTGTCAGTCATTTCTGCAGCATGAGTGTTTCTCAAGGGAGATGTTACTCCAGCAAAATCCAGCTTTTCTCCTGTGCCTCTGGTTTCCTCTGGGGAACAGGAGCAGAGCTTCCCTTGGGTGGTTTTTTGTTGGTAGAAACTGTGTCTTTCCAGTGCAGATTGATGATATGGTGATCATGCCTGTGTAGGAAAATGAGCAAGGCCTTGTCAGTGTAGAGCGAGCTAGGAAAATGATCATTTTTTCATCTTTTAATTACATGCATTGTGGCTGCTATGACAAGACCAAAACTCTTCTTCGTGTCTGAATTGATGTTCAGGTTCAGGAAGACTGGTTCTGGGATTGCTACTTTGGCTTTCCAAGGCCACAGTGAGAGAAAGGTTGCAAGAGAGTAGAAAAGAGTTGGTTGGTTTTTTTTGTTTCTTTTTTTTGGGGGAGGGGGTAGATTTTATTTTTTTCTTGCTTTGGGTGTTTGTTTTTTAAATATTAGTCTTGATATTAAGTGTATAATTAAGTGTATGGTTGTCTCTTGGATATCAAGGCATTGGGTGACTGAAAGATGAGCTAGTTTGAAGGGATTTGACTGCACCTATTCATGGGCTTACAGGTTAATGRAAGCGTAATTAGAATATACCCTAGAATATACCCAGTCTTCATATTTAGTGTCTTTTCTTCTATGAAGAGAATGATTTGGAGTTTCCAATTACTATTGACTGCAAAGGGGGCTGCAGTATGTGATAAGCTGCCCTTGTGATGCTTCAAGGAACACTAAATCAGGATGCATTCAATGGTGCTCCTGAAGTAACTGGCCCCAGACTTTGGACTTTTTTCCAGAAAAAATATGCTTGTGAAAGCACTTTCCCTGAAAGTTATAATTGTGGGTGTTTGTGAAAGTGCCATGTTTAATATATTTTAATTTCTTCATACTTAACTCAGATGTGGTTTAATTGAGTGTGGTGTTTTACTCTCTGAAGAGAATTCCTATTTAGGTACTGCTATGAGAGTGTGAGAGAAGCAGGAGGAAGCCCAAGGCTGACATACCACTTCATGCCTATGCAAAATAAACTGTCTGCTGCCTCATCTTCCCATTCCTAGGAACCACTGTAAAACTGATGTTTGGGTCTTGTTGGCTCTCCAAACAGCTGTGGTTAACTGGGAGACAGTTCTGGCTGACTCATGTAGTGGTCAAGTATAGAGTTTCAGAGTTCAGAGGGTGTTTACCTTTGCATAACATTTCAGTTACTTGCCTTAATGAGCCAAGCCAGGCTGGAATGGGATCCCAGAAAGTTATTTTCTGCAACAGGTGGCTCAGCTGCAAATGGTGCGGGTAGAGCAAAAACCAGAGCCTCTGCTACTGTGCTTTACTTTCTGGTGTTATGAGGGATTTGGGGGTTGTGCTCTGATGGATTATTCAGCTTTCACCATAGGTGTCTGGAGGGACCAGCCTGCATTAATAAGCTCTGCTTGGCATCATGGTCTGTATAAACCAAGGCGTCTACCTGTGACCTCTGGGCTTTTTGACCAGAGCCTCTGTTGGCGGAGTGTTTAATGTCCCTGCCACTTTTCCTAAATACCAGCGTATGTAAAAGCTTCTCTGTGGATAAATTTTTGGAGATATATCGGTAAACTGCTGTCATGTATAAAACCCAAAATAATTATTCAGAGTCAGTGACAATAAAATCCCATCTTGAAGAGTTTCAGAAGTAAATCCTAGACTATCTAGACTAAAAAGACTAAGAACTAAAAGGACGAAAAATTACTAAAAGAATTCCTGAGGATGTGACCTAAAGCAATATGGATTTTTTTGACTCTCAAATCAAGTAAATGTACACCTAGAAACTGGATAAGGGCATGAATTAGGTTATGCATAGTTTCTTTCTAAGGATCTTTTTGTTTCCTGTATGGCCTAAAATTCATTCCTTTGCTGTGCAAGCATTGCACGACTATCTCAGATGAATTTTTTTTCTGTTTGGAAAAATTCCTTTATAGATGCCCTCTTTGTGAAAGACTACAAAAATTATGTGTGCATTTTCACTTGCCAATCTCCCAAATGTTACTGGACCATTGCTGAAAACAGAGGAGAAATATTTTGTGTTAAAATAGACTGCATCAAGCAAAAGGGTAACACCTTTCAGTATGTTTTTCTCCTGGTATCCCAAAACCAAACCAAGACTTGCAAGAAGTCTCTCTGCTCTGTTACATCTTGGGGTGGTTTTTTTTCCCAACCATGTTAGAGAATCTTCTTCTCTCACCAGTAGCTTGTTGATTCAGACACAGTTTTTGACTTGTGTGCCCTAGGGTTTCCATTCAGAGCTAGGCATGAAGGTGGGGTTTTTAAGGGTTGATAAGCCCAAAGTAAGGGGAAATCAAATTCACAGCAACATTCACTTGTAAGTTGCAGTTACCTTGTTGTGCCGGAATCTTCTTCTTACCAGGGGAGGCAACATGATAGAAAGTTATGTCCCATCCTACARTGGTTTTTCATCTAATTATGATCTTGAATTTGAAAGCTCCCAGTGGACTGGGACTAAAGGATTTGCTGCTTGTTTGGCTCCCACTAAAAGCTGCAGGTAAAAGCTGGAGAGCAGCTGGCAAGAGCATCTCTCTGGAGCATGAGGAGGGTGCTCATTCACCAAGAGAAATCATGTCATCCCCTAAAATTTGTTGAAAGGAGAATGGCACCAACCCTACTGCAGAAAGCATCTGTGCCCAGGGACTAAGCAGGCTTCTTTTGGCAAGGTAACAGTAGAGAAGAGGATGGTAGTAATGAGGAAAAGCAGCTCTTAATCTCACGGTCCCTTTTATATACAATTCAAGGCAATTCAGCCTTTCCAGTTAACCAACATGTTGCACTTGGAGCTTCAACCTGAATACTTTACAGGTTGGCAAGAATTCCTGGATGGGCCTATTCTCCTTGAATCAGGCCTGCTGAAAAAACCGAAAATCTCATTCCCTATCACCACCTCTTTTGGGATTGATTTGCTGAGAAAACTTATTCCTGCATTGCAGTTACCTACTTTGCAGTATTTTTCTGAGTCTGTGCACTGCAGATTTTAGATACTGCATTCTGGTTTCCTGCACTACTATTGGCCTCTTAAGGTAGATGACTTTACACCTAGCTCAAAATCTTAGCTGGAGTATAATGATAAACAATGAAGGTGATGCTCTGTTTAAAGACTAGTAAGAAGAACTCATAGAGCTAATTCCTAGGGTTTTGGATCTTTATTAATCTCTAGGAGTTCTACTCTGACCCTTGGTTTGCCTTCTGGATTTAAAAATAAACCCCCTCCTCTTAGAAAGTTTTATGTGTGAGCTGTTAAGCATCTCTAACTAGGCCCATCAGTTCTTGTAGGAGATATCTGACGTTTGTTTGTACCATGCAAATACAACAAGCTGCTCTTTTTAGCTCTTAACACCCCCTGTATAAATTGAGTTGCAACAGATTGCTTGCTTTATAAAGCAGTGTACTGAAGTACATGCAGCAGAAAGGGAAATATTTAGAGTGTGTGGTGGCAGGAGCATGGTTTGTGATGGCTGCAATGCTGAGCAGGAAAACCTGCCCGGAGTAGGAGCCCCTCCAAGAGCCTCTGCCTTTATCACTCACTGCCTTTTTCTCTGCTTTGAAAAACAGCAAGATTAGGAATAATGTAAAAGTCAGTTTGACAACAATGAAGACACCATCTGTCAACTCTACAACATGGAGGCAACAAAAATGGTTTTGTAAACCCTCCACCTCTGTCCTGCTGTAGAAACTGTAGGCCCTAGTCCCTGCTTTGTGAGGGGAGAGTTCAGTGTCCTGCTGTGATGGTGGTGCATGGCACCACTGATAATTTGGTTATAAGCAGCCTTTTCCACACTGGTCGCTGAAAGCAGCCAGTGCTGCCTCTTTCTTCCTTCTTTCTAACAGGGCCAGGTTTGTGCTGACAGCCTGGAAATGATTGCTTCTGCAATTACTTGGAGTCAAATGCTCACCGGCTTATACTTTCTAGTAAACAACAGCCACTGAGGCACAGCAGATGTGTTTTGCAAGGTGGTGAGTGAGCATCCTTTGGCTGTGCTAGGGTTCTCTTCCTCCCAAATGGCACCAAGCACTAGCAGGGTCCTTTGTTGTTCAACCACCACTTTGAGTTTGCTCCACTGGCTTCAACATGAGTGTAAGGTCCTGATCACTCCACACCACCCTGCCCCCTGGGTCTGTGACCCAAACTCATTCACAGTCCAGCTTCCCTGAGCACAGGTGTGGGATTTTGCTCCTGCCATTCCTGCAATAAAGCTTGTGATTCTATTCCGTAAATATCCCCAAGACTGCCCAGCACAAAACCATCTRCCTGTCTGCTTTTCCAGTCTGTAAGCCCACAGAGACAGTTTCTTCTACGACTGTTGTTTTCGACATCAGTTGAAATGCAGTGTGTGCTGTCAAATAGTTTAACTTGGATTTTTCTCCCTTTCTGTAACAGAAATTACCTGTCAATTTTTTCTTACTGATATGTGTTTCCTTTGACAGTCTTGTCCCACATTTTGGTGACAAGGAGGCAAGAATTCAATTTTGTTTCTGTATTTAGAAATAGATGCAGTATTCCTAGAGCCCAGACTAAAATGTAATACATTTGACATTTCCACATGGAGACACGTTACTCCTCACACATACACACTGCACTTCACAAAGCAAGAAGTGTCTGAGAAGAAGGAAACCAAATGAAAATGAGAACTGTGGCTATTACGAGCTCCTGATGAGCTGTTGTTTCTCACCAAAAGCTGTAAAATGGACTCTGAAGACCAAATCAGTTATTGAAGGGGAAATATGTAAGGAGGGAATAGAGTATATAAAGAAGAAATGGATCTGGGTAGTAGGGAGGTTCTGCTCCATGGGACCACCTCCTGCTGCTCTTGCGTGTTTTCTTTCATCTTTCCCAGGCTTGTGTCAGCCAGGGCTATTTTCATCCAACTCCATCCTTCCCTGCTTCTTTCCCATCCCCAGGCTCTGCAAGGGAGATCTCCCTTCACAACAGGCACCATGGAAAGGGGCGAACATCTTTGTGTTCTGAGATGTTCGCTCTGCTTCTTTACAGTAATTTCCCGGGGGCAGGAAAATTAGCCTGCCACTCTATGTGGGAGCAGCTTCCCTTGTCTCAGCTGCCTTAGCACACAGGCTTGATCTGGACATCATCTTGTTGTACAGATGATTCCCGGGCACAGATACGGCCTGTCCAGGTCAGTCCAGCAGACTCTGATGAAGGTTGAAGGCTGTAGACGTAATGCCTATAAGCCTCAAATGAAGTCCAGGGCTGGGAATGCTGCCTGACTTGGTGCAATTGAAACCCTGGAATAAGAAAATGTTACCTATGCTGTGCTCAGCTGCTGCAGGAGAGGGGGAAACAGCCTCTCTCCACATTGCTCTTCTTCTTTGGTTGTGGACAGCTTGTGCTTCCACAGGCTCAAACCACAACTTGTCTTTGGGGCCTATTTACACAGCACAGACAAAAAGCAGACCTATATTCAAATTAGGCAACTGATTTCCTTGTTAATACGGGGAAAATTTGTTGCACAGGAGCCACACATTTGTTGGGCATATGCTTCCCTTTATAATCAGTTTAGCTGCAAGCCGGGCACTGCTGGTATCCCTGATTTATAGCAGAAGCCAGGTCATTTTTGTTGCTTTCAAGGGTTTCCTGAAATTGCTTTGCAGCTTCTGCAGAGCTTCAGAGTGTGGAAACATTATGCAGAATTACACAGTGTATTCTGAGTTGGAAGGGACCCACAAGGATCATTGAGTCCAACTCTTACGTGAATGGCCCAAATGGCGATTGAACCCACTTGCAGAGTCCTGCCATGCCTGGATACCCCTGATATGACAACAGATTTGTGGAACTGTCATGAGGTCTGTGAGCTGACATCACAGCTGAGTTTCTGAGAGCACTGACACAGAGCTGACTTGCTTTTGCTGTGGTGACAAGCTGCTCTTTGTCACATTGAATGATGTTAAATGAGTTCTAGGAGGAAAAAAAAAGTTACTTTTATCCTTTGCTCCCTTTTCTCTCTTGCTCTGGCCAGGGTAGCTGTCACCTCTGAGTGACACAGCAACTGCACCACCCTCCACAGGCATCTGAGTGCCTCATGTTGCATCAGTATGCTGCTGGTGGTTCTCCTTCCATTCCGGGTAAATACACCCTCTCATCTGGGTTGCATTCCTGTTGCATACTGGTTTCAGTGATTTCCAGATGAGGCCTCTCAGGCTGGTTCACTGTGCTGAATTTGGGCTCTTCGCTAACGACAGTGGTATTTGGTGAAGTCTCAGGTTTAGGACACCTGACTTCAGCCCACACTGAAGGTTGACGTTGTAGATATATCCCTGGTTGCATGCAGGGGACATGCTGGGGTCGAGGGAAAACACTTTGAATTTCCTCTCCTGCCCTGCCTTTTTGCCTGTGGGCCCTGGGACAGTGTCCACGAGGGGCTGTGGGGAGCAACAGAACCTGTGCAAGGGCTTTACATGGCCTTCATGGGAAGGGAAGGCCTTCCTTCATCTTGGGAAAAAATCGACCCAGCCCTTCTTAAGGGTTAATCTTTTTTTAAAATCTGCTCACACAGAGGTGGTGTTAAAACTTTTAACAACTTTGACGTGAGCTGATACAGGCTCATGGCTGATGGGGACAGGCTGTGGTTGAAGCATCTGGCTCCCCACCAGTCCCCTGGCAGCCTGGATGAGCCCATTGGCAAAGATATTTGTCATAGACAACTTCTGAAAGAGAAATAAACGAATCCATCTGGTGTGCTCTGGCTGGAAGAAGGAAAGGGAAAAGGAGGGAAAGCAGACAGCATTATCTGTGATCTGCAGCGAGGGGAGGAAGATGCCACATGAAGTCCGAAAGTGGAGATAAAAGGAGCAGGGACTCACCTTGGAAGAGGGGTGGCATGCAAACGGAGTGATCTGAGGGGAAGACAAAGCAAGTGAGAGGCAGAACAGAGTTGTCAGCCCCACTGCTCTCTGTCCTATCTCAGGGCATATGCCACCCCCACCCTGGGTATATACCCTTGGAGTTCTGCTGTTCCAGGTGGCCTGGAAGCCCCCAGTCACTGGGAAGGAGACTGAGGTGGTGTAGGGGAGCTCTAATCCTGGCTGCAGTGGACTGAGGACATGGACTCTTGGATGCATGCAGCCCCAAGAAAAACAAAGCAGTGGGTGTTGCTGCTTGGAGCTGCTGGGGGAAGTGTTTCTGGCCTCATCTCTGTGAGGTACTTCCCAACCTGGAGAGCCATTTTCTGGTCCAAAATTGGCTTTTCTAAATGTTCCAGAAACCTTAGGCTTAGGTGGCATGCTTGGAGATTTGTGTGGCCCATGGAAGCACTGGATGACATCAGCCTTAACATTTTGGGTCACCAGAGGGTTCCCACAGCAGGAACACTGAACAGAAGACAACATTGCTTCTGCTTCCCAGTGTTTTGATGCTCAGTTTGAGATTCTATCAGTGATGTCTGGGCAGGCTCCAGAGATCCTTGGTCCCTTGATCCCTTGATATTCACCCAGATGTTGCAAGCCCTTGTCTGCCTTGTCATGAGAAGCACTGAGCCCACATCAGCAATAAACAACAATACAACAACTGGACCTCAGACTGTGGAAAATGCTGTGCTTTGCCTCATGAGAAAATATTTTAACATCTACTGGTACAAAGTGCACAAGTGGTTTAATTTTGTGTCTGCCCCCTAACTCCTCAAATGCAAACCTTTTCCTGAGCAGCAGTGTTCCGCACTGTTGCGGTGGCCGTAGCCGCCGCCCAAGTGATTGGTGAACCACAGGCGCAAACCACAGTATCAAACTTGTGGTGGGCCAGCTCGGATATTTGACATCCTCCCTAACGGTCAGGGTGAGCACCCACAGACCTTTGGGCTGTCTATTCAGTTATAATTGGTTTGTTGTTTCCCCACCTAGTTTTATGTATTATCTTTGAATATGTATTACCCTGTTCCATATGCATGAGTTCCAGAAAGTGCTTCATTCTTCGACACCCCATTGGTTCTCCCCTCATCTCTTCCTCCCCCCTTGTCCCTGATTGGTTCATTTGTACTCTCTCCTCCCCTTTGCCTTCACCCTATTGGTTGACTGTATCCCTATAAAACCCCTGGATCCTCCCCGTCGGCGTTTTTGTCCGTGGACCCTCTACCGGATTAAACTCTGCAGAACCCACACAAAGACCACTCTCAGTCTCTTTGTCTTCAGTGTGTGCGCACTTGGATTTAGCCTCTTGTATCCGGGCCTGACATCACTCCTGGGATAGTGGGTGTGTGCATGGTGGCTCCACAGCCCCTCCTGAGGGTTGCCAACTGCAGATGGAGATAGGGGGTCCCTGGATCTGCAGAGCACTCTCAGGGAAGGCGCAGCACTGTACCTTTCCCAGTTACAGGAGGACTGCGTCCCCCCCCCCCGGTTTTCTTCTTAACTCCAGGAAATCCCCACCAAAGCTCAAGTGCAGCATCACAGGTGATCAAGAGCATACAGCAACAGAAAACCTGTTTGTAAATAGTTCCCTAAAGCAGTGAAATATACTTCTGGATACTAATTTTATCATAGAATTGGCTTATTTTGGTGAAGTTAAGCCCATTTCTAAATCAAACAGGAAGTGGTGCCCCAGGGACACTGGGGCTTGTTCCCATTAGACTCGACTGATCCAAGGCCAAGACCATGTTAGTTGGTTTAGCTAATTACAAACAGTTTGGGTCACACTTGAGTTTAGCTAATTACAAACAGTTTGGGTCACACTTGAGTAATTTTCTACCTATTTCTTTTTCCTCTTACTTTGTATAATCCCTTTGTTTGATTGCTGAGATGGCCTTAGGCTTTGTGTTCCCTGTGGGAGTGATGCAGCACAGTACCAAATGGAATTTTAAGGGGATGGCTGTAGAGAGAAAATGTGTCCCTGCACCTGTGTTTGCCAGGCCAGCTGCACATGGCCCTTGGAGACAGCATCACTTCAGCAAGTAAAAGAGCAGCTTTGAACTTGAGAGGTCTTTGTTCACTGTGAGCACACCAAACCTCTATAAAATAGTAATGGTGCCCAGTGTCTGGTGCCCCTCTGGCTGTTGTCTTTTTAAATTATTATTATTCTAATTGATACATACCATAGAAAAACAGACAGCAAAAGTACTTTTGGTTTACAGGTCAAAGCCAGCGGCAGTTGAGAGCCTGCCATACGAAGAGGGCAGGTGGCTCACGGAAGCTGGGCAAGGAGGCGTCAGTCCCCTTGCCCTGCCCTATAGCAAAATCCCCCAGAGAAGGGCAAGCAGGGAAGGAGTTGCCCAATGGATGCCCCAGGGCATTCCTGAGTGGGTCTTTGCTGCTGTCTTGGGCTCTTTTCAGCATTGTGCTTTTTCCATGGAAAGGAAAAAAGCTGGTGCTGCTGTCTGGTTTCTGGCAGTTACTTTTTGGAATGGCAGCATTTGGAAACTGATGTTTAAAGGTTTCAGTTCCTTGCAGCAGATGCCCTTGGAAGAAATCTTGTTTGCTTGGTTCACATGACTTTCAAAGAGACAGGGAAAAGGAAAATAGGACTGTTTTGTCTATTTTTTGCAAAAGTTTTTGGTATAACAATTGGTAAAAAAACAAAACCAGATGCTTCACAAGGACCAGAAGAACCATTTTTTTTCTGATCCAGAAAAAAGTTTTAGTTCAAACTGAGTAGATCATACCCAAGTAAGTATTTTGCTGAGTGGGAAATACGTAATGAACCAATGAAGTCTCAACTTGTTGAGCGTGAGAGATGCTTTGACTCCCTTGTGAGGATCAACACATGCAGACCAGGCTATATCTGATTAAATAAAGGAGAGAAATATTGGTTCTTACAGTAAGAAATAACTAGTTTCTCATGTTTATTTTAGAACAGAAATTTCATTGTTTAGAATAGATACAAAAAAGCTATTGTCTAATTTAGATAGTCTGATATATAGTTGATTTGGAATCATGTTAAGTGAAATGGCGACACAGTGTTGCCCCGCTGAAAAGTGCACATGAAGTTATGTTGGAGCCAGGGCATATAATACCCCAAATTTATTGTGGTAAAAGTGTATATATACACCATGTATAGCTGCTTAATGAATATGGAAATTAGACAGGAAATAAGAAGACTGATACAGAGTGACCTTCTGATGCTTGCACCTGCATTGCCCATTGCCGAGGCTGCTGCTTTCCCTGTTTCCCCGTTTGACTATTGTTAGAGTGAACCTGGGTCTACCAGCAGGAACGCGTGGCAGAAGTCAACAGAATATGCAAATGTATTTTTCAAATAACTTTATCAGCTTTGTTTATGCCTACTCAGAGGGACGGCCTAACAGATGTGATGAGCTACTGCGTTAAATGCCGGTATTGATAAATTTATTAAGCAGTTGCAGTAGCCTCCGCGTGGGCTCACAGGAGGCTGGACACACAGATAGCCACAGGTAGATCTCACACCAATAATCTGTTTATCAGAGACCATCACTCTTCTTTCTCTGTCACAACTGTTTACATTGTAAAGCTTTTGCAAGCTTCTTGTGTCTGCATCAAACTAGGAAGATTCCACCAATGTCGCCTCCCTCCCAGAAAAGGGGTTTCCATAGATTTTCCGGGTGTCTTTTCTTAATTTTCCTTCCTTCCTTCCTTCCTTCCTTCCTTTCTTCCTTCCTTCCTTCCTTCCTTCCTTCCTCCCTCCCTCCCTCCCTTCTTCCCTTCCCCATTCCATTCCATTCCACTCCATTCCATTCCATTCCATTCCATTCCATTCCATTCCATTCCATTCCATTCCATTCCATTCCCTGATGCCACCAAATGCTAGGAGCCAAGCTCTGCCTTTACACTATGGTCCATGGGAGGAATTTCTTGCCTCTCTGTTAAGAAAAACCTGTTCACGTGTTTAAGAATGAACCATTTTAGGTCCCTTTCAAACTTTAGGTGGCGAACTTTGGTTTCAAGTCTTCCTAAGTACAACTACAACTCTAGCAAGTCTCCAGGGTCAGTCACGGGCTGTGTCCAATCACTGATTTTCTTTCCTGTGATTTTCAACATAACTATGTGTGTGCTTTAAAAAATAGACTATCTCGCCATGCTTTCTTTTATCATCCATTCTCTGTGTTCTTCTTTTACACCCCTGTCCCATTTTCTGTCTTTCTAAAATTATAATTTCTTTCTCTTTGCCTGGCAAAGTTGGTATGCACCTCTAGTCCATTTTCCCTTGTATTTTATAGCCTTCATGATATGGAAACTACTTCTGAAATATTAGATATAGCCTGGCTGCACCTTGACACAGAGTTCCTGGGAAGTGCTGTTTTATTTGCAACATCCCTCCTTACACAATCCAGTACTGAATGCCAGAGACAGCAGTGCCATGCCTGGTTAATTCTGAGTAAACACCCCAAACTTCATCTATTTCCTAAGCATTCGTTCTGGTGGGGAGAGAGCATTAACAAAAAGGCACCGCAAGCTCACTGGTGTGATTTGCTGCCTGTGTTATTCTGCTAAGCATGTAAAGGGATTTTACTTAATGCTAAGCATTTATAACAGGGATACAAATGGCTTTCCCAGAAAACCAGACCAGTTCCATGGAGTCTGCCACTGGGAGCAGAAGCCTGCTGCTGCAGTGTCTGAGGCTGGGCAGGAGCAGCCCAAGCCTGAAGCTCCCTGCAGAGACACAGTCRCTCAGCGAGCAGCTTGGGAGCAGCGAGCTGGGGTCCCACCTGAGAGGGACTGCCCTGGACACCCAGCACACACAGAGAGCAGAGCGGTGCTAGGGYTCTCTGCAGGAGGGAATGCACCCTAGAAAAGGGCGGTTCAGGGCAGCACCCCACCAGGGCACTTCCCTTCCTTCTCCCACTCACCTTGTGCTCCTGGTACCTATGCAATTGCTTTGGGAAATTTCTGATGGGTGTGTTTCACTCCCAGTGCAATTTAGTAGCAATTAATAAAGGAAAAACCATTATCAGGAGACCACAGGCATGCAGAAGCAGCTCCATGGCCACTTATCAATGTGATAAAGCTTTCTTTTCCCCTTGATCTACATACATTTTTGAAAATTACTATTAATARTAACTTGTCCAAAACCTCACAAAATAACAGCTGTTCTTTTATGATAACTGAACATTTTAATGACACCCCCCAGCAAAAGCAACCTAACCCAAGCCTTGCAGACAACTGCTCTCCACCAGTATGAAGCCGGTAGAAGTAGAAAAAGAAAACTTTAATGTGTATGCAGTGAGATAGATTTTTTTCTGTCTTTAGATTTTTTTTTTTATTTTATTTGGTGACTTAGAGTTATAGATTGTTTAATTGAGAACTGGTCATATTTTTAAAACCTGGAGAAGGCTTGTGTTCAACTCTGCTGTCTTGAGATCTCTGAGCTGGCTGTTGAATTCTGTTGAATTGATCTGGACAGGCTGAATCAATGGGCTGAGGCCAGTTGTACAGGGCTCAATAAGGCCAAGTGCTGGGTCCTGCACCTGGGTCACAACAACCCCCTGCAGTGCTACAGGCTGAGGAAAGAGTGGYCCAGTGGAAAAGGACCTGGGGGTGCTGGTCAACAATAGCTGAACATGAGCCAGTGTGTGTCCAGGTGGTCAAGAAGGCCAATGGCATCCTGGCCTGTACCAGCAAGAGTGTGGCCAGGAGGACCAGGGCAGTGATCATCCCTCTGCACTCGGCGTTGGTGAGGCCACACCTYGAATCCTGTGTTCAGTTCTGGGCTCCTCAATTCAGGAAGGACATTGAGGTGCTGGAGCAAGTCCAGAGAAGGGCAACAGAACTGGGGAAGGGTTTGGAGCAAAAGTCTTATAAGGAGTGGCTGAGGGAGCTGGGGTTGTTTAGTCTGGAGAAAAGGAGGCTCAGAGGGGATGGTACCACTCTCTACAACTACCTGAAAGGAGGAGGACTTAACAGAGAACCAAGGGCAAGTGTGGACATACCAGCAGTGATGCTCCTGTAAGCACAGTCCCACTTCATCGATTCTGGTCCAGATTGACATCACTAGAGCCAGTAAAGTAACAAGCAAAATGCATAGATGCAATGATCCCCCAAAGAAAGCAGTGCTGCAGCTTCTTCTAGCTTTTCCTCACAACCAGCCTCCTTCCGAAATCGTACAGTTGAAGTTTGCATTTAAAATCTTTTAGAGCAGAATGAGTGAGTTGATTTTTGACTTGCAGTGCAGCGTTATGCAGCATTAAGTCCTGGGTGCAGTCCAGCACATTTGGTGATGGCTCTTGTTTGTGGCAAGAAGGGTTAACTTGGCGTATTATTTGCACATGCAGTACACAACGTGATGCAGTAGAGACACACTGCTACCATTTACCAAACACTACACATCTATCACTAGTAAGTGATCCAGGATATCTAAAGTTTTACAGATACACAGGACTGGCTGCTAACATATAAATAAGAGACCTTATTTGATCGGTGGGTCAGGCCAAAAGGGTTAAGCCCAGAGACTGTGGTGCGGAGCAGATGCTTCCCCAAGGGAAGTTAGTGAAACTGCCCAGGAAAGTCCCCTTCATGATTACAAGGCCAGGTTCTAAAAACATATGCTTCTTTTTCCAATGCTGTTAAGGTGGGTGATTTTTTTTGTGTCCATCTCCTTGAGAGACTGTGTTTTGTTAAATTTCCTTTATAAGAAAACCATTTTAAAATGGCAAAGGCTGTCTGGGTGTTTTACCCATTACTGCACCCAAAAAGTGCTCCTTTGCAGTCCTTGATGTTATGATTTTTAGAAAATATTAGAAATGACACAGAACACATGCAATGAACAATGTGTAATAAACCCATAATTTTACTRGCAATTTACTCCAGCTTTTCCTACTGAGTTATCATCTTTCATGGGTTGCACATCATTCTCCCTACTTTATGGTGCCTGCTTGCTCTGTTAACAAAAATACAGGTATCCCAAAATACAAACAGTTATGAAATACCACATGCCCTAACAAATGTCCATCCTTTTGTGACTCTCCTGTGAAAAGGAAGTTCCCTTCCTTAGGCAAGAATGCCTGAAAAAGTGCGGGGTGCAGCCTCAGAAGCTGGTGGCGTACTCGTTCCTTGTGCTGGCGCTGGTGTCCGTGTAGCCCCCAGCGTCTTTGGTTACTGTGAAAGCCCTTTCTGCAGCTCGGCGTGGCAGCAGCAGCTTGCAGGCTGCTGCCCTGTACTTCTTTGAAACGAGGTTGTAGAGGACAGGGTTGATGGATGCACTCAGGTAGAAAAGCTGCAGAGCGAATACATTAAAGTACTGGGAGAACAGCATTGTCCTCATGTCCCGGGTGTTTATAAATATGATCCTGCCAATGTGGAAAGGCAACCAGCAAATTACAAAGGCCAGAACCACCACAGCTATAAGACAAAATAACACGTGGCAGTTAAGGAGTGAGTTAACTTTTCAACCATCCAGTAAACTACATTTTATGTGGCTGATTTTGCAGGTTCTTCTAACTGATACAAATGATATATAGAAACAATGGCATTAAATTGTTGGAAAACCATGAAAATGAGAATAGCATCAAGTCTGACTATTAGTCTTTGAATTGAAAGGTAACTGGTAAAAATCTTAAGCTAAACTGTGAGATGAAATTTGCTGAGAAAAACGTAAACAAGAGTGGCGTAACATCCATATAATAACATCAGACACAAGAGAAATCCCCCCTGGCAACATCTGTAACACCACGTGTGAGAYAGAAAAACAAAAGTCAGAATAAGGAGTTTTTGTGGAAGCTCCACAGCAGCTCCTTTCACTGCAGGGCTGTTGTTTAATATGTCTGCATCACCGAGAAAGACCAGGGCTACACCTCACTCACCCAAGCTCCCAGAGAATTGCTCTATTGTGATGGGATGGTATCTAACCTAAAGACTTTACAGTGTAGTTGGGCTACTGATTTTTTTCCACTAAAGCTCCTACATGTATCCCCAGACAATTACTGCTGGAGACATACATTTGACTAGATGGATCTCTACCCTGAGTTACTCCAGCTGTTTGCCTGGTCTTATGCTGCATTTTAGCACAATGCAAACAAATACCAACACTCTTGCAATGGCAACACAGCAGGAGCAGATGAGGAACAATTAAACAAGTGTATTACTGTATCCATATTTTTAATTATTTTTGTTTATAAGTGCATGTAAGTAAAACAAATAATMATTTGTGGAGCATTCTCTGTTTCTCAGAGCTTATAAAAAAAGGAAGGTAGCCAAAGAAAGTTTATGTCTGAAATACACCACACGCATAGTGCTGCTGGATCTTTGAGATAAGGGGGCATTGGTCTCATTCAGTGGGTTCTGAGATCATGGACATAGGTGTTTCTGTTGGAAAACCTTGTGCCTACTTCAATGTAAGTACCTTCCTCAAATAAGTCGGCAATATTCTCTCAGGCTTATTAGTTTCTTTCTGTTGTGCTACACTATTTCCATCCAGCTGATTTCATCCTTGGTGAAAGAAGTCTCCAGTGTAACAAGTAAAAACTACACTAAAGATAGGAAAAAATAATAATTGGGGTTTTTGCTTTATGTTCCTTAGTCAATAGTTGGATTTCTTTTTTATTTCATCTTTTTTTCCCTTCAGATTGGTCACTATTTACAAACTTTAAAGACCCCGAGCAGTCTGAGATCTCTAACCTTCCAGAGCCTGATGCTGCGTTAGTGAGTATATGACTAAGAAAATGAACTAAAAATTAACAGCATGCTACATCTGTAGGAAGTGCTTCAGTATTATGTGATTTGTCTCCAAACTGCTCATGGGGGTTGAGCTGCTGTTTTTCAGCCTACTTGGCAACCTGTGGATTTAGTCCTAGGAGATCTACAAATGACAGCTAAGAAAACCAAACTTACTTTTCTGATGCAGAAATTTTCTATGCAGAGGTGTTGCTGCCCAGTGGAAGAGACTACTGATGTTACCACAGTTTTTCTGAAGTTGCAGGCTACCTTGTACTTGGTTCTGCCTGGTAAAATTCAGAAAAAGGGCATTTCTACGAAAGGCAGTCGGGCTGCTGGATGTGCAATGCCACACGGGTGAAGCCTCAGTTGTGAGGGAGTGAAATCCCTGCCGTGGCAGTTTCCGGGAGGACTGATGGGCTCGGCAGCGTGGCTGGGATGTCCCCCTGTGCTATTCCCTATCCTGCATGGGAGCTGCGGGTGCTTCAGCCCCGCCATGGCCCCCCAACCCCGGTCCTTGCCCCAGCCATAGCCCGAGGGGGATGGTAGCGGGACTCACCCAAGATCTTGATTGTCTGGCGGTGCCCCTTCTCCCGGAGGAGCGAGCTGGGGCCCCGCAAGCGGGTGTTGCTCCGCCACAGCTCGCGGCCAATGAAGCCGTAGAGGACGCCGAGGCAGATGACGGGCAGGACGAAGTAGCAGGTGGTGACCCAGAACATGGTGGCCAGCAGGCCGGACTGCAGGGCCTGTGGGGTGGGCTTGCACTCGCGGCTGAAGTCAGTGTGGTTGTCGGGCTGCTCCACGCCGACCAGGAAGAAGAAGGGGCTGGCGGAGAGGAAGGCAAAGGCCCAGAGGACGCCGATGATGGCCTTCACCCGGCGCTTGGTGACGACCACCTTGGCCTTGAGGGGAAAGCAGATGGCGAGGTAGCGCTCCACGGTGAGGGCGGTGATGTGTAGGATGGTGCAGTAGGTGCAGCCCTCACTGAGGTAGTGGGAGAGGCGGCACAGCAGCTGCCCGAAGATCCAGGGCCGGGAGCGCCAGAGGCGGTAGAGGTCGAAAGGCAGCCCCACGAGGATGAGCAGGTCCGAGATGGCCATGCTGCCCAGGTAGAGGTTGGTGGTGGTCTTCATGTCGCGGTAGCTGCGGATGACCAGCACCGTGAGGACGTTGCCCGCCACGCCGACCACGAAGAGCCCGAGGCAGATGGCCGTGATGGGAAGGAGCACCCACACGGGCAGCGCCAGGCACAGCCGCTCGTCGCAGGGCGGCCACGGCCACGGCCACTCCGGCTCGCCCTCGCTGCCGTTCCCGCCGCCGCCGCCGCGCCGCATCCCGCCAGGGATGCGCCGTGCCCGGGCAACGCCGTTCCTTCCTCCGGCCGCGTCCCCGCCCCGCCCGCGGCTCCCCCGCCCGCGCAGGTACCGCGCCCCCGCCCCGCCCCGCGGGCCCGGGAGCGAGGGAGGCAGGGAGGGAGGGGAGAGGGGCGGCGGCGGTGCGCGCACAGGACTGACCACCAGCAGCGAAAAAGAAGGTACTTTTATTGTCCACAGACTCTTAAAGGTACTTTGCTACATCGTTTTATGTATTTTCTATCAGACTATACAGGTTCGTCTTCATAGAGCCCGACGTTGTACAACCGTAAAGTGATATGTTTGGTAGTGTATCTATAGCGTTTTAAAAACTTTAGAGTTTCTCTTTTTCTTTTATTTAATTATTTTTGGAATGTACAGTATATGAGGTAAAATTAAGATTACATTAAAAACTGTCTTCAATGCAGTAATATGCACTGAGGCTCAAATGGCAAATACACTATTAAATGACTATCAAAAATAGGAGCTCATTTGAATTTTACTATGAAAAACGTAAGTCACTGCAGGTGACCTGCAGTAACAAATCTTACCGTTTTAGACATTCAACCGTAAGAAATCTCTGGGCTGTGACACGCAACCTCATTTGCACTGCCAAACATGGCACTTTTAAGAAGGTTCTAGAAAACATCAGTTATCGCGGTATCCTGCAGGAAGGTATCAGCCTATACATACAAACGACAAATTCGAAATAAAATGTAAACATACAGTACATTTTAAAGACAGATCGTTCTCGCCAGGTGGAGGCCAAGTTCTTCGCCATTTCTTCTTTTTTTTTTTCTTTAAAAAAAACAAAACTCAGCAACATTATTCTACAGCACAGATCATTGGACGTATAAACAATTACAATACATGCCCGTTCTAATATAAGAGAAATTCTTCAGAGATCTTCAAAGCACAAGACAGAGGTTCCTTTTTTTATTATTATTAAGACTGACAGAAGTGTTTAATACTATTAAAAATGCTAAACTGAACACAACTAGAAGTCATTAATGATCCACTATCTTGTAACTCAAATAAATTAAAAAGTAGCTAATTACAAAGTGTATAACAAATAACATAAGTGTGATGAGACAAGGATTTTTTTTAAAGATAGTTTCACTACAAGCTTTGTGTCACTGGCAATCATTGACATCTAGCAAGATGTTCAATGGGATACTTGTTAAAATTCAGTCTGGTCATTCAAGAACTCACAAATGCAAGCTCACAAAACATTGATGAGTTATGCAATTGCAAAGTGCTCTAATGCAACATTAACTACATGCAATCAACAATTTGGTACAGTATCCAAAGAGACATTACATTAAACATTAGGATCTCAAGAAAAAAGCAGCTTTAAGTTTTCTGGTGCAAATTACTACACTTCGTCTTCTGATTTGGTGCCCCAAAGAAAGAAAGAAGGAAAGAAACAAAGAAAGGAAAAAAAAAGAAAGAAAGAAGACAAACAAAAAAGGCAGTGCTTATTTCTGGTGGATATGGCAAGTGAATGTTGGGGAAACAGCAAAAATTCAATAATGAATTTTATCTCAAAAATCTATTGACTAGCCAAAATCAGAGGGCACAGACATCTGTATAAACTGCATCCAATCAAAGGTCAACTTCGGAAATGTGTTTTTCAATTTAAATAATAAGTCTAAGAAGTTCTCTCACACTCTCCCTTCTATATTCTTAAGAAGTAAAAGAGGCATTTTTGTAAGTAAACATCAAATCCTGGGGGTAAGATAAACCACTTGTGCCATCTCCTTGTAGTCTTTCGAAAACATCTACTTGCAGTGAAGAACTCCACATTTATCAGATAAGAAGCTTCCTTCATGCATACTCTTCCATCCAGTTTATTATTTGCTGCCTGAGAAAAACCTCTTCTGTTTTTCAGCATAAATCCTGCTTCCCAAATAATTAAGACAAATGAGGAGGTAGAAATACAGCGCTAAATTGCTTTCACAGCATCAGATTAATATTGTATACAGCACAAGTTTGTTAGTGTAAGTTTTAAATGCGATCTACACATTCTTCCCTGTTATGTTAGCAACCCTTAGAAGTGTGGGCCAGGAAATCATCTTTACATTTGTGTTTACTGGTCAAACCCTTTTCGCCAAACACTGCGTGCCTGCCCCATATCGAGTTTGTACTGCAAGAAGGCATATAAAGAAAAGATTATATTTCTGTGGCTTGCATTTTAATATCATGTGTCAGCCTATACTTATGAGTAAGCATTTTAAAGTGGCTGAGAAAGTTTGCATCAGTCCCAATGCCGGTGCTAAATGCCTGTTTTTGTAAAAGCAAGRGAACAGAATTACTTTTAGATCATGAGAAAGCAAAATGTAATGGGCAGCATTATAAAATAGATCTATTTTCTTCACTTTATGACGAAGTACTGAATGATAACAGCAATCAGAATGGAAAAGATAGCAAAAAGTGCAAGGATGACAGCAGCACACACTTGGTCGCTCTGTGACCATTGTGTCCTTGTGGTTTGCACAGTGTCCTTGTTGGTGCTTGCCGGTGGTTCAGTCCTCTGAGAGATGAATAGCACTGGGGTGCTGTAGGGGCCCACCAGGTCCTGGTGACCTGTGGCCTCTTGGCACTGGCGAATGGCACATGCGCGGAATCGGTATTCACAGTTCAGCTGGAGGCCTGTGTATCGGAACGACCAGTCTGGGCCCTTATAAATCTGGCAGTGAAGGGGGGAAAAAGAGATACATCAAGTAAAAAAGTCCTATATACACATATGTATCTCAGTATGGCTTTGTTTATCGTGAACGTAACTGTAAAAAGGATGACAACTCACTAGTGTTTTCACCTATGCAAAGAAAATGGACAAAAAGCTCAAATACACAATTGAACACCAGATAAAGTCTCCAGTCCTTTTGGTGAAACACAAGAACTACACTTGCTTTTCTGGAATGATGAGTACACACCAAATAAACTCTGTCACAAGCCCCACTGTTATGATGCTTTAGTGACCACTTACAATGGTACAATATCGTATCATGGGATTTTAGGCAGTTAACTCAAGCTAAATCATTAAGTCTAATCCAATCCAAGGTACTTGGTTGTGACTATCATGTATTTAAAATACTATAGCTTATCCCAATAAACACTGTATCAGGAAAGCCACAAGGAGTCCTCTCTGTGATTCTTAATTTCATCATATTCCCAAGACAGAGATRACTTATGAGGGATTTATCCAAAGGTCTCTCAGTTAGCTGGTTAATATGAGTTCACAACTCTTCAGCACAGAGTGCYTAATTCAGTGAAATCTAAATTCTAGTTTCTCAAATTAATTAAATTTGCAGCTATGTAAAGATTCTGTGAAAGCYAACAAAAACTCATGAGGGCGCAATTATAGGTACATCAATAGCTACTGAGGTATTAGGTGGGTAGCACAGTACAAGAATTTGATTTCTCTCTTTAAATCCCTTTGCCCTCCCACCTCCAAATATCTGGATTTGCTTTATTTAACTGGTAGCAGGATACAGAAATATCACAGGAGCTTTCCCTACAGATACCATATTGTTAGACAGTATTCTGAAAATACAAATTAGAAATGTAAAGAAGCAGGAAATCCCTTCTGATTCTGCTGTTTGAAGAGCTCTTGCTGTGCCTGAGGCTACTCATAGACTCAAAGTTCTCTGACAGCCAGACAGCTGAGCTTTACTGGAAGCTACAACCTAGAGACTTTTCTCTCTGAGGCAGGGCAGGTCATCGGAAGTGCAGCTTCCTCAAAATTCTGCTTATTTGGATCATGCATTTGGTAGAGAGCAAACAGGCCACTGACACACATCCTACTCTAGCTACAGCTATGCCAGCTGGCAGAGGTTACTGTCCTYAGCTGCTTGTCCCCATTGCCTTGCCAGAATTTGCCTTCCCCTCAAATGTGTTTCCTGGGGTATTTATATAGTTGCTTCCTAACCCCTTTAAGATCTTTGGCTGATGCATACAGCTCAAACAGCAGATTATTAACTGATTTTGTCTGTAGCATGGAGGGAGCAATGACRTGAGCAATTTGGTTGACAGATCAGGGAAAAGGAGGAGAAGAGAGTGAACTTCTGGGAGGGAAATGGCAGGAAATGGCTTAGAGTAGGCTTTCAGGCAATTTATTTTTTGTCCATGTCAACGAAAATTGTCACCTCACCACCATGTCTAAGTGTCTTAAAGGCTGTTTTCACAGCGTTTACTTCTTGATTGTTCCAATTTTAATTTTTGCAAACTAATCTTCTCATTTTAATTTACTATGCTAGACTGTTCTGCAGAGGCAAAAGGAATCACACACCTCAGTCTACTTTGTTATTTGCATACTTGAACAGCAAACTTTATTTTCTTGCCCAGCTGATTTGGCAACACGCACTTATAATCAAAGTGGGATCTGACTCCATGTCTAAAAGCAACACGGACCATGCCTTACATATCTAATATTGCATTTACAATGTTAAAGATACAAAAACCAGTATTCACATGGCAAGATAACAAACACCTTGGATTATGGTTCATCTTTTACTGAAAAATTTAACAAATGGGCATAAAAAACATAGCACTACACTGAAAGTTATGAAAATATTAAGGCCTATAATCTACCAAAGCACAGGCAAAACTTTTTAAATACTGAACTATAATAAAGTAATATACCAGAATTAATTGTTKCTGTTCTGGAAGGAAAGTTGCCTGGCTTAATAGTGTGAAACAGTTTTCAGGCCTAATTCCATGTCAATTATCAGGCAGTTAATCAAGAAAGCAAAATTAGCCCTGAATGCAGAATAATTTGTAGCTTGGCATTTCAAACTGCTTCTTTGCTCTTAGTGCAAAGAGAACTCTTTGCTCCTTTTCTCCCCAGTATCAATTCTGTACCATTAGGCAAAAGGTTTCTTTTTGTCAGTTGTTCCATTAGTGGATGACTTGGTCACCACTTGCAGTGTCACGTTGTATTTAGTAAACATCAGAGAGGCTGCAATTTACTCCAGAATTTATATTACTTAAATCTCCTTTCTCTGTGATGATGGGTTTAGGACAAACTACCTTATATTATTTAGTAACAAAAAGCTAACATGGTGTCTAAAAACATAGGAGAACACAATAATCTTTATTAAATCTAAACTAATCTCAAGTAATTTTACTAAACTAGTTATCACAAATAGTAATTAAAGAAAAATACAATAACTTAAACACATCATACCTGTTTGAATTCCGAGTCTTTTCCCACCATGACCTGAAGACAGTAGATAACTGGATCACCCTTCATGGGCTGCAGAACTTCCCATGTGATTTCACAAGTGTGATCGTTTATTCTCTCTATCCTTGGTGCTGAAGGAAGGAAGCGCAAAAGTGACAGCTTGCTCTGCTTTCCCCATCACATGATGTTATATTTTAATAATCTAAGAAATTCTATAGACTACCTGCTATTTTGTCTCAGAGAAACAAAAGATTCTGATTCAAATGTATTCTTCCTCCAGTATTTTCTGGAGCAACAACTAACAATTCATATAGGCCTCTCTTGCTAGTTTAGGTATCATCCAAGAGAAGGCAAAATTTGTTGACTCTAAGTGTGCATCATACACCAAAAAACCCCCAAAGTGCAATGCTTAAAATTATTCTAAACATGCTAGGAAGGATTTTCACCTTAACTTGCCACTCTCCTGGTAAGCAGGGATTCTAAGTACAAACCTCCCTATGTCAAAGAATGCATAAACCCCGAGTCTTTCATTTTTGGAGTGAATATTTTAGGCAATTATGAAAGAAGCATTTTCCCACTATCCCTACCTGCACTTGAAAAGGGCTTAGTATTCTCAATACCCGAAATACAACATAATATCAAAACCAACYGGCTATCCTCCCACCCCCCAAATGAAAAAAAAGAAGCACTTTTACCTTTCAAGGCAGCTGGAACAGATTTGGGAGTAGTGAAAATATATTCTTGAGAAAGGGGGCCTTCACCAGCTTCATTACATGCCTGAATACAAAATTTGTATGATGTTGACTCACTGAGTCTTTGAACTTTGTATGTATGACATGGTCCTCTGTATAAGGATAAAAACCTGAAAATGGAATGAGTATCTTATTTTGAACACAGAAAAGGACTTCGGAAGCAGCTACAGTATTGTCTTGAAATCTGTTCCCATAATTTCCCAGAATCTGATGTGAAGCCCAGAAACACTTATTTCAGAGTTAAACAGTGTTCTGGCTACTATAAAACACTAAGCTCATTTTCCAGGGTCAAGTTTTTACTTCTCATGTCTTTGAAATAAAAATCTCTTGCACAAAGAATACTACAGATTATCTCTTACCAAAAATGGTCCTAAGCATTTTAAGAAACATTTCTGCATTTGAAACAATGGGAAAGGACAGCAGTTGTGTCTCTCAATGAGCTGCATTTTTTTTTCTTGGCCATCTACTCCTCCAACATCTTTAACTTTTCAAAATTACATAACTGGATTTTAGCATTCTGCCCCTTTGCAACTTTCCCTTACACCACCTCAAAGAAGTGCCATGGATCCAATTGCTCTTGTATATCATTGTTGGAGATGGGCTCATGCAGACCTGCACAGGAGGGCAGAGTCACACTTGGAGGGCACACGAAATCCCTTTCTGAGACTTTTGTACACTGGCCACTCTCCTTCATGTTGCAATTCTTGCACAAACTAATCGTGCCAGCTCTTGTTTGATTTTCAGTTTTGGTATCCCCAGGACACAGCACAAATTCCTCTCTTCCTGCAGGGGTTGTCATCTACTTCAGCTTTTTCTTTTCTTTTAAAATTAAAACAGATGGTACCTGCACATAACTTAGTCTTTGGTAATGGCAATGAATTTCTTTCCAGTTAGAGTCTATTTTATTTTCCTCCTTACAGCACAGCATTTCACATAGTAGATCTTTTTAATCTTATTGTCAAGCTAAAGCTACTCATCAGACATGGTGCATTGTGTAGCAGTACTGCTCATTTTACCATTTAGGCAAGGGCTTGCTGTACCATCTTAGCTTACATTCTGATTTAACATGAGTCAAGGGTTCCCTTAAAATAATAATTTGTACTATTTTCCACTAAAATAATTGCATGTAAGGCAACAGATAGTGAAGAATTCACCCCTTTCAATATTAAGTATATAAAATCCACAACACTGATTGGACATGTTACTTTGAAAAAATATTTAACCAAAAGTGAGAGAGAAAAGTGTGCTAGTATGAAACACTGCATTAAACTCTTCATGTTGAACTGTAAATAAAAAACAATGAAATTTTTAACCTTGTACTTCTCAGCACAGACCACTAGAGCCCTTCTTGCCTTGCCAGACGAGATGACCTCCTATGTCTGTTGTAAATTCAGCAAGGCATGTGGATTTTTGCCCTTCGCTGCCATCAGACCACAGTGATACTCGGCAGATTAAAGCGATGCCAAAACCAACCTTCCGTTCTTATCCTCCATTTGAAGGTGGTACTGAATGGAGTCAGTTAATGCTTTTGCAGTTCCCTCTCCCCACTTCAGCTTGAGAGTCTGAGAACTGTATGCAGCGCATTCCAGGCGAGGTGGATCCGGAGGGAGAGGCTTTGTTTTCAGTTTTATGGTGTGGCTGAAAGGACCTGCTCCGAGACTATTTAGGGCTTGAATTCGTACTCTAGTATTTGGAAAAAGAGAGAATAAATTAATTTGAAATTACATTCTAAAAAATAACTGGTCATTTCCACCATTCTCATTTAAGAGAGAATAATGGTACTATCTACAATGAAGACTTTTATCAATATTATGCTTTGACAGACTGTCATGAATATGCAGGTGCTTGCCTTTCCTTACCACATTTTAAGGAGCTGGCTTGATTAAAAATAAAAATATTCAAAATAAATTCACATTGTTGAAAAGATGCAAAAGCTCTATGAGTTACTTCAAGAGTGGTCCATCTTTCTGACTGTGCAGGCCTTGTACCAAAATTTTTGAAAGCCACATTGGAGAGATGAGGGAAGGTAAAAAAAGCTACCCCAAAGAGGAGAAGCCCTATCTTTGACTTTTATCAGGTGAGTTCAAGGATGACTGACAGATATTTTTACAGACTTTTTGGAACAGATCCTATTCATGAGAAAATAAAGTGATGGTGCCCAGCCACGTCTCTTGCTGTTTCCACSAGTAACACATCTGTGGGCACCTGCAAACACAAACCCTCTTGGGTCTGCCTGCAAAGTGAGAGGGGGAAACCAGAAGTCACCCAAAGGCACACAGCTGAGGGGGTTGTAGAACTTGATATGCATGGATAACTTAGGGGGTTGTTTTTCTTCTTTGATACTCAAAGGAAAACAATGCTGGCATTAGATTTTTACGTAAGAATTAAAAGGCTTAGCCAAGAAATTTATTTCTGAAAAGGAAAAAGCAGAAAACAGAGGCGCTTTACGTATCTTGCAGGTAGCCATAGGGAGCAAAGTGTGTCTAATTTCTTTTTGCAGACTAAGATTTGCTTGTCCAAAATAGTATCTAGGTAACTGGAAAAAAGTAATCACAGTAATTAAATTCTGAAACAGTCAACCACACAACTGCAAAATGTGCAAACACAAATGCGTATGCAGGCTTAAGAATAAATATTTCTCCTTCACTACAGTAATATTTAAGGTTATGCTAATTTATTACAGTCCAGAACTAAGGTTAATACATGCAAATTTTTATTTGCACAAAGAGTTGACAGTGTATTCTATAAAAAAACTTATGTGGGTAGAAGTATAGACCTATCTCTGCAATAGAAGCTTCTCTTTTTTTCAGTCTACTGACACAGAGAGCAACAGCTCTTCACATTGCCAGCATTATTGTTAAATAATTACAAGGCACACAGAAACATTGTGGTCTGACATCAGGCATTAAAAGTAATTAAGGATTCAGAAAACTGCATAGCCAGATGATATGCTACTTATACTGAAATCAGAGTGGGCTAAAAGTCTGACTTCAGTGGGACTGCCATTCTCCTTTAATGCTGAGGATATGTTTTTGTAACAGGGATGTAGAGTGCCTTCAGGCAAGACTACTGATTTTTACATTTRTATTTTTCAGTAACCCTTAGACCAAACATAAGGGATGATTTCAGCAACTAAAATTCTTCAAAAGAGATGCATAGTTAGCTGATTTTTCAAACTGATTCTCTTCATGCTGACTTCCATTTTTTCTGCAGATTGCGAGTTGCAGTGTGCTGTCATATCAGACTGGACATGGTCCTTCCTTGGATGGATTTTACCTTGTCAAACAGACGAGAGGCCATCTATGAAGCAACCAGTCCAAAACCAGTTATGAATCTGAATACGTAATGTGAGTTCAGTTAAATTGATGCATTAACCAGACAGATACAACAATAGTATAGTAAACAAACTAACATAAATTGTTCTTGAAAGAAAATAAAAATAGCACAGCTCATCTATTTATGATGATCATCATTACAAAGCTTCTTTTTGCTCCATGGCTATGCACTAATGTGTCTCTGAGAGTAATAATGCAGACATAAAAAATACAAGGAAACAAATAAAGCATCTGCTTTTGTGGAAGAAACAGTAGGCTGTCATGTAGCTATGCATCACATACCTGTAGGTAGTATCTGGCTGTAAGCCATCTATAAGATAGGTGAGATCCTTCCCAACAGTTACTGGCTGCTTATCTCCAAAGTCTATGCTGTAGCCAAGGATTTCAGATCCATGGTCACAAGGTTCTTCCCAGCTTATAGCAAGGCATGTGGAAGGAGAATAGTGTGGGCTTTCAACTTCGTCTTCACTTAGTCCACGAAGACAGGTCACAACTGCAGGTACAGAGGCTGGAGTCATACATGCCACTACTTCGCTGAAAGGGCCTGCACCTGCAACATTCACTGCCTGCAAATCCAAYGTAGACCATATTTTTATGGCAGAGTCAATTCCTTTTTCCAGATTTCACTAACAATAGTTTTACATCTTTACCTGAACCCTGCAATAGTATATAGTGGCAGGCAAAAGCCCTTTCACTTCACAGCTGAGCCCAGGCCCACAATAGGAGATCTGCATGCATCCTTCCACACCGCCCCACTCCAGTCGATACTCCAKGACATCGGCTCCATTACTTGCTGGTACCTTTAAAATGGATATCAATAATTAAAAGTTAAATTCACTGACTTTAAAAAAAAAAAATCAACCAAACTCACCACATTTATATGTTGTTTTTTGTTTCAGAGGAATGTTACCCTCCCATTTCTTTGCTGATTTTTAATTCAATACAAATAACAATACAGTACAATACAAATAACAAGGAGAATCTGATACGAACTTCAGGAAGTTCAGCGAAGGCAACAGCAAACACGAAATCCTCGACCTTGGATAAAAGAGTACAGGCTGAGGAGCAACCTTRCTTAAAAAGAACCTGTGTGTTCTGGTGAGAAAGCTGAATGTGAATCAGCAGAGTGTGTCTGATGATGGTGAACGACATATTGGTTGTATCAGCAAATGAGCAGCAAGAAAGCTAGAAGGAATAATGATTCCCCTCTACTCAGCACTTCTGAGGCTGCATTTCCAGTACTGTGTCCTGTCTTGGGATCCCCAAAAGGAGATGGACATTGACATAAGGGAGTAAGTCCCRTGAAGGGTCACGAAGGGGGACTGCAACACACAACAAAGAGGTAAAGTTTACTTGATAGCAAGACGATACAGCTAAGGGGAGATCTTACTACTGCCTTAAATTACCTCCTGGGAAAGTACAGAGATTATGACAAATTTTTCTTGAAGATAGCACAGTGCCAAGACAAGAGTCATGACCTGCATTAAAGGGTATTTCGACTAGATATAAACAAAAAAAGTCCTACAGAATGAGTGTTTACTCAGACAGTTTTACCTGGCTGCAACATTTTCATCCTTGGAGATAAATAAAAGTTCACTGGGCAAGGTCCTGAGAAACCTCACCTAAATATGAAGTTACCTCCTATTTGAACAGGAAGCTGAACTAAATGACATCTTGAAATTTACTTTTGCCTTAATTACTGTGTGATTCTGCAAAACAGACACCTAACATCACTCAAATTAACCCTACCTGAATGTTTTAAGAGATTTTTGTCAAAAGGCTTTGCCTTGTAGATATTTAAGGAGTGCTCCTCTGACATTCCTTCAGTAAGAAGCATGAACACTACCTTCCAGGTAAAAGAGTTTAATCTTTTTTTTTCTKTACAGTTCTGTAACTCAGATACTTCACTCCATCCTCAAGCCACTAAAAAGCTGTGTTTAAACAGTATTCCCAGATAGAATCTTTCTTTTTCCTATTGCATTTTTTTAATCAGATATCTAAATACTGTGGGTTTATAGGAAGTCTGTGAGGCTTTTGCTACATTATTACTGATGTAATTATATAAAATTAAATCAGATTATAAAGCCAAGAAATACACAATAATCTATTGTATTATGTGGATACATTCTCTCTGAGGAACTATAACTACGTTAAATTTTAAGAAGAGACTGCATCACTCAGAAATGCAGAGCAGCAGTTGTGGCAAAACTCTTAAACAAAAGAACACAGTAAGAATCAAGTACCTGCAGCCTGCCAACTTACAGCTGCCTTATAATGACGTGATGAATGACAAAGGTTTTAGCTATTGGATAATCAGGTAATCATACTTACAAATGGGATTAAAATATAGTGTTAGGCTTTTAAGCTCAGCTCAAAAATGTGGAAGACAATCATGTTAAGACAGGCATTCTTACCTCCCACGACACCTGAGCACAGGCAGCAGACCTGCACGCCACTTGGGGAGGCTTGCACTGATCTGGGGGTCCAGGTGCTGTAGTTACTTCACATTTTTCCGAGTATGGTCCAAACTATTAAAAAGGGAGTTGATACAACTAAATTGTAAAAATAAAATTACTACTTTTAAAATAACTGTTTCCCATAGTAGGGACATATAAGAGCAGCCTGAAACTTCGTATTACTTCTTTATAAAATACATTTCTGTGGACTGTGGATTTGGGATTTATTTCAGTATCTGACTATTCACCAGAAGAGCTGTAAATTCTTCTTCACTACAGCAAATGCAATGTGAATAAATGTGTCACTTCAAACTCTTGGGAAAAACAGGAAAGTGCTAGCCAAAGCCTTATTTTGAAGTTACGTGATGGTTGTACTGGAACATAAAACAATTTGTAACTGCCTATTTACATCTATCTAAAAGAAATAAAGGATTCAAAAGCTGCAGAGCTATAAACCATTCTTTGCTGGGTGGAGGAAGGATAAAAGTTAGGATAGTGCTTTAAAGTCTTAAGCTGCAGACCTCTCCACAASTCATCAGTGTAAACTCATCCTGACAGTTTTTTATGAAGTGTAAATTATTGAACAAATGTAAGCAGCCCTGCCTCTCTGTCTTTAAATCAGGACTTTGGGTACCTAACTAAATAAAGCTTGTTCTACAGCAACAATTGATTTAAACACATTTAACACTCCAAAGCGGGAAAGTAGTCTTGTATATGATAGAACATGTACTCAGAATTTAAACTAAATATAAAAATGGAAAGAGTCAGGAAACACTAATTATTATGTTCTAGAACACCAAGAGCTGTAAAAATAAAGGTTAATCAACTTACAAAGCTGTATACAGAAAATAATTTGGGTTACCTTACTTCACATGAGAATACTGAAGTTGCAACAGTGCTTTAATAAAGTACTCAGCATTTCCTAWTGATTTCCTAATATTTCTATTCAGATAAAAGACATAATTAGCTATTTTTTCTTTCCTTCATCTAAAAATCCCGTTCATTATAAACTGATGTTTAACTGTCTATTCCGACACAACAATAAGCTATGTGACTCAAATGACTCTATATTAGGAAATCCTTATATTAAAATTACTGTTAAATGCTTCTTTTGAAATAAAAGATCTTTAATAGTGATTGCAGTCTCTGGAATTAATTTCATTTCAGACTGCCTCCTTACCCCAGCCTTGTTAGCTGCTCTCAGTCTGAAGCTGTACATCCTTCCTGGGAGAAGGCTGCCCACTGTGCATTCGACATCAGAACCCTGGTAAACCTCTCTGTGTTCATCGGTTTCTGTCTGAAACATTTCCAGACCATAACAGGTAATGGGTGAACCACCATCTACCTGAGGTGGTCCTGAAGGTAAGAAAGAAAGAAAAGCTTATTTACTTTTAACACGTAACACATTTGGATCCTTTACAATCACTAACGCTTATAATAGAATTACCCCAGCGCAGCTGAATTTCTCTTGCTCTTGGTCTCCCCTGTAGCCTTGGAGGTTGGCATGGACCAGGAACCACTGCTGGTGTCTGCACCAGTAAAGAATCAGATACCTACAAAGGAAAGATACATTAATGAAGTCTTCTTGGTCAAAACAAGCACTGTTATGCCACAAGTAAAGGCAAATACCTGAGTCAGAAACACGATCTTCCCCTTTTTGAATGACATTTTCAAATCTGTGAAGATGCTGAAGTGATCTGGTATGTATTTCTCATAATATAAACCATGCTAAAGTAATCACACAATATACAAAATTTGCTTTTGTATTTTGGTACACATGCAAGGGGTAGAATTAAAAACAGTGGTTAATTATGAGTACAAACCTAGAATAGATGCTTGAAATATGACTTATTCAATGTAAACTCATTTTCTTTTGCATTGGACTGCMGTCTAATGAGTTCTAAACCCTTGATTTATAAAGGGTTGTATACTTTCTGTGGAAGAATCTCTCAGAAAGCAAAAGTGCTGCTCTGTTGGGTTAGGCCTTAATAAATGACATTGTATCAATGTATCACATAGGAAAAGTATCTGTTTCTGTACATAAGACAATCATGTTAAACAAAATATTATACCAGAAAAGAATATTCACATATATTTCTTTAACAAATGAGCAGAAACTTGAACCACTGTGCATCAGTACTGCATCTTTTTTGAGGTTCTAGTTATGGCTATTTTGTTAGGCACTTCTGCACATTATTTGCTTAAGTATCTATTGGACCAGATTTTCTTACAGAGAGAAATTTTATTTAATAAAAATAATTGCTCATATTACCGTGCTTTGTCCTCCTTCCCCAACGCAATACACACGGAGACGATAGGAAGAGCCAGGGTTTAGTCGGTCACACACATGTTCCCTAGCAGCGCCGCTGTATATTGTATCCCATTTGTTTCCTGAAAGGTTAGGAATAAGTGTGCAATCAACCAAGGTGTAATTTGCCACACTTCAGTACCAGCCACAGCAGGTATCCTAACTTCACTAAATAAGTGTGTGCCTGATCTTTATTAAAAAAAGAAATTAAGACTGCTTTGAATTTCCTGGAAGATCCTATAATTTCATAAAGGTAGTTTCCTAGGTGTAGGTCTGCTGAAGTGAAATAGCTTCCTTATTTGGTATTTACCTTAACTAGAAGAGAATTTATTTTTAATGAAGTAGTTATTACTGGGTCAGCAAGCACATTCAACATCATAACCAAATAAACGGGAAAGATACAAAAGTAAAATTTTTCATGGAAAAGAAACTTCAAATTACAACATAATTTTTCAGGCTGTAACTACAGTTTATAATTGAAGAAGTTTGTTCCTGTATTACTGAATGGCCCAGCAGCATCTGAAATACTGATTCCATTATTTGCTGCTCTTAAATCAGAAACTCTTTAGCATTCTCTYGCTTTTTAAGAGATTAAGCAGGGAACCTGGGGACTTTTAATTAAATCTCCAACAATTCAACACACCACACAATTTAGAGGACTGGGAATGAAACGTAATGCACAGCTCACTAAATCTGCACRAAAGGTTTGGGTGAATGATTCCAAAAGTGACTTAATGTGGACACATGATGGAGAGAGGAAAGCAAAAGACTAAGTATCAAAAGAATCACAGCTGAGAGCCCTGAGAGGGCTCCCAGCATATCTGGGGACAATGCTCTGTCTTAATGTGACACAGCACTGGAGAAGTTTAAAACTTCATTCTCAATATGACTGTATTTCTGAACTCAGTAAGGTTACTTAAAGAGGTCTAGATATTTAAATAATTTAGCAAGATAGGTTTATGTCTAGTTTAGAAATACTGTTAGTTTCCTTTCTGTATGTAAGAACAGAAAAGTAATTAGCAGAAAGTTATCCCAGCTGCTTCATTGTTCTCCTTTAATAGTGATAAATGGGAGCACTAGTTTTTCTTTCATCTGCCATGCAGACAACAAAGCTACATGTCCCTGTCTTCTTGCCCTAAAATGTCTGAAATGTGTCATTTCATTTCCAGAACCAAATACACCTAATTAAGAAGTTAAACAAGAAGCATCTTTTGCGTCAAAAATTTTGGTGGCATCTTTTTTTCTAATTCAGAGAAAAATAACTTTTGTATAAAGCATCAATGTGCCTCTTATTTTTTCTGATGGCAGTCCCTGGCTATAACTTTCCCTGTCATAACACACATTTTATTCTTCCCACATGCACACAGAGACAGGAAAAAAACCACCACAAAGCTGAATGCCAATGTTTGCTCCTAATACTTACCACTTAAGCTTTCAGACATTTCCACCACATATGTATTTATTGCTGCTCCCCCGTTGTCTTTTGGCGGATCTATAAGAAACAGCAATATTCCAACTAAGTGAGGTAAGTTCAATGGCTTTATAGCTTTTGGGGGAGGATTTCCAAAAGGCGAAGTCAAYAGCTGGCTGGAGATGGGTGCTTATTTAGACAGAGAACATCCCAGTTCACGGCAGCAGCAAATCACTTCAAGTCCCTACTATGCGAAGCTGCCACCTCTCAGCCCTACTGTATGCTCTACACAGAAAGAGAGACAAGGGAATCACACCTGGGAGATGCCACAGCAAACATTTCAGTCTCAAGTGCAGTGGAAGACTTCCTGATTATAGGTTCAGGGACACAGACCCTAATGGTCCTGTAATTTGGACTGCAGACAGGAAAAGATTATCATACTGATTTGTATATAAGAGTATTTCAAAATTATTTAAGGACAGAATTTCAAAAATCTAAATACTTTGGGACAGAATAGAAGTTGGGAGTTCTACACTGAAAACTTATCTCAAYTTCCAATACATCACTAGAAATTGAGTGCACTATCCTCCTAGTACAATATTCATGTACAAGATATGAATTTACAGACCTTTTCTTTGACACATAATCATTTCTCAAAGATGATTTAGAAAACAGCAAATTAATAAARTGAAACATCATTTTGAGCAAATATAAAGACAGCATGATACTTCAACACAGAAGGGTACTCCTGCCTAAACATCACATTACGGATGTGCTGGATGAAATGATGTTGGCTCTTAGGCAAGGGCTACATATCATAACACGCCTGCTAAATAAAATGAGACTTACATGGCACATAGCACTTGTCTGGTTGAAGGTATCAAATTACTCCAAAATGARAAATAAAATCGTCACATTAATTATCACATAAAAAGAGTATTACTATTCAAAATAAAGGCTACTAAAGGTTTTATATATAAATAGATATTTTAGGTAGCTTCTGATTTATAAATCAGGTATTTTTAATAACTTCATGCATTATGTATCATACATAAAAGATCAAGTGTCAGGTCCTGATGTAGCAAAGTACTCTGGAAAGATGCAAGACTGGACCCATGGAGTAGTACTTATACTCTACAAGTAACTTTCTCATTAATGCTAATAAAGAATTAAACATACCACTAAATGGAAATAGGTAAGAAATGACAATAAATAAAAATTTTAACTGTTTGATTTTCTGCTACAGTACTGCATTGCACAGTACTGTTCAATCTTCTCCTATTTCACAGCATAAGGCTAAAAAATCCTGAGCCTAAGGAAAAGTTTCTAAAGATCCTTAGCGAATAAAAATTTATCTATTAAAATCAAATAGTTTGAAGATATAGGTTCAACTTCAATCTTCTCTTTTGACAAAAACCCAAAATGTCATGGCACCTACTTTTTTTGCCAGAGAAACAGAACTTCTGAGTACATCAATTAACTACACTGTTTTTGCAATTGTTGTAGTCCTCTGCAATAACAGTCCCTATTTCAATTAGCATATTATTCTTCCCACATAATTACTTACACTGCCACACTAAGTATTTTGACTCAGTATTTTTCCATGAAAATGGATCATAATGGCTCAGTTGACTGAAGTGTTACTGAAGTAAAATGTGGTCTTCTATATATAAATATATATTAAATATTTTATATATATAAAATACAGAAGACATACTGTAAATAGAGCTGGACAACACTCTTACCCCAGATTATTTTAAAACTCTGTGCATGAATTTTTCCTTTCACTGTGGGTTTTGAAGGTACTCCAGGTTTGTCTGGACAAGTAATGTATTCCACTGTCTCACTTGGACTGCTTTTCCCTTCTGAGTTATAGGCAATGACCTGCAAATATATATAAAATACTATAAATGCACTGGATAGTGGTATGCTATTCACTGTTTATGATAAGGACAAATTAATTTATATGTATATTTAGACAGATAGATACATAATAAAKTATCACAAGAACTAAAGATATTATATACATTCATTTTACATTTTCATTAGTCCCATAGTTAGATAATCACTATAATGAAACTAAAAATGCGTGCAAATTGTCAGGAAAAAAAATCCTTTAAAAAAATCCCTCTCATCCTACTATAGTACCTTCTTTTACAGAAATACATTCAGAGATAAAAAAAGTGTTTGTATGGGTAAGTTGTATTAACAACAGCAAAGGGGATATAAACTCTTCAGTCCCAAGGAAAATTATGGCAAAGGCTGTCATGAAAGTCACATGAAGGACAAGAAATCAGATTTATCAAGGGCAAATCACGTTTGACCAACCTGAGTGCCTTCCATGATGAAACAACTTGCTCAGCCAATGGGGGAGAGCTGTGGACATCATCTACCCTAATTTTAGTTTGATCTCCACAACATCCATGTACCAAGCTGGTTAAGATAAGAGACAGAACAGACAGACCACAAGATGGGTGTAGAAAACCTGACAGAATGCCAGGCTCGAAGAGTGTTGGCTAATGGTTCGAAGGCAAATCAGCAGCTGCTCATGAGTGGATTTCCTCAGCAGCCAATCCAATGTCAGAGTCTATTCAGTATCTTTAGAATTGATCTGGATGACAGGAGTGAATGGTGCTCCCAGATTTACATATGGCACCAAACTAGGAGATAGAGATATGCTGCAGGGAAGAGCCACCATATAGACTTTGATAGGCTGAAAGACTGCATGAAGAAGAACTGTTTGAATTTTGGATGAAGATACATCCTTGCACCTGGGATGGAATAACCCCAGCATCAGTGCAGTCTGGGGTCTGATTGGCTAACCAGCGTCTCTTTTTTCAGAGAGAAAGACCTTGGGATTCTAGTAGGAGCAAGCCAAATGAATCAGCAAAGCATCTTGGCAGTAGAAAAACCTAATTGTTTCATGGGCTGCATCAGCAAGAATTTACCCAGCAGAAAGGATATAATCATGCCATTTTACTCAGCATTTTTTAAACCATGCTTGGAATACTGAGTCCAGTTTTGGTCTACCTAGTTCAAGAGACACTGGGAAACTGGAGAGAGTTCAGAAAAGGGCCAGCATGATGATCACAGGATTAGAGAACCTGACACAGGAAAAAAAGCTTTGTTTTATTCTGCCTAAGTAAAAAGAAGTTTTATTGGGAAGGATCTAATCACAGCCTTCCAATACCTAAGACATAGTTACAGAAGAGATGAAGACACTGCCTTCAAAAGGATCTGTGATGACAGGACAAACGCCAGTAGACACAAAGTGTGTTAGGGAAAATTCTAGGATAAAAGAAAAGAAATTAATGACCATTAGAACAGACTGCCCAAAGAAGTGGTTGAATTGCCCTTGCTGGAAATACTGAAATCTCAGCTCAACAGGGCTGGGACCGGGTTGAATTGCCTAAGCTAAGACCCTGCTTTCTACATAAATTTGACCCAGACGATCACTAGAAGTCCCTTCCAAGCTACACTAAACAAACTCCTGCTATTCTTTAGTTTAGTTTAGCTTAGCAAAAAACTAAGCTACCTAACTAAAATAAAATTTTTTTTTGGTTTTGCATTTGTTTAAAAATGAGCAGAATTGAAATGACAGCAGTGATGTTACTACAGACTGAGAAGAGGAAATGCAAACTAACATGTCTCTCAGACAGTAAGTCTCCYGATACAGTTTACAAGATTAATACTCATCTGGTTGTCTTTGTGCCCTTACAAATGAAGTTAAACAGGCAGTTAGCATTTACGTATTATAATAAGGTTTCAAATGGTTATAAAGCTTTTTTCAAAAGCCTTTAGGAATATTACTACTAATTAAGTCTTTCCCCTGTATAATAAAAATTAAAGACCTGATTAACATAACATTTGTTTCTCCTTTATGCCCYGCGAATGAGCAGAGACTTCTGTTTACTGTTTTGCTAATAAAAATAGGGTATAAACATTAGCTTTTTTATTTTAATGAGAAACTTAGGATGTTTAAGTAACTATACTTTTACAAGTAATGAATATGATTAACGTGCAGGACTACTTTCAAAGGAAGACTATGATCAAGTCCTGCAAAAGGTAGTTTCAAGGCAATTAGCTATTCTTTAGTTTAAGTTCATGTGTGGCCATAGTAGAGCTAGAAACATATCTATTTTAAATTATTTAAATATTAACTTATGCTAAAGCCCCAACAAAATCATATTYGGAAGTGCAAAATATCATCTGAAAAGGAGTACTTACATGCTGTAGTGTTAACTCAAAACRAACCTACCAACCCTTAAACTGTTACCTTTCATATTGCAAAGAGAAGCTGTTATTCAGCAGTTCCCAATTTTTCGTTAACAAACAGTATTTKAGGTGTATGTGTGACAACAGCTATCAGCATTTTTCACTTGTAGACAGATGAGGTTCTTCTGACTGTGCTTCAAGTTGCACCAGGGGAAGTTTAAACTGAATATTAGGAAAAATTCCTTCACAGAAAGAGCAATCAAGCATTGACAAGGCTGCCCAGGAAAGCAGTTGAGTCACCATCCCTGGAAGGTATTCCAAAGATGTGTAGATGTGGTGCTTAGGGACATGGTTTAGTGCTGGGTCAACAGTTGGCCTTGATGATCTTAAAGGTCTTTTCCAACCTAAATCATTCTGTGATTCATACTGTGGGACACGTCTTTAGCTTTGTTCCAAAACCCAAGCAACTATTCAAGAGTGACTTAGAACATAGAATAGCCCAGGTTGGAAGGGACCTGAAAGATTTTCTGGTGCACCACATTCCTGGGAAAGTTTGTTCCAGTGATTACTTGATCTCACTGTGGAAAATTTCTTTTTTTTATCATTGATGAAACCCCTCCCAATGCAACTTGCAACTCTTGACCCTTGTCCTCTCCAGGTGGCTCCTTGTCAAGGGAGAACCTTCCTCCTCTTTGTAGTCAGCCTTTAAGTACTGGCAAAGTGTGATGAGGTCCCTCTGAGCCTTCTCCAGAGGGAATATTCCTTTAGTCTTTCATTATAGGGCAGGTCCTCCAGCCCTTTTATAATTTTTGTGACCTTCCTTTAGACTGTCACCAGTCTGTCTTTTGTGAATTGTGTGGATCAGAACCAGACACAGTTCTCCAAGTGTGACCTGACACGAGCTGAATACAGTGGGAGGATCCCTTCTCTTATCTCTGCTAGTAATGCTGTTGCTGAGTCAGCCCAGGWTCCAGTTTGCCTCGAGGTCTCTTTCAGCAAGCCTGCTCCTAGCCTATAGTAGCCTCCTTGGTTATTCCAACCCAGATGCAGAACTTTGCATTTGTCTCTGTTAAACTTCCTACTGGTTTTGCTAGCTGACTCTTCTAGCTTGTCCCGGTGTTTCTGTAAGATAATTTTCCCTTCTGATGTGTTCATCTGACCACTCAGTTTGGTGTCACCAGCAAACTTGGTGAGGATGCTTTGAATCCCATCGTCAAAATCAGTTGTGAAAATGAACTTCATATGGATCCCTAGGAGTTCCTGCTTCAGACAGGCTGCCAGCCTGAGTAGAAACCATTGATGGCCATCCTCTGAGTGTGGTCTGTTGGCCAGTTTTCTACTCATCTCGCATATCACCTATGCAGTTTGTATCTTGCCAATTTGTCCAGGGAGAAGGCTCTGGGAAACTGTTGAATGCTTGCTGAAGTTCAGGTAACATCCACTGATATCCTTGGGCCAACTGGAAGTGTTACTTTGATGTAGGATGTGATCAGGCTAGTCAAGCATCATTTACTTTTTGGTGTAGGCTTTTCCCAAATATCTGCTTTGTTTAGCTTGTAATAGTTTCTAGAAAGGCTTTTCCATTTCTTTTCCAGGGACTGAAGTAAGATTAATGGGCCTGTAGTTCCCTGGGTCCTCTTTTGGATCCTTCTTGTAGATGGGGGGGTATTACATTTGCCCTCTTCCAGTTGCCAGGGATATCCCCTGATCTGCATCACTTTTCAAATGTTATAGATAGTGGTCTTGCAGCAATGCCAGCCACTTCTCTTAACATCCAGGAGTGGACTGAGCCCTTCCAAGAGACCAAAGTCCAGCCTTCTCACGGCTACCTTATCCTGTGATCTGGTGTCTGGTTATGCTGGCGAAGGCAGAGGCAAAGAAGGTATTGAGAACCTCTGCTTTACTGGCATTATTAGTAACTTGGTTCCCTGCCCTGTTTACCAATGGGCCTCTGTATGTCTTCCCTGTGTTTCTACTTACTTCTCACATATCTGAAGGACGCTTTTTTGTTGTTCTTGACCTCTTTGGCCAATTTCAGTTCTAGCTGATCCTCAGCCTTCCTGACTGCAACTCTGCACATTCTAGCAAAGTTCTTATACTCCTTGATGGCTATTCGGATCACTTTCCCATGGCCAGTATGCTTCTTTTTAGCTTTTAACCACAACCAAAAGCTCATAGTTAGGCCAGACTTCATCCTGAACTAAAACTTCAGCCCTCAAGACTTAATAGGATGGGCTCAGCACCATGGTAATATGTATGATTTACTAACAAATTTTTTTTTAATCAAAGCTACTCCTTACCCCAACACTGTCAGACGTGTTCACTATCAAAGAATCCATAGATACACTAAGTAACATTACCCATGTAACAAAACAGCCAAATAAAAAAMCACAACTGTTAAGAACATGTACTTAAGACTTGGGATTTCAAGATATGTGCAACTGTGTTATGCCCTTGCAGAGGTTCTTATTCCTTCTGCAGAAGCAATTAATAATGCAGGTGTTCAGCTCATAGTTTTAAGAGATTGAAATTGTAAGAAACTGTCATCGAATTCAGTTTTCCTTAAAAAAGGCCCTCCCCACTTCTGAGTCAAATCTCAAGCTACTCTGGTGCCCAAACATATGAAAACAATCTTACCCTAAATTTATATTTTGTACTACGCCTCAAATTCTTCACGGTGTAGGTAAGATCATCACCATCGTATTTTGGCTTGAAACCATATCCCTGCAGAATTAAATACGATTATTTGAAACATTATCTTTGCAGACCAGAGAATGTAACATACTTCATACAAATAAATTACTATTTCAAACTGTAATTTTTGTGCTTCTCTGACAAAGTAATAAGTGCACCTTCATTGTGTAAAAACAAAATTTTTTTGTAAGAGGTGTGAATTCATTTAACATTTTCCAATCAGGAGACGAGAAAAGAACAGTAAGAATATACAGTGTCACCTGAAATTCTACGTAACACTTTCAAAGGGTAGAACAGTAGTAATTTTAAGACAAATGTGGTTAGGCTGGAATGACATCTAGAGGGACCACACTTCATGATGCAATTGCTTTGATCCAGCTCTTACAAGGCTTAACTTTCAGACACAATTTCACAAAGTTATAAGCAATTTAACAGTCTTTGCAGGAATGGGGCTTAATAACACTAAACACAATAAAAAGAAGAAAGCTAGGTGGCTTGGTCACAGCAATGACAAATCATTAGCCTAATTTCAGAAAATATAGTTTCTTGTAGAATATTCTAGCAAAAATAATCATTGCTACACTTAGTACAATAATGTATCAAACACATTGAGAATAAGTTTTCTAAACTTACTGAGTTCTCATCCTCCATCTCTAATATATATGAGATTCCTTCATCTGATGGTGTTCCTGAGGGTTTTGTCCACTGAAGGGATAACCAAGTAACTCCAGCATTAATCAGCAAAGGACTTGCTGGTGTGGTTGGGGCAGTGCCTGAGGTATGATACAGGACTTCTTCACTAAAATCACTGTTTAAAACAGACAGTATGTAAACTAACTAGACACAATAATTAATATCTAAAAACCAAAATTCTTACTAAACACAGCTATGACAGTTTCTTGGACATATGCACAATGGGAAATTGCAAGCTGGTACACACAAACAACGTAACTTGCCCATGAGTCTGTCAGTAACAAAACATCTGAACAAGGTTAACATGTTCATAATTGAAAGATTCCTTTGTATGATATAATTACCATGTTTTGCTGACTGAAACATTTTGCTTTTTCATATTAATGCAATATTCTAAAACAGTAGAGCTTTATACACAATAATATACTAATACCAGAGTGTCCTTCCTGTTCAAAGTAAAAACAAGAAGGCATAAAAGCATTTATGGGAAGACCTCAAAACAAACTTTGCTTATGTGTTCCAAGCTTACTTTGAAGTGCTAGTTTCTCTAGTGATTCAGAAAAATGATAGAGTAATAGTCTCATTCAATGGTGAGCTACTTTAAAAATATTAAAGACTTATTGCAGAAAAAGAAGTACAATGTATACCAGTGGACTTCCTAACACAACTGTTACCCTTATCTGATTTAGATTAGATACACCTTGTGGTGAAAATACAAATAAGTTACATAAAAAGACCTACTGTGAAACAGAGGAATGCAAAAGTCAGTAAACAGGTACTATGCTTGCACAGATGGTCTGACATACAGCTAGACTGAAAAATCCCACCTGTTCTCAGCTGGCTTTGCTGCTTCTACATGAGATCTGAAGAATCACTTACAAGCCTAGAGCTAGTCTAGTTTTTTTAACCATATGAAACGAATGTCAAAGATGGAATTTGAATCTAAAAGCTAGGRATTATCTAAGTGAGCATCAGGAAGCCCTGAAAACAAAATCCTCTGTATAGCTTCAACAAAGGTATCAGTGAAAGAAATATCTCATGTGTTTTGAAACTGACTTTCCTGAAAAATCTCAATAAAAAGGTAACTCCACTTTCTCTCTTACTAAACCTAAATTATAATAATGCACATGTTATAAACTTTGGCCTGCATTAAGGTATTTTTGKCATTTAAAGAAAAAAAACTCTTACAGACAACATATTATCATGAGTGTTGATAGCACATGAAATAGACATAGTGTCTGTGTGGACATGCAGACTGTCAAAGAGATGTGTAGCAAGAAGTGAAAAAGTACAAAACGGGAGAAACCTTTTTAAATTTGTGGGAGTAGTAATTCAAGGAAATTTCTGGAATGGAGATTATGTGATACCTACAATATATTTACTAAAAAAAAGTCAGCACTTTATAGGCAGCCTAGAGAWAGCATGAAGAGAGGCTAGACACAAGTAGTATTTCTAACTTTACTCACAACAAGCTATTGAAGGAGTTACCTTACAAGCAGATACAAGGTAAAAAACCCACATCTTAAAAAGATTTAATCATTTTACTTGATTGAACCACTCCAAAATACACTGAAACAAACTGAAGAGTTCCAGCCACAGCCACATTTGACTGACTATTAAACAATTCCCTCAGAAGTACAATATTATCTATTTTTTGAAATAGATTTTATTTTTCCAGTTTTCTTTAGCCACTGTTTCATGTGAGGTTAGAATTTAATTTAAAAATTAGTAACTCAGAGATAAAATAGCTGTTCTTGTTAGTAAAATTATTTAAATAAAATTCTGTCTCCAGATGCCTGATGTTCTCAATGTTCTTCATAAGGAATAAACAGGCACTCTACACTAATAAATATTATTTCAAGAGACTTCTTAATTAAATAATACCAYGAAGACAATAAAGCACATCTTCACAAGGCTATGAAATATTGACTTGAAAATCTATTCAGTGTGATTAGTTTAAGGAGGGTACTTAACTGATCAGTGTCTTCAAAGCTAATGCCAGAGGAATCTGTAATATGTGCAGCTATTCCTAGAGGGTACATTTACACTCAGAGGTAAAAGGGGAACAGGAAGAGAGCCCGAGCACTGGATCCTGCCTAACTGCCAGCTCCCTCCCTGTCTTTATTTTTAACAGTTCCAACTAAATCTCATCAAGACAAAGTCCAGGAGCAACTCAAGAGAATAATTCCAGGAACATCATCCAGAAGGCAGTAATGTAATCAAGACTGTTGGAGCACACAGAAAGTCATTCTAGCCCTCTATAGTGTCCTCTGACAGTCGCCCAAAGCAGGTGCTTAAGGAAAGACACAGGAACAGGCATTATATGCAATGCTTTTCTTGAGTACTCTCCAAAGCCTCCAAACACATGCCTCAGATCTGCTGAGCCAGCCGTATTTTTCATGTCCTTAATAGCCTGCAGAAGATTCCTTGTGCCCAGCATGAATTTTGACCCTGGGTCCGGCTCCCTACTCTTCAGGCTGTCCTTCAACACTGCCCAAGCAGGCACTGTTGCTTCAAGCACCTCCTTCTGCCAGGTGAAGGACACACAATACGCATCCTTTATTTCATGCTATAAAAACACTGTCCTGGTGAGCTGCAGCACAATGCTAATAATATTTGAATTAAAAAAACAAATGCAAAATAGTAATTTTAGGCTGATGGCTAGGGAAACCCTATTTTTATGCCACATAGGACCTCAAGGTTCAAGTACTACTAGGTTGCACGGACACCAGCAGTCTGCTCTAGAGGAGATGAGCCCTGGTAGTGTGACTGTTAGTCAGGTTAATCTGCTTTGCCTGATGACGAAGAAGCACACTGAAGAACTAATGCACCCAGTGGTGCAAGCATAACTTGAGGAAACTTTTTTTTCCCAAGTTCTTATATTCTCTACTGAAGAGAGATGTCATCCATTCAAAACAAAGTTTGGTGCTCTACAGCTTCTGGAAAGTAGTAATTAAAAGCAAGAACTGCATATCCTAAGCATTTATAATGAGCTGTAGAACTTCCAAAGAATTCACTGACATGGTAATGTCATATTTTGTTTATTTCCCAGGGTAACAGGAGACTAACAGACACCTTAGATGAAGGGACAACATCCCAGTAATGGCACATGGCACAGAGCATAACACAGAGACACCAACTGGTGGCAGAGGGGGTTCTGCCAGACTTCTTGCTTCAGCAGAGTTACTGACACCTCTTTATGCTGTCATCACTACAAGTTTAAATTTAAGAAGGAATGATAAATTGCTTGAAAATTGCTAAACCAGCCTCAGGAGCTAACCGCAGGTCTAGCAGCATACCAAACCTCCCTTGAACCAAAAGCAACAGGCACAAGGTACCCTCTGGTCAGCACAGCAGCAGCACATGTTGCTTCCAAGAGAGGCTGAGATTTGTAGCATTTAGATGGTAAGTTTGCACATACACAGCAAATATAGTATGTAGTCATACCACGTCTGAACAAAATGCTGGGAATCACAGAGTTGCTGAGGTTGGAAGGGATCTCCGGAGGTTATCTCATCCAACCTCCCCTGCTTAAGCAGGGTCAAATGATTCATAGAACACAGGCCATCTGCAAAATGAGTAATTCAATCACATACTGTGAGTTAACTAAGCAGTTGGACTAGATGATCATTGTAGGTCCCTTCCAGTTGAAATATTCCATATTCCATTTCATACCATTTGGGCAAAAACCCCATTTTCTTTAAATGCCACCATATGTTTTTCCTAAAGAAGCACACACACACATGCATATGCATTCCATATTTATGTATGTAACAGCATTTACCTCATTCCCATGTCATTTTTGGCTGCTAGCCTAAAGGTGTACCCCATTGCTGGTGATAGTTTAGTGATCCTATACTGCTTCTGTTGACCATAGTAACACTGGCAAAACTCTCCATTTCCTTTTCCCTAAAAAGGAATAAGTAATCATATTATTCACCCTATTATATATGCATCCACCAATTAGAGTAACACACAAACATGAAGTAAACTCATTTTTGGAAATTAAATATAACTAAAGAATATCCCATATAGTGAGGCAGTAGTATATGAAACTTTCTATATACATTAAATTAGTGCCTTTTTTCCTTCCTTTTCATTACCCAGTTTCCTAGGGCTGAAAGAAAAAAAGCCATGAAGATTCTGCAGCTCTGCCATCTCAGGATAGCTGTCCAGGTAAGGACTGCAAGATGTTTGCAGGGACATAGTTGATCCACCCACTTATTAAAAAAGAAAGACTGTTAGAGCAAAATGATCCTTCTGTGTCAGCTCCTGAATGCAGTATTGAACTACAAGTGAAAAAGCCACTACATAAAGTGGCAGAATCACACAATTAAGATCTTATACTCCCGAGAAGAAAAATCGAGCAATAACTGTATTTTAATAATTGCTTCAGGAATTACATATTTGTCAGAAGTCCTAATTTTCTCACAACCTGATGTACACAGTCACATATAGCTACTTAAAAACCCTACAAAATTAAAAATACAATAAAATAACTTGCTTACTTCATCCCATTCTAAAAGATAACTGTGGATTTTGGAACCATTATCACAAGATGCCTGTAACAGGAAAACAAGAAAATTAGAACTCTAACTGGATACAAGACCACTTAAGGAAAAAATGCATGTGTGGGCCAAACCATGAGAAGAACAGTGGAAGGCACATGATGGTTTGCTTATACAGTTGTATTCACTTGCCAAGACAGTCCTAGTTCAGTCTCCATCCAAGGAATGCTTGTTTCATGTTTATGGGKTTTTTTTCTAATTTAGACCTTGAAAGGAATCAAACACTGAACTCAGTAATTTTATCTGCAAAGACTCCTTGCTTTTCTGTGAATCCTTCTCTTTTTACTGAAGCCCACATTTAACCCAGTACATCTATTTCCAGTCATGGAACTGTGACTGAAATTAGTAGGTTTAACAAAAATTTTCAATTTCAATGAACTGGTATTTTATTGATAAATCCACAACAATTCTGAAGAGTTTAAAATATTTATTTAAAAGRCTGTGATGCCATTCGTACCTTCCACTGAAGAGTAAGAGAATTTTTGGTCCGATTAGTTATCCTGGGCAGATTTGGAGTATCAGGTTCACAACTTGCTGTGGTAAAACTCTCTGCTTCTGAAGGGCTCCCCTTTACACAGTTGCATTCTACTTGGACTCTGAAGTGGAAAAGAATCAATAACATTTTGCTTCAAAATCTGTATAGTTTCCAAAGAAAACTGAACACTCAGAATTAAGTTACTGCCTTGCTGCTTCATTATTAAAATATCAGTGTTATAAATAAATAACTGGGGGAAACATCTTGGTCAATAGAAGTAATAAGAAAGAAAAGAGTCCTTTACTTTGGATGTACATCATTACTATCAGTCACCTTTAGTCTCACAATTATATTTGAAATATGTCTGTTATTAGCTGCACTTTGGTTGGAAAGTAACGGTAACATTTTGCAAGCTCATTATCTCTTGTAGAGATATTAAGTGATATTATGAATAATTCTTCTGCAAGTGCTTYCATCAGATGAGCACAATGARGCTGTTGATGTATTTTCAGAGTATCCTCTGCACTTATTGAAGACCTTGCTGAGTGTGTTCACCTTGTCCTTTTCTCTAGGAAAGCTATGAATTAACTCTCCACATGTTTCAAAAGAGTCAATTCTTGCTTCTGTCTCAGAGAAATGGCTTGTTTTTCAAAAAGCTTGTCTCCAAAAGGAAACACATGATATTCATCTGGCCTCCCCCTGCCCTCCAAGCTGTGCAGCTATGCCTTGCCTCTTCTTTGGGTGAACAGCACATTACTTTCTTCTGATTGATCTGTTCCTTTAAAAAAAAAAAACAACCAAACAAGCAACAAAGCCCTCCAAAAAACTCTGATCACTAATATACGATCTGGGTTGCCAGCTTATGAAGACACAAAAATCCTGATATATTTTTGGTGCATGAACAGAGAGTCACAGGAAATGTGAATTTATAGATTTCACAAACAGGGAGAAGGAGACATTCARACAGTGACTGAGGTTGAACATAAAATTGTTTGTGCTTGCATACGGTTGCAAATAAGTAATTTGTCAGTTATCTTCATGGTTGAGTCTTTCCAGTCTTCACTGAATTTTGTGCAGTGTTCACACTGGCAGAATTCTGTTTAGGAAGAGATTGGATGGCCAAGCCACCGATTYCCATGCATTGCCTACAACTACCAGAACTAAGCAAAAAAAAATCTGAACGTAGCCTGACAGAAAAGGACTTACACAGAAAAAAAGTTCTAGGCACTGACCCTTATATTCCATGAATTTTCAACTTAAACTTTATTGGATAAAGTACATAAATGCTACTAAAACCAGGAACAAAATCACAGAGGAACACCTGTACATGAAAGAGCTTCAACCCAATTTACTATTCCTCCTTTTCCTGACCTTGTGCTGCAGGCAGTACAGGGGGTCAAATTAAATGAGGGCTGCAATAAGAACAGACCAACCCTCTTTTGCTTTCAGTTTGGCAACCAGGACAATACTCTGGAAAACAGCTCTGGGAGGTGTAGACTCCTTCACACCAAGGACTGGGAATCCACCTCTCCCACTTGAGCAAATGTCAAAAAGGCTATTGTACAAGGCAAAACCCGATGTGAAAGGAGGCAGAACATTGTTAACTTGGACTCTTACTCTGACACACTTCMATTTCCTGTGCTTCCTACCAACTCCCTCCAAGTTGGTTCCCTGGTACACAGGATCTTGGGGTGCTCCACACAGTCAAGAGAGGCAAATCCCTCACGTGCTGGACATTCAGGCATGTCTAAGAAGGTACTCCCCACCTGCCATTATCTCTTGAGAAGGCACTTCATTTAAGGAGGCCTTCATTTCTGCCTTCACAATGTTATTTATTTGTAAACTGCTGTATTCATACTCATTTTTTTTTTAAACCAAGAATCATAGAATAGTTTGGGATGGAAGGTACTTTTAAAGGACAACTTGTCCAAACTCCCCTGCAATAAGCAGAGATATCTTCAAGGTTGCTCTCAGGTTGCTTAGAGCCTTGCCCAACTTCTCCCTAATGCTTACAGCGAGGGAGTATCCACCACCTCCCTGGACAACCTCTTCCAGTGTTTCACCACCCTCATTGCAAAAAACATTTTCCATTTATCTAGTCTAAACCTACCCTCTTTTAGTTTGAAACCATTATTTCTTGTCTTACCACAACAGGCCCTACTAAAAAGTATGTCTCCATCTTTCTTATAAGCCCCATTTAAGTACTGAAAGGCCAAAAAATGCATCCCTGAAGTCTCTAAGCTGAACAACTTTTGTGGCCCTTCTTGACCTACTCTTAACAGTCACTGTCCTTCTCGTGATGTGGACCCCAGCGCAGGACACAGCACTCCAGGCGGGGTCTCACCAGTGTGGAGTAAAGGGGCAGAATCACCTCCCTTGCTCTGCTGGCCACACTGCTTTTGCTGCAGCCCAGGATACAGTTGGGTTTCTGGGCTGGAAGTGCACACTGCCAGCTCACGTCCAGCTTTCAATCCACCAGGACCACCACACCCTTCTTGGCAGGGCTGCTCTCAATCCCTTCATCCCCCATCCTGTATTGATACCGGGGTTGCCCTGACCCAAGCACAGTACCTTGCACTTGGCCTTGTTGAACCTCATGAGGTTCCAGTGGCCCCACTGCCYAAGCTTGTCCAGGTACCTCTGGATAGCATCCTGTCCTTCAAGTGTGTCAACTACACCACTTGGTGGTTGACAATGCAACTGCTTTGTGTCATCTGCTGAAAGCACACTTGATCCCACTGTCTATACCACTGATGAAGATATTTGACATTACTGGTCCAATATAGACCACCCTTGAGGGACACCACTTGTCACTAATATCCATCTGGACATTGAGCCATTGACCATTATTCTGTGGCTGTGACCACCCAACCAATTCCTCATCCACCAAGAAGGATATTGTGRGGGACTGTCTCAAAGGTCTTGCAGAAGTCCAGACAGGTAACATCTGTAGTCCCCTTGTCCTCTGATACAGCCACTCAGTCATAGGCCAATAGGTTTGTCAGCCAGGACTTGCCCTTGGTGAAACTGTTGGCTGTGCCCAATCACATCCTTGTCCTTCATGCGCCTTAGCATGGCTTCTAGAAGGATCTGTTCCATGACCTTCCCAGGCACAGAAGTGAGGGTTACAGGTTGGTAGTTCCCACAGTTTTCCTTTCTACCCTTCAAAAAAAATGGGTGCAGTGTTTCTCTTTTTTCAGTCACTCAGGACTTCACCTGGCTGCCATGACTTTCAAATATGTTGGAGAGTGGTTTGGCAACTACATTAGCCAATCCCCTCAGGACTCTGGGATGCATCTCATCAGGTCCCACAGACTGATGTACAGGTTCCTCAGGTGGTCTCAAACCTGTTTTTCTCTTACTGTGGGAGGGACTTTTCTCCCCCAGTCCCCATCCTGAGGTCCATCTGCTGGAGAGGTACGAGAAGAGAGGTTGCCAGCGAAGATCAAGGCAAAAAGGTTGTTGAGTATCTCAGCCTCTTCTTCATCTGTTGTTACCAGTTTGCCAGTTGCGTTCATTTGGGAGGATTCGCTTTCTCTGATCTTTGTTTCTGGCTGACAAAGCTATAGAAGCCCTTACTCTTTGCATCCCTTGCCAAGTTCAGCTCCAGATGAGCCTCCAATATTTAAAAAAAGAGAGAAGAACAACACCTAACCACATCTTCCCTATCCTGTGCTATTTCTTCTGACCTACTGAAGTAGTAAAGTCTGCTAGAAGGGTAGAATTACACTGAGTTGGGGGCATACTTTGCAGTGCATATGGAGTCACTGATCTACTGGAGTAAAGGAAAAGCAGCATAATGTGACCTTCAGGTGGCCAAGCAGGGAGCATCTTCCAGGGCAAGGTACTTTCCTCTGCTGCTTGTGGAAAATTGAGAGAAAGCAGCATCTACACCTGTCTCCAAGGACAGAAAAAGGTCACTGTGCTGGCACAAAGGATGTGCTGGTATAAAGGCATGGATGTAGGATAGGGGTGAACCAATCTTGTCTTATGTTTTCCAAAATGGACTGAGTAGTCATTTAAGCCAAAAATGTGGATTTGTGACTCAAAAGAGGGTGAGAAGGGGTAAAGACCATCTCTGAAGACTAAGACATATACACAGAAACAATGAAACTTAAAACATTTCCACTGAATTTAATGAAGAGGAAGTGAGATACTCACTTTGCATGGTAATCTGTTGCTGGCCTGAGATCATTTACAGTAACTTTATTTTCTTCTCCACTGGAAAGAGATAAAAGTTTGTTTGAAATACTATTTCAGAATTCCATACATTTATAAAAAAAGACATGTATCATCTAACTCACTCAACCTAACACATCTTATGAAATGCATTTGCTAATGGTTTGTCTTTTGCTAAATATAGCAATATGTAAATGCATTTATCTTTGTAGAGGCTACTTGCATTACTCCTGTTCTTTTGCCCTGGTGGTTTTGGGGCACTTTTTTGTTTGTTTGGTGCTTTCTAAGAACTAGCATTTATTYTCCTCTTTACTCAGTAAGACAAGCTGCATGTGTATGCATGTATGTTATTACTCAAAAAAACCATTGAAGTACTGGGCCCTGTAGAAGCTCAGTTCAGCCTTGCAAGAACAATTACCTAAAACTGTATCTGACTGCACATACCTACTTGTTAGAGCCTAGTAAACAGAAAAGGCATCAAAGTAACATCTATTAGTCTGCTTTTGCTGAGATCAGCTTATGCTAGCAAAGGTCATTTATTTTCCTCTAGTTTATTGGATAGGGATATTCCACTTGTGATTACATGAAATCCATGGAAGATGACTAAGATAAACTAGCTAGATACAAATGTTTATAATCATTAGAGAGCTCTATACCCTTAATTCTAAATTTTACTGWCATGTTTCTCCAAACTGCAAAAAAATGACTGAAGACCATTGGGTTAGGAATGAAACAACTGAAGACTTTTGTTTGCTTTGCTGCTGTTATGAGTTGTGTTCTGTGTGAATTTACTTTTTTTCATATCATAAGACCATCTCTTACCAAGAGCAATTTCAGGGAAGGGAAGGATAACCTTACTGGAAGCAGGAGCATGTGCTGACATAAATAGTAATAAATACAATTTATATTTCTCACTACTTGTATATCTCACTGTTTGAGAACCCATGGTGCCTAGTGCAGCTGGTTGAAATACAGCAAAGGTGGTATTAAAACATGCCTCCAACATGTAGGAACAAAGTCTTTACATTCCAATAGATGGCAGAGATTTCAGTAATAAAATGAAACAAATTCTACTGAGAAAAAAGTATCAAATTTCAAGATAGAAGTTACACAAAGCTGCTAATCATGTAACTTTCTGGACAACAGGCAGATTTTTAATGAGATTTTAAGCCACATAATGCAATGCAGCAGCAATTAAATAAAAATAACAAACACCTACATGTATACAGTTTTGTACTTTCCATCTTTTCCAGTACTTGAAATCATCACTTCATAAGTATAAACCTCTGGTCTGTCGTTCTTGTCAGTGTCTTCTCTAGTATCACTGGATGGAGGGGACCACATAAGCAGTGCTGTTCTYGCCTGAATATCAGATACCTGTAGAAACACAGCCTTGAGATCTCTGCCATTTCAGTGTTATTGTATATAAACACTACTTTGCCACAAAGGATGAAATAAGCGAAAAAAAAAAAATCACATACCATTACCAAATCAGAGTATTTATACTGGTATAATAGCTACTAACTAGTTTTTACAGATGAAATCAGGCTGGAAATACAAGGAATGCCATGAGAAAAATGCAATCCCGGGCAGGGGCTGAGGGCAGAGACACCTCTCGGTACCCAACGCCACCCAGTGGGCTGCTGAAACACGGACTGTAGTGCTGATGAGGCACAGGAGACAGCAAAGCACAGCCTGGGACATCGGGCACTTCATTAAACCGTGCTTCCAGCACCTTTTCTTTCAAGCCACAGGGACTATGATTTTTTTAATATCTTCTTGTTTCTTATGAAATATATAGAGATGTAAGCATGCTCACAAGGTCCACTTACATATACACATAAATATATAGAGACAGTATCCTGAAGAATTCCTCTGGTGGTGCGRCCTACCCTTTGCAGAAAGGCCTGGGTAAGAACAGTTGATGTGATAGAAATATGAGTATGACCAGTGTGTGTGAATGCAACACCTCCAACGATCTGACAAGTGTTTGGTCCAGCAGACTAAACATGCTCAAGGCAGTGACCCTCAAGGAGGTTAAATGGAAACCAAGAATCACAAAGAGACTCCTGAAACACAGAAGCCATCAGCTTCAGAAGTGTATAAGTGGCGTGAAAATTTGTAATGGGGGGGGCAAGAAATGCTGGCATGGAACAGAGCAGTGACCAAAACCTGGCCTGACAGCGTGAGAAATTGCTGCCTCCATCCAGGCCTGACGGATGCCGTGAGTAGCTGCACCCCAGCTGGCGTGGCAGGAGTTTGGGGTGCAGCAGGCACAGACTCACAGCTCGAGTGGGTGCATGTGACCTGCTGGAGAGCTTTCTCAATGGCCTGTGGATTAACAGATTGTAGGGAACAGATTGTAGGGAACAACAGATTGTAGGGAACAACACAGTTACACACAAAGCTAGCAAGGCACCCATGTCTTCCAAAGGAGACGCACGACTAGGGGCATCCATGCTCCCAGAAGAGTGGGTGCTCCTTGAAACCCACATGTGCTGCAAGGGGCTGAGGATGCTCATGTTTTTGTAGGTGATTGCACAGGTGCATGCAGGTGATTACAAAGTTTTAGTATCCTTTATAGAAGGATGCCTAGAAATTAGTGGGTGTTTATAAGTATTGCACATCTGCTGTTGTGGTTTATGTGTTGCACTCCCCTACTGTTTCCAATCATTTATAAGAGAACTGAAAACATTTCATTATATGAAATGACTAGTTTTACAGTATGACTGTAATATATGTCTATTTTAGGAATAATTGCTTTTGAAAATCTATTACCTGAGTATCAGAATCAAAAAGCTATTTTCACAACTGGTCCTCTCAAATTGCTATAATCTACTGAACTAAAAAACTGAACGGGTCAACTTCAAGAAYGAAGCAGAGAGGACATGACTTACTCATAGCAAACAGAAAGGAGGAAAAATCAAACTATGTGAGCCTCAATGTCTTGGAAATAATGTCACTAAACCCTTATGCACTCACAAGACTGTACATCGTATCCTAAAAGGGATTAATGCTGGTAGGAMTACAGTCTGAAGAGGTAGAGGACTGGTAGAGGACTACTTCTGAAGTTTCTCTTTAAAATCTGGTAAGAAAAATTCAACTACTCTCTTGATGCAATCACAAACCAGACTAACACTATCTATAACCATCTCAGRAAAATTCTAGCATTTCTGGAAGCCTCTGGAGTTGTGGGAGCACCCGATAAAAGTTCCCTCTGTGACACAAGGAGGAAAAAAGTATTTTTGAAGAACAAAGATTTAAGATCAGAAGAATCCACTATTATTATGTGCTCTGAGACACTGGAGTGGCTTTTTCAGAAAACTTGGCATTACTTATTACTTTGTATRCTTATGCAAGCAGCTGCAAATGATTCTGGTTGCAGCTCTGAGCACTGTGTGCTTCTGCAAAGCAGAGTACAATACTTGAGTCAGGCCCTAGCACTGTGGAAGCAAGAGGTGGGCACATCTTCATTAGCAATCTAGCTTGCCGAAGTGAATCTCCTCATTAACTTTGTTACACAGGCCGTTTGGGTCAAACAAAAGAGCAGTTTTAGCATGTGCATTCACAGTGACCCAAGACACTTAACCGTGAGTGAGGCGCATCACATCCTGGAAGTCCACAAACATAGAGAACCACAAAATATGATGCCCTCCAAAGGGATTTACATGCTATATAACCAGCCCTCAAATTCTGAGTTCCTATTGCCTCTTCTTATTAAATACTCAGCCTTCTGTGCCATTCTTCTTTTTGCTTTACCCTTTTCAGGTCTTCTCTTCTGCTTGCTTTGCTGTTTGGTTAACAGATATGACAGCTGGTGAAGACTTTGCTCAAACACTGAGGTGTATCTGCAGAACCACTCCAACTTGCATCTGGGTATAAACAGTTCAAGACCTCCCTAAGCAGAAGGGTCATCTGGTGGCCGTATCATGTTACCAACTTGACTTAACACTGCCAGGTATGAAAGGATGAGGGATCCATATGGGGAGAAATTCAAGGAAATTAGAACTTAATAGGAGTCTGGAGGTAGCAAAATTCATGCATCCCATACTACATAGAACTGAAAGGTATTTGTGAATGAAAGTACAYGACAGAGACCAGCACCTGATTTAGATGTGCGTGCCCTGGACCTGGGCATTGAGACATGGGACAGCCCAGGACAGGTCATAGCCTTCAGCATTATTCCAGGCTTTCTGGAGCAGGATATAATGCAATTGACACTGTACCAGACAGCACCCTGTATGATCATCTGATCATATGACCATCACGACAGCCAATACTGTCTGTGCTAGCACTGCTCACCCAAGTAACAGAGTGCTGATGGAAGCCCAATCCTCACAGTGAGTGCTTCAACCAAAACATTGATAAAAAATCTGCAAGAATATTTCTGATAAGAATGACAAAGAGGTGTGAAAAAACAGTGTCCTGGTTCACTTGTGGAAAMGAGAGGAAAACATCTCCTTGATGAAACTGTGGGCATTGCTTGTGATCCTGCAAGGCCTAAGTAGTTAACACAAAACTCCTATCACATCACGCTACACTCCCCCAAGCTGCAATATCTTCCACCCACTCACAGCCCTGACAGTCCCTTGCCTCCACAAAGCATAAGCCTCTCCAAGTGCTGGAATCTGGCTTTTTGCCTTGTGTACACTATGTATCTGTAGGAGACTACCACTGGCTATGCCTGTGATGTCTTCTGAGGCCTGCAGAGATCACTTATACGCACACAGCTGCATATGATGGTGTTCAAGGAAGGACATGGTGGGCAGGGGAAATAGTGTGCTTGCCTAAAAGGCATGGATGCTTGAGTGTTGAGGGTAGAAGGAAGTGAAAGAAAACAGTACTGGCACTCCATTGCTTTTCCCTATGTCATTAGCAACAGAGCAGAAGACTCCATCTGTTGATCCATTCTTCTCACAATCTCATTCAGAGAGAGCTCAGAGTTTCACTTGGCAATGCAGYCATTGGTAACACCCCAATTTCAGACAGCTCCCACCTCCATGCTGCTTAGCCATCAAAGACACAGGGGCACTGAAGACACGTCAACACACAGCAGGACACCAAGTGTTCAGAACTTCCTCTATAACTACAATCCCTGCTCAGCCCTTGGAGCACCACAGAATCACAGGATGGTTGAAGTTGGAAGGGACCCCTGGAGGTCATCTGGTCCAACTCCCTTGTTGAAGCAGGGTCATGTAAAGCCAGCTGCCCGGAACTATGTCCAGACAGCTTTTCAGTATCTCCAAAGATCGAGTCTGCACAAACTCTCTGGACAAGTCATGCCACAGCTGTTATCCTCACAGTAAAAAAGTGTTTCCTGATGTCCAGAGGGAACCTCATGTGTTTCAGTTTAGGGCCATTGCCTCTGGTTCTGACGCTGGGCACACTGAAAAGAGCCTGGCTCCATCCTCTGTGCACTTGCCTTGCAGATATCTATATACACTGATAAGATCCCCTCTGAGCCTTCACTTCTCCAGGCTAAACAACCCCAGCTCTCTTGGCCTSTCCTCATCAGGCTGTAAAGAAACATATGAAAGAAGAATCAAGACTAGGGCAGTAAACGGGGGTGAGGATGCCTGGGAAGTGAAGGGAAGAAGGTACATAGCTAATAAATGGAGGAAGTAGCCGACTGACTGGACAATCCCATGGCAAGCTCTTCCTGGAGTTTCAGTTGTATGGACTGCTCTACAATGGGGAACACACCCTGTTTCTACTCAGGCAAGATGGTGGACTGAGGACTGCAGTGAAGATTTTTGGAAAAGGTGTGCAAATCTTCACAGAAAGGCTGAGACCAGGGAAGGTCCAGATGATGAAAGAAAAAAACCACAGGCCTGCTCTAAAATGCAAGAAACTACTGAATTTGGCAAAAATGCTTTAAAGAGTACATACACAAAAATATGAATTAGTTTTACAAACTGAAAATAAATTTTCAAGATTTTCAAGCAGGTAGGTCAGAAATCCAGTGCTGACAGTCACCTTTGCTGGTGAATTTTAAGTCTCTCTTCCCTGGAGGTGCCAGAGACTCTTAAAGAGAAATAGGTCATATTTTTTCTCTACTTTGCAAGTAAGGTTTTCCATATTTGGTGATGTTTCCATAATCTTGCCAGGTATCTCTCTCACCTAGAGATATGTGGTATATAAAATTGTTTCCTGAACAGTTAAGACTAAACAAAGTTACAGGAAATTGAGAACAGATTCTCCAGTAAAAGATTATGTTAAGCATCATATTCCATTAAGCAGCATCATTATGCTACTGGCAACGTTATAATATCTTTCTGTATTTTTTTTTAATAATTCTGTTAATACTGAGATTCACAGAATAGCCAGGAAGAATTCTGCATAATAGGTATCAAGACAGTTTCACCTTCATAAATGTTAATATACTAAAAAGTACTTTGGTTGCTTACATTTCAGTGACTGGAAGTTAAGCGAATTTGCTTTAGCATGGAAAGTTACAGACCCTTTAAACTTACGAGAGAGAAAAGGAGGTCTAACTGTACAAAATAGCAACACATACATTCTGATTTTATGGAAAGCATTTGTTACTTACCACTGGCTTGGCTATATTAGAAAGAAGTGCTTCCAGTGCTTTTGTTTCTTCATCCTTTTCTTAAAAAACAACATCAAAGCAGAAAAGAAGTACCCATGAATACTCCTCAGTAACTTTACAGTGAAATAGCTCTTAAAATTCAACAACTACATACAGAAGAAAGTATTTATAAAATAGAACATCTTGCTAACTTGCATTCATCTAAGTCAACATAAAACCAAAAAAGCTTCCAAAGAAGTTGTTAATATAAAACTATTTCTAAATCCCTTCTATGCTTTATGGAATACAGAAAGCCTGGTTATCATTTATTAATGTATAACTTCAAACTGCTGCTCTGGAGAACTTAAGATGTTGGATGAGATATTTACCACAGATTTCTTTTTGGATGTAGATGTAGTCAAGCTACAGTAGTTTAAATATGTTATTGAACATCAGCTGGAAGCCTACTGGTAACACTGCTGGCCTCCCTCAATTGCAAGGGAAACAATCTAAGGAGTTTTGTGTCAGCTGAAGGCATAGTTGAGCTTTATAAAGGACTGACAGTTTACAGAAAGTGTTTTATGTGCTTTCTCTAACACGATATTTCAATTTTATTATCTCAATAGTCCAAGTGAACAGGCTACTCAGTTTTGAAGGTGTGGCCAGGCATTTTTAATTCATTTAATCTGCCTGAAACTAAACATAAAAGAAAAACAAAGCCTGACAAAATTCTTTAAAGAACACAGATCAGATCTAATCACAACTTTGTTTCTAAGATAGTTTATGCTGTTGAAACTAATAAAATGCTTTTCTGACTTGTTCGACAATTCTAAGGCACTGACTTCTGTTTGACAAGTCTAAGTCTCAGTACATAATTTTCTCCAATGTCTCCTGAAATAATTTTGAAAAGCAGACTTTCCCATTTTTCATATAAAATACTTCTAAGGAAACAGCACCGTCATTTTTTCAACATACGTAAACAACAGTACATTTTGTCACCTGTGCCTTGGTAAAGTTAGCTCACAGATAAACACCACCTAACAGAAAGTAAACTGAAGCCAAGATAAAATGCCACTCTGGAACTATAGTGACTAGAATTCAAGTTTGGAGCAATAGTTCCCAGCTTCTGACTTTAGGTTGTATCTCAAAGGTGACCCTTGGTACTAAGCTTTCACAGGGCATCATCTACACATGTTTTTAAACAGCTCTCATAGGTTGAGATTTCCTGGTTTTGATTAGATGTACTTTCTTCATAATTCTTTTGGTTTACAGCAATCTAATATACATTGGCACAAAATTATCATCTCAAAGCAAACTTCAGAGAACTGAGAAAAATCATGGTTTGTTTCCCTCAGCATCACCAGCTACAGCTCCTTATTCTGAGAACACTGTTCTTGGCTGATGCCAAGTCTTTCATGTTGCATTCAGAATCTGAAGGGCTACGCCAGTGATCTCAAAGCTGCATAGTGACACATAATCAGATTTGACAATGACTGTATGATTGACTGAATTCAGTCTATCTATAAGATCACAAGCTTTCCAGTTAAAGATATTAATAATAAGCACACACCCTGTGGTAGAGTCTTAGAAAATGTGAACTCACAGGGAGTAATGTGAGGATCAGCCTTTTTCTACAAGGGCCTTTCAACAATGAGTTGGTAGTGATAAGTCAATTTTATGTAACAGCAGTATCTCTTTTACAAAATATTCTTCTTTATCAAGTTGAATGTAGGTTTCCTGATTCAGACACTTGATTCTTTCCATGTTTTCTACAATATCAAGCAGGCCATCAATATTCAGTGATTCCTTAAAATGCAAGCACTCTGAACAAAGCAGAGATTTTTCTTTAAACAGTGTTATGAAGTATGGCTCATAATATTTTCTCAAATTCACATGGAAACTTCATCATCAGTAGTTGTCGTTCTCTTAGGCCCACACTCCCATGCGAAGAGCAGGTCGATCACCCTTAACTCCACTTTTCTTAAGTCAGAGCAGTTACAGGCTGCTACTCAACTTCAAGACTGTCAAAGTGTGGTGYTCTATCTACAAATGTTATGCTCAGCCAGACACTGGACTTGCATYACATATTAATATGTGTATATATGTGGTATTTTTGATAACACTTACCTTCTACTTCTGTGTCCATCTGAGAATTACTTTTTCCTTTACCCAAAGACTTGCATTTGGTAGAACCTGTGCTTATACCAGCTGCATCTTGTCCTTTTGTAAGTCCATTATGTTCACTTGTAGGAGAAGGACATTTCTGAGGAGATGATGGAGGACTGTTTAACTTATCCTTCTGAGTTCCATGTCGATCTTTTAACTTTTTTTGTAACCTTTCATAAGTTTTACTAGACCTTTCATCTCTAAAGTTGGATCTTCCATGAGCAGGCAGAGTATCTAAATGAAAGAAGGAAAAAGAATCATTAAGAACAGAATCTAATTAAAAATCTACCTAACAATGCTATGTGAGTTAAATGCACACTTGTGTGCAAAATTGTATCTCTACTCCTATTTGAAAACTGAAGTTTCCAGCAGGTAAAATGATACACACTAAACGGACATTAACAACATGTTAGGGGAGAAAGTGTAATCTTTCCGTCCCCCATCTTTTCTCCACTTAAAAATTATTCTTGAAATGTTTCTATAACCTTCCTTGAGCTGTAAGGTACAGGATAAAGTCTATACAAAAAAAATGTGCTATTTTATTACACTAGAGGAGGTTTGATCAAATGTCAAATAAAAAAATCCCTTAGTTTAAGTTTTGGAATGCAACTAGAGCTCTATTACTTTAATGATGCTTCAGCAGGAATCAACATGGAAGAAACCCATAAAAGCATAGAAAAATAGAACCTATGATCCTGGGGGCAAYGGAAAGACAATAAAACACTGAAGACAGTATGGCTAGGCCTTGTAAGTGCACTATACCTGTACACAGTAACCTGAGGCATTGCTGCAGTATCACCAAAGTCTCATCTCCAAGTGAGAAAGTGGCTTTGGAAAAGAGTCAGTACTAGACTAATGATAATATTAAACTGCAAACTGGTGAACTTTTCTGTCCAATTCTAACATTTGGATTCATTTCAACTTTATGTTTTGAAACAGTTTACTGACTTAAGATATTAAAACTATGTACCAAGTCTTTCCTTAGTGTAACCCTGCCTATGATAACTGATGAAAGCTTTAAAAAAAAAAAAATTCCTTCAGAATCTGCATAGAATTTACTCATTTTCAGGTAAGTTGGATCAGTCAGTCCAAATAATACATTCATTATTTGTTATTCCTTATGCGATAGGAAGTACTGAAAATAAGATCAAATAAAAACTTTCTTGCAAAGACAGAAATCAAAAAAACTAGAGAATGTCTCAGTTTCTGGGGTTTCTTTAGGTCAGCTTAATTCCCAGAAAGCTTGACAGAGGACTTCTAGATAAGCTGTGACTATTTAGAAATGTGATTTTCACTACCATTAGAGAGCTCAATGTTCCTCTTGGGGAACTACCATGCTCTGTGAGCATCTGGGGTGGGGTTTTTTTTGGTGGGTTTTTTTTCCCTTAAATTTAGATTCCTCAAAGCCTTACAGTGGGCTTTGACTTTTGAAAGCTAAAGCCAAAGTCAGAGATCCAGAATTAAATACGAAATCTGTAGCAGATAAATAAAAAATTACAGTATTAATCCTCTAATTTCCTAAACCCAAGGGCCTCTTACATATATACTGAAAACAAAGCAAACAAAGAATCCCACTTCRTTTTTTTTTACATTAGCAGTTTAGCAAATTATCACTGAATTCATATTTAAAGTGATATAATCTGGCAGCAGAAATTTAAAAAAATATTATTCCATTCAGAAGTATCCTTTATCTTTTATGCATTTAATTATCATACTCCAATTTCTTAATTTAGCAAACTAAAAGCAAACAACTGCCATCTATAGGAAATCAGGAAATTAATAAAACTACAAACAAGCACCCAAAGAGCATCTAGCAATGTACTGTTATCAAAGTAGTGCAAGAAGAAATAAAGTAGAACATAAGAACACAGAAACACTAAGAATTCCAGGAAGATTGAGATATTGGTATAGTCTCATCTGACCACTTTGTACATCCTGACTATTTAAACTCAGCAACTATATGAAGGCSATTTTCAGATTATTTTAGTACTATCATAGTACGTTGAGACGTTGTGTTTAGCCTCCCTCTCCATAGCTTCTAGCTTTYGCTAAAAACAGCAACCTAGAGTTGCTCTCAAAGTCTTTCAAGGTTGGCACCAGCCTTATCTAAAGAAAAGCAAGTCTACCAGAAAGGTAAATATTAATCTCACAACCCAACTCCTGAGTTAGGACATACATACACTTTGCCACTAAAATATATTAAAGGCAGATGCCAACGGCACTACCATGGACTGCTTCAGCTACTGTATTAAGTTTAGGTTAGTGGCACCTCATTACTCCAACTGGACTTCAAAGTGACATTCAATTAAATGCATACAGTTTTATGAGAAATGGACTGCTTTTTTCCTTAATCAATATTAAGAATTCGTATTTCATGCTTCAAACAGGATGCTTGGAAGACATGAGATCTCAGAACAGTGCTCAGGTATGGATTTAAATGCTGAATCACTACAAACACTTTCTGCATTGCTTTCCTGGGAAAATCTGTAACTGATACATGTAAGAAGTAATCTCTGTGTTTAGTGGCTCACTGAATAGACAAGTTAAATAAATTAAAAAAACTTCTGGAATAATAAGCTTCAGTCAAATCAAGGCTGGTATCCTCATAAAATTTTTTGTGTAAGACTCCCATTCAAGCTCTAAGTCTTGCTTGATAAAGCCCACACAACAGTGTAACAGATGCTGGAAATTAGCMGAACATTATTCCCTTTGACAGAACTTGCAATATTTGATGAGCTACTTACCCACATCCCCATAGACTTGTGAAGTGTGATACTGTGGAATGTACTGCGTTGCCATGTCACCGGCTCCAGTCACAGGTGAGTATATGTGACGTGGCGGAGGGGGTATCATGGCTGGAAGAGGAAGGAAGCCGGGTAGTGGGGGATGTGGAGGCCTGTGGATCACTGTGTGACCACCAGGATGAAATTCTGGAGCCTGGGGAACCACCACAACCCTTCGAACACCGTTATCCTCAATAACCTGTACAGTGAGAGACACCATGTACCAAAAGAGAAATGACAGTCTGAAAAGTATGTTTCTATAGATACTTAAACAAAATTAGGAATAGTAAATCTCTTAAATTTGAGGAAAGAAAAACAGGAGATACCAAGAAAAAAAATATAGGACAATTAAAGGCCTATCTACATTTAGTGTATTAACTGCAGCAATGCCATTAATTTCTCAACGTGGTGGGGAAGAAAACTGTTAAAAAATCTGACTGTAACAGTATCTTACAAACAATCTGGTGTATTTATGGCACGAGCCTAGCTTCTCCCAAGGGTCCCATTTCCACTCTCATTCACACTGCTTGTATGCTACACTGCTTGTAGGATTTGTTCTACAGCATAACAACTAGATTGCTCCCTAGAAATCAACTGGTGAATTGACAGATCTCACTCTGCATAAATAGTGAGAGAAAAGGCAAGAAGTGTCTGGTTTTTGCTCTGTCTCCAACTCAGTTCACCAAAACTAACCCAGGAGACACTTGTCATACTGCCCCTGCAGAGTGCAGCAGCCATCACTGCATCAAGCTGTTAGCAAACAAACTACCAGGATGGTAGTCAGCCCTCTCAAAACTCCTTCACAAGTCAAGTAGTTGGGCCTTTGTGGCAGCCTCTGCCAGACTAAGTACTGCAGGGGCTTGTGAAAAATTAGGAAATGGGAGATGTGACAGGACAGCCTTTGCCTGAGGGACCCGAGTGCAGCCCTTAGCAATGTTGCCAGAAGTTCCAAGAAAGGGCAGCAGCATCTGCAATTCCATGGTGAGAATCTGTAAGATGCAYGGAGCTGACATGTGCTGTGCATGGTACTTGTAGCACGTCTGGGCTGCGCAGCACGTGGGGCTCTGGTGGAGAGCAGGCACAAGGGCACAAACTGTACAAAGTACTGAAGCAGAAAATGCTCTTCACTAAACGAGAGTGGGTCATCAACYAGACCAGAAACAAGGGGCTGCCCCTGAAGCACCTCACATCATTACCCTCTCTAAATGTTTGTATCAGTACTGGTACATTCACGTAAATACATGACTGTTGGTGACACCTAGAGACCAACTTGGCATAATTTGACTTGTGTGTGTCATGGCATCAGTAACTTTAGTGTATGGGATGCCAACGAATAAACTATTCCTCATTTCCTAGTAAAATGCTGTAGAATGATGTCACAGAAGAAACTGAAATCTAAGGCAGTTATTTATCCCGAAATTTATCTYGAAAAGGGAGAGAAGAAGAATGGAGTATCACAACTACATTCAATAGCACAGGACAAAGCAACCCTATGAAATTAGTTTTCACTGACATTTGAAATGAGATGGGGACATCTACACATACATCAATAAATATTCTGGTGCAACAGGAACAGATCAATAGATCAGAACACTTCATGCCAGGCTGCTTTCAGCTCCATTGTTTAAGGTTAATGGTATCATGCTCGGCTAGATTTAGCCCCGTGCCCTAGAGTGAATGCTTCTACCAAGTTCACGAGAGAAAACTGCTTGGAGGATCATTGGTTTTACCATGTCACCATAGGGGTTGGTGTGCATCTGGTACGTCTGGAACAGAGCTTCTGCTTTTGTTTTCTCTGACAGCAACCTAATTTGTACACTCCAAAATTATCCTGCCAGCTGAACCCATGCAAGGTAAGTGAGGTTGGTCTAGGAAATTGTTTCAAAACTTCCCCACTGTGCTGAGAGAAACAGTGCTGTAGATAGAGCCACATGCTCCTGGTATGGTAGAATGAAGATCTCTCTGCATATGTAACAACATTCAGAAGACACAGAAGTATGTACACAATGGAGCTGACCCCACTTKACTTAGATAAATAGACAGTTGGAAAATAATACGTTACTTAACTGAACACAGCTTTAGAAAACATGCATACCATATGACTTTAAAAAATGTGTTATTTTCAGTATACAGAAGTTGTCCCTTATTGGGAAAGAGTAATTAAAGACAGCTCTATTCAAATCTGTGTAACCATAGCTGTGTGGTATCCTAAAGGCAGAATATATTAGCAGTAAATACAACAACTTCTGCTGCCCACTGAAATTCTCTAAACACTGAAATGTAGTTTTAATTATTTAAGTCCTTTTTGCTTAAAAAACCCCCAGAATACCGCAATTTATTATGATTTTATGAGTAGACTCGGATTATTTTGGAAGTAGCTTCCATTAAAAAACAAACTAGCTACGTAGTTTATAACTTGTTTCCTTGGGTCTGCTAATAGCCTCAGTAGCTTAGAAATAGTCACCCAATTCATAACAGCAGGGATCTTACGTTTAACAAGTCTGTAACTGTTTCCAGATCAAACATCTGCTCCATGGTAGGCCTCTAGCAGACAACTACACAGATAAAAACCCTCCAAAAAGCACTCAGAGCATCATGCTAAGTATATAATTTTAAGTTAAAAAAGTAAACAAGCTCTCTATTATCCTAATTGTGCTAGCAAAACATGCGGTTCTGGCACAGGCCTGTTGGTTGAGTGAACCAACCAAACATCACTGGAAAACTCACTACAGACAGTGAATATAGACAGCCTGTAGAGGATGAGTAAAGATGTGTTTTCTTTCAGAGTTTTACAACTACAGTTCCAAAAGAAGAGGAAACGAAAAGSAAATTAGCTGATAAATTACTTTTTAGCTATGTGATATAAGAAAAATACATCTTTTTTTCAGTGGTTATCCCCAGCTTCTAACAGAGGACAGTATTCTGTATCACTGCCAAACAGGAACTGAAGCAAGGAGAGGCATAATATAACTAAGTGAAAATGGAGAGACAAAAGATGGTTATGTTGAAGTTCTTCCAGGCTGACAGCTTTGGACATTTAGCTGGTTTCCTATTCATCTCAAAATATAGCTGCAGCTGCTGACATTTAAAAACATACTATGCTTGAAGAAACCATGGAAGTTACTTTGCTGAGACTGTAGTAAATCCAGGAAAACTCTTAGCTCAATAACGTTAGACTTTCCTGTTTGCAAGACTACTATCAAATCTTCTGGCTTGTAAATGGAACTTCCATCATAAGCCTCAAAGGCTGGTGTTTTGTCAGCAGTAAACACTTCAGAAGGCTTATAAACTACAGGTTTTCCTGGACTATGGTACTTCTCACATGAAAACAGCAGACTTGAGCTCATTCCACCTGTACTCTGAGCTGGATAAATGTGAGGCACCTTCTGTTTCAAAGGTCAGAGTGTTGTGTTAAAACAACACCTGCTTGCACTAACAAACTCCAGTGAAAGGCTAATGAATGTGCCCCAGCAGGGCCTAGCCCTTCAGCACCTTTGCTTCAAGTTGTCCTCAAAGGAAGGATAAACTAATTTAAAAAATATTTTTCAGATTGGCACAGGTTACACAACTTTTTAAATATGTACTTCATCAACTAAAACTAAACAGGAAATATGGTAAAATTCTGATTTTCACTTATCTCAAAACTACYTTCAGTTCTTTAAAAATGAATTCTAACAGGAATCAAGACTTTTTACTATGACCTGAAGATAAATGGACTTTCATGATTATTTATAAGTCATTTTTCTTCTGGCTGTTTGGGAACTTAACTATGAAGGACATGTAGAATCAACCTATCAGCCAAACTTTCAACAGATGAAAGATAAAATCAGAGTAGTAATCTGCCTGCCCTAACAACCTTTTCTTTGGCTAGAGGACAATTTTTTTAACGCTGTTCGGATAATTTGTCCTACACCTGCTAGACACTGTGGCTTTTTGGTTGTACTTTACATATTGTAGTCCCTTCCCAGTGTACACCACTGCATGCACGCTAAGTCAGAATTAGACAGGTCAYAACCACAGAATATCTTGACAGAGACTTACATCATGGGGAGTGGTGTTCATCTTCTTCAACGTCCTTATCTGACCTACTAACCCCTAGACTTGTTCTACACCATCTAGAAGGCCACACATCTCATTATAATACACACGTCAGAAACAGCCAAGAGAAATCATCCTTTTAGTCTGCTTTAAAGGATGTCCAGGTTATCTAGCTCACATTTAATTTTCAGGCATCTAAATTAGGAATCACACAGCAGCGAAAAAATGAGAGCTCCATTTTAAGATAAGTGGTAGAAACACCTATTACACGATAACTTATTCYCAATGGACAGCTGACATTTTTTCCMTGTTGTTTGCTTTACTTTTTCAACTGACCTGTTTTTCTCCTTATCTGCAGGGAACTTCCCAGACATGAACTGTGTACATGTATAAAATTATAATGCTGCCAAGAGAAAATACCTACTAACACAGAAATCAGTACAGGTCCTGCACAAGGAGCTATCTGGGTCATGGTTGCATTTTATATTCTAAAGGCACCCGGTACATTAGGATTCTGAACTCAACAAGGAATGTGCTTGTTATTGTCATGTACGTAGTTAATATAAAACTAAACAGGCACATACACAGCATGAGAAGTCTCCCATCTCAGAGATATTGTGGGACATCTCCCCTTATTTCCCTGCTTTAAGACAGTGACTGAAACCTAGCAAATTATTTTACTGAATGAGCAATTATGGTTCCACTCCCATAATCTGCATGAAAAGAAATAAAATAAGAAGCAAGTGAAGCGACATACCTGTGGGGCATATCCAGGAGGCACATAAATAGTAGGCACTGAACCATTTGGGGACATCATTGGAACCTGAGCAGGACCTAAGTGGGTTACAGAAATATTCAGTACAGCACCATTTAATAATTTGAGAAAGCTGAAAGAACATATTGAACCGCAAAGTCTCTGTGAAAAATATACAAGATAACAGGGATAAACAAAGGCAATGAACTGTACAGATAAAATTATAGCAAAGGGCACTCTTTTACATCTAAAAAACAGTCGAACAAAACCAGAAACAAGCTAAAAAAAAAAAATCGCCAGCAGAAATTTCTCCCATCTCTGTCAATAAGCTCACAAAAGAGCTCATGTCAAAACTTAACCRATGACAAGTCAAAAGAAGTGCTCCAAGATGAAAACACAATAAAGGAGACTACAAAACAGAAGCAAACAAAAAAAAATTTGAAACAAATTGCTGAAACCAGATAGTATTCAGTTAAAAATTACAAAGAAAATTACTCACAAAAATGCTGTCCTTTTACTATGATCTTATCACCTAAAGTAGTCTCAGTACCACAGCAGTGGGAGGTGGCAAACCAGACACTAACTTAAGGTCCCAGGGAAAAGCCAGTGTATTACCAACTAGTAAGTCTGCTCCTGCTAATGGGAAAAGTCACAACACCATGGTGATCCTTGTGCCATGCAAACCATRAAAAAAAAGAGTTTGCAGACACTTAGATAAATATGACACAATGGGAATGTGTTAAGGTGGCATTTGTAGATAAAGTATTGCCTGGAAAATCAGGTACCTTCAAAGACCACAGGGATGCTGTCACATACTTGGATTTTCAAAAAGCTTTTGACAATGTCTCTCAAAGACTCTTAGAGAAGTAATGCTGCCTTTTGTTAAAAAGGGAAAAGGTCTTTTCATGAATAACTGATTTGTGAACAGGAAACAAAAAGAAGTAAATGACTGGCTTTCAAAGTGCCTCGTGTAACCAAAAAAAGAGTCCCCCAAGCACCCAAAGAACCTGTTCAATGTATTAAACATAGCTTCCAGAAAAGAAAATGAACAGCAAGGTAATAAATTGTTGGTATATTCTCAGAGAGCTGTAAAGAATCTCACAGTATTCAATGATCAAATGATAAAAACCAGAAGGAATAGTGTTGGTAAGTGCAAAGTGATGCACCTGGACAAAACCAGACGTATTTATTTACAGTGATAAGCCATAAATCAGATGTAAGTAAACATACAATGCACCTACTACATGGATTTCTAAAGAAATACCAGCCAAGTGTTGTTTAGTGGCATTCGCAGAAAGAAAGAGAACATTAAAAAATCATTACTAACAGAACAGAGAACAAGCAGAAAACATCATTATGCTGTGGTATCAATTCATGCTGTACCTCAAATCTTTGAGCACTGTCTGACTCCACCTTTCAAAAAGAACACACAGAACTAGAAAAGGACAAAAAAACATGTTTACAGTGGCTTTCCATCTGTTTATCAGGAAAGATTAAAGAGACCAGGATTCTTCTTTAACCAGAAGATGGTTAAACAGGCTGGCAGCAGAGAAATAGTAAAAGACATATAAAAAAAACCCCAACCCATAAACTGCCTAAAAATGGAAAGATAGATAATATAGAGTTTCTCACTTGCAAGAACCAGAGATTCACCAGGTAAGTTTTAAAACAGATAAGGGGATTTTTCATAAAATGCACAGCTAAATTGTGTTCCTCCTTGGTTTAAGAACACTGTAAAAACTAAAGATTAGGTTCAGATTGGGAGAGGTAATCCATTAACATCTGTAAAAAAATTTTTTGTTTCAGGAACAAGGAAGTTTTTTCTGTGTGCCTGCCCTATCCTTATGCTGTCCCCTTTAGTATTTGATATGGCCTCTATCAGAGCAGGCACACTAGGACAGGTTCAAGAGGTACATCCTTACGTAACTGTGTTTTAGATACACAGGCGAACAAACACTGAAGTGTTTGATAATTAAAGAAAAACTGAAACACAATATAATTTTAACAAGTTTTGTGAGAAGAGCATAAGGTTGGGATTCAGACACTGTAGGCTGCATTCTCCAAGTTTCCAAATCTGTGAATTGAAGCTAACAAAACTATCAGTCAAACTTAGTGCAGTTCAAGTAATACTTCTGAAAGGGCATTCGTAGCTCCACCTTACTGTTTTTTAAACTGTTAGGCTCTGCAAATGGAAAGCACTAAGTGAATGCAAAGTACAGGATCTAAGATCAGCATACATCATTCTGATTAAGTATGGACTTGACAAAAAAATAGAGGTACCTCTGTACAAACGCCAAGAGTGGGGAAAAGGAATGAAAAGTAATCCTTAGGAAAGTAGCATGTAATCCAACTTGACTACACATATTATATGAACTTCTTTAGAATAAGATACAGAAGTTTTCAAACATATTACCTAAAGAGAATCACAGCTTTATTATCAACCAAATGCTAACCCACAACAGGKGGAGGGGCTGAAGAGACTTTTTAAGAACAAGGTCTTAAATGAATGATTCACTGAACTGTGCAATGGCAAAGAATACAAGGACTACAGTAACCTATAAATTGAGAATTGAACACTCTTTCAGTGTTTTTGCTCATCTGAAACTCAAAAATGTTTCAGCAAAAAGTTTCTGAGTATGAAGTGCTAAAAAGAAATGAAAGTGAAGCGACAAGCAGCAAAAGAGATACTCAAATAGTGCTTCACAGCATTAGCTTACAATCAATTCAAAAAGGTYAACAATAATGGAAGCATATTTATTGTACGTTGCCATTGAAACAAAAAATGGTTTAAATTCTTACATAAGAAGGTGGATTTTACACTTGTATCTTGCATTGCTTACTTGCAGTTTTTCTCTAATGAATACAAAAGACTGACACTTTCATTAAACTCCCAATTTTAAACAATGTAAGTTTCAAGTAAATCGAGAATTAAGACTATATTTACTTGAACTTCTTAAAGAACACAATGTCATTGGGGGATGACGAAACTCACACGAGCAGCCAGTTTCTTTGTGAACTGGTGATTATCTGYGTTTGGCTTTTTTATTTTGTTTCGCTTTAAGCATCTAGAGAATATTGTTTAACAACCTTTTTAAAGGTTACTTATTTAGCACTTTAATCTCTCTAACAAACACAGAGCAGTTATCTCCAATCCAGTACAAAGGTTGATCCACAAAGCCATTTTCAGTATACCATAACCTAGCAGTCACAAAAATAAAGGCAACGTATGAACCTGAAAAAGCACTGCAGTGTTAGAATAGTGTCAAATCAGTAGTTTCAAAACTTGCATACCATCTTCAGCACTTGACAGTATCAGAATTAATGAAAATATATTGAATATTCAAGAACTCTAATTTACTTCTGATTAGATTTCCAAGTGGCTCCGAAATGAAGTTTGCAGAGGGACATCCAAGAAAATGGTAAGCATGGGACAAAAAGTAGGCAGACTTCACAAATATTTTTAATGAACATTGTGTTTTATGGTGCTTCTTGACAGGAAGCATACTACAACCTGCAAAATTTTATCTTAAAATGCTAATACACTATAAAAACGTGTATTTTTTTCTTCACTAATGTGAATATCTTGGCTCTCCTTCAGTGAAATACACTGTAAGAGGAATTTTCATGCCTTTAGGTATTGGCTAGACTGCTGCATGACAAAACCAGTGTGTTTTACCATAAAGTGAGGGTTATTATTAAGTACCAGCAAACAACGGCATCAGGAATTCATGTTAAGCAAACATCTAATTTTCCATATTGCACACATATAGAATTGATTTTATCCAAATCACTGTATAATCAATGTTGATGACTTGACGGTTGGTAAGTGGAGCTCTCAAACCTTCAAAATACTTTCAGGTATACAAGTTCTCTTACATAAGAAGTGGAAAAGCATTGTGGGAGAGAAAACAAACACATAACTGTTACTTTATTACTGAAAAATGTCTCATCAGTACAGGTTGATTTAACTCAACTGAACCCAAGAAACAAATGTTTCACCACACTTTCAGTTTATTGTTGTCCTAAAAACCCACCAACGGGAGGAATACCTCCTTCCCCTAGCAATAGCTGGTGAACTTCTCCAACCTGTCTATTTGAGCAGACTGTAAAAACCTCATTATGCTGATTACAGCCACCATAAACGTGTTGCGAAATTACCAGCGCRGCTTCATCGCTAGGATCGTGACAAGCAGATCTAAACATAGTAACACCTGAAAACCTGAGCAGACCGCCACMGCTCGCGTAGCACATACACCATTTCCTTTTATTTCAACCACGAAGCATCTCTCCATTTCAAGTGGCTCATAAAAGCTCCGGCGAAGGTGCTCACACCGGATTCCCGGCGCCGGGCAGGGAATGCTCTTCCGGGGCACTCCGCGCCCGGCCCTGCGCTGCAGCACCCGGGCTCCGAGGGCCTCCCAGCGCAGGGCGCCCTGCTCCGCTCACAGCTGCCGGGGCCACCGCGGCCCCCGGGGCCACCGCCACCCCCCTCCGAGGGGCACTGCCGACAGAGGGGCCTGGCAGCGCTCCGACTCCTGCCCCACAGCTTTTTTTTTTTTCCCAGCCACTGCAGCTCTCCCCCATCTGCCACTGCCGCACAACCGCAGGTGTCGTGTTTCACCGCGGCGGCCGAACCGGGCGGGCGGGCGTCCTTACCGCTCATTTCGGGCCGGGCCGGGCCGGCGGGCGGGCGGGCGGCTGCTCCCGGCGCGCCGCGGCAGCGGGGCGGGGCGGCTCCCTCAGGTGCGCGGCTGGGCCCGCTCCGCTCCGCCCCGCCCCGCGGCCCCTCCGCGCCCTGCGCCCCGCCCTGCCCGCGCCGCCGCTTCAAGGGGCAGCATCCCCGCGGAGAGCGGCATCCTCTGCCCTCCCGCGGGGCTCTCGGCTCCGCTTTGTCCTGTAATCTACCAACTGTCATTGCCCGGTGTGATCCGAGTAATTTAGCTGAAAGCTTTTACGTTAATTAGCATAATTAAGCGCTAAAGAATTACTTAGGCCCGGGCCTTCCAGAGGATTTTCCTTGAGCTGACCTGCTAATGAGTTTACACCTAGGAAAGGGGGTGAACAAACAGATCTGGTGGCAAACAAACACTTTCCGGCCCAGCCTTTGGAAAGCCGCAATGACTTTGATACTAATCTATGTGGATACTGCGGCTCATGAACACTGCTATACTTAGCATTAGTCTAATGTGAACGGTGATGAATCACTGCTATCCCCAGGAGGAAATAGCATTCAGGATTTACTGCAGCACATTAGGTTAACTGTGGCTCTATAACCGAACACCCACACTTTGACATCACACAGGCGATGATATGCATCACTGACGCAAGCACTGACAGGATCAAACACAAAGGCCACAGCAGCTGAAACAATAGAGCGCCAGCTGACGTAGCAGCACACCCCTCCAACACTGATGGGCTGCAGTAAATCAATAGTCCCAGATGCCACAAGCAGTTGCACCACTCTGTCTTTTACATAAGGGCTTAGACTTCAAAGTTTTGGTTTGGGTTCCCAACAGCTACAACTAATTACAAAACCCAGTAACAACAACCACCACCAATTGGTCTACACTTGTCTTGTAAGCAGTGCCTGGAAAATAGTTTCAAATTAGTACTTTAGGTTAACCTCAACAGTTTTATGCATCCTGGGTGCAACATAATAAGAGCAAGTAATAAGAAAAAAGAAAAGCAAGCACAGAACTTACTGTTTGGCCTAAGCTGGGGAAGAAGCACAAGAAGGAACTGTGATCACTGCAAGGACACAGGTGATCAGAAGATTTCAGCTTGCAATGCTGTCAATTCAACATATCCCTTATGCTCTAAATTCATCCCGACAAAACAATCCCTTCCCTTCCCCCATCCATCTGTCTACTTTTGCCATCAAGGCTGGGGAACAGCAGCTGACAAAACCRCAACATCAATTTAAGTGTATTAATTGGCTAGGAAAAAAAAAGAAATCTATCAGTAGACGGCAGGCTGGCAAACAAAAGGAAAAACTGAAGGTAAAACATTATCATAGTTCCTTTCAAAAGCAGGGGGGGAAAGCATCTACAGAGACTTTGGAAAAATGGATAAAATAGAAGAAAGCTATGAAGCCTAACTAGAGTATTTCTCAAGATTACATCCTAATGAGATCCTGATCTTTCCCATGAAACCACACATACATATTCACAAGAAAACCCCTTCTCACAGGCAAAGTGCAGAGATGACAGATTCTTATAGCACTTTATCATGAATACAGCTATCGGTTTTCTTTTATAATGGCCTGATGTAGTTTCAAAGGAAAAAGGTGACAATGGTTTCTGTGTTCAAATGTTAAATGTACTTTTATTTCACCTGTTTCTAAACAATGACCACACTGCAATTTTGTGATTAAAAAAAGACTGCAAGTCCATGCCTTTGAACGGTGCAAACTTCATAGCACAAAGTTCCACTTGGGAACTTGCAGAAGAATGACTATAGTTGTTTGAGATACTCGAATAATAAGAGTTTTTATACCTACTTTCTGAAGCAACCGTGTGGCACAGTGATGAACTCTATTCTACTTCACTAAAAAAAGTAACAATGATTCAAAGATGTTAATCTGGATATACAACACACACTTTGTACTGTGCAGCCTAGACTGTTAAATTACTCTCTTCAGTTTGCCAGTGTAGGGCAATGATTTAGTAACTACATGGAAGAGTTACGTCAAAAAATTGTTCACCCCCTCACAGTGTTCCAATTTAAATACTGGGTGAACTATAAATCACTGCATTTCAAAGGGAGGCAAATGTGATATACCATACAGAGAAGCTTTGGTAAAACTATTTTTATTCTTAGCAGAAAAAAATTATGCACTCCTAATCTAACTCACTGCATATTTGTTTAGATTTTTCTTCAAGGAGAGCTTAATTTCCTAGAACGGCTGCTGAGCAGTACTGATCTGCAACTTTTTCAGACTAAAATTTAATATTTGTGCATACTGCTTAATCATGTTGCATTTGATTCACAACATTCAGAATAACCTACTAATTTAATAATCTAACAGTTGTTACCACTAGATTTGTGTTTTTCTGATCAGGTGGGTTTGGGTTTTTTCCCCATATAGCACTGCAGACCAGGAAGTTAAAAAGTTAAGCACTGCTACTGACAGCTGCTTGTGCTTAAGAGTTAAAATGCACAAGTGAGTCTCAACAGTTGGCAGTTCTTGGTGTGTAGACAGTGTCTTCTACAAGACTGTCTTGATCCAGAGAAGACAGATCTTGGAAGGAACAAGCATTAACTTCAACTTCCTTCCCCTGCCTGCCTCATTGTGCTAAGAATAATATTACATAGTATAATTACTTGTAAAKGCCTTTTCATCATCCTGATATTCAACTTATTACACTAATGAGTTTTTTTTTTTTTTTTTTACTTACCTGGCTACATTGGCTTAAAACGAGAATGCAGAATTATCTGGCACATTCTGCTGTCTCAGAGCTGGCATTCAGAGAAGCCTCCTTTCCTTTGTGCAAATTTTTTAATATTCCCCCTCCTATTTATGCGTGTGTGCACATAAATTATTATGCGCACACACGCACACATATGTATGCATGTGTGTGYGTATATATATATACACACACACACATATAATGGATACATATAAAATGACTTGAATATGACTTATTGAATATTATTTATACAAATATAATGTATTGATTAAGAAAATCAATAGCATTCATATAAATGCTGGAACAATTTTACCAAATTCTAGGCTAAAGTATTTTAAAACTATGGGTAAGAGARAAGACTCCATGGATATAAAAGAAAATCTGTTTGAGAAAACTGGGATTAATACATCATATATACTGTCAGAAACCCCAGCAAAAAAATAACATCAGAAAAGGCTGCCAAGAGAAAATTCAGTGCCCAACTCAAATTTTTATTTCTATCCAAGGCACACACTTCTAAAGATGTACTACTTTGAGACCTTGGAATCTACTAATAACAAGTACTTTCATTTGAAAACCTTTGAGTTGTCTAGGTTTCAGTCTAATTATATAAATTAATACAATGCAGATTCAGATTSTCTGAATTGTTTATCTTATTATTTAAAATAAAACCAAAGCAGAACAAAAATTACTATGATTASAAGCAGCTAAAATCCTTCTAGTATCTAAAATAAATTCAAAACACATCTTTCTTTAAAGGGACCAGTTTGGGAGTGAGTGGTAATTTCCAACTAGAAGATATAAAACTAAGTTAGCAGGATGTGGGCTATGTCAGCTTTCCAGAAATCCCATCATCCAGGATTCTACATGATTTAGCAGAAGAGGGAAAAATAGGTAAATCTACAATGACATTGTCTCCACCACTAGAGTGGTAGGGTGCAAAACCAGGGCTAAATCTTTTTCTCAGCTTAAGGTAAAAAGCTAATGACAACAGCTAATTTTTAAAAAACCCTCACACCCAACAGTTCTGTCTCATTGAAATTTTCCTCTCTTAGATGCGATTCTTATACTAGGTAAATGAGTTTGTAGTTCTGATCCATAAAAAGATTATCTGTAACAACAGTAATCAATGGAAAGAGTTCAGTCCTGCAGGACTTCTCTCTTCACACTCACCGCACACAATTATTTCTATGTCTACATTTGAGGTGTTCACTTGAGTACACCAGCAAAGTTTCTGGCAACACTGCAGTTCCACAAACAAAAGTTCAGATGTAGGTTTCTAAACTATGAAATAAATTTTGAAGTAAAACTTTATCACACAGTTTTGTTTCAAATCATGAGTGGACARAACAATCCCTGAAGCTCACAATTCAAAAGATGACATTTGCAATGTGAAATCCTTCTGTCATGACACAAACTGTAGGGAACAAGCCCCAGGCAAATCATACAGAATCATATGACAAAAGAGAGACTTAAGACCAAATTGAAAACATCTGATGTCCTAGACCTTACACTTTGCAACATCTAAAGCAAACACTTGGCTTCAGCAGGGTGATTCACTGGCTACCTCCAGAGGACAAGTCTCTGCTTCTGCACATTTATCACAGCTTGCTCCTATTTCGGCGAGTGCTATGAACATCAAACTACAAAATAACCTGGGTCACCTCTGCAGGAGATGGACCACTAGAAACTGGAATGGAACACGCTTAACTCCATTAATCCAGGATTTTCTAAGTGGAAAATTCAGAGCAAGACTTTAAAACAGGAACCAGAACTAAGGACTTCACCTAAATCATAGAGGAAACCCCATTACATCAACAAAAAAAGGCAGCTTGCTTTCCCATGTATTTTCTCTCTAGAATCTTTTTTTTAGGGTGAAGATGCCCATCTCCAAAAGACAACATGGAGAAAAGGCCAACTCAGAATATCCCAGAGCCTCATGGCTAAGGGATGCTACTGGAAGTGGGGGAGCTACAGGTTTCAATTCTGTGGTACTTGCAGAGCTCAGATCTTTTTGGTTGTGGGCCAGTGCTTTAAACAATTTCCTGCTGATGATACTGTTTACATTTGAGCATAACCTTAACCCATGTAAACAAGCAGCCTTTCTTTTTGGAGAAACAAAAAGGCAACATTTATATACTGTCTCTATACTTGCTCTGTCTTTGTTGTCTGGCTTCTGACTGCCCCCTGCAGCCTCATGTTTTGTAAAATTACAGACATGTATGGAATTCCATGGTCAAAACAGGAGAAGCAATGGATTCAGTATGCTCRCTAGGATTAGATCATTATTTAATAGGTGACCTAGGCTGCATCAGACTTTTGCAGCTAAATGTAAGTTACAACTAAGGTGGAACACCTTAAACATGACCTCTTGCAATCACAGTTCTTCCCACAGACTTTTCTGTCTTTTAACTAAGAACAAGACAAGTCTATAAATGCATATACAATAGGGGATGCTCTGAGAACACTGGAAATAAAAGTTTGAAAAACTACTGATCTTGAACATTTTTAACATTGTAACTGACATGGTAATACTTAAACATCTAGATTAAGATTTCTAGTTCTGCTAATGACTTAAGGTCCACACGCAAGAATTTTCATGTTCAAAAAGCTTTGCAGAAATTTGATCCCAAATTAATTAACCCCAAATCAGGATACACATAAAAAAAGCACTGATATTGTCAGTCASACTTAGGAACATAGAAAGGCGCCATGCTTGCTACAAACATTTGCAGCCTTTTCTGCAGTGAAATGTTTCTACTATCACACAAATCACTTAACACTATTACCCAGTTCCCACTGCAAACCTCACATTTTATTGTTGAAAGTGATCTGAAAGTGTTTTTCAGGGTCTGCATTAGCAAAAAAAAAAAAATTAAATAATCTAAGGCTAACTAATAAAGACTTTTAAATTTGTATGTTTTAAGCTTGATTTAGAATTTGAAGTTTAAAATTTGGTCTTTTTGGTGTTTTATGTGACAAAGACTCCTTGATTCTCCACAATGAATGCTTTACAGATGACTTCAAGCAGGAATTATTTTCTACAAATCTTAACCAAGTTACCACACAGGGCAAGTATGCGAGCTCAAACATTAAGAGCATCTATGACAAAGGTTTCTGTTGATAAAAAGCTTTCAGCAATGTTAATAAACATGTATTATCAGAAAGAAAGTATCCAGAAAAGCAGTAAGCTAGGACCAGAAACAAAGATAAGCCTATACCGCTGCAGTGTTCTCTTCAATTCACTCTGTAACCAAATACATTTTGGAAGGTAACACACCCACTTGCTTTGGCATCCAAAATGAACTAGGAACCAGAAAGAACTATGTAAAGAATCTACTTACCTATGCCAAACAAGAGGCCAGGGATGAAACAACTAACTTAGCTCAGATATATAACAGTTGTCATTCCAAACCAGAAGAAAGGAAAAAAGACACATGCATACCGTGGAGTTCCTCACCATACATTCGTATGGATCAATATATCCCTCCATCAAGGAGCTGAGACAAGAAAATTGCTTAATAGCTGTAAAGTAAATGCGTCCTTTGTGCAGAAACCTTTTCATTGCTTCACTACTGTCTGGACGCAGGAGATGTAAATTTTCCGTTGTTGTACCATGAGGGCTCAAGGCCTGAAAAACACCTCATGAATCAAGTCTATTCACCTGCAATTGCAATTTCATTCCTCTCCTCCATTCCCATACATCAAGATCCACCATAAATGGATTCTATGTAGAAGTATGAAGACCAATCCCAAAGCAGTTCTTTTACCCATATGTCTCCCCACTGGACTGCTGATCTAGAGCACCACTCTCCTATGAAGCCAGAAGGTTTCTTGTAATTATATAAAAGTTATTTCACAGCCATTTGACAGCCAACTGGGCTCTAGACTAGCTCTCACATTAATTTATTTTTTTAAAATCCCTGTTGTTTTCTTACCTATTACTACCAAAACTCATTTTTAGCCAAACAAATCAAGCTCTTCTACTTTCTTTTTATATATTCTCCTGAATATCCTAAGATCCTGAATATCTTAAGAGTTCTTTTTCACGACACCTGGAATTAGCTTCATTTCATCTTTTGAAAACATGAGTTAGCAAATTACAGTTGAAATCTCAGCAGAATCCTGTAAAATGCTACTAAAAATTCCAAGCTATACTAGCAACAACTGTCCTGATGAATTTTATGATCACAGTAAGCTTTACAGATACATTATACTGGAGATAAGTATTATCTTGTTATTATTAAGAAGYCTGCCTGCTTCTTTCTCCTTATCAAGTTTCAAGTGAGGAGATTCCCATCTATAATTTATTAATCTTATGCATGACCTTGCATTGTATATAACTGCATTTCACCCAGTTCAGTGGTACCATTCAAAAAACACTCCTTTAGACAGCCAAGGCACGTTCTTGTAGATCTTTTACCACTTCTGGAATACAGATTTCCTGCACCATTAGAGTTGTCTGGATGATCAGCTTTGCTGAAATACCAAGTATTTCTAGAGTATCTCGTTAGCTGAGAGATACCTAAGTGCATTGATTACTGAGTGATTAAGGAGGAATATATTTACATTCTAGGCTAGCTGTGCATCATGCTTTAGCATTCAATTCTCTCCTATTTCATCCACAATTTAAAACCTTTAAAAAAAAAGGTTATATGACTCTGCTGAAGCTCTTTGGAAAAAATCATCAAAAACATTCTGTGCTGTGCTTTCAAGGAGACAGGCAACATGCAGGTATCTGGCCCCAAGACTCCACTGCATATCTGCAATTCTTTATACCTGCATTTTCTAGTCCTATCTGCTTCCCACTGTTCTCCATATCTGCCAAAGCTATACCCTAAATAGATATAACCTTATGCAACATTAACCCTCTTTTTCTCTGTGGCATGTTCCTAGGCACTTCAGACCTTTGTCCAGCTCTCTGAAGCTGCACAGAAATGTTTACTGTACTACTTAGCCAGACCCAGCAGCACAGCAGCACCATAAAAGAAGATGATCCGGCAACATACATTTACATGCTTCTGAAAAGAACTCCAAACCAAACACCCTTCTGTTTAACTACTGTCACCAACATGACACTAGATTCTTTCCTATCAGAAATAATGCATCTGTTTTTCAGTTGAGAGGACAAGGCTCAGTAACTGAAAAAAATGACAACACACTGAAATTCTATGAACATAATGCACAGTTGGAAAGCTATTATGGAGAAATCAGTGCTCTGTATGGCATTTGAAAGACCTGACAGAGGATGAACAGATAAAGCTGTGTGGGCATATTAATAATCTACAATGTGTCATATCTTTGCTGGAAAGTAATGCAAGGAAACTTTGATGCATATATAGCTGCAATAAAAGATAGGGCGTTTCCAAGGTATATTTTCCTCCAGTTCATGCAATCTTCCTTTGCATAAGAATTAGAAGGGTGTAGTAAGCATAAAAACATATCTTTTACAAATATTTTATTGAAAATGCTACATAGATATCATGTCAGATTTACAACCTGTGTAGAAACGCACTGTTCTAACACATATGGGCCAGAAGTAAGTGATCAAACCATCAATAATCAATCTCAAAACCTCAGGCTTGACAGTCCTCTTGTATCCATCTGTAGTACAAATCATGAAAATGAGTGGAAGGTAGACTCACACTAGTCAGTCCTCTGCACCTCTGATCAGTATTTGTTGATATTCACTCTTATTTTTCAGTTCTCTTAGCAGGTGATTTTAAAACCTCATTCATGCTGGAAGAACTTTAGTTCCAGTTGCTCAGACTGCCCTTGTAACTTACTAAATATTTTCACTCATTAATGCATTGCATTGTCACCAGATGCTCCCCAAAACTGCAGCAGTGTCACACACTAACTGGAGATAGTCACTCTGCTTTTGACCCCAATTCAGAAAAAAATTCTCATTCAGAAAAAACTTAGTTTAACTTCTCAAATTCCCAAACTCATTTTGGGCTTTAGGCACTCCAAGGATCTGCCTGCAAGGTAGCTTTATTTGTATGCACTATCATTTGAAAAATAAGAGTAAAAACTCAGATAAGATTTCAGATTTACCTGAATTTAAAAGCTAGGTAAGAGTCAAAGTACCTTTTTTTTTTTTTGCACATCTAACAGAACAAATCTTTGCCTGATCACAAAACAAGAAACAAAATACAAAATATATGGAAAGCATAACAAAAAGAATAAATGCAAACTTAAGTATATTTCATATAATTTTCCAAATCTACCTGCTACTTAAGAGCTTTACTGAGATGTCTTTTGGCTGCATAAACCATAAAAGTTAACTCTGTCAAGAGAGCAGTGCCTTTCCGTGTACAACCTCTTCAGGTCTAAAGCAGCTGAGTATGCAACATAGTAGCACTTCACTTAAATGCTATCTTTCAATACACTATCTTAAAGACAACTTGTGGGAAAAACAGAGAAAAAGAGAAAGGCTGACAACTCTCTATAGACACATTTTTCTCCTTCTGTCATCTTCAACTTTCATTCTGACTTATTCTTCATTCTTAGAAGAGAAGGCTGCAGTACCATTAACTTACGGCTCCTGGACCTAACAGTTCTTTGCCTGCTTCTTCCCAGGAATTTGATTGTTTTTGCTTTGGTTGTTTGGTTTGGGAACTGGCTTGCTAAAGCTGTGTTTAACGAGTAGGGCTCTCCCTGCTTTGGGACTTTGTCTCAGCCCACAGTCCTGTTGTGGTCTTTGCTCAGTACAGTCCATCTCTGTTAAATGATCTGTCCATATTTCATAAGATTTTTCTAGGATTGCTCACAGACTTCATTAGGAAGAGGTCATCATAAGGAATTTACTCACATCTTATTGAAACTACAATTCCATATTAACTGCTTTTAAAAATTATTAATAAGCAATAATAATGACTACTGGTTTGGCATTTATAGTTCTTACTGCAGCTCCTTCTTTGGTTGCCTTRGAAGGCAACCTTTTTACCTTTTTTTGGTAAAAAAGGTTTTACCTTTGAGCTGTAAAGATCATCCAAGGGAAACACAATATACACCATATTTATGAAAATGGCTCCTATAGAGAGCATCAAAGGGAAAGCATAAGTGAAACTTTCAAAGAATGGGCTATTGGAAAAACAAATGGAGAACAAGCAAGTGAGAGAAACCATATCCTCACTGAATAGCTAATTAATCAAAAGGGAAGGAAGGTGTAGTCAGCTTCTCCAGTAGCTCCAGTACCATTAACCTGAGACTCATCTATAAATCAGTGGATGCTGTACAGTTACTGGAAAAAATCTGAGGCTCTTTAGATGGTGTCTAGAGCACCTGCTCTAGACAACTGCATTTTCTAGAAGGACAACTGGAAAGCCCTTTGCAGTGTAAGAAAGAGCTTCTCTTTGGCAAAAAGAAAAAGAACAGCACTGTGGATAGCTGTGTTCACTTCCAGTGAATTTGGCCCTTCCAACTTTGAAACCCCATATGATTACACTGTTTCTTAATGGCTTTAAATGGCTGAACTTACATGATTGTAACTGGTCCTTAACTCACACAGGAGCTGTTTATATTTGTGCACAGCTAGCCTATGTGTTTGTTATGACCTTGTTATCTTCTGTCTCTTCTTCCTTTCCCTCATTTGGATAATAAACTGCTTTAGATGAAAAACAGATTGCTGCATGTCTGCAAAAGGAAGAAGCGGAAGTTATATTACCATGATTTTAAATAAAGTTGAAAAGTGTCATGATCATGTAGGTCATGCAAGCTGACAAAACCTCAGTCATTTCACAGACAGTCAAAAAAAGACAACTATTAATTTACTATTAATAACACATGCACAGCCATATCTATCAAGCCATGTCCTGCTGATTCATTATTAAAAAAAAAAAGCAAAACTAAGAACACAATTAAAAAAATCATGGATTCAAATTTGCAGCATTTAGTTAGATATTACATTCTTGCAAGAACAGACAACATAGTAGCCTTGCACAGGTGGAAATGAAGGAAAGGGACACTAACCTCCTGGTCTCTTTCCATGGCTACTTTGGCTCTCCGGGTACTCAACAACTTTTAGCATCAGAGAAGGCATGAAGGCAGGGCCCTGTAAGCTGCTGGCATGGTTGTGACAGTCTGGGCATGTATGACGAACTTGCTCTGTTTTGAGGAACTCTGGAAAAACAATGGCCACGAGAGCTGCTCCACAACCATGTTTTCCTTCCCAGTCTCTCTGTAACTCTTCACAACTACCAAGTGCCTGACAGTGGTTCACAAGATAAGGCAGCCATGACCACTTTTTGGAGTACAAACAGGACAAGAGTAAACCAAAATTAATTCAAAGCTATTTCTTATAAACAGTAATTCTGTGATAGAAGTCTGAATAGTTTGACAGCTACAACTATACACCAAGAATGTAGCAATACAACTTCAGTTGCACAGGGCGGAACTATAAGGAACTTTCCTGAGGTCTCATCTAACAATCCACAGCATTTTCCAACAGATGACATACCAGCCTGTATTCATAGTGTACATAGTCATGAAAGAGGATCCAGCAAAAGTCCTTTATGCACGAAGTTCTAGCCCGTCCACTTTCATGAAACTCAGTATAAAGTCCATTTAAAAACATTGTTTGAGTTTCTACAAAATAAAAGCACCATTTGTTTTTAAATAATCAGATAATGAAATTAAGAAACATCTTTCTCTCTTTAACGTTAGGAATCTTCATGAGTCATTATTTCAATTAATCAGATTGCATCCAATTAAGATAAAGAAAATGCTTATCAGTGTARGTTATGCTAAATGTTCGTACATTGAGTGAAAATACTAAGTAAAATGCCCACAGTTCTAACTTTTTTATTTAATTCAAACTTCTTACTGCTTACATTAGACAAACTTTCTACTTACACTAGAAACCAAGAAGAGATCCTACAATTTTTTTTCCCTTCTTTTCCCCCCATAAAGCAATTAATATAGGGCTATTTCTTTCCCATCAACAGCCTAGTCAGGGAAGAAATCAGATTAACTGATTGCAGTGTCATGGGAATTTTATAATATTGACAGACACAGACCTGTCAAGCTTAACATGCTTCATACAAGGCTCATCCAGCTGATTCCAGACTCAGGCAATAGTAGCACCTGAATTTCAGCAGCTTGAGTTAGTACTTCACAGTCTTGTGGGCTAGACATGTCTGACTACAGTCAAGTTTTAAGGGCATTCTCTAGCTGCGGTTTAGGGCTGTAACTTCATTTGCAACATGCACCTCCAAGTATCAGTACCATCCTTGTAAAATATGACGTTAGATGCTTATGGAAATGGATGAGCTCAAAGAGCTCAGCTTCTTGAGGACAAAGACATTCACTGAGGGTACAACTGTGAATCAACACACCTAAATGAGGCACTTTCAGGATGTAGCCTTATTTATTTTGGCTTATAATAGCCAGGCTTTAGCTCCAAAATGGAGACATCTCATTTAGGTATATAAAATTATATGTCTGCACGCAAGTTAGGACTTTAAACTTCTATTATAGCAAGTGGAGACCTAGTTSGTACAGACAGTGGAGCCTGGAGAGCTATTGAGTGCAAACTGATGTCAGCTGAAAAGCACTGACTGTACTATAGCTAGTGACTAAATCTTCACTAGTTTCAATGGAAGCTTAGATCCAAGGCCACATATAGAAACACACATTTAGACACCTAAAATTAGATGACTTCAGTATGCAGCTGAAGCACTGATATTTCAAACAAATGTCTCCAGAACCTTCCTACAGTCAGGCTGAGTTTGCAGAGTGGAGATTGCAATGCAGTGAAAAGAGGGAATAAAGGAGAAGATTAAAGAAGGTACAAGGGAAGATTAACTGATCTGAATATATAGGAAAATCAAACAGGAAAAGGAGAACCTGACTGAACACCTTATAATGAATACAGTACTGTATGAACTCACATCTCAGAATACATGAAATAAGATAGAACAAAAGTTGAAAAATATCTAATAAAAGAATGAGAAAATAACCAAGGCAGGAAATGTTATAGACATGTTTTGTCCATATAAAGATATTAAATCTATTTAGCACATTTTAAACAGAAATCAATGGCAGAAAAACTACAGTTTTCCTAAGACACACTACAATCAACATCATGAGAAATATTAATTAATGCATTCCCTTTTTTTTAATTTGCTACTGCAGAAGAGGATAAAACAGGTCGAGTTTGCTTTTTAGCCAAACTTTTGCCAAATTCAGTTTATTTTGGGAATAGCATGTTTTAGAAGTCTAGTATTTATAACACTAACAAAGCAGGCACAACAGTAATGGCAAGCTGCTCAGGCAGAAAAGCAGCATGATAAAGTAAGCTTTTCCAGTAACAGCTTCTTGTGTCATCCCTGACTGCTTCTTTAATGGCTGCATGAGACTGGGACCACAAAGACCTGGTCAGAATGAATGGAGGACAAGCTCAGGCGGTTCCCAGGAAAGGCTGAGGGAGCTCCGTTACGAGGCTAATTCTCATGGTCACTCTCAGAGCAGAGGGAGGCCGATCTAAAGAACAGAATTTGGGATCGCTATGTTTTATTCTTGTCAGGAGAATGACCTTCTTTTGCACTACTTTGCAATTTTCATTGAGTTAGCACAAAAAATTTGAGAGACGATCGTGACAAGAGTGAGGACTGCCTCTGCCCTACTGCAAAAGGAACTACAGAATCCAGGAGATGTGTCTGAACCCAGCTTTAATTCAGCAGCAGTACTAGAAGAGCTGCAGCAGTAGGGCTTACAGGCAAGTTTTACCTGCCAATAGTACTTGAATTATGTACTGGACTTGTGCTATGTGTCTAAGCCAACACATGAGCATTCTACATGCACTGCAGTCAGGGCTTAAATCCATCATTATTTCTTTACCTTAGAAGGGTATTTGACATTTCTCAATCCAACTTTTAGGCTAACCTACCTGTAAAAGGTAGAAGGGTTAAGTCTTCAACAATATTTGCAAGGGCATTTATGCACTCTGTTTATCAGTCTAAGCTATAAAAAGAGCAGCTCCTACTTAAAATTATTTTGGAATGAGACAGCTCCAAATCAAGCTGCTGCAACCATGCTTTGTGACCACTTTCCCTCATCATCTTGGTGCAATACAAAACAGAATTATGTCTCCTCTGCAGTCATACTCCCACATAACTAGCCAATCTTAATATTATTTTTAGTTTGAGTGCAAATACCTAGAAAAAAGAAAAACCTTAAAAATTTTTTTAATTTTGTATATTGAAGGTCATTTCCAAGCAGAGGTGCTTTAGAGTTAAGCTACTCCTACAGACTCAGCTCTGACTCTCTACATGGATATCATCAACCAAGAGTTAATTAGCGGCAAATCACTGTAGCTTGCAGTGACTCCATACTTTCAGTTGATTTGTCTTAGCTTCCCCCAGTGTCTTTCATGAAGGTTCTCTAAATACTTCCAATGGAGATCCTAAAATTGATATGTAGAAGCAGATGTTAATCTAAGTATCTATATCCCAGTTTCAGCCTTATATAACATGTTTARTCTTCTACATAGAAGGAATGGAGATGACAACTGAAATTATTTACCATTTAGGGTGGGGTTGTTCTGAGGGATTTTTTAGATTTTTTTCTTTTAATGAACTGATATATAAAACCTTACATCTGTGTTTTCAGAATGCGAATGTGGAGAAAAGCTGCAAAGCATCACTGAAGACAAAATGGAAAGCAAATAAACTTACATAAATCATCATGCAACATTTCAGTATTTAGAAATGAGAAACAGGTAAATGGAAACAAGGATAAAGAATTAGTTTCTTCTCCTTCTACAGAAAGAAAAAGATCACCCAGAGCAGCTTCTCTGGGTGGCTTCAGTAAGCTGTTCTTAACGGAAGCAGGAAAACCAAAGCACTAGATCTTTGTAATACACATCTGGGTTTACTTGTAAGAGGTCCATTACTCAGGCTCTTAAGCTACCCAGAAGACTAGATATGCTCAAGGAGGGAACTCTTGCTAACAGTGTTTTATTGCTTTTGCTAGTTTGTTCCATCATTAGACAGCTGTATATATGTATATATGTAGAGAGTATTTAAATAAACATTCTTTTATTCCTAAACTTTGCCCAGTGCTAAGGCGGATAACATGTAATTTAACAAACAAGATATGGTATTTCTAGAGGTGACATCACCTCTAGAAAGTCTATAAATGGGATCACTACTGCAGTGCCAGGTATCCTTGTAGATTCTAAAATCACCACAGAAAGACAGCACACACTTCCTCCACTTAACACAGTGGTTTAGCATTTGATAATAAGTTGTGSTGGTCTTGTGAGAGAAGCATCTCCCAAAGACCATTAGCAACTAACAAAGTCCCTTCTGAGGGGTCTGTGGCAACTTGTACAGAATTTATGATGGGTCTTTAACCACTTCAATATTAATAAATTGTTTTTAAATAAAACTCAACACCAAAGCACAAGATGATATCTGAACAAGACAAATCTAGGAGGTTTTTGGTTCAAATGTACTTAAATAGCAGTTACATTCATATTTTAAGATGCTCAGTTTGGCTGCTCTAATTATGTGTAAACAATCAAAACCACACAAAGCCTGACAGCAGAAGACAGCAGAAAACAGATTAAAAGCTACCTTGCAGAGAACTTGGGGATACTGGTGGATGAAAAACTAGACACAAGCTGGCGATGTGTACTCGCAGCCCAGACAGCCAACCGTGTATCTTGGGCTGCATCAAAAGCAGCATGGCCAGCAGGGCGAGGGAGGTGACTCTGTCTCTCACCTGGAATACTGGGCTCCTCAGCACAAGACAGACATGGACTTGAGCAAGGTCCAGAGAAGGGCCACAACAAAGATCAGAAGACTAGAGCATCTCTCCTGTGAAGACAGGCTGAGAGACTTGAGGTTGTTCAACCTTTATCAAAGAAGATAAAGTGCTGGGGATACCTTAGTGCAGCCTTTGAATATATAAAGGACTTTATAAAATAGATGAAGAAAAACTTTTTACCAGGGCCTATTGTTACAGGCCAAGAGGCAATGGTTTTAAACTGAAAGAGAGTAGGTTTAGATTGGATATAAGAAATTAATTTTTCATGAGGGTGGCAAGGCACTGTCACAGGTTGCCCAGAGAAGTCATGGAGGCCCCATCCCTGGAAGCGTTCAAGGCCAGACTGGACGGGGCTTTGAGCAACCTGGTCTAGTGGAAGGTGTCCCTGCCCATGGCAGAAGGGTTGGAACCAGATGGCCTTTGAAGGTCCCTTCCAGTCCCAAACCATTCTGTGATTCTGTAACAGTTTTGTTCACAAAATATCTTAAATTAAAAATCTTAAAATGAACTGAAGTTTGTGTTTCACTACTGTAGTCTCAGAATTGATGTCTCTTCTTTTCCTCTTGACTTCCTTGAAAACAGTTTTCAGACGTACTTTATTTCTTATTTCAAAGAGAAAAAATTAGGTTAAGCTTGCTTAACTTTTATCCCAGAGCCTAACCTTAATACTGATACTTCATTTAATTTCAAAGCATGAAGTACTTATGACTCATTCTAATTTACATAAGTCTTCTTATTCTATTATGAAAATGGCAATTTTCCTTTGCAGAGACATATAGAACATGGTCTCTCTTATTGTGTCAAGTAACATTTAATAGCCTTTAGCTGTAACTTGGGACTGTTATAAAATGTGCTCAAGATGAGTCATCTTCATTCATTTATTCTGCAATAGGAAGAATTCATGAATGAGTGATCTGCAATAATTCACTTCTACAAAGAGAGCCCATTCATACATTTCAAACCTGGTTTTCTGAATCACTGTAATGTAGCTGATTATTTCATTTTAACAGAAGAAAATTTTGGCTTAAGGAAAGTTTCCACAGAAGTCTGTGTATTTCTAGTATATGAGAAATTTTTCATTGATTTAAAAGAGCTCTTTTGAAAATAAACATTTTGGTCTAACACATGGATACACAAACAGATATGTTCCTATCTATCTAGCAAGAAAAGCATGGTGTTTTTGTAAAGTTAGAGACTGACAAATGGTTTAAATTGAAGCTGCATCAAGGGGGAGCACGAGTTGTCACTATCAGACAAATTACTGGCCAGGCAAAGAAATATTTTATAAAATCAGAAAAAAATGGCCATTGGCACACAGAAGTGCTCATTCAAAGCTGTATTTAAGTCAAAATACATACAACAGAAAACCAACTGTGATCCAAGACTGTTAACTACAGAAATATAAAGTAACCATGCTTCTTATTCTATAGAAATAAAGAATAAAATACTCATGTTACTTTAATTCATTAAAAGGCCACCAAAATAAAAGAAAGGAATTCACCAAGGATAAAAGGTCCCTTAACCAACATTGCTCTTTTGCCATCCTTAGGAGATTTCAAACCAGGAATTATTTTTAAGAGCCTTTTCACTCAATATTAACTGCCATGGAGGAGGCCCACATTAAGAAGCCACTTCTCAATGTAGTTCCAAACCAGTCAAAGCTTTACGCATCATCTGTGAGAGCTATACCAGCAAACACATGGTAAGCCAGTACAAAGACCCATGTGTAAATGCAGCATTTTCTTCAGAAGTGCAACTCACAGAAAACACACTGTGTGCTTCTCCATTAATTACTGCTTTAAGTTTTCATTACTTCATTGACTCAAGTTCAGCTCTAAACAGTCACTTTATTCACACCTCTCCTTCCTCCTGGAGAGACACTAACTCTCCTTATTTTCAGGTTGAGAAATTTTACCATATGTACAGTGTCGCCAAAGTAAGGATAGCTCTCTTTAAAAATAGAATAGAGCAGCACGAAGATTGACAGAGCATCTCCGTGTTTCCAACAGGCAAATATACGATGCAAGAAAACACAATGAACATTATGGTTAGATTTATTAACAACCCACATTAACATCAGGAGACAGCACAATCTCAAGGTGAATTGACAAGCAATAAAGCACAAGAGAGATTTAGAATTATCCGAAGTGTGACTTACCAAATCATCCAAACTAATGTATCTGGCTATCTGCACTTCTATCTGGGATCCATAAGCAGCTCTCTGCTTCTCAACTTCCAGTCTTTCACTTTAGTACTATACTTACATAATTTTAAATTTATATATAGTACATCACTGAAAAGGCTGCATATGTGTTGTTTTCAGAGACTTTTTAAAGTCAGAAAAGATGGGTAAATATTTACAGGAAAAACTGTCATAAAAAAAGCAGTAGGAAACATTATAATGACTAAATTAACTTCTCACTGATTGCATCTCCACTAAATTTCAGCCATCTTGTCCTTCTTCATGCCTTTTAAAAAATAAACATCTCTGTACATTTATTCAAACCACTCTCATTATATATTTCCACATCTTTAACTATGATTTCACGTAACAACTGAGTGCATACAGTGAAGAAAGAACCACGGAACTGATGTGAGCTTGCTTTCTTTCTTTCGAGACAATGCAATAGACTCCTGCAGTTGTAACCCATTTTGCAGATTGGTAATCCACTTTGTAGACAAGTCAAAGGCAAACTGTGTTTGAGAAGTTGTGGCAAAACAAAAAGGACCACCAATACCAAATGATTCTCTACAGTTTACACCATCTAAAATAGTTTATTTTACACAAATCTCTACACAGAAAACCAGAAAGTAGACACTCCTCATTAGGTGCAATACATTTAATGGAAAAGGAACAGCATAAATTACTAAGGCAATTTCTTCTTTAAGCCAGACAGACCCAACAAGGTAGAAAGATCCATTGGCATAGCACTCAAAACCACATAAATGTCTCAGGAGCAGCAAGAATAGACCAAAAAAGCAAAATTCATAAGATCATGTGCACCTCAGGTTCTGCACTAAGATCAGTGAATGCACAGATACGAAAAAACCTTTATGCCCCCTATTTTACTACCAGCTATAATCCACAATTTCATCTCCAGGAAGGGAGAAGGACAATGACAATGTCTACATGGCAGGAGGTTTGCAAAAGCTGTGGAACTGATTCAAAATGTAGGTTTCCAGATTGCCAGTGCCATTTTTCAGGAGAGTTATAAAGACTGTACCTCAGCTTATACTTAGTGGGTCCCAGGAACAATTGTCTAATAACTGCTCATGCTCACTTTCATATTTAAAGCATGAAGAAATCCACAGCTGAATCAAATCACAATAGTGAGCTGCCTACTCCGAAAGCATGAGGGAGCAGGGAAGGATAAAAGCTGTACCATGGAAGGTTAGAACTGTATCTATAAAGACATGATCTCAATATTTTTGCATTCATTAAACACTTCCTGCTTTGAAGATGATCATGCAAGGGAAGTGTCAATTCATTCCCCACCAGTAAGATCATTCAGTAAATCAAAACTGAGAACCAAACATGCAATGCATGCCACTCTCCCCCAGTATTTTGTGCAATAGAAGCAAAATACATCATATCTGTTCTTTAACTTGAATTGCCAAGACAAAAATCACTATGTTCCGCTCAGATACTGCCAAGTAATTATTACATATCATGTTTCAAATAAGCTCTATAGAACTGTGAGCTGCAACACTGATCCACTTGTGGCTCAAAGGATGCAAGAATACCATGCAGTCAGGACAAAGTTTTGAAATATGGTGCTAACAGACACGTAAACTTCAAGAACCGTTGATATAAAATTAATTACGATCTAAGCCCTCCTTTGAATCAGTTGTTTTGTAGCCAAAAGACCTGTCTACAACACTGGCAACCAGACCTTTCAGCTCTTCTCAGACTGGAGAAAAGAAGGAAAGGAGCTGAAAAATATTTGCTTCAGATTCCCAGAACAGTATCTGTTGGAGCTGGGCCAACATCCAGAAAAAAAAAAAAAGAAGGCAGGATTCGTTGGCCCAGATGATAACAAGTAAATACGTGATCCCATAGCTGAATCTGTGGATACTCTCTTATAACACAGTAAAATGGTATTCCAAACAGCAGCAATAGCTGACTGCTCATTTCTTGCAGTATGTCTTCTAGATATACTTAATTGGTAGCTATGGTCATTTGGAATAGAAAACATCCAAACTGACCATTGCATAAGTGGATGCTATGCTTAGATGAAGCATTTGTATTTTGAAGCTGCATGTGCTGGAACTCAGAAATAAGGCAGTTTGGCCCCTAGAGATAATGAGAAACTAGGTGGGATAACAGACAGGGAAACAATGTCCACATGACAGCAAAGAATAAAAAAACCTAAACTCAAACTATATTAACAACTGTAGCTTTTAATATGAGGTCTGTGAAATAAATGAAGTTAGTCAAAAGTTGCTACAACAGCCTTTCCCTGTTTGCTTTGCAAGCTGAAAATGTCCCCTACTTCTCCTCCCCAAGAAATTTAATTTCATCTAATATAAGAAAAAGTACTTGCTTTATGGTAGTGAAATCTAAATCCAATGATCCTCAGCACATAATCTTTTAGGTCTTTAAACAGGTCTTGTATTTAAAAAAAAATCTGTCATTCTTTTACGTTCAACACCACAAACTGCCTTTTATTAATCATGATTCAGACTCAGGAAATATTAAAATAAATTTATCAACTTTACCTGTAATGCACTGAAACTGTCCATCTTCTCTTCTTATTGTAAATGCTTCCCCTGGATTAACTTGCACAAGTATAACCTTAAAAATAAAAGAGTGTTTACAACCATTACAACATATTACAGGAATATGTTAGAGAAGTCTGGCATGTGCAAAAAAAAAGTTTTACTGAGAAAAAACCATTTTTTTTTTCTGGCTAGTAAATACATTATTTTTCACTTCACACTGCTTGCTGTCTTCATCCCACAGAGAAAGAGATAAGAGCAAGAACAAGCACAGATATTTTTAAACAAACATTTTTCAAAGAACCAAGGAGAGAATAACAACTAAGTAAAACAGTACCTTATAAATTTTATTTTCTCAACTGCTTGGTATAATTAAAAAGCTATTTGTACAGCTTAAATTATTTCAACAAATTGCATTAACTTCAACATTAATCAAGCCATTACATGAACTTCCAGAATGAAGCCTAGAATTCCCAGTGTTTGAATTTTCATCAACCACTTGACAAACAGTTTTCAACATAAGGGAAATATCGTGTCATTTCCTTCTTTACACAACCCAAGCATATATGTACATTCATTAATGATAAAACATTATTAGATGTCATGACAAAGTAAGTGCACCAGATGCCCAGCATGAAACAATATGTATAATTTTATTTGTGGAAAGCTGGTTATCCTAATTTTGTAAACCCAAGCAATGCAGAAATGATAGCTAAGCACACTTATCAGCCAAAATGAACCGACGAAGTCTGACATGTACAAAAGCAGAAGCCTGTTACCATTTTAGATTTCTGTATTCTTACTTGAAACCTGCCCTTCTGTGAGAAAAAAAAAGTCTGTAAACATGAAAAACCTAGCTGAAATTATGAACAAAGGGGAAAAAAAACTCCAAAAAGCAGAAGAGCAGGTGCATTTCATAATTTTCTTTCTGCACACATCTTTCTTCGGTCTTGCTTGCATGTGTCTAAATAGAGCCTATGTCCTCCTCCCTGTACAAATCAGAGGGAAAGAAATCTTTATAAACACAACTCTTGAGCATTATGTCCAAAAATTTACTCTGTTAAATTGCTAAAAGAAAATAAAATCTGTCACATTTACAAAAAAACCCAAACAAACAAAACCCCCAAAACAGGAAACTTGAGTCTTAGTCATTCCAGGAATACCAGAGAGAAGGGAAAGGATAAGGAAATGGCCAAAACCATATAAATTTCTCCCTTTCTGGTAGAGCAATTTCACAAATTAATTAAAAGATAGCAAGTTCTACCCTAACATATCAATGAGATATGATAGACGTTCACATTTTCAAGTTTAGGCTGTATGATTCAACACTGATTTACCTCAGGTTTGAGCAAGCACTTTAAAAATACTATCTTGTTTCATGTGGTTTTTCTAGCAGCTTTAGACTGTTTGAGAAAAAACAATGAACTGTATCACTATTTACATTTTATCACGCTAATAAATTTTCCAGATCTTCTGAAGTGTGCCTCAATAGAAAATTCACTACGAGTTAGCATTCATAATATGATCCCAACAAGATGATTTTTGTAATGAACTTCAAAGACGACTCGAAGGCCTTCAGAAAATATTGTATTGCCAGAGTTTATTTTGAAGTGTTTGAAGGTAGCGTTTTCACAACTGGCTATCATCACCTTCAGGCTGTGATGAAGGAGAGAAATATGAGTGGATGAGTTCTTATAATTTTTCAGACTCCCCAAGCAGGCATAACTTTTTGAAGACATATTTCATTGATGTACTCTTCCCTCTCTGCCACAATTGAAAGTTTAAGCTTGAAATTTAGACTGGAATAAGTACCTAAAAGCTTGTCTCTCCATCTGTTATGTGTGGGCTGGATAGCTACATTTGCCCATCTTTCAGCTGATTTAGGTGCCCAAACTCCTGTGAGGAGCCATTCTGGCTGCAGCTGACATATCAATCTGTATCATTTTCAGCTCAATATTCTTGGTCTCCATCATATGAACTGTGAGAAGCAGAAAAGCTTTAGCGTGATGGCTGGCCCTTGATTCCTGCTTTTAAAGTAACAGGGAATGTGGGCTGAGTGGTATTCCCAGTTGTTCCAATTTATTCTGTGTAAGTGCCTGAGGTTTGTAATMTGGGGAATAATGTCTTGGGAACCTGCTGGCTTTCCTCCTCCCAACCTCTTGCTGCAGGACATCCAAATCTGAGGATCCAGCTGGCAGAGTGGATCTGAGCATGGGAATACACGCACTGGCCCAACTGCAGCAAGTGGCCCCTGTGCCTCCCGGTTTTGTTTTACAGCAGCTTCTCCTGTGTGAGCATCTTTGTTGTTCACAGTTGGTCTGAGAAGGTAAAGGCTCAGCACGCCAGCCATGGTGCAACACAGTGACAGGGGCACTGTTCAGCAGCTGCAACAGGTCAACTGATGGAGTCCAGCACCATCCTGACACTCACGATGCCATCAGATTTTCACATCTCTGACGACATCTGACTTCCAATCAAAAGGATGGGAAGACTCACCAACTTAATGCAGTTTAATTAGATCTCAGTCCCCAGGAACAGGAAAGAGAGTCTTTTTTGTCAATGGACAATTAGCCTACTTGGTGCCTGACTGTATTTCACTGGCTCCCACCTTCAGCCTTGCTTTTATGTTGTGCAGTCCCAATTGTATTTTAAAACTATTACAAGATTGGCTGTATATGTTGCCAAGTGTGCCAAAAGAGATTCTGAATCAGGGCTGAAGAAATTTCAGAAGTTTTGAGAACTGCTGGCTTCAACAGTCTTTGTGTTGGGGCAGCGTATGAACAACAGTAGTTGCTGGACCAGCCTTACAGTTGAACCCCATGGAGTGATCACAAGTTTGAGAAGGGCATTTCTCACACTTACCACCTCAGCAGATGTGATTTGAAATAAGAAAAATTAAAGCTATGCACAGAGAGAGATTAGTACCTTTCTGGTCAGAAGAGATAGTACAAAAGACAGACAGTCACAAGGATTCCCTCTTATCTAACGAAAGTCTGCAGCACATAATCAAGGATGCAAGAAAATTTCTCTAAAGGAAAATGTAACATGGATTTTACACAGTATCACATTTTAGGTAAAAAAAAAAGAAAAAAGAAATCTATGGGTTGCTTCGTATTTATAGCTCTTTCATCTCATTCTAGGTGGCTTTGTGCAAGCTTTCACAGCCCATCAGCCAACATATTACTTCATGAACCCTGACATCAGTAATTCAGAAAACCAAGGCCTGAGTCTTTCACACTAAATATTCTAGACCTTGATCTCCTTCCTCTTCTGGGCAAAACATTCATATTGGCTTAAACTAAGAGAAAAGCTTTGTAAAAATCTGATGGTTCAACCTCTCTTCCTGTGCCTCAATCTTTTTGTGGCAAATTCTGTTGCTTTACTCACAGCACCAGAAGTTTCTGTTCCCCAAAGGCTGACATGCATTCTAACCAGATTTCCTTTGCCTGCTTCTCTAAGAGAACTATGATACTCAGAAAAACACCTCATTTGTGATGTGTCAGTCTCAGTGGGAGGCACCTTTAACACAGGCACTTTTCAAATGCTATTTCTCTTACTAAATCAACAAAACAGTAATTGAGGACTTCACAACCTTAACCAAATAATGTGAACTTAGGACACTGGAGCCTTGATACAAGTTCTAGAATCCTAGAAGGACTTTTAAAGCATAACTAACTAATGGAACCTAATAAAATTTAAAAGCATAATTTCTCGATGCTAACAGAACTTTGTCTCAACATAATTTTGTCTCAAAACACGTTAAGGCATTGCCATTAAGGAATGGGCGTATTAGGTCAACTAGTTCTGTGCCATTTTCACTGGGACTATAGTTTCCCTTAAACAGTTGTTTAACGATGATCCACATGATCTCAATACAGTTCCTGATGAAAAACAGTACAAAATCTCTTTCCAGAGATTAGCATACAAGTTGACAATACAAGAGTGCATATACACACGTATGTTAAAAGAAGTTCTTGCATAAATAAAACAAAGTTGCCATTGAATGACTGAAGTTTGAAATACCTGACACATCAGTTGTCAAAGACTGTCAGTTTTAAAAGTGAAATTTCATACTTTTCAACAGTACTTATTTTATTCTACATTGGCTATTTGAGAAGATAAATCCAAACCAAATGAGCAACATACTAAGCTTTGTAGCAGTTTAATTAAATTGCCCGAATTGGCAAAGACCTCCTAACAAAACTAATCATGCCATATATTGGAAAGCTCAGTATGTATTTCCTGAAACTGCTGTTTGAACTCAGGCAGTGGCTCAAGCCAACTAAGAGCATAGGAAATGTCCTGATGGTCTGGGTCAGCAGTCCAGGTCAGCAGTCCATCTAGCAAAACACTTTGACTCTAATATATCAATTGAGATGCTGCTTAAGGAGAGTATATGAGCCAGGCCACTTTCTGCAGTTCATCTCTCTTACTGTCCATAAATTTCTCTAAACTCTTCGAGTTCACTTACAATTTGAATTTCCTCCACAACCTCCTACGTCAGTAAGTTCCTCAAGTATACTTTTTTAGACATTTTAAAATCATCTCCTACTAGTTACATGTTCCCTAGCTCCTCTGCTATGGGATTTGCTGAAAAACAGTTCTGAATAAATTTCATCCCCCTCCTTCAATATTTTCTAAACCTTGGCAATTCCCACCTCCTTGTACCCAATCTGCAAACTGAGGGGGTCTTAATATTTCAGATCTCTCCCAAGAGAACTAGTACATCACCTTGACCACAGCAGTGATACCTAAACCCACATCTGTATTAGCAAAGGAAACAGTGCTTGAGAATATTCTCAGGTGCTGGAACAGTCACCTGTAACAAAGAATATGCTATAGCAGTCCTGAGCACAACACAGGCCCATACAAAACTGAAAACTATTCCTGAGATCACTCTTAGTAGGCAGGATGCAAGAAAAGATGAAAATACTAAAGAAGAAAAGACTAAAACTGACTTTTTTCACGACACTTAGCCTCAGTTTCCATGAACATTCGGAGCACACTTCAATTACTGATATATAAACAATTCCTGACAGCAGCCTGAAGAAGCATTACAACATTTTGCCTTTTTGAAGGACTAGGTAAGGGACACACTAAGTGGTTTTGAAAATCTATTCTTCACCTTAAATCACAATTTGAGCTAGTCTTATGTGGCAAACACACTCTTAGAATACAACAATTCTTATATAAAACTATTCTATAACATTTCTCTCTCCAAAGAATTCTAAATTAAAATATAATTTTATTGTAACTCAAGTAGTATGATCACATCGTACTGGGATATGCAACATTGACTTGGACATACCATTAACAATTATTTTAAAATTATTATCTCTTAAGATATCATATAGCATTTATTACTACAACAGTATGAGCAGGATGGAAAGTGTTCAAATCCTGCATCTAAAGAATCAACGGAAGTACAAATGTTCAAAGAGAAGAATGCTCAATGTTTCTTATTTTTATTCAGTAAACTCTTCACTATCTGCAGGAGAAGCGACAGGATGTTTCTGCAGACTGAACAAGGAAAGGAGTTTAATGTTTTTTTCAAGTCTTCATCTTATTTCTAACACAGAAAAAATGAATTTGATAAAAATGACTGGAGTCAGAAAAAAACCCCTGTAAGACTAAGAATACAAGCAACAAAAGGTGGAAGGGAGATCTGTGCAAGGCAGAGCTGCAGCCACATTGACTCAGAGGGCTCCTCCAAAGAAAGGAAAAACTTAAGGCCAAATGTTAACACTTATCTCCAGAAAGGTCTAGAAGTAACTTTTATCAGCAAGAAGCAGAGGCTGCAGAAGCCAAAATAAGATCCTTAGAAGTATTTCACACTGCCAATATGGTCACAGCAGTGTCTCTTAAAAGTAAAACAGCAACAATACAAAATAGCTGATTTATATTTTACTAATCCTTGTCTTTAGGTATACAGAATACTTTCATAAGCAACCTAAGATTTTGCTCGTGCCAGACAAATATGCAGTTAATGTATTTCTTCATTGGAGCACAGTGAGGGACAGAATGCAATTCAAAATACAGAGCTGGCTAATCTTGTTTTGAATATGTTTGTTTGCACACTAATTAAGGCCAAAAAGCCATTAACTCCATTGAAATAACAATTAAAACCAACCCTTCATTCTGTAAGATACGCACTTCTACAAGCTTCTCTACTTGAACTTCCATCCTCCTAACAGAAGAAGTGACGTACCAGCAGATTGACAGGTTTCAAAATAATTTCAGCTACCTGGCAGAAAAGAAAGGCAGCATCAGACTTGTGGCACCATCACAAACATCTATTTACATGGCAACATGAAGGGAAGAGGTTCCCTGGTATTTTCAGTGGGGAAAAAAGTGACAAACTATAAATAAGCTTGCACAATTAATAACTGGTCTCTATCAAGTGGTTAGCAAGAAAGATGGAAGCATAAACCTATGGACGTTATTGTGAAACACTAATATCAAAATTGGATTCATTGTGCTAAGGACCCTAGATGAGGTGAAAGACTTGCAGAGCAGGAAAACAAAAGCAGATTAGGACTAATCCCCAAGCATGTTACTTCACTGTTTTAAGGCAACATCTTTCCATAGCAGAAACTGTAAATACAATTAGAAGTCCAAACTATTTCTGTCCCCATGAAGGGGGGAAAAAAAAGCTGATAAGTAAAGTATGAAATAAGTCAAAGAGCTCTAAAATCTAACTTCAAAAGATCTCATAGCAAGTTTGACACATTTCTCTTTTGCTCACCATTACACATGTGCAAAACCAGCTCTCCAAATAAAATTGAAAAGGCTACAGAACAAAGCTTCCTCCCCAAATAAACACACACAGTACAGTCAGTCAAAAACTAGTACCTCAAAATTATTTTGCCATTTCTATCAATTATATACATGCAGTGGACCTGTGAGGCAAAAGAGATTCTATTTGATAAAAAAACCTACATAAGCAAAATAGTATTTTTAATTTATTGTTTAGGTTCTAAAAGTTTAAATTTAGTCCAAAGTAAAAAAAACCCAAAACACCAAATCCCCCCAAAATCCACAAAAAACCAACTCAACACCCAAACAACAAATGATTGTGTTTAGAAGTATACTAGATACTCTTTCACACAGACACAAAACAAAACAAAACAAATCCAGAATTATGACACTTGCTAACCTCCTCCTTCACACTGCTCTATAAAGTTATTAAGATCTTCCTAATTTGGGGAATTTTTTGCAGATTGGATTTGAATAAGGTTTATGGAAGAGAGTTTAACTTACCCCTACCACATAATGATGATCTTAAGTATTACACATTTTAGAGCCACAGTTCAAACAATACCTGTATTTCTAAAAGGACACGACTGACTGAAACAGTTTCTGATTCTTCTAAGCCAGTACAAATATCAAGAGAATCAAGTCAGATACAATAAAACTTTGTTTACAAGTTTGGTATTCACAGCCACATTTTCAAATCTTTTCTAGCAAGTAACAAACTCTGCTGCACAAATAAGTGCTTTCATACTTAAAAGCTTCTCTCTCTGTAGAAGAAGTTATTAGCTACTGAATATACAACATGATTTAAAAAAATTAACTTTCCTAATACCTACAGGCTTAACCAGCTAAGTATTAGCTGAAAGACTGAAACCATAATTTTAGAATTACTGGGATATGAGAAAGATTTTTGTATTTGCAATAAAAAAAATAAATCATCAAGCTTGTTCTGTCTCCAGAATATCTTGGCCGTCAAACCCATCCTTCAGTACCAAGGACTATCAGCCTCCTGAAGGGGAAAAGAAAAAGGTTAATTTTTTTAATCCTGACTGAGGCTAAAGAAACCAAAATATAATGAACATTTGTGTCATGTGTGAAATTGTGGGATAAGCCCACATGAGAACTGGCACACTGTTCCCTCCACAGGCTAGCACTGTCTACAGCCACAAAGGCAAGAAAACCAAAGGAACTAGACTATATTTCAGTGTAAAGGGGTATTTTGAATCCTTCTTTCCCCGGTGATCCACCACCTCACTCTGAAAGGGACAGGAACTGAATGGGTTACTTTATATCTTCCTCTAAAAGAAGTTAGTTACGCTTTGTGAATTTACATATTTTTCCAGAATGAATGAAATCTGGGACAAATTTTCCAACCAAGTTAAAAGCCTCTGAATATATATAACTAGAATGCTAATGGATCCCACTAAATATACATCACAACAAAAAAAAAAACCAAACCCAACCAATCCTTTATCAACAAAGCCAATTCCTAGCCTGGCATACATATTAAAATACCAAAAAATGTGGGAAAGTAAGATGGGAAGGAGAAAGTGGCGGGGGGCGTGGCGGGGGGGGGGGAAGTTTGAACGAGTTACATTAATTTTAGCCACTGCTAATATTAAATATATAACATGTAGAAATAAGAGTATGTTACATTGCAACTGTGGTTAAAGCACACTTAAATGTAGCCATATAGTAAGAGAATATTCCTGTACAACAGGAAAGATTACAAGCTGCAGCAAAACAATATTACTGAAAAGGCAGAGTGCTGTTTTTCCCTTATTCTGGAGTGGTTTGGGGGGATGTGTGTATTTTTTGGGGTTATGAGGAGTTTTGGGTTTTTTCCTACAAACAAACTTCCTAAAAAGCAAGAGGGTAAAAGTGTTCCAAAATGTTTGCTTGGATCTTTAAAACCATAATTTAAAGACAATCGAATCACAAACTATGTCTATACTAGCAGAAAAAATACTATTTTCTGAGGTGTTTTGCTAGGAATGAGAAGAGAGCTTCAGGCTTGGGGTTTTTTTGGTTTTGTTTATTATTAATCTTAAAACATCTGTATTTAGCATTATATGGTTATAGTGCTGAGTCAGTAGCAAATGACCGTCAGCAAAAATCACAAATAATGAAAGACTTTACCAAAATCATAAAAAATGCACTACTAATACACATCAACATGGAAAAAAAAAAGACAGCAGTGGTTTGTCTAAAAATACTGCAACTGAAATTAGCTCAACAGTACACATGATAAGATTTTTACCCAAAAGGACAAAGGTAGAATAATTTTTGAATATTTTTCAAATTTAGGAAATCATTGTAGCTAATACTCTTGGTCATTCTGACTTCAGAAAATTTTAAAACACTGAACCTGTTAGGAGAGTGGTACAGCCAAGCTCTTCATAAGATGTACACTGTATCTTTATTAGTCTCTCTGCAACGAGATTAAAAAAGGGTGTATTTCTAGAAAAGGGTGAATATAATACAACACAACTTCCAGGCAGAGCTACATTTATGATCTGTCATTAGGGCACGTATTCAGAACAATTACATTTTTCTCCACTAATAGCTCCAATCAAGATGTTAATTAGTGACATGCTTTATTCATAACCCATTTCAAAAGCCTTAGCACTTTGACTTACTGTTGCTCGCATCCTTTTATTTCTCTCATTCAACTGGTGCTACCACAGTGACAAAGGATGAAGGAAGATTCAACAGTCACCACTCCGGCTGCTCCAATCTGTTCCATTCACTTAATACTGAGGTAATCTTCGGTGATGTGTTGAACACTGCCCCCCCCTCCTTTTAACAGGGCACCTTAACCTAAACGCCACCCGGAGTAGCTGCCTTTACCTTCCTCTCTAGCTGTGCATCCAYGAAGCATGTGGACGCAGGATGTGAAAGGTAGGATCAATTAACAATATAGTCAGCAATACCTACCTCAAGCCTTCCTTCCTATCAAATTAGCCAACGTACAGTGAGCTTCCTGCTGTACACGAATGTATCATGTCACCATAGCAACTAAATCAACAAATAGCTGCTGCAGCATCTGCTTCTGGATCATCTAACGTCAGTCAACAGAAGGTTCGGGTTTAAGAGAACAAAGCTTCCAAATATATACCGTTTTATAACTGCATTTTTAATTTAGCCTCCAGATTCCCAGATAGGATATACTAACTCAGAATGAACCAACTTCTGACTTTATAATCTGTGATACACCTTATGACTTCATTTTGCAAGTAAGCCAGAAAGAAGYGAGGAAAAAAATGCTCTGTAACAGACTAAAAAGATATAGCAAAGAAATAATCAACTGGATTCTAATGCACTCTCTCAAATACTGTGTTACTTTATACCAGGCATTTACTAAGAGACATGAAAAGAAAAGTATATTTCTGAACTTTGCTTTACAATTTACATATGTCTGCCCTAAATAATACTATAGACAGAAATACCTTTTATTAAATATTAATATTAAAGACATTTCACATAGCTGACAAAGATGGTTTCCCTCTATTAGTTGCCACTTAAGAGCTAAACTGAAAGCACCCAATGTTGTTTTCTGGCAATCTCACATCTGTGGTTTTTAAACCGAACAACAACAGGGGACCACTGGCACACCCCTACCTGAAGAAAGGCAGTTACACAGGGCAAAACATGCATCTCTCTCCTCCTGTGAGAACTTACTTCAAATACCACTCATGCGTCACTGGTTTAAATCCTAACCCWTAGGCAGACAAGACATAGGAAACTGCTTTGAAATTGCTTTGGTATTTGGAATGCAACAACATGAGATTACAGATTAAATGTTGTCTCAGGTATAAAAAAATTTTAATATTAGTGGGACAGTAATGTCTTTAAAGATTATAAGTAAGTGTACAAGCACACAGACACTTTTATGTAAAAGGACTCAAAGCTACAGCCTACTTATAACAAAAAAAAAAAGTTTCTGCTTTTAACTTCAAGTCATACTCCTAACATTTGATCAGCATGAAATTATTTACCAAGTAAAAGCTTTCTACGCAAAAAGTATCAGTTATTCATATCCAGTATCATTTTATTACTAAAAACATCTACTTTTAGTTTTCAAAGCAGATGTTTTTCTACCCATGTACAGTCTTTTGTTACAAGAAAAATCATTACATATAGGTTGGCTCCACAGAGTGTGGTCCAGTGAACAGTGAAAACTAGACACAGACTCAAGAGACTAACTCTGCTGTGGCTCCCACATGGACTTACTGTGATTTGTGGGTTTGTCACCTCACCTGTGCCAGAGTTCCCATTTGTAGGACTACTGCAACAGCATTTGTTCCTACATGCTACTAATCAAAGAATACTGCAAGACTTGAGTGTTGTTATTCATTAGCAGCACAGAAATTGCCAGATGGAATCACATCTGTGGTCGAGCTAAGGTGATGTAGTTACAAACACAGCACAAGTCATTTTTCCATTGACCGTGTGTTCAAAATCTGCTGCTTGTATCATAACAAGGCTAATGAGGCTATGGACTACTCTTTTCCATAATCAAGGCAACTAACACTTGAAAAACATATTAAATGGAAAAATGCAAGAGATCTATGTAGCAGGTATTGCAGAGAGTATATGATTATTAAACAGGAACACCTGACACATCAGTAATAAAAGCTAAATTAAAACAGTACCTTAGATTGTTTTAAATTGCCAAAGGCTTATGAATTTCATGGTTGTGAAGAGCGTTAGCTCCATGTACTTCTTTCTTAAAGTCATCTTTMATAAGATCTTTCTGGGTCCCATCTTCTTTTAAACTTAATAAAAGCTTCCTCTCTGCACATTTACGTTGCCTACTAACCAAAAAAGAGTTTTGAAAACTTTAGGGTAAGCTTTGTACTATACCACACCAATTCATAGCAGACTCAGCACACAACATTTCTACATTATCTATAAGGAAAATGAATATTAGAATTTTCTTTTTTTCCTTAAATCATTTTCTGGTTTTAGCATCAATGACAGACAAAACCAGGGTCTCACCATTATTTATACAAGTGTCCTATAGACTTTGATCTTTGTCCAAATAACATGATGCAACACTCCTAACACCGAAGTTCTAAATCTTCTATTTTCCACTGTATTTATTYGAGCAAATTCCAATTTACAAGTTTCCCATGACTACACAATTCTCTACCCTAGCATCTGCTATTACTGACTATAAGGATCTAACTGCTCTATATATGGAGTTTAAAACATTCTTAATGAAGAACAGTAAGGTAGTAAAGGCCATTAACAAATCGTGGGTTTCAGGACTAAGGAGGAAATCCATACAGAATTAAGTAAGTGTTACATGGCATATTAAAGTAACAGTTTACACGCTTGGGATCTTGAAAAAAACAAATACAATCCAAACTACTTCAGCTTACACAGATAGTAGCAGCATGTTTGGAAAAAGCAAGCAAAAGAAGCCATCTTTTCAGTGACATGATCCTGAGGCCTGAATTTTCAAGAGGACAGACGAAGCAACTCTGCATCATTTTTCTAAAAGGCAGCTGACAGATAATAAAATCAGCAAACACTTCATCTTTAACCATTGCTGTAAGATACTGTCAGCACCACTGATTGTGCTAAGGCAACAGAATATCCCTAGAAGCAACTGGAAACAGGGAGATTGGAAAGATAACTAGATTGTTCATTGGCACCAGCATTCAAAAACTATAGATTCCAGTAAGCTTTCATCACTTTTTGTAAAAGGCAGGTTGGAAATATTTGGTGATTTTTTTTCTTCCCTAGAAAACAAATTTATTCATGAAAAGCTTTTTAAATTCTTACTGTACCTGTGTTTCTCCCCCTTCTCTTCATGTGGAAGATGATCAGCAGATAAAGCTGATCACTGGGAAGAAGGGCAGGGGAAGATTTCTAGGCTTGCTTTGTAAAAATACAAAGTTTTCTGAGAAGAACCAGTAAAAGTTAAATGTTAAAATCTGCATTGAATGTCACTGACAAATGTTCAAGACTTGTAAGTGTCCGCATATAACAGTGTCAATCAGTGTACGTTCCACAAGTGTGTCTCATTCTTTATTATTGAGAAATACTTACAATTTTGATCTGCTTGCTTCTGCTTTGTTTGTCTCTTCTCTTTTGCATTCTCAGTTCTCACAGCTTGCCTAAGCAAAGTTTTATTTGTCTCATTTACAGCAAACCCAATCTGTCTCATTAGCATTGACACAGTCTGTGGTTAGCAGATAGTGCACAGAAAATTTGCTACTTACAATAATACCACTATTATATCTTTAAATCAGCAAATGTATAAACATAAGGGTAACAGCAGTGTTTCAAAGAACTGGATAATGCAACAAACATTCGGGCTTCAAAGTTTTAAGCTAATCCTTGTTTACGGGGAGTTGGAAGCAGTCACCGAACTGCTGGAACTGAAGTTAGGGGCAGTCACTGAACTCTGGAACTTTCTGAGACAACTGGTCGTGGCCAGTGGTTAGACACATCAACCTCTAAAAATAAAAACTGGAAGACTTTAATCAGATTATTCTCATTTCATGATATGTTGTTTGAAGTCCGTAGGAATACAGTTTCACAATGCTAAGCCAAAGTGGATGAGGAACAGAGCTCACACTGCACAACAAAGGGGTAGCAAGGGCTAACTCAGGTTTCACCTAATACTTCACAGGGACTAAGTCCCCTCAGTAGGCATTTTCCCTGATCAATCTGCCTATTTGCAATAGTCCAAATGTATTATGGACTAGAAGAGAATTTTATATTTCTCAATATTGCTTCTGACAGCTCAGATTCCTGTTTGGTGATATAGCAAGTTAAAAGCCCATAATATTCAAGACTGATGGATGTGTTTAACTTTTTTACCCTAAACAGAGCATAGAAGGAAGTGCCAAAGGAAGGTTCTGTAGCTGTTCAAAAGAGCATTTAATTAAAAAAAAATGCTAAGAATTTCAATGGCACTTCTAAAGTAGCCTTTTTCATCCGCATAAAGTACCCTATATACCCAGTTTTGTGTAAATCTGGGCATCACTGTATATCAAAACACTGTGACMATACTTGAGGTGGAAGAGAAATTAAAGGATACATCATCAATTAGATCAGTTGGAAAGACTTAGTAACGGACCAAGGCTTTGGTGGGAGAAACCTCTACAGCCCCAGYCCTTTCCCATGTATTTTCTCCTCTGCTTCAAAAAGAAAGGGAGAAAAATTAAAGCCAAGAGCCATTTTTTGCTCTAATGTGTAAACCTGAGTCTATTTCTAGAGAATGTCATTCTGGCTGCTCTGTGAAGTGTGTAATTCCGTAATATGCAGAGGCCCAACATGCAGTTGGACTTTACCCAGTTATGGCAAAGTCTCAATCTCCAGGGAACAGAATATGACAGACTATTTTAGTTGGAAGGGACCTATGATGATCATCTAGTCCAACTGCCTGATTAATTGAGGGCTGACCAAGTTGTTGTTAAGGGCATTGTCTAAATGCCTCAAGATACTGACAGGTTTGGGACATTGGTCACAACTCTGCGCCTGTTGCAGAATCTGACCACTTGCTCAGTAAAGAAATGCTTCCTCGGAAAAAAACAGGTTTCAGCTAGCAGAGGAGGTACTTCAGATTACTCGTTCACCAAGTGTGTAATTCTCATATATTTTAAGAGTGGAGTTTCTATATATGACTTTGCAAAGTAGTTACATTTTTGTCACAACTTTCAGAGAGATTTCAACAGCTGTCTTCTGAGGAAACATTGGTAAGCACTTGGGGTGACTTTGTAGGTCTTGGACTCTGGCATTCAGGYCATGGCTTACTCAGTATTAAGTGTCCCACGGCACAGAGAAGAGGAGAGATGGGGCATGTCCGAGCGCAGGACACTGCTTAGGCAAAACTATACCCTTCCAAACCTTATTGACAGAGGAGCACACAGACTCAGGAACAGCACCCACTTGCAACAGACTGCAGAGAACAGAACTACCTCAATGCTTACAGCTCCAGGCAATTTGCACCTTCTCACCTCATAAAAAAAGAGAAGAAAAAGAAAGTACAGATCTTTAGTCACCTTCCTACACCATGAAAGGGATCATCTTCTGGACATGCTTATTTCTCCCCGTTGACTATATTAGCAACCTACAGTGACTAACTGACTTGAAATCCAATTTTCACATGTCATCCAATTCTCCCAAATGTCAGTTTCTGAACAGATTAATTCAACAGAGGTTGAACGCCTCAAGTATCTTGGGAGGAATCTACTGTATCAGAGACCAAAATTAATCTAGGATTCATATAATGCACATGTGTGTGTGTGTAAAACAGACATTTTAGAGAGAAAGGAGGATTACTCAAAAGTTTTATGAGGATGCTTCATTCCATGAATTTTCATACCAAACAGAAGTAGAAAAGCCTATGAACTACAGTCTTCACTCGTTTCTACACTTATTTTCAAACAGCAAATATTAAAATAAATGTATCGGAATGGTAGTATAAATTGTGCAATAAATCTTGTGCTGCTTTCTGCTAACCAAAAGCAGCATAGTATTTATACATTACTATACATCAAAGAATTTTGAATCCCCCCTTTCTGCTGAGGATGATGGCTTCTTCTAGGAAATTTAAAGCAAGTTTTCAATGCATCTGCAATCAAGGATACAGTTTAAATAAATTAGGAAAAATTCTGATCTCTAAGGCAAAAAAGAAATTTGCATTTAACTAAGAAAAAAATTTACCCTTCCTAACCAAAAAATATCCTTAATTCACCTAGAGGAAGGATTTACTAACCTTGAGCCATCAAAACTCACATCTTTTTAGCTTTTTCTTGTGATGTTATTTTTTAAAAAAAAATCACAGCTAACAACCAGTTAAAAACTTCCAAGAAAATTATTTTTTTCATACAGAATGTCTCATATAAGTTTGATTATGTATTTTCCAGTGATGGTTGCTACACAAAAGTACTAATCCATCCTGGGGAAAGAATACGGCTTGATAATGAGCTTCCATAAGCTGGCACTGAAGCATTGCATGCCTCAGAGTTCCAATGGTTCCAGTGAACACAAATCTGCTGCGCTTCAATGCTATGAAGTCACTGAAGAATGGAAGAATAATTGTCAACTAAAACAGATTTCAATAAATCTCTGAAATGAGAAGTTAGATGTATCTGCTAATTCAAGAGAGCCAAAGGGGAAGTACAAAAAAAAGACAAAAAAACTCAGCCAAAAAGGACAGAAGCAGCCATGCATATACTCTGTGTTCTATGAAATCAAAGCACAGATAAAAGAAAGGAAAACAGCATAAAATGGAAAGCAGTGAGAACAGTTATAACACTATATGTTGTTAAACAACTTTTAACACAGATTTTTTTGCTTGCAGAGGAAAAGATCAGGAAACATATTGCAGTTCTGGGCTTGATTTTCAACAGCAAGGCAAAAACAAAGCAAGCTGGAACTTGATAATGTACCATATGGTTTTCAGAAGAAGTGCCAGAACAAAAACTGAGGAAACTCATTTAGCAATCTAGTYTAGATGTGTATTTCCCAACACCATCTTCACCATTCTATTTCTGCTGTAATGTCACATATGTAAACAAAGCCAAAAGAGGGGATTATTTCATTTGTTTTATAGCTGTCTATTACTCTGCTGACTGAAGATTTCCTCCTATGATAACAGGTTAATAACAAGTTTTAAATTAGAGGTTTAAATATTTAAAGAAGAAATTGGTTTTAGAAATACTAACTTGTATATTTGATGCTAAATATCTACTTAAACTCACACATAGTATACACACACTACACATATATACACACACAGTGGGATTTTTGGAAAACCCACTAAGCAGCTAAACTTCTCAATAAAGTTTGAAGAATAAGCAACCAACCTCCGAAGCTAGAAGTATTACTTTATCCCTATATACCGTGCCACAAAATAAAGCCAAATGAAGGTCAAACACTGTGTCCCATTCCCCAGAGAAAAGGAAACGGTTAACAGGTGCTGGGCTACTTTGAGAGTGCTATCTACCTCTTCTGGTAATAAAGGGCAGAAAGGTGATACAGGGATGTCTCACTTTGCAACTGTTAGCTTCAGTGGGAAGGTGCTGTGAGGGTCCAGAACCCCAGGGCTGCTGCATATTTTTGTCAGCAATTTACTGATTTGTTTTGGAATGGCTCTGGGTGCTGTAGAAACTTTCCAAAACAATTTAACACAGCGTGTTAAAGTAGTTTGAATTGTTGCCTCTTTCCCTCTCCTCCCACCAAATCAGGACTCACATAATCAAACACATCCTTCCTGTCCAGCCTCAGCAATAATCAGTAAAGYATCACTGCACTGGTTACCCTTACGTGAAAAACCCTCAACCACTCGTGTCCTCACACCTTGTTTTCTCAGTTTCAGTTGGTTTCTGTCAACTCCTATAGATCTACTCCATACTCCATCTACAACTTTACTCACCATCAAGATACAAGAAACACATTACCCCCTCACACTGAACACAGTGATAGGAAGGTATAAAAGCAGTACTTCCGTGCTTAACAGAGGAGGAGAAGCCAGCGGGCTTGGTCTGTGCTTTTCCTTTTCACTGGTTTTATCCTAAGAACTAACAGTAGTCCCTTGTTCTGTGGGACACATAATGAGGCAATCTCCCACAGCAGCACTGAGTGACATATGAATGTCCACACAGTTTCAGTTCGCCATGTGTTCTGACTGAACACTCATACATTCCTCTAACTTTGTGGATTGTTTTGTTTTAAAACATGGTGGAAAGTTACAGCTTTAACCTGATCAGACACGCTATTTGAAGCATATGACCTTTCATCTTAACATGTTCAAATATTTGTACTGCTACTTCACATTTATACTGCTAGCAGAACTTCAAGTATTTGAAATAGATTATCTTGAAGATATGAACTGTTCCAGAAAGTACTGAATGGTCTGTATTCATCTGGTAACTAAGTTATGTAGTATAAATAATTWAAGTCACAATAATTTCAATAGTTAATTCTGGTAAGATGCAAGAAGGGTTAAATTGATCTAAAAAATCCTCAGATATTTTACAGCTGAACAAAAACTTGCAAGTTCAGGATACAATTAACTAGTCTAACATAGAAAATACCAACATATAAGCAAAATAGTTAAATAAAGAATTTTCTACTGATTTTCAGTACCTTTTCAGTCATGACTGACTAAAACTAATTCGTACAGTTACAAACCAACCTATACAATATGAAGATACAAGAACATATCCATTTCTTTACATGGACAAAACAACTCTGAATTTTGATTGCAGGAACACAAATTTTGTCAGCTCTACAGGCTAAGTTATAGTTTATGTAATCTAACATCAAGGCCGTTATGAAACAAACTGGAGAAGTACTTTTCATATTTTAAGGAAGTAACCCTACAAAATGTGTGTATTGTAGCTAAGTTAAAAGACTTAGAGAAAAATTAGCCACTTCATCATGAAGGCAGAAGTCTTCTCCCTTCTTGTAGTTTCAAAATTACAAGGGAAAACAAAGGAATACAATGAATATTGAGGTTAAAAATATTTTTTAAAAATAAGAAAAAGGCTCAGCACTACAGTGTTTTGTACTTGAAGACATCATACTGCATTTGAAAGTATCTACCCCTTTCATGAGTACCATATAAAACAAACATAAATGATTTTAAGACTGTCATTCTGTGCCCCAAGTCTTAATTAGGCAACCTTGACAAGAGAACATAGTCCCTGTAATTCTGGACTTCCTATATTTTAGATACACGAAGTATGTTCTACCTACTGATGGCTTTTAAATCACCAGGTGCAAAAAGTGTTTCCATTAAGGTTTCCTGCCACTGAACAAATGTAGTCGCTGACTCTTCATGAGTCTTGGATCAGATGCGAAGGAAGGACAGGAAGTGAAAGTTGCAACTTTCACCAGACATTGTGGAACACGAACAGCACAACATTGTGGTACAACCGGTAGTTATCATGAAATGAGGAAAGAAAATTACTTTCCTGATTGATGACCAATGCCCAATGAAGATTCTTTTCTTTAAAATACACATGATTACTAGCAGTTCCACTTTAGACAGCAGTCTTAATGAGCTGCCTTTTGTTTTTAATAAAAAAGGACACCAGCAGCATAGATGTTGTTTTTCCCACAAGAAGATTAACACAAACCCCTACAAATTCATTTATTTGAAGAAATACTTTGCTTGTTTTCCAGCTTTAAGCTTACTTGGCAGGAGACACAACATTTTAAAGAAAAGTTATATCAAAGAGCACATTTAAACTTATACCCGACTCAAAAATTCTGCATGATTACAGAGTAAGTTTGACAGGACAGCCTGACGGTCTTATTTTTATTGAGGGCAGAACAAGTAACTCAATCTCAACTATGTTTGAAAGGTCATGGTGAACAGGGTAAGTTCCCAAGGACTGGAAGAAAGCAAATATCAGTGCAATCTTCAAAAAAGGGCAAGGAAGAAGATCTAGGGAGCTACAAGCTGGTCAATGTCACCTTCACCTCTGGGTAGATGAGCAAGCAAAGCTTCCTAGAAGCCATTTCCAAACACATTAAAGATAAAAAGGTGATTTGGAGTAGTCAGTATGGATTCACAAAGGGTAAATCATGCTGGACAAACTTGGATGGCCTTCTACAGTGAAATTACTAGCTTGGTGAATGAGGAGAGAGCATAGCTACCATTTATCATGACTTTACCAAGGCTTTTGACACTTTCTTGAATAACACAGAAACAGATGAAGCGCAGTCTGAACACAGGCACTGGGGTAGACTGAAAACTGGACTAAGTGCCAGTCTTGAAATGTTGTGATCAGCAGTGCAAAGTCTAGCAGGAGGCCATCCACTGGTCACCTACTGCAGTGGCTGACACTGGGGCAGACAATGTTTATTATCTTCTTTAGAGACCTGGATGATGGGACAAAGCACATCATGAACAAGTGGCACAAAACTGAGCAGACCACCTCATGCGCTACACGGTTGCATTGCCATCCAGAAATCTAAACTTAGGAAGTGTCCAGGCAGACACTAACATACAAAAGCAAGTCCCACCATTCAAGATACCCAGTTGTAAGCAAGTATCAATCTAGAGATCATAGTTGTTAGCACATGTTGTGTCTAAGCTGCTATGTTCTATCATAGGGAAAGGTTTATTAACATTAATAAGATCATACGGTAATACAAATATATAGCTTCCAAACTAAGACACAATCATGCCTTGACAACTTGGCAGCTGTTTGGTCCCATTCTTCCATGAAGAAGTTCTTTCATAACACAGGTTTTCCGCTTCATACTCATTACAAATCTCACCTTTGCACCAGTTCTACCTTCACCTCAATATCTAACACACATACATGCCCAAAGCTGTGCAAATATATTCCAGATGAAGGATTACTACCTTTTATAATGTCAATTATATGATGTCAATGCCAGTGATGCTGTTGTAAGGAAAAAAAAAAGAAAAAGAAATACACTGAAGTTTCCTTACCTGTTGTGCTCCATCCCCACTAACAATAGGGGAAGTCAGAAGAGGGATTTCACTACTTATAATTGAAGTGGTATCCAGTAACGGTGGATGTTCAGCCATCATTGATGGTACACTAATTCACAAGATCACCTGCAAAGAAAAGTTACTCAAATGGTCAAACTATATAAATATTTCTGAATAATTATTCTTAAAACCAACCTCAGTTTAAAAACAACAAAAGAAGATCATGAAATTAGACACCTTAAGAAAGTATGTTCCCACAAAAACTCAGCAATCACACAACCCTAAGATGTGTTTTGTCAGTTAGTACGAGCCTTAGTTATATTGGAGAGGGTGGTTTACACTCCCTCTAGCGGCTGAACCTCAGAAGAAGATACATCACAGCCCTGGAGCTAACAAACACCAATCTTTTAACTTTGTTAACAAACCAAGGTTTCGTCTGACTGGCACTGCTGACAAAACGCCTACTGAGTACAAAAAGAAAAAAAAAAAAGAAAGAAAAAAGCAGTTGCCTTAGAAACTACATATATAGTGTTCTTGTTTATATTAAACTGGTAAAAAACCAAGATCTATGAACAGGGAGACTTGTTTTTTTCTTTCTTTTTAAATAATCAATCCACTTTTCCTATTATTATAATGAAAGAATACTTACTTTAGGAACAACTAGTTACTAGGAAACATCCGAGTAAGACACAAATTAATAAAAAAAAAAATCTCCTGCACAATCTGACATTTCTTTAAAATTTATTAGACCCAGAAATAAAGCTGTGTCACTTTGATAACCAGTGGCCCTTTAATTAGCAGCTAAAACTTGGGGAGGGAGGGAAGAGGTAACACCCACATACACAATTATAATCCTCATAACCATACTACAAGAAAAGCCCTCTCTAGCACACATTGTAAAGCTGCAAGAAACCTGGTAACAAGAAAAAAAGCCACAGAGGCAAGAGGCCCAGGAAAGCAGCCACACACTTCAGCTTGGAGGAATATATGTAACAATGTAACAGAGAGCACRATTCAGCTGAGCATTCCCTTCAATTACATTAACAAGTCACAAGTAACCTGTTTTCTGATACTTTGAGTCTTCGTGCTATAGGAAGACTGGAAGGAAGAATTAAGACCGGAAAAGATGAAGATTTAACATTTTTCCATGCTAGAAATAAGCATTGCAAGTCTAATAAGCTGCTTTTGAAATTGCATTTAATTTTGTTTTTTTTAAAAAAAATCACTAAGTTACATCGGTTTACTCTACCGGTCTTAACTCAATCCCAGCTAGACCTAGTACACTTAGCATTTGAAATAAAAAAAGAATTGGATCAACAAGACTTGAGAAATTGATACTTCTTAACAAAATAGACAGATGGAAAGAATTCACTAGGGGTGAATGGCACATTCAGATTTCCCATAAGATAATCACATTTTGCATCTGAAAACAGTGCTTAACATCAAACATAGACATAAAGATTAGGCTGAGAAGCCTGTACAGTCTTTCTAAAGCAGAACTGCCTCTATGCTTCTCTTAGCCAGTACTTACAGTAGCCTGGTGAAAAAAAGCAAATACAATTTTGAAGTTATACAGCCTGACAGTCAGCAGTGTCAGAGTCTTTTACAAGTTTTGCCTCGATGTCATCTGACTAATGAAACTCTCTTCAAAGACTTCCAAACTTTTAGTATAGATATACTGTCTGCTCATAAACAGAGATATTTACTAGTTACAGCATTAACTTTAAATGAAGAAATACCTGATAAAATTGAAGGAGTGAAAGTCAGCTTAATGACACTGACTTCAGAACCAAGCTCTAGAGATATATGGCTATGTTTCGAACACATATAATACTATATGTTCCTTTTCCGGGTTAAGTAAAGGTGGCCCGTCCACCTTGGACAAAATCGGCGAATTTTGGTCTGAATTGGGTGTTCATTGACGCGATATGAAAATTAGGTCTGTCCCTACTTACCATGTGCGAATCCTGGCTTGTGGCTGCCCTGTGTCCCTAGCCCCCGCTGTACTTTATTGAATAAAAGAATACAACATTAAGATACAAAAAAAGAAAGAATACAAAATTAAGAAGCTGCTTACTACTCAGAGGCATCCCCTAAAACTCCATCCCACCCAAGTGACTGTTTTTACTTGCTTGCCCCTCTAAGGCAGATGTTGTACCTCTGCTGTGGGTTGCAATCTGYAGCACAGTGCTCTGAGTACAAGAGGACTCATGCATTAGCAAAGCACTATAGGCCTCTTGTACACCCGTACATATACACGACAGCTTCACTATTCCCATACTGAAGGCTGTTCTACTGTGAAACTAGGAACTTCAAAAAACCCCATTCTAACATTATTTTAGGTGATTCATTTCCTTTCATAATACAATCTGCAGAGATTTAAGTTGAGGAGAAAGAAAAATCTCTCAAGGTTAAAACACTGAAACCTGTCTGTGATTACTTCAGAATTCATCAACGCCTATGCCAAGTAATTTATACCTACTTAGCCAGACTAATTGGTGTCTCAAGCAATAAGGACAGAGTTTTTTATTCCTACCTTATTTTAAAAGCTTTCCTTATCATCAAACAAATCTGCCAGGCTACAGCCAGTCCCCACCACTTCTGCAGGTGGGCAGAGGACTGATGAAAGTTACTTAGATCATCTTTCAAGCCAGCAAGTTTGATGGTAAGCTTCCCAGGATATTAGCCAATGACTGTTTAATGCGAGATGAATGCACAGCCTGGAATCAGAGGTTGGAACCAAGGCATCTCTCCTCTCATAATAACTACAACCAGGCTTGATGTTGTGCCATTTCTAGGTCTTACCGCTCCAAATATTTTGTGATGCTATCTAAAGTGTCACGGAGAGAAAGGTAATTCCTATACTTCAAGCAATAATGCAACACACTCCTAAATTAAGCTGGCTGGAATTTCCCCAGGTTTAAGGTGAATGCAACTCATTATTCCCAAGCCACCATGCTAATGAGTAGTCTCTTACRTCAGAAAGCACTAATTGCCTTTATCACACACTTTTGACTGAATTCATAACTTATGACGCACTCAGTGCTACCACCATTTATTAGGCATAAATCAACACATGTCTATCAAATTGAACACCAGTGAGAGTTAAACATAACCTAAACTGACTCATATACAAACGTCATTACAACCTGTTCAGGCCTTCCAAGACAGGAGTCGCTCTGAACATGCCCAACATTTGGTCTCAGGTTCATTCATTCCTAGAATCATTTAGGTTGAAAAGACCTTCAAAATTATCAAGTCCAACCATTAACCCACCACTATATCATGTCCCTAAGCACCACATCTACATATCTTTTAAATATCTCCAGGAATGGTGACTCCACCACTTCCCTGCACAGCCCATGCCAATGCTTAACAACACTTCTGGTGAAGAATTTTTCACTACTATCCAATCTAAACTTCTCCTGGTGCAACTTGAGGACATTTCCTCTTGTTCTATCACTTATTACCTGGGAGAAGAGACCGATGCCCACCTCACTACATTCTCCTTTCAGGCACTTGTAGAGAGTGATAAGGTCCCCCCTGAGCCTTCTCTTCTGCAGGCTAAACAACCCCAGCTCCCTCAGCTGCTCCTCATGAGACTTGTGCTCCAGACCCTTCACCAGCTCAGTTGCCTTCTCTGGAAATGCTCCAGCACCCCAATGTCCTTCTTATAGTGAGGGGTCTGAAACTGAACACAGGGTTCAAGGTTTGGCCTCACCAGTGCTGAGTAGAGAGGGACAATCATCGCCCTGGTTCTGCCAGCCACAYTATTGCTGATACAGGCCAGGATGCCATTTGCCTTCTTGGCCATCTGGGCACAGCTGGCTCATGTTCAGTGGGCTATTGACCAGCACCCCCAGGTCCTTTTCCACTAGGCAGCTTTCCATTCTCTTGCACAGGTGTTTAATGATTTGATTTATATGAAAATTAGACTCCCATAGGGACCTGAGTGCTTAGGTGGGTAGTCCACCTTTGGCACACAGCCTTCAGTGCCTTAACTGGGACATAGCTAGATTCCATGTCTCGATTTAAGTGTTCGATTTATTCTGGAGACAAAGCATGCTGCCCATCAATAAACCCTGACAGGAGGTAGTATGTAGAATGTTATTCCTGACACCCTCTACAACAATAATAAAAGTGCTACCTGTCAGACTGTGTAATCAATGTGGGGAAAAAAAAAATGTTTTCTTGACAATACAATATTAGATTTCTCTGCAATGTCACTGAACCAGTCTCGAAGACTAAAGGTTTAAACTTCACACCAATGTGGGTCTATACTACATGTTCATCAAAAGCTTTTTCCCCATGAGTAGTCAAGAGGCAGCTATCTGTATAAGCCAGTGCACATAATATGGTCACATGGTAAGATGTGGTATGTTCACCCATTGATGTGGTATGTTCACCCATTGCAGGTGCCTTTTTTTTTTTTTGCTGTGAGGACAAAGAAAGATATCAATTTGAAAAGAGAGAATGTGTGGCAGGAGGAGAAGTCAGCTGAAAGAGACAAAAGTTTGGCATCAAGATAAGCAGAAATGCTCAATGAACATATCTTGGAAATAAATTATATTCCACTCAATGCAAGGACCTCAAATGTGTGCAGACAGAGCCTTTAGAGCAGCAGATCCCAGTAGCCTGCATTTGAGACTTCTTGAAGACATCTACCTAGATCTTTGAAAAAGACTTGCAAATAACCTTGGTCCTAGGAAAGTATCAGAGACCTGGAAGAAAACTAGAAGTTTTCTATTAAATACTGTATTGTAAAAGGGACAATCTAGTCCTGTTAGCAAACAACAATCCGAGGCCAAACAAAAACGGTCAACACCGGATGTTATTTGTAAAGAACTAAAATACAACTAAGATTGATTGAAAAAATCTTGTCCAATTAACTTAATACAAACCTTCTGGTGATGGATATTGCTGAAAAAGGTACTAATAAGTGGACTGAAGAAACAATTTTAAAATCCTATTTGGCATTACAGAGCATTTTTCTTCAATAGAAAAAGAGAACAGATATTACATGGATTAAAACTGGACAGACAGTCCTTAAATATTAACAGTAAATACAGAGTTGTTGAGCCATGTGAATTTCCAATAGGAAGCGAAGGTATCAGTTCTTGGCTTCTCATTACAGAACATGTTTTTAACTTGTCTCTCCAAAAAAATAAAAAAAAGGAAGTCAAAAGGAAGTCTGGAAATGACAAGCCATGACAGTGATAAGAGACTGAGTCATTTCACTCCATTAAAATGGCATGAATAGCTTAAAAAGTTTGGCAGAGCAAACAGTATTAGTACAAAAAGGTAAAGCTACACTTTCTAAAACTAAGAAGAATGAACTCAATCCTGTGAAGGGTTGATTCTAACAAGGACAGAATAATAAAAGTGGACAGCCAAACACAAGCTCGCCAAAAGGCTGTATCAGTTATATCAACAGGTGTACCTTCCTTAGCAACATGGAGGATGTTTTTCCTGCCTCTGGCTGCAAATACCTATCATCTCTACTGGAATAACTTCACAAGCTTTGTCTCCAATTTGCTGACTTAAAATTGCTGCTTACTGTTCAAAGTGTGAGCAACAATTTCTTGAAAATATTGTTCCATATTGAAAATACCAAAAGCAAAGTATGTGCATATCGTAATTTCAGACTTAATCCTCATAAAACTGCTCTGGATGATGTAACTGGCCTCCAACTCCATCTAGTTTCTGGATGCACTCAGGATTTAGTGAGGTCTTGAAAAAGGCACAAGAAAAACAACTTGCATTTGGACAACAGGTAAGATTCAGCCTGCAGAACCACTAGAAACAATTCATTAGCCTATTGAAAACTTTGATGCAGCAGCCTTCAAAAGGGGTAAAATAACATGTGGGATGAACTGAAGGATTTATTTAAGACCTAGTCACTGCACCGTTCTTGTGGACATATTAAAAGCGACCAGACAAGGAAGAGGACACATTAAATGAACAGATAGGTAATTCTCAGTTGCTAAGTACAGAAGCAGCTGAGAAGTAATCTGCTACTGGTGGCACATTAAATGCATGGTTATTTAGAAATCTGCACTGTTTCATGCACAGCAACAACTGCTGCATGAACAGCTATTTAATTTCTTGTCTTGCTACTGCATATACTGAACCAGTAGCATACACTCAAAGTGAATTCAGGACTGCAAACACACTCTACACTGAATCTGCACTGAGTCTGTTCTATGATGCAAGGATGAGGTTACAATCAAATTGTGTAGGTTAATGCTTTGTACAAGACTTAGGTTGCACACTACCCTATTCCCCACTACCCCCACCTGAACTACTATTAATTTTCCCTATTATCATACGAATTTGAAAATACCTTGAAAGACTTCTGAAGGCTGTCAAAGCTGTAACAAAGTGAGGCTATCTAAATTTACTGGATGTGATTTGTTTAGACTTCAGGGCTTATGCCAGAGGAACCTTTAAGGAATGGATTACAGTTAGAAGGCAAAAGGCTAAATGATGTTAAGGCTCAAGAACTGTGTTCCACTCCATAGTTCAGTAAGCAAGTCTGCCTTCCTGAACTGTAATAACAATTTAACTCCATCCTTAAATGCCTTCAGATTTGGTCCTTTAATGTTTCTGTGGCATTACTCTCATGTTGTAAAGCACAATACAACTCTGCTTTTCACTCATCCACTGCTCATTAAGGGTTAAGGAGTGTTGTAAGGCTGAGATCATTGGGCAGTGCATTCAGTGCATTTCCTCTGCACATGCAAAGGATCAGCATTTCCATCTCCTAGAGACTAGCAGCTGATCTTAAGGATAGCCTCTGAAAAACACATCAGCATTAAATCAGCTGGATCACCAAGGTAAAACAACATGAGTCAGCAGCACGTGTCCTGTAGCAACAAAGGCGAACAGTGTACGGGGCTATATTAGTAGAGAAGCATAGCCAATGGGCTGAGAGAGGCAATTATTCCCTGCTACTCAGTGGTAATAGGGTGGCATCTGGAATACTGCGTCCAGTTTTGCTCTTCTCAGCCACCTCCTCCTCCCCCAGATAAGAGAGATGTCACAAAGACTGTTCCTGGTCTTAGGCCCATGAAAGACAAGAAGAAGCTAAAAGCACTACAGTCACCTACTAGCTGGATACCACTACCTAAAGGATGCTCGTTGAGAGCCTTAAATCAAACTCTTCCTGGAGGCTTGCTGCAAAAGTACAAGTGTTTGGACAGTGCATTAGAGGACAGTTAGAAATTAAAAAGTTACACTTTTGTGTTAAACATCCTACACAAACAGGCTTTCCATTCTGGATGGGATGTAGGCACTACGATAAATGGAGTGATAGCTAATAACAGTGCTGTGTACAAGAAAAACATAGGGACCACTCCTTTCCTAGAGATTCACTGCTTCTGGTTATGGAGTTTCATACAAAATAGAATTAATTGTTTTTCCCACAACTGAAGGACTTACAAGGCCACACTCCACAGTGATATTGCTGGTGCCTACTGAAGCAGAAACTTGCACTGCTGTTTTTTTCCTCAGTTTTTATGATTTACAAAGTACTGTTTCTCTACCTACCTAGTTATTATCACAGTGCTTACAGCAACTTAACACTTTCACATCCTAATTCTGTCAAGCCTAGTGAACAACAGACACAAACTTTTATTATTACAGAGAGCTGTTCACAAGAGCCTTGATTCTATACAACACAAGGATGAAAGTTTTAAGCAGGGACAAGACAAAAGCACCTAACACAGAAGGGCGCAGTGTTAAAAACTGCTTAATGAAATTAATACTAAGTGTTTCCAAATTGCATATTGCTCTTACATAAGAAGTAACAAAACCAGGGCTTTTCTATGATTTCTTTGTCAGTGCTGCAGTTTCATACATGTTTCAACCTGTATCACATTACTTCCAATTCAAAGTTGCCATAAGGCATGTTTTCACTACAGCAGAGCAGGTGTGCATTCTTTCTTCACCTGGGTCTTCCTGCAGTCACACTCCCCCAGAAACCACAGGCAAGGCTCATCCTCCAGTCCAGATAACTTCCAGTAAGAAGGGAAAGCTTCTCTGAATAGGAGACAACATTTCCTAGGTTTTGCCAAAGACCAAGGAATGAATTTACAGAACTCAAAAGACCACAAAACCATCACATAATCCTAATGCATTAAATGCTTTGAATCCGCCTTCTCCAACATGAAGACAGCAGGTGCACTTGAAAAACAAACATCTTTCAAATAGCTGAAGAAAAAAAGCCCTATTTTATATAGATTAGAGCCTCACATCTGACTCTTCAAGAATATGCAAGTTACTATTTAAACTTTTCCTGTGACTGAGACGTTTATAAGTACTCACCATGTCCATTCTTTAGTGTCTACTGTGAAATAAATTTATTCTTTATTTTCTACAGTCTTTAAAACGTATCTCCTGCTTGACAACTTCAGACTTATAAAAATTACTATCACAATTCCTTTCAATCTGTCAAATCAGCCATCCAGTTCAGAATTTATCAGATAAGAGTGGACAAATATAAGTGCCCGAGATGTGCAAATATGCTAAAATGAGGAAAATTCTAGAATATTCCAATGCAGCCCTAGGGTGAAGAGGAAAGAACAAAGAATATACAACAGATGTTAGTCATATCACTTAATGAACTACTGGAAAAAGCTCCGATAGAGTGATGCAGCTGGTGTAGAAATGTATTAGAATATAATTACCCAGAGATCCATAAGGTTGTAGCTGAGCTATTAAAGTTATGAAGCATGCTGAAGAGTTTTGTGTTTGTTTTTAAGAATCAGAACTGAGCAGAAGGATTTTAATTTCTCCCCCTCCCTGTACATTTTCTAGTCACAGTTTCAGCTGTGGCAATTACAGTACACCAACTTTTCTTTTTCAGTTCTGAACTAATTATTTCAATTACTATGCAATTTATTTAAAATATATGCTTTACTCCTGATAAAGTATTTTTCCTGTTTTAGAAATGTTTCCTGTGACACTTGATAAAACATTTTCCAACAGTGTTATTTTTTGTTAGAAGAAAGGTGTTCTGTGGAACATTTCTCTTTCACTAATTTGGCAATCTCCTTTTAAGTACAGTGAAAATGAAGGCTATTCCCTTCAGTGCTGCTCATAATACTAAAGTCGCAGATAGGCAATACAGGAAAATTATAAAAATAGTATAGTTTCATGAAGCAAATCAACAAAGTCAAAGTCTGACATTCACTTAAGAGTGAAGATACACTAAATGTTTTAATAAGTGCTGGAACTTCCTATCAAAAAAAAGTATCTACAACATCTACCATGAATATAGAAATACTTCAAGTGTTGTCACAGACACTYAACATAATTCTCAAAGTCTGAGAAACAATGCACAACCCTGTTCAACCTATGTTACTACCAGAAGGTGAACACTAAAAGTTGTAAAATTAATGCAGTACTCTTATGAAGGAAACACTGACTGATGAGCAAATGCAAGTTGCATGTGAATAGCCAAACAGTTACTGGATCCAACTCATGCACAATAGTCACTGCCTGATCTCCTCGGAGCAAGAATCCAGCACCTCAGCATGAGGAGTTTAGTGTGCTACAGTAATTTAGTACTTCCTTCAGGTTACCTCCATACTGCAGACTATAACCCGCAATGATTTAGGAGCAGTTTCAAACGCAGTTCATGCATTCATGCCATGGGTACTATAACCTATATGAGAATGCATAGTAGATAATTGGAAATACTCCAGCTGTTCAAGTTTAATGCATTTGTATTTATGAGCCAGCAGTTTTTGAATCTGAGCCAAAGAGGCTAAGTTCTTAATAGTAGCTGATGTAGAAAACTAAACTTTTGAAGGTGAAGACTGCATAGAGAAAAACCTGACAGTGATAAACCAGTCATCCATAAAGGCACAATATGTTCATGGACACTTCCTACCTCAGTTTGTCCAGCACAAGTATTAAACGCTTGACTGTACACAGCAAGACCTATGCAACAGAGACTACTTCAAAACACCACACTCCGGTTTTCAATGTTATTATTAGATTATTAAAAAAACATCCACAGTCCTTATCTGGATGAAGTACATATAACTTGAAGCTGTTGCCTATGAAGAATTCAGTACTTTCCAACTATTTGCTCCTCCCTCTTACACCTTCAAAGAACTCTAAACTGGTTCTGTAACTTTTAGTAAGTGGTAAGTACAACAAATCAGAATTAATCTGTCAATTTTAGTTGGAACTAACGTGATAGTGTACATTTTACAATCAACGAGTAAACTGTCAGCAGCTGGGTGCAACCCTACACCTAGTCTTTAGCAGGTACATTAATCCAATGCACCAACACACACAGGGAGCAATACTGTGGCCTCCTTTGTCTTAGAGAACAACTTCCATTTAGATAGTCATGGGCATCATCCTCAAATAGAAATCAGGAGAATTAACTGTATAGTGTATTTTTGCACCACTTACAAAAGATCTGCAATGCAATTCCACTTTATTTATGCTACATTGATCTAAACCATGGGACTGTTTTGTTTTACACTCTCGTTACTCTCAAGAATTTCCTTAAACCCTCCTAGTTTTACTTTTATACCAACTAAATTAGATTCTTCTAAGCTTCTGCCAGGACTGCATTTCCTTCAGTTTGTTTTCTGAAAATCACATGGCTTCAGAACCAACTTGGCCTTTCCCACTTAACCGTTACTCTTGCCTTCATTTCTGTTTAATAACATGCTTAGTTTTTGAGAAAACAAGCAAATTCAATGCCAAGGATCAAGCTACTTCCTCATTTGTTACTGACTCCCTTTTCTCAGAGGCTATGAGTAGCAAGGACAAATTTCCAAAGTAATTTTTCACATGATACCTTTCAGGCAAACTAAAAACATGGATATATTTTTATTAACGCCTGCAACTGGTCAGTGAGATAAATTTATTGCAGAGACAGCTGCTSGTGTTGGAGCTACAAAGAGTGCATGACTCAAGCAGAAAGAGCAGCTTTTAAAGAACTCTTATGAAACAGCTTTTTCCTGCTCATTCTGAAAAATGAAAACTGTGGTATCCAAATGCAAAATGATGCAGGATCAACGCGCCTACAAGTCCAAGAGACTTTAAAATTTTCTCCACTGATTCCTTTTGGAAAAGCTGTAGGTCTTTGCTTCCATAAGGAACAGGACAACAGCACAGAACATGACAAATCAAGACAGACATATGGAAACTACCTCCCAAGAGTAAAAATTCACCAAAAAGGATGGTCTTTTGAGGCCTAACAAACATGTTTGAAGGGCATTCTCTTATCAAGAATTTAAACTGCTGTAATTCAGCTCTGCTAAATTGTTCTAGCAGATCTCACTTGCACCACTSCAAGCAACTGGGCAAGAAAGGGAATTAAACTGTAGGACAGATGAATTTTAAAATTAATCATATAAGATGTGGTCAATTTTAACACAAGAGTTTCCCGATTGATTTCACTTTTGCAAATACACAAATGAATGCCAAGTGTAGGAATAAACAGAGAGTAAGTGCTTCAAGAGGAACTGCTTCTGCTAGTGCCAATGGACAGCATTCATGAAGCTACAGACCACATTAGTAAAAAAGTTCACGACAGTCACCCTGCTAGGTGCTTCACCTTTCTATAATGAAACTTAGTTACAGTGGTACTGAAGCAGTTACTGGTACCCCATAGACAAAAAAATGAAGCAGAACAGCCAAACAGCATCTCAACCTGAATGCAACTCTTGAACTCTGAATATGCTACTCCTGCAAGTTTTCCAATGGAGGAGTGTCTGCAACTACTGAAGGTAAGACCAGCAAAACGAGAGCAGGTTTCTCAGATATCAGCACTCCCTTCTCCCAAGTTCCACACCATCCTCCTACGAAAGTTTTAGTCAATCAAAACACCGTGAGATCAGGTAGTTTGAGTGCCCAATCAAGTCAAGAGGACAAAGCTGCTCTCAGCTTCTTTTACATATGAATTTGCAACACTGAGCAGTTGCCAATTTGTTAACAACAATACAGTCACAAAATCAGAAACCAATTTGTTTTGAGCTGTATTCCATGATGTACATAATTAAACGTACTAGGGTACTTTTAAGGTCACTTGCTTGATTTATGGTCACTTATCCTCACCACTGAAATGCTGCCACTGAATGGAATGTGCATATAAACTAATATTCTTATATATGGGCAGTCAAGTTACTAGCAAGCCTGAAGAAATTAAAACAATATACATTTCACCTGCATCTAAGACTGATCATTGCCAACAGTAACTACTCACTTCCACTGCTTTTTTAGTCCTAAATTCTTAGTACTTCATTTCAACATCTTCAATCTACTTTCACACTGGACTAAATTGGTGAATCCTTGTCTTACAGTGTCATCTTCCCCATTTAGATTTTTAACAGAATCTGTAGGATTTGCAGAGGCATGGTAACTCTTTTGCCTTTTGACATTTATTCTTACTGTAGAAAGTCCCCTAACAGACTGTCAATACATACTTTGAAATATTAATGAATAGTTATAGTMATGGTTCTCTTTCATTGCCAAGACATTTCAAGTTACCAAAGTTTGTGCTGAACCTTCTTGTTCATTCAATTTTTGCTTACAGATTAGTTTCCAGCTACATGCACACTTTTTGCAGGTCATTATTACTTGATTTGCTATCACTACCTAAAATGTGTTCCTCTGCCACAAAGTAGAATTAAGCCACTTGTTATTCTGTTGTCTCCATTTTCTTCTGTCAAGTCATCTAATAGATACAGTTCTTCCAGTTAAAAGGACAAGAAGCTATGAAAAACAAAAACCTGCAGCTTGAAAACTGGAAGTTAGAGAAGAAGGATTTATTTTATAAACAAACGAGTAAGATATGGTATTGAGTATACTGCCTTAGCGAGGGGAAATGAGACAACAGCTTGGCAGTAGCCCATGCTCGTAGGATCCTGTATATCATAGGTTCTATACATTGGGAAAACTCAATCCCATTTACAAGGGAGTATTTACACTTGTGAACTACAGAATTTTCTTAGTTTTTACTGCAGGTAACAGTAAAGCTCTAGGTTTGCTAAATTCATTTTCACTTCAAGTTACTCAAAATCAAAAGCAATTAAGAACTGAACTTCACAGATTTAAATTCAACCAAGGTACAAAAAAAACCTAAACCAAATTCAAAAAGAACTGTCATGCAGAAGGTAAAGTTAACTTGTTAACATTTGCACCTTGCATATTGCTGTCACTCCCAGTTACAGAATAAAGTTACTATCTATCCACACCTGTCACAGTATAAATCCTTTTGGACTTTGTTGCTTTCCCAGAGGACAATTTCCAAGACGTTGTTAAATAGTTTTTACAAATCATGGAGGACATTGGTGCGATTTAGTGAATTTTCACAGTTTTGAAACAATGTTTTTTGACACTATATTATAGAAACCTGTATGTTACCAGAAAGTAAAAGGACTTGTTTTAGTGCTTCTGGAAAGCAGAAAACATTTATTACATCTTAGAAAGTGCTGTGCTTCTCTTACTAATGGAAAATAAAAATTAGCTCTACTGGTCAAACTGGGATTGAAAACTTGTAGAGAATTTTATTTTTGACAACTTGTTATGCCCCAAGTAATTAAATAGATAATAAGACACAATATTTTCCACTGCCTATAAATGCAGAATTTTGCAGCATATCTTTTCATCTGTCCTAAATGCTTTGGAATAAGTCTGGCAGAAAAGCTGGGTGGAAGTACATTACAGGCATATCCAATGCTCCTGTTTAACTTCTGTAAACTGCTGTTGGGATGGTGTTTGACACCCAAGATACTAAACCGAAAGAGAGGGTACCAATATTAACCTAGGTGATGTTTTGACTGCAGAACAACATGAGCAGAAGAAGGTCCACAAATCCCGAAAAAGTAAAAACTTAAAGGGAGACAAAAAGATAAATTCTGTTAAGCAAACTGGTAGATACATGGGTAGGTCTGGTGAGACTGAGGCCAACAAATGTGCTTGCCCAGACATAAGTGGTGAAACTTTATTCGGAGCCATGAACACAAAGAGGGCCAAGTATGTCCAGTCTAACACAGTTTGAAAGGTGCTGTGAAGACATCGCTAATGAGCATGGTGCTAAAAAGTAAATGTAAATCAATTAGAACAATTAAAGATGACAACCTACAAGAAATATATAACAGTATTAAGTGTTACAGACACTTTCTAAACATCCTGCTACCTCATCAGCCCTACAAAATACAGACCTCAGGGTGACAATCCAAAGGACAGACTTCATAGATAGGATTCAAGGATAGRCAAGTTTAAGAAAAAGGCTGATAATGTTTTTCTATTGGCATCAAGCAAATACGAGCATTAAGGAAGCTCAAAGTTTACTGTATATGGCAAAGAACAAGCAAAAAACCAGTAATTTCTGTAGCTCAGGAAACACTGGCCCCATGAGCAAAATAAACATTGTTCATGTTTGCTGAACAGAAAAAGCAGCAGTGTACTCATTCCAAACTATTATCGCTTTCCTGAGATGCGGACAGTATCTTTTAGTTAAGCTAAAGAGTTGACAGTCCAAGGCGAATCTATTTTTATTTAGATCTGGTCCTACAGGAAAAGCAATGGCTCACAATTCAAGTCATGCACTATAAATTGCAGCAAAGTTGAATTTTGCTACAAATTGCCTGGGAATTTCCCCAAGCCGACAGTCTTGACGAAATCAATGATAAAATATAGAAGTATTATTGACACCTATAACAGAGAGAATCCAACTCATATTTTAGATAAAAGAAATGCACCAATGGAACATGATGTTATCTGTAGACATTTTAGCAGATTGAACTAGGAACCCCAAAACAATTAGAAGCTGGAGGTCAAAAAAAGATACAAAGTTGCTGGAGGAAGATAAGGATTGCTCAGGCTCCAGAAGGTACTGACAAGGAACATCAACCGATGCAGACACCACCACTGTCTGGGAAGTAGGCCTGCATCCTCTTTAGTAGCTGTCTGTCTGGGAATGAACAAGACTCCATGTTTGCCAGTTTTACCCAAAAACGGGGACAGGGCTGGGTTACAGGATTTGTCACTGACAGAAGCATCAATAGACAGTGAGAACACCAGAACTTAACACCTTCCAAGCATTCAATATTTCTAGAGACCAACACATTTACAATAGCATACACTATTTCAGAAGTGACCTCTCAGCAAGGTAAATTAGTGCACTGTCTAAAAGCATTTATAAGTTAAAACCATTTATGAGAAAGTATTGACAAGGATGAAAAATTGAACCTCTCCTAAAGTCAGGTTTTAAGAGTTTTTCTTAAGTCCTACAACAGAGCGCTGCAGAAACATGTTAAGTAGTTAAAGTTGCAACAACAATTATAAAGGATCTCTAGACCTTGAGCCAAAATGATCATCAGCATAACACTGAGTTAGCCGATGTAGGTCCAAATTCAAGTAAAACTAAAGGGCCACAAGGAAAAGAATAACGAAGAAAAGCCTCCCAAGATCCACAGGACTCACAGTCCAAAGCAAATGACTTATTCGTCCAAACCATAATTCAAGTTTCTGCAACACCATTGTGTTATCATTGTTATCATTGCCTATAAAAATCTAAAGCTTTCGAGTTTTGAGTTCACAAACTAGTAGAAACTCCAACTTGGAAAAGGTAGAAATGCCACCAATGGACCGAAATCAGGTAACTTTAGTGTTGGGTGTAATGACCTGAGCCTCATGTAACTCATATGTCTAGAGTTGTCATACAGCAAAAACCCTCATAAAAGCTCCATTTGCCCTAAAAAACACCCTGAGACACTCATCTAATTCTGGTTTAATACTATCATCTACAGTAGTCAGCCTGTGACTCTGCTTAAAGCAGATTGCTCACCTCCTGACCAAGTGAGCTAAGCAACAGATCACTGAGTCCTGGCCTTTCTGAGGACAAGGATCTGTGTCCTCAGTCTTTTGGCTTCATCTGCCAAAAATCAGTGTCCAGTGCCCCAGTGGAACACATATAGCACATCAATTTTCTCCCCCAAAGTCACCAGAAAAATCATTCTGGCGTAGTTTGCTAAAACAACTCCCAGATTCAATACACGTGTATCAGGATGACTTGTGTACACAGAGTGAGTCTAGACTAGATGCCGTGTTTTCAAACTCGACCAGCACCCTTCCTGCTCCCTTCATGCTGTTAAGAACTCTATCCCATTTGCCAACACTGAGTACAAGAGATACTCAGCTACTTCTGACTTTCACATACGTGCACTGCTTTCTCCCTAACTGAAAGCTTGCTAATGCCCTATTCATCATGTCATTAAATTTCATAATTATCTGAGACCATTTCCTTAAAAAATCAAAAAGAGGCAGAAAAAACACGTAACTGATAGTCCTTTCTGAATTTCAAGGACCACTGAGTTGCTGTGATTCATACTACTTCACAATACAGAAAATAAACACATTTATGGTTGCAGATTCATATCAGCTAGATTTCTATGCTGCGTAAAGCAGAAAGTTTCCCACTGCCATAACAACAAAATAGCTTCTTTTAAGCAGAAAGCTTAGCAAGACTGGGTCCTATAGCTTCTGAGACAGAAGCTGCCAAATACTTAGCAGCAAAAAATTTAGAAATTTTAAGTCTCCTTGATAATATAAGACATTTATAACCAGGTATGTATTTGATCAAATGCAGACTTAAATTCGAAAAACAAAGAACATTTCACAGAAATTAYTTCATAACGTGAAATGTTCTGGAATAACACTTGACATCCAAGGAGGCTCATAAATTGCCTTTGACAGGGTTAAACAAATGACTAACACGTCTTGAGGTGCCGCTCATAGCATTTGGTCCTACCAAATATGTTTTCCCTTGTTTCTGTTGCTTATTTTCTTTACTTCGCAAAATAAAAATCAGCTGAAAAGTTTCATTTTTGCTTTTRGTTGGTTTCACTTTCTAAGTTGCCTGGAAGGAACGAAAAGTTTCTGTTTAGGCTGGGCGATACTCAGGGAGGGGGGAATGAGGCGTAAATCTAGCTGAAAGAATAACGCCTCTGCTAGCAGTCGGCAAGATGATTACCGTGTTTTCGGGAAGATTGTTTTACCTACATAGAGAAGCTCAATCCCTTTAGCTGGGCGTTCCGAGGGAACCTTTACGGCTTAGCCSGAGAGCCACAACAACAACAAGAACAACAACAACGAGAAGAGGTGCCTTCTCCTCCCCGCCTGTCACAGCCGCCTCAGCTGTTCTAGGCGCGCTCCGCATCTGCTTCTTTCTCCAGCTCAATCGCTGCCTCCTCCCGCGGCCGCCGCGCCGCAGCCCGGCGCTGACAGCGGGCGGATCCCCCCGCCGCGGCCGGCGGAGGCACCTCCGAGCGACGGAGGGGAGGGAGGGAGACGRAAAGTTTCTTTCGTGGGGCTCCGTCGGAGGCGTCGGCTCCCCGGTCCTCCCCGGCGGGGAGCGCCGCTCCTAAGGCACCGGGGGCAGGTAGCGGCGCTGCCCCCATCCCCTCGCGCCCCYCTCGCCGCCCCGCCGAGGAGAAGGCGGCGGCTCGCCATCAGCGCCTACTCACCGCCATGGCCCCGCGGCTCTCCCGGCTAACGGTCCGCGCTCCGCCGCCAGCGGGCAGCGGCGCCGGGGCGGGGAGCGCCGGGCGGAGTTCCCGATGGCGCAGCTCCGGCAGGGGCGGCGCTTCCCCACCCCTTGGCCCGCCCACTCGAGGTACCTGCGTTCCGGCCGCCGCCGCTCCGCCGCCTCTTGCTGCCCTCCCCGTACCTGTCACTGCCCCCCGCTCCCGCCGCCTCCCCCGCCCCGCCGCCTCAGCGCTGCCCTCAGCCTCGCCCGGCGGCGCGCGGCCGCCATCTTTGAGGAGGGCTGGGGGGACCGCGAGGGGGCAGTTGGCTCCGACGCGCAGTGCGCCTGCGCGGAAGGCTCCTGGGCGGGAGGGCGGGGGCGTCGGTCAGAGGGAGGGGCGGGACCAGGGTATGTGGGCGTGGCTTTGCGTCGCGGGGCGTGGCCTGAGAGGAGGGCGGGGTCGCCTCAGAGTGGGCGGGGGCTGCRGATGGGCGCGAAGGGGTCGGTGGTGCTGGGCTGCACCGCACCGGGGCCTTGACCTTAGCCCTGGCTCTGGAGTCTGGGGTTAGGGCTTGCTTGTGCAAGCGCTGTTCAGCAATAACAAAAACATCTCTATATTATCAGCCCTGTGTTCAGCATGAACCCAAAACACAGCCCCGTACTAGCCGCTGTGAAGAAAGTTAAAACTCTACCCCAGCCACACCCAACACATTCCGCTCTATTCCATATTATTTGCATCATGCCCAGGGCCCACGCTATTCAATACAACTTCACTAACCACAACCGTTCTTCCCATACTTTGATATAATGCCCAGATGTCATTCTTTTAGTAGATGGACCACCCTTGGAAAATGTTCATAAAACGTTCTTTGAGTTCATGTAGTCCATGGCTTTGGGTTCCATCAGTTGTGGTGTTCACTCAGGACAGGAGGGATGTGTTGYGTGGAGATACTGAGCACCAAAGCCAGCTTATGTCAACTCACTGATGCACTTCTGCTGCTTCTTGTAAGGCTTCTCCTCCCTTCGTTTGGGTGGTTTCCGCAGTAGTAATTCCTGCAACATGCAACTCAAATCATGGGGTTGGGGCTGGCCCAGGCTGGGCTATTGCTGTGTAAAGGGTAGGAAGGCTGCCTCTTTCCTATACACCCATTATCACAGTGAAAGTCAAAGCACTGAGGCCAAGCAGAGACCCAGGTATGCGTGTGGGACTGTGAGCACCTGAAGTGTCCCTTGCCTGCTGCCCGAGTATGTAGTGTCCAACATCTGAGAGGAAAGGGGAAGAAACGTGCTTTTCCAGGTGCTTGTGCAGGGAGGAACTATCTTCCCTCAACACCTGCAATGTTCAGCTGATGTCCTGAATGCTAATTTGTGATTATCCTTTGCTTAATGTTTGTCCTTTCAGCTGTTATGGATCAAAATTATTTTACCACAGTGTTTGGCTTAATGACCTTCTGCAGCAGTGGACCGAACAGAAGGAGATGTTTTATAAAGCGGTTTTGTTAATTTGCCTTAAGGCTCTGTTATTAACTTAGTAAGTTCCTATTTCTCTTGCATTTCAGCAGTGTTCATATCATTTTTATAGCTTCACAGCAGGCCGAAGGTAGTTCCTACCAACAAAGGATGCACCAACAGATGTTTGGTCATCTCCTAGTTGCTCACTATAGGGCCCCTTTCCAAAATTCATAATTTTACTGGTGAATAGCATTCTAGACTGTGGTATCTTGGATCTCAAAAACTAGAGAGACTTGGGACTGATCAATATTTGGATGAGCTACCTCGTTAGATACTGCGGAAAATGCTGCTGGTGATTCATTCAGTGGCATTCTTCTATCTATGAGTCAGGGCTGAACAAATGCCACTGAACAGCATTAGTGGGTCATACCATTCAGGGGCATATTTTTGGAGATTTTTGCCAATTGCAGCTGTTGGAAGATCACCGATTTTCCTAACTTATTCCAGTTTTAGTACGGCTTTCTGGAATTGGCCACCAGTTTCAGTGGAATACAGAAAAGGGTTTCCACAGTTCCTTTAGTCAGGCACCACTCATTGGTGGYGGTGGGTCCAAGAACAGCAGTGGCAATGGGCAACACTGTAGGCAGCCACAGACCCTGGCTTTGTGTCAGACTGTATGGCTATGAACTGATGACGCAGCACCAATTGTACATCCCCACTGCTGAAAGCCCTGGGAGAGAGTGTCCTTCATTCCTTCTCTCGACTTCCCAGGGGTGCTGCCTCTGCACTTTCCCTTGCAGGTGATATTAAGAAATCTGTGCAGTGTTTTGGGTGTATGGGTACAGACATGCAGCTGGGATGGGGGATAAATGAGAGTGTTTAGAGCTCTTCTCCCCATCTAGATGCTAGTTCTGGTGGTGGGTAAGTTTGCATTGCATGGCACAGTCCTTCACCTCCTTCCTTTCTTTTTAGGTAATAGATTTATAAATAAGTGTATATAAAATTCCATTTTCTACTGGAAGACCAATTAAAGTCACCTAGAAATCATTCTGAATTATATTAAAAGTGGGTGGAAGACACTGGGGAACCAATATAAGGACCTCTTTATCTCTTTTTAGGGGCTTGTGAATAAATGGATTTTTCTAAACCAAAACTAAACTAGACTGGAATTATTTACGGGTCTGAATTGCCTGTACAGGGCCTATACAGTCTCAGGTACTTCTGGATGATTGATCAAATGCTCTTGCTTTCACCCACTGCAGAACTTCCCAGAAAGATTAATGAAGACAGCATTTCTTTGCAGTAACATAGCATATACACATCCAAATTCTAAGGATGAACATTTATGAAATTGATATTGTAGCTAAATCCAGCAGAGGAGAGTTGAGGAGAGAAATACAAAAACATGTTGCAGAACACCCTCTTAAGACATAGTCATGACTATATGGCAATGCCTCCTCCTTTGGTTCTCATTTTTTCAGTCAAACCAAGTTACTGTGTCCAGACAACTGTGAAGAATTGGTGTTACAACAGTCATTACTTGAGGTTTCCATTAAGTTGTATTTATTCAGCAAAAGATGTAGCTATGTGGTGCTGGGATCAGAAGTGAGCTACTCTCTGCTAGTTTTAAAATTGACATCACTGGATCCAATCCTCCAATTCTGTCCATCCTTGCAAGATGCCCCGTCCCTGGAAACATTTAAGACTAGGTTGGATRGGGCTTGGATAAGCCTGAGCTAGTTGAAGAGGTCCCTGCTCACTGCAGGGTAGTGGACTAGATGAGCTTTAGAGGTTCCTTCAAAATTAAACTATTCAGTGAACCATTCTATAGTTAAATGGGGAAAACCTCCAGTTCTAAGGTTAAAATAATGTGGCTTAAGTTGGAGAGTTCAGCAAGTTTCTCACACACAGCATGGACCTCCATAGTCAATGACCTGTTTTTGCACTTCAGCTGAGTTTGTAATCACCTGTAGCACCTCTGCCAGGAGGGAGAATGGTGACCTCTCTTGGTAGTGGCAGCTCTGCTACTGTCACATGAAGCTTCCTGAACATGTAAGGGCAGTGGTTGCCGAATGTAGATCAGCAGACCTGCAGTCAAACTTTACAGTGCCTTGTGTACCACCACCAAACAGGTTTGTCGCCCAAACTTCATTTGAAACCACTAGCGGGAACATTTACCATGGCCTCATGGGCCACAAGGAGAGCAGTTTGGACTGTGGACTGTGAAAGCCATGAGTTCAGTAGCACTGCTGCCTTCTACCAGACGAGTAGCATCAGTGTAATACACAACAATTAAAGAAATACAGCCAGTGGTTTTTTTGTAAAACAAGTAACAAATGTATGAATATAACTCCCTTAAACTAAACAAGCTATAGATGATAGCAGCTTTATGAGGTGAATGAGGTTTAATTTTGATGTGTTGGTAAAAAAAATCGCAGAAAACTTTATCCCAAAACTGAGTTACTGATTCCTCTATGTCATCTTAGGCATACAGTGTCTTCACTTGAGCGGCATAACATTCACTGTATTTGTCCAGATTGCTTTCAAAGAGGCTGCCAATCAGTATAAATTATTTGCTGGTTTCTGATTTGTATGAAAGGTTTTGAACTCTAAAAATCCAACTCTAATATCAGAATGATGTATCAAAATAAAAGTTTGCTGAGAGCTGTTTCATGCTAGAGGTGATTCAGTTCAATGGTAAAATGTGTGTTCATGGGGAAAAGGGATTCTGAGATTTAATTGATATGATCAGCTGTGTTTTTACACAATTTGGTAAATTAGTAGAATGCAAAACACACTGAAAAATGGCATATAATAAAATGTTTATCATATCTACAACTGGGTTTTGGCACTTCTTATAGAATAAGTATTGTATGATAAATTTTATCATGCTTTTCTCAAAATGCTGATGGACACAAATCCACAACTCGTTGTCTTCTTTACCTGCTTTTCAGGACATGGATGATGAAGTAAATAATTCTGTGACAAGATTAAACCAGCTGAAATTTTAGAATGATGGTACCAAAAGGAAAGCGAGGATTAAATGGATAAAAATACTAATTCCATCAGAGGGAACAAAATTCAGCCATTCAACTCCTGCATTACAGAGGTAAGTCTAACACAGAATCAGAAATTTGAGGGAAATTGCAGTTTTTTAAATTCAGAGGTTGGATGGAATCTGCCATTTCTCTCCTACTGATTAATTTCATTTTCTGGAATAAATTCCACTGATTTCAATGGGATTGCTTTTAGAACTGGCATTGAATAACAASAACAGTATGGAATTGTGCACTTAAGGTGTTCAAGCACTAAACCAAACCAAACTCCATAAGAAAAAATAATTAGTGAAAAATTTTTAAGCTTAGTRCCATGATTTAGACTTCAAAACCATTTGCTTGAGCCCATCTGACAAAGCAATCTAATTGTGTGGCATTYGTTTCTCTGACATGTTCATTTGCCAACAGGAAAAGTGAAATAGAGTTGAGGATTACATACACAAAAAGATGAAATACAAGGTTAGGAATTCAATTTATCTTACTTCATTAAAATGGAAAAAATATATGGTACAAACTTACTTGTTGTAATACTACTTTTCAAACTCAAGTAAAAAAAACCAAAACGCAAACAGTGAAAAATGCCTTACAGTTATGTTCACCTTGGCATACTTTCAACTGATCATTTTGTACCTTGCAAATCTTTATTTGTTGAATTCAGCCACTTAGTTGAACTGTGATTTTCCCATCATGAATTAAAGTTATGTTTTCATATTACTTTTTGCCTTGAAGCRATATTTAAAACAGTGGTCATAGACACCAACAAAGCAATATTTATTGTCCCCATCATTTTTAGAAAACACTTTTATTTGTTTTGGCTTTGTGAATGGAGATATTTCTGAACTGTCTTTAGTGATCTCCTAGTTAACAGTTGGCTTGTGACAGATAAAGCTGAATAATCAGCCAGCCCTGGTTGTAATCAAAATGTTTAGCAGCAGTATACTTTGAATTTGTGCTTCTGCTTGCAGTTGGTTGGAAATAGTAGCCTTCCTTTTCAAACTATGGTGAAAAGTTAGACTTTAAAAGATCCATTGTATGGAAACAGAAAGACTTAGAAAATTCCAGTGCAGAATTTAAGTGGACAGGTTACTGATCCACATTTATTTAGGACCTTTTTCCTTCTTGAATATTCAGGAGTTTCATAACCAGGTTTAGATTTTTCCAGGAGATTTGCTCTTGGCATAAATGGCAGCTTTCATCTGAAGGACCACTGAGAGTCAAATGTAAATTTCTTTCTTTTCGTGAGGAGCTGTATCTGGCAGAGTTTAGGATGGACTGACTGTGCTTAGGACTTTTTGACCTAGTTGAATAGCAAGGAAGTTACCTGTCCCATTTGAGCAGCTGTGCCCCCATATTGAGAAGTTCTAAGAAGCACAAGATTTCCATTATCTCATCTTGAAATGCTGGATTTAGGGTTTGTGCTGTGACTCTTTTTTTTCCAGCCCTTTGAAATACCAGACTCATGTTGTGCTCAAAAACAAAGAAGTTGAAGAAAGTTTTCATCAAACTCTTCACATAAGGGTGTATTTCCAGCTTGTTCAATAAAAGACCTTGCAGTGCAAGTCCAAGATAACAGCCTGAGTTCAATGTGCTCATGGAATACTAATTAGTCTCTTCATTCAGATTTTCTTGGTTTGGTGTTTTTGTTTGGTTGGTTTTTCCCCAAGAAGTCTGAATATTTAGCAGGTCGCCAACATTCTTTGTGGTTTTCCAGAAGAATTTAACTGCTTCATGGTGGCTTGGAGGTTCCTCTGCTATTTATTTCAAGTCTTTTTCTACCAAATTAAGGATCCAGATGATGTGAAAGCATCATCTGTGTGTTTCAACAAATGCTGTTCACACCTAAAAACTCCATGACAGTGGAAATCAACTATACTTCACTAGCTTCAGAATAATGAAGCCATTGAAAAATCTTCAAACCAGGATAAGCACAAAGAACAGTCTTGTCTTCTGAAGTTCTGTGCAGTAAAAAGCTCAAGTCACGGTTGATGAGGTGTCTCAGAGATGTTAGCAGTGTCAAGCAACTGGCAATTAGTTCCTGTGACAGGAAAAAGCTAAGGCAGCTCAGTGCTACAAGCAGTAGAAACTGTCCGTATTGTTATCGAAATTGTAGCTTGCTCCTTTTTAATCATCATGTGTTGTAACTGAACTTGTTTTAGCTCCCAGAAGAAGCATGTCTTGCTTTTGTGTGGTCTTTGTTCATTTGGTAAGAATGGTACTGGCTAATGTACACACAACTTCTCAGCAAATGGGAACATTTAGCTGGTCACTTGGTTAATGCAATTGCATTGGTTGCAGAAAAATTTGCAACATGGCAGGATGAAAAACGGGAATAACCCATGCCATGAAGGGCTGTTATAAACAGAGACACCACCTGTGGCTTAGGAGTCTTGGAGACACAAATTGCTAAGAGGTGGGAAAAGTATTTCTGTGCAGCTGCCTGCTACATTGCTGTTGGCCATTGCTGGAGACAGGGCTGGAGCTGGTCTTTTACAAAGAACTGCTCTTTGGTCTGAGCTACCATGCCTTTTCATCTACATCTGCTTTTATATTTTTTACGTGCAAAAGGATTGTAATGAAAAATAGGCTATCAAGAAATTAAATTGTATTGTGTYAGTCTGTAAGGAAAAACTAGCCCTTGAAATCAAAGGCCCCAGCCAAGGTTTTGCCGTACGGCTCTGTACGTTGGTGTAGTTGGTGATGAACACTAGTATATGTGAGGCATGAGCAGAAAACATAAGTACCTGCAATGGTCTTAGATTCTTGCCAGGAAAAATTGCTTAATGAAGTGAAATCCTTTTGTTTATCTTGAAGGACCTCTTTGGTTCTAGCTGATTTTGTTTTAACTCTGTAAACTATTTAATTCTGCTTTAATTTTCTTCCAAGTAACCTGTAATCTTTCCACGCACTTCAAGCAGAGATAGTAGGTAGTTAAACCTTGTCTGTGTCTGATTTGGAACACTACTGCAGACAATTCTGTGCAAATTGAAAGACTAGATTGACTGCAGAACTGAGCAGCTTCTGTTTATTTTTGCATGTTCCTACAAATAAACAACTAACAAGTGGTTCCTAATAAAGTATTAAGCATAATAAACAAAAAGGAATATAAACAAACAGTCTGAGCTTCTATTTGATATTTTTCTCTCCAGTGTACTTTGAATCCAAGCAATGGATATGTTCAGTAACTCAAGCAGATTTCTTGTATGCTGACTTTCAAAATGATAGTAGCTTTGGAATTCTTGGACCTGTCTTTGAAAACAAGGGTCACACAGTTTGAAGTTTTGCTGATGGTGTAAAAAGAGCAAACTGTATTTCTTCTTCATTGTCTTTGATCTTGTAGAAATCACTTCTCATTTGTTCCAGGGTAGATGAACACCACTCCAAAGGCCTCAGCAAGTGAGAAGAGTCCAGGGATATGATCTACATAGTCAGCATGTCCCTCTTGCCTCAGTAGACATCCCTTAAGCTCTGTGTTATGCTGGGAAGTTCCACCACTGTTGCACCCTGGATTGTGCCAAAAATGCCTGTCCATGTTTGCAGATCAGATTATCACTTGGAAAGATGAAACCCAGGATGTAGTGGAGCTCTCTGTGGGCAAAGCTGTGATTTGCAGCTTTTGTCTGAGAAAGAGGCATCAAGTCCTCAAGAAACAGCAGCCATCTTGAATATATTTTCTTCATGTGTATTTTCTTTCTGTCGTACTTCAGTATGCTGACCATTTACTAAAATATAGACAAAGGAATTTCAAAAACATAGGAGCTTCAGCATTATTATAAAGCCTCTTAATTAACTCTCTCCCTTTCCTTTATCTTTCAACATCTTTTAAGTGTAAGTCTGCTCTTCATATGAGTAACTGAAGTGAATGAAGCATGAATGTCACACTTAAAATGGAAAAAGTTTCCTTCAGACCTTTTTTCATGTAGTGTTTTGGGTGTTCATGTTGCTGAGGATATTTAAGCATGGTCCTTACTACAGTAACATAACATTTATTCTGGAGTGAGCAATTTGTTTCATGCAAAATTTGAGATGTCTGGGGAAATGTTAATTTTGGGTTTCATGGTAAAAGACATGCAAATTACATGATTTTTCCCCATTTTAGATTCTAGCACAGGGTGGCCTGCCATCAAAGACTTGGTTAACTCTTTCTCCTCTTTTTATCCAGGATGCTGGGTCTTCGCTCTTAGATCAGTCACAGATCCTTCCAGTTTGGTATGATTTTCCATACCTTTGGTTTAGACAAGAGTCTTATGTTTTATTTTCAGTGTGGTGCCACCCATCTCTTTTTTTTCTAGTCCATTCTTTTGACTTCCCTCTGACTTTAGGTGAAAATGGGTAGAGAACAAGTCTGCCGAAGTTTTCTGGTGTCAAAGTCTCTTACAATCTTCCTTTCCACAGGCACTTACTGATGGAAGATACAGAATGATGCAATGTATAAATCTTTTTTTGTTGCCTTCTATATATATCTGTAGGGATTCAGCTCCTCTGGGACTTTCACTAGTTCAACTCTTCAGCTTAAGATTATTGTCTTTAATTTATTTCTGCTGCTGGCATAATGGCATGTTCATTAAACATTACAACCCAAGGTGCTTGAAAAAAAATTCTCTTTATCTGGTGACACGGTTCCAACAGCTTTTGCCTAACAGAACACGTACTTTTACAGAGCTCCTCCTCTGGATGTTTTTGTGTGTCTGGACAGAGAGCCCGCTGAAAGGTATAACTGACTGCTACAGGGAGAATAGTTTGGCTGCAAGATAAGAAGATCAGTCTAGACAGATCTGTCTCGGTACACAGGATAAGATTATTTTGCCTATCTAAAGTTCTGTTCCAATCATTTAGTGCATATTTATGTTTTCAGTTATGATATCTTATTTCTTCAAGGATTTTTATGAGAAGCAGTCAGACTCCTCTAGCCTCACAACCTCCTACAAATTGTAGTATGCTTGAGATTTTAGGTCCTGTGCTCAGGGCTGTGAGCCTCACTAAAGTCATTTGCTTTCAGTGGAGGAAGAATTTCCATATTCTCAATAAAGAAATTTAATGTGGGATAACTGAAGATTTCATGTTCACTCTAGTATTTGGTGTTTTGAAATTTCATACTGTGGGGCATTGGATGCAGGGTGTGTCAAAAACATGTGGGACTATTTTGGGAATGCTAAAAGCTAAAGTGGACCATGTTAAGATACTATACTGTTGCAGAACCAATCAGTGCCTCTCTTGGGATAGATTCGTGCATACCATGAGAGTAACCCCCAACTATCTGCAAGACTAAACTTGTGGGCTGTTAGACAGAGAACCTATCATACTGTCTTGCACACATCTCTTAGACCGCTTTTTCACTTTTCCAGGCACTTCTTGTTGCCTGTAGACAGTCTGCCAAGGAATCTTAAGTTAGTGAAAAGTGAGACTACGTCCAGCATCATTTTAGAAAACCTTGTTGGAAAGTGGCATAGCTGGAGTCACCGTGTTGAACTCGGATCCTCTCTGAAATAAGAATACAGCAGAAAAAGGTTTAGAGGAAGCAACAAAAATAGGCTGCTGTGTGAGGCAGAGACAGAAAGGTCAGGCTATTAGACGCTGTGAAGGAGCAAACAAGGGATGATACAGTAGGTATAAGCAAAATTTTCCATAGGTTCTGCAAAAGAATGAGCTCAAGGGAGTTACTGGTGGGGTTAAAATGACAATACCCCTCAAACTGACAAAACGTATCTCTCCAAAGAGCACAGAGGCTTTCAGAACTCATTACTCAAGCATGTGTTTTAGTAGGAGTTGAATAAGAATTTCTACTGCTGCCTTAGATGGAAAATAACATGCAAAAAGTTATAAAACTTCATGTTCCAGGATGGAAGTCAGACACTTCCTACTTAGGGTCAGGAAAACACTTCCTCTGGAGGTACACTAATAAGAATTGTTCATTACACGATTTTTTAGCTTTCTGTCTCAATCCAAATACCATCAGTGACAGTGTTGCGCCAGATGAACCATTGTTTGACAACTGCTAGTTTACTCTCTTCTTAATTTAAATTCCCTTTTCAAATGTCTCAGACCCTGCTACCCTAAGACTCTTATTTTTATTTTGTCACACACAAGCATAAGAAATAAGAGGAAAGAGCTTCCCTGCTGATCTGAATATATACCTACTAACTTGTTGAATTAGGATTATGTGTGTAGGGACAGTTTTCTGATAGTTTCTTCTCCCTGAAATACTGTGGGCTAAATTCCATTCACCCTGGGTAACAAAGGCCAAGTTGAAACAGTGGTCCCTAATTTAGTGCTAGTGTATTTGTACATGTGAGAGCAATAAAACACCCCTGCATTTTTGCTCTGGTACTCACCCTGAGCAAGGAAACCCTCCGTTAATGGTGTTACTCGCTCACCTTAGTGTCTGTCCTGACTTGAAGAGCTAGAAAATGAATGGGACATTGTCAGAATAGAGAACAGCAAGGTAATGGAGCACCAAGCAATCATCAGTGCAGAAAGCAGAAAAATGCAATTAATCCTCTGAGTATGAGAAAAATCTGCTGTCATTTTCCACAAAATAACCTCAATCAACTGAAAATTGTTTCAGTTTTTTAAGTGGTAAAATATTAAGCGAGCATGGTCTTTCAGAGATACTGATTTCTGATTTGCTTTAAAAGGTAAATATGAAAAAAGGCTGTGTTTGGCACCTTCCCTGAAATACTTCTAAGAAAGAATCTTGTTCACAAGGTAAGAATCCTCTTTTCCTTGATCTCTATCATCTCCCTACGATTTGTCCATCACTATGGTGGCAATGGCACACACGTTTTGGGATGTATGGCAAAGCTTGAGTCATGGAAGTTGAGGTATGTGGTATAGAAAAAGGCTTTGGGACACCAATAAGGCTGTATCTCTGAGTGGTAAAACTGTATGGGATTATATCTCTTATTTTATTAGATAGATTAATTACAGTGTTGCAGCCAGCACCCCACAGTTAAATCACAGAAGTCTTTCTTTTTTTTCGCTTTCCTGCTTAGTCTTCTCCATACTTAAATTGCACTCTCAAAAGTGTACTTATTTTCCAGGTGGAGCACTAAAATGAACTTTGCCAAACCATTATGCTACTTGAAGAAGTAACATTTCCTTAAAAATACAGATATATTCCTATGGTTTTATACAGTCCATAATTCAGAATAGCTTGTGTTTACCACATCACAGCAATCATGGACATAGTCCTTCCCACAGAGGGTCTTTGTTATGTTTGAAAAATACCAATTTTGAAATCAAAGGATCTGGTTCTTGTTTATGTGGCTGTGCCAAGAAGCCTTAAAGTGGTTGCAGACATTGCACAGACTTCCTGGTCTGAGTGCTGAGACCTGAGACCTCCACAGCATTGCCCGTCTCAGAATTCCCATAGTGTATGACTCACCTTCTGGCCTGGGTGCAGGAGAGCCCTGTGATCCCTTCCTGGGAGTGCACTGTGGAGTGCACCCCTGGTCTTTGGACCCTTTGATGAAAAATTTCMTCTAGTTTCTCCTGGTGGTACCAGATGAATTTCTTTACATTCTTAATATTGTCTCGCCTGCATGTTACTATCTCACTGGCTTTTCTTTTTCAGGGTCTGGCTATGTCATGATTTCAGATGTGTATTACTTCATCACTTGAAATGCTGAATAAAGTTACCTTTTGTCACATTCAGAGAAATGTGCTTGCCTGGCTTGTACACACTGGGTTTCCACCCATTTCGAAGCAATGTCCCTTCAGTGTGGAGTAGCACTTCTTCAAAAAATGTTGAGATGTTGAGCAAGGTCATAACTGTAGCAGCAATTTTCATTTCTTTTTGRGAGCGATCAGTGCTCCAGCAATAACTTATGAGTAGAGATGCTTCTAATCTGCTGCCCCCTGCAGCAGGAGTTTTCATCCTTTATCTCTGATACCGATTTAGGACTACTTCAGATTAGTAAGGTCTGAGAAGAGCATGGATACCACTAATAAACATTTTCAGGTAATTTGCCCACATGTTAAAAAATTTCTCCTGGACTGCTGCCTGTTTGTATCCTACCATTTGCCACCCAAGAGATATATATCCAGATATACCCAAAAAATGCCTGTTTTTTCACTGACTTTAAAGGAGCCTCAAAATGACTACCTGATTTGTAGAACACCAGTCAGATGATTTGCAGTCAGATGAATTATGATTGAAAGGGTAACGGACACGTAACCGGACCCTGTGAAGGGTCGGCAAGGCCTTTCTGCACTTGGTGGTCTTACTCCTCTTCTTTGGAGGATGGAAGTATGCACAAATATTGCAAGAGACAAAAGTAAAACTTTTGGCTTCACGTATTAGGTGGTCCTTATATATATATGTATATAAAAGAATTAATGGGCTAAGTTATTTAATCTAGCTTTTAGCTTGATTTCTGCTTGTATGGTGACAATTTCCATCTCATCTCTATCGTTGTTCAGGTGTAATATTTTCTTCACTTTGCAGCCAACTTATTGAAGTCCTTTGCCATGGAAGGTTTTGAAATATATTATTTATGGGTCCATTCTGTCACCCTCAGACAATATTCTGAGATGGTGTAATACATCTGTACATAGCATTTCTATATTTTCCTATGCTTTGTTATTTTTTTCTATAATTTTCTCTTTAAAAAAATATAAAGTACAATAATTATGTTATTTCGTGCTAGAATTCTGTAAGAAGACACATGAAAGCTCTGTTCCATTTTTGAAGTTTTCAGATTAATTCCTACAGTGTAAAAGGTCTAAATAAGTTCTGATCAATTCAAYTGAGTGTATAAGCTAACTCCATACTTCTTAACGCTTGTTATATCTGGATTTGTCATTTCAAAGTGGGTTTGAGACTATTTTCGTTGTTAGGAAAAGAAGAGACTTTTTCTAGAATTCTTCAATGGCTGAGTTCACAGTTAGCATGGCATATGAGACTCATTTCCTCATTTGTTACTATTTAAAATGTATACTTATCCTCCTACTCTTCCTGAAAAAGTTCTGTTTCTTGTGGATTCTCTGCCCCAAAGCCTCTGTAAAAGCTAATGCAGCTCCTTAATCTGGCAGACAGTGTGCAGTTCCTTTGAATAATGAATAGGAACAGTTGATGCCTGTGAAGGTCACGTCTCCGTGGACATGTGATAGGGATTCCTGTGGTGATGTGTGCATGTTCTGTGCACCAGCCAGGCATTCAAAGTTTCCTTATAGTCTGTGGAGAGGCGTGGGCACTTCTTGGGTGCATTTCATCCGCACTGAAGGCAGAAATGTTAAAGATGTGGATGGGTTGCTCTCTAACTGTAAAGGGGAAGTCAAAGAGTCCTCTGCCTGTGAGTTTCTCTTGTTCCCTGGTCCTGAAGTCAATCCCTGTCTGGTTCCAGGCGTATCTCAAAGCTTCTCAGATCTGCAGTACCTACCTACAACTTTGGTTACATCTTCCAGAAGTGACTGGGGTGCAATGCCCGGACATCCTACTTGGTGGGAATAGGTATTATTCGTTTTATGCGGCTGCATTCCCTGGGTTCATGGGTTCCTCCTTCACCCCAAGCTTTGCATCATGGCTGTGCTCAATTGTAGAGCTTGTTCTGCACTTAGAATATTTGTAATTTATGCTGCATTACACTGGTTGGAAGTACGGTGTTTTTCATCCCAGCTGCCTCTACTTTTTTATATCAGTGCTATTGTGTGATCTCCTGGACTTTCGAGATTTGCATATGTAAAAACTCTTACCCTGGGTTTAGTCATTCTTACAAAACTGCAAGAAGACGCAGTGTGTGAAGAATAGGAATACTGATTTGCAGAGTGCTATTTAATGAAACCTTGCCAAGTCTATCTTCTAGAGACTTAATGAAATCCAAAGTTGTTTGTGATGACCATATAATTAAAAGGAAAATGCGCTCTTCTCTGGTGGTCACTGATGTATTGATATGGTTAGTTGTGGCAAATTAAGTTGCATCTGAAATTTTGTTTCCTTCATTGTGTTTGCTGGAAGACCCACACAAAGTGTTTTAATGTGTTTCCTCATCTTAGCTTTCATTGAGCTCCTTTGATTTCTATTAACTGAGGTTTGTAAAATAATTCTGGTTTTTTGTTTGTTTGTTTTACTTTGAATATCTGATATACTCCCAACTTGAATTCCACAACATTTTATTATTCTTATTTCACATATAAATCTTTGTTTTCTCCAATTGTCCTTTTAGGAAAGTGTCAGTAAAATGATGCTTAACATCTGTAGAAAACTGTCTCCTAAATGGAATATTATTTTCAGTCTTGCAGGCAAAATAACTACTCTCTGATTGCTTTAGAGCAAATGTAGTTACACAATTTTTCTAAGGTTTTTTTTTTTTTCCCTGACAGAATCATAGGTAAAATAGTGGATTTGATCCCCGGGAATTTCTAAAATATGTCAGTGATTTTTTTTCTCTTTCATAGCTTTTATGGAGGAAAATTTCTCCCAGCAGGGGAAAAAAAAAGCCAAAATTTTGATGCTCCTTCTATACTTTTTCAAGCAATGCTTCTGCTCATAGTCTCCCATATTGACTTTATAGTCCAGACTCTCTCTGTGATAAATCTATTTGACAGAGTTATTTGGCTAAAATATAGCAATTAACAGGCAAATGGTGTTCTTAAGATTTAGCAATTGGTTGATTAAATACAGTTGTCCACTAGCGAAGTCATATATGATCTTAATATAATCTCTGTTTTTTTTTAGTTTTTCTTTTCCTTGTTCTATTTGAATGTTTAATTAAACCAATCCATTTGGGGTATAAATGGGAGATAAGTTATGAGGAATGCATAAGCCCAAGCTAAGCTCTGCTGCATCATGTTGAGAGCATAGAACATGGTCAAAGCTCTCCAGTGATTCTCTTCCTGCACAGAGAAAGGTTTGAGGAGTTTTCGGAACTCGTACTTTGCTGGTCTGCAAGAGAGCTGCTAAAGACATGGATGGAAGCATTGGTACTGACAACAGTTTTGGTCTGAACTGTAAAATAGTCTTTCCTCTTTAAAATCATTTTTCAKTGCTGGTGGTTTAGAGCAGACAGGTTGTTATGTTGTTGGTGTTGCAGGGACTTCTTCAGAAAACAAACTAAACACAGAGGGAAGAAAGGTACAGAACCCGAGTGTGGACGTCTAAACAAGAGCTTCATCTTCCTACACAAGTATTGGACAAGAAGAYGCTCGAATATTAGTGCCCTACTCTGAGTTGTTCTTGGGAGTGACTTTCCCCTTTCCACCGACTGCCGAGGGAGGTAGGAAGGCTGGTTTTCTAATTTAGGCACCGAAGTCAGGTACTGGCAATTGGTAAAACAGGAATGGTGACATAGGTTTGTCCTTATGAATTTGCCTGTGAGATGTGCTGCCCAGTAAATACTTACTGACARTCGTGTTGATGAGGAATCATCAAGTTTAGAACAGGAAATTGGAGCTGATATCTGGGTGCCACCAAACTCTGGAATACTGAATTCTTTGGAATTGATATTTCACCCATTGCTATGCAATGCAGCAAGATATACACTCATCCTGTCCTAGCCTTCCTGATTGGTGCTCTCTGCGTGCACTTTGGGATGTGTAGGGAAAAGATGCTCAGATTCACAATTTAAGTTTACCCCACTTGCACAGAAGGAATTCAATTATCTCCATTATTGCTGGGAAACACAGAGGTGAATGGAAGATGTTACTAAGAAATGAACATGGAAAGCAATTCGTCGTTTTCATGTCCAAATCTGTATGACAGTGATACTCTCTTAATTAAAAACACAGAAAACTGTGTTTTTCTGCAAAGGAAAAAGAAAGCTTGTCTTTTCTACCTTGCAAAGTTCATTTTGGTTGCTAAAGAAAAGAGTCTTTGAAGAGACTTTAATGATTATTGAAGTCTGCTTTTACTGGGAGTTTCCCCATGATCTCTCACAATAGAATTATATGGTGGACTGAGTAACTGATTACTATTAGCTATTACTGGACATATACTTTCCTTGAGATCAGAGTTCATACAAATGGATTTACCAGAATTCTTGACTCAGAGGAAGAGAGCTTGCCAAGGGGTACATCTGAGCGCATGTCTGGGCTGTGCATGGTCTTGCCTTAGCTCTGGGTATGTGCCTATTCCCGGCTCCAAATCTGGTGTTTTCAGAGTTGATTTGGTGATCCACCAGAATCCTTTTTGCATATGCCCGCATTGTGCAGATACATTATGCTCAGATTTTCATGTAAAACGATTGGGTAGGAGGTAATAGAAAGTGGCTCATGAGGTTCAAAGTGATGTCTTATTCCTGAAGAGAATRAAACAAATTTTAATGGAGTTATCCAGAAGCTTAAATATTGACACTTTGCATAAGGGAACTTCTCACGGATCTTGCCAGAAACAATAAGACAGCTGGCATAAAACAGTACGCAGCAGATGGCCTACAAACTCCCCTGAACTTTTACTTGAGTCACCTTCTAATCCTACTGCCACCACTGAACTCTGACTGCCATCTTAAAACGAATACAACTGAGGAAGAGGGATCAGCTACAGACCAAGGCTTTCTTTCCCTAATTTTGCATTTGTACCTGCAAATGCTGTTCTGGCTGTCCTAGCAAGGTGAGATCAAGGAAGCACCTTCCCTGTATCTGGGGGAGATTAGCTGCCCACGGGATATGCTTTTTTAAAGTAATTTTTTTCCCTGAGGTTGACTTGTATGAGTCAGTCAGACCCAGAAAAGGGAGAGTATGTGGGTGTGAGAGGTTTGCACAAAATTATTGCTCTGTCTCAATATTCTGTGTTTCTTGTCATYTGTCTGTAGTTTCAGAGAATCCAAAAATTAACCTTGGATTGGAGGCAAAGCATAGTTATTAAATGCTTATTTTTCTTGTGTACTGTCATTTTCTGAGATGCTTTTCTGGAAGTATATTTAACTGACTTCAAAAAACATTTGAGATATGATTTATACAGAGAGCATGGCATGAGCCCTTCCCTCAAAGCACCATGTGCAGAAGTGCCATGTTTGGCTTGTCTTGCAGGAAAACGGAGAGATGGATGTTTGCATCTTCTATCTGGGCAAAATGCTCCTCAAGATATTGTTATTGTATTTTTGGGAGAGGGATACTGTGTGGTTGCTCAGGAGTCTTTGAGAAGGCTTTGAATARTATTAATTATTATTTTAAAGTGGCCACTTGAAACATGTGAGAGCAGCTTCTAAATGAAGGAGACAGATGCAGATATCATTTGGTTAACTGACAAGAGCAGTGTAGATAGAAGGGGAGAAATAGAGTGGAGACACAGTGGATTTTCCTGAAAGGCAAAAACTTCTGGAGTGTTCAGCAATTTCACTCATAATCTAGAAATATTTTGGTGGCAAAAGAATAATGGCCAACACCAACAGTGGGGAAAAAGGCCATTTACTTAGGAACAGAGTGAGTACCACTGAAAATGAACTGGGAAACAATAATGGAGAAACAACCTGGAGTATAGAGTGATGAGAAGCCAGGTGAAATAAAAATAGTTTTACAGCACAAAAGAAAACAGAAGACACAGGTGAGAAAATATGACAGGATGGACAAGGCAGGAAAAGGGACTTAAGAGCTGGTTGTTTACTTTCAGAAAGGAAGAACACAAGAAAGAATAAGAGTGGTAATTGTAGCAGTGAAGAAACAGGTTAAAACCAGAAATAATTAGAAGACAAGGGATTTTTTAAGAAAAGTAGGGTTAAAGAAATGTGCTTGGAGATCAATCAGTAAACAAATTTAGTAAAGTACTAGAAAGAGAAATGGAAGAGTGAAAAGGAAAGTTGTATAAGGCAGAATTAATAAGGAGAACGAAGTCAAGGGAGAGAATTTCTATGCTCTAGGAAGCTTGATTCTGACCTATTTTGATATAAAGTGTCTTTAATACATTGAACAGAAAGCACGAAGAAAGCTTTGGGGGGATTGGGGAAGCCAATCTGACTGACTCTAAAAGACAGTTATGTTGCCTGAAGCTCTGCAATGAGGATGGCAAAGGGTAGCTCTGAATTGTCAACCCCGACAAGTAAGCCTCCCTGACCTTTGCAAATTTCTGTAGGGACTTTTACCAGGCCCTCTCTGCCTGGTAACAGAGAGACAGTGGGCCAGGTTTCAGTTTTTAAGGTACAAAAACACTGTCTCAAACCACACCTAGAAACCTGGTGAGGTCAAATCACTTCCTGGACCATACATCCTTATGTGCCAAAATGGGATGAAGTGAATTAGGCTTACCAGAATGGTACTGAACACAGAGAAGGAAAAATAAGGGGAAAAGAATAGAATAATAAAATAATTTAAATGAAAAGGCGCCTCTGCACACCTCCAAAATAGAACTAGTACTGCAACCCCAGGCACCTTGGTGGTGCTCTGCAGGAATCACTCCAGTATATCAGAGTCTGTCTTGGACTGAAGAGCCTGAAATCATACACAGTATTCCACATCAGGTTTTGCAGCAGAGGCAGAGGCTTTGGGACTTATGAGCAAAAAAACCCCTGAAGGTTATGAAGAGAGTGCAAATGTTGGAAAATATCTGTAGCTACTCTGTTATTAAATTTTCAAAATATAGGCATTTCTGTTTTAGCATAACTGCATTCAGTGTTGTAACTCTGATCCAAGGAAAACACTCTTCCAATAGTCTAAAAGCACACAGTTTAAAAATTATGCCCACTTAAGAAGTAATTTCTTTCATTTGATATTTAACTGTTTCCCTTTCTCAGTTTCCAGACGGCTGTTTGTAGGGAAAGGAAGTTTTGCCGTATCACACGGCTGATATTACTGAGATTGAAAATAGCAAAATGCACCAGCCAAATTTAGCATTACCTTGTGCTCAATCATGCTGCTGCTTATCTACTCTTTTACTATGAAATAATACAGTTTCATGTCATATATTTATGGTTCACCCACTTTTGATCAAAGAAAACCCTCTTACTTGAGGCAAGAGAAAAGTCTATTAAACACAGACACAGACACAAAATGACTCAGGATATTTGTCTTTTTCAGGGATAATGTTAGAGTGTGGAGTCAAAACTTCATTCAGAGTCTGCCCTGAGGCCCCTTGGGGTTACATTTTTTTAAAAAGCAGCCAATAACTCTCGCCTCCAGAATGGCAAAACTCATTTCACTGACTCATCTTTCCAATAACAGTCACATCATCCCTTTGAAAACAAGCAAACCCAATGACCAAATCCAAACAATTTCCTTGAATGGAGTGTCAGTGAGAGACTGAGCTTTTATTCTACCTACTAGCTCTACGGTGACAGTCAGAGGTGCTTAGRGGGCACCTCAGGGGGTGAGGGAATGCACATGAAATAAAACTGTGGTAGGTGCTACCTTATGGCATTAGTATCCTGATAYCCTTAAGCAAACCCTGCTGTTATCACATGGAACTTTTGCTCTGCATTACCCAATGCATACCATTTGCATTCCAAATACCCATGACACAAATATTTGTCATCCTCGCTTGTTTTGCTACGAGCTGTATAAACTCTTCAGGGCTGTGCCTCGTGATCTGGGCACTGGCTTCATTTAGTCCAGTTTGGGTCCACTTCCCTATGATTTCTCCCATGACTTTTGACCATCAGTGAAGTTTCTCTGCACTTCAGCTCATGACTTATAAAATAGGAGCCAGGGCTCCGGCTGGCCAAAGAAAAAGCCATTAACCCTTATGAGGATATTGCATACCCAGGTAAGAGGTTGTATCCAGAGGATTTAGGAAGACCATTAGATCTGTTAGAATAAAGGGCTGATATATTGTGTAATGYCAGATATAGCTCTCTCTGACTGGGGATGCCCATTTCACCATGTGCACAAATACCCACCGAGCAATGATAAAAATGATCTTCAGTTTCTCCCTACAAACGTATGTACATGCATTAATGCTTACATACTTACAGTAACCTGATCTAGTGGAAGGTGTTCTTACCCGTGACAGGGGGGTTGAAACTAGGTGATCTTTAAGGTCCCTTCCAGACCAGACCATGATTCTGTGATTTACCAGCTGTCTTTCAAAAAGTTATAGATATAGCCACTTTCTGTGTCTCCTGTTGTCCAGTTGATAAGTTTCTGAACACTATAAAATGCTCACGATTATAAAAGGCTCATGATAGAAATATTGCAAGCTAGATACAGGGTATGACAGGTATGAGGTCGCATGTGATTTTTTTGCATAGTCCGGTGTACCTGAAAGAGCATCTTTAACCAAAGAAAAAGTTCACATTTACTACAGGCAGATCAGTRGGTGCGGGACTGGCATGTATACATAAGGATGACCTGCTACACGACAGGAAAGATTTAAGACTTTTTGTAATCTGGTCATGTTAGTATAATTTCGTCTTGGCTTGTGGAACTGAATAATAACCTGTCTTACAGAAAGGATGCTGTGAAGATACACTGTTTTTTAACCACCTTCACTAATGCGTATGAAAGATAAGACAGTATCTCCCACCATCAGTGCAGCAGAAATCAATATATTTCTTCACTGTGGTATCTGCTAGCACCAAAATACAAGACACAATTGTCACCTTCTCCTATGCTGACATCAGTGTGGCCATTTTCACAGTGATATTCCTTGAGAAGCAGAGAGATGATTTTCAGGGTATTGAGGTCTTTGTCATCATTCTTTTCTTACGGATTTTTCTTTGAATTTTAAGTTCACAAAGTGAGGGATGAGAAGCACCACTGATACATGGAGAGAGCAAAGGCATTACTTTTTCAGTCTCAGGGCCTTTCTCAAGATATTTTAAGATCAAGATATTTTCAGTACATGGCAAAATAATTGGAGGTRACGTTTATCCTTTCTAGAAATTTTCAATGGGCCCTGGCTATTTCCATAATGCTTACTTTAGAACTGAGCCAGTTCCACACAGAGAAAATTTAAAAGAAAAATTTGTCTCTTTTCTCAGTGCCTCGTCTTTCTCAGACTTCTCGAGGGTTTGCTTGAAACACGACAGTTTTGCAGACAGCATGAACATTATGTCAGCATTGGCAACAATATATGATATCATTGTTCCTTGGAAGGTGGTTTTTTTGGGGCTGTTTGTGTTGTCTTGCGGTGCCCCTTAGTCCCCACCCACTCCTGCTGCTGTGTCTGTTCTGAGGGATGGAAAGATTGATTTTCTCTAATTTTACCACCCACTCTGAAGTTGTTGGTTCATAACCTCTGCTGAGACTCTCTACTTCATGCCAGATTTTGTGAACGGCAAAGCAGCCTAAAAGCCAGCTTCTCAGATGTTGAGCTCCTTCTTTATAAAAAATTCCTTACAGAAAATTAAACCAATCACCCTCTGAACTCACTATATGTATGATGGTGGCCTATATGGTTTATTTAATTTTCCTTGTTTTTCTATCCCTGCTCACATATTTGTACATATGCACATATACGCACACACACACTCCCACATTTTGAGGACTAGCAGAGCAATTCAGTGTTCTCATTCTTGTCCCCTCTATAAGCTGTGGAATTGTTAACGACACCAACAATTAAATCAATATCACAGGTGTCTGACTGGGAACCGCTGAAACCAAAACTCAAAGACTGTAGTTCCAGATGCTTTACAAACTCCATCTATTTCTGCATAGGGCATCCACATCTCATACTTTGAGGTCGTTCCAAAGGCGCCACAAAGAGAGGCTTTGCTTTTTAGGAAAGAAAATAATACAAGAGGTTTTTGAAAAAAATATTAAGCTTACTTGCTAATGAAATAAAAAGGCAGAGGCTGGAGAATCTCTGTAGGATTTATCTGCATCCAGGTCCTGTTTTGTTTCCCAGGGGAAACAGAGGTTATGTTGTGTTTTCTGAAAACCATGCACCACACTGAGTAAAATAACATTTCAGCCTGGTAGGAGCTGCCTATGTGTGTCGGTGCAGCCTAGAAAGATTCACAGCTGCAGCAGCCCTGCTGCCTGTGCCCTGGCTTGTAGGACCCCAGGGTAGACTGCCTCTGGCTCCCTGCTGCTACCCTGCTGACAGCAGGAATCCCCACTTGGCCAGCTTTTGGGAGCTGCCAGACCTAAGTAACGCTAGAACTGAATGAGAAGGGAACGGAACAAATGAAGAGCTTTGTGATCTGGGTCCCATTCAGTCTTGCCTTTCCCCAACTGAATTGGGTCAGTACCAGACAAGTTTATTAAAAGTGTCACAGGATGTTTAAAGGCCAATCATTAGTCACACTGGTGCTGAGCAGTGTGGCAAGACTCATATTAGACTTGATTCATAACCTGGATTAACAGGGGATACTTTTCAATGAGAAGGTAAAAGGGACAACTCTAACATGAAAGGGTACAGAACACTTAACAACTGTTCCTCTCCTGCAGAGAAATCAATTTGTGGTATATGAAACTGAATTAAGATGACAGTGCTCGTCATCATGYGAGATAACATGTGACTTGGTGTTGAGAGTTATCTCCATCAAGGACAGTCTTCATACAGATATTCCCTGCTTTATGGAAATCTTAAAGCACGTGTAGTTGGAGAAGATGAATAAAAAGTCTCTACAACTTGATTTGCTTTGCAGGGGAAGATTTCATGCTAAAGCTGCTGGCCTGAATGAGACACAAAAAACAAAAATGACTTGTTTTAAAGCTCTAGTGCAAAAAATGGAGCAGCTTTGCCCTGTGCTTTGACCAGTTCTACAATGAATGGTGACATTTGACAGTCCTCTCACTGTGAAGGGAAGTTTAACACAACTGTGCTGGCATCTTAAAGGTCAACTATCCCTCTCTGACATTCCCTTCTTTAGTAAGAAAGCTGGCATCACCGCATGTGGGAGCAGTCATGTTCATCTCAGGGTCTGCCCCTACATAGCCCTCAGTATTGTGCACAGTTGCATGAATCCATTAACACATCCCTCTAAAATGCCCATAATTTTCATCGCAAGATCATTTAAAGATCAAGTATATTTAGTCCCATGCAAATCTTCATTCCTTTTCATTTTTAATGTGGATAATTCTTTGCATTAGAAATACACTGAGATTGCAGGAAGAGCTCAAAGGATCATGGAAATGCTGGTTGCAAACAGCTCTAGTCTGACTTCCCACTTAAAGCGGGAATATCATCAATTCTGGGTCACATCAGAAGTAGCTTTGCACAGCCAAGTCTTGAAAACCTTCAAGCCTGTAGATGCCACTGTGTTTCTGGATCCTTGTTCCAATACTGCACTACCCTCCCAAGGAAAAATCTCTTCATGCCAGAGGCAAGAAATCCCATAGCAATAGAAGATCCTTTGTTAATGGGATTTTTGATTTGTCACATGGATAGAGTCCTCTATTTGGGACACACTCAGCTGACTGATACGAGTTGATGTTGCCATTCAACAGTGTGAATTACAAACCTGGTATGAACTTAGATTCATTCCTGCAGTGATTTGTAGCAAACAAATTGATAGTGCAATGAGGTCGCTAAACCATACCGAGAACTTCTGCTTGCTTTTCACTGCATAAATTGGTGGGAGTCCTAGGAAGAGAGCATGGAATGAAGTCACTTTGTGCAGCGTGGAAAGCTTAGGGCTGTTGCAGTTTGTGTTGCTGGGTGGGGAGAGAGGCATCTGTCTCCCTGTCTCTTTCTCAGACCTTTTGCTGGGCCACTGGTTCCCTRCAGAGCAAAAAGGTGTTCTTCACAGAGGTATCTAACCAGGACCGTGCATCTAAGCTCCCTCAATGGCTTCTTTAGTTACCACGTATCAGCTGGGCTGCCATCATCTATATACATGGCTATAYGCATGATGTTGTCATCTTCAGCCATCAGGTGATGGGATCCAGTGGCAGCTAGCGCTGAGTGGCATTACTTGCCATGGGAGTGGGCTAGGAGCACTCTGTGGTGTCACAGCTCTCCTGCTGTGCTGTGATGTGATGTGGGGAGGTGCTGGCAGTTTACTGGAGATGCTGGTAGGTCTACTGGTGGATTTACAGAAGTGTGCTTCGTTTCTTGTCTGTGGCTGTAAAATGTTGCTTATACTCTTAGGCGGCTGCAATGGAAGAGGGCTTCATGTCAGTGGTCTGAAAGTGCATGAAAGGATCTCTTTGTGCAGCTAATCTTGCCAAGTGCTGTGGAGTTTGTCATGATGCTTATTTGCTACCTAATGCAGATCAGTCACTCAGCATAGTCCATGAGTGTTTAAATTCAAAAGTTCCCTAAATACTTCACCTGGTCTGACTGGGGCAAAAAAACAAAAAGAAAGYGCATAAAGCAATCTAGTATCACTACATGTCATATAAATCTTCCCTATCTGATGTACAAAAAATCTCGGCAATCTTTATTTATTACTTGCTTGCATCTATGTAGTTGCTTCTGCTTCTCCATTAGGGGAGGAAGTGCCAAACTGCTTCCTCTGCCTGGCACTGCCTGTGGGTTGTCTCCTGCACCCCTCTACAGAGGAACTGGTGCAAAATTTCCCTTCTTCTGAGATGCCAGACTTGAGGTTTTGCACACATAGGATTTACAAGTTTTATAGTTTGTAAAAGTATCAGGGGCTGCCATGATTTAGCCATCATAGAGGTCAAACCTTCCAATTTTCACCCTAGCTTGTGCTTTAGCCCTCTGTTGAAAGACTGTACCCACTCCTGGAGCCATGTGTGCAATTCCTGTTGACTTTAATAAAAACTGTAGTGGGTATCTGAGACAGAAGTAATTTCATAATATTGTTTTCCTTTCTGCCCCATATTGCTGTATTCCGTAGCATCTGTTTAATAAGCTTCTTTCTCCCACTGGAGATTCTCCTCAATCCACAGTGGAGTGATGACTGCAAGCCAACCGACTTTTTTCGTTTGAAATATTTTAGTTGAATATTTGGGTCACGAAGAGTGAGATCCCAGACATGAATTTGCTTTATAGATGTTCACCTGCCTCCACTGAATTCTTCACAGGATTCAGCTTGCAATGGTCACCTCAAAAATTCATGTGGTCCTTTTTGGTTTTGTTTTTTAATGGCAGGAGAGACGGTTATGTCCCACTTAAAGTTGAGTTTTAGACACCTCTGGAGCAAAAGCTGCTGATCAGATGAAGTTCCTCCATAGGCCACACCGTGATTGCCAGTGTGGGCTACAATCATGGGCTGTGTGGAAACCCTCAGTTTGCTTTCCCCTGAGGCATGAGCTGCGATCACACTGCTGCGAGTGTCACTGTGATGTAGAAGTGCTCGGAGATGAAAATGACAGTGCCTGTGTCATGACCTCTGCATTTGTCAGGGAGCAATGGGGCTGTTGAAATGGCAGGGGCACCTGGTCGTGTGGCCACACTTGCTGGAGACTAGGGCCTTGTCATACCGTGCAGCCTCTGCCCTGCAGCCCCTGTTCAGTGGGATTTGTGCCCGAGGCACATAAGGAGCAACTATTACTTGAGTGGGCAGCTGACAAATATTTCAGTCAAGATTTCAACTGGAACTTCTTGGTTGTTTTTATTTTAATTTCGTCCATTTTTGAGCACTGTAGTGCAGATGTTCMCTTCCAGTCATACATCAATCTGGACATGAAGGTTTGTTCGAGGTGTTTGTGTGTTCAGGCCTGTTTGATTCTGTTTCCCTGTAGTCCTACCATTCCTCCAAAAATTCTGCTGTCCTTAGGAACCCTGAGGGATTTTCCTGGACTTTCTCTAGAGGAAATGTACGTGTCAAATCATGGAGATATAACCACTCTCTGGGACTGACCTCTGCTAACACAGCTGTCATTTCCCTCGGATGGCAGCTCTTTCCGGGTTGCTGTCAGGGAACCAAGCATTTCCTTCCCTTTCGTCCCCCCATGCAGACACACTGGAAGCAGATGACGACTACAGGGTAACAGAAAACTTTTCAAAGACAGGTGCTTGCTGCCCTAGGCATGAAGCGGGCTGGTTCTCAGTGAAGGCTTCACTGATGCTCACAACAAACAAAAATTCAGTTAGGAGAGGCTTTCCTTCATATATAAGAAATTAATTGCCTTTCAAATTGAATTTATTTCGTATGGAAATGTCATTTCTAAGGGTGAGTGGCTGATGAAGCCTTTACACGCTCCATGACTAATCCAAACTCTGCCCACATCTGTTGTGACTGAACATTTTACCAAGTCACGGTTGCTCAGTGACTTCGGTTAAAAGAGCACAGGTGACTCAGTTGAAGTGCTTGCGACCTCATGGTKAAAGGTTATGCCACAGTTGGCCTCAATTAAGTGAATTACAGTAGGCGTGGATGTATCTTCTGGAGTAAGACCTCCAATCATGGGTTACAGGGGCCAGCCGGGGCAAGCCAGAGGAWCTTCTGCTGCCTGTATTAATGTCAGATCACTTGCATAGTCCAGGAGATGGTGGTAATCCAGTGCCTGCTCTGTGTGTTGCRTCCAGGCAAAATGATGAGGAAAGAGAAACACTTTGGAAGGACTTTTGCTGGGTAGCACAAGGCCAGGGACTCCACAGGGATGAGTCTGTGTTCTTCAGTCCTGTTCAAGCTTGAGGAACCTGCTCGTGCAGGCTGCTTGCACTTTTCCATCAGAAATATGGAGCTGTGGGAAACATAGGCCTCTCTCAGTTTCTGTACCCACTGCATGTCAGATAGGATTACAGAAGGATAGAAATATGGAAGATTTATTTTGCTGTGTAAGTTTGAAGTTTATCTTTGCTTAGAAAATAATCAACTTTAAAATGATGGATTTTAACCTATGAGACAGCTGAGATTTGTATTGAATGCTTCATTATTTGCTCTACTTTGTCTTGGATGCCTCTTCAGGTAACTCAGAGTTTAAACTTGTAGAGAATGGAGAAAAGCTCTTGCGAACAACATATGTAATCAATATGAACTGAGGGGGTAGAACAACTTCTTAGCAGCATTTAGTCCCAAAGAAAGGGTAGGAGTCAGAGACAATCCACCAGGCTTCACTGTTGCTAGCAGTGTTGACAAAAATAAAGGCTAGCAGGGTCCTACTGTAGTGGGTAGAAAGGAAAGGTGTGCTCCAGATACATTCTTGTGGTATTTTGGCAGTTGAAATCAAACAAAGGGAGGAGGAAGAGGACAGGAAGTACTACTGTGTTGCCTTCACCACACCATGACACCCCATAAAACAAAGAATGGGAGTCCCTGAGCTGGGAAACCCAGAATTACTGAAGGTGCTGCTCAAGGTCAACATCCATGGGCAGGAYCGAATTGTGCTTCAGCCTAAAAAATTATCAACACCCACATTCAACTCTGTGGATGACTGCAAGCATTTTGGAAGTTAATGGTATCATTCTATCAAGATCATGTGGCCCGAAGATCTAGGCTAGTCCTGGCTTCGGCCCTGTAATAGGGTAAGTATGGCAAGAGTGCGTGGGGCTCCATTATTGGGCAAGACCAGTCCCTAATGTGTTTGTTCATAATATTTTAGTGATGGAATAATAACTATAGGACTTTGCCTAAGATTTGATGTTGCTGAGGAACATGCTTATCTAATTGCTGTCAGGCAAACTCTTGGTATATAAGGGCAGTCAAATGAAATATCCCCCTGCTGGCATTCCAACTCTTTAGCTCTTRCCCTGTTATTTTCTAAATTTATTTTGCAACCAAAGCGAAGCCATTGATTTTCTTAAATCATTCTCCTGACTAAGCAAGGGGCTCTGTTATCTCTGAGCCAGGGAAGCATTCCGTCTGTATCCATTCTGGATGGTGCAATGGTTCAAAGACATTCTAAAAAMGAAAAAAGCTCAAAGTGAGCAAATTAAGTTAAATTCACAGGAATCAGGCTGAGTTAGCTGCTCCAGATCACTCTGATGTTGATGTGTTGCTCTGTGTTACTGAATTGATGGATCCCAGCTTTAGAGCTTCCACACACTCCTAATTTTGTCATTCACCCAAATCAGAACCGCAGGTGACTTCTTTGTAATGGTTTCTGGTAGAGTTGCTGCAGAGTAGGTGTTCAAAGTGCAGAACTAATTGTACAACTCAATGCTGTGTATAAGATCTAGCTTTTTAATAATCTGAAGAGAAAATGGAGCCTATTTGTCTACAGACCCTAAAGGCTTGAAATCCACCTTAAAACAAGTATCTCAGTTTTGTGGCTCAAGCTACTTCCTGATGTGATCTCAAGAATTGCTATTTAGTAATTATATTGCATGAGTAACATAATGGGGTTTCTCTATTATCATGAATGTCTATGACCAGATGTGTTCCTTTTGTTACTTGATTTTAATTGACTTCACATTAGGAACAGGGCTCATGTGAATTTGCCCCAGGCGCTTGTAATCTAACTTGGGTGTCACTGCTGTGACACTTAAAGGATATGGCAGGAGCATAATATTGACTTACATGAGACACTCYAGGGAAAAGATGTGGAGGAGGTGAAGGGAGACACTTTCACAGTGCCTAGCTGGGAAAGGCAGAGTCTTCACATTGTCTCATGCTCCATGGGCAGCACTGAATCCTCTCGTCAAATCATTTCTGACCAGGTGCTGGCAGGATGTGCTCACTGGCTTTTGCAGCAGGAATTAATTCCCATGTTGGTTCAGAAGAGCCAATTACAAGTCTCTTCTCTGTCTTAAAGGTCACCAGGATGCTGAAAGCTGAGAAGTGAGTTGTAGCCTCTTGACTTTGAATGCCCACTTGTTCCCTGCATACCCCCYGGMAGAGGCCTCAGACTAGGTGGTAAAACCCTGCCTGCCTCTGCACCAGCTCTACAGCTGTAACCTTACAGGACTCATAGACAGAAGTTTGTATTAGGTTAGAACAGCAACCAGAGATTTCTTCTGCTTCTAACATGCTTGCTGCTTCATTTGAGGATGGGTAAAACAGGGATTTCAGCTTCCAGGGGAGCATGTACTTGGACTGTTCCTTCCATTGTTGAGGAGCAGCTTTAACCACAGGTCCATTCAGCCAGGGCCATTCTCAGGAGCCCACCCAGAATGAGGAGAAAAAACAGTAAAAGAGGAARTCTTTGATCCAGCTGACCTGTTGTCCCCTCTCTTGTGATCATGGTTCAGATATGTCTCTGCTTGGTTGCCAGCAACCTGTATTCCAGTTCCCCTGTACCCTGCCAAGTAATAGCAGAGAGGAGCATCTTTGAGTCCCCCATACCCTACAYATGCAACTAGCTCTGACTATGAACTATTTCTCCAAAGCCATAGATATATTTATTAGCATGGATTTACTCCTTATGTTTTGCACCTGGGACAGAAAATCCCATGTGACTGCTCAAGATGAGGGCTGAACAGTTAGACAGCAGCTTTTCAGAAGAGGACCTGGGATTCTAGTGGACCCCAAGCTGAATATGTCATCTGTGTGCCCTCACAGAGACGGATGCATACTGGAATACACAGAAAGAGAGGAAGGGAAGGGACTAGTCCCCTCTACTTTTCACTAGTGAGATTGCATATCAATTACAGTGTCCAGTTTAGGGACACCAGTGTAAGAAAGATGCTGAAAAGCTGGAACAAGTCCAGCTGAGGGCCACTAAGATACCCAGAGAGCTGAGATTAGACTGGAGAAGACAAAAGCTATGGGCTGCTTTTCTAACCTAAAAGGGAATTACATGGAAAATTACATGGCCAGACAGCTCTCTGGGTACACACAGAAAGATGAAAAACCTTTGCTGCAGCAAAGGAAGTTCTGACTAGACATACGAAAAACTTCTTCAGTGAGGGTGGTCAAACACTAAAGCAGGTTTCTCAAAAACCCCACAAAATCTGTCTTTTGAGGTATTAAAAATTTCACTCAACGAGGCTGAAAATCAGCTGATTTAACTTTGGAAATGGTCCTTGTGGGGGTTAAGGAAAGTAGAGGTCAGCCTGGGTGACTTCCAGAGGCCACTCCAACCTTCATTCTTGCATGATTCTATGGGTTTTTTCTCTTTCCTGGATGCACTTGTGAGCTGTGTTATGGAGCAGTGTATATTTAGGCAAGCTGAGTGAAAAACCCTTGGAAAGTAGCATTCCCACAGTGTAAAGAGAGAAAAGGCCCCATTCATTTCTACAAGAAGCTCCCCACTGTGCTGACGAAGGGGGAGCTTATGTCATCCTCTCCCTCATCCTCTTCTCTGTAGCTCTCTAGCACAGACTAACACTTATATGCTGAGTTTGAAGGCAATAGGCAAACTTGTTCTTATTTGTTCTAGAAAGGTCACTTCAGACGTCGCATCTGGATTCTGGGAGGTCCAGCCATGATTCAATCATCCAGCTTAGCTGATTTAGGTAGCAAGAAGCCAACTGCATTGCTCATGTTCACACATCCAGCATGAGTCAGAAGTTTGGCTTGAAGTTGTAACTGCAGGCCCTGCCTGTCAGAGCTTTAATCTGTCACCTGAGGCCTCCCTTTTGATTTGACTTGACCCCGGTCCTAACTCAGAAACTAGCCATAGCAGTGTGACCTCTAATATGTTAAATCTGCACAATCCCAGTGGCTGAAGAAGCAGGCAGGGTGTCTGTCCAGCATGCACTGACAGCCCATTCTCCATCGTTCCATCAGCATCAGGCTAGCTTGCAGGGAGTGAAGGTGAGCCAATGCCCTCACTGGCAGCAGGCCCAAGCAGGTCTGGCAAGCTCAGTCCCAACTGCAAGGTCTGGCTTAAAGAGATCAATCATATCCTGGATGGGACTCCACTGAAATTTCCAGATAGATTTATTGGTTTGTCATGTACAGTCCTTCCACTGTGCTTTGTAATGGAGCAATTACAGCCTGGGCACAATACTTCAAGACAAGCTACTTGCCTGCACAGCCCTGCAGAGTGGCTTGAGCATGTTGGTTTGGGCCATTATCTGAGGCATTTGATTTTTCTAGTCAGGAACAGTCTCAGGATTAATGAATGTTTGTATCTGTGAACACTGTTTTCATCAAGGCAATATGACTTCTCCTGAAGTAGAAGATCGCTGTGTCCAACCATGGAGCTTTTGAAAACAGATTTTATGTATTTGTCCAATCCAATCTTTTGAAAAAAGATTTTATATATTTAACATTTGTTAAAATCAGCATTGTGTGGCCAAACATTCCTATGTCCTTTCTTCTGTTTCTGCTTGAATGGTCAGAAGGGGAGGATTGCCCTGCAGTGCTAACTGGAGACAAGTTCAGGATTATGTTTCTGGGGAAGCATAGCTGCTAAAACTCATGCTGGCATGGATGAGGTTGAGAAGTCATTTGACTGGATTTGTTCCTGTGTTTAGCCACTGGTATTGCTCCATTCACAATGGGCAAATAAAACAATATGTGGTTAGGAAAGCCTTGCTTTGAGTTTTGTTTTACAATCCAAACCTTCCAACAGTCACATGCAGTTTCTGTTTCTTCTAGGTTAGCAAAGTTTTGGAAAATAAAAAGTTTGCAGGTTGGCACAATGAATGTGAGATCAGCAGTTGTATACTTCCTTCACAATTTTTCTTTGAAAATAGACTGCCAGAAGAGATTACCTTCCACCACAGCTTCCAGATCTTCCATTTACTGAGTTTAGCTGACTTTTAACCAGATCATGTTCTGCAACCCTCCCTTAAGTCATCCTGTATCTGCACAGGCTGCTGTCTCCTTCTCTTGTGAAAGGCTGATCCCCCTGATGATTAAACAACAAATATCATTTTCTCATAGACTGTATAATTGTTGTGCAGCAGTGGAAAGAATAGAATAAAATGGAATTATGACTCAGTGCTTGGCAGGCTGTGGAGAAGAGGGGTGTACAAGAAGTGATTAATATTTTGAGGATTTCTGCACAGAAATTCAGTTTTTAAATACACGCTTAGCTGATACAATTAATTAAAAGATAAAGTGTTTAAGTACTCAACTAATCTATCTGGGACAAGGGAATAAAAGAGTTTATATTTCTCTAGTAGTGTGCAAGTCAAAATAACAGTATCTACCACTACAGATAAATGCCTTGGCAGAATTCCTGTGATAACCCAGATTCCTAAGGCTTTCTAAGTCAGCTTTTTCCTTTCTACAGCACATAGTCAGCTGATGCCTCTGATGTTTTAATGTGAAATCCATTTTTAATTAATTCATCTCTCATTTCTAAGAACTACCAGACACATATTTCCTCAGGTATACAAACATAATTCCTGTTGATTTTAATGACAGATGTCAATTATGGAACTGAGAAAAATATGGTAGTATTTATTTACAAAAAAGAGGGCACAACAAAAAACCCTGTACTTTGAGAAGACTGTGTCTAGACAAGGTTTCCAAAAAAGTGCTTTGTTCATGGAACTTCATTCTCAAAGTTAAATATCTTCTTTTCTGAAATAAGGAGACAGTTACGGGCAGAAGCACTTAATTTACTGGCTGACTTCATTACTAAAGAAATGAATGCTTCTCTCAGAAATTTTTCCCACCCTGCATAAAACAAAAGTGCTTCCAAGGAAGCAGCTGACAGCCATTTTCCTTTTCCATGGAGCCATGACTAGAGTTTGTGCCTTTGTATCCCTATAGGAGAGCTATGCCAGTGATGGAGTTCCAGGGCAACAGTAACTGAGAAGATGAAGACAATGGATTCTAATCAAGACAAAATGTACAGCTAACAAACTCATAACGAATCAAGTTAAAATAGAAAGGCTGTGTGAGACTGTGCGGAGACAAATTAAATATTAAAAATTAAAAATTAAAGGCTCACCTACAAAAAAACCCTGGAATGGTAGACTTCATACATTGTTTTAAAGTCATCTACTTATGAAAAGCTACTTGCTGTTTGGGTAGCTGGAGATCTGGAACATCTCCTCCTCCTCTGTCATTCTCTGGGATACTGTGAGCTTGAGCTTGTAAGCTTTGCTGGGGGTGTCTGGCTGGCTTATTCAAATGCCTTCCATGTGCCCAAGAACAAGTCCTTGTGTACCAACCCAGTCACTTGCATTGTAGAGCTGAGCACATCACCCTTCTCACTTCGCCGTGAGCCCCAGGCTAAGCTTGCTGAGCCACTGAMGACGAAGATCATCTGTGAAGGGCCTGGAGGAGAGATAATTTCAAACAGCTTCTCTCCTGGGATGAGGGACTTTTGTCTCCTGCTGACTTTGTATGTTGTGTCTCCTCCTTGACCCTGAGGGCAGGAGGGTTTACTGAGTCACATCTGTGATGGTGACCACAGTCATATTAATTTGCATAATTTGTATGCACTGCTCCTGAAATCCCCATACCATCATTGCTCTGCTCTCATATCTCTTGTATCATATTCCTGACCCCATCCCTACATAATGGGGCAGTGTTCTTACACCCTTCTCAGGGTACCTGCCCCTGCTTCAACTGGATGTGTGTTTCCTTCTTGCCCTTAAGTTTGACCAGTGGGTCTAGACACAGCCATACCAGTCTCTTGTCTTCCTTTCCTGACTTCTTACACCTGAAGGTCAATAATTCTTGTACTCTGTGGAAAGAGTTCTCAAAGACCCGCCAGCTCTGTTCTGCTCCCTTATCCCTGAGGGCAGTTTCCCAGGTGGCCCTACTGACTAATTCCTTGAAAGCTGGAAATTTGCTTTTCTAAAGTTCAGGAGGATCCTGACTTTACTCTTTGCCTGACCCATATCCCCCAGGACTGCAAACTCCACCAGTGTATGATCACTGGAGCTGCACTCCAGTTGCGGGATTTGTCACRCTACGTTTCGATAGTTTCATGGCAACTATGACCTAACTTTCGAACAGCACAGTGGCTTTCAGCTCCTCCTGTTTGTTGCCCATGCTGTGTGCATTGGCGTAGAGGCACTTCATCTGAGCTGTTGAACATATCACCTTCTTAGAGGAATACCCCTTAATTTCTTTGAGGTATTTCACTGGTGTTTCCCTGTTGGCTCCTACTACCACAGGAGGGCCTGGCTCATCTCCTTAAGATTTCAAGTGTGCTCCAGTGTAGCAAACACATCTAGCAACAGGCTGAGGGCACTCACTAGCACCCTGTCCCTATAAACCTGCTGTGATATCCCACAGCTTGTCAGGTAAACCTGGTATTATCCCGCTCCCCATTCAAATCTAGTTTAAAGCTCGGCCAATGAGTACCTCAAGGTTGTGAGCTCTTCCCCCTTTCAGAAAGGTGGATCCCATCTGACGCCTGTAGGCCTGGTGCTGTGTAGGCCAACCCCAAATTGTGGTGGGGACACCAGCCTCAGAGTCATATATTAGTAGACTGGGCTTGCCTGYTTCTTTCTGTGTTGGTGCCAACAACTGGAAGGAGAAAGGAAAAAATAACCTGTGCTCCTGATTCCCTTGCCAACTGTCCTAACACCCTGAAGACTCTAGTGATCGCCCTTGGACTTCTTCACCACCCAGATGAGGGAGTAGTAACAGCTAATATGGTCCAAGGGCTGTGCCAGACTGGGAATTTTCTTAGTTATATCCTTAACCTGGGCGCCAGGGAGGTAGCAGGTAAATGTATCTAGATCTTTTTTCTGGGATGGGATGTCTGCTTCAAAGCTATTTGTATAGTAAAAGATAGTGTGAAAATGTGTTTTGCACTGTTTATACTGAGGTTTAGTGCCTGGAAAAGGCTTGGCATTGCGTTTACCAGCCACTGAACCTCTTTGAAGGAGGCAGCCTTTATTAACCTTCCAGCTGTGAGAACCCTTATGTAATCTTTTGGCAACGGGTTGGCATTGCTGTTGCTGTAGTGTTTGCAAGCACTCTGAATTATATTGAAACACTGAGGGCTTATGTGCCCCTTATATCCATAGTGACTTCAATAAGATGTTTTCCATGCTGTATTTGTATTTGTCATATGTCCCTCTTATACTGAGAACTGGGAGTGTGGCATGATGGAGAAAAGTACTTAGCTCTCTAATATTGAGAACAACCTGCTTCATAMTTTTGTTGTATAAAACCAGTTAGAAGAAAAGACTTCTGGTTTAGGGGAATTGTTTGATTCGTAGTTGCAGTTGTTTACTTTTTCTTTGTGTAAGCCCTTGTGAGGTGCACTATACAAAACACGGGGAAAGTCAATTTTTGCAGGAGAGTGTTTGGAACAGGACTRTGTGTGTGGAAAGAGAAGTTACTAGCATCTGTATGGGCATTGCCAATGTTTTCTAAGACATTATGGTTTGCTAGTCATTTCCATCAGGGATAAAGAAAAAGGAAGGGTGGATAAAACTGAAATAGAATTGTTACCCTTGACTACAAAGTTCCACCAAAACACTGCTTAAGGAAGTGGCCAAGGCTGCACAGACATCAAAAGGGCAGGAGTCCTTTCCTTCTCTGTAGTTTTCAATGTTTACACACTGCCTCGTAATAAATGTTGGCAGGATTGCAGTTTTTGACAGTGCTACCGGTGACATCTTCTATTTTTTCATTACAAGCATGAATATTACCAGTAAATGTATGGTGACTGGAGAACTTCTTAATATGGAAAAAAATATTTATCTGTCTTCTTCCTGAACGACACACACTTTTCTTTAAATTTCACTACGGTGTACTACAAACTATGTTTTAATGATACAGATGTGCTGATCGATCCAGATTGGTCTCTATGGCAAGCTTTGTCTTCCACATTACTTACCTGTTAGTCAGTGATTGGCTTAGTCATGACTTTTGCCAGCAGTGACTTTAGATACCTTCAAACAACTGATAAAGAATCTGCAATAAAACTGCCACTACTTTGCACAGAAATGCATACTGTGCTCTCTTTCTAAGATGTTTATTCTCCATCTTTCTAAAGGATGATCCTAAGAGGCTTTTAAATGGGATAAAAGCATGCTAATAATTCTGTCTTCAAATTAATTTTTCCAGGATCCGATTCTGAAAACATCAAAAGGAAACAGGAAAGCTTCATGCTGTAGCCTGGAATTTTTCCCAAGGGATCTAGTTAAATCAGTATGGACACCTTTAAGTTGGTACATTAGGAAAAAGAGAAAACCAAGAGCACTTTTTTTTCTTCTCTGTAAAAGAGTTTGATCTCTGTGCTAAAGTACAAAAAGGCCAATTCCAGTCCAGTCCTCAGGAGGCTCTCACAGAAAATTTTCCCATCTCTGTGAGATAGAGAAAAAGAAAAAAAAAGAAGTGAGAAACAAATATTAAAAAAAGTAAAGAAAACTRTTTTCTAGGTTGCTATATTCTGAAATAATACTTAGCAAGATGATACTTATCATTATTAACACCTAAAATTCGGTAATTTCATTTGCTAATCTTGTTAACATTATATTTTCTCTCTATTTCAGTTAATTAAAAAGACAAACCTGACCTGACAGTGGTCTCCATGGTGCTTGTAATCACACTTTCCTAAACCCTGACACACTGCTGTTTGTTATCACATTTTCTTGCGTTTCCCGTTGTTTTTGAAGACATTTTTCTCAATTGAAAAAGAGCTGATAGGAGATAACACACCAAACAAGATTGTGTGAGTTTTTGCTTTGAAAGCACCAGTAGYGAGAAAGGCATCATTAGGTAAGATTGCTGGGCAAGGGTTTCAGATGAGTACTTAACTGACAAAATACAGGCTGATGAGAACTAAGCTGCCTGCAAATGTATAGAAAAAGCCAGAGCTGTCATATCTTTCAAAAAGCAAGCAAAATCATTGCACTGATCTTCTATTCCTTTAATCCAACATAGTAAGAAGTGGCTTTCCAATTTGGGTCCTGATGTATTTGCTTGCGTCACTGTGTACAAAACAAATCAAGCAAAAAGTAAGGGAAAAGATMTCACTGTTAACCCTCACACCCTTGCAGTTTTTCCTTGACTGATTGCAAAGTGCTTTCCAAACACTAATTAATCATGTTATAAGGCCACATATACTGATATTCTGTCAGTTTTCAATGCCAAATATTGCAAATATTACAGACAACAGACAAGAAGAAGTTAATGAATGGGAGAGATTATATACAGGAATAATTCAAYTGGTAAAATGATGAGTAAGGAAAAAATGAGATCCTCTAAGTAGAGCTAAAAAGAAAGAGAAATGAGTGATTTTAGTCTATGTCCAAAAGATCTCAGGTAGCATTATGGCTGAAGTACTTTTATTAAAAAATAAATAGGTCTCCACCTGGAACAAAATTAAATTTCAGTGAACTAGTCATAGGAGAAAAAAACTCATTATTAGTGGTGTGGAAATTACCAGTGTAAAATTTCTTGGGCTGCATGTGAAAGGTAACTTAAGAGGGTGGCTTTGACTCTTGTTCCATATTGGAGATGTCCTGCAAACTCACAGAACTATTGAGACATAGGAAAATTAGGGTTGGAAAGAGGCTCTGTGGGTCCTCTTGTCTAATCCCTCACTCAAAGCACATCCAGTTATAGCATGTTGTTCAGGGCCATGTCTGGACGAGTTCTCCAAAAATGGAGATGCCAACACCCGCACCAATATTTTGCTGTCCTCATAATGAAAAGATGTTTCCTAAAATCTGATTGGGATTCCTGTTTTTGCAGCTTGTGTCTGTTGCATCTCATCCAATTCCTCTACACCTCTGAGAAGAGTTTGTCTTCTCTGCATCATAGTGCAATGTAGTCGTGGTCAACAATGAGATACTCCAGACTTTCTCTTCCTCAGGCTGAGCAAGCCCAACTCCATCTCCTGTTCCTCATATATCCACRTGCTTCTTCTGGATATCTGCTTTCTCAGATGACTGTAGCATAACTTGGACTCCTGGATTAGGTGTCTAAACACCAACAGAATGAATCTGTGCTAGCCAAGGGAGAGAACAAAGTCTGTGGTCTTCGACCATAATTTGAGATTTATGATCAAAACCTGTTTCAGAACCCCGATGGTGAAAGAACAAATGACTGACTCAGAAGAATGCTGTGTTTCATGGTGACAACAGAAGAGACTCTGGACAAGCTGAAGGGTCTCATCCAAACTAAGTTTGTCTGACAGTGAAGGCTTTTGCCTACTTAGCAGAGTTTCCCACTCTTGGATCATTTTGTTGGCTTCGGATGGTTAAAGTGGTCATCAGTGAAATGGTTAACTCTGAAACAGAAATTCTAGCAAAAAGACTTCATGTTAACAGCGTTAAGGACTCATGACTCTTGGACAGCTGTTGCTTTTGTCTGTATAAAGATGTTGTATCCAGAAAGCTACAGAATCAAAGAGAATTAAACAACTTCTGAAAAAGCTGAATTATAAGTGTGTAATGGGGAAAATGACTTAGGAAAACAATTCACAGTAATTCCTTCTGAACTTGGTAACTTTCTCATAAATAGGAAACAGATTGCAGAACTGAAACCAGTGGCTTGTCTTACTGAGATCTGCTCTGACAAATGGCTGTGTATGCTTCTTCCCATTATGTAACCAAAAGGTCAGACTGATCTTATGGAGGAAGGATTTTGAGAAGAGGAAATGATCACTGGGCAAAATACCCCACAGTCATTGCAACTTAGCTGTGATGAGAGAATAAGAAGCTGGTGATCAGCCTAGAGGTGAGGTAATGGGGTTAGGCAACAGYTAGATTATGCAGCATATTTTTTTTTGAAGCGACAAATAATATACAGATACAGACCAGCATGACTTTTCCCTCTCCATCTTTCAGTCCCTGGAAAATGACTCATGTGATGCATCAAATGATGAGACAGTGAGAAATGACACCAAAACCAGATTTGACTGTGACTCTGAAAAGCTTCTCAGAGCTCTGCAGAGGGAACTCGGGTTCAGGCATGTAGCCAGAAATCAGTAAAAATCGGATTGTGTGTGTTGTTCTGATGGAGATACCTAGTACAAATTAAAATGGATCCTCTCAGCAACAATTTATCTCATTTGAACTAAATGGGAATTACTAGTTTGTAAAACTGTACAGGTCTCTGGGGACTGAGATGTTTCAAAGTCCACAATGAACTGAATTTAAAACTTCCTCCCAAAAAAATGACTAACTAAAATTTCCAAGACCCCAGACTGAGCACTGTTATACAGGAAAATTCCATAGAGAACATTTGGGTCAAATGTGATTAAAAGTGCAGTGTCCTTGCTCTTCCAAGAATTTCAGAGGAGCTCAGCAAAGCAACTAGTTTATATATATTTTCACTTCTTATAAAAGGTTAACCGAGTTCACTTTAACATATCATATCCTGTGCTTTTTCAACAAGGACTGACCATCCTTGTGCACAATGCTTTCTCCAGGCTTGCATGGGGATGGCGGAAGGAAGTAATAGGGAAAGAGATTCTCCTTTTTTTGAAGTGGGTGAAATACTGCAAGGGTGATTTGAAAGGATAAAATCTGGCGTAAAGACAGAACTGCTTGTGCCTCCGTTCTCGGTAGAGTTTTGAGTCATTCATGCAGTGCAGCAGCTAGGAAGCCTGAGTGACTCATACATTGCTAACTATGGAGAAAAAAATAAATTTTCTGAAACATTCAAGCATTACTCACATTTTCACTTAGTATCAGCTGATTCTAGTAGCCTTATTCCACCTTTTGGGATTTAGTACAATGGGTTATATAAAACACAGAATGGGCTCAAGCTTCCTTTTAAATGATGTGCTAAATATGGCATCAGACACCTTGCCTAGATTAATAAGTATTTTAAATGATTCTCACTTCAGCATGGAATTTATTATCTTTAACAGGGAGGAGCTGGAAAAATTGCTAAATTCACATTAGAGTTGACTTCAAAAGCTCTTGATAACTATCTTAACTTATATGTTGTGATTTTCACCCCAAAGGCTTCTTAAATGTTTAGCAACAGGTAAACAGAGCATATCCAGGCATTTATTACCCACTGTTGAACTGGTACAATTTCTAGGGTCTTTAGAACTCAAAATCATGTAAACATAGGAAAAATTTGAGTCTTTTCSAAGACAATCAAGCCCAACTCCCCTCATACACCATGTGGACTAGTCACCTGGCAGCTTGCAGCTTGGTGGCCCTCCACTGGGATTGCTCCACTATGCCCAAGCCTTTCAGTATGGGAGAGCCCAAAATCAGACACAGCATTTGGTCCAGATGTGGTCCCACAGGTGCCGAATAAAGGGCAATGGTCTCTTCCCTTGATCTGTGGGCTATGCTTCTGCTAACACAGCCCAGTGTTTGCTTGGTCTTTGCCATAAGGACCCACGCTGCTCAAGAGGGCTCTGCAGTGACATGGTGTGGGCCAGTGCAGACATATCATGTGGCTGTGAGATACAAAGATGGCCAGGAGATGTACATATGTCAGGACATCTACATATGGCCACATTGTCCATAATTTCATCTACTTTCTGTAAGACTGTGTACACTATTTGGTAGATCCCTGGAGTGAGACTGGAAATTTGACATAATTAATTTCCCAATTTATTAGATAAAAATGAGTTGTTTCAATCTTAAAGAAAAGTGAAATGATGTAGACCCATTTTGCAAATAGTTTTTAGGTCTATGGAGACGTTCTATGTAAGAGGTAGACATCATTTTGAGTAGGTTTTCTGTGAATGTTTGTGTGAAGTAGGTCCCTGCTACAAAACTTGACCCCAAAGTAAATTTCCAAATTTGTGTTGGATCATTCTAGGAACTTTAATATAACACTGTGGCCAGGAGTTTAGTAGGAATCAAAAGAAAACTGAATGTTTTTTCTGGACAATAGGAATATCCAGTTTGATTAGCAAAGATTACAAAATAAAAAAAACCTCTGTGAGTTCTGAAAAGACTGAGGATCCTCAGTACAAGGCATGTTTGTGCTCTGAACGAACAGGAGCAAAAACCAATTCCTGTTAGAGTATTCCCACAATGGTCTGACGCTGTTTTGTACTTCTTCCTCTGAAGTCCCTGATAGACCTTCTCAAGGCCAGAACATTGACATCAGACTGGGAAGATCCAAGATTTCCAGCACTGAGAGACTGAAATATTTCACCAGAGACCACTGAGAGCCTTCACTTGTGGTTGAGACTGAGGTTCCATGTACCATGGGTTGCCCAGATAAGAAACATGTGGACAGACCAACGTTGGTGTAGTGTTCTGATCCCTTTGGCATGCTTTTTCCAGCCTCGATGTCCCTGGAACTATTGCTTTTGTAGATCTCTGAACTCTTACCTTAACCCTAATGGAGGCTTTGGATTGAGGCTGAAGTCCCTGGTACCATGCATCATCAAGATCAGAAACATGTGGGTGGAGCAATGTTGGTGCAGTGACATGCTCTCCTTGACATGCCTCTTTCAGCCCCCTCTGTGCCGCTTGTAGGCATTGTGGTCGTCTGAATGCAAACCCTAATCCTTAACCCCAATGGCAGCTTTGTACTGAGGTTGAGGTCCCTGCACCATGGCTGGCCCAGGTAAGAAATATGTGGAGGGATCAAAATCGGTGCAGTGCTGTGCTCCACTTGACATGCACTTTCCCAGTGCCTTCCCATGACCCCCTCCTCTACTCAACAACATGCAATGGCATTGTCCTGCAGTTGAATGAGGAAGAACCAGAGGTGTGGAGATGCTGAAGCCGAGAAAAACACGGATTTATCTCTTCCGATGACCTAGTAGAACACACAAGGAGATACAGACGTGAATGTGGAAACAGCAAGCTCAGTCTGGCTCTGTAGTGTACTAGGATAAGTCAGATGTCAATTACCAAGGCTAAAACTACAACTAAGCTTAATTCCAGTTAATGATGCATTTGCTTAGGTGTCATTCATTTTCCTGATAAATAGATAGATTGATAGATACATAGACACATTTTTAATATTTAATTAATAATTTCTAATTTATTGGACTCCTTTTAAAATCCGGGTAATATTTGTTGAAGCCAATCAATTTCTGTGGGGTGAAATAATGCTTCCTYCTCAGTATGGTGATCTCCTGTGCTCAGGACCATCACAGGGGAGACATAGGCAACATCAGGGCTTAGTCAGGCATGTTCTGGAGTGTGCATATTTCAGCTAGAGACAGATGTTTGTTTGCTCACTGGAAATATGTAGGTTAATTCCACAGAGGAATGCATGTATCTTTACCTGATTGCACTTCAGGGGAAATTTGAGTAGAACAACTTGAATGGGAATTGTGGGAAGCACTGAAAAGTCAGGTCATATTTCCTGTGGATTGAAGTGTAATATTGGACAATGCAGTTTGAAACTCTTAGCCAAGAGGTAAGACAGTGCTATTGCAAAAAGGCTTAAAAGTTTTGTAAGGTAATTGTTAGGAAATGCATGAATAGGTCAAAAAATATTATGTTATTAAGTAATGAGTAGTCCAACTGTGAAAGCAGGATGCAGTTTTTTTCCCCCATCTCAGAGATAGAAAATGTTGACAGAAGGACATGAGTATAAAGTGGTTTCCTGACTAAAAGAAGAAAAATGGTCCAGGAGTCTCCATCTTGGGATACAGGCAGCTGAGGTTCTGTAGAGATCTATATGCCCCATTGGGGCCCATTGAATTTTGGATGCCATAGAGAAGGGTGAAAGAAGTAAAGGTCATTTACTATTTCTCGCATTGTAAGAACCAGAGGGACTCCAATCATCAACAAGTTTGGCACAAACAAAAGAAAGTACTTTTTTCACAAAGTACCTATAAAATGAAGGAACTGATTGCCATAGTAATTGTGAAGGTGGAAACTGTATAAATATTCATGACAGACTGAACAAATTCCCTCTGACTGTGATTATTAAGAAAGATATTGCAGATACAATCTCCTGCTCAGAAAGTCCCTAGTCCCTTGCAGTGGGTCAACACTGGCAGGTGTCCACCAAAACTGCTCCATCACTCCCCTCCTCAGCTGGGCAGGGAAGAGAAAGTAGAATGAAATGCTCATGGGTCAAGATAAGGACAGAGAGAGATCATTCAACAATTACCATCATGGACAAAACAAATTCAACTTGGGGAAATCAATTTAATTTATTGCCAATCGAATCAGAGCAGAGTAATGAGAAATAAAACCAAATCTTAGAACAACTTCCCACCACTCCTTCCTTCTTCCTGGACTCAACTTCACTACCAATTTTCTCTACTTTCTTCACCCCAGAGCTGCAGGGGAATGGGGAATGAGGACTGTGGTCAGTCATCACCCGTAGTCTCTGCTATTCCTCCTCAGGGACAGGACTTCTCACACTCTTCCCCTGATCTAGTGTGGGGTCCCTCCCACAGGAGACCGTCCTCCATGAACTTTTCCAAAATAAGAATTTCCCATGGGCTGCAGTTCTTCACAAACTGCTCCAGGGTGGGGAGTCCTGCTGGTGGTGGAACATACCAAAGGAAGGACTGGCCACAGGGAGTCAAGGCTCTGTAGGGCACTCTAGAGAGGGACAGCCTTGCAGGTGTTGTGGGACAGCCCAGTCACACACCCATACTGGCCCTTGTCTCCCACTGCTCCTAAAGGGAGTTTGTACCCCTTTGTACTGGGCAAAAAGTTACCTTCATCTTAGGACATTCAACACTCCATGGCTCTCAGGTGACCAGTGTTGGTGTAGCCAGGGGTGTTTCACCACACAGGTCTCCAGCAGTGCAGACCAGTAGCAGAGACCAGGACCTGTAGTGCAGGACTTGCACTGTCTTTATAGCCTCACCTCTTCTGCAAACCCACTGGATACCAATGGCACTGGGGACATTCTGCTCATGGCTTACCCTACAGGCAGCTGTGCCTTGCAGTGTGACCAGTYCATGTGCCCCAGCTACCCCAGCCATGGCACACTTCACCTCTTTATCCATATCCTTCATTTTCCTTCTGCCTCTGCCCTGCCTTATCCCGTGGCTAAGCAGGGATGGACATATCCGGGAAAGGAGCTGTGCAATGGTCTAGGCTTTGCTTTGTCTGATGTCACCATGCACATGTTGTGCAGGGCTGTGCAATGGGAAAAGGAGGGCATCCTCTTGTTGCTCCCAGCCTCTCCATCACAGTAAGCTTCTGCTGTATATTGGAAATGCTGGAGTACACTCTGCCACTTCCTATTATTCTGTGCATGACTTGGCACAATAAAGCCCTCTGTGGCAGATCTCCAGGAGCTACTGTAATTCTCTGTATGCACCCTATACATTCTGGAGGAATCACTGGGGAATTAACACTGCTGTTTTCAGCCTGCTGCTGCACTGCATGAATAATCACAGAAAAAATTTGCATTCATTCAACAGTGTGTGGGACTGTTTAAATTATAAAACCCACTTTCATTTAATAAAGGGGGGGGGAACAACAAAAAAATCATCATTCATGTTAGGTAGTCTGAGATCCTTAATTTGCTTTGAATGAAAAGGTCAGTGTCAGTTTAGGTTCAGTCTAGAGAGATGAATAATTTGTTTGATCAGTTGAGAAACAGGAGATCATGTTGCCCAGTAACTTGTTATTATATTGCAGCAATAGTGTCCTCACCCGAGGTTAACTAGAGTTGTAGAACTGACAAAGCTTAAGCTCTGTATCTCTGGCTTCATGCCCTTTGATAGCTACTGCTGAAGCAGAAGACGTCCTCACAATGAGATCCAAAAATATGCAGGAATCATAAAGCAAAAACTTTATCTTGCACCTCTGTATATCCAATTTACATTTACATGAATTGGCTGTATTTCTTATAAAATAAAAAAGGAGAAGCTTAGGAATTCACAGTGGTTAATTATTTCTTGGAATCACAACATTTTGACCAAAGAAAGGCCTTCAGGGGGTATTTTCATTTTTCTCTTCACAGAAGAAGAGAATCTTATTAATATGGAGACTGTTTCCTGTCCTTGCCTTAMTAAACTGTACAGTGTAGGTCAGTCACATTCTCATGCTTCAAGCGAACAATGCCTTAGTTAGAGGAAGATCCCAGGTGTAGGGTTTCTGGGTTCCTCAGATGTGAGGGTCTGTGGCAAAGTGACATGTGTGCAGCTCTGTGCCAGCCCATCTGCTCATGTGTCAGAGCTGTGGGACACCAGTGGGGATGGTGCTGCAGGTGTAGATGGTGGTGGTGCTTGCAGAGGAGACCCACCCCTCTCTTTGCACCTTTCCTGAGCAGGATTTGCACATCCACTCATTGTTAGGCATCAGTGCAATTATAGGCTCCAGTTCCTCTCCTCCTAAAGTAACCCTCTAAATGCACTTGGACCTGTTCCACCCCAAAAAGCACTGCCTGACTCCCAGAAGAGCTGAAGGTGACCACCTCATGCCCTGTCTGCAAGCAAGAAGTCTAGGGAGTGTGTTCGGTCCTGCTTGGCACACTGTGTGCCACCAGCAGACACAACATGCCCTGATTTGGGCAGCCTTTTCCCTGCATATGGTCTGGTCAGCTTGGCATGTACAGCTGCAGAGGGGCAATGATGCCACTGGGCTACAAAACATGGGCAAACCCAGACACTGATGTGCCCTTGCAGGTAAAGCAGCTTGTGTGCATCTCTGAGAGCACTTCATACCCATGTGATAATTATCAAACATGTCACGGCAGCCTCTTCCCAGCTCCTCCATCCTGTCATGCAAACAAAAGTCAGTCTTTTGCAGGTCACGGTTTTCTCCCCAGGATCTGCACTCAGCTGCTCCCTCCATCCCACTGCCTGCTGCYGGTGTTGCCACTGCTCCCTATGCTTATGCTGCTGGGACATTGAAACAAAGGAAKGGGTCTTTCATTTCTAGTGGGAACTGCTGGTTTCTAGGAAGTGCATAACGTGCCCTCCCTGATCAGAAGCAGTCATCGCGGCTTGGGGAGGGGCTGCTGTTTTAGTCCTAGGCTTTTTATTACCTAGAAGAGAATTTGTGTGAAGACCTCAGAATATGGATAAGTCTGGATTTCTATCTACTCCCAGATATCCACTGTATCCACTGTAGCAGGTTCAGGCTGTGGCTGATGTGGTCATGGGCTCAAGAGGCCCCTTCAGGTCTTCCCCCACCATGTTCTCCTTCATGGCACACCCTCTTCCATACCCTCAGGTGACTGCTCCAGCCTGAGGCGGTCCTCAACTAACACAGCACCTACTTCTCATACCTGAACACTGAGTCAGGAATCCTTTGCTCATACTTTTTGCTTGTAAGTAATCCACCCCAAGTCCCACAACCTTAGGATGTGAAGACTACTCTAGACTTTCCTATTTCTCCTCATCCAAATACTTTAATTAGAGTAAATTAATCCCTCTGCTCCTGCTCCTAAGCCACCTCTTCATCATTTTCTTTTTATTTTCATAGTGTTTCTTCCATCTGCCGTCCTCATGTGTTATCTGGTGAGCTTTTCTCAGCACAGACTATATTTGTGGGTTTGCATCACCCGCTAGAGAAGCTCCTTCAACCTGACCCTTTCCTCTGGAGGCTGCAACAAAACAAACTGCTGCAGAATGTAAGAGGAAAAGCAAGGTCCAGATGCTGTAGGTGGACCAAAGGTGCCTTATTTGATCCACACCCAAATAAATACAGGCTGGTGAAGCTTGTGCATTCACTATACAGCATGCATCTGACATGCAGTAGTAGCTATTTTCTGACAGCCTACAGTCCCATCCTGGCACTGTGTCCTCCGGGCAGCGATGTCAGGACTGCTACACAGCAGCAACACATCAGCTCTCCTGTTGCTGCAGATTTCATGTGAGGTGGTGGCTGTTGTATGAAAAACTTCAACTCAAGGAATCAAGTGAAGGCTGGCAAGAAGAGTCATTGCACAAGCTAGTACATCCTAGCATATGAAAATTATTTTCTGGTTGTCTTTTCACTGCTATTTCACCCTCAGCCTCACTTTTCGTTTCAGACATGTTTCAACAATCAAGGATTTTGAACAGTAACATGGTCTTTTTCTAACCCCAGCACCATTCAGAACAGGATCTCACTGTAGAGCAAAGGATTTGTGAACTCTAGAAATTGCATCAGTACTGGGGATAATGAAAGGGTGCAAACCCCAACCCAAAGTTTGTGAGACTGGGCTTCAGAAATCTGGGTGGTAGTTCAGCCTTGGCTTCCTGAACACATTGTCTGAGAGGTGTTACACAAACAAAGAGAAAGATCATGCAGATGTGTGTAAACCAACAGGCCTTTTGCAGTTTGTCTTTCCCAAACACTTGTCTTGGCTCTTCTACAGCTGATATTATTTTCCTGACTTCATACTTCTCCATTTAGCTTAAAATTCACTGGGTGCAGTCTAAGTTCTTGTTTCAATGAAGTTGTCCAAGAAAGGAAGACAAATTCAGCTGGAATTTAGGAGTATGTGTTCAATGACCAGATGAATAAAGGGTAACTCCAGCTTTTCATTGAGTAGGTGGAATGAAAGAGCAAACCATCCTTGAGGATAGGGTGTGAAAGGAATAGCACAATGCAGTTGCCTGAGATAGCCCAGGCATCCTTTTTGGCCCTATGATTCACATGRTATTTGTGCCTTATTCTCAGCTTCTCAAGTATCTGTCTTTTGCTGTTATTATTTTTAGCTTGGTTTGCTAAAGAGACGAGGTTGATGACGCTGCCCATCTGGCTGTCTATTGCTCCCACCTGTCCATTCTGCCCAAACCCCTGTGAACCTGTTTCAGTCCAGTCTGATGGYGGGATGGAGATCTCAGGGTGAATTGTCCTACATGTGCCATGAAGGGAAGGATGCAGCTCTTGCTGGAGAGAAGGGCAAGGTGAATCCAGCTGTTGGTACCCTGTTTGTGGTAGCAGCTGGGTGGGTGCTGGGCACATGCTTACTTATCAGGCCACTGGGGCACAAGACACTTGAAGCCTGAAACACATTGTGCTGTCTCTTGCCTGTGGGATGATGTCCTAAAGGACACAGGACAGCTGGGCTATTGACATGCAAAGGCAAGTGGATAAAGGACACATTTTTCCAGATAAACAAGACTTCCCCATGTCTGCAGCTCGCTGAGCAACTCCTGCATCTGTAACCCTGGGTAACTAATGGGTAAAGGATTCATCTCTCGGGATGCAGCTGATCTTGAGTGTCTGCATGCTGTTTGCTGCTTTGTGTGAGCTGCTTCAGACATATACTTCATGTGATTACTGAAGATGTACATGCCTGTGTTTACACGACACACCTACCCAAGTGTGAGAGGAGCGCAAGGTCTCTTTGGGGAACTTTGCCATCCATTCAGGAGCACTGAACAATCAGGCCCAATTCTGCAGTTCCAGAGACACTGACTTGATCTGTTGTCCACCCTTCACACTACCAAGTGCCAAAGTTTGTGGCATTTAAGCCCATGAACAGATATTGTAGTTTGGCAGAAATATAAAGAYGTGCTTATGTTTGTCTGATGGGGCTGCTCTGCCTCTAATGTTCACTGCGTGTCTTTGAAGGAACGAGATTTCTATGCAACAGTCTCATGGCTCTGAAAGCTTTCAAGATTGTTTGTGAGTCCTCCCTTTACCAGRCTGTCTTAGTCTTCACTCTTTCAAAGCTACATTTCTTTTTCTGCAGGGCATTTCCTTCCTTCTCAGGTTTTGCCTCGCCTTTCCGCAGCTATGAAGGATGTAATCCCACTCAGGTGCTCCCAGGATCCCCGTGTGACTGGCAGACAATGAAAGATCTTGTCTTTTTGTTTTCATGCTTTTTTTCTTCGAAGTGACTCAACAGCCTCCGCAGCTCCTCACCTTCCTTGCCAAAGGGAGCGCATCTCCTTTCCATGCCTTTTTTAACTTATCAAAATAAAGTCCACATGTTTAACTAGGAAAGCAGTGTGGGGTTATGTCCTGGCAAGGACACTAATGGCAAAGGCAGGGTCTGGACAGGTAGCTGCCAGAGGGAGACAGCTTGTGCCCTGCTCCTTTTTTGCCACTTCCATTAGGATCCCGCTCTGTAAATGTCAAGCTTATTGTTTCGATGCCTAAGTTTCAACTGCAACCACATGATCTGCTTGTCTAAAAGCATAAGACTTGCCTTGTTTTCAAACATAAATTACAGTCATGAATTCAACCTTGGCTAAAATGAGTGTTTATTCCAGTTCATACTATGAACTCTGCTCCTGCGGAGAGGAAATCATTACACACGTCAATGCCCCCAAAAGAGGAGGGTGGCTGAGGAAGAAGTAGCACAAACATCAGAGAAAAAGCCTAAAGTGGTTGTTATGAATAAAATATCCAGCTCAGCTTTAATCATGGAACAGAATGGCTCCAAATGGCRTTGGGGGCCTGGTTTATGAGGCTTAGGACTGATACTTCTCCCTCCTGCCATGAGAGTTTTATTTTAGGTGATAAAAACGAGGAGAAAACACTGAAAAGTCAGGGGAAATTGGAAGGATGCTTTGCAGCACAAGTGTCAGTTCGCATCTGTGCGGTGTGTGGCAGAAAAGCAGTTTCACCGTGGTCTGACCTCGCTAAAGCTCCGTTCCCAAATGTGGGCTTTGCTGGCAGTCAGAAAGAAGCCGCTTGGAGGGGACCGGAGAGCCTGCTGTGCTGAGGCAAGGGCAGGCAGAGGCTGGCTGGGAATTCTGTTGCTCCCTCCCCCCTGGGTGATCCCTGCACAAAGAGGGGGCAGGAATCAGAAGGACCCCCCTGCAATGCAGCCGAGGATTCCCTGTTGCTGGGGATATCTTCAGCAGTTTCCTTCCTGGCACTGCTAGAGGACACACAGCGACCACGTGAGGCATCTATGGGTCACAGAAGTCTCCTTCTTTACATGAAAGGCTGATGAGGAGTGTGTAAGTTGCTAGGGAGCAGACTGATACAGAGACTGCCACAGCTCCAAGGCCTGCGGGTCCAGCTGGAGACGTGGCTGAGCGTGTATTCCCTGTGGGTGTACACACAAGCACACCTATACAGCACACACATACACACGGCTGGACACACGGATCTACACAGACACATGTGGCCAGCACACATGTAAACACAAACAGCACCAACAGCCTCATCCTGTTCCCCTCCCTGGCTGAGCAGGGTGACTGTCCTTCAGTGTTCATTATACATATGCATACGGAGGGTGCGAATCCCTGCATCAGCTGGGCCCAGGTGCTGAGCCTGCCCAGTGGCCACCTTTGGATCTCAGTCCGCTCAGTGTCTGGCACCCAGGTATGTGAGTCCCTGGCCCTGCAGCTCCAGTCTCTCCAGTGGTTGCACCCCAGGCACAAATCCCTCTGACCCTGCTCCCACTCCAGTGTGGCATCAGACTCCACTCATGTATGGACACTGAGTGCATCCTCTCCCACCTTTGGTTCCTCCTTGCCTCCGGGCTTCCCTGGCTGCTGTGGTGCCTCCAAGCTCCRTTGGGTGGGCTGAGGGCTTTGGTATTGGGCTTGGGAGAAGCAGGACAGGGTCTGACAGAAGTCATCCCAAATTGCTGGGCTCTTGCAAGGAGTGTGTGTGCTAGTGCAACGACACTGGATGTGAATTTTTTGTCCAATGTAAGATTCTCAGGCTAATGAAAACTGCTTTGGACACTAGGACTGACATAAGGGATACTGAGACCTCTCTTCCCTTTCCAAGGGTCATTTTTATTTCACTGAGAATGGTTTTAAAAATACCTTGGAGGTGTCTTTTCTGCACACAAGTCTCTGTGCACCGCTCTCAGCAGTAAGTAACATTCATGCTCTGCTCCAGAGCAGTGTTGTTTGTGGTGTCTCTTCACAAAAGCAACCACATCTGGGTGATGGTGGAGGCTTGGGCACCTCCAAACAGCTGATTCACCCCTTTCATTCCTCAAAGGACAAGCAAGGGGACACCATCCCTTTCTGTTTTTTCTTCCAAACTGGCATTTGTTCTATGGTAATCTCCTTTATTGTATATGAAACTATAACCACCTTTGATAAATGACTTCAGTAATCCAGCTCTTGTTTTATTTTATGGTTTAATGTAACAACTATTAATTACCTTGTCTAAAAAAAGACATTTCCCCCTAATTGTTTAATATCATGAAGGACAAACACTTTTATATTTCCAGTGCATTATTTGGTAGGTTTCTGGTGAGCTGGATTTTCCTCAGTCACCATTGGGTTGTGGTGAGATAAAACAGAGCTGGGGCAGAGCCTTGGGCCAGCAGCAGCCAAATAGCACTGTCCTTCAGCATTCGCTTGACATCACTGGCTGACCCTGAGTCCTTTCTTATCAACAAAGAGAGTTGTAGTAACACTGAACTCTGTCTGAAATCAAAATTTGGAGGTGAAACAAAAGCCAGCACTGTTGATCTCTCTGCAGCACCATTAACTTGCCTGGTCTCCATCCGTAAAGCTCTGCTACAGCTTTCACCCCAGTCAGAGGAAATCTATTGCTGTTTTGTTTTTTTTGCTGTCCTCAGATCAAGAGGAGTCAAACACAGCTTTCGTTTGGAGTTGCAAGCCCATAAGGACTTTTGTACCTGGGAGGCCTTTGACTTGGCTATCCAATCCTGGTGCTGCCTTTGGGAAGATATCTCTGTCTTTCTCTTGATCAGTCTCTGGGGGCTCTTGTTGAGCTCCAGTTTCTGATACCTGCGTGATTCCACATATAGGTCATTTTGGGAGCAAGGGGAAAACACAAAGGTTTTTCTTGGAGCACACCATGCAGCTTGCTGGCCACAGCTGTTTACCTTCAGCAGCATGTTGAACTGGCCAGAGCAGCGTCCTCAGATCCCATYAGTTCATGAAGCCAGCAGCAATGGCATGCTTCCCCCTACAGATCTAGGAGCAGCCAAAGAACTTCAGCTCACTCCATGCTTGCCTGGCCCCAGACCTTGCATCCAGCTGCTGGCTGGAACAGTTTCAGCTGTTAGTTCAAACTAGCATTTTTCCTCATGGATTTAGCACATCCACAAATGCTATGGCCTGTTTGGATGAACACATCATCCATGGCTGTCCCCTCATTGGTCTAACATCCATCACTTGTGTTGGCAATAGCAATGATGGGGGCCGGTTGAAATGCCTCTGAATTTCCCTATCAACTCTGGTAAACCCCAGATCAAGGGTGCAGGGACCCAGTGATCCACAGACAGCTTTACCACTAAGGGAGACCATTTCCCTGGACCAACAGTGCCACTAAACACTTTAAATCTGTGCAAGGGCTTGGACTTATAAAAGGTACTTAAGAGTGAGAGGCCTGAAAGGTATTAGTAGTGAGCATCTCTGGCAGAAAGAAAACTTGTAATGAGGTGTCTAAATCTGAATGTTGGCAGCTGTGGAGACAGGGCCCTCTTTCATCATGCCTTCCCAGCCATGGGGGAAAGCAGAGCACCAGCAGGGCTCTCTGCCACCCTGCAGTAACCACAGGGATGATGCTGCAGCACAGGCAGGGACCTCTGGCTTTCCCATAGACATTGCTGTAAAGAACTCATTGTTACTTGCCTCACTGCCAGTACTGCTCCTTGTGAGATTTCTTGCAGGTCATCAGCCCACCTGCATTCAGCCCTCTGCCTCCCCTGCTCAGTATTTTGCCTAGATGTCAAGCTGGGGGTTAATATTAGCTGTAAAAATTCATATGAACAGTAAGTTCTCTAAACATCCTGTACTAGTTTTTCCTTTGTTTACACTCAAATCCATTTCTGGCCTTATTTCAGATGTCAATTGTTGCATATATAGCGTCCTTCTTCAGCTTCATATGCAGGGAAATTCTGTCCAATACCATCAAGATTTCTTGTGTTTGCACTGTCTTTTTTCTATGGCAAGTTTGTGCCTGGATTATTGAAATCATTTCTTACAATTTCCAACACTGGGAGATGAAATTGGTGAGTAGCTTCAGGACCCTGTTTCCCACCTCCTGCCCTTCTGTAAGGAGACTTTCTCATGTACATGTCCAAGTTACCAAAGCAAATCCCAGGGATGACAATTCCTGCAACTTGACATTGAGTATTTGCTGAAGCCTTTCTTAACAACATGGAAAGAAAACTTGCTCCTGTCTGATTTGCTGTGAAAAGAGAAGTGCTCCTGTGAGAGAGGGGGATGGGTGTTCCTGTGAAGAGAGCCTGTACMCACCAACGGCAGTGTACTCTGCCAGACTGAGCAGAGGCAGGGATATGCCCCGCTGCTCTCCTGCCTCAAGGGAGTACTTTGTCCTTTTCCCTTGAGGAACTGCTTTTCAAGTAACTGGCCTATAAAATGGGGATAAATCCACCTCTCATAGCCATGCCCAAAAGATCTGATAATGTTTTCCCTAGTATTTTCAATATGTGGTAGTCCCTGGAGGTACCTCAGGGCCTTGCTTGTGGTATCAAAGCCCAGCTCTCCCAGCAAGACCTTTGTCTCTGATTTGGTGTGACTGTCTGTGACTCAGCTCTGAAATAGTGTTTTTCCACTGATAAGTATAACCTTAAACTGGGCTACATTACAGATGAGAACCCAAGAACATTTTTAATCTCCCATTATTTACTTGTAACATCATGAATCACAGCATTGCACAGTGTACATGATATTCTCTGATGATATAATTACAGAGCTCTCCATATACTGTGCTTTCTTAATTCATTGTATTCAACATTCACCTTTTAGCAAGGCATGCTTTAATTTTCAAATGCATATTACTCGGTTTGAGACTAAACATGGGAATCGAAAACAAGACTGCAGATATCACAGCCACATCACACTGGCCATGTGTCTGCTGTGTCACAGTGTAGCCTTTGCTCCCTTCCCACACATGAGCAGCACTGGGTAGCTACAGGGTAGATGCAGCTGTACTTTAGAACGCGTGACTGGAGCTTGTTCTCAGCCTTATCAGCTGGGGTGTGTTTACACGATGGAAAACGCCTCTCTGGTTGTTGTCACTTGCTTGTTCTTGATGGGGGAGGTCTCAAAGCTAAGTGCTGGCGGCGCTGGGCAAGGTGGGGAGTCAGGGCACCTCACGGGTGCCCGTCACTCCCTCCTTAAAGAGAGATACATAAAACATTGTGAGGAGTTCTAAAAGAAAGATTTCCCCACAGTGCCTCCACGCATTGTGTCCCCTAAGGTCAGTCAGGGAAGTGGAGTGCAGGGGTTTCACAGATTCAGGGGCCTGGAGCTGTGTCTAGGACAGGGAGAAGCCTGTTATCCCATCTCCAGGCACAGCACAAACTCCATCAGGATAAGCAGGGCTCATGCCCACATGGACAAGCTCCCATCCCTCCCCAAGGATTGCTGCTCTCAGATCATTACAACTGGCCTGGACACCGGTTTTGTGTGCACCCAGTGCTGACCCCAGACACCTTCACCTTCTCCCCCACCATTATTTCCAGGTCAGTCCCAGCTGACATATCTACTGTGATGCTTGCCAGAAAGGGGAAGGAGAGCTGCCTTTCCAGCTCCAGGCTTTACAGTTCCTCATCTGCTGCTAGCTCAGGAAAGGCTGAAACTGCTTGTTGAGGCTCAGTGTTAGATTTGAGAGGCTCCTGGTTACCGAGCTGCAGTGGATCTGCCTGGAGAAACGTCCTTGAAATCGCAAGCAGCATCATCTCCAGAGCCTCCTCTGAGTGTGTAAGTCAGAGGGGCCATTTTAGTCTGGGTTGAACAGGAGCAGATCTGGAAGACTTCCTGCAAATTCCAGGGAAATGGCCTCTGCTGTAGTAACCTTTGCTGAATCAAGCATTGATGAATAAGCAGCACTCCAACACCCAAGACTTCTATCCCAAGCTTTCTTAAAACTGCAAATTAATGGTCGGACTCCATGATCTTAAAGGTCTTTTCTAACTTAAACAATTCTATGATTCATTATCTACCAGGTTCCCAGCTCTGCATTAGCTGTCCCTTGGAAGTTACAAAGATTTGCCCACAATCTATTTCTTTCTGTGCCTCCAAACCTTGCAGGGAAGAGCCAGTAATTTTCCAGATTTGCCCCCTCCCTCCACTGTTTAACCAACACCAGCTGCTGCCGCATCACTGAGGGGCCACAGCCACCACAAAGGTGTGTAAACAAAGTGCAGGCCATCAGCAAACTGCTTTACAGGTACCTTCCCGTCACAGAGCACATCCTATAAAGCCTTGGATTTTCTTTTGTTTCCTTTCCTTCTCACATATCTGATATTCATACTTATGAACATGCAAATGCAACAGGGAAATTTAGGAAATCTGTTACTAAGGCAACTGATTAGGTGATGATGCAATTACCTTGTTATTTGAAAGTCAGGGTGCCGTGTGTTGCAATAAGCTCCTACCAAAGGGGAGAATAAAAGTTTTCATAATACTTACCCAATCAAAGGCAGCATGGCCCTAAAAATTACTTGCCTTGAGAATACACCAAGAATACCAAAAGTCAGCAAAATGTGGCTGCCTTAGTTGTAACAGGAGCTGAGGCAAAATCTCCTCCTCRCTCCAATGCCAACAGGATCAAGGAGGGGATAACTTCAGCAGATGTCAAGAAGTCCATGGGAAAAAGCACTTATGTGACATGAGCAATTAACAAGACATCCACCTATAATTACATTTAATTATGAAGAAAAGAAATCACAGCAGCAAAGATTCAGGTCTTTGAACCCAAATGTTGTACCTAAATGCAATTATACAGATGACATTGGACTCCAGCACCTCAATGCCTTTCTTGCAGCGAGCAGCCCAAAACTGAACACAAGATTTGAGGCGTGGCCTCACCAGTGCCCGGTACAGAGGGACAATCACTGCCCTGGTCCTGCTGGCCACACTATTGCTGATGCAGGCCAGGATGCCACTGGGCTTCTTGGCCACCTGGACACACACTGGTTCATGTTCAGCTGCTGTTGACCAGCACCCCCCAGGTCCTTTGTTTCTGGGCAGCTTTCCAGCCACTCTGTCCCCAGCCTGTAGCACTGCAGGGGTTGTTGTGACCCAAGTACAGGACCTGTTACTTTGCCTTGTTGAACCCCACACAATTGGCCTCAGCCCATGGATCCAGCGATGAAGTCGAGTCTGGCCCGGTTCTGCTGTTGCAGACCCTTCCTTTCCCTGGTTTGACCTCTTGTGGCTCTACCACAGGCTCCTCTTCTGCATTTTCCTTCCCCTTTCAGGGTGTCTCCACACATGCTGCCTCCCACCCTTCTATACAATCTTGGGCCCATGCAGCATTCCTTTCACTTGACTAGTGCCCAGAGACTGTGTCTCTGCATCAGACCCTTGCCTTTGACCTCAGCATGCACTGAGCTGGGGAAGGAAGGGTCAGGGGCCAGCACAGATGATGGATACCTGGTCAGTCCCCAGTGAGGGTGGTATCTTCTGCCTTATCCTCCCTGCCTATCCTCAATACATTCAATCTCTTTACTGCCTGCCGCACCAGGTTTTTCAGTCCAGGTACCTGCTGCCTGTGCTTCATGCACACATTTCTCACTGAGTCACCTCAGGTCTGCTGCTTGCTTTGGGACCCTACTCAACCCAGTGACGCAAGCTACTTGGCTGCCTCTGCCAGCTCCCACTGTGAGTTTCCATGTTTCTCTGCACAAATCTGGCTCCTTCCTTCATGCCAGGAGTCACATTCTGGACTTTTTTTTTTACCTCTGTTTTCAATGTTTTTCTTAATAAGTCCTCACACCGCTCATTTGCTGACAAGACAAGCCGCAATTGTTATTTCTGGGGACCAAGAAAAGGTCCTGGAAGAATCAATAAAAGTCAGTAGATATGGATATGAAGTAGTAGGTGTTGTCAAGGGATGCCAGCTGTGGCTGTTGGGGCTTCCTGAGGGCTATTGGGGCTTCATGAGGACTGCTGGGGTAGCCAGAGGTAGGGAACCTCTGCCATTAGAGAATGCTTACTAAAGGAAAAAAAGATGGGGAAGAAAGCAAGCCTGCTGCTTTTGGTCCAAGATACCAGGAGCCTTGTAAGAGAGCAGGAGATGTCGATCTGCTGTTCTGGACCCAGCGTTACCTCTGTAGCCCATGTTACTGCCTTTCTGCAGCTGCACATGTGGCATTTGAATAGCTTAGAAAGCAAAAACCCACTTGAGTCAGGGCTTGCACAGTGACTCTGGTATCACACAGCACCATGTAGGTCCTGAGACGTGTGCATGGCATCAGTTAGGCTGGAAAACACAGGTGTTGTGTGCCTTGCCAGAGCACTTGGAGGCAGTGGTGTCCCAAAACATTGTGGACGAAAACCTTCTGAGGGACCAGGCTGGAAGAGGTGCAGGAGACCTGCTTGCACTGCTTTGTTGCCCAGCAGCTGCCCAGAGCTAGACCGGAGTTCAGAGAATGCCACAGCAGTGACTTTACCATTGACCTCCACAAATGTCAGCTTTATCATTCTGCACACTTCTCCCTGCTCCTCTTTCTTGACCAATTATTCCTGGTCACCTCTTGTCTTCTAGGTGTGGTGCTAAGAAGGTGCCAGAGCCGCCACCATGCATGAGCCACACAAAACTGGCACGTTGCTTGTGTAGGACAGTTAATCTTGGAAGTGATGCCATGGTCCAGGATGAGCTGCTTTTACCAAGGACGGTGGCTGACCTGAGAATCCAAAAGACATGGTTCCTCCTTCTCTGTTGGGAAGGTGCCCCACAAAACATCCTGAAAAGCACAGGGCAGAGGTCAAGAGGGCTGGATACAGCCTCTGGTCTTAGGCAATAGACCACGGCTTATGCCACCAGAGGAGAGCTACTGCATGATCTTCTATCAGCCATTTGAACTGGGACCTGCATTTGGCTAAATCCACCATCTCGGGAATTTAATTTGCCATTGAATCTTCTCCTTACAGTGGAAAGGCAAAACCTCCTGTGGGAATCCCCATGCATGCAGACTCCTTGCATGATGCAGGAGGCACTTGATTTGGGGCTGCCCTCAGTCCCCGGCCCTGGGTCAGGGCTGGCACCGGCCCCTGCCAAGCCCCATGCTTGGGTGAGTGTGTGTCCAGCTCTGTGCTTGCTGCAGTGATTTCCCAGCGGGCCAGGGAAGAAAAATGCAAAGGAAAACAAAATTACAAACCCACATCTGCTCTGTGGGAAATGCTCAGGCAATATGAATAGCAACAGAGACTAGGCAACCCCCTACCATTTTCTAAATAGAGCCAGCAAGTGTACGCAACACTAGTAAAACTAAAATGAYTATCACCTTTCTCTTGAAGAATTCATACACTTCTGAATTTATTTTCCTAATTGTGGTACACTCTGCTCTTTTTTCCTTTTCTTTTCTTCTTCTTCTTCTTTTTTTTTTTAATAAGTACGGTATCTTTTACCACCCTCTTACAGTAGAGCTTAGGGGGCACAGTTTTACAAGAGATGGCAGCTTGATCACAACCAGTCAGTACCTAGATGCTGAAGTCAAATACAGCAGGCAGGGCCACAGGAAGGTCCCGTGGAGAGAAGCAGAAGTGAAAAAGTCAGTGAAAAGTGAAAAGGGAGTGAAAAAGTGGCTGGGGAAGGAACAAGGGTGCCTGCGGGAAGTGGTCCTATGTAGGCAGCCTCCTTTACGTTTGTTGCTGTCCAGACAGGCCTTGGGCTCCCATACAAGGTGTTCAGATATGATCCCCTTAACACCTTCTCTTCTCAAAATCTCCACACCTGTAATCCCCTCCCTGCCTAGCATTTACTTGCACTGTRTTTCTGAAATGGATTTCCTCTGGTGACGTCCCTGTTGAATAATATGGACTWAGGAATATGTGAGATAATAGAAGCTGAGTCATGTCTTTCCTCTGTGCTCCCCAAAGTGGGAAGCAGCTCAGGCCTAGAGGCAAAAGCAAGGTTTGCTTTTAGCTACCTGAAACAAGCCTGTTGTCTTCACTCATCACCCATGGTGTTCTACTGAGTGCTCTATGCCAGAGCAAAGAGGATGCAAGGCTATGACCTTACCACAATATTTCCCACCTCTGCTGTCCTGGGAGCAGGAAGAGGGGCTCACTGGAGTGCTCCAGATGTGCACATCTGCCGTGGCCCTTATGGGGAGATGGAACAGCCACTGAGACTCCCAGTCCCCAAGTGTGCTTCAGGCACCACATCTTGTCAAGGACAGGGAGCACCCCAACTCTTGAAGCACAGGCTCCCAGCACAGCTTGGAGGACCACTTCCACCCACAGACCACAGGAAAGTCCAGCCACAAAACCAGTTTAATTTAARTCTACAAAATTGTGAAATGTCAGGAATTTCCTCCTTTTCTCAGTCCAGCTCAAAGCTTCTGCCCTCACATAACTCTCCTTGGCGAGTTGCTCCCTTAGCCTTTAGCTACAGTGAAGAGTTCACTCCTAAAGCCACTGTTTTTTCTTCCTAGAGCCAAAAGTGATTTGACCTTTTTGCATATTTTGTGGGAAATGTTGGCTTTGGTTCAGCTCAGAAGGGCTCTGTGGTGCCTTTGCAAGGCACCCCAGAGAGATGGAGCTCCCCATAGGATCCAGTTAGGTTTTCTTCCTTTATATATTTGCTTTCCTCATTGTAATATACTTTTATGGCCAAAAGGAATTGGAGGATGCTTTAGATAGAAATCACTCTTCATTTTTACTGTAATATTTTATATTCATGGAAATAATTAGAGGTTAGTTGTGATGGTCTGTCTGCTTTCAACTTTTTATGCTTCTGTAACAACTTCTGTAACAAATTCCTTACATACATGGAGCCATGCTGAAGCTCACTCTGAAGGGCTCTGCAAAACTGTACAGTTATAGGATTTTTGATGTGCATTTTTATACTGCTTGGGAGTCAGATCTGAACTGAGGGTGATTAATAGAAATTCACCGTCATTGAAATATGTCGCATTGCTGAACTCTTTACAAACCCTCTGGCCCACCTCTGTCTCTTCTGTCATTTAATTTGTCCCTCTGGTTTTTAATCCAGGAATTGATATTTKCACTGGGCTTTTGTAACAGAGTGTTGTACAATATCGTGACTGCTTTCTATGAGAAAGCACTAAACAAATACAATCATAGAATCATACAATCATTCAGGTTGGAAAAGACTCCCAAATCATCCGTCAACCCAGTACTGCCAAGTCCACCACTAAACCATGTCCCTGAGTGCCACACCTACACATCTTTGTGCTTCCAGGGATGGTGACTCAACTACTTCCAGCAGTCTGTTCCAATGCTTGACCATCCTTTCAGGAACAAAGCTCTCCTAATATCCAATCTAAACCTCTTTTGATGCAACCTGAGGCTGTTTCCTCTCATCCTATTGCTTATTACTTGGGAGAAGAAACTGATCCACACCTTGCTACAGCCTCTTTTCAGATAGCTGTAGACACCCATAAAGTCTTCCCTCAGTCTCCTTTTTTCTGGGCTAAACAACCCCAGCTCCCTCAGCCACTTCTCACAAGACTTATGCTCCAGAACCTTCAGTGGTGGAATCACAGAATAGTTGAGGCTGGACGGGACATCTGAGCATCATCTTGTAGTGCATGAAGCCTGGCTGACAGACCAAAAGTGTGATCCTGTTCCTGCTTGTGGGAAGGTAAATCAGGAGTTAACATTTTCTGTCAACTTTAGGTTGCATGCCCATGGTTAAGCCTGAGTTGATTTGTTTTGGCAATGTTCTTGGATTGGGAGACAAACTCCAGAATTTCCCGGAGGATCAAAGAAGTAAAGCTTCACCTATTCCCTGGTGATCTGGACTTCCAGTTAGGATAGGATTGATTTGCCTTGCAAGATATGAACTCTTGTTTGCACAGCAAGTGCGGTATCACTGACTTACAGAGCCAGGGAAACACTCAGGCGAGGTAGGACCACTGACGCACATCCCTCCACCAGCTTTCCACAAACTGGATGTGTGTTCAGTCCTTCCTCTTCACCAGGCCACTGAGAGGCACCTGACAGGATTCTTACAGAAAATGGGAAAACATCTCCTGAGCATGGAGGTCGGTCTGAAGCCAGGAGGTACATCAGTGTTGGGAAGGAACAAACCTGGGCCAGGATCTGAGGTAGAGGCAGCCTGGCTGAGAGACCCATTCTTACCTGCACGCAGCAGCAGCACGCTCATCAAYTGCTGCCAGCAGTGCCAAATCCTATTTTCCAGGTCATCAATCTTACCAGTCACTGTAAAACATTATATAACTCCACTCTACTTGATATTCAACCTGCATCACATCTCTGTAAGGCTTAAGCCAAAGATCTGGGCAGATTTTGCAAAATCAGATGCCGCCTGTTAACGGGTGCCTCAAGTTTTTGTTGTTGCGGCTTAGTGTATGCTGCTCCCTGTCTCTGAGACACCATGCCTCATTCAAATGGGTTGTGCAAGGGCTGTCAGGCATGTCCCCAAAAGCTTACTAAAGTGTGCTGCCAAGCTTAATGTAGTGAGCTATCCAGCTAAATGTCTGAGAGAAGCACATATCCAGGTGATAAAACGAGTTACTCAGCTTTGCTGGAGTAGCTTTCTGTAGTGCTGAGCCTGTAGCAGGACCAGCACTGGCTGGCAGTACCCCAGCCCTCCCCTCCATCCTCCCTGATGGGAGAAATACACAGCCCAGAGTGAAGGATAAACAGGGAGGATCTGCTCAAAGGAGGAGCTTGTCACTTGGAAACCCCAGTATGAGGCTGTGTGCTGTGTCAGGGCGTTTCCCAGAGCAACCTTTAGGTTTGTTGGTTTTGCTTCCTGCATCAGCGTTGCCTAAAATATCAACTCACATCCGTTCCTGGTCCTTCATGCAACCCACAGTCCTCAGTCCAATATCACTCAACCAAAGAGAGCTCTACAGTTCCCTGTATCTCTTCTCCACATTATCCTATTTAGAAATTTTGCAAGAGGCAGAGGACAGTTTCAAGATGGGACAGTCCAAGAGATAAGAAAATGAGGACAGCCTTAGTGGGCCAGACCAGAAGTCCATCCAATCAGGAATTCTGATGGTCTCTGTATGGAGGAAGTTGACTCATAGGAAAGAGTGCAAAAACAGCATGGGAGAACCCCTTGTGCAGCTTTCTATCTGGATAGCAAGCCTACTGCAGTTAATAACCATCTTAGACCATAAAAGTAAGAATAATCACAAATCTTCACACCCCCTGTGTGCAAGCTGCATTGCTGCCATTTTTTCTCAACGTGCCATGTGGGTTTGACAACAAAAACCAATAAAAATGCTAAAAGTAAACTCTCCACAAAAATCACCAGGGGGCTGCTAATGCAATTCTCTCCTGCAGGACCAGCTGGGGAACCAGCCACACCTGACAGATGCGAGTTGCTTTGCCAGGGCACCATTAGACAGCACTCAGATTTGGCAGAGATGAGGGTCATGGCTGGTCCTGCCTGGAATTTAGATGTGGATCCTGTTCGCAAAATCTTTCCTTCCTGCTTTCTGCTAACATTTCATATCTGTGCAGTTCATGCTCACAAACACTTTTGAGCCCTAGCTAGTCACCAGTGGCATAATTAAACTGCATTTAAATATTTGTGGAGAATAAATATCCCATTATATGTTTGGGATAAGACGAATTGCTCTTTGCCTTGAGTTGGTTAGACGGGTGACTGGTTGGTATGAATCACGAATGTTACAGTCCAATACATAATTCCAGATTGAGCATGGTGTTATGGCACACGGTTATGTTCCCTGATTTGATGGCTTATTTAACTAATCAGCACAGCAGGAGCAGTTCATTTCAACTATTCCAATAAATGAGAGCTCTGTAATTTGCACATGCAGCTGTAATAGTTGTAATGCTTCATTCCTGCTGTGCTGCTTAGTTACATAAACCATCTAGTTGGAATCAATACTTATTTACTGTACCTAATCAACACGGTTTGAATTATAAACATGCAGAATTTGCATATAAGGTGAGCTGCTGAGTTTTCCCTCAGGTACAAATATCTGAGAGTTTCTTAATCTGTTCAAAAGGTCAGGAGAAACGGATGTAAAAAGCAGCAGAATAACTAACAGCCCATGTGAAGGGTTTGTTAGGTCTTTTCATGGGAAATGCAGGGATTTGACATTCATAACAAGAGGCTGCTGGAAACCAGGAAGGAAATCCACAAGAGCAGCCTTCCTGTGCTGCAGAAACTTTGACCAGTAATTTCCAGGCACCTTTCAATTACCAGTGAATGGGCTGACAGGCTGGAGGCAGAAGGAGGAGATGAAGGTCCTGATCTCATCATGAAGCCTGGTGGCATTTGACAGCCCCTGGGGCAGACAGGAGCTGGTGAAAACCTCYGTGCACATCAGAGCTCCTGTATTGCAGCCAGTGAACAGCACTCCCAGAGGAGGCCTGATTTAGAAATAGTTGATTGTGTCCTTTTCCTACCTGATATCTAATATACAGCAGCCATACAAGGTCCCTCCCTAAGGCACACGGGGCTCCTTGTGTGTAACACCGCTTCTCTTCAGACCCCCTCACGTCTGAGCTTTTGCCAAGACTGGTATCAGCAGCAAAAGACCATTTAGGGGATGACTGACCACCGACTCCATAGCCCATTCTGGCATCCTCCTTGAAATGCTGGCCACAGAGTATCCCAGGAACCAGTGGGGTGAGCTGGGCTGGAGGCAGGGAGGCCTCTGATCTCAAGGGCAGAGGGGCTCTTGGTGAAGTGGGGGTCAGGACTCTGCTGGACCAGTCAAGGTGGCAGTCAGGATCTGCCTGTCTTCCCCTCACAGCGCACACCTTGAAAGATTAAAATAGCACTGTACCCTGTGTCCATTTGAAAGGAACTGGACAATTTTGATTCCCAAGATAATTTCCTCCTTGTTATAAAAATAATAGAGGGCAGAGGAAGGAAGCTGAAAAAGGCTTCATCCTCAAGAAGACATGATTTTAGGACTTCCAGTTCTCAAGCACGTTTGCCTTGTCATTTTTGTTTTGATTTCAATTCAAGATTTTTGTTTTGAGAGAAAATTCTCCTGGAGGAATGCACAGCCAGTTTGTCACAAACATGTTTAATCAGAGCAGATGGAAGGCAAAAGCTGGTGACTGCTGTGAGCTCATGTGCCTTCACATGGTACATCTGGGATTGCCTTCCAGAACTGGCTCCAGGCTTTGCAGTGGTCTATGCAAAACTGAGTTTTCTGCCCAGAGGAGGCAGCTGCAATGAGCTTGCCTGGGGAAGCAGGTTTGCTGCCCTGGGCTGGGAGAAGATGCTTTCTCTTCTGATGTCCCAGCATAACTTCTGGGCCCTTTGGGAACAGCAATCTGGGGAACTCTGCTTCTCGTAGTGTCAGTGCTTGGTGCCTCAGCCCTCAAGCTGAACACCCCTCTTAGCTCCCCTGCACAGACACCTAATCCTGTTTTCAGTGCTCCAGCACGTCTGAGATGCCTTCTTGGGATAGCAGCAGTGGCATAGATCGTGAGGCAGCAGCTAGGGGCAGGTCTGGTTCACTGGGGCATCTTAAATGCTCGCCTATTAAGCACCATGTTTTAAAGCAGAGATAAAAAGGAGATCTTTCCTTGGAGACAAACTGCTGGGTGTTGTATTCCTGTATTTGGAAAGCACTGAGATACATGGAAGAAGAACATGGACTCCAAATACCATATCTCCCTGAAGCAGAGTACCTGCTCCCTGCTCTTACTGCGCCATGGAGTAAAATATCCCAGTACCACAGCACCAAAATACCTTGCAAATCACTGCCTTCTGGGCATTAGCTTTATGAGTCTCCCTCTGGCTTTTCCAGCAGTGCTAAGGGAAATTACACCAAGCCTGCTCCCCTAGGTTTAACAGGGCATTACACGGCAGGTCCCAGTAAGGGAATAAACACCTTAAATGGGGGCTATCCCAGCAGACGAAGGCCAGGGCCCCTGATATTAAGGTGAGTTTTGTTCCCAATCTACTGAAAGACTTCATGAGGCAAAGACATGGCCTCTGCACCACATGCTTTCTGCAGTAAACCATGACAAGACCTTTTTTGTAGCACAAAGTAAAGTGTGTCAGCCTGGGAGCTCAGAAATCAGTGCTTCTAAGGCCAATGCAGCTACACCAGTGAGGAAACATGAGTATCTTCTGGAAACAATTTCAAGATTAGCATGTAGAATACTATGTCCTAGGGTTAATTTTTGCTGTTATTGGAATTTTTTTACTAATAGGTGTCCTGTGAAATACTTGGAATGAGCCTTGAGCCCTCCCACCCCCACTAACTGTGACTGCAGAGATGGACATTTGCTCTGAAATTCAACAGAAAGCCCTTCAAAGCCCACAGTGTTCTTAGCAATAACTGCATCATGGCACTGGTTGCAGCATGCTTTTCACAGCATCCCATAACCTGAACGCATTTCCTAGCTGAGCTTCTTGGGATGCTGGACAAAAAAGAATAATTCAAGCGTTCTCAGATCTTGGCTTGCCCAGAGTGTCTAAACCCTGTGATCAAAAGAAACAGATTTAACACAAACCTGTACAGATTTTTCACCTGCAAGTCCACTTTTAACTTTCCAGGATCTTTCTTGATGGCCTCTGCCTGAGTCTGAGGTTAAGGAAATTGAACCTCAGTATTTGTTTGGGCCTCAAAGGATCGCTTCCCTTAGGATACAGGTAAACTGATACAAGGCAATTATCCTGGTGCACAAATATGCTCCCCAGTGTAAGTGCATCCCAATGAATACATGTGTTCTCTGTACATGAGTACAGAGGAGACCTGCACCAAGCTGCCCAGCTGTGCAGGTGTGAAACCTTGAATGCAGCCCAGAAAGTGCCTGCCCCTCTGTTCCCACCCACTTTCCTTATTTGCTGATGATATTCTACACTTGCCACTTTTGCAGCATCACAGAGTCCCACAGGCTGGTACGCCTTGCCTAAAACACATCACAGCCTGTATTGCATTTGCGTCTTGAGTTTGTCCCAGTACACTCAGGTTCTGGCTTTACTGCATTGTCAGGRGGATTCTGTTCACGGAATTTGTGCATTGAGGGGCTTGTTGCCCTGCTCAGGTTACGTGTGGAAGCTGCCAGAATAAAACATCCCTTCATTTTTTATTTCACTCAGGATGCGTTTTCAATCATTAGCTATTCTGTATCCATGAGCATTTCAAATGTCTGAGTGAAGGTGAATGCTCAGATATATTAGCTCTGGCCTTGCTAACCACCTTGGATTTTGCTGGGTTCAGCCAAGACAGGGCTCTCAGAACACTTCCCCTCCAAAAAAAAAGGCCGGGGGGGGAAAAAAAAGGTACAACATTAATATGATAATAATAAAAATGACATAAATATAAACAATATACATTATATTGATAATATAAAGAAGTAACATAACCATAGCTGTAAATTACATTATATAAATATAAAATAATATGGTATAWACAGTAACAAGGTTTGACCATTTCTCTGGTGTTTCTGATACGTATCTGCACACATGCCGTATGAGAACAGGGCTGGATAAATTGCATTTTAAACTGATGCTCATTCGATTAAATCCTAGCTTTCTAAATYTCCCTGATCTTGTTCTTTTTTTTCCTAGTAGGACAACCATCCCTCTCTCTCTGCAGTCCTCTAGCCATTTTCCTGATGAGCACGGTTGTGCTCGTCATAACAGGGAATAGGAACAACACTCTTGACTGGGCATACTGGCACAGCCTAGGTTCTTGATAGGGCGTCAAGTTTGAGGAGCCATCCCAAACACATTAAGCAAATGTGAACCATGAATAAATTAAAAAGTATGTGCTTTAGAATAAATAAGAAAATATATTAAAAAAAGAAGAATACATTAATAAAATGCAGGGGACGATAGTCTCCACAGAACTCCTGGTGTCTTCCATGGTGGCCACCCACACCCGCTCAGGTTTGCAGCAGACTGAGGCAGGGGCTGGGAGCAAAGGGCATTTTGTGGGTCCATGGGTGTTCATTGGAGCAAACCCCCTCCTGATGGGGTCAGAACTAGCCAGCAGAGGGCAATGCCAATATGTATTTTATACGTACTTAAAAGGGTGGGGGATTTCTTGTTCAGCACAGCGGGTGRATGGTGAAGAGAGGATGGCTGCCAGGACGTGACTTGACCAGCACCAGCAAAGCAATCTTCTCAGCCCAGGCTCAGGTTTCCTCTCTCTCCATGGCCATGACTCTGCAACAAAGCTCAGCCCTCAGCAAAGGCAGCTGCCCCCATCCCCTGCCCCTTTCCCCCGGCATGGTGCATTTATTAAAGCATGCATATGTCAGCTTCTTTGTACAGCTGCCTGGCCGGCACATTGGCTGGTTTGTTATGATCCCAGCAAGAAACACAGTCAGACTCTTTGAAATATCATTTAAAATACTATTTATTAAGCCTAATAGCATAAAGAAAGAGAGAAATATAGATAATCTAACATCCCTTTAGGCACTGAGAACCTCACATTGAGCAGCATCCAACTGGCCTCCCATTAGCTGCAGCACAATGTGCAGACTCTGTCCRTAGAAAGAGTTACCTTATTTTGGTCATTCAAGCTATTACAGGGTTTTCTTACAAGAAAACAACTCTGTTCATCCTTTCCCCCACCCAACACGCCGGCTGTTCACATCAGAGCTTGCTGCTGCACTGTGAGATAAAGGCAAGGCCACACAGGTGGTGTAAATGTGGTACAGAGTGGGAGCTGCCTGTGGGATCTTCCATTGCAATGACCTGGCTCAGTCCGTCTTGTACCAAGGGAGATGTGCAGTGTGTCACAACCCTGGAGCCGGCTAGTATGTGGGGATCACCAGCCTTTCCCCTCAGGATCATTACCGGCAGGAACACTGTGCTCCCCTCTCCGCATTCCTGGGAGAACTAGTCATCAGGTTTGTGCTTGGGTTTGCTTCACTGCTTGAGATACAGACAGCTGAAATGTAAGACTAGAAAAAAATCAAACCATTTAACAGTGTTTTCATTAGGGTTTTTTTTTTTGCTCAACAAAGGGTGTTACGTTTTCCTGGTATGTTGGTCCCAGATTTTTAAATAGCTGTTTTCCCTCCTGACAAAGCAGAAATTCTATCAGTTGGAAAGATGCTCCTATCATTTTTATCTCACATTTCTGCCAATAACCATATATATATCTATATTTAGTTGTATGTCTCTATCCATGACAGGCAAGAAAGCAATTCTGGCATGAATGTACTTGTTCACATGCCGAATTTTCATTTGCTTGAATAAAATTCCCTCTCCAGACATCTGTTTACCCATCCATCCAACTATTCATCCATCCACACAAGCAGAAAAACCCATAAAAATATTTGCAGGAAAACAACCAAAAAGGGGTACAGTTGCAGCTGCAATAAACCATAGGTAATGGAGAATTCTRTTTTTTGATTTTTTTGACAATCCATCCCTCTCTGATTTATGCTGTACTGCCAGTATATTTATGGTAGGAAAACAAGGTGAAGAATACAACTAGTTGCTGTCTGAGCACTTTTTAAAACTCTGCTTTAGTGCTGCTGTTTACCTTTTGAAATACCAGGAAATGGTCAGAAAAGGTAACTTGGAGAGAAATTCTGCTGAAATCTTTCATCTGGTGTGTTTTTTCAAGCGGATGTATTAAGTAACAGGAAAAYAGTTCTGCTTTCTGACAGAAGGCATGTAGGTAAGAAATGCAAAGGTTTTAAGATGAAGTTTGTTTAACCTCGAGAAGAGGAGGCTTGGGGGGGACCTCATTGTTCTCTACAACTCTCTGAAAGGAGGTTGTAGTGAGGTGGGGGCCAGTCTCTTCTACCGTGTCTGCAGTGAGAGGACCAGAGGAAATGGCCTTAAGCAGAGACAGGRGAGATTCAGATTAGATACTAGAAACATTTTTTCATTGTTAATGTGGTCAGGCATTGGATAGGTTGCCCAGGCAGGTAGGAGTCACCATCCCTGGCGGTTTGTAAGTGTTGTCTGGATCTGTTGCTGGGTGATGGTTTAGTGGTTTAGGAGTTACAGTGGCAGTGCTGGTTGACACCTCAACTTGATGATCCAGAAGGTCTCTTCCAACCTTGATGATTCTACGATTCTATGTGTGTCATTCTGATAAACATGGTGCTAGCAAATGATGGAGGGAAGACATCTGCAGTAAAGCTCAAGTGGATTATCTGCTTAAATCTTCCAGGTGCAACTCCAGCGATCCTTCAGGAGTCAGAAATAGATGTAGGAGAGATTACACAAAATTAAGTCTGGCAGAGGAGTATATCTGAGGAGAAAAATTTAAATATTTTTACTCCTTCATGTGGTTTTGGCACCACAGGCCAGTAGATCTTGTGATGAAGACATGAAAATTACCTCTTTTCTTTCTGCTTGACTGGTTGCAAGTTTGTGATACAATATGGGACACACCAAGAACACTTAAACAGTGCAAAAGAAATGATCTTGGTATAAAATCATCCAATTTTTCAGCATCCTTCACTTTCTCCTCCACTTTCTTGTGTGCCTCATAATTTCTTAGCCTCACATCCCACAAAAGCATGACCAAAAATTAATGGCCTTACACTTCCTGTCCGTCACCAGTTTTGTCGCTTTAACTCCTCCTTGGGCTCGATGGATTTTGCCCAGCCACCTCCCTGCTCTTCCAGCATCTCTCCAGCTCCTTCATGGAACACTGAAAGACTGTTTTTCGTCTGGGTCGTCCCTGCTTCTCTCTTGGAATCCAGCAGGAAGAGTGCAATAAATAGAAAGTGAGGGACACTGGTGGTGAGAATTTCCTCCTTCATCAGCTCCACTGAAGCCTCTGCTGAGAAGGGTCTTGACCAGCAGGTCAAACACAGAAGCCTTTGCAACCATGTGCTCCCATGGAGAGGATCTTCTACCTTGTTTAGGCAGACCTGACATCATAGGGATCGTCCCTACCAGTATCAGCATGTCACAATACAATCCTGAGCTTGTGCTGCTCCCTTGCCCAAAAAGGGATTCAGAAGGTTTTCCATTATTTATTCCTTATGCACCAAAGCCATTGATTTATTGATATCTCCATCCTAGGGAAGTGTTTAGATTCCCTTGTGTCTCCAATACCATCCATAATTTAGATGTTGCTTCAGCTGTGAGCATCGCTTCTGCTTGTCCCTGAAGATTGTGTCCTGGACTGCTCTGGCTTGGATATCCTCATTATTTTATGGAAGATTACTCATCTATTGAAGCTATTGGCAGATACATGACAGAAGGAAAGCAGAAACATCCATATGTGATCAAACTTCAACATCTTTGGTTTTARCATGAAGACTGTAGCACATTTCATTACCATGTACCTTATGCTACCACTAGAAAGGTGTGTCAAAGCCAGTGGACTAAATAATCTTAGAGTGTACTGTGACTTAGTCTATAAATTCGAGAAATGGGGTAGTTAGGATATAAAGACAGAATGTGGCGAACACAAGGAAAGTCAATTCCCTGTTAGTTCCCAGCATTTCCAGGTCAATTTAGGGCATGCACATCACAGAAAACAGACATATTTCGTTCCCTGCCTTTCAGATTCCAATAGTAATTATGAACTCTGGCCAAAGCAGTTGTTTGGGAATTTATGATCAATTGAGGTTGTTAGGCCTTGGCCTTAGGTCAGCAGGTCTCTAGGGGGTCATTAATATCTATTAAATGCTCTGCATCTCTTTTATTGCTGTTTAAATGATGAGTAACTGTGAATTACAAGAGTGTCTGCCATATATCAAGTGGTTCAAGGTTGGTAAATCAGAAATACATTAACAGAGGCACACTAGAACTCTCTAGTTAGAAGTTTGTTACCATTCATTTGTACTTTCTGTCATAGACCTGGTGATTGGGCTGTACTGAAAGCTAATGTGGAATAAAACTTGCAGTGCTTTGCAGAAAGAAGGAAAAAGAGATACTGGAAAACACCATACAAAATTATCTTCTGCAATGCCATTTATTAAACAAGGTCTGTAGCCTCTTCTGTCTGAGATACATTTTATATTGGCAGCATGAGTCTTGGAGGAGGCACAAAGATGGGGTGAAACAACCAAAGAGTGAGTATATTTTACATACCTCTCATTTTCAGCAAAAGAGAAAAGAAAACATGAAATTAAATAGTTTATTAGTAGATAACGCATTTTTAGTAGCAAAAAAAAAGCGTTTTGAAGATCCTTAACTTTATGTTAAATTGACCACCATGGCCAAAGTAGTATTTACAACATGACTTGAAGGGGGAAAAAGAAACAATGTGAAAAGAAAGCTGCCGAGAGCCACAGGTGTTATTTACTAAAACAAAAAGTCCACTACACTTTGCAGGAAAAAGCTATGCAGTATTGTATATGGGAAGTGCTTATGGTCTTCCACTGAGAAATCCATACGAAATTTCCCAATATTGGGTGTAAACCTTTGCCTGAGCCACCTCTCCGCAGGGCAACTTTTCCTGGTGCAGGGCTGTGTGTACATGCTGGACTGGACATAGGGAACAATTTCGGCAACTAAGATACCACTGACCTCTGCTGGGAGTAATCAGACACATTTAGCTTCTGTCATGGGTCTTGTGCTGCTCAGATGTGGTGGAGATTCGCATGGCAGAGGCAGACGTGTGTGTGTATGTGTCATATGAACGYACAAGATTCATGAGTCTTTGAGTTACTGAGAGTTGAAGGGTGAGGATGGGATTTTAAAGGCCTGGCCTGTAGTGGATGTGACTGAAAAGCAAAGGTGTTTGTGATGATTGGCACACTTTCCATGTTCTTAATGAACACATTGCAAATGCACCGAGCATGAGCAATACAGTTTCAGTTAAATAAAGGTTTGAACTGGCCCTGCACAAAATAGAGAGACAGATTGTGCAAATACAAGAGCTCAAATAAAGAGGTGTCATAGAGGTATCATCACCTTTCCCATTAAAGTGTAGCTAGTACGGAATCATTTTGCAAATAAAGAAAAAAGATCCTTCTCTCCGTGGCGTCCTGTGTAGGCATGTTCAGTCGGTGGCTCAGAGGAGAACAGAGACTGGAAGCAACCCAYTGGAGAAAGTATTTCAGCAGGAAGAGTCAGAGATTTATAAACTGAATTAATTTGTCCGCTTATAATGAGGGGCATGAAGTAATTACTGTAGACCAAAAAGCAGATCAGATGACCCTACAATTGAGTAGTAAAAGAAATTCAAGTTATCATACAAAATTCTGTTCAATAACAGCTCAGGTTGAAAGTGATACTGGCCATACAATTAACAGCACACAGGACAGAGCTACATCTAAGGTCTGCTTTGTCCACAAAGCACAGTTTATGATGGAGCAACAAATCATTCAGAATGAACAAAAAAATGTACAAGTAGTATTTATTCCCTTTTACTGAAACATTCTAGCAGCATTCGAGCTACCTATCTACTACAGGAATTTATTGTCACAAAGACAGAAGATGAATCAGGTGTTAAGATTGGAGATAGCAATGAAAAGACTGATCTAGATTATATTAAAAAAAAGAAATAACAAGATTTAATAAGACAAGATTTAGTATTGTTGAAGAAAAGAGAGTCCAAATTACAGGACAGAGACAAGAAAACAGAGTTGTCCACAGTGACAGATAATGCAGAAAAGGCAAAAGAGAAGAGATCTGGGTTTCATCTTGGAGAACTTAACATTGAGATGGTGGATAGATATGCGTGAATGTCGAAGGAATTAAATGCAAAGCTGAAAAAGAGAAGTTGAGCTGGTTTTGAAGCTCAGTCACAAAAACAGTATCTGAAACTCCAGGAGAGGTTACAGTTGCCATTAGACAATATACAAGAGGAGAAAATGGAGAAATGGGAGGAGGAATCAGGAGGGAGGAAAATATTTTAAATATATGAGGAGAAGTATTTTTTCTTTTCTAGACGTTCAGATGATCTGGCAATATCTTCACTTAAGTTGTCTCTTAAATATGGAGGGAAGCTGTTAGAAAGAGAGGAAGCCAGCAAGAAAGGACTGGAATGAAAAAAAGCTGGTTAGACCGTATCTCAAACTGCAACAGGATGTAGTTCCATTTTCAGGCATAAAATAATGAAGGTACCAGCTGCTAAACATTACTAATCAGCGATGGAGATCCATCCCGTGCTAACAGTATTTTCCGTGTGACCGTCAAATRGCCACACAAGGCTGCTCAGCATTCTCCATCTGGGAGGTGGCAGAAAAGACAACTGTGGCAAGTCYCACATGAAAAAGGAAAACCACATCCTTTGTGCTGTGCTGTGCAGTCAGAAAAGTCAGAGGGCTATTTCTTCTTCCTTCAGGCTCTATGGGCTGGTTTTTTGTTAAAGCAGCTCAGCCTTTGACAAACAAGAGCCAACTGTAGGCTGTCATCTTGCCCACCCCAGTTGCAATGGCCATACAGATGCTGTCAAACTCCCACTTCCACTTCTTGGAGGATAACACAGGTCTATGTTCAGGCTGCAGGATATGATGTTTCACCCCACTCTCTCTTCTCAACACAAACTACAGTTCTATATCTTCAGCTATTTTTGTACTTATCTGAGGGAAAGGACACTCACTTTAATCCTCCCACTGCTTAAAAATCCTAAATAAATACTTTGGCCTATCCTTTCTTACCTTGAAGGACTTTTAGACATGGTCACAGAGGCAGCTAGACACAAGACTCTCTGTCCTTATGCAGGCCAGATGGCAGTACTTTTTCCCATGTATATTTTTGTCATATTCCATATTAAAGACCTTCTTAGAGAACCCTGCATTGTCACCTATAAGTTGTCTAAGAAAGATATTTTGCCAAAACCAAGTGCACATAAAGATCTCCAACTGGGTTTTGACTGTGCTGAAATATTGAACTAAGCCCAGCTTGTGGAGCAAGGTAAGTAGCACAAAGCACAGTAACCAAAATGTCAGCGAAAAGCTACGGCTTTTAAGGGCATAAAACCTGAAATTAATGTACAGCCAATATCATACTTATTAATAAGAGATACTGCAGAGTTAGTAGGGAAGGAACACAGGACTAGTGTGGTGAAAGTTACTTTAGATTTGTTTATTTGATTATCTGTAACACAGGATGGGTAAAAGCAGTAGGTGCCTTGTGCAGAGCAGTGTAGGTTGTACTCATCCATATTAAAGCAATTACCTGTACAGATGTAATACCAGTGATTTGTTACAGCCACTGAAATAAAAAGTGTTACTATATTGCTATTATGTGCTCATCTTGTCAAATGATGTGGGAAGGATCCTGGATGGTCAAATGCCAAAGCCCTCTGTTCAGTCTTTGTCTTAGGAGGTAATAGCTCAATTTACCAATCTGATTTGGTGGATTTCAATTTGGGAAGGAGACAAATAAAAGTACTTGAGTGACTGTCTCGCGGGTTGATTTGAGGCTTTGCTGATATCGATCAAACTGTACTGGAAACTCAGAGGCAGAAGTTGCAGTTGCAAATTTCTTTCTGATTTAGATATTTGCGGTGGGACCCAGGTCCAGCTTAGATTCCTCCACCTGGGTGTCAATGCTACCGGCTCCAGCCACGTGCACCACATCACCTGATGCCCTCTGAGATGCCCTGTGGTACCATGACACCTTCTCAGAGCTGGCAGATAGGAGACAGCGATTACTAGTAGGTCCATGCCCTGATACACCAGACAGAATATCCTGCACCATTTAAATCAACACCATGTTGACACCAAAAATGACTCCACATTTGTAGGGATGTTTGGACGACTGAAACCCAATTCCATGTCAATACAGCCAGAGGACCCTTATGAGTCACTGAGCTGAGCAGTTGTGAGAGGAGAGTCTCTGTTAGCATCCATCATACCCTGGGATGCCCTTGGGTACCCCAAGACTCATTGTCATGTCTCTTGGCTCCGTGACAGTGTTGAAGGACCTTTCAGTGGCACTGTGTGTGAGTGGCTRAATTGAGCCTTGAATCACCACTGTTGAAAATTTAGACTTCTCACTGACATGGAGWTGTGCTCACCCGGTTGTGTTACTGATCTGCCTCCTATCCCAACTCTGTGTGACAGTAGAAGAGTACTGAGTGCACGTGGACCTGTTGAGAAAGGGATTTCCCTGCACCCCGAGATCTGGCAGCCGCAAACAACAGCTCTAAGACCGGCAGGTGAGCACCATCAGGCTTGTTTGGGAATGGACTCATGCCTAGGAGACTTCCTCCTGCCAGTGAAAAGTCTCTGATAGACTGGCTTCCTTTAGCTCGGTCCATGTGAGTGGTAGGTGTCCAGGGAAATGGCTGTCTGCAGCTAGAGTGCCCAGCCGAGTTCATGCTGTGGCTTGCTGTGCTCTTCTCTTTCCATCTCTTGTGACTGGCAAAGCACTTTCCTGGTGTAAGGAGGTAGTGTGCACTTGTGCATGGATATTTGTTGGAGTTTACTCAACACCTAGGAAATCCCAATATATAAGCAAGGTTTGCAGTTGCTTTTCAACTCCAGTGCCACTTCTGTCAGGTGTGGTACGATCTGGAGCTGTGAGCTCATCAGCATATAGCAATTTTCCAAGTTAATGATCAATTAAATTATCAAGTATCCTGTTCATAATATGTGGATAACTTAGCTGGCTGTATTGATGACTCCCTTTGTTTAGGCCACAGACAAATTTTTCTCTTGAGTTCTTGAGTTTTGGTCCTTGGTGGGTGAGCAGGTCTCTGTAAGCTGGCATATACAGACAGGCTAAATGGGTGAGACAGATGAAGATGTGTCTGACTCCAACCAGACACCACAGATGAGAAAAACATTTTGAACTGCCACTCAAGAGACCTTAGTTCTGTGTGTGTGCATGTATGAACGTGTACGTGTGTTAGCAACAGAGGGATTTGAGACCTTACCCCAGTACTCCTGTGGAGAAACCCTCCTCCTACCAAATCCTGTGGCATCTCCAAATAAGCAGATAAACGTCCTAACTTTCCACCTATTTGTTCTTTACCAGAAAATCACTTTTCCTTGTACGATGGGAAAACACAATGTTTTATAACAGGAAGAAACACTGAATCTCTGGGTTTTTTTCCCATGGTGCCTACAGATTCTTGTACCCTACTCCCATCCCCAGTGCACAAATCCCACACCCTTTTGTCTCCCTTAGTATAAGAGAATGTTGATGGTCTAGCTGGCAGGACAAATGACTGCTCAGTCTTTGCTGCAGCCTTTTGCTCTATGGGGCAGTGAATGTGGGTGTCTCTTATTTCCCTGATGTCATTATGAAACATACATGCCTTTAATATAAAACCTTCACCCCTCCACTGTCAAATGGGGTCAAAACTGGCTTGCACATTCAGAAATTAGCACAGGGGAATGACAGACTGATAATATGGTCATTTAAGTTTGTTAATAGCATAGTGAAGCAGGGTAAAATTACAGATGACAACAAGCACTTACCAGGCTTAGCTCCTGGGGAGAAATAGAAGTAGTGGTGGTACAATCAGAGCAGAAAAAAACCTATCCCCAAAAGAGCTGCTGGGAAATACTATCAATTAATCTCCTGGGTCCTCTGCTTTCAGCAGCTGTGGAAATTTCAGGGATATAGTTACCAGCTGGAGCAGGTGCTCAGATGCCTCCTTCATCCCTCTGCATCCTCCATTATGTGGGCTCAGACACTAAATCATCTTTTACAAGAGGTTTCAGCTGAGGAGCACCCATGAGTATCCTCACAATCATTCAACTGTGAGCAGGTAAAAGGAGCAACCTACCACCAGTTGAGGGTATTTCCTTCAACTCCATTTCCTAACATGCTCCTGATCCTCCTCCCTCCAGGCTGTAACCTGCGGGTAATGGGATTTGTCTGTGATAATCAATAATTCATTGCCTTACACATTTAAGCTGTATATTTTCCTTGCACAGTTTCTTTGCATATGGCTGAAAGCACCATAACAAACTGACCCTAGAAGTGACTGTAACAATGTATTTCTCCTGCCTGACCACTTCATTTTCTAATGAAGAGCCTTTATTCACCTGGGTACTTTTCCAGCTAATGGTCTATTAAAAAATCCATCACTAATACAGTGAAAAATATGTTTTCTCTCTCCAGAGGGATATCAGCAGCTCTCACATTAGCTGCACCTGGCAATGGCTGATGCAGCTAACCCTACTTTCCCCCACTGGCAAGGTCAAAGGTAGTAAAGCCATAACCCTTACAACTCATTATTATTAACTGCAGCAACCCTCACAATTGGGTCTCACCTGCCTGTGCAGCCCCTTTTTCTTGTACCTGACCCCCATGTTCAGTCCAGTTCTGCTGCTGTTGTTTCAGGAGCTTGAGATAAAACTGAATAGTCCCAAAAAAGCAGCCAAGGGAGCTCAGCCATGGACACATCCCAGCACGTTGAGGATTTCCAAGCTGTCAGACAGATTCTTGTTTCTGCTATCAATGGGGAGCTCTGGAGATTCTTGCTGCTCTTTGTGGACAGAGACCTGTGGACCTTGCCTCTGCTGCAAACCCTGAAAGGCTAGGGACAGGGCACAAAGAATTAATTTCTTTACCTATTTTATTTATTTACAGGTATACATATGAAGTAAAAGAAAACCATGTCAGGCTAGGGGGTTGTCATGTAAGTAGGAGGTCATGTTATTCATGCCTCTGGCAGCCGCTTCACTGCATGACTGATTTTGTTCCACTTCCATGTAAGGCAAGGCTAAGGCCATACACAACTGGACAGAGATCCTTAGAAATTAAGCCTAAATATAAAAATCCCATCTCTAAGATGGTGGTTGCTGGAAAGGCTTCTTGCCCAGCAAGGTCTCTGGTCTCACAGTCTTCAGGGAGTTAATCTCTTTGGAAATGCAAGTAGGCAACAGGAAAATATGGGATTTTCAGGATCCCCACAGCACCTTCATCCAGCTATTTTGGGTCCAAAATCCATGACACCTGGCAGTATGGATTAGACTGCCAAGGTCAGCTCTGACTGGTTCTGCTGGATGAGATCACACCATCTCACCTTCCTGCCCCTGTGTAGGACCATTTTTACAGGGTATGTTTGGACAGAGTCCCTATTCACTGAGAACTTACCTGGGATAATTTTATGAAAGAAGGAGCTTATAAATCCAAGCCAACACGTTAGTTCTCTGTCCCAGGAGAACGCAATGCTCATCCTCAATAGTCATCCTGAAAGACCTACCTCTCTGTTGTGAGCTTTGAGTCTTTGCTGTGGATTTCAGTTCTTTTTATCTTTCTGGATGCACTGACATTTCCAAGCTTTGTGCTGTTCAAGGACTCTGATTGCTGGCAACCACCTCTCTTCTTGTTCTTTATCTGGAGTACTGGGGACTGGAAATGTAAGAGCTCAGCCTTCCACTCTCATATGTCACTGTGCGTCACCATCATCCCATCACTGTGGAATTGCTCTAACATAGCAGGAGCTGGAAGAGCCCGGAAGAACATCTTGACAGGACTGGCAGATATTTTTAACTGTTTAAGAGCACCACTTTAACAGCCTTAAATCAGTCAGCACTGACACAGGACTATATTTGTCCTCAAATCCCAGAGGGCTCTCTCTGAATTTTAATGTGTTGCTTGAGTGTATGCAATTCGCTAGCACAGTATATTTTTAGCAAGAAAATAGGCTTCTTTTGTATTGGCTCAGGAAGGTGAAAGTTATCACTTAAAGAGCTTGGTGATGTCATCTGTACCTAGGGAATTACTTGTATGAGTTTGCTCTGTCTGTTGCTATGTGATGGCTGCTTTTTAAAAACTTGCATTTCTTTATTGAAAAGTCATGTTTATGAACTCCAGACTGCATGCAATAGTTATTAGTACAAAGCAGATCTGAAAGTCTATGTGTTGGAGCAGGATTTGCTTCATTTTTATTCACAGTTCTGCAAGGCTGCTCACTTTTTATATTCAGTTTCACCTGTAGGAATCTGAAGCAGCATTGACCTCTCTGAAGCTACACAGAGTTTATACATTGGTGCAAAAAGGCAGAATTATTCATACTCTCAGGGCCCTGTTTCCAGCTGAAATTCTTCAAACACAGATATAAACCTGCTTGCTCCACTTGTGGTTTAAGAATGGGGATATTAGAGTTACAGCTGCTGTTTTAAGTAATACAGTTGTTTGTGGTAGTTGTTGCATTTTATTTAGTGGACAATTAAAAGGCTAAAAATTTAAGTGAGTGTCTCAAGGCCACATGATGGAGAAGTGACAGTTCAAGCTTGGGGTAGAAGAGCAAAGGGGATAGTCCAAAGCAGGATGCCAGTGTACCAGGGCAGCTTCATCTCTCCTTACTTTAGACATCTCCCCTGTAAGCAATACCTCAGCCCAAACCTTCCCCCAATGTCACTGGCTGTATATCTATATCAGCAAAGAGAACAGTCCAGGGTCTCTTATTTCACTCTTAGACTGAGTGGTACAACATGGCTTGCATCCACATGCTTTAACTCTCTTCCTCTTTGCTCCCATTTCAGCAAACCCTTTTAGTCTGGTGTCTCAGACCCTCTTGCCCTCTGTACCTCTCTAACATGCATTCTGTAAGTGCTGAGTTGTATTGGGTTTGTGTAGAAGTCCTAGTGAGACTGATGTATATTAAGCTTTTCCATACTACTCTAATTGCAGAATGTATCTTCCTCTCTGTTACTGAATGCCTTTCCTTCTTTGGACTTCGGCAATAAGATTTTCTTTCTTTCTCCTTTTCCTTCTCTCTTCTGTCCCTTTTCTTTTGCTCATATCTTTCTGTATCGCTCACTGTTTCTCCTTTTTCTCCTAGTCCTCACTTCCACACCAATGTATGATTTCCTTCCCTTTTCTTCCCTCTTCCTTTTCTTCCCTCTTCCTTTTCTTGGGTCTGTGCCCCACTCCAATTTGCTGTGGCTGAAGAAGTGACTAGTTTGAATGATGCCAGAAGTTAGGACCAGAACACAATTATACCCCTGCTCCTAGAACCAAGGAGCTTCTTTCAGCATCCATTCGGGTACGAAGATCTTACTCCCCAAGGTATTAATTTTATCAACACCATTTTTCCCTGATCCTCCTTGTTGAGACCAGGTCTTGGCCCTCTCCCAGTAATTTCTCCTTCATCCAGGTAAAGGCAAAAAAATGTGCTATTGCTGATTTTTCTTTCACTTGAGCTGAAACAGCATGTACAGTCCTAAACATGTACATCCAGGAAGATGCACTCAGCTTCAAGTGGGTGTGGAGAAAGACCAGAATGATCAAGGTGACTGGAGACACTGTGCCAAGAGTATGTGACATGCTTAACCTAGCAAAAACGAAACCAAAAATGTTTCCCCTCAATAGTATACCTGGCAGATCTCCTCCAGATGGGGAAAAACAGCTATGTAAAGCACAAGAGAGAGACAAACAGGAGAGTGGGAATTGGAAAATTATTTCTTGCCATCAAAGCACTGTCACCTGGAAAAGCAGTGTCAAAGAAATCTTTTCTTAAGTAGTCTAACTGCTGTTCAGGCAACTCTGAGCAGTTTGTGTAGATGGACATATGGTGGTGATGTTGCTAGCAGCGGAGCGGCACCATTTCCCAGAAGATCTCCTCCAGTGCTGTGTCCCTGCAGTATTCATGAGCAAGAACTGGAAGATTTAAGATGGGATGTGTCTTACCCAAGTATAGCTATTTGTAAGATAGAAAAAAGGATGGAGCAAATCAACCTGAGCTGCCATTAAAGCCAATGGGGGCAACTCATGTCAGGATGACTCACGGAGCAGGTGGAGACATCTTGGCTGACACTAGCACTGAGCCAGGATCTGTCCACGAGCCGAGATGCTTGGCTGGCGGAGCAACCGCCACTGGGCTGCAGGCAGCCAGCCTGGGCAAGGATCAAGGGAAAAGGAGTCAACCTTTGCAAGGACAGAGCAAAATGCACTTGGAGGAAGAGAGCCAATAAGAAGCAGTTCTTGCAAGAAGGTGCATTGTGGAAATGTCAAGGAACTGGAGCTGGTTTCCTATACCACAAATTTGAGGGAGAGGATATCTGCCTGATATTGCACTGAATTTTATGTTAAGAAATGACACCATGTTTAGTGTGCTGAAGCATTTTCTTAAAACATACTGGGGCTTCCTTCACAGCCCTCCAGCTTGGGACACGCATCTCCAGCCAGGGTTATCCAACGTGAATCTCCTGCATCGGAGTTTTATAGCTGACCATGGACAGAGGTACTTGGGATGCTTTAAGTGCACATCCTCACTACGTGACCTCTTTACATTTCTCTGAACCTTGCACTGTTATGATTTCTATCCTACTACGGTTTACGAGATGGAAATCCTTGCTCTTTAAGGCAGTGTCTTGCAAACTTCCACATAGTCATGGTTCGAACTTGGACTTTGTCTCCACACCCATCCCATACAGGTTTATTGTAGGCCACAGTACAGAACAGGAATATTGAGGTCTAAATAACCTGACTGATTTTAATTAATCTTACTTGGGCCAGGAAAGTATCTGACCACACCAAGACACAGCTTCATGCAGAGGAATTTGAATTTCTGAAAGTTATGGTCTTCATACTCACTTCTCTTCCTACTCAGGCTTACTTTTTTACCTGTCTCCTCCCACAGAAATTCAGATAATTATCAACATCCTTTTCTGTGTTTCTTGGGTTTGGGCACATACTAAATACTTTGCTTGGATTTTGAAAATCTAGCATCAGTGCAGTTTGCATCTTATGCTATATTTTTCCGAAATTGCTAGAGGCAGCTGGTCAATCCCACCGTGCATGAGCAAAAGTCCCCAGGGCAGCAGAACAATCTGACTCTGTTCTGTTACCACCTCCACTTATGGCACATCTTTTCTGAAACAATAAAATTTGATTGCTTCTTATACATTTGTGTATGAGAAGAAGATGTAATACCATCTTCTATTGAAGGAAGATTACATTGGCCTTCAAATCAATTTCAATTTCTCATGAGTCTTCAATATAATTTTATTTCATCTTTATTTTGGGGTATTACATTTTCATCACTTCATTCTACTTTAAAAATTGGAATTCTCCTGACGCCCTCCACAACGATAAATTAGTTGTAATTGGGAACATTGCCTTTGATGGGAGAGAGTGGGTTTAGTCCTAAATATTTTAATAGAATCCTTTTACTTTCTTCAGTGGGATGGCGAAGAGTTTGAATTTTTGCTAGATCTCTTTCTTTTCCTCATATAAATGGAAGTGCTCAGGATCCCAGCTATTGTGCAGTGATGTCCCAAGGCACTGCAGAATTTCTCAAAACACAATGTCAGCCTTGCTGCTCTTACACGCTTGTTTATGCACGCTGGTAGTGCTTGCACCAAACACAGACACTTGCATTTTGGGAAGGGACACGTCCACATTTGGGAATGATGCTTTGTGACAGCGTTCTGCTTTCCTCTGAAAGTGTGACCACTCCAATAGCACATTTGATCTGATTGACAACAGATTTGATGTTTTTTCTTTCATGCTGTGATCTCTTAGAAGAATCTATGGAGCCCACCAGTCTGCACACCATAGGGTAAGAAACATTATTTTGCTATACCAGCATCAGGCCAAAAACCTGTTCTTAATTTCACAGCTGTCAGTAGAGATTTTTTAAATCTTTTCCACATGGTTTTCCTGTGTGTGAAAAATAGACAGCTTGTCAACTTCTTAAAAAAGACAGCATGTCAAGGGTTTTACCTGTCACCTCAGGCCAAAGGGGGAGTCACAATGAAACTGGAAGTAAAAATTATCTCGTAATAGGGATGTCAAGCAAAATTTAGCAAGATGTAGGACAGGAGGTATTTGGGTTTGGGTTTGAATTTTCCCCTATTGAAGAATGCTCATCAGAGCAGGTGTGAATTTTGATACATCACTTAGTGACCAAAGTTTCACTTCTTATACATCAGACCTACATTACAATTTCATGACAGAGTAGAGCTAGTCCTGAATGTGTTCTTTTTTAAAATCCGTTACTGAGATATTAGTGGAATAGGGTTATACAAGACATTAGTTTTGAGAAGTTTGACACTGATTGCTAAATATGCATTCACTGACTTTGTAAATTAAGATCTGCGGTCACATACACAAATACATAAACACATAAAAATTTTAAAAAATGAATAAATAAATAAATAAATAAATGTGTATGTTCCTGCATATGTACATATAGATAGATATATACATACATATATATACACATACATGCTTTTTCATATGGCAATACATGACCAAAAATCCTTAATCCTCTTACTTACTATGGTTAAAGTATTTTATTTTTCTGGTGCTGTCTTTAATTACTGGATGAGAAATATAAAATCCAAGACTAATAAATCTGAGAATCAGAGAACAGATGGGGTTGGAAGGGACCGCTGCAGATTATCCCATCCAACCCCCCTACTCAAGCAGGCTCACCTGGAGCATGTTACTCAGGGTTGTGTCCAGGTGGCTTTTCAACATCTCCATTGAGGGAGACTCCACAATCTCTCTGGGCTGTCTATTCCAGTGTGTGGTCACCCGCACAGTAAAGAAGTTCTTCTTCATGTTCAGGTGGAACTTCCTGTGCATCAGTTTCTGCCCATTGCCTCTTGTCCTCCACCGAGAAGTGCCTGGCTCCATCTTCTCGACATYGCTTCAGATACTGATAGACATTGATGAGGTCCCCTCTCAGTCATCTCTTCTCAGGCTGAACAGACTCAACTCTCTTGGTCCATCCTCATAAGAGAGATGCTCCAGTCCCTTCAGCATCTTTGTAGCCCTCCACTGGACCCACTCCAGTATTTTCTTTTCTTTCTTGAACTTGGAAACCAAGAACTGGACACAGTACTCCCAGTGCAGTCTCACCAGAGCTCAACAGAAAGCCAGGATCACCTACCTCAACCTGATGGCAATGTTCTTCCTAATGCACTCCAGGCTACCATTGGCCTTCTTGGCCACAAGGGGAGTGCTGGCTCATGGACAGCTTGTTGTCCACCAGGACCTCCAGGTCCTTCTCTGCAGATCTGCTTTCCAGCAGGTACACGAGGTTATTCTTCCCAGGTGCAGGACCCTGTTTTTGCCTTTGTTGAACTTCATTAGGTTCCTCTCTGCCCAGATGTCCAGCTTGTCCAGCCCTCACCGCATGGCAGCACATCCTCTGGTATGTCAGCCACTCCTCTCAGTTTTGTATCATCAGCAAACTCCCTGAGGGTACACGCTGTCCCTTCAGGTCAATGATGAATAAGTTGAACAAGACTGGACACAGTATTGACCCCTGGGGAACCACATTAGCTACAAGCCTCCAGGCCATTCAGACAGTTCTTAATCCACCTCACCGTCCACTTCTCTAACCTATACTTCCTGAGTTTACCTATGAGGACATTATGGGCCACAGTGTCAGAAGCCTTGCTGAAGTGGCAGTAGATAATGCTCACTGCTCTCCCCTCATCTCTCCATCCAGTCATTCCATCCTAGAAGGCTACCAGATTGGTCAAGTGTGATCTTCCCTTGGTGTATCCATGTTGACTTCTCCTGATAACCTTTTCTTTCCTCTGCATGCTTACGGGTGACATCCAGGACGAGCTATTACATGACTTCTCCAGGAATGAAGATGAGGCTGACTGGCCTGTAGTTCCCTGAGTCCTTTTGGTCTCCTTCTTGCCCTTTTTGAAGATGGGAGTGACATTGTCTTTCATTACTCAGGCATCTCTCCTCCATGACCTTTCATAGATGATGGAGAGTAGTTTAGCAACATCTGCCAGCTCTCTCAACACTTGTGAGTGTATACTGTTGGGACTCATGGATTCGTGGGTGACAAGTTTGATCTGTAAGGGAAAGTCTTTCTTTCTCCCTTGTTTCCAGGGTATGCAATTCCTGAGTGTTGGCCTTAGCAGTAAAGACTAAAACAAAGGCAGCATTCATTAAGTCCACCTTCTCCGTATAATTCGTCTCCAGGGCACTAACCTCTTTCAGTAGCAATCCCAGATTTTCCCTATTCTTTCTTTTGCTGCTCAAGTATTTGAAGAAATAAGGAATCAGGATGGCACTCTGAAGGCAAGTATATTACAGTATCATGTGGTGGTGGTGACTATAATGCCCATTACAAGCCAGAAATTAAACATCTTGAAATGTACTGTGTGTAAAACACAAAGGAAGTTCTTGGCTGTGAAGCACAGTCTGAGCAACAGAGGCATAGTTCTTTGTGACTTCTGAGGCTCCTTCCTGGTATAGGAGTTCAAAGTAGATGAATTTCCAAAATGGAGATTTGGCCATGACTTTCTACTCATAGAATTACAGAATATCTTGAGTTGGAAGGGACCCACAAGGACCAGCGAAGTCCAACTCCTAGCCCTGCACAGGACACCCCAAGAGTCACACCGTGTGCCTGAGAGTGTTGTCCAAATGTTTCTTGAACTCTGTCAGGCTTGGTGCTGTGACCACTTCCATGGGGAGCCTGTTTCGGTGCCCAGCCACTCTCTGGGTGAAGAACTTTTTCCTGATATCCAACCTAAACATCTCCAGGCTCAGCTTCATGCCATCCGCTTAGTTCCTGTCACTGGTCATCACAGAGAAGAGATCAGTGCCTGCCCCTCCTCTTCCCCTCAAGAGGGAGTTGTAACTGTAATGAGGCCTCCCCTCAGTCTCCTCTTCTCCAGGCTCAGCTGCTCCTCATATGGGTTCACCTCAAGGCCCTTCACCACATTCGTAGCCCTGCTTTGGATGCTCTTTAACAGCTTCATGCCTTCCTTATACTGTGGTGCCCAAAACTGCACATAGGACCTCAAGGTGAGGCCACCCCAGTGCAGAGCAGAGCGGGAAAATCCCCTCCCTTGCCCAGGTGGCAATGCTGTGCCTGATGCACCCCAGGACACTGTTGGCCCTCCTGGCTGCCAGGGCACTGCTGGCTCATGTTCAACTTGCCATCGACGAGGACCCCCAGGTCCCTTTCCATGGTGCTGCTCTCCAGCCTCTCATTCCCAGTCTGTTTGTTCACCTAGGGTTGCCCCGTTCCAGGTGCAGAATCTGACACTTGTCTTTGTTAAACTTCATATGGTTGGTGATTTCCCAGCCCTCTAATTTGTTGAAGTCTCTCTGCAGGGCTTCTCTGCCTTCACAGGAGTCAACAGCTCCTCCCAATTCCTGGAAGTATACATAGTATAGACATACTATAAATAGTATTCCTGATAGAGTTTTCATAAGTTCCTTGTTTTTTGCAGTTTTCTGAGTTCTCTGGCATTCATGCCCTGACTGCTGATTTCTCTTCGCTAAGTGACCCTGGTTCCCCATGAAAAATGCCAGTCAGTAGTAATTATGCTTAGCTCAATATATTCCCTCTGGTTCTCTGCTCACTGGACTTTCAAGGTGAGAAAGTTGTCATATGTCTGTTTGGGTGGAGAGAGAGATGGGGAAGATGAGCAGATGTCAGGGTATCCTTGATGCCCAAGCAGCTCAGAGGGTGCAGGAATGATTGTTGTCATTGTCTCTTCTCTTCCGATCAGGTGCAAACCCTCTGTCAACATGTCAAACTGTCTCCAAAGCCATCTTACCTACAAGTGCCCTGTCCTTAGATGAGGTACAAACTGTGGGGGTGGAAACAGCAAGGTGTACTAGATCGGGAGAGGCATAGGAGACCTCTCTCCTATTTTGGCTTGGCACCTTCCTTTTATAGGTGGTTTTCTCTGAATCCATCTTACTGGCTTGGTTGAATGGGTAGCTCTGTGTGCAGTCTTGCTCTAGAAGATGTCTTAAGAGGACACAGTTGCCTAAGGATTTTCATTAAGAGATCCTGTGGTTTCTAAAGGCTCTTATTGCTGGCTTATTCCAGGTAAGAAGTCTTACCTGGGGAGTGGTGTTGGGAAAGGCTTGTTTACATACGCTCTGTCTTTGCCTCACTGGCCTCATGGACATGATGTCGGCTCTGTTGATGATGGGTTAGGAGTAGCCCCACCCAAGGGCATTTGCAGTGCCTTGGCTTAGGAGAGATCTCTCCCACATGGGAGATCTCTGTCGTGGGTGGTAGTTTTGAGGGCCTGATTTTTTCATGCCTTTGGATAATCCCAAGATAATTTGTGGGGAGACAGCAACAACAGTTTTTGACTCTTGCCGGTGTAAAGTGCATCACTGGATTTGGTGTCTGAGGCAAGTCCAGAGTCTCCATAATTATCCCCTCGCATAGCACAACCCAAAGAACATGCTCTCCTCCCCATTGCCAGGCTGCCTGTGCCATGTCCTCATGTGCTGCTGATTTTGAGTCAGGTCTGCAGGATCCCTCCAGAAAGACAGAGCATGCATGCAAGCTCTAGGTCAGACAGTCAGAAAATAGGAAGAGACACCACAGACCGTGTCAGTAGTCCTTGAGCTCATCTTGCTCCTAGCAAGCATGAAGATAAATTCTCCCTGGGAGAGCATGGGCTGCTACTTGATCTGTGATGGCCGTTACAGTAAATGTCACAATGAGAGACCCTGGAGAAGGGTCTGCAGGTTCTGCAGCTCCTTTGTCTTCAGGCATTGGCTTGAATGTCCCATTCCTCTGAGAACGGGGCAACGTCTTCTCCTATGCCATTCCCAACTGGGCCATCTGCCCATCCACTCTTACGTTTCCCAGCGCAACCTTCACCTACATAGCCCAGCTGGCTCAGGTGTAAATAAATGTCATCAGGAATTTGAAGCGAAAGGAACTGGGAAGCAGCCAATATCGAAATGTACCTCGCACTAACGACTCAGTGGAGGTGGTCTGGCCGCACACATCACTTGGGTGTGTCACGCATGTTGGCGACCTGCTGGAGCATGTCCTTCCCATCTGGTCTCTGCATCTGGTTTTCCTTTCCATGGCAACCAGGACACACAGGTGTGGGAAGGGCTGATGCACAGGCTGGGTTTGTGCTGGTGTGGAGTCAGGTGTAGCTGGACTGTTCCCAGGCAATAGGGAGGTTCCCAAACTCGGCTGGCCAGAGGGCATTCTTCTGCCCAACTGCACAGACTGCCCAAGCGACTGTGTGCCTGTGAAATGCTGGGGCAGCAGCACTGAGCTGTGTACTCCACACACCACCTACACTTCTAGGGGATCCAGGTGTGCCTGTGCTGCTGCTAGCAGCTTTACCAAGGGAATTCTACAAGCTTCAGTGTCTTCACTGGTTAGGTCAGTGAGATTCAAAATTAAGAAAACAAAAAAAAACAACCAAGAAGCCTGTCTGAGAGCACTGGTTTTTAGAGCATACATTCGTTATCTGGGCTTATATTTTCTTTTTTAATGGTGAGGGACCACCAAAAGAGATTGCTCCAGCTGCAGTGATACAGATCAGAAGATGTATGATGGCTGGCTCTTGAGCTGGCTTGTTTTTCTCATTCCTCCTGAATTGTTCGTCCTTGCAGTCACTAAAAAAAAAGCTAATGTACAGCATGTGAGGAGTATGTCACGTCACCAATGAGGAAAGCACCCTCAAACACCCAGAAACTCTGGTGAGAGACTATTTGCAAGTAGAAGGGGTTTATCTGTTATGGAGGGCTTTTTGGGCTGGATGTCAGAAGGGACCTGGAGCTGGCCTGCCAGAGACAATCAGGCTCCTTGCCTCCCAAACTGAAAGCTGGTGATAAAGTAAGAAAAATCTGCATAGAACACAAATCTCCTCTTCAAGGGTTTCTTTTGCTAAAATTTTTGTATGTTATGAAACACATCTCCATGCTAAGTGAATCATCCCCAGTTGCATCTACCACACCTGCTCAGAAGACATAATATCATCCAACAGTTAACATGCTCAGCATCTCAACATCTGGAAATGTAGACAGGAGACACGACAAGCAAACCTGCCAGCCACCACTCCAAGCATTCAAGCCTCGAGTGATGCAATACAAGTAGTGGACCAAGGTCCAGAGCTTTATTTCTCAGCTTCAGAAGCAAAGGCTCAAATTTTGCTCCTGTGAGCAGCGATGTGACTTGTGTGACCATGCTTTGGCCCCTGTGTTAGGCAACCTTATCCTTTCAGCTGTAAAATCAAAAGGAGGAGCAGTGGTGGAATTCTGGCCAGTTTTTCTGTAAGGCAGAAAGGGAAATTGGGACAAAGAAAGTTACTTAAGTTTGTTGGCTTCCTTAAGCTGTTGACTGGTGGACAAACAGATGTAGCTACATAACATCAGCTGAATGCAATTAAATATACTGCTGGTGTTTGCAGATGTCCAGGGAGATTCCTGTATACACACAGCACAACTGTGCGAGAGGTACAGGACTGCACAGCACGTGGGGACAGTCTGAGTTCCTGGCAGGTCATGCTTGGTGCTGGCCAGGAAGCTGAAGCACCTCAAACAATACTGGACTCTCTCAGGAAATCGGTGCTGGAGCTTCATTTACACTGTCTTTTAAATAGTCCATCTTTTCAACTGTCTCAGATATGATGCAGGGAATCAAAACACTAGCCCAGGGATGGTGTCACTGTTGAAACAGCATCTGACTCCTTCTTGGCTGTGATTACACTTGGTTGTTTTGGATGTTATTTCCACTCCTGTCAGCCGAAAAGGCAGCAGGTCATTTCTATCTTGCCCATCCCAAAAGACCAAGAGCAGCATCAACAGCTCTAAGATGGGGAAAAAGTCTGATGCCTGCTCTGCTGTCAGCACAGCATGCTGTCGTAGCATAAAGAAATGTGCACCTCAGAAGGTGCAGCAAAATCTGCACCCCTTTCTCCCAACACACTTAGAATCCAAAGCAAAATATAAGCTATGGTGACTGGTTGTATGTTGAGGAAGGCAGAGGATATATAATGAAAATTAATGGGATAATGTATTGTTTAAAATAAAAATCTTAGAATGATAGCATAGTCTGGGTTGGAAGGGACCTTAGAGATCGTCTAGCTCCAACCTCCCTTCTGTGGTCAGGGACACGTTTCATTAGACCGGTTTGCTCAAAGCTCCATCCAACCTGGCCTTCAATACTTGCAAGGGTGGAGCATCCACAATTTCTTCGGGCAACCTGTTCCAGTGCCTCACCACCCTCACAGGAAAGAATTTCTTCCGAATTTCTAATTTAAACCTGCCCTCTTTCAGTTTCAAGCCCTTTCCCATTGTCCCATCACTATATGCCCATGTAAAAATTCCCCTTCCAGATCTCTTGCAGGGCTACTTTAGGTACCAGAAAGTGCTATAAGGTCTCCCTGGAGCCCTCTCTTCTCCCAGCTGAACAGTCCCAACTTTCTCAGCCTGTCTTCACAAGAGGGGTGCTCCAGCCCTCTGACCATCTTTGTGGCCCTTCTCTGGACTCACTCCAACAGGTCCAAGTCTTTCTCATGTTGGAGGCCCCAGAGCTGGACAGAGCTCTCCAGGTGGATCTCATGAGAGCAGAGTAGACGGGGAGAATCACAGTCATGAGACGCTCCCCTGCTCGCTGGGACACCACTCCCACTCCATCGGGCAATCACAGCCACACCTGGTCCCAAACCAGGGCTAAAAAACGAATGTAAAGCGTGGGATTTCCTTCTGCTGAGGGTCAAGTGGTTCAGGCTGCAGTGAGACTACTTTAGAAAATCTCTCTATGTCCCTAGCATAGCTTTGGACTGAAAAATTAACTGTCTAGAAGTACCAGGGCTTCCCTGAATGACAGGAAAACGTGCATATGAAGGTAGATCATTTGCTGTTGCTTAAGGGTACCAGTCACTTAAAGACTTCATTTCCTGTTCTTATGTCTCCTTCAAGCCCAAAAGTTTACTGTTGCTTTAACTTTCTATGCACATAGTTATTCTTAGATCTTGTCTCCTGGAAATTTGAGGAAATATATCAAAGTACTTTTTAAGGGGTATGTGGTCCCTTGAGGGACCTAGAGGCATTGCTAGCAATTTAACTGTCATGAGCCTTATTTTTTATAATAAATATGCTGGTGCTTTTTTTACTACACTTTTTACTACGATACTTCCACAGTGAAGAACCCCGGTCTTCAGCTCTGTGAGTAGAGACATGCAAGAACACTAAATGGAGAAATGGCAGTAAATGGAAACACGGCATGTTATACAAGTGTTACTAAAGTTTCACGAGATGATCCCTAACAAGAAAGGTCCTGAATCCTTTTGTAAGTAAATCATAATTTAACAAAATCCATCACTCTATCTGCACCTCAGATTTTGACTCATCTTCCCCACTATTTCATTGGTAAAGTGAGTAAGGCAGCAGAATGTTCTCACACCTCCAAAGACTTTTCTCTCTTGCGCAATGATGGCCCACTTACAGAAGTCCAGTATCTGTTTCTTCTTCCTTCTCCCCCTGCACTCAGAGGAGATTCCTTGTTAGCTGTGCAATCGATACAAAACACATCTTCAGCCACTAGCAAATCTAGTTTATTAAAACACAGATCTGACAGTTAATTCAATTGCCAACAAAGTTGTAGTATGGTCAATACAAAAAAAAGTGACCTCATAAGTGAGATACATACATCCTCTAGATGAAAAATTATCTGATAATTGGGTGCATTGGACAGATACAGACAGAAACAGTGGTGAGATCAGACTGTGGCTAATTTTTTACATTCTCTTGCAGTATTTCAAGTGTATGGTATCTCGTGAGAGGCTTCAAGCTTGTCACTTGTTGCTGCTCAGGTCTACTCTTGACAGGTGAAAACCATGGAAAGAGTTTGCCACTTCCTTCCAATTATGTGTCTGCTATATTTGCACAGGTGACCATCTCAATTATATTCCCATTGCAAACCAGTGCTAATATTCCCTTTTTAATCAACAGCATGGGATCAAGCACTGCAGGAGTTCACATGGCATCATTAGTCAGCTCTCAGGTATGCTGCTGCATTATTGAAATAAGGATTTGAAGCATGAACTTTAGTGAATACCTATGATAAAACTCTGTGCTTACATCAAAGGCAGCATCAAGTGATCGAAATAGATTGAACATAACCCTTAGATAGCCAAGAAAAAATCTGCCTTTCCCAGTGATTTGCCAAGTACTTTTCCACCTGACCAGCAATGATTTGTTTTCTGCATATTTCAGACACAGCTGAAAATAGCTTGCTGCTGTTATTTTTGTTTGGGAGCAATAACATTCAATTTATAGAGTTCTTTCTTGTTAAAAAGTTTAGAGCATTGAGAAGTATCTTCACCGGCAGAAACCTTCCTTTGTTTGAACTTCACAGTGAGGCAAGTCTTTCAGCATTTTTGTTAGTTTTCACATAAGACCGGCTGCTTTCTTGGAAAATATGACTAAACTTCTTGGCTGTTTTTAGTAAAAGATGAGGTAATTAAAACCAAAATCTAAATATGGTCAAACTCAGTTTGGAGACTGTTTTCACTTAGATCTGATTTTTAGAAAACGTATTTTAGAAAATATTCAGAGACTTAAAAATATAGGCAGCCATTTGACGAAATTTTCCAAAGTACACATAGGTGTAGCTTCCCGTTGCTGTCTAAAAACATTCTCATTCTCTGTTGCCCATCTTTCCTCCCATTCCTGGCTTAGTGCTTCCCTGTTGCATTTGTTTGTGTTTGGTGTCAGGAACTTCAAACCAACTGGAAGTTAATCTTATGAAAAAAGGGATCAGTTTCCTCCTCAAAGGAGACAGAAGGTGAGGGATTTGGGATGCCTTTGGCAGCAGTTTGCTGTCAGAATGGTTTACCTGTGCAGAGGAAATCACTTCCTAGCTACCCGTTTGGACCAAAATAATATTAAAAGTTTGTCTTTGGATCCCTGCACGGGAACGGAACTTCCTAACCTCAGCTTTCAGAAAAGCACTGGACATAAAAACAAGTGTTGCAATGACCTTGAAGGAATCGACACCACACGAAGAGCTGCAGGGTGCAGCCCGGGGATCCGGGTGCCCACATCCTGCCCTCGCTGCCAGCAGGCGTCTTACTCACAACACTCCATGCTGATGCCATTTGCTTGAAATCATTCTCTCGCTTGACAACCCGTGAAATGTTAAGCAAAATACCTGGGTGGCTGGCTCAGAGTGGAAAATTTAGAAATGTTAGTGAGCAGCCTGAGCCAGTGCTGGGTCCTGTTTGTCTCTCTGCCTGCTTTTCACGTCAGCCTCAGCAAAAAGCATCAGTGGTGCTTTACATTTCTTTAATGTGCAATCCCTTTGCCACTGTTTGCAAGGGGAACTGAAAGGGCACTATGAATCTGTAGGGAACCACAGTGTCTGAACCCCTGCACACACAGGGAAATGGAGCGCTGAGAAGTTCGGGCACAGAGGCACAGAAGTGATCAGGTGGGCAGTTTCCCTTCAAGTCACAGGCTGACTATTGTGAAATTAAATAAAGGGACTCTGGTAGCAAGGTAAATTCCTTTCAATCTCTTGTCCTGAGGAGGGTGAACAACAGAGTTATCGCTACGTTGCTAAACAGAAGACAAGCAGGGATCATACCCAGGCACCTGACCTCTGATCATCCTGACTCAGTTTTGGTCACCCACAAAGAGCTCTCTCCCAGAAACTTTTGCTCCAGAGATGCCTGACAGTGAGCTGCACAGCTGCAGGCTGGCTAGCAGCGTAGCACACAGCCGGTGTCCTCGAATAGTATGACCCCAATTCTAAATATCCCATTGGGACCATATATATGGTTTTGCAATTCTGCACCAGCTACCTACAGCACAAACTTCTGATTTTCGCTTTGAAATTTTCAGCAGCGAAGTAATAGAGGATGGGATCAAGGCAGCTGTTCATGGCAGCGAGGCAGAGAGTGACCACCAGTGCTTTGTGCATGGGCCGGTTACAAGTGCTGTATATCAGGTGGACGGTTCGCAGGATGTGGTATGGCAGGAAACAGAGGAGGGAGAGGATGAGAGTGATGATAATGGTTAACAGTGCCTTCTTGTGACAGACCACCCTCTTGCTCTGCGGAGTCCTGGACTTGAGCAGTGCTCTGATCACAAAGACATAGCAGAACACAATTGTGCAGAACGGCAGAATGAAACCCACGACGAGGACAAAGCTGTTCATCATGAGGAGCCTGTGCATGCCGGAGGGGTGTGGGTCCAAGCATTTGGCTGGGTCGCTGTACCCACCGATTCCCTTGTTTAACAGGGGGCTGGTGGCTGCCAGCACGAAGATCCATATGGCTGCACACGTTATCCTGGCATACTTCACGTTGGTCACTTTTCCGTGTTTGAACGGGTAGACGATGGCTCTGAAACGAACCACGCTGAGCACGGTGAGGAAATAAATGCTGCAGTACATATTCACGTACAAGGTGTAAGTCATGATCCTGCAGACGATATCACCAAATACCCAACGCGATCTCAACAGGAAATATGTGGCCCGAAAGGGCAAAGTGCTCACAAACATGAGGTCTGAAATAGCCAAGTTCTGCATGTAAATGTTTACTGTGGTCCTCTGCGAAGGCTGGAAGAAAACATAAATGGAGAGGCCGTTTCCAACAGCACCCAGGAAGAAGATAAAGAGATACATGATGGGATAAATTACTTGTTTGAAGCCATCAATGGTACAGTTGGAGGGGCTGTTAGTGAAGTTGCCATCTAGTGCCACTTTGGAAATATTCACAGTCTGAGCCAGGGTCTCCATTTTTCTGCCAAAGTGAAAAGAAGTAGTGTCAGTGCTGGGTTACAGGCTGAGCAGGAAGTTTGGCTATTTGGGACTATTTCACTGGGGACAGAAATTGCAAGATGCAGATGACAGTGGGAAGTAAGGGTTTGTTAATGAGCAATTACTTGTGATGTCCCAGTACATACACATCTCAAGGCACAAAGCCCCAAGTAAGCTCTAAAGAGTTTCAGTATTATAGCAGCTGGTTGTTGTCTCAGCCTATGAAAATGCTGCCTTTTAGAGGTGAGCGCTATGTGTGTGTTTTAATGACAAGTCTCTGATCTTTGCTGTGCAAAACAAGCCAACTTACTGTCAGCCATTTTGTGGCAGGGAGGTTTTGAGTCCCCAGTCACCTATCGTGGAAACATCAAAACCTGATCAGAAAAGAAATCACTGCCCACTGCAAAGTCTGCAAAGTCAAATTAGGATGGAAAGCCACAAGAACTGAATCTGCCTTTTGGAACCAGGGAAATGTTTCTGGTGTGTTTTTGGCAGTATTCCCTGAGCAATATCAGACGTATTTTGATAGATGTATAAATTAAGGACATTTTGACCTTAAACACTGTGCAAATAGTGTGCTAATTATGCATGGTTCCTTTTTTAACTCCCTCCTCCTTGCACTGTATTTCTTCTTTCTCATTAAATTCTCGTGGCTTTCTATGTGTCTTTTTGTAGGGCCTTTGCTTCATGTACCACTCTCTTGACCTCTTTTATGCTCAGCTGCTCTGCACCAGTCAGTCATCTACATGCACTGCAGCTTCCAGAGCAGCCCACATTTGCAGCTCTAATGAAAATGGCCTCTGAGAAAATGGGCTGTGTTCACAGAGAGTGGCATTTTTCCTCCTGTGAGGCTATAATTCAATCAAATCCAAACCACTCACCACTAAAACACTCTAAATAAAAATTTTTTTCTCATTAGTGTTTATTTCTTTGCTGAACTCTTGATTTCTTATCTCAGCTGTCCTGCAGTGAGTAGTATTTTCAAAGGAAGCTTTCAGTATTTTTTCTTGTTTGACAGTGGGAGCAATTCCCTCTTTCTATCTGCCAACATATTCTAAACACGGGACATGGGAATTTTTAGGCTGAAAACCACAACTACATGGCATTTCTAGATGCATGAAAAAGAAGCTTTTAATTTTCCCCGGTGAGAGTGGTAATGTGCCCATGGTACACAACAGCACCCTATCTCTTATTCTGAACCTCACTGGCTTCACAATTCAAAACTATTTTATTTGTACAGTTGGAGTTCCCCCGGGGCTAAAATTTGGCTTTACATTTGGGTGCTCCAAACGCCCAGTTGCCCAGTGTAGTATTCCCAGTGTGCTGTAAATGGGAGCTAATTTGCAAACTCAAGCCATGGTGTGGGAGCCTGAGCTATGTTCAGAGCAGCCCACAGTATCTCCAGGGCGGCGTCTCAGAGTCCAAGTCCCTTAATATAGCAACCAGATGTGCCTCAGCAGGCTCCTTTTACCCAGCTCCACTGACATGGCAAGCGTGGGAAGCACAACCCCAGGCTGAGCTCCCAAGGAGCACTTAATGAAAACTGGGTCTCAGCGAAACCCTGGACTGAGTAAACATGTGCTCCTAAAGTTAATCTCCTCCTCATTTGAGATTCTCTTTTCTCAAGGAGGAGAGAGACAAGGTATTCTTCTTAAGAACAAATCTTTTGCCATCAAAGGTCTTTTAATTGCTTTGGCTTTCTTTACAAAACAATTGTCTGATATATGTTTTCTGTATGGGATCAAAGATCAGTTTTTTTTCAGATTGAATCTGATCCTTCCATTCTGCAGTGAAATATTGCAGCCCGAGGCATTGCAAAGGGAAGAGCCCTTCTGACTGTGTTTTGCTGTGGTCCAAGCATCCTTGCCTTTAGAAACCCCAAAACACAAAAAAATATTAGTGAATTTGACTCCTCTACCTCACCTTTCAGACGCCACCTGTTGAAACATTCCCGTGGCATGTGAAAACTGAGGTAGAGGAGTCAAATGAGGTTGAAGAACTTGGAGTGCGGACAAATTCAAAGCCCTGCTCAGCACTACAAGCGATGACTTGTGCCCAATGCTATCTGATGAAGGATGGGATTAGGGCAATGAAGATTCAGTCAATGAAAAGCCCTTGGGTCCCTGCACCCTGGGGAGAGCACTACAAACACAGGGCTGAGGCACTTTGCTAAGGCTCCTCATATGAGGGTATCTAGCTAATAACTACCATTAAAGCTATTTTGTCCTTTAAATGCACAAATGCTCCTCAATTCTCTTTCCAGCTAAAGACCTAGACTAAAAGTAGACTAGTGCACGTGCAACTGAGAAAATTCAGTATCCTTCAACCTGGCAAGAAAGTCAGTACTCAGACTCCTCTCCAAGTTATTCAAACACAACTTTCAAGCTGTTATGGGATGTCTAAGACAAAGAGGCTGGAGACCAAATGAAAGCTGTTAAACCATCGTGCCTGCCCTCAGCAAAGCGCCAACGGTGACCCAGGCAATTATCATACTACTATTAGCTGTGTTTTAATGCACAGATCAATGTAGAAAGAAAGGTGAAGTGAAAGATATATTTCACACAGGACTACCTCAACCAACCTCAGAGGATAAGGGAAGAGTTTTACCCCTCCTTGAATCCAAGAACTGTTGTTAGCCAGCTAAGGTTAGGAGATGGCTCCTAGACATACAGAAAGAATGACTTATCCAAGGACAGGCAATAAACTTTGTTTTCAGCAAAAGAGTCCAGATGGTCTGCTGGGTCAAGACTGAACAGGATGAGTTACGGGTGAGAAACTGGATCTACAGGACTTTTCCGGGTCCCCCAAAAGAAGGAAGATTTGCAGTGAGATCTAACAGGCCTCTGAGAAAAAAAAAGGAGAGAAAAGGAAGAACTGAAACGGGACTCTCTCTTCAGTGGTACTGCAAGAGTTCTCTGATAGAAATTCTCTAATGGGAGATTTTTTCTATATATAAGTTTCACTGATGGAAGCTATCAAATTGAAGCAGCTGACACATGTCCTGAGGCTCTGACGATCTCCCTGGCAGAAGAGAGACAACATCAGCTGAGCAAGAAAAAGGGAGTCTTTTCTGAAATTACTGCTGCGTAAGTGGATTAGATGTAGAGTTTGGGTGGGTTTTTGTCTTTTCTTCATCTCTGTGAAGTCTTTTAAAAAATATTTAGAGCTTCATTAGTATGACTTTTATAAGTAAATATTATAAATTATAAATTCCATATATACTATAAATTATATATATTTATTATGAAGATATATTTTGCCTTTTATCTTAGTCTGGCTTGAGTGCAATTTAAGGTAAGGTGATAACAGAAAGACATTTCTTGCCTAAGGTGAATCTTACACCCCTAACAAATGAATGGGTGTGCAAGCCAGGTGGGGGGCTGATAGAGCAAAAGTAAGAGGAGATTTGTTTAATTGAAGGAGATACTAAACTAATAAGAATGCCTCAGACCCATCATATTTTCAGCTCAGGATGCACATAGCAGTCTAGCAGCAGAGTAGGGGCTGGCTGCCCTATAAACTGCCCAGGGTGTGATGTGTATATTTGCCTTTCCAGGGCAGGTTTTATGTGCATGTGGAGGGTGAGGGACTGGGGACACAGAGGGATGGGCCTGGCTGTCTTGAGGCAAGAGTGGCTCAGCAGGAGCAGGGGAGAAGCAGATCTGCCCAAGGAACAGACCTTCTGAGGTTTCTATGCAGATCATTTCAGGGTGTGGGAGAGGAGCTGGTGGTGGCTGTGGCCATTGTGTGTACCAGGGATGAAGGGTGTGATGGTCAGGGCTCAGCTATGAGGCAAGAGAGAAGCTCAGTCAGAACCAGTATTTCAAGGCACAGATGAGGCAGTAGAGAGTAGAAATTTAGTATGTGAAGAACTGAGGGAACAAAGGCAAGCGATACAGGAAGGAGAGACTACAATGTACCCAGTGCAAGTTCAGGCTGCTGGTGCTGCAGACTGAGTGGTGTGCAGAGGAGTGTTTAATTAGAAGCAACAGGGGAGCTGATGTGCATAGGAGAACAAAGGGCTGGACTGACAACCCTTGTGAGGGCATTGAGTTCGCATCCAGTGCACCTCTGAAAAGGCCAAGGCGGAAATAAAGCCCACCTGCAAAAACTAGAGAAGGCAACTCCAACTGCCCACAAATCCAGTTCACTGGCACATGCTATCTTGAATGTCTGATCGAAACCAAATCTTACATGTAATTCTGCACTGGTGCTCAAAACTGAAGAAGAGACAGGGTAGCTGTCAGGCTTGGCATGAGACCAAAACCCTGGCACAAGGGGAACCTCAGAGACCTGCAGGAGAGAGGATAATCAATAGAAGCCTGTGTTGCCATGCTACCAGCTTTATGGTAATGACAGTGTAGGATGCACGGGAGGAGGAGTGGCACTGTGCATGAGGGGCTACATAACTTGCAACAGTGTGAAAATATTATGGCTAAAGAGAAGCACTACAGGGTTCTTGTAGGCAGACATCACATCCTCTAATAATAAAAATATAGTACTAGGAATGCACTACCAAACTCCTCATCGTGATTATGACGGTTGCCAGAAAACATTAAGTGAGGGTAGGAAGATGAAAGCAGGTAGCACTAGTAGGAGGGTTTGGGTGTCTTTATAAAGATGCAATGCTGCAGCAGAATGAGATGTGATGTCCATAGGCAGCAGCTGCCTGATTCCTAAAATAATTAGTCCAAATCCACAACACAAGATGCCAGTCTACATTTTCTCTTTAGTGCTGCACAGGCCCTAGTGCAAGCAGGCTTTGGTGGAGGGAGCTCTGTACTGGCAATCACAGTGGAGCTGGGCTTAGCAGCATTGTGGGACAGAGAAGCAGTCCCAGAAGGACGAAGCCTACACAATTTTGGGGGCTGTTTAGAAAAAGAAACAGAAAATTCAACAAGCCCATCCTCCAAAAGAAATAGACATTTTAAGAAATATTGAGCCCAGTGTCTATCAGTAGAATAGTTACCAAGACTATTATAAGGAAAAGATCTCCATTTGGAAAGCAGAAGGCTTGTCAAAATGGGGAAAACAGGAAAGTCTGTATGATGGCAGATCAAATATGGAGAGGAAACTAAGAGCATTAAAGGTGAAAAAGAAGTGAAAAGCATCTGGTAAAGGATATTCTAGTTGACATTAACTTTTGTAAACCCACTGAAAGATGAAAAACAACTTGGGAACTGGCAGGGTTGCTTGGTGGCAAAAGATCCCTTAGGGACAAGGTCATAGCAAAAAACCTCAGGGAATTCACTCTCATCTACCAAAGATGTTGGGATATTTTCATATCTGACGCAGCAAACAGGTCAGAGGAGCCAGCTCCACTCGCCAGATGTGGGCAGGAAATATTAAACCAACCAGATAAGTGAAAGGCCAATAAGTAATCAAGACCAGATGGCACTCATATCAGTATCCCAAAGGATCTCAACTGTGAGACTGCTGGCCAAGGCACGTAACCCACCATGGTAATCAGGCGCTGTGCCAGGGGACTGATGTGTCACCACTGCAGCTCATTTACAAGAAAGGCTAGATAAGGCAGCTCAAGGGCCATGAGCTGGTCATCTCAGCGCTGGGAGCTGCTGACCACCGGGACCGATTTCCACCTCTGGTACATTTTGGGGGCATCTGTAATGAAGAACGAAGGCACTGAGCTCATTGAAAAGTCAGTTTGCTGAGGAAGAGTCATTCTGTCTTCTTAAGACAAAGATCCTGTCTTACTTACCCACTGAAGGGCTGTGATGACAGCGGATGAAGGGGACCCAGTGGTCATTTTATATGTATATATGGATGTACATATATGGCCAAGGGAGGAGATTTTCCCCTCTACTCCACTCTTGTGAGACCCCATCTGAGCACTGCATTCAGCTCTGACATGCCAACATAAGAAGGCCATGGACCTGGTGGAGTGGGCCCAGAGTAGGGCCACAAAGATGACCAGAGGGCTGGAGCATGTCTCGAAGACAGGCTGAGAAAGCCGGGGTTGTTCAGCCTGGAGAAGAGAAGGCCCCAGGAAAACCTTAGAGCAGCCTTCCAGTACCTAAAGGGGCCCTACAGGAGAGCTGGAGAGGGACTTTTGACTAGGGCATGTAGCGATAGGATAAGGGGAATTGGAATCGATGAAGTGTTCAAGGCCAGGCTGGATGGGGCTTTAAGCAACTTGGTCTAGTGGAAGATATCCCTGCCCATGGCAGGGGGGTTGGAAAGAGTTGATATCTTAAGATCCTTTCCCACCCAAACCATTCCATGATCCTATGATACGTGTGCATTTATAGAGTTGCATTTGTCAAGGCCTTTGACATAGCTCTGCAACAAAGGTTTTTGAAGCACCTAACTCGCCAAGAGAGATGGAAGGCATGCTTTCTTGTGGGCTGAAAGCTGACTGAAGCATAGAAAGCAAAGCGGGGGCTCAACAAATCACCAATGGAGTCCTCTAGGGTCCGGTACTCGGACTAGATTTATTCAATGTCTTTATCAACAACCTGGAGATGACAGTTCTGCGCGTTGGCAGATGCCATGCTTAAAGGGTGGCAGATGAGAATCAATATATTTTAATGCAAGGTGATGCATGCTGGGGAAAAATAATCTAAATTGTGCCAAATTATATGAACTTTAAACTGGCTGTTACATTCAAGAAAGGGCACTTGGCATTGGCGTCGTTGACCATTTGCTGAAGTCAGTTCTGCATTGTCTACAGCAGCAGAAGCAACCAAAATTGTCAGCAAAATGAGGGGCACCATCAAGAAGGCTATGCAGAACAAAGTAGGCAATCACCTTGTATAAAATCTTCATATCTCCCCACAGTGAACAGTTCTTGTCTCTGCATTGAAAACAGAGATGATGGAGTTAGAGAACATGCAGAGAGAGGCAAGTAAAATAGTCAGCAGCCCTGGACTACCCCAGTTCTTACAGAGGGCAGTCAATCAAGTCATATGGCATCTCAGCAGAGAATGGGATGGATTTCTGTGCCATGCCGGGACAGAAGGACAAGGTCTTTTTGAAGATGTGTGGTGGAAGGGTGCTGCTGCAAAAGGTCTAAATACGAAACCTCCACTGTCTCTGAAGGTGTAAATATGAAACTGTTTCCAAACTGCTAATCTGAGATCTGCTGCTCTGAAACACTGCATTCACTATAACATGGGGAATGACAAAACAACTTCATTTTAATGAGGCATTCTGCATATGCAAACTTAAATAGGGAAATCAGACTGTTCAATCAAAATATACTACTTTGCTATGTTAAGTGTTAAATATATAGAACCTCCTACATGCCAGGAAAAAAGATGATCTTTGCATCTATCACAGTAACCCTTTATCTGAAGACCACCCCAGACACCTGAGTCTGTTGTTCATCACCCAAATAGGAAAGCAATTATGATATCGCTGCTATAGAGGAGATCACTTGCATTTGCCACTGCACTTCCAAGAAAAACAGAAGTTCTCATGTTTTTTCACAGTTCCTACTGGCTTTCCTCATAATATTCACTTCGTGTTTCAGGAGCAGCATTACCAAGAATAAATGTAAAAAAATGCAATATTTAGAGTTAATACTAAATTCATCAAAACATGGCATATTATTAACCTTTCTAAATGCACAATAATGAAAAAAAAATCAAGAGTTTGACATTTAACACCTTTTAAAGTTCGCCATAAGCCAAATACATATTTTCCATCTAGTTAAAAAACAAGGCTCACTTAATCGGATCCACAACTTCATTGTTATCTTCCATCTGACAAACAATCCTAGTTACATAAATCTACCCTATTTTCCTGCCAAAAAAATTTCTCAAGACCAGCTTTGTCATAGAGAAGTTTGGTCAACGATCACTGCTTCTGGCAAATAATATGCTAACTGCAAATAACAAGAAAGAAAAGTAGGCTGTATTTTAATCACTGCAACCTGTTTATCTACATCAGAGAAAGTAGGCAAATTTTGTCCTACCTCAGCTCACGCACCTTTTGGTGTGTTCAGTATTTCCTTCTTCTGCTTGCTGTTACTTACAAACTTCAGGTTTTTTAATGGAAAGGAAACCCACAAAAACTTGATGTACCCAAGTGCTACTAATGCAGAAGCCAGAAAAAACCATGAGCAGTCGTAAAGGGAAGTAAATCCTGATTATAAGTTCTTACACGTTCTTAAAAGAGAAAAGTTCTCAGCTCAAGGAGTGGTGCTAGCAGTCACATGGCAATCTTTCATTACTTCCATCCAATGAAAGAGGCTCTGCAGTTACGTGGCACGTTGAGAAGCATTCTGAATTTCTGTGTTTGGGCGCACACTTCTATATACTTGCTTTCATGTGCTTTCATTAGTCAGAGTTGCTCAAAATATTAGAGGAGATGCCCATATAATCTTCACATGAATCATTAAAGATGTGGTTCTTGGAATTACGAAGAGGATATTTGTTTTGGTTACTTCCCAGAAAACATATGAATAACGAAACTGTAAACAGGCTGCTGGGACTTGGTGCATAATCTCAGTCAACTCATAATTCAAGGCTGAGTTAACAAACTGTGGGACTAATTTTCCTTGAATTTTTATAGGAACAGATAGTTCTGTTAGGCCATGAACAAATGGCTGCAGTGAATGCCTTACTCCCTCTTAAGTTTCACCACTTCTTAGTGGAGCAATGCTGATGTGTGCTCCGAGCTCACTGTTGTTGTGAAGTAGGTAKCCACATGCACTATAGTTGTAAAAGCTTGGTTATTTCTTTTCTGTGCTGTCAGCGGGTGCAGGTGGAGCAGACACACTCAAGTGCTTTCTGGTTGCCGTGCTGTAATTCATATCAGCGGTGGGTGAGGAGTCCACACATGGCTGCTTACCACAGCAGGTGGGGATTCTCCAAAAAAACCCAACCTTCTTGCCACCCCCCCTTGTAGTTATCTAGACCCCAAAGTGCTTTGGATAGAGATTTTAATGTCTCCTCTATTTACCACTTGTACATGTGAACTTGAGAACAGACGAAACGGTCCTGTGGGTGTGCTCCCCATGTGGGTCATGGTGGCAATGTGCAGTGGCTGCAAAGACTCCTGTCACCAGAGCTCACAAATCCCTAGACCCACAAGCAGTTCTGTGGGTGTTCCTTTTTTAGCATGGAGCTGAAAAAGGTCATAGAAAACCAGCTTAGCTAAGAACTAACTCTTTTGGTCTCCAAGTGAACACAAAAAGTGGATTTTGACACTTACCTGCATTTGAGATGACAGAGCAAAGTCAGCTTAAAAAGATCTCTGATAGAGATCCACATTAAGTGAATTTTCAAGGTACATCGTGACAATGAATCAGGATCCTCTTGAAACCACTGTTGCCTAACTTAGATTTTGCCTACTCTTGTGGCACCTAAGCCCTTGGATAAGTGCCCTCTTCCAGTCGTGGTTGTGCTGGCCACTTTGGTTACCATCCCAGCTGTTTCTCTGTCTGCCAAGGTCTGCAGAGTGGCTCATGGGTGCTCCCTGACCCAATCCAGTCATTGAGGCAGGTACTGTAGACACCTGAAACATATCTTCTCATTCAGCTCATACGGACTAAAGCAGGGCAGAAATGATTCCATGAGCAGCTTTGTGGCCAGAGTCCTGTGAGAGAGCCATGACATGCATTAGGGACTGTGGACACTTCAGCCAGTGAGGCCACTGCCAAAAGGCAGCTATGGCCTCCGTCTTCACCTGGGCAATGCCCCAATAACTCAGACTGCATCTTATCTGCAACCGGCAGAGACTAATTTAGGCACTGCAGTAGCAGTCTGATGACATCTCCATCACAAGGTATGTGGCAATAATCACTTTGGGATTGATAGGCAGGCTGTTTTCAGATACAGAATCAGAGACTGAAACAGACAGAAAAGTCAAGACATTGATCACATTTTATTTTCTTGAGATATTTTGAGAATATCTCTTTCACCATGTGATACGAATATCTTCTTTGCCTGGGTAATTTCCCACATTCACCTTCCTAAACACCCTGTTTTCTGGAGAGTACTGCTTCCTCCCTTTTATAAAGTAATTCTGTGTTTTGCTTCTAGCCTGGCTTTGAATAAATGAGGTTGGCTGCCAACTCACCCTGCACCTGATGAGCTAGATCCGGAGTGACTGCCTGGAATTTTTTAGAAACATTCGCTGTATGACTCAGCTTCCGAGGGGAGTTTATTACATTTCTTACTAATAAAAACTTCAGTAATTCTGGAGAAGACATCTCAGAATATCATGAAGAATCAAAGACTTTCATCACAAGATGCTGCGTGCATATCACATATTTAACAGTTAAGAGCCTAGGCTATTTCTGAATTTTAAGTCCCTAAAAGGCATAGATGTTTGAGGACACAACAGAGCGCAAACCACCCCTCTGGGCTGCAGCTAGTCTCCATCCTGCCTCTGTTTCTGTTCCCTTTTGCATTTCTGGCTCCTTGAAAGCCCAGTTTCAAGACAGAAATGCAGGAGGGGGTTACTCATCCTATTCCTTCCCCTTTCTTATAAACCCACGTGCCTTCCAGCCCTGTACAGGGGTACTGCCCACAAAGGAGGGCTCCAAATGTGTGAAGAAGCCAGATTTTGGATCTGAAATAAGTACTCCAGGCTAAGTAGAAGCAAAAGTTTAGACTCTCCTTCCCCTTTTCAAAGTTTCCTGACTAGTTCAAGTGTCTCTATGAGCTCAGTACTACCTGGTGGGAGTCTGTCTACCCCACTCCCTGTATGGGACACCTCGAACATCCCAGATACACATCATGCTATGATGCTCCGTAGGACAGGCCTCCCCCTGCAGCAGTGCTGTGCCACCATAATAGTCCGGTGAGGTGCTCTCTGAGAATGATCCATCCGTATCCCCTTTCCTGGTGCATCCCTCCACCACTGCAGTCCCACTGGGCAGTTGCCATCTGCTTCACACCTCAGCAGAGGGGGCCGAGGGCATGTGAAACCCATGTGGATCTTGCTGGATGTGCACAGCCCAACAGAGTCCTGCAAGCTCATCAGCTCATAGAGCAGGGACACACTTGGACACCAGCTCTAGCATCTCAGCTGTCCCACAGACACAAGGACCGTGCATGGGAGACACGGCAAACCCCAGCACCAGGGGAGCTGGGGTGAAACATCAGGTGTCCCAGGCAATCCAGATGAAGGAGCCTGCACATTTTTCCAGTTGCTCAGTCAATGTTTTGCTCTCTGGAGGCACAAACTTCTAGTGGCAGAGTTTCACTTTTTTCATGCCAAAAGATTTTTGGTAAAAATGAATCTGTCAAACAAACAGAAGGGATTACCTCCATTGAAGATTTTAGCACTGCATGACTTCAACACGGCAGCTTAGCCTACTAACACATATCTATTTCCAGAGACCAAAATTACAAGCCTACATTCATTTTCTCTGCAATCCAGAAAAAAACCAAAATCCAATATTAGTAGTTCATCTGCTGTCAGCCATAAGGCTGGATGGATGGATGGATGGGAAGAGGAAAGTGATGGCTGCTTGAAAAAGCGGGAAGAAGCAGGGGCAATTTAAAAAAAAAAAATATTCAGAAAGAAAAAGCACAGACGGTTTTCAAGCTGTTTCTTTTGCAACATTAGTAATGACATCTTTTTTAATTGCCTGTGGTCCTTTCTTATTTGTTTGCAGTTCCTCATTTAAATACTACTGAGAGTGGAGGAGCATTAATATATAGCTGGAATGGAAAAAGACATCTAGTGCTGTCTTTAAGTAAAATAAACTGCTCTTTTTTAACTATGAAGCACTAAAACTGGTAATGTTTTTACCAGCTCCTTCAAAGGTGGCTGTGGGCCTTGGGAAAAATTGATTGTCTCCAAAAGCTGTGGAGCTGATGGCAGCTGGGAGCATTAATGCTCTTCCCAGAGAATAATCGATCCAAACCTTGACTCTGAAAAGACTGAACCAGAGCAGGACAAAACACCAAACACCTTCTAAGGCCTTCATCTAAAACCCATTGAAGTCACTGGAAAGAATAGTGTCTTTTTGGATTAAAACCTAAATAAGACAGACTCAGAAACTGTGACTGGAAAAATACCAACTCTTTTTTTCCTTTTTTCTTCAGCTAGCTAAAAGCATTTCAGATCTAACATGTGCAAGCTTGTCAGTATGTCAGGTATATTCTATCTTCTCCATGTAATGTACCTTTCAAACTCTCTCTCTCTTTCTGTAGCCATTTCTCTACCTACCAATCACCACGGTGCTGAGGCGGCTGTCTGCTTGTGTTACTATTTCTGGTTTGCATGTTAGACATTACAGGATTGCAAACTGGCGGGATAATGAAAGTGAAGAATTTGAAGGATTTGGCAATGAATCCAGTTATCTCCATCTTAAGATTTGATCTCCCAAAGACTTGTTATCTGTATATGTTGGCACATGCATGCACGCATGCACACAGCGCTGTGTTTTGGTCTGTGTTTACCACATATCAAGTGTTCTGTGAATCCTGAGAACTCTGCTGAACTCTTCTTCCATGCAAATACAGAAACTCAAAGCAAAACAAGCTTCCTTTCTTCTCTCTTTAGTGACTCTTTCACAATATCCCTGACCCAAGAGCTGGATAAAATCCAACCGGAACATTCTAAAATCAGCACGATCAGATGTGCTCTGCTTCTTATATCCAATGGCTAAACCCCACTGTAAGATACAATCTGCAAGTCCTTCCGCTTAACCAACTACCACCAAATCCTCCTTCATGTCAATGTACTCATCACTGATAGTTAGCAAAAGCATTATCAGAGACCACAATGTGCCTCTCTGCAGCTCCATTTGCTAACCCCAGCATCTTCATGCAACTCTCTATTTCATTTTTTTAAATCTAGTACCTTTGCTTCCTTAGCCAATCCAACTCCAGTGCTATTTCATGCTCTCTCTGTTTGTGGTGGGGGGTTGTGTACGTCCACATACAACAGGCGTGAGTGCAGCTGCATGTATGCATTTATATACATTTGCATGCAAGCTCTTGGAGACAATCCACTTGTGGGCATGTGCATTTGTAATATAAATGCATGTACACACACACACTTTATAAAAAGTTGAAATCAAGCATCAAGACCAAATTGTGTTGGCCAGAATTTAGGGAGCCATGGGAATAAATGTGGGACATAAGTTCCCCACTCTTTTCATCTGAGGCTGATGGGCTCCACCTGCCAGAGGTCCCTCTCCCTGGAGCATGTGGGAAATTCTTCCTCCAGGCACTGGCTGCAGCCAACAAAAAAAGCAAATTTAAATTTTTGTCCTCAGTCTGGATTTTAATGACGTTTCTTCAGATAAAACTCAGGTGGGATTAGATCACAGTGGACACATTTTCTATTATGCTGACTTTGGGAAATGGTTTATTGTGTGCTGTTTGATGTTTTATAAACTGTATTTTATAATGTCATATAGAGGTATCTATAGATGTGATTTTGAAAAATAAYATGACCTTTTGTCCCTTTTTTTTACTTGGAATTTAGAAAACTATCTACGTGTATGTGATGGGCCATAAACACATTGAAAAAATGTCAATTTATAAATGAAATTTCTAGCCTTGAAAATTGCATATTTCTTTTGTAATTGGTTTTCAACCAGTGTTCTCCCAGAAAAAAAATGAGAATTCATTTCAGCTCATTTTTGTCATAGACTACATGCTTTTTTGACATGACTTTGTGAAATCCTCTTGACAGGCATATACTGAAAAGAAGACTGTCTAAGCAGGGCTGGGTGTGGTGGTGACATGAGTGGGAGAGGGAAGCGGAAGTTCTGAGGTGGCAGGGTCATCCGCAACTACAGGATGGGGATTGTTCAGTGCTAAGGGAAATCCATCCCCCACACATCCCAACCTGCTGCACTCTGGGAAGTTGCCATGCTGAGCTGATTAATGTAATCATTTCCCTTTACCTCTTTTATTGGAGGTATTCAAGAACCATCCGGATGCAATGCTGTGCCATGTGGTCTAGGACCCTGCTTGAGCAGGCAGGTTGGAACAGATGACCCCCTGTGCTCCCTTCCAACCTGACCCATTCTGTGGTTCTGTGAACTCTGGGTTTCTTTGTAGAAGACAAGGGAAGCCCAGGGTGTGCTCTCCTCCTACACGTGCTCAGGCACCAAGCCCAGGGGCACCTCAGTGTCTCTGAAATTCCCTGGATAAATGAAACCTTCCAACAGTATCTTATAAGTGTTAGCGAGTTAGGCATTACTTTACTCTGGCCAGGGTGTGTAGCAAATCATTCCAGCCGCACACACCCGTTTCAAGACTTTTCACTTATTCATTTATTTATGTATTTATATACTTTTTGCAAACAAAGAAATTAATGCTTATTGGTTCTAAGTTACATAATTATCTTCATTAATTAGTATTCTGTCCTCTATTGGTTATTGATCTCTCGCTACACATGGTAATGAGTCCACAATTTTTTTATTCCTTTTATCATCTTATTTTCAGACAGAGAATCTCAGACTCTCCAGGCTGTAATCTCCTCTGTGTCTTCTGGTTGCTCCATCATGTCCTTGAAGGGCCATAAATTTAAGGTCCCAGATACCCAGTCTTCAACTCCCTCAGGCTTTGTTTATTGAAGCTTACCAGGGTTAGTTCAGCAAACTTAAGGTTTCTTGGATTTATTGATTGAAGTAACAAAGAGTCTGTGAAAAAGAAACTTAACTAGTGCTGGCTAAAAGTGGGCACTGCTTACAAATAATTAAAACAACTAATTTAAAATTAGTTAGGAAAGTTACAACATCTCCAATATCAACACCACTCCTTGTGGTTGGTTGTCATCAGGCAACCCTGTTCCCCAGGTCAAGTAGTGTTTGGGACCAGTCTGGGCAGGTCTGAGCAGCCTGACATGGGCTGGCTACACAACCAGGTGATGGTCAGTCAGTCTTGCAGTGGGTTTTACAGCGATGAATAAACTACCTCATGTTTCTTCCACTTTGTTGCTGCTGCTACAAGACCAAAGCTGTAATTCTCTGGAAATATGGAGCGTGCGACCAGAGAAGAATTAGCACAATGGTTTTAGTTTTATGCAACATTCCCAACACCCAGTGACTGATCATTTAGAAGAGAATAAACAAAATTAAGTAAGATGTTTATTCAGCATGTTCTAACACCCATCCATCTGCCTCCCTTTGTACTCACAGTCCCTCAGCCACAACTTTTCTTATAAGCCACTGTCAAAAATATGACTCATTTTTCACATAATAGACTGGGTGGAAAGTAGAGAAGCTTTTATATGTAATAAARCTTTCCCTCGCCCAGGATCTCCTGCATTAGCTCATATTTTATTTCTCATTAAAGAGAATGACACAATGAAAATGTACTCTTTCTAGCCCTAGTTAGCTGCAGCAGGACTCACTGTCTGTGCCATAATTAGCTCTTCTTGGCTCTACGCAGAACCAGGTACATGAAGCTTTTATAGCTAATTCTAGGACTAGGAGCGGCCATGAGAGGACTAAGTGTTAGTACAGTTTATACACAGTCTCCTCCTCTCTACTCAGGCATGTTGTAAGCTTAGCTAACACACTTTCACGGCTGCAAAGCAGAAGCCACTCTAAAGTGGGACATTAGCCAAAACGTCTGCCCACCCAGCTCCCTCAGGTTTTGAATCTGTGTTGCACCGCCATAAAAACCATATCCCCAGGCAGACTAAGTGGTTCCATGGGAAGGATCTGTGTAGTCTGCCTTACAGGTGACATCCTCAGTAACCACCCCTTTTCCATGGCATCATGCCGTACTCAGTTGGCAACAAGGCCGATCTTGGATTTCCAGGTGAAGGCTGTGTTTGCCTGGCACATTTCTCCCCACTCTTGCTTTCCACATGCTAGACTGGTTTTAACAACATCTTGCCTGGCTGAGAGACAGGAGAAAAAACACACAGCAGGCTGTCAGTAGATTTCCAATTCAGATGAAATCTCACAGCTTTTGTCACACAGATCTCGTGCTTTCTCCCAGTGAGACCCTCATATGCATCAGACAAGCACTGCTGCCGCAGGAATCTCACACACGTTCCACCCATTTCCCTATGATCAGAACATCACTTGCCAAGCAGAAAGGGGAGACATCCAGTAAACCCACAGGTCCCCTCCCAAGTCTGCTGGGACCTCTGACCCACTTGTGTGGCGTGTGTGGCACCCTGCTGGGGTATGGAAAGCACTTATCAGTGTAAATTATGTCTCTGACTGACAAACTGATGTTTTGCATTTGTCAGTGCTGAGCAACCTAATTTTTCTTTCCTTCCACAATCCCTAGTACCCATGCACAGGACGAGCGGGGCTGAGGCCCCTCACATCTGCTTAAGATGCTCAAACTTTGCTAGGTCATTTTCTGACACTAAAGCTATTACAGAAAGTCAAAGGCTTACATAAAGAGAAAACTAGATGAAGTTAATACACTTTAAAATCTAGGCAGCAACTTACCTTTTGTATCTTATAATGACTTCATAGAACTACGTGACGCAGCCTCTAAAAAACATCGCTGAGGAAAGCTCCAAAGAACAAGACCTTTAATATGTCTTTTGCACTTCATTTGCTCGATTCTACATTTTAATTTCCTAAGCATCTCCTAAATGCATTCAGTAGCATAGTAAGTGTAATTCCTACGAGCTAGCTAAATTACTTCTAGCAAATTTGTATCAGCACTTATATTGTATTAGCATCATTAGAATTTAAACCTTTCATTTCACCACTAATCAAAGACAATTTTTGCAAATAAACGAAATCTTCTAATTTGCCAATGGTATCATCTTACTTTCTTTTTCAATAATCAAGCACGGTCACTATAGCCTCTGTAGGTAATAGAGCAGTTTCTACGTATCGGTAACATTCCCTTTTGTCAAGCAAAATTCATAGGCCTAAGTATCCTCTGCTTGCATCTCTGCAAAGCAGCATTATGTACAATATCCACCAGATATAACACTAGAAAATTCTGCTTCCCTTTGACAGGCAATCCTGAAAACATCTGCTGGTGTAAGCAAATTGGCTGAGGAAACTGCATGCTCCCACTTTAGGGATGTTTTCTCTTCATTTTTCATCTCTCTAGTGCATAGATCCATCATTTGTATTGCTGACACATATTAGAATGGGAATTATAAGACAAAAGTGCTGGAATTATCTGAAAGATGAAAGCACAGTTTTACTGTGTCAAGAGTTTGCAAATGGATAATAGAGGCTCTTTTCTATTTGAAATGGTAAACTGTAGTAAACCCAACACAAGTCTAAATATTTTTAAATGAGACCTTCCGTTGCTTCAGCACAAGAAATCTTAGCCACAGCTAGGATTCACATCTATAAACATACCATCCAAATTGTGTTTAGCTCTTTTTTGAGATACAATATACAATGTCTGCAGGCCATAGCCATAGAAACATAAGTATATTGATTCCCTTTATGCAACCATTTAATGGAAGGAAAAAAGAAATCAAACTAGTGATGAAGAGCTGGTCCATATGTATTAACTCACTGCTGGGTGACCATCAGGCCATGCTTGTGTTCACCAGAAACATGACAGACTGTAGCTAGAAAGCAGTGACTGCCTTTCATAGTGCACAATAGTAGCACTGGGAAAAAGGTGTCAGAGATGAAAATAAAAGAGCTGATATATCCAATATACGGCTGCCAGTTGACTAAGAAAGAAAGAAAGAAAGAAAGAAAGAAAAAGAAACAAAAAGAAAGAAAGCAAACTAGCTTTATCCTGAAGACCAGGTTTTGGAAGATCAAACCTATGGATGCACACACACCTTCTTCCACACATCATTGCAAGAGAAAATAAGATGTCAAGAAAGGCCACACAAAATCAGTCAAGATGCTCACTTTGCCTGGCACCCTGATTGTGACAGCGACAAATCAAGGATGTCTGTGGAGCAGTTCAATAAAAAAACAGTATGTAGCGATGCTTCCCTAGAATAGTCTTTCAGCTGACAATAATTCTTGCTTAAGGATTTGCTGCAGGAAAACAGTCTGGAGATTTAATAACCTTTGATGGGTTTTCCTTCAATGAATGTCGACCTTTGCCAACCCAACATCTTGTACAGAAGAATTCCTTTGAGTAAGTATGTGTCATGGAAAATAAGTGCTGCAGAATTAGGTCACATACATTAGACATATGTACATTAGAACCACCTGCATGAAAATCACATCCTTTCATTTTTATTGAACCTGCTGCCTGTCACCTTTCTTTGATACTTCTTGCTTCTTCCATTGAAAAGGGACAGGAAAAAATTGTTCTTTCCTACATATGAAGAAAACATTGGCTGGTTCAGAATGGGGATATACCTAGAGCAGCATCCAGTCTCCAATGAGGTGACAGAGAAATACAGGAACAAGGCAAACTTATATACTATTATTCTCCCACCTTGCAATTATTTTTCATATGGACGATTTTCTTTGTTTACTCTGAACACAGCTCCCCTGGCTTCATTTTTGAGCCTCTTGAGGCAGTACAGAAAATCATGATGCATTTGAAAGAAAGCATGCATCCTTCTGGCATTAACACTCACCTTTAGGTGAAAGACTTTTTTCCAAACTTGTTGTGAGTACAGTCAATTTGTAATCACCCTTTCCAGGTTGTAGACCTCTGACACAGCCCCCATGTCATCTCTGGCAGGCTGGAGAGTCCCAGCATACACATTTGTTCCATGTATGGAAGCCAGGGTGCTCACCTTGGTCATTTGTAACTGTGAACCTTACTGGAGTTAATAACCACTGAGCAGGGGAGCTTGATGCTGCACAGAATGTTAAAAACTAGATTTACCCAGAGGTGGAGTAACATGGGGGTTTTGTCTGCTTCTGAACTCTGAGGTCTTCATACAACAAACTTTTGTATCTGAGAGGCAGCCATGAGCTCAGAGGCCCCCCATCTTAGTGACAAAGGTAAAACTGCTGAACATGGAGGCTTCTGATGTGCATCATTTTGCATCTGTCTCTACTAAATTTCATGTGTCATTTAATCACTTTGTTATTCATAGTCACATGGTGCTTTTGCAGTTCTTCAAAGTCAATCCTCATCTTTGCTGTTTTGCAGAATTCTGCATATCACCTTCAAATTTTATCTCCTCACTTTTTACCTTCTTTTCTAGATTATTTTATTATGTGGAACAATTAAGTCCCAGCAAAGACCTCTGGAACACACCAGTAGCAACCCCTTTTTGCTCTAAAAAATCATTGTTCTCTTCTATCTTTCCTCCTGATTACTCACACAAGGACCTTCCCTTCTGTGCACAAGCTGCTCAACTGCTTGAAAGGCTTACATTTAAATTCTTCAATATTCTTTAGACATCATCAGATATGCTGAATCCAGACCTCCTTTATTCTTGTCGTGTTTCATTCAGAGGAATCCAATATACTTGTGTGACACAGTTTACCTGTAAACTGTAAAAAAAAAGCTGTAAAATTTATTCCTCACTAGAAAAAAGTTCTTCCTCACACTGTCTGGTTTATGCATCTATCCACTAATTCCCCGTGGTTCTTTAAGAGTGTTATTAGTAACTTGCCCAGTACAAATGCCATGTTTCCAAATTAGTGGCTTAATTTTTCACATTAACTCCCTTCCATTCCTTTGGTACTAAGACAACTGTAGGTGCAATGTTATACATTACAGTGAGAAATGCAGCACTTTCTGCCTGGAGCTTCTTGGGTGCACTTCGGATAAAAACCATCAAGTAATGGGGACTCGTTAATACTGTCTGCTTGTTCCAAGACACTTTTAGTTAAAATTGAGACGTATCTACTGATACATCCTCTGCAAGAAGGGCTATCCAGACTCTTCTTCAGTGGACAGATCCAAAAAGTATGAATATATTTGTTTTTTCTGTCTGTGGCTTATCCTTCTCTGCATGTTTCACACTCCAATCATTGAACTACTCAAACAAACCCCTGACAGCCTTTCCACTCCTGATGTGGTTTTAGGATTTATTAATTGATTTTAATAAATAATTCCCGGGATTGTTTGAATTTGGAAGAGGTGGGGGTTTTTAGACGGAGGTTTTTGGCCTGCCTTGCTACACTTTTGCACTTAATTACAGCAAACAGATCTTCCCATTCACCCTATTTGGGCAAGACTTCAGCTTCTCAAAGGAAGTCTTCTTGTTTTTAATAGCATTCCTTTCAATGGTGTCTATGTATGCTGCCTTCCTGCTGTGCTTTCTCAAATCTTTTTTGATTTGCAGAAAGCATTTGCTTTTTTCCTCTGCTATGGTGCCCTTACCTGGTATTAAAGTTGTGTGCAGAGATCCAATGCCCTTGTAAACATCTTCTTAATAAGTATCCTCGCCTTTGTATAGCCTCCCTTTGCAAAATTTAAAAGCTGTATGGCAATTGTTGTTTCTTTGGGTGTTCTTGCTTCTTTTGATCCTGAAAATGCCGTAAATTCAAGTACATCTTGGTAACAACTACCAAATGGCTCTTCCACAGTAACAGTGACTACATGCTAATATTGCTCCTTCATGAAGTCCCGGGCAATCTACTCCAGCTGAGGCAGAGTGACTGGACTAGACAGTATCCAGAGGTGCCTGCAACTGTTCTGTGATATTATTAAGTAATGTTATTTCATAACAATAATATACCAGAAAATAATGTAATACAGTGTTGTGATTCAGCCATGATGTTGTTAGCTAAGATAAGAACAGTATAATAACTGAAATAAAGCTAAATATAGTACCACTATACTAAAAATTATTGTAATGAAAAGGAGATAACAAAAAAAGAGAAAATAATAAACCCAAGAAAAACAAGTGATACGCAATACCTTTGCTTACCACCCACTGACCAATGCCCATTGAGTCCCTGAGCAGCCATTGGTCCCACTTGACTAACTCCCCCCAGCTGGCATTACATCTCTGCCTCTTCTTGGTCTTGCACAATGTGCCAGGAGCCTTTTGGACAGCACAGCCAGAGAGATCCTGATACTCAGCTTCCTACTGAACATAGGTCACAAGTACCAACATCTCTCCCGTGTTTCCTGGAAGTTGATTCAGGTGCACTTTGAAGTCCACTTGGTAAGCAAGCCATTGCTATGAGCTGAGTTATTTATATGGGTGATGACCAAACTTGCCACTGCTACAGCTTTTCCTCCCTTCCATGGGTATCCCTGCCTCCAGAGGGTTAACCTTATGCAAGCAGCTTGATTCTGAAATAGAAGACCTGGGGGAGGGAAGGGAGTGATGGCAGCTGCTTCATTCTGATTAGTAAGGGAAATACAGCAATATCAGGGCACCCCTGGGAAAAGATTCAACTTCTTGTGGTTTCCACCTTAAGGTAGAAATATTTCGGTATTAAGTTACTCCTGAAAGATTTACTTAAGGACTTAATATAGGACTGAATTCCTCAAATTAAAGAGCAGGGGATTAATTTTAAGGTATATCTCTGATGCAGGAGAATATGTTTTTATAGAAGCCAGTAGGCCAGCTAGTAGGCCACACTTGGGCTATACTGGAAATGAAATGCTGTCCTAATTGACATTAAAACTCCATGGCAAAAAAAGGGAAGGTTTTAGGACTGAAGGTTTCTGAAAGGCTGCAAGGAGGCTTCTTGAAGAGGTAAAGAGGTAAAGAGGAAGAGATAAAAGGAATCAAGGGAAAAGGGTGGATTTTTTTCATTTTAATAGCACAAGATGACTAACTCAGACATGTTTAGTACTTGTCAGACTGTGACTGGAAGGGCTCAGAAGGTGGGCAGAGATCTCTCCCGGTGGCATCATTAATCAATAGATAAAGACAGGCTGAACAGCAAAGCACACAGATCAACACTAATACCTGAACTGGCAGAGACAAGGAATTGTCTTGCGGGAATTATGGTTTGTTCATAGCAATGACGCCTGCTTATACTTGGAAAAGTTATAATAAAATGCGGCCAGCAATAGAATGAGGTGGATTGTTGCTAACACAGCTATGAAAGCAGATGCTTGTTTCTCTCACAGGAACTACGTTGGTAAAGCTGGGTTTGGTGCAACCTTGGATACTGTCAGTCAAAATAGTGCTGGGAGAGAATGAGGCCTTACATGCCCAGATTCATTCATTAGGAGGACGAATCAGGTCCTTTGAAGGTTGTCTTGGGTTTGACCATCCATTTGCTGCATGGGTAAAATTCAGCCCCCAGGAGGACAAGACCCAAGGTGTGTAAATTGTTGAGGGTGACCTTTTAAATCAAGAAACAAAGGAAAGAACAGTTTTGTTAACAGATTTCATCCAGTTGTAGAAAGGATATCAAAGAAAGTCTGTAACAGATAGACAGGATTGGGTACACCAGAGGAATACAGTGAGCAAAGAAATATCCTCAGCTTCTGAGACAGAGGAAGACTGTCAACAGGATCATCAGCCTACCATGCCCACTGAAAGCTATCCCCAGGATCTCCTCAAACAGAAATTAGGAGGTTCTGACAGCAATTACCAATGACTCTGTGTATTTAAGATTCGAGATGAACAGTAAACACTAGAAGTATTTATAGTAGAAAAAAATGTTAACCTTAGACGTTATTTCTGGAAAAACCCCCACTGGGAAATCTCACAAATTGATATTTCTAGGAAGAGCAGGAGTCTGTGAAACAGCTATTTTAAGACATACATGGTAAAATTAGACAAATGAAATGATACATGCCCAGAGATGTTCTCAAATGTCAGAAATGTTCCCAGATAATCTATAGTGCTAAATGGTTAAAAGAATCTGGTACTGGGAGTGCCAGCCTGGGGTCTTCTGATTTCCGTGCATATTTTGGAAGTTATTTGGGTCATTCCAATACGTTATTTGAAAAAGAGAGGGTCATTAAGACTGAAGCAGTCAAAATTTTGCAATGTGCATTGGGCCTTTCAGTTCAATGAGAGAGGATGGTTCAGCACACTTACCAGTATAGCCAGAACTATGGGAATTGTCATAGGTCTGGGAAGTGAGCTGAAAAATAGGAATGACTAAAACCTATTAGTGCAGACTCATCTTCTCAGGTAATCCAAAATTTCAGGACAAGAGTTGAGGCACAATCTGGATGAGAAACAGCAGATTTCTGAGTAAACAAAAGAGTTTACAAGAAAACAGACAGATCCAAATTGAGGGAGAGGCTCCTTGGCTGCCAAACCAATTTAGGGTGGCTCCCAAAGAAGGGAAAATATATTGAAAAATACACTAACAATTGCCTACCATGCAAAGGCACCAACACTGATTGTAATGAACTGAGCACTCCTATTTTTAATATAAGTATCTTGTCCATGGAGTAGATTACAAGGAGATTTTACAAAACCACTGCCACTTGGCAAGCATGCATACTGATTCAGCAGTTACAGGACTTGAAATGTTTCCCATTAAAGGCAAAAGAGAGAACACCTACTTATAGATGGTCAGGAGAAGAAAGATTTTGCCAAAGCAATTGCTTTTTCAGGAGATATTACTAAATTGTACCTTGAATCCATGATGATGAATGAATTAGCCAGTGAGTCCCTATTCCCCTTTCCCTCAGTGCAACAAACATGCAGAGAACACCATCAGGGCTATAAACTTGTTTGATTCCACTGCTGCAGAGAAAACAAGATTATCAGAATACTGATAGATAATATTCCAGTTAATATAAAGGCTGCCTGTTCGTACTTTGTTTCTGGTGATGCACAAACAGTTGTCTATTGGCATAGGGTGCTGCTCAAAGTCTAGTTAAAGAATAATTTGCCTGAGCCAAGGTAACCTGTGGAGCTGGCGTGAGCAAAGCATTGCAGAAGTACGAGCAAAATGCGCATGAAGGAAAATGATGGCTGGTCTTACAACCCACCCATCTTTTGCTCTTCAGTCTCAAAGACCAGGCATTTTATTAATGTAACCTTCATTTTGACTCCAGAGCAAGTCTGGAACTGACACTTTGATGTCTCATCTTTGTGACTGCACCTCTGTCAGGTGATGCAGTGATATTTCACTGAGCAGGGTATGTGCACAAACCCAAGTTTACTGGCTGCAAATGGCTTTCTTATATAAATTATTGTAAAACTCCCAAAATAAGCTGAATGAACAGCCTGAGTTATTTTAGAGTGCATCTGACTGAGGAGCTGGACTACCTATGCTAAACCAAATTTTTGTCTACTGAAATTCACTTGCACATTTTTTTGTTTTAAGACTGGTTGTTCTTGGCAACTTATTAGCAAAAACAACAAAAAGCCTTCAGAAAATGGTTTAAAGACTTTGATCCAAGCAGTCAGCAAGCTAAAACTACAGATGTCTAGTGTGTGCATGGATGAATAGGAAAGGTTCTTTTTTTAAGGCAAAATTACTTACCTATAGAGGAACAGAGATTCTTGGAAGTGAATCAATATACATTCGTTTCTGATACACATGAAAATCAGGGCTTCATCAGTGAGAAAATGAAAGTGAGTAAAAGGTAAGGTTATTAATTTTTAAATAAGTTAAGGCTGTTGTCTCGTTATGATTGTATGCCAGAAGAAAGTAATGTTCGAGGCACTTTGTAGGTCTTGCCTTTCCAGCCTACCTGTGGAAGAAACTTCTACTAAGCAGCTGTCTTCATAAAGGTACAGAAAATAAGTCTGGAAAATACCAAGAAACAGCTAAAATATATCTATTTAGGGAAATATCCATAAGAGATTCCACTTACAGTGCTTCCTTCCCACACTCTGGTATATTGGTAACCGCACTACCTATCCGAAGTGTTCAGGAAGATGAAGATTGCAAAATACAGACATGTTAGTTAAGGCACAGCAATACGGATTCTCAAATGCAGTATTTTCTTTTCAACTGGATGTGTCTCTGGTTACTAACTATGGGTAAATTACGTAGCACCTAAAATAGTCCCTCCAGTACCATCCTATTGCAAGTAATGGTTGTACTGTGCCCAGCACATCAAGGCTTGAGGACAATGTCACAAAGTGCAGCAAGTCCATTCCGTGCTTGCTCTCTTTCCTTGCCGGGTGCTAATGAAGAGTGATGGGCTTTGCTGGGTTTATTGTGGGTGAGAGATGATATGCCAAGAATGATCTGAGAGGTGACAAGTCCCCGACCGTCAGAAGGGACAGAGCCTTCAAGTCAGTACTTTGTAGCAGTGTCAGACTGGATCCCAGGAGTGCTGCAGCCCCTGAACTGAATAGCCCAGCAGAGCTGGAGTGCTTCAAACAAACTAGAGAGTGGCAGTTAAATTTTAAAGGGCCAAAATGTAGATGGTGGACTTCTTAATACAGTGCTACTTGCATTTCAGATCTCCAGTTCAATAATACCTCCATGTAGACAGAGAAAAAAAATCTGGAAAACAAGTCTGAGCAAAGAACTGAAGGCACAGTTGTAATTTCAGGAGGCATATTTTAGTGTATCTGCAGTTGTATGAACCACAAAAACAAGCATACACAAAGACTGCACTAAGAAGCACTTGAACACCCTCTACAGGAACCAGAAATGAAAAAAAAAATAATTTATACCTGTAGTTAATTCTGAAAAATATAACAAAAATACTAAAATTATTTTAGATTACTCAACTAATCTCAGAACTCTCATTTTCCTGACCAGGTCGATAAGTATGTTATATCCTAGAAGCTATTACATGTTTTGTGTATGACTCAGAAAAGATGTTGACTTAAAGGTTACAAACCTTCCTCACCTTGTCATTTGTCACTGTACATTTCTTCCTTTGCGGTTTTAGGAGTGGATTTTTACCTATCACTCCCAAAGAACTTTATCATATTAATTTTTGAAAGTAAATTTAGTCCAAGCTGTCCATGCTATGTCTAGAAGTCAAATGTGCCTCTTGGTCAGCGTCTACTAACAACATTGGCAATAAGTAGATACAGTTTCTCTGTAAAATTCTAAGCCCTAATTTATGTAGCAAGTGCTGGGGAGGATTTACTCCTATTGTGACTCAGCATTTATGAAAGCATTGTTTTCACCAAGGTGTCTTCCTCCTGTCACAGAGAAAGAGAGAACAAGAGCAGATGGTCATGAGATCATGCAGATTTCACAGACAAACCACCAGCACACTGAGGGCTTCTTCTGGCATGGGGTAAAGTTCTGAATGCCTTCTTCCATGGAAGGAGCTTACAAGCCTCAGACAAAGGCAGCACAACTCAGGAGCACCCACGGACACAACAGACCATACGCCTAGTCCATGGGAGAGTGGGAACAACTGTCCTCAGGGATTTCTACTTGGTTGTGATGAAGGAGCGGTGCGGGATTTGGGAGCTCTAAAGCAATAAGTCAGGATGCAAGGCACACACAGTCAAGCAATACACGTTTTATTTCCACTTCCCCTTCCAGGCTTAATATGTCTGCTCTCCTTACTCACAGACACTGCGGGCAAAGCCAGGAATCTCACAGGCAGTCTCCTGAGAAAGCTCTGCAGTAGCCACACAAGCCTGTGACTGCAGTCTGGTACACTGAGTGCCCAAGGGGAGCCGGCCCAGGGCACTTCAGCAGGAGACAGGCAGTATCAAGAGAACCTTTGATGGCCACAGCCCCACAGATCTTACTGTATCCCTGGTCCATGGCACAGTGAGGCTCCCAAAAGAAAGATGCATGCTTCCCTGTGTGCCCAAGTGGGACTTGCAAGAGAAGTCAGACACCTGCGCACTCAACCCACATTCCAGGGGAAATCATCAAGGTAAAATCAGAGTTTAATTGCTGTTGTTTGGGTTTTCTATCTCCATCTGTTCTCTAAATCTGGCCATGTGCTGCAATGCTCTGTGCCCTCAAGGCCTATCTATCTGTGCTGTCTCTGTCAAGATGCTGGGAGGGTGATGACACACGTTCAAGCCAGGACAGGCTGTGGCTGCAAATAGCAGCTACTCAAGCATAAAATCTCTTCAGGCACATACCTGTTGTGAGGTAAATTTGAGGCCCTTGGCAGTGGGGCAGCACTGAGGCAGAAGATGCCATTGAGGGGTGGTGCAAGGTATGAGCAAGGCCAGCTATGCCTGCTGTGTCCTGCTGGGAAAGTCAGTCTTTGACAGCAGAAGAGAGGAGCTAAGCTATCCTGGTGTGTGACAGCACTGGGACAGCACTGCTGGAACGATACAGGATTTGGTCTGGGGTACTGCTGACAGTGTGGTACCACTGTAAATACAGGCAGATGCCAGCACATGCAGCCACAGTGCCCACAAGCTTAAATACTTCACAAAAAATTGGATAATTTGTTAGCTACAAGCCTCCTGGCCCTTCTTGTAGCTGACTTTATTAGCTTCTCCTAACAGATTCCATGTAATTCAAGACATGGGATGGCAAAGCCTCTATTAGCCAGAGCTGTTCACAGTGGTGAAGCTTTAGTTCATCTTTGAAAAGGTCAGACTTCTCACTTGTGTGTTTGGAAAAAGGAGCGACTATGTTATAGAAATACTAAAAATACCTAAAAACTGACTCGGAATTACTTCTCAAAGAGGTGTCAATCTGCTTGCTAAGTGAATTGGTCGTGTATGAATAGGGAGACCAGAATTTCAGGCATGCTGGTTCTTGCAGTCTCTTAATGGATGCCTATTTGTCATATAATTTTGCCATTTGCTATTTGATTAAGGGGTTTTTAACCTTTCCAGTAATCTACTGAATTATGTGTGATCTGTGGGTGTGAGCATTCTTTGATCTCCGTTTATATCTACAGAGTTAGCAAAAGTCCCTGCCAGTTCCTGTTAAAGGTAGAAAGCAAGTTGTTACGTGTAGAGCGGTTCATATGACACTTTGCAATCATCTGGACTAAAACAGTACATTTTTTTACTGAAGTGGCTTTAGGATTAAAATTCTTCAACGAAGCCTTTTTCAGCCTGAACTCAAAATTTGCTTTTATATACACCTGTATTCTCTCTCTCTTCAATATATGTCGAAAGAGAGACCAGGGAGTCTTGTTCTTTCATATGGTTGAAGCATGTGGGCTATTTTTAGGGACACCACAGTATCACTGCAGGATGGCAAAGCACTGCCATCTTTGTGGTGCTTATGTTGCATAAAGAATGTTCAGAGAGGTGCACACGCAGTTCTAGCTGCAAGGTCTGCAGCGGATGGCTTACATCCAGTCTGATGCTGAAAGTTATTTTTTGGAAGAAACAAAAAAACACCACAAGAGAGAGAAGGGAGGAGGTGAAAACTCTCTGAGTGACAATCAGACCAGGAAGAGCAGTGGTGGAGACCCAGATGAGCATCTTTGTCTGGCTGCCCCTTAGGTGCAAGCACTGCATGTATATCACCAGACAATATTCATTGAGTATTTAAATTATTTCTATCTACTTTATTACAAGATATGTTTTGGTTTTATTTAATTCAAACTAAAAGTCTACAAAATGACAAATAAGGAAAAAGGCAACATAAGGTGTCAGACTCACGCCAGTGGTAGTTGTCTCCTGTGAAAATACATTATAACAATATCTCGGTTTGCAGGTACAAAACCATGAAAAGAGCATGAAAAATGACAGGAGCATGAGCCCAACAAGGGAAAACCATCACTTCAGAAGCTCTGAAATCTGCTACCACTACCACAACAGCTGTGGTGAGAGGTTGCAGAGCTGGGAGTAAAAGGCAGGCTGCAGGGCTGCAAATAGCAGGCCCTGAGCATTACCAGGGTGGTGGTATTGAGGTATTGAAGGTGCAGAGCAACACCCATCCTGGAAGCTGGGCAGAAAAGCATCATGTCCAGGGCACAGACACCTGCTACAGCAATGCCACCTCTTTCCCATGCCACCCAGGCAGCTGCTGGCTGCTGAAACAAATCTCAGCATCAAAGCAGTGAGTCACAGACAGATGTTTTCAGTTCAAGGTTGCCAACAGGGAATGAGATCCTGAAGGAAATCAAAATGATAAAAACTGTGATTAACCTTCAGGCATGCTGCAAAATCCTCCTCCTTCTTTCAACATTCCTGCTAGAAAAGCTAGAAAATCCCAGTTCCACTGAGGGCATTTGGGGCTTTGGATGACACATGCTGTAGGAAACCTTGTGACAGGTATGGATTTTGACAGAGCAATATAATAAAAAATCTGTTAGGCGGAGTGGGTAGACAAAAAAGAGTTGGTCCAGACTTTAGAAAGCAACATCACCCTCGTAACAAAAACCACTACTTTAAAAAGTAGCTCTTTTTACCTAACAGCTCCTTTTCTTGGGTCTTTGTATGTTCCATCTGAAAGTAAAAGGTATCAGCTTTTCTTCAAACAACTGAGTGTGGAAAATCACATTTCTTTGTAACCAGAGACATCTGTCCTGCAGGAAAAACCAACTGACATTAGGTGGTAAAGACTCTAAAACTACAGTGACAAATAGAGAAGACAAACTGAACTGCACCAGCTACATGTGAAAGGATACCACAAAACCCCTGATTTCTTCCTTACATGTGAACTGGGATGCCTCAGTACACACAGGCTCCATTCTGCTCTTAGAGAATGTCTGTTACTACAGGGCTGCTCTCCTGAGGGCCCAGGAGTATGGAAAAATTATACTAATATCATTCATCTTTTATATTTCACGGTAACTAGCACGTTCCATATAACAATAATAAGGCATAAAACAGGTGTAAAAAAATACTAAAGCCATGAACATCTGTAGAAAACATTCCATACTGTAAAGTCAAGACTGTGTGAAAAATCATAGCCACTGGCAAAAGTTGGCAGAACAGGATGCAAACCTGAGTCTTGACACATACCTATTTCAGTCCTTTACATAAGCAGTCATTAAAATAAAATCATAAAAATAAGATACATGGAGAGAAAGGAGCCATCTCAGTAATGAGACACTGGCGCCATCTAGAAGAGGAATAAAACACACACTAAAAAAAAAGCTAAGCGGAGTGTAAAAAGCAGCTCAGCCTAGTTTACAGAGTGTAAATTTCGCATCCACAGTATTTTTGTGAATTACTAGGGCACATTTCAGTGAAAAGTGTTCTCCACTTTTCCAACCCTCAGTGATTCTAGAAATACTTAAGAGTGTTTTAATCCTGTTTTTACACATATTTTTCATATGACTTAGTCCCCGGATGTGTCTCCCTCATGAAGTAGGAATTTTCAGGGCTGACTTAGGCAGCTGCTGCTCCCGCTTTTCCTGTCACTGGGAGGGCCACAGCAAGGCATTGTGCATGGCTGACAGAAGCACTGTGAATTGCAGTGAATTGTGTGACTGTGGCTTAGGGGAGGAATGATGGGGTTTTTCTTTCTTTGCCACATGCAGTAGACCATGTAGGGCAGATGAGGAACCATTTCCAAATGGGAGAGCAAAGGCGGGAAACAGTATTGTTTTTGGTGGCATGTTGAGAAGTAACTCTTTGTGCTGCCCTTACTGCAGTCTGGCTTTCACAAACATTTTGGACATCATTGAACCCTGTATTTTGACACAACAGTCACCTCTCAGGTGTACAATGGATATGTGGAGTCTCTTCCCATTATTTAGGAGAGAGATGTTACATGACATTCGCGCAACAAGGAGATACAGCAGCTGCAGCTTGTCCTGTCTGCTAACAAAGTGAAATAGGAGAGAGACCAGATCACATGAGCCACAGCACAGCTCAAACTAGCCTGATCACCAGGAACCAGAGGATCAGCTACCCAGGATATCCCATTAGCTGGGAATTCCCATCTGCAACTGCCATGTCTTGAAAGCATCTACCTGAGCTGTGTTTCTACAGACACATGTCTAATTTTGCAATCCTCTCTTCTTCTTCATGTTGTGCTAAAGACAGAAGAACTGACTGTTCTTCTTAGCTTGACTTTCAATAAAGAAACTATGCTGTCCTTTCACTTTTAGAGGACAAATCAAGGGCATGAAGCTTTAGCAAATGCCTTCTTTCAGGTTTAAATTCCACCTGAAATCCGCTTGTGTTCAAACGACTTTGGGTTTGATTCTGTTTCTTTTGTGTGCTTGAGTCAACAAATTTCTTTACTGTGTAAAAAGACTGTAGTGTGTTTCCACGAGACTAGAAAGGCGATGATTTCTGAGTTCAAAACCTGCCTGCACATCCATGTTGCTCAGAGAATATCAGTTCAATCCAAAAAATTGGCTAAAAATAAAAAGGAGAAAGAAAACATAAAAGTTTTATAATCTGTGGTTCCAGTACAGAACATTTAGACAAGATGGCACTAAACAAGGAGAGGGTCTAAATGCCTATTTACCAGAAGGCTTATATGTGATTTATGTGCCTCGTGCATTCATTCACTCAGCAAAACCCAGGGCAGAAGCCTTTAACGAGGTCATATTACAGGGTCATGTAGGTTCACAGAGTTAGCTACTAGAAACACCAGGGACAGTTTTACCAGCAACCAGGGAGTAGCTGAGTGAAAATATGCAAGTATGATGCATCTTTCCCTGTGGTTGCCAAATTACTGGCTTGATGAGGCTGTGGTTTTGAGCTGCATGCTGCTGACCCTGTCAGCTGGTCACTGCTGCAGTGCAGACAGGGCAGCTTGAGAGGACAAGGTGGCTGAGACCTTACTTGAGGTGTTGTAAGGGAGGTATTAACCATCTGTCTTTGAAACAGCAGCTCTCATGAGATGTGTAAGGTTGCTGGGAGCTTTCAAGATACTGGTGTAGCAATGCCATAATGCCAAAGATATAAATTAACTGATGTTTGACCAGTGGGGAACAGCAACAAAATACACTGAAAATTAGATGATTTGGGCTTTAAAAGGCAATGGCTGAGGAATGCTTTTGGAGATGCCCCCTAAGCTCATTGCCTCTACAAAAAAAAGCAGCTTGTGAGCATGAAAAACACAATAAGCTAATATAAAATTATTCTTTGTGATTTTCTTTTAATATATTGTAACAATTATAAACATTAACTCTACCTCCTGATTTCTGTTTAACTAAGCTTCTAACTTCAGTGCTACACTCTTAGAATGAGTTATCTAAAACATTACTAGCTAAAATAAGTGTTTTGTTGGCACTATGTCCAAACTCAATCTAATCAGATGGAGTTCTGTCTGTTTGATTCCAAGAGCACTGAGATTAAATTAAAATCTAAAATTGGACTCCAGACTTTCTGGTGTCTGAATTTTCAAAACATTCAGGCTTGGTTCGAGATGTCGATATGGAAAACCTGAAATGTAGGAAAGTTGGCAGTTGTATTTGATTCTACCTCTGAGCTTTGAAGGCTGGCATGCTCTTTTCCCCTGTGGTAAGCATGAAGTAATAGCAGTCATGACAGGACACGAAGTCCATAGGGCCAACATTTTAATGAGGTCAGGCTTTTCTTTGGATGAGAAACGTACAAGCAAAGCCAAAATCTGACAAGAAAAACTACTGCAAGTGGAAGATAATTTATCTGAACCAGAGTCTCAACACAGTGCTGGAGCTGACCTATGCACTGCAGGATATGCTACATTTCAGATAGAGCTTCAAACAGGAGCCAACATGGTTACTTAATGCCAAGACAACTCTTTAAAGAAGATTCTTGTAAAGAGCTATTCCTAGGAGACCCTTCCACTGTACTGAGGTAGCTGAGGAAGAAAAGTTCCCTGATGTGGCTCAGGGGAATGAAAGCCCAGACTGAGGCAGCTGGAGAAATGAAGGGGGCCAAGAAGAAGGGAGACCTGGAGCAGGAACATCTGAACTAGCAGAAATTGTAAGACAACTGATGAATGAGGTAAGGGAAGGAGAAGTAAGCTGTGCAGTTCAGTTGGCAGAAAGATGCTGTGGAGAAGGAAACTCTGCCTGAGCAGATCATCTACACCAGACCACTCACAAGGGCTCACAATGTGCATTTTTCTGGGCTTGTCCTGAACACTGTGAGGTGATCTGAACATCATGTATCAACACAGAGCTACAGCCAAAGGCAAAGAGAACTCCCTCAATCTACACATAATGCACTGAAGTAAAAATTAAGAGTTTTTTTGAATTGTTACTCAGGGTATCAGTTCTCAACAGACAAATAGGAGTTGTGTTATCCCCTCATTTTAGAGGACTTTGGAAAAAAGCTATAATTTGCAAAGCATTGAGATACTGAAGCAATATGTATCATGGCAAATCACACAGGGAAATTAACCATTGTTTGGAGAAAAGCAGCAAAACAATTTCTGTAAACAAGGTTTATGGACCAGCTTTTTTTTCACCTAAATAAATGCTCATTTAAAGTGCATGTTACAAGCACTTATTCACCTTAGGCTCTCCTCTGCAGAAAGGTGAGAAAGAAATGCTTCCAGAAAGTAACTGGAATTCTACATGGAACTGAAAAACTCTGAGGAAGCACTAATGTCTCTCCACTGACTCCAGAGGGAGCTTTGGACAACTGTCCTCTAACTCCAGCGCCAGTAAACCAGGCCAAAGGCTGAAGGCTAAAGCAGGATAAAACAAACTACTGAGGAGCAGCTCTTGAACAATCGGCACTCTTCCTCTTTGTGCAGATCAAGGCAGAAATTCTTTGGAGGAAAAGTAGCCAGGGAAGCAACTAAAGACTATATTATAACTTGTCTGTACAAACGGGAAAAATCAAGGTTGCCTGAGCATTTTTCATGGTATTTCCTAACTTTTGAGAATTTGGGTCCAAAGTCTTCATGCTCTTTTAGCACAGCTTGGTGTGCCAGATGTGCAGATAACTCTCGTGTTCAGGGTGTCTCTGTTGCTAGATCTAAATACATTAGTCTCATCTTATTGGCCCAAATGGTAACCAAAGACCAGTAATAATACTTGGCCATTTTTCTTTTTGTTACCTTTCAATTTTCAGCTTTCAGTTGGACACAGGATTCTTTTAAACTTCAGAATTGCTCAATGAACGTGGTTTTAGATCATGCAGTCTCTTATTGTAAACACAACATGCTTATATATATGCAGAGGTATATTATAATACACGGTATATTTAGGAGTAGCATTAGGTAATCAAAACATACCTCAGTGAAAAGGATTTTTTTGCGGAAATAACAATATCTCAGTAATAACTGGGTTCTGATTTTCCTTTAGTTTGTGTGGAGAGGAAGAGGTGTGGCTTTGACAGCCCTCTTGCTCCCTGTTCTGCACCTGTGTTAAAGGCAACTCAGATACTCCCTTTGTGTGGCTGAAAAAGAGGTTACAAACAAGTCCCCTGATTCAAGTACAGCTGTTTCCAGAAAGGATGTAGAGTTCATCTCTAAAACGTGGTGTTGAGCAGCTTCAAAGGGAGCTTTCCCAGGAGCCACGGAAAAGTTCAGTCTGCAGCAAAATGCCTTTGGCCAGAACTGCCACTGAGGTGTCACTTCTCATCTTCTCCTTTTCCTGCAGCTCTGGGTGGAGAAGCCACACCACAGCATATCTGGAACATACACAATTGTATATGGAAACATTATTTATAGAGTATAATTATATATCACTGACTTTGGGTTGAACTGCATACAGCATAATTCTTCCTATAGTTCTCCCTACTAAGGGAATTAGCTGCTGCAATGACTTACACAGTTCAGTATGAATATTTGAGTTAACCTTTGGTTACTAATATTATTTTAGGAAAACAGCCATGTTATACCAAGCTATGTTGGTGAAGTTTCACTGGAATAAAAGATATTTTAGGAGAGATGATTTTGTTTCCATTTCCAACACCTCCCATCATATATAAGCAAACAGAGTGACAAGTTACAGGTATTGACACACGACAATACCCAGAGATTGGTATAGCAAACAGTGCTGTGCTTCACAAAGCAAATACAGCATGACACGGTGTCATGCAATCTATCTGTCCTGCTCTTTCTTGTGCTCTTCCAGGAACACAATGGGAATTCTCAAATTACAGACAATCTAGAATACAATCTAGAACCAATTACAGACTTGAAAATGTAGTAAAATTAAGGCTGCCCTCTTCCTTTATTTACTTTCTGAATCTCTGTCCCTCCATGGTCTGTCAGAATTTTTCTCCATGGTCTAATTACTGGCTAATTTGTAGCCAGGGGTCAAACTTCTAAACCATTTTGCTCCAACTCAGTAATTTCTTCCTCTGCAGTAGCTCTAAGTGTTGGCACTGCTCTCTTGTTTTCAGTTGTTTCAGAATGAATATCTTATTACATCCATGATCTGATTCAATTTATATAGCATTGGCTATGGTCACAGGAAATGTTCAATGTGTCTTTTGATTCTAAGTGGCAATTCCTATCCAAACACTATCTTGCTGTGAATTCCAAGAAAGCTGAAAGACACTAGAGTAATATTAAAAATTAAAATTTAGTAGTAAGGTGGCACTATTACTGAATTAGAATTCCTACTAGAGCCAAATTGTACACAAGTTACAATCTGTGTAGTAAGTGAGCAGGCATATCTAAGGCAGTGTATCTCACCTATTTCAGACATTAAAAAAGGAATCAGGGCACAACACCACTGTCCCTCTCTAGTGGCTCAGAACCAGCTCAGGCACAGACATTGACACAACACTGTTCAATTTTACCAGAGGAATCCTACACAAAAGATTTAGCTTAAAAATCAGTATATTAAAAGTTTATACCCTAATGAAAATATGAGCTTGTTTGTGCCTATACAACCTGCTGAGAGCAAAGATAGAGTGTGGCTGCAGAACCCAAGGGACGGGAACTGGTTGCTGTCAGCAGAACTGCCCCTGACTGCAAGGACACAATGAGCTCCCTCTTTTCTCCTACATGCCACAGCTGCTTGGATCCCACGAGTCGCACCTTTCCATCCCTCCCTGTCTGCCTGTTCAGAAGCACAGGTGCTGGGCCTAGCATCTTGGGCATAAATGCCATCAAAACCAATGTCTCTAACTAAGTTTCACTGGCATGTGGCCTGTGAGACCAGAGATGACAAAATACCGTGTATCCAATATACTTTGCTATGGACAACTGCAAAAACATCATGTGATTCTCCCTGAGAGAGAACAGATTGACAACAAAATTGAAAGCAACAGCTTCCTGATTCTTTGGTTCACTTTCAACACATCTAAAATTAGTCTGCAGACTGTCTTAATTTGCAGTAATTCACCAGTGTCAGCTGTATATTGCAGGACTGGGACACAATTCTGCCACTCCGTGAAAGGAAACTTCCAGCACGAACAGGAGTTGATTTGGGAGGTTTTCTCCATAGTCTTCCCACTATCTTAAACAGGCTAATCCACACCAACTCTTTCTCCAAATTTTGCCTTAGGCTTTCTTTTCCAACACAGATGTAAATTTTGAGATCAGAAACTCATTCATCACACTATCTCCCTTGGTTCACTGCAAGTCTGGGTGTCCATCAGTCCAAGCACAATGATCTGCCTTACAATTTGTGGTTCAAAACATAAAAGATTGTGATGATTAAAGTAATCACAATCTATGAAAATGTCAGGAAAAAAAATTGTTTATTTCCATTTTTGGAAAAAGCCAAGTTTTTAAGTTTAAAAATACTGTAAGTACTCCTAGAAAAGAACAACAGGAAAAAGATAGTTTAGGCTTCAACGTTCAGCAGCACTTTATTGGACGACTGTGTTGATCCCACCAACCCCAGTCACCATCCCCGGAGGTATTTAAAAAATGTGTAGCTGCGGCACATGGGGCCATAGTTTAGTGATGGACTTGGCAGTCCTGGGTTAGTGGCTGGAATCAATGTTCTCAGAGGTCTTTTCCAGCTTAAATGATTCTTTGACTCTATGCTACTCAGCAAATTAACCAGTCCACTCCCATATTGGATTATGAATTTTTAAGAAATAAGTTTCATGGTTCTACATGTCATGAGGACTAAAAAATATTAATTTTGAATGTTATTTTTCTCTTTGAATTGCCTCAAGATGTAATAAAGTGGGAATTTCAAAATACCTAATTTTCACAGCCAAGATGAGGTAAAGACTGTTCTGTGGTAAAATGTTAAAAGCTTTACGGGGTTAAGGGCTTTACCCAGTGGTTAGTATAAATCATGCATGCTAGATGCATCATGATCTCCTCCTTACAAAGTGGACAGTCTCTCTTACAGCGAGATCCCAGTCTGAGTTAGAGCCCAAGCCCCAGAGCAGAGGTACCGGTCTGCCTATTTTAGGGGCTGTGGGTAGCTCACCCCATGCTTCGCCAAGGAGCAGCTCCCACGGCCAGGGTCACATGGATCCCTCTACAAGCAGGATATCCAGGCAAGGGCTCGTGATAAGTCTTCCAGGATTGACCAGAAGAGCTTCAGCACCCAGTGTTTGAATTTGCAGAGAGGGTTTTTCTTCAGACAGCAACAGGTTTCTGCACAGGGCAGAGCAAGCCCGGGACTTCTTCCAATCTCATACAAATAACGAAACTGAAACAAATGCATTTGTGCAAAAGGAGTTTTCATTTCAGATAACTGGCATTTTGTGATGACAGTCACTTTGGTGAAAAGTTCTTGGCCATTTCTAATCTTTGTAGAAAACTTTATTGAATGTTTTTTGCTTTTGGTTTGCATCTCATTCTGTCTCTTGTGCATATGCACTTGTAAAACATTAAGCTCAGAGGCCACAATCTCATTTGAGGCTTCTGCATGTGAGCAAATGTAACACTAATTGTGGTGCACCCACAGTGTGTGTCATTATCTGGCACAGAAATAGCAGCCCTGCTTCTGAGTTCAAGGAGTTCAGGTTAAAACTTTGAGATTATAGACCACTTTTCCTGGAATTTTGCATACTTTTCTTAAAAACACCCTGAAAAGCTTATTCTGAGGCAGAGATCCAAGGTCAAAGGGACTCTGTTTTCAGTCTGTTTGCATATTTGCACAAGTTTAGAAAGCTCTTATCAGTTCATTAAAAGGGGGTAAAGCAAAGAAAAACAAACTAGGGTTAATTTAAAAAGTGCCAGAGAAATCAGAGAACTTGCTTCATGAATTGCACAATTAATAGATAAATCAGACTTCTTGATTTGGGTCCCCTCCTTTCATGTGCACCCATGTGCTCATCCTAGAGTAGCCCAAATTCCCCCCAAGTCCTCTTGGGCTCCTCCAAGTATCGCAAAAAAAATTATACACTGGGGCCAAAGCAGTGTCATGACCTAGGTCTACTTGCTTGTCCATCAGCAGAGCCCTTTGTTCAGCTCTCTCCTCTTCCTATCTGTCAGAATTCACAGATCTGGTAGGAGTGTAATTATTTTGGAAACCTCTCTCCCTCTGTTTCATTCGGTTGAAACAGGACAAGAAATGTAAAAGTCATTTGCTGAGGGGATGGCAGGGGGAGAGGTCAGAAACTACAGTGATCATGTGGACCTTATTTTTTTTAGAAATGTTGGTTTAAAAATCCAGGAAAAAATTAGACAGTGAGGAACTCCCACAAAATCGGAAGAAAGAGAAATAGTACTAGGATTATTATTAGCATGACAAGAATAGATATCAAGAATTAGACCTTCAGGTTTAAGAATTTTCAGAAGGCAATTTGCATTTAAAGTAACCTAGTACATACTGAAACTAAAAATATCCAATGTCTTTTTTATTTTTGATGTCAATGTTCTAAAGAGAGGTCAAGATTTTTTTTACTTATGTTGTTTAATATCATAATTGCAATTTAAATGTCCAGAAAATTTATCCATTTAAAACTAAACCTGCATGTTCAAAGATTACGTTCAGCTTTTCCTGATGGAGCCAGAGAACAGATATTTTTAATTCTTTGTACAGATCAGAATTTAAAAAAAAGTGTGAGTTAAAGTTATTTGTTCTGATGAAAATCAACTGAAAGCATCAGATATCATTTGTAGTTCACTAGTGTCACACACACTGCCAAATAGACAACCTCAAGTTCTAATTATCCAAAAATTTTCCAAAAATTTTCCAAAAGTTCAGTACTTTTCAGCAGGTTATTGTGCCAGTGCCTTGTAAACAGCCATGTTCCCATGAAGCCCAGCAGCCGGTGATCGAACAAGGATTTCTGTGCCGGTCGCCATCCCAAGTTCCAACTGTATTAGCAGAGAGAAAGAGCCACTGCCAGGATTTAATTCACCTTGTCCTACAGGAGACATCCAAAATAAAGTAAATCACCCCTCGAAATGGAGATTGTTCTTCACTGATTATAAAGGATTCATAGGTGACTGTATAGGTCTACCCTGTGGATATCTAAAGGTAGGAAAGATGCTTCCACTCATGATGCCTGCTTGTGTGGGGACCAGATCTGGCCTCACTGAGGAACACAGACATTGCTCCCAGCTCATGTCACTGTGAACTCCAGTCCCTGCTTAAGAGATCACGGCTTTTCACAGCATGAAAGATGGAATATTTTAGATTCATTGAAAAGGAAAGTCATCTACATTTCTGTGAGGCCTCTTGCTTTTGGAGAATTGAGCCAGATTCCTCTTGATATCCCGCATTATATAAAGACTCACTTTTAGCCTGCCATTCCTCACATAGATTTGCTTCTAGCCATATTTATTTGCTTATGTATTTTTTTGCCTGTCTCTGAAACATTTTCCACAGAGTAGATGGCAAAGCATGCATGTGCTGGGAAGATTAATGTACGGTTTGAACAGTACTATCTGGGTCATATTTTAATTCTTAATTTCCTTGCTTCAGAGAACTCCATCCTATCAAAGTCCCTGTTGTTCAAGCAGAGCAATGAGCAAATTGAAGCTTCAAATATAATTTAAAGCTTCCTTAATTTAGGCTGTGATACTGAAGTGAAGCTGCCTTCCTAATTTAGTATCTCCAAAGGCAACCCAATATTAGTTTGATTTTTTTGCTTCACTGTAACTGACTTTTCTCAGTTAAATTTCAGGTTTGGTTAGCCATTTGGATTCAAAGAAACAGGTAGAAGACATTAAAGAAAGGGTAAACTGTTCTTTTAGGAGATTGGGTAGAGGATAGAAGAGAACCGGGTTAGATAGGATTGTAACCATAGCTCTTCCTTAGGAAGAAATTCCACTAAGGGGGAATAAAAGCCAAAGCAAGAGATTCTGAAGAATTCCCTACGTATGAAGCCCCTGCAGGGGACAAAAATGCACAAAGGAAATACTTTTGGCAAACTGGAGCTGGGAGAAACTTCTCCTGAAATTTTGATTTGTTCCATCCCGGGATTCACTATATGAAGCTTGTACCCTATTTTGACCACACCCTGTTTAGCCCCATTTTGCTTCTTTTTCTGTCCACTGAACTGTGCTAATCTGTACCCTTATCCCTGCTGCATGTACTGTCACTTGTCAGGCAATACGCTTAGAAGTCTCCAGCCTTGCTTCAGTCCCCTGGCAGCAAGTCAACCAGTCAGCTGGCAAAGCTGGATAATTACTGCTTAGCCCTAAAGAGCTTAAAGTTTGTTTGCATAGACCTGTGTCCTGGCAACACCAAGGCATTGAACCAGAGGGCAAACTTTCCTTCCCCTGAACAATTTCAGGGAAGAGACACAGGGGACTTTTAAACAGACACAAAATGGTGGTTACCAAGAAGGATTACCAGGGACTGAGCTATGTGAACTACCTTCTGTGGTTGATTTGCTGTAAAAGAGACCACTGGGCTTCACTTTTCCCTCTTTTACGCTTTTATAGAAAACTGTACATGGCTCCATGGGCCCAAAGGTTTTTTTGGTAATTGCCTTTGCAGAAGCACTTAGAAGACCTGAAAAGTAGGCTGTGGCAGAGACAAGACAAACAGAGACATCAGGTTACACATTCTAAGCAAAGCTGAAGTTTGTTTATTCAGTGCAATTTGCTTACCATAACTTCTGGGTTTTGAGTTTCTCCTGATTGTCATTGTTGTTTTTCATGGCTGAAGCATCCTGACTGGCTCCATCTGGAAGAAATAACACTGGTCAGGATGATAAGGAATGTAATTAAGACTGAGCCACATTCAGCACTGTTCCTCTTCTGAGCTGGCTGCAACATTTCCATGGTGTCCATGTACAGTATCTAGGATGCTACATTGGAGCATCACCAGCAGCTGCAGAATGGCCACACTTCATGTCACAGTCATGCATGAAGTAAGGTGATCCTGTGACCACAGAATGGAAGCCTTGAAGGTCTTCCTTGGTCACTAAATCGTATTGAAAATGTTGGCCATCAGGTTATACAGTCCTGTTCATGGTCTGAAAGCAAGGTATTAAAAGAATCTTCAGTATTCAACCTATTCACTCAGTTATGCTGCTTGTACTCCCACATAATTCCAGTAGCACTCTTGCAATTCTGTTTGTATTGCAATCTGATAAGCACGGGGCTGATTCAAAGCTGTGTTAAGCGTGATGGGTGCAGAGAGAGAAGTAGCAAGACACTCTAGAGTCCAATGTGAGCATCACCAAAATAGTGAGGGGAGCTGCACCCCTCCTCATTATTCAGCACCGCCCTACAAAAGCAAACGTGAACTAATTTGGGGACAGATTTGCTGCTTGTTCCTAAAAAACCTGTGGGAGTCTTCAGAAGCAGCCTCAACCGCGTGTCCAGAGAGAAACATACGTGCTTTCTCAGGGGGTGCTCAAGGTGTTTGTCAGCCCTATGGATCAACCCTTCTGTGCCTGACCTTTCCAAACCATCTCAGTTAGATCACATGCCTGAGCGACAAACCACTCCATGGTCTTTCCTGGAGAAACACTGGGCCTGCTGCCAGCCAGGACAGATAGGAAGCATAAAGAGACTTAAACTGGGATGGGAGAAATGTGGATGTTCAGGGAGAGGTTTAAGAAATGCCTTAAGCTTTGGGTTTGCAGCAGAAACTTAAGAGATCTTTAGTGTTTTTTAAATGCTTTGAGAGGCTGTGGTTTGGTGTGCATCCCTGAACCTTGAAATTTAGGCACCGTAGATACATTGTGCCTAACCCTCATAATTGAAATTTATTCTTCAAGTATATTCTACCTATGTTCCCTAAAACTACAGAGGGGTCACAACTGTGAAGTGATCAGAACTTATTATCCGGCAACAAATGGCACCCAGCATCTCACGGATCTGATTCATGACTTAGAGATGCTTTTTACTTGGAATTTTTATGTGATTGTAATACTACTTATTATGCTATATATCAGTGCAAACTTCTCTTACAGCAACAATACCAACCACAGCTTGCAATGTTACTGTGTTTCTCCATTAACAGCACATTCCCTTTTTCTAATTTAGGTGGAGGCTTTTTTTGGAAAGGTGTGTGAGGGGCAGTTGTTGCATTTTTATGGATAAGCAGTACACAAATCGGTCTTCCAAAACAAACAAAAAATCTTTTGAAAATGTGCTAAGGGTGAGTTTATTTGCTAATTACTGATGTGCTCCCTTAAATCTGTCTAGCAAAATAGATGTAATCTTAATATTTTTTGGTTTACTTAGCAAATCCTGCAATGCTGATGGGATCTTGTTTTATTCTCTTGGCTATCTAAACTATCGCAGAAGAAACATATAACTGTAGTGCTTCCACTAATGATGCATAGGAAGGAGTAACGAGCACTTAACTTTGAGAACCTCAGAGGACTTATGTACTAAAGCTGGATGGAATGTAGGTTCCCGATCCCACATTGTTATGAAACCTGCCAAAAAACCACTGCCCARCCTCAGACATGATGCCCACAGGAAGTGGCAAAAGGCAGTGACATCCGCAATGGTAACTGTTTTGGTGCTTAATTACAGGTCTGGGCTAGGCACACTACTGAGGATTTACATGTCAAAAAAGCTTTCTGGACTTCTGCATCTATTGTTCATAAGAAGTGGGGTTTGTATTACAGTAAAGTGGTCAGAGCCCTGTTTTGGGCATTTAATGACCATGCCAGAGGCAAGATTCGATTGATGCAATTTCACCCCATCTGTGAGATTTTCAAGAAGACTACAATTCAGGAGAGGTGGGGGGTTGAGGGAAGAGAAGGGAAGGAATACTGTTTTACTTGTGGTGTACAAATGTGCAGTAGTAATGAAAGAGAAAAACCGTTGCCTTGAAAGACAAACAAAAAAAAATGTAATTGACTTTCCATGCAAATCAAGAATTGGAGATTAACTATTCTGTTCCATTGCTGAACTGTAAAGCACAATTTGCATCTATGACTCCAATAAATTTATTTTACTTAAAGGGTTTTGATATAGAATTAGGACAAAATTATCATTTTGACAAGGCTTCTTTATTCTTCCGACTTCCCTCCCAAAAGGAAAAGCTTCCTTGAATGACAGAGCTCCCATCCCACTTTTTAGAGCCACCTTCATTTCTCCATTGGAAGGGAAACTGACAGGGTGACTGATGAACTGTCACACACCATGACTTGCACTTAGAGAAACATATGAAAAAGCTGTGAAGCGCAGTGTGAGCTATTTCCTAGGCTACAAAAGAGAACATTGAAAACCTTGTGGTGATCCAAAGACTCCTGTCACTGGGAAAGATTAAGGGTTTCAGGAATATTTCAAACAAAGCCAAGAACTCAAATTGTCCATGTCCAGTTTATAGCTCCAGCTTTTTCCCCTGAGCATGTTGTTTATTTTCCTTTCCCCATGTACTGTGAGAACTAATGGTTATATATCACTTTGGGGAAAACACAACATGATCATTTCCTCAAGTAGACCCAGACTTGTTGCTTAATTGATTCATCTTCATGTCAATTTCTTGCTTTATTTTTTGATGCTGCTGTTTAATAAACATGACCATCTATTTCCTTTATGTATGGCACTCCCTAAGTCATTTTTAGAGCTACCATATCACAGATTATAGTAGCATTTTAAGTGTATCAAGATCTATATATGGTGTACAAACTCTATAATGTGTATATGGTATAATACTACAACGCTGCTAATGGCAATAAAATACATTTATACAGAATATATAGTATGCCTCCTTTTTCAAGCTATTTATTTCTATATGTTTTAGTATAGTAGTATATAAGACACCTTCAGTGTTAGATTCAGTGTGGGTTTGAGCATGCCTGGCTGCTGAGCTGGTCTTACATGACATTTCTTACACTAGTCCAAAATCTTCAGTCCCTCTGACCCTAATAGAGAATAATCCTCACATCAACAAACAGCAACAATGTTTCCATTAAAAACAAGACACAAAAAAATGGTCCAATCCCAGAAAGCATTGAGCATTTCCTCACAGAAGTAAAAAGTGCCTATCAGCGTTATCTCAAAAGCTAGACACATAATTAAACATCCTCTACATGAGGACACGGAATGGAAAAAGTGCCGTAAAGGGTCAGGCCCTCTAACAAAATCTGTTCCCTGGCAGAGGTTAGAAAAGAAAAGGGTAAGCAAATATAAAACTTCCTTTCAATATTATCTTAGGCTTTGAACATTCATAGCTCAGAGATTCCTAAGCAGGAGACTCTTGTGAGCAATCTCAGTCAATTGCTCTCCTTTGACTTGTTCATGCAAACTTTTCGCACTTCAAGAATCTTATAATGGAAAGTTCTGACAGTTGAATTTCAGGAGGAAAACTGCTTTTTGTTTGAACTCTTAAGATTAATGCTGTAAATTGGAAAAAAAAAAAAGTCTTCTTCTGACAATTAATTTTACAAGTCCACATTTTGATAGCAATCATAAATAATATATTATTGCTCTTGCCTTCTGATAAAATGGGATGCTTCGGTCATCCGTAACATTCTTTTTAATACATATCCAGAAAGCAATTGCTTGATTTTATTTAGCTTTTCAACAGCCCATAGAATGACTTGCAAATTACTGCCAATGAAAAAAATGCAAACTGTTTTAAAATCATTTGCACCAAGTAATATAAATCCCATAAAACATGACCTATATGTCGTTACCTCTTATAAGGTTACTGTAGATGTTCCTTGCCAGAAAGATATCTGAGACCAATGCTAAAGCATTTGCTTAAAATTAGCAATTACCTTGTCTTTTAATAACATGGTTACACAATTAAAAGTAATTTAGTGAAAAATGTTACACCTCCTCAAATATATGCTACCATAAATTTTACATTTTTAGTATAGGAAACTGCTTTATTCATGAGGGTCAAAGGAAATGTCTCTAAGATGTCTGCCCCACAGAAAGCAGATGATGGTGGATATGATACACTATCCATAAATAGCATTCACTTCGCCTTACTTATTATTTATTGCTAGAGTCCAATAATAGAAAATCAATCTACTTTAGCCTCACCATTACTAGATTCAGTGCAACAAATTTTGTTTCCTTTTGGAATTATAAATCGAGGTAGTGAGTTCATTTTCCTGTTCCACAAACACTTCATATTTTTACACTCATCCTCAGCAAGTGACACATATGATTACATCAATGTCATCTTCTTTCAGATGCCTGAATAGCTTATGCAGTCAGCACTGGGTTCCATGATCAATTCTTTGTAAGAATACTTTATCCACTCTCTTCCAGTCTAATTAAAAGCAAACAAACAAACCCCCAAAAATACCACCTTTCAGATTGTTTCCTTGGATATTTTCCCAAGAATACATTCAGGATGCAAAATATACCTATCTACAACACACCAATAATCTTTCTTTTTTTTTTTTCAAATTCAGGCCTATACATGTAGGCTTTTCCCAAAGCCTTTACCTCCAGATTCTTCTTTCCTCAGGCCTTTCCAGCAGAAATAAAGCTTTAGGCAAAGTGTTATTTAGTCTCACTAAACTCATCATGCCTGACCACCCGATCTCTGAACACCCAAACTGCTAGTTAGCTGACTTCCCAGCACACTTGGCCTGTGCCAGCTAGCAGAGTTCAAGGGTAGTGCACGCTAAAGAACATTTCCAGTGGGCTCTATGGATAACCCTGCTCCAAGTCTGCTCCCTACAGATCGCCTCAATGCCATCTCAGCAGGTGTTGTGACCTCAAATACTATATGCTTTCAGTAAAGTGACCTAATTTTACTTTTTTGAAAAACTGTGGGGAATAAAACTGTGGAGGTGGAACTTTTAAACAAAAGGTAATAAACAGCAATGAACAAATACAATGAASTGGGAAAAAAACCCCACAGACATAAGTAAGCATTATGTTTGAAAGCCACAGGATGACAAACAGCACAGAGGAGCTCCAGGGCCATTAGAGATGTAGCGTTGATTGGCCAGTCTTATCTTAAGGGAAATACAGCCCTAAATAATATGGATATGAGCTAGGCTATGCCTCTAGGCAGGGAGACAGGCTGTGCCCTGGCCATCTTCTATTCAGCTAAATATGCCTTCAATCTTTGTGTGACTGAGAACCAGAATGAGCTGTATGCAAATGATACTCCTACCACTTAAAAAGTAAGTAGGTAGCTACAAAAGCAGCAGAAGTGATTCTGCTGACCGAAAAGATATTTTGATAGAGTACAATTCTTGAATGAACTCTCATTTTAATATTAGTTTGCATGGACAATGCTTTAAAGCTCCTTAGAAAGTGACAAAATTCTTCAGGTCAATTCAAGTCCAAGTCTGCATTAAACAACAAGATCCTACATGAAGTCCCACCTTCTCATCTAAAGCTATTTTGGAAGCTTACTGAAATCACTGAGCTCACAACAGACAATGCTCGATTTGGAATATTGAGGAACCTCCACCCTTCTGGGACTTCCCAGTTCCCCAAATGCTGCACGCGTATTGGTCTTTCATTTATTGCCCCAGACAAAGTTGAAATGAAGGGAAACGGACAATATAAAATCTTGCATGACATTATAATTAAATGTGTGACTTGTCAAAACCTTTGTTTAACAGGATGAGCACACTTAGCCAGATCACATATGTGTGTTAATTATAGCAGGAAAGCAAACAAAATGTCAATAGCTAAAACAAATCCTACCAACAGGAAACGGTTATCAAGCTGTGATAAAATGTTTATCAGGAAATGTTTTTACACTATCCAAAACATTTCCTGTCTGTAACATTTTTTGTGGGAAAAAAGAGTATCTGTGGTGTTGGAAATAGTATCTTTGCAAGGAATTAAATGACAGTGCTTATAGAAAATGGCAATAGTCACAGATCTAGCTTCCGTTCTGTTTTCTTCTTTGTACATAGTATGGCATAACTCTGAAAGAAAAATGTTTTCAGAAGTTACATGGACATCAATCAAGTTTGAACTTCAGATGAAAAAATAATTTAAAGTAAATTTTTCATAGTCAGTATTTAAATAGTGTAATCATGAAGGTAGTGGAGCCCTGATTCTTTGCTCACTGAGACTGATACTGAAACAGAATTTCTGTTAATATATCTGGAAAATATCAAAAAAGATTAATTAGACTGAAAAACAGTGCTATTGAAGGCATCAAAAGAATGATACTCAAGGGGAAGAGGCGTCAGAGGTTATCTGTAGAAATGCTTACTCAAAATAAAAATCATGAAGAAAAATCATTAATTATTCCATAGTCATGACTTTTCAAAACTAGGAAAATCCTGATTTATTGCAAACATAATGAGTAGCATCACAAAATCACAACAGAGCTGGCATTTGAATATAACCAAAGATTTATTCAAGGATCATTATTATAGGATCAACCTATCAGACATTACTGAATATGGAACCAAAATAGACGAGTATTTCCAGCCTTGTTGTTCTATCAGCCATACGAAGTCTAACTTGAAGTCTGTTATTCTATTCTTAAAATATTCCATCCCCAAAAAAGAATAGTGAACTTTAATGGATTTTTAAAGGGAATTCAGCTACTAAAACTGTTTGAGTATTTTGAATAATTAGGTTATTGTGAAATAATCGTTTTATTAATCAGCATTCATATGAAAGACATTTTGCTTTGATTAAAAACTACTATTTGTTCCTATTTTAACTACAGGTTCTATACCTTTTATTGCAGATTTTTTTTTTTTATGTCCTGTACAGTAAATGGAACTAATGATAGAATCCTAAAAGTGGAAAGGACTTTAACAGATCATCTGTTCAACTTTCATGACCTGAATTAGAGTCAACAAAAGTTATTTTATCTCTGGTCTACAATCTCAAATCATGGAAACTACAACCTCACTGGGCAATCTATTCTCAACTTCCTTATTATCATTGTGAGAGCAGTTTTCTCTATTGCCAAAGCTGAATCTCCTTTATTTCAATTTTGTTCCTGATCATGCAGTGATCGAAAATTCACCTTGCTCTTTGCAGTAGCATTTTCTCAGAAGCTGGCAATGTTTCTTTTCTTTCTTAAGATACTATTTTTGAACATCCCAGTATGAGGTTTACCTGTTTTGCAATGACGTGATGCTACTGTATAAGCTAAAATTAGACTGCCTTCCAGTGGACCACTAGTCCTTCCTGGCTTCATGTCAAACAAAAATGTAATGAGCATCATCCTGGTCATTAATGGAAATATTGGATGAAACTATAAACTGTTTGTAAGATGAGACAGGCACATATTAGAATCATATAATCATAGAATAGTTTTAGGTCAGAAGGGACCTTTAAAGGTCATCTAGTCCAACCCCCCTGCAATGAGCATTCCTTTCCATTCCAATTCCCTTCCATTCATTGCTGCTGAGTTCTAAATTTGGCATTACATTTAGGAAAGAAGAAAAAAAAAAAACCAGAGACAGATCAAATGAAAGGAAGAAAATGAGACAGGACTTCAACAAATGGCATGTAAGAAAAGGCAGAAATAACTGGATCAGGTTTTTACTTGGAGGCATAAAAAATGGAGGCCACTTTCCACTTTCACTGTCAGAAATTTGTGCACCATTTCTAGTTTGAACTCCTGAGGCTTTAATTTCTTTCCATTGCTTCTTATTATGGCTTTTTTTCCCATTAAATTAAAATGCCACTCAGTATCTAATATTTTCTTATTTTAAGGAAGCTATAAACTGCAATTACCTTTAAACCGTTTTCAATACGCTAAACAAATAATCCCTTTAGCTATCTCTTATTTTCAAACCATTGATCATCCTCATGCAGCCTATCCCATTTTCAACCTCCCGATCAAAATGTATAGTAGCATTATATGCAGCACCCTAATAGCTCACCTAAAATACTAATTACTGGATGCAAATTACCTTCTAATTACTATTGGTTTCTCTCTTGGCACAATCAGGAATGAAATTAGCCTTTTTCACTTCTGCATCCTCTGGTATTCAGCTGTTGTTCACTGAACTCAATCCTTTAGCTAAATGTTCCAGAATGCAGTTTTTCTGCTTTTAGATCTACATCCMTTGCTTCTAGATTTAAGGACTTCACTGTATCAAACTGCATTTTGTTTCACAGGATCAAATACACCATCTGTTCCACTGCTGCTAAGTGTGACCTTCAGCCTAACGCAGTACACAGCACTTCCTTGTGTTAAATAGAGCATAACTTTTAGAAAAACATCCAGTATTGTTTTAAAATATGCAGTGAAGAATCAATACACAGCTCACAGCCCAAGATGAAACTTGTTTTAGGGGACAATTACTCTTTGCTTTACTGCCAGTCTGGAAATTAATAGYTTCAGCTTCCGCCAGTTGTTGTTATCACTGTCTGCTTGGCTGAAATTATCAGGTATATTATACTAACACACCCATCTGAGATCCAGCAAGGCCAGGCTGGATGGGGCTTTGAGCCACCTGGTCTGGTGGAAGGTGTCCCTGCCCATGGTGGGAGGGTGGGAACTGGATGACCTTTAAGGTTCATTCCAACCCTAACCATTCTGTGATTCTTTGATTCTGTGCATTGGGGAGCACATTAGGGAGGAGCACTGGTAGTGGGCACAGCACTACAGGCACTTCATGCATAATAGAGGCGAAGAATGGGATGCAAGGCACATGTAGCCTATTGATTGAGACTGTCGTGCAACACAGCAAGTATGGAGAACATACATGTATGGAGTCTCTGCTCCTTTGGTAACTCTAAGTGCAGGTTTTTTGCTACTTTAGGCACCTACACAAACCTCATTTTTGGACAGCCAAAGACATCCAAGTAAATCAGTCTTTAAAATATCGAAACATCTTTATGAGGCTGTCATTCCTGCAAGAAAAACTGAGACCTTCCCTCGGTGATAAATGAATTTAATTTTTGATAGGAAGTTAGTTCCTTAGCCCCAGAGCGAACTTCCTCCTTCTGAATAAGGTTACCACAGCAATAATGTAACAATATCATTGGGTACCACAGCAAAAGTCTCTTGAGTATTTCCCACAGCAAAATAGTAGGGTATTATCACTCTCAGGGTAGGAGACAAAACCAAGAAAAACAGCCAGGTTGTTGCTTTTAGGAAAACTTATCAAGTCTATCCTCTTTGGCAGTGCTTAATTTTAAACATAAGAGAAATACAAGAATGCTTAATATCCTCTCACTTGCTTTGGGAAAAAATAAATGATGGCATGTTGGAACAGCATAGTAATGTTTGACATTCCCTCAACAGTCTTTGACCATGTGTCTCTTGCTCTGTGTTGTTGCCACATGTATTTAGGCCCAGGCCTGGAATGGGCTGCCCAGGGAAGCGGTGCAGTTACCGTTCCTGGAGGTGTTTAAGGAAAAACTGGATGTGGCACTCAGTGCCCTGTCTGGTCGACAGGGCGGTGTTGGGACACAGATTGGACTCGTGACCTCAGAGGTCTTTTCCAAGCCGATTGATTCTGTGATTCTGAGGCGGGAAGTGGTGGTGTCTCCCCCGACGCCATGCTCGCTCCGGGCATGACTGCCTTCCCAAAGCAGCCGTGTCATCACAGGGGCCAGGCCCTGGGAGTCCTCCTACGCTCTCCCGCAGCTCTCCCCGGCAGCCAGCACTGCCTCTCTGCCGGGGGCCCTACCCCGGCCCGGCTCGCAGGACAGCGGATGCCGCTCTCCAGGATCCTGCTGCAGTGGGTGGATCCCTGGGAGGCGCCAGCCGCTTCCCTCCCCTTTTCCTTTCCCCCACGGCTTCGCGGGGAGGAGGTGCCCGAGCGCGGCAGTATCTTCGCTTGGTTCACTGGAGCGGGGAGGAGGAGCCGGAGCCGCCGCCGCCTGCGGGGAAGGAAGGTAAGATGCGGAGCACGGGGGGGTGGGAAGGGGASGGAAGGGGGTTGGCTCCCCCCCCTTCCCTGTGCGGCCGTCGATGGGGAGCGGGGCTGGGGCAGGGCGCGGCCGCCCGAGCTGCGTGTGCTGGGCCGGGCTGGGCTGCGCTCCCCGGGCGGCGTTTCCCAGGCACCGGCTCTGTAAATGGCCGATAACGGGGACGGCGGTGTCTCTGTGTGTCTGTCTGTTTGTCTGTGTGCTCCACTTCCGTCAGGAGTCGCATCTGTGCGGTGCCTGTGCGCGCTGCCCGCAGGTGCGCAGGGGGGTGACGGTGGTGGTGGCACTACAGACGAGCTGAGCTTGGCCGCCAGTTATGGTTTGAAAAGAAAAGAAGGAATACTTTGAAAACCGAGAACCGTTAATTCAGTGGGAGTTGGGGGGATTGCAAGGCGTTTACTTGTAGAGGTGAAGTTTCTAATATTGGGTACTTCTAATTTTGGATTCCTAATATAAGGCCCAGTCAGCAAGGAGGTTTTACTCAGGTCGTGAGTGGGGTAGGGTCTGTAGGAAGTCGTGCCTGTGCACCATCAGAAACCATTTGGGCTGAACCGATGTGCCTTCCAGTACCTGAAGGGAACTAACAGGAAAGATAGGGCAAGACTATTTACAAGAGCATGTAGTGACAGGACAAGGGGGAATGGGTTCAGATTGAAAGAGAGTAGGTTTAGATTAAATGTTAGGAAACAAATATTCACTGTGAGGTTGGTGTGGCCCTAGCACAGGTTGCCCAGAAAAGCTGTGGATGCCCCATCCCTGAAGGTGTTCAAGGCCAGGTTGGATGGATTTCTGAGCAACTTGGTCTAGTGGAAGGTGTCCATGACCATGGCAGGGATTGGAACGAGATTGTCTTTATGGTCCCTTGCAACCCAAACCATTCTATGATTCTCTGTTGGAGGATGTGAAAGCAAACACGGGATAAAGGAAAGGTGGAGAGACAATCGTCCTGCTCAATGTGAGTAGAAGAGATAATACTGCCCAGATATAGGAAATAAGTGTGACAGAATTATGTGGGATGTGGTGGACCATAAAGTAGCAGGAAGAGACTGTGTGGATTAAAAAAAAAAAAAAAAGAGTCAAGTGTATCATCGCTTTGAGAAACAAAAATTATGAGAGCTTTTGATGGTGTCTGCCATAGAACACAGGAGTTGGATTTGTAATATGAGAATGTCATTTACTGAGAGATACTATCAGAAATTATGTCACAGGTGGATTTCTTTCTTAGATCACGGAATCAGAGAATCGTTTGGTTTGGAAGGGACCTTAAAGATCCTCTGGTTCTACCCCTTTGCCATGGGCAGGAATGCCGTTCACTAGACCAGGTTGCCCAGGCCCCATCCAGCCTGGCTTTGAACACTGTCAGGGATGGGGCATCCACAACTTTTCTTGGCAATCTGTTTGTGCCCTCACCACCCTCTCAGTAAAGAATTTCTTCCTGGGATCTAACCTAATTCTGTCCTCTTGTAGTTTAAAGCCATTCCCCCTTGTCCTATCAATATCTGCCTGTGTAAAAACTCACTCTCCTTCTTTTTTATAAGCTCCCTTTTAGTACTGAAAGGCCACAATGAGGTCTCCCTGGAGCCTCCTCTTCTCCAGGCTGAACAACCAATAGATACAGATATTGGCATCATTTGGACATGCAGTGATCCAGATGATCTTACATACAACTACTGTAAGCTTGCTGAATAAGCTCTGAATTGCTTTAGGCTTGCTCTCAAGCAGTGTGAAAATTCTGGGAAGAGCTGCTTTATTAGTCAGCTTGTGATCTTGAATCACATTTTTAATTAGATTAAATAAATAGAAATAAAATAGGTGACTAAACAGTGACAGGTTTGAAATTCTTAGTTTTAGACAGGCAAGCTTGGAAAACTCAAGAGGATTAATTAGTGATGTTGGTTGTACAGCAGTCCTGAGGGCCCTAGAAGTAAAGAAGGTAGAAAGCTGTTTTATGCCAAAAATAGAATCCATTTGGAATTTATATCCAAAACATGAGAAAAGGTCTGTTGAAAACAACTAACAGTCTCAAAAATGATTTTAGGAATAAAGACTAGGAAAAGGACAGTTAAGCAAAGCAAAAATTAAGAGGGAAAGTGCAGTTCTACAGTAAGAATTGGCAAAAGTAATTCTGAGTTAGTTGTAGACAATCAGTTTTTTAACTTCTTTAATCATGTAAGTAAAAACAATAGGAGAAGTAAAACCACTGAGGTAAAATGGCCTTGGCATCGTGATGCATATGATCTGTTGCAATTTGGAGGTGGCTACTGCAGTGGGTAGACTTAATGTTAGATGCTCAAACTTCTATCACAAAGAATAACATTTTGTCTCTTAAATATTTTTTAAGAGTTGGGAAGCGTCTGATTGTTATGTCTGATCCAATGCTCTTGCCACTTAATGTTCAGGAGTTCCAGTATCAGAAGACTGTAAAATGCCTAAATGGACGGTTACAGAGTCATTTACTGGTAGAGGAAGTGGGATAACTTTTCTTTCATGTACACATTCTATATACTATTGTATCTCTCTTCTATAACATGTGGTATCTTTGTATGCACACAGCTATGAGTTTCAACTATCAGAATTCTTAGCTCCAGATACATAATCCCTGTGATGTAAATGTGTGTATATATATATTTTTTTTTAATATATATTTTTTAGATATGCATTTAYCTATATATGCGTTTGATGTATATATCTAGGTAAATTCTTTGTCAGGCTCCCAGATGCGGGTACAGTGCCACGTGACATCTGAAGCTGGTACATGGTCTAATCCAAACAACTGACCTGTTGGTGCTTCTTATGTTCTTAAAGCTTTAATATTTTCTGTACTATGATACTTTAACTTTATAAAAAAAAAATAGCTGTTTCCTTCACATATTTACTGCATTATTTTGAATTGTCTTGTTCTGTGACGTGGTCAGTATTTTTAATAAAGCTTTTTTTAAAACTGAATCTTTGAAATAATTTTGTTACCCTAAAGCTGGTTCCTTGAACTCTCATGTTGGAAGGTCAAAATGAAGAATAAGTTTTCAATTCTACCAAATCAATTGTATGGTAAATTAAATTTCATGCAGAATTTAAAATAGACAAGAGCCAACAATTGCATCAGTTGTATTTTGGTATGTTTGTCTGTGTATGGATTACAGGAACTGAAGTGTATTTAGAGTTTGGCTAACAATTCAGCAAAGAGAAAGAACTTTTCCAGTTAATTTTCTGAAGATCTTGGATCAGCTACATCAGAACTGTGGACAGATGTTTTTCTTTAGCATCCCAGGTTAGATAGAGGTTACATTAGATTACATTAGGTTAGATTTAGATACAGGAGTGACATCTTGTTCCCGAGAGACTGTCTGACAAAATGTTTGATTATTTTAACACACTTCAAGGTCTGAAGATAATGCTCATTATATTTTTCTTCTTTTACTGTAGAAGCAAACCACTAATTAAGTGAAAATGACTCCAGCATCCTCCTATAATATTTTTCAGCATTGAAAGTAGTTCTTGCATTGTTTCCATGATTGAGATACTTTTTTGCCTTCAACAGGCATTTTTGCGTGTGTAGAAAGAAGTCTAAATACTTTTAAGTGAAAATGTGTTTTGATTGACATTTCCTTATCAGGCTTTTTTAGCTGCTGACTTTGACATTTCAGCAAGTCTATTGGAGACTTAATTTTATTATGAACATTACTTTTTTCCTGTCTTTGTATTTCATGATAAATAGCTTCTCTTTCTTATTAGTTGCCAGTCACTTTCTTAAAATCTTTTTTTTTAAGTCAAGTAGATGGATAGCCAGAGCTATGGAATTATCTTTTCAAGTTGACTGAAGAGATTGTAGAATGAGAAAAGAATTAGGGATTATTTTTTTTATTTCTGCTGTAAATATTTTCCTTCTGGTGGGTGATAATGATTTTTTTCAGTTGCTTCCACTCTTGTTGCTGGCTGGTCAACCATCCACCATTCTACCTCGATAATGGTGATAGACATTTCTAAAGGGGAAAAGGTAAATGGAATAGGAATGAGAAAAATAAAGAAACTTAATATGAGCACTTGTCTTACCATCATATAGGATATGTATTCTGCATGTAGGTGAATCTCTGGAAGCTTCAGTGGAGTCTTGCTTTAGGTCCATCCTTTAAGCCAACAGGTGGAACTGGAACATGCCAAAAGAGATATGGTGTCTGACAAGTTGCTTTTGACTAAAGTTTTGCCTCTGGAGGTGGAGCCATTAAAGAGTTTCTTGGATCCAGCCTCTAAACCGTGTGTTGATTTGCTTGTGTAATTAGTAGGCACACAGTGGAACTTGCGTCAGGAGCCAAGAATTCACAGTCTGGTGTCATGAAGCGAGAAGGGAAGGAGAGAAGATTATACTTTAGTTGGAGTTAGAAGTTTTTCAAACAACCATGCACTGTTTGTCAAGGTCTGCAATTTCTTGGTAATGGACAATGCCACGTCAGTGGAAGAATGAATGACAAGCTGAGTTCTGTCAATTTATTGTCAGGAGTGGTTGAAGTAGTGACATTTCACTGTACATGAAGAAGGGAGATAATTTTGAAAATAGTCTTCCTAGAAAGGAATGTGACCTGTTCAAGAGGAGTACATGTTGGCAATATTGCTGGTCTGATCTCTCCTGCAAAATTGCTTGGACAAGTTAGCATCATGTCATGACTACTCCAGTAGGAAACTGCTGAAAAATCAGCAATATCAGAGAAGATTAGGTTCCTGTCCTAAAAGTGTCAAGTCGCTTTTTTCTGTGATTTTTTGCTCCTAATCTTTCCTAAGCCTGTGGTTAGAATCCCCCTAAGCCTGGGGGAAGAAGCGGCAGACAGACCTTTGATTCAGCAGATGAGATTCATAAATGCTTAAGTTAAGTGGGAGGAAATACTAAGTGGAGTTCTGAAAATTTTTGTTTGCTTGCCAAGTTCCTAGAGAGAGAGTCTACAAGAGTGTTTACATTCAAATGAGTCAGTGAACCTGTTTAAATATTTAGGGTTAAATGGTTTTGAACTGCTAATAGAGCTTGACTATTAGAATTAGTATTTATGTTCCTTAACTCAGTCTTATCTGTACCACAGAAACATGTGTGCCTCAGCCAAAGACCTATCATGGCTGGACCTAAACGAGGGTCAGAACTTTGTTTCCAAGACCTAAACTCAAACTGCCAGAGTTTGCTSTCCAGATTCTTAATTGTACTTGGATTCCAGATAAGAGATTTGTGAAGGTTTAGTGTAAATATTTTTGTGTCAAAAGGCTGTGCGCTTCCTCAAGAAATGGATGTTTACAATAATGATATTTTCTCCTTTAGACCTGCACTTCAGAATTTTGAGAGGGAAACACAGCTAGTGAAAACTATAAAAAGTTTTAATGCATGAGAAATATTTCTTGCTTACCTTTAGAAGGTAAAAAGTAAGTATTGCATTTTTTAAATGTAGTGGCTAGCTATTTTAAAGTAAGGGTTTTAGCAATTATGCACATAAGATTTAGTAGACAAACAAACCCAGTAACTTGTCTGAAATAGCTAGGGTATGTTTTTCTTCTGTACCTGATTTACTCAAATATACAGGTTTTTGTCTTTTCATTTTTGGTGAAAATACTGTTTTTTCTTTGCTTCACTGCATTCACAGTGGTTATTTTTCTGGAGGGAAAATTCTTACAAGAGGCAAATACGAGTCATCAGTAGTATTTTAAAGGTATATGGATAAGAATGGTTCTTAAACAGCATTAGTATTTTTTTTGTCTGTCTTTATGTTTGGGATCCCAGGGTGAATATGTACTCTTAAATCAATTATGCATTTTTAGAAATAACAGTTTTGCAGATGCAGATATGTGGCACTCATATGTCCTTTTATTAGAAGACATGAATTAGAATAAAAGAATAAACTGGCACAATTAGAGTCGCCCCATGTACTCCTGTGGGGCTGCTCAGAAGTAAGGTGTCTATGTTTGCAGAGCAAACTGAAAATGGAGTTGCAGGGTAATTTTCTCATAGTTATAGATAAGATAAAACATGTTCTAACTCTTGAGTTGTGAGGGCATGTAAGTGATCTTTGTTCTCGAAAGGTTGGGGCAAAACTGTTGGGAGTCTGAAAAGTAGTGAAGTGGAGCACCTTTATTAGGGAACTGAGGTGGTTAGATCCTAATGTATCTTTCTTTATACTAACAAATCGACTGCTTTTAAAATCAAACCATGCTTTTGTTTGAACAGATACAATTGAAGTGAAATATTAGAACCTGAAGAATCATGGGCATCAAATGGCTTCAGGAAGGAAATACAGAATTCTACGTTTGTTCAACCTAGAAAATTCATAGTTAGTAATTATTCCCCTGCGGCCTGAGTGTAGGCTAAGGGTGGCCAAGGAGTGGGTAACATATGTCAGCATTGCTAGGGAGTGCTGGAAATTGTTACTGCAAAAGACTGGATAGCTTTGATAATCAGTTGCACAGTAGGAATTCTGGCATACTTGAAATTAAATGTTTCAGAACTGCAGTTCAGTAGTACAGTCAAAGGCCTTGATTAGGTGAGTTGTTTCTACTTTAAATACAGATAATGTACACGTGGTTGCATTCCTGTTGTTTGAACAAGTATGTTGAAGAAAATAAGAAAATAACAAATTGCTTAACTGCAAGAACTCAGCAAGTTACCCCCTTTCCATGAAGGGGTAAAGCTTGGTAAGTGGCTGTGTGTGCTTATTCAGGGCTCTGCTCAGTTGCACGGGAGTAACTGTCTGGTGCCATTTAGCTCTTAGCTGCTGCTCCAGCTTGGCATGGATATCCCATGGGTCCTGTATCATGTCTGCCAGCACCGTTTGGTGTCGGGGATCCCCAAGGTCATCTCAAATAGCAGTAGGTGCTAATGTGTCAGCCCTTTAGTCTTTTCTAGTTGAAGGGGAATATAACTTAGCTTCCAGTTATTTCAGTTTGGTTGTGTGTTTTTGAGCATTAAGCTCAAAGGCAACACGGGCTTTCACACATGGGCTGAATTCATAATTTAATGTCTCAAACTAGGTGTATAAAATACACTGTGTATGTGTAGGTTTGTGGGTTTTGTTGAAGCTTAAGCTTAACAGTTGCACATATTCAGTATGGCTGAGCTKCAGCAGTTGTTTGGGTTTTTATTTGTTTTACGAAAATAATTTTTTTTGCTTATTCAATAAATTGCATTATTCTTTTAAATTGTTAACATTTATAATATATAGATCATACTAATTTCATGTATTTTATGTCATTGAATTGGGTCTTATGCCATAAAGTCTTACGTAAGGGTGTGTTCAGTAGTAAATTAGGTAGTTTTATGCAGCCATATTTGATACTTGATTTAGTGTGGTATTCCTCTGAAAAGTAACTCAGTAAAATGGTAGCTTGTTTGTTGGATGTTGTTCTGCCTGTAGTCAGAATTTTACAGACATGTAATTTTATGTAAAAGGTAAACATATTTTTAGGTTTGTCTGAACCAATATACCTCAAAGAAAATGATGTGTAGAGCTTTCACAGTTGTTGAGTGAAAGAGGCTTGTACAGCTTCAGAGCTGCTTCTCATTTTTGTAGTTTTACTGAAAACAGAGTTGCCTGGCTTTATGTTAGGAAATAATTTTAGGATAGTAGATTTGTGCATATTTGTGAAGAAACATCTGGTCTGAAAATCTGTTTCTATTGATAGTGTACGTCATAGAAACTATACTGACAATATTTTCTGAAGCAGAGTGAATTTTTTAAACTCTCAGTAAACCTTAAAAGACACAAATGTTTTTCTAACATTGGTTTTGAGAATGGAACTGGAATAAGAGCGTTTGAAGGCTTAAGCCAGGAATTGAATTCTCTGAGCAGTGTGCTTTTTCTTTGCTGAAAGAAAAGTCTTAAAGAATTATGTCAGCAAGGTTCTCAATTTATTTTTACTGCAATAAAAAGACATTAGAGTATGGTGTTCATAAAACATCTTTCTTTCCAATCACAATCTGATTAATTTTCCTACTTGCTTTAAAAAAATGTTTTGTCCAAGAATTTATATTTTAGGTAAGATTACAGAAGAGCAGAGTCTGCCTAAATGATCATTGTACAGTTGAATATAAAAGCAAAACTGAGTGCACTTTGTATTTCTTGTTTTCTCGCCCCATGGAAGAAGATAGTTCTGGCTTAATATTAAGTGTGCATAGTTTCAGAAAGTAGTGTTGCAGCAATATGATATGGTGATTTTAACCACAGTTCTCTCTCTGCAGGGGGACACAAGCACAAATCCATATGGAGGATGAACCTCCTCCTCAAGGAGTCAGTGCCAAGGTCAGAGTGTCAATTTGTATTGAGAATTCTGTACTGCTTTGTTCCATTTAGCAGTAGCTTACTACCTGTGAGTAGCTTTCAAGGTAGACAGAAGGCAAAAGCTATAGGTAGAAAAAATGATAGTAGCAGAAGAAATCTTGCTTAAGTCATCCACAAAATATTAGAAGAGCAATATATTCATATAAAATCTCAGATTCATGTCTAATTCTGCCTTTCATTACTTTGGGCAATATAATGAGGGAACTGATCACTTATGGGATATAAATATTGGCAGGCTAAAAATTCAAGCTGTTTTTCATACTTTTGAAACAAAATATAATGTAGAAGTGTATGAGGGGAGAAAGTCTTGAAAGGTGAAAGACTCTCTCTTATTGAGTTGAATATAACTAATAACTCCAGAGGCAGTATTTAGACGATGGATATTTTTTTGTCTGATAAAGGTTTGGTTATTTCTTTTTTTAAAAAAATATCAATATAAGTATTTCCTTGGGTGCTTTTTATAAGAGTAGTTGGGGATTTTTTCTTCCAGTGTAGTATTTTAGTGTTAAGAACTGCTACAGTTTGGGAGAAGGGTAGAACATGAGTGCTTTGTAGAATGAGGCTACAGAAAAAAACAGCTTTTCTGTTTAAGATGAATGGGTTCTGACCCACTGAGCACTTGGAATTTAGAGCCCACATTGTGAAGAAACCAATATGTTATTCTGATAAAGGAATCTGTAAAATTGAAGGACACCCTGACTGTCCTTTTGAACCTCAGGCTTCTTCAGTCTTGAGGAAAAGTGGGATGCAGTTTTGTTGATGCAATTGGAAGAGTAGTCTGCAATGCTTTCAGCATTTATTATCATATCTTAAGATGGCCTAAAATTCCCTCTAGAATAAATGATAAACTCTTGACATAAAAGAAATTATTCTGCACACAGCAGATGAACGAAGACTGATTCCATATGGATTCTGGTCCTTCACCCCTTATAACCCTGATATGTGTCACATTTGCTAGGATTTGTCCTAGCATTTGCTAGGATTAGCTTGGCCCTACTTGCTCGCTGACTTATTTCATAACATAATGTCTGTTTGTCCAGCTGCCTGCTGCCAAGTTCATTGTGTCAGCAGAATCTTACTTCTGTTTCCCTTATAAATTTGGCTGAAGTTGATCAGTTATTTGCTGCAAGGAGATGGGGAAAGAACTGGTGTGGTCAAAACCACAACTTTTTTTCCATGAAGATGGCCAATCCTTCTTTCCCCTCCTCAGAAGTATATAGTAAAGAAATGTGTGATTAGCTGCTATTTGTTTAAAGAATTTAATTCGGGATTAATTTAGAGTTTAGTTTTTGAGTTTCAAATGTTATCTATATTTCTGTGTGTATTTTTTCATAGTAAGTGATACAAATTGAAAAAGCAATATTCTTATGACTGATATAACATGCTTCAGACTCTAAACTAGAATTTATTCACATCTTTGTATAATTTGGAGGTAGAAAAAATATATACATGAAAACAAACGTGTGGTTTTTTTCCAAGATAAGTTTGTTCTTGGGCAGGCTTCTTCTATGGTTTCTTAACAGTAATTTTAGCACCACAGATTTCAAATTTTGTATATACACTTTATATTAGAATACTGTATATTGAATTCTGTAAGATAGCAGTTATGTTGTATGAATGTAGTGAAAATATGATCTCACCATTTAACTTCTTACATGGTATTTTCCTCCATGAGTCTAGATGCTTTCTTTCTAGATCATGATATATTTTGTTTATTTTAATGTCTTCCTTTCAAGTATTGTTCTGGAATTAAAATACTGGTTTGTGGTTGAAAAGGAAATGGTAGTGCTTCTCTAATTTTTTACTGTGCAAAGGCATATATTTCTCTCTGTGCAGGTATTTGATTGCATTTTTTATAATACCAGGCCTTGGAGGCAACACTGTTGTCAGCCCTGAAGATGCTGGATGTTGGGAAATGGCCGATTTTTTCTCTCTGTTCCCCAGAAGAGCTCAAGTTAATTCGTCAGGCCTGTGTATTTGGCAGTGCTGGTAATGAAGTGTTGTATGCAACTGAAAATGATGAGGTAATTGCCCAAGAGTGTCTCTGAACATGACATGTTTAATCACTTTTGTATCAGGTTATTCTGAAAGCCAGTACTACAATAGCATGCCTCAAGAAAGTTGCATCCAAAAATGCCTGGTTATTTTGTTTGCTACTAAAGCATTTTCAGTTTAAATTAAAGGCTCCCTACCACAAGCAGAGAATGAAGAGAAGATGGAGTTAGACATTTGTTGCAAATGCATAGTGACAGGATGAGAAGCAGTGGACACAAACTGGAAGATGGGGAAATTCTGGTTCACTACTAGGAAAAAAATTACCGTAAGAGGGAATCAGTTCTGGAGGGGTTGTGAGATTGTTTTCCTTGGAGATGTTCAGGAATTGTCCAGACATGACCTTGAGACAACTGATCTGTTTAGATCTTTGTTGAGCATGAGGGGGGACTGGTTGACCTTTGGAGGAGGTCCTCCATTGCAACCTAACTTATGAATCTGTGATTCTTTCATAACAGGTTTTTGTGCTTGGCATGAACTGCAGTGGGTGTTTGGGAACAGGAGATATGCAGAGCACTATAGAACCAAGGAGGTTAGATTCCCTGTGTGGCAAAAAGATAGCCTGCCTGAGTTATGGAAGTGGGCCTCATGTTGTTCTTGCTACAGAAGGTAAAGTATGATCTGAATATTGCTTTTTAAGAGAGTCTAATTCATCCAGCAGGCGGGAAAGGTCTGGGCTGGTAACATAAGAGAGACAATTGGGATAGGTATTCTGGGCTGTTAACTGCAACATATTTTCGTTGGCAAATATGACATACCAGCTAGCTTGTTATTTTCAGGAGTTTTTCAAGCCCTACTTTGATCTTGTTGCTACTTTTGGAAGGGTTTTTTTTTGCTTTTCAGTTAAGTTTGGAACTTCTGATTGCTTTTGAAATGCATTAGTGCCTACATTATGCCCCTGTGTTCTGGTGCCAGCATTGTCCTTTAGCTAAAATTCATCTTTTCCGTCCAGTACCTACTTCTGGATGTGCTTTAAAGACCCATTAGGTTGCCTTCCAGCCTTTTTGTTTCCTGCATTGACACTCTTATTATCCACATCATGGTAGTGGCCCTTCTGTTCATAACTAAGTACGTTACTTGTGAAGAGAAATTATTAATATTGTGTTCCCAGTGAAGTTCTGTTAGAGCCTGATTGGTGATATTCACATTTGTCTCTATCTGTTAACGAGAGGAAATGTTTTCGAGTAGTCTAGATTAGATGGCTGAAAGTAGGTGAGGGGAATTATGTTGTAAATATGTTCTTTTATATTCAATTACATTCCACCATTTTCTCCAGTCTTCATGGCAGACTATTCTGCATGCTTTTTTATGTATGCATCTGTATTCCTCTGAGCTTTTTTGCTGGCAGATCTCACTGACGTACTCATACTCCTTACCCAGGTGATGAAGTACTGCAAAAGAGCAGGTCCAGAAAGGATCCTTGATGATTTTTACTCATGACTCCATTTGCATTAATAGCTTTTCTTCAGCACAGCCTTTTTAAACCTACTTTTAGAGAGCTATTATGTGTTTCTCAATTCTTGTGTTAATTATTGTAATTTCCAGTTTATGTTGTATGTTTCTGTGTTGTATGTTTCAGCTGTTTACTGAAATTTGCATTCACATATTAGTGAACCAAATAAAAGGTTGTTTGCTTTTGACAGGATAAAGTAATTGGATTTAAGCAGTTATTATAGAGAAATATTGGTTTAGTGTAGCGTATTTTGCCTTTGTAGTTCTGAGGGAACCCTTCTCAGGGATAAGTAGTTCGGTGATCTCCTTAGAAATCTAATGGAGTTGTATATCAAACCTAGCTCTCCTGCAATAATTGCATAATTTAGGTTCAGAAAATGATGAGGATGATAATAGACAAGATGAATGTAGGACAACTATTCATCAATTCCTGCACTATTGTAACTAGAGGACACTTGATTTAAAACAGATGCAAGAAAGTGAGTATGAAAAGGTGTTAACTTCATGGATAATGGGCCAATGTGCATTAAAGAGAATCAGAAGTACCTGGTAATATCTGTACTGTAGTGATTGTAAGTGCTTGGGAACGGCAAAAAGTGACCAGACTTGTGTTTCCCTTAAATAGCAGTTTTTTTGTTTCAATTGCCAGTTGGAGACAGAATTTTGCACGAGGTGGACCATTGGTCTAACACAGTCAGACATTTCTGGGAGGCTTAATTTTACTAGCACGTGTTTTGAAATGCAGGACATGAATAATATCTTTAAATAATAAAATGTTTATTAATGAATGCTAATAAGTTTTTCTTACAAGCATTCTCATGCATATTGTAAGGGAATGAAAGCTTATTATTTGACTTTTCCAAGGTGGGAAACAGCGCCAGGGCATAGACAAGAAATTTTGATTGATTGTCAATAACAAAGAAATTGAAATGGGGACTCTGAGTGTCATTTCATCCTTTTCTGTAGTGCACCATCTGTTTTCCTGCAACAGTGTGTTTTCCTTCACCATGACTGGTGATATTCTCTTTTGGATTTGTGGTCAACACTGTGTGAAGGTAGCATTGATATGTCCATGGGTTGAAGAGTCCCATTGGACATATATATATTTATACAGTTAAATATGTACATTGTTATTGAATTTCATGTTTCAGTTTGTAATTTTATGTTGTGTACTCCGTGTAAAAATAGAGATTTTTTTCAACCATCTCTTTCCATTTTTTTCTTGTAGAAGGAGAAGTGTATACATGGGGTCATAATGCTTATAGTCAGTTGGGCAATGGTACAACAAATCATGGTTTCATTCCCTGTCAAGTCTCTACTAATTTGGTGAACAAGAAAGTCATTGAAGTTGCCTGTGGCTCTCATCATTCCATGGTGTTAACATCTGATGGAGAGGTGAGAACAGTGGGAATGAATATCTATTTTCTCTTAATGAAACTCACATATGTGAGAAACAAGAAAACATTCTGCACCTGTAGCATCAGACCTTGCTTCTTGCAGTCCCCACAGTGCTGATGCAACACAAATGTTCCAAAAAAATTGAAACTTGTCCGGGTGTAGCTGCTTTGAAGTGCATTCAGAACATCGATTTTATGCCACACCTGCTTCTAATAACAAAGTATGCAGCCAGTTCTTTCCTATGCTATACTCTACTGCAAATCTTTAGTGGCGTTAAAGCTGATTTTAACGTAAATCACATTCAATGTAAGGAATCCCACCTGCCGAAATAAAAAGTTTCCTGTCATTTAATTTGAGGTGCCATTTGTGCCAGGTAGCCATTCTGCTTTGGGTTCTGGAAAACTAGTAATGGATTCTTCCAGCATTAATATAGCTGTCATGTTGCCTCTTACCTTTGAGTAGGGGAACGTAAAAGAATGGAATATATACTTAGATTGGCATATTTTTGTTAGAAACAATTCAGTTGTAAACCTATGTGTCTTTATATATCTGTAAAAGAATACATCCACTTGAACTCAAAGTGGAATTTTTTATGCATACAGCTTTTTTCTCTCTTGAATATGTACTTCGAACTGTATTTTATAAAGCCATCTTTGATGACAATTCTCTTGCAACAGGTGTACACATGGGGTTATAATAACTCAGGCCAGGTTGGATCTGGTTCAACAGCTAATCAACCAATTCCTCGAAGAGTTACCAGCTGCCTACAAAATAAAATAGTAGTTAATATAGCTTGTGGACAGATGTGCTCTATGGCTGTGGTGGAAAACGGAGAGGTAAGAAATTTTAGGTGAATTTTTGGACTGAATTTTATTTTATGTAATGACTTGGCATGTAGATAATTTCAAACCTGGTAGTAATGAGCTACTGCTCAGAAAAAAGTTTATCTTTCCAGATTCCCTCAAGTCTAGCTGCTTCTGCTCCTCATGAAAACCTTTATCATAAATTGTCCTGCACATTCTGACATACCTGAATGCTTTCCTATCCGTGCTGATTGTGATTTCTTCTTTAGAGAGGATGTAGAGTGAAACAGGTGAAATGTTCACTAACATTGGTATAAGGCTTTTCAGTTTTTCATCAAATTAGGCAGCTATTACTTTGTATCAACTATTGAAGTTGGCTTTGAGCTGTAGGAGTTCAAGTATCAAATTTCAAGGTTAGTTGAAAATACAGTTCTAAAGTAAAAATGGTATTGTGACGGTCAGGAGATTTTTGTAAATTCTGGGATTAAATCATATAGATTATATATATATGTATACTTAGCATTTCATGCTGGCTGCATTTTCTTGTATGTAAAAATAACTAAGTTTGTACTACTTATTTACTGATTTTTAGAGCTGATATTGTAGTAAAAATGAAAGTGCTGAATAATACATTATACCACTTCTGTCTTTAACATTCATAGACAAATAAATTATTGTCTATACTAGAATCTCAAATATTGAGTGTGAGAATAATCAGTGAATGATTTTCAGTGCTCATATACACACACCTTATCTCAAGAGAAAASAAAGAAAATAGAAGTACATTGCATATATTTATTGTACTGCAGTACCCCTAGAATCCCTCTCATACTTTTTTATCCCTCATTGTAAAGATACGAAGAGGTTGTAGAGTTCTTGTTGTTTTAGTTCATATGATCTGAATGTAGCAGTCTATGTCCTTGCTAACTCCATTTCTCCAAGCATTTCAGTTTAGAACTAAGTAGCTCTTGACTGTTTGCAGTAGAACATATGTCACTGAAATTACCAGAGCTCAGTATTTTCCCTTTTTCTTATGTTCGGCATAAAGCTGTCTACTCGAACTGTTGTGCGTAGCTCCCAGTTTATGCTTGTTTTGGTGTGTTTTCTATTAGAGGATTTTGGAATGAGAAATTAGCTCTTTGAAAAAGGGCAGTATTATGCTGAATTTCCTCTGTGCTGGCAAGCAACCATATGAATCACTTATTTTCTGTTCTTCATATTAAAATATTGTAGTCCTACATAATCTAACTCTTACAGAACAACATGGATGTGAAAGTTTAGCATTCTAGATGAGCATGCAGCTGGTATTTTAAAGAGAAACAGCATCCAAGATTTTCAGTGCAGGAAAACATATATATGTGTATATATGTACATTTATATAGGTATGTATATGTGTGAGTGTGTTTATGTGTATCTACATATAAAGTACTAAAATGTGGGGTGAAAAATATTGAAGAAAATTACTATTATTCAAACTTTGAAGTAGTTGTATTGCTTTCAAAAGAAGTGGATAGTAGCAAACAGTTAAAAATGCCTGTCTCTGTTTCAAGGTCTATGTCTGGGGGTACAATGGGAATGGCCAGCTGGGGCTGGGCAGCAGCGGCAACCAGCCCACGCCATGCCGGATCGCAGCCCTGCAGGGCATTCGTGTGCAGCGGGTACGTTGGTGCTGCTCCCCCTCAAACCCTCTAGGAAATACTGCAAGGATCCTACAGGCAGCATGTGCTGCCTTTGAAGGAGATAGTCCTTTCTTTAAAGTGACACCAGAATAAAAAACGTGTCCTAAAATGGACCTCCGCCAGTAGGGGAGAAACTGTGACCCTGTGGAGTTCAGTGGGAATTTTGCCACTGACTTCAGTGAGGTTGTGATTTTACGTAAAGGGGACTAGGCCATTAGAAGTGTTTGTTTTGTTTTTCTCCTGTGAAAGTTAATTAAAAAAAATATTCCTGTTATTTTAGTAAATAACTGAGTCTTTCTAGGATATCCCATTCTTCATTAACCCCTGCCTTCTTTTCTGGAAAAATGCTGCAGTTTAGCATTTTGTCTGTCTTGCAGACTGAATTTCACTTTTAGAACTGCACTCCAGCTGCAGTGACGAACTGGTGTTTGGAGTCTGAACAAATTATCTCCCACTACATTTGGTCAAGAATTGGTATGATTCCACGGTTAGTCTTGACCTCTGGAGGTTATTACACTTTACCAAATAGCTGGGCTGCCACCAGTGTAACTAGCAAACTGATAACTTCTTTTTGCTGATAAGAAATATTTAAAGTAACTGCAGAACTGATACCAAGAGTTTTTAATTGATTTGTCCAAAATAGAGGATACTGTCAGGAAAATTATACAATCTGTTAGAAGACATCACTTTTGTAGCCCAGTGAATATTTGCAAGAGCATTTTGAACTTTGGCTCCTATTTATTGCATTTACTCAGTGAAGCTATGGATTTTGTAAGTCTTTTAAAAGAAACTCATTTGATTACATTCAGTGCCTAGGATGCAGACAGTCACTTTGCTGGTAGCAGGTGCTTTTGGAGACTAACATAATAAAGGGAATATTATGTTCCCCTGTATTTATTATTCTATTTAGAGAGTGAGTGCTCCAGGAAGTTTGGCTTAGCTCCTATTTCCATCCACTTCATTTGCTTGATATCGATTAATAATACCATGTCGTAGATCTCCAAACAGTAAATAACTTAAGGGTTTACTTCATTTAAAGCACATCACATGCTTCATGGATGTCAGTGGGCTATATGTACTTATATCTGCTTTGCAGATTATATAAAGTGAGCTGGTTTTGAACAATGTAAATTGGTTTTTGATAGCCATCTATCTCTACTGAGTTACATTAACTCCTGCAGAGCAAGACTGTTGCTGGTCATGTTGCCACTGTGTATCTGTGTGTACGCCAGGGCATGTGCTGCACATGTCAAGTGGATATTTGAGCAACCTGATGTGAGGTACCTGAGGAGGCAACTCAGCAGGACCGAGGGGGTTATGAGCTGACACAGTTGTGTGCTGCCATCAAGATGGGGAATTTTTTCTCTTTCCTCTCTTTCCCTAGCTGGTTGTTCTTGTTTACCTTGTGTGGGCACTGGTGATCTTCAGACCCTACTGCGAGCATTTTCTTCCAGTGATGCAAGTTCAGAGAATCACAGAATGGCGTGGGTCAGAAGGAACCCTAAAAGTCATCCAGTTCCAACCCTGCTGCTGTGGGCAGGGACACCTTCCACTAGACCAGGTTGCTCAGGGCCCTATCCAAGCTGGCCTTGAACACTGCCAGGGATGGGGAGTTATCTCAGCAGAGGGTCCACTGAGCACTAGAGCTGGCACAGGGAAGGGGCAGTTTTGTGTGGCAGTCAAGAATGAGAGAAGCAGAGAGGGAGACCTCACCTGTTTTTCCAGTGGTGAGCTATTCACATTGGAGCAGTTGCCCCTGGAGCGAGGTCAATGCGAGACAATCTTCACTTTTCTGCATATTGTTCATATTTGTCATATAGCTTTCCTTCTTTCTCAGTTTCCAGCTATCCCTTTTGCTCAGCTCTTGAGATTATCTGTCAGGGATTCTCATTGATATATTTTTTCACCAAAGTCACCTCTACTCACCATCTACTTTCCTTCCTTTTTAAATAAACTTATCTGTATTTGTAATTTTTACACTGGTATAGAATCAATAGCGTTAATCTATAGCATAAGATGCATCTGTCTGTATTAAGTTACTATGTGATAAAAATGAGATTTTCTTTTTATTATTCCTTTTAGGTTGCCTGTGGCTATGCACATACATTAGTGCTAACAGATGAAGGTCAGATATATGCCTGGGGAGCCAATTCATATGGCCAGTTAGGTACTGGGAATAAAAGTAACCAGTCTTACCCTACAACAGTTATTGTGGATAAGGACAGGTAATACTTATAGTCTTGCAATCAGACATTGGTTGACATACTGTCAGAAGAGCTACATAAAATTATGGTATTTTTAATCTATTTTTTGGGAGAAATAGCCTATCCTGTTTTGCAACGGTTCATCTGCTAAATGTGAACTGAATTTTCACTGAAAGTGCTTGAATCTGCCCCATAACCATCCCTGTGAAAGAGAAACTCGATATTCTGAGCCTGAATATGCTATTTTCTGCTTCAGCTCACACTGTACTTTGCAGGCCTTAATTGCAGTTTCCCTTCAGTGGTGTAGTTTCATTGTTTGAAGTCAACAATAAAAGCTTTATTGTCTGTGAATATAAATTGTATTTTAATATGCTACTTTTGACAAGAAGCGTGTACTCAGAAAAAGGGAAGAGTGAACATCTGCAATTTGTGTTATTTCTGCTATTAAATCTGGCTCGTAACCCAGGAGAGAGAGAGAAGAGAAGGAGTTCTTTCTTGGTATTGTTCCCTAAAAATTAAGCTTAGATTTTTGCAAGTTAAATTTTTCCCTTTAGGTCCTTGGTGGGTAGTGGGGCAGTTATTTCTATTGCTATTATAAAGTCATGTATGAATATGGCCAGAAATTTTAATCTGTTCTAGACTGAGGTCTTGATTTTGGCCTCCTTTTATGAATAATAAGGAAGGTGAGGTGTCCCTCTTAACCTTGTGTCTGTGTACGTCATTGTGAGGAAGTGGCATCTCTGCTCTGGTGATGAGACATGGCCTGATCTTGAACACTGCTATTTCTTTGTGTTTGTGTTTTTGCTTAAAATGTTACTGATATTTTTCCAGACCCTTTGGCAGCAGTTAAAATGTTACAATAATTTAATACGTTTTAATGTTGCATGCTGCCTTTCCCTTTTGTTGGCCAGAATATGAATACTTGGTGTCAGTGAAAATTGTGCCTCACTAAAGCCAGCAAGATTTGTGCATACAGCTTTAAACAAGTTGTTTTCCTGCCATTTTCCCTAGGCAGCTGGGAAAACAAGTAAACAAGCAGTAGTTCAGACTGCAAAACAGTGGATTGTGTAATGCTGTACACAGTGGGAGTTTTGAAGCCCTAAATCAACCTCAGGATTAGAGACATAGCCTAGCTAAAAAACACTTAGAGATAGCTTTAAGTGCTGTTTGGTTCTAATTTTTAATTTTGAAAATGAAAGTCCATTAATGACACTCCTGTGTTTTAATTAAAAGAAGTATGTTTAAATTGTTGGTTTATATCTGTTACCAATAAGCAAATAGAAAAAAGATGTTCATTAGCTTTCAATTATAAGCCAAAATGCAAATTCTTTTCTTTTTTTTGAAATGCCTCCTCATTTCCTTCTTCATCTTCTCCAAGTACTTGTTCTCTACAGCTTAATGTAGCCACTGACCTCATTTCGCAGTGCCACCAAGGGCATTCAGAAACTCATCATAGCTTTTGCTTGAGACAGCTGAGGGTATCAGCAGAGCATGTGCTACAGCAGAAACAGGGCTCTGCTGCAACAGTGCCTGCTTGCTCCAAAGATGCTTTTCCACAGAGAAACTCTGGGTGCACACTGTTTGCAAAAACACTGACAGCCCTTTTAGTTTTGCTATGTATGTCCAGAAAGCGTTCCTGCTTACATGCATGCTGACAAGTATGTTTTGCACCAGAGAAAAACAGGAGGCCATGAGCTTATTCACTGCATTTAGTTCTTAATGAGCGTGACCTGGTTTTTTTTCTTCGCTTGTAAATTCAGAGTGATAGAGATCGCCGCCTGCCACTCTGCGCACACGTCGGCTGCGAAGACCCAGAGTGGCCAGGTGTACATGTGGGGCCAGTGCCGGGGGCAGTCGGTGACCTTCCCCCACCTCACCCACTTTGCCTGCACTGACGATGTGTTCGCCTGCTTCGCCACCCCTGCCGTCATGTGGCGCCTGCTCTCCGTAGGTGAGATAAAAGAGTTTTTGTTCTGACATCTTCTAGGTCACGCATTTGTAAAACAGTTGCCTCTATTTGAAGACTAAACTTAATTTCTTGCAAAAGTTTACACTGGGAAGAGTAATCATAATCACAAATTACATATGTGTAAATCGTAAAATGGATTTGTAAAAAATTGCTAGAGCCTGATGGCAGTGCTAAGTGATTGTCTGTTTTATTGATGTGGTTTATTTCTATGGGGAAATGCTGTAGGTTTGGGGAGGGGTTTTTTTTGTGTAACCTCCTGTATGTTACTGTCCAGTGGCTGTGAGTAGAAAAGCTGTGTTTGAATTTGGAGATTTGAGGAAGCCATGCAGACCATTTAGGAACTCTGTAGCTTTCTTTGATGCCCTTAAGTAGACTACTAAGAATTGAGAGACGCAAATTCCTATGTCGTAGTTGCCCCAGGCACTTAGAGTCTCATCACAAGTGATCATGACCTGAGCTTCTGAAGAGACAGGTTGTTGGATCTCAGATACTTGACTAATCAAGTAAGGTCTGCTTTGCTGGCCTTGGCTACAAAGAGTTAAGTATATAGCATGGTCTACCAGAGACCTCATGCTTCAGCTACAATTCAATCCCACAATGGTTGCTAATAAAGTTGCTGGTTTTGCTGACATAATCAAAGATGAGACTCTTGGGGTTGTCTGTGGGTATCATCTGGGAGCTTAAGCTAAAAGCTAGAATGCAGCAATTTGTTAATTTGTGATTTGAATTGTACTGAGTCCGTCATGTTTTATCCCACTTCTGTACTCCCTTCATAATTGCTCTTGTGTTACTGTACAACTCCTTGGGAGTAATTTAACTTTTTTTGACCTTGACTTCTTGGTCCTTTTGGAAATAACTCTACAAAACTGTAGCAACATTGTACCAAAGCATAAGGTGAAACCTTACAGGAGGAAAAAGTTGCTTTACTTTTAAACAAAACTAGTATCAGATGCACTTTCAAAGCCACATTCTCCTATGTGCCAAGTGGTCTGTCCAGCATCCCGGCACTATTCAGGGGCTCTGAGCAAGGTTCCTTGTGATGTCACAGGATAAAGGATGGTGGCTATCAGGCCCTTATCATGTCTCCTGGTTTCCTTTTAGTTAAGTGACTCTGTGCTGGTTTCAGATGTGCCTTTCTGCACGCTCTAGGAGCTGAGGGTGACTGGCCTCTTCATCCAGTCCCACTTTGGCAAGTCCTCAGGACTGACTCAGTGTTGTTCGTCATCTGATCTATGCGTGGTGAGAATCCTCAGGCAGCTGTATCCTGGAATCTTACATCTGCTGAACTGGGTGCCATGGACATCTGCCATGCTTACAGCCCTTCTCTTTTTATTCTGGTGCTTCCACACCCAGGCCTTCCCATTCTTTCCCTGTTTGTGGCCATTCTAATATTTCTAATACGGTTCTTAGCCCTGACTGCTAAGGAGTTTTCTTAGCTTTGTGCCTTGTCAGTGTGAACTGCCTCTTCGTTTCCTTCCTCTGGTTCCCCCTTCACTGCTGTAACAAATAAAAGCATCTGTTTTCCCTCTAAGAATTTCAAGGCTGAACCCTACTATGCTCAGTTTTCCTCTGCTGGCTGTAGAAGTCATCTGGAGATGTATATTGGTGGACATCTGGATTGCCAGTTAATTTTGAGGAAGAGTTTCAGCTTTGCATTAATTGCTAAAATGCTTGCTTGTTTGGATAGCAGAGGTCTGAATAAATAAACCACACATTGTACAAAATAATAACTAACGAAGTATTTTACAGTATCATTGTTTCAGAAAGATTTTTTTATTTTTTTATCACTACGTTGGATTTCTCTACCTGATCTGCTCCAATCATTTTACCTGAACCTTCCCTAATTGGCTATACCTGAACATAAGTGACATTCTCTAAATGAAATGCAAAATGATTGTGCTAAACAAAGTGTAACAGGATCAAAGTGTGTGTGTATGTATTTTTTCTACAGCTTATAGAGGTCTTTCCATTTCCAGCAGAATACTACTTTTATTTCTAGCTTGGTAGGTTACAGGACCTACCATTTATGTAATTTTCTGTAGAGAACAGCTAATTGCTGACCCACAAGATCTGTATAAACCCATAATGTGTGTTTATATGGTAAGAAGACAAAATGATTTTAGGTTTGAGGACGGGGGAAGGTTGATGACTTTTTTAGTAGTATTAAAGGAAATAGTTCTCTGAGACTACAAAATATGATGGAGATTTGGATCAGTTCAGGAGGTAAAAATTTGTATGAAGACATTGGATAACTTTTCAAAGCTGTCTGACAACTTTATAATGCAAATGTCATGTGCACAGTGGGATATACATACATATGACACAAACAGGAATATGCAGACATTCACACAGAGTGCTTCTAACACCATTAAGTCTAGGGAAAGCTATTCTTTTTGAATAGGCTTGTAAATGTTGGTATTTACTTTCAGGGATATTGTACCGGGCAGTTTCACTGCAACCAACGTGTTGTTTCTGTAATAGATTTATTTTTGCTGTAATGTAATGTCTCCTCATGGGAGCATTTCATAAAATTTTATTGTGATTTTTTTTGTTGATCTTTTGGGTATCTTATAATAACTAAAACTTTTAATTTGAAATAATTTAGTCAGTAATGGCTGATGGCATTTTTTATCAGATGCAGCAATAAACTTCTGAGACTGTTAACTTTTTTTATCTGGCCTCACATAGATGAATTAGAGGAGTGGAACTTACAGATTTTTTAATAGAGATGTTTGCTTGGAGTAGGAAACTCGAAAGGGCTGAAGAAAGCTGTCCTTTCTTTGCTTTTGTGGGGCTCATACAGAACACAGGCTGCTGGAGTTTTTTGCTAGCCTTAAGGAGATGTATTAAGAGTGTTAATTGCTGACAGATACACAGAATGTTGTAGTGGGAGATACTTGTATTGCTTACTACTTACTATTGAGTCCCCTATTTATTCTAGAGCCTGATGACCATCTAACAGTAGCCCAGTCATTAAAGAAGGAATTTGACAACCCTGAAACTGCAGACCTGAAGTTCCTAGTGGATGGAAAATACATTCATGTTCATAAAGTTCTTCTCAAAATTAGGTAAGAAGCAAACTGTATAAACTGCATAAACTAAACTGTGTAGCGTAGTCTAGTGTGCTGAGTAATTACTGCAAAAAATTTGTGACTTATTCTTACAAACTCCCTTTTCCGTGAGTCAGAGATTCACCTGCTGTTCTTCACTGATACTCTCTTCTCGTTGCTCCTTGTAATTATCAAACATAYTGCTCTATGACCAGCCTTTTCATCATTTCCCTCCATCTGACACTTATCTTCCTTTGTGCTGCCTAAATGGCCTTGGCCTTGATTTCTAATAACCTTCTTCTGCCAAGGAAAAGGCTCACTTCCTTCTGCTGTCTTCTCTGTAGTTAGAATCAGTTTTTAACTCCTTTATATGCTTCACTTCTTCCCACCAGAATGATTTGAGGGGGTTGTGTTGTTACTTGCCTCTCTTTCTTTCACAGGACCCTTCAGTTTTTTCAGCAGCTTCAGTAGGTGCTATCCGTATTATCATTTTTTCTCCTTTTATGACAGATTTCTTGTTCTACTTGTTTTAAACCTTCTTATCAGTGAGTTTGACTTTTAAGCTGGCTTCTCTTTTTGTTTCTACAATTTTTTGCAAGTTAACACCACTTCATGGTGAGATGTGACATATGCATATCTACAAAACAATCGCACTATTATTAACATGCAGAGAGATTCGTTTGTTACTGCTGAAGTGGTTTCTACTGGGATATTCTAGAGACACTGCTCTAGATCTCTTCTGCCTTGCCAGCTGCTTCTGCTTCGTACTCCTCATTGTTACAATATCTTCTTCTCTTTGCTCTTTTCTTTCTCAAAATGCTTGGCTATCTCATTCAGCTTATCACCACTTTGATCTCCCTACTTTTGCTCCCAAGTCCTGTTAGTGATTTCTTGTATATTACTGCAGAAAATTAAAATTCCCCATTAATTTTTGCCTGTCCTTTTTTTGTTTTTTTTTTCCTACTCTCCTCTTACTACTCCAATTACCTGTATTACTATTGTCTTCCCTTTACTTGTTTCATTGCTGGTACATTACACTCGTGCCTATAGTCCACCCTCTTTGTTTGGAATGCCATGTGTTCTCCATCAGCTACCACATCAAATCTTGTGTGTGCCCAAAATGTTCCTGAGGTTCTTTTTCCTGATAATCAGGCTAAATGTAACTTTCTCTTACTACTTTTTTCTTCCTCTACTCTTCTCAGATTATATGGCACTCTGTGGAGGAAATATGTCTAATTCTAAAATGGATTTAAATACATGACACTATCAAAATACTCTGGAGGAATAAAAAAGCATCAGGCACAGTCTGTAAAATTAATATTTTCTTTGAGTGTCATGATGCAACTGGATCAGAGTATTTAAAGTGGTATTTTGCAACATTTGGCCTTGTTCCAGAGCATTGTCATGAAAGCAGTGCTGGTAAAAGTTCCTTTTCTTTATCTAGTCATTTCTTTACTGCTTGTGAGGACTTCTTTCCATCTTGTTCTCTTCCTCTTCTTGATCTAGATCCCACTGTTGGTGGTTATTGGCTGGTGATGGTGGTGAAATGTCGGGGAACGCCCGGCTCAGTGAGAGCAGCCCGAGGCAAGCACTGCCTGCAGGAACAGATACATCCGAGTGCGTGGGTGGCATTCATCAGCTCTGCATTCAGCCAGCCAGAGCTGGGTGTCTGCGCTGTCTCTGCTGAGAGATAGTGACAGGGAGAGAGGCACTCCAAAGGATGAGTCACTCCAAGATACTTTGCAGACTAAAGGCTGTGTGTACTAACCAATTTTTATTTATTTACTTATTAATTTTTCAGAGATCAATGTGCACCGCCTTCTCTCTGACTTTTGGGTGGTGCCATTGGGGCACAGACCATTCCCGAGGTCTGATCCGCGCTGGATGGATAGCATGGTCACCACTATTTAGCATGAGGCTCTAGGAAGCAAAATTATGGAGTTTGGTCTGCCTCTCCCAATGCCAGAATGTGGTGAAAGATGTGGCGGAAGCTAGATGATGACTTCTTATTTCTTTATGAATTTGAATTGAGGTTCCTTTATTTTATTAAAAGCCTCAAAATACTAAGAAAAAAAATTTTCTCAATAGCCAGTAAAATCAAAATGTGGAGAATTAAGTAACAAGTTAAATAATTATTTTTCATTTGGATTTAAGTGATACTCTCTTTATGTTGTAGCTTTCTCTCAGAGACATTGAAAGGAAACCATCCTACTTTTTATAGAAAAGTTGGAGTAAAGGGAGAAAATTCAGATGTGGGACAGTTATAAATTAGTGTAGTATAAAAAAGTACAATTAAATTGTGCTTGTTATAGAAAAAGTTATCAGAGGTGGTGATGTTCATTTACACCAACAAAAATTTTGAACATAATACAAATGTTAGGATGCTTTTTATGGAACAGTAAGTTACAGTGCTTTGTAAGTTACTGTGAACTATAAGTTGCAGATTACAGGAATCAAAGGCAATGCTTTGTCCTTTTTTGTATCTGYCACAAAAGTCTTGAGACTTACAAGAAAAAGCTGATTCTGATGAGAGTGTCTTCACTTTAAATAATTTAATCTTTGAATACAATGATTAATGCTAAATTGTGTATGGATTCCTGACACTGGAATAAATGATAACTAAAATTATTCATAATTTCCTTCTTCATTAGGTCATGTTGGCGAAATCAGGGTCAAATCTCAGAATTGTCTAAATTAATTGTAAACTTTATCTGCTACAAGCCAGGTAATAAAATTGAYTGTTAATGTATAATGTATTTAAGAAAACGGTACCAAAACCACATGGATCATCCTTGTAGATATTTTAAGTAAAAATGGAGCCTACCATAGAATATTAATAATAGAAATAAAATTCTGAATTACATCTATAAGGCTTAGAAGCCTTAGAAGGCTTAAAGAAATTAACATGTTCAAACCAAGAAATCATGTAGCTAGAGTTTATACTTGTGTATTTAGTCTGTTATGACTGATTTCTTTTTTTACCAACATCTTGCTGCAGCTCATCTTTCAAGCTTAACTCTTTACAGTATACAATCTTTGATCATGTTTTGTAGGTGTGAACATTTTCGCTCCATACTCAATAATGATGATGAAATTATAGAAATGAGTGAATTTTCTTATCCTGTTTATCGAGCCTTTCTGGAATATCTGTATACAGACAACATTAGGCTCCCTCCTGAAGATGCAATAGGTATTTGCCATAAATGTAAATTACTCTAGATTATTGTTTCTGAAAAGTTCAATCTATGTGTCATAACAGGGTGAGGAAAGTGGGACTTATTAATTTTAGTTTCATTAACACTTAAACCTTGAGTTTGGCAGGTATCAGGAAGAAGGGATACAGTAGCTGGAAACACGCCCAAGGAGAATGAGTGGTGGGCATGCAATGAGATCAAAGATGCAAAATGTTCAAAAAGAACTCATTGTTTCTTTTATTAAGAAATTTCTTTTCTTTAAAAAGGCACGAATGCCATCCTAAAACCTTTCTTGTTTGAGTAGCTGTAGCGATTTTTGATCATGAATGAAAAGGAAGCTCTTCCCCRCATTAGTTTAAGAGGATGTAAGTCACTGATGCCTAGAATGAGAACAAGAGAACAGGATAGTAATAAAGTGTGGTTCCTTTTTTGATATGTCTATAGAACACCTTAAAAAATGCACACCTCATCTAGGGAAAAAAAAAGAGCAAGTCTTCGATTAATTCAGCCTAAAACAATAGCGTAATTGATTAATTTGAACAGACACTAACATGTTTTGCACCAGAATAGTTAAAGCTGTATCAATTTTCACAGGGCTGCTAGATTTGGCAACACTGTATAGAGAAAACAGGTTGAAAAAGCTTTGCCAGCAAACGATCAAACAAGGCATTTGTGAAGAGAATGCCATTGCTCTCCTTTCTGCCGCTGTCAAGTATGAAGCTCAGGTAAGAACTTCTCTGCAGGTGAGCTGTGGTTTTCCAAGAAACAAAGCTGCCTAATATAAACATGTCTGCATTTAACTGATGAGGCATGATTACTGTAATTTCCCTTTCTGGCTTTCCAGATGTTTGGTTTCCCCTTTTAAAGCTGTAAAATAAAAATTAAAAAACCCCAGTTAGTACTGTTTTCTTCCTGCCCTTTTGGCTTGCACCTGTGAGTCAGGGTTCTTAATCTGCTTCCTGCCTTGTCATCTGGCATGGCAGGGCATGGCATGCAAATTTCTCACTGCTGTTTACTTCTCTGCCTTTGGATTTTGCCTTGTCTTTCACTCCCCGAGTTCTCTACCTGATCATTTTATCTGCTGATGTCTGGTACAGTCATTCTGGCACTGACTTTTACAGGCAGTGGGACCATTTACCTGTAAAATCCCTCACTATTTACACTAGTGCTTATATAAAAAAATCCAGTTTTGCAATACTGTTTACAGTGAATCATGCTGACATACAACAAATTACCTATTGTTATTACTCTCCCCATATCCTGTCATCTGGTCTGCCCTTGGTTCTGGAATGTGTCACTAGCACCCAACCTGTTATCAGTGCTTTTTTTGGTAAACAGATACTTCCAAAGATGTTTTCCTTTTCTCATTGTCTTAGTGCTATGCTGATTTTAAATAACAAAACCCACCACATTAATATCCACAAAGTCTGCTTATGTGTTTTAGATGTAGGAGACGTTGTTGTAAGTACCTTCCAGTTATAGGAAGAAAGTAGAAAGAAGAGACTGAAACAAACACTGAGTTAAAAATGTTGCAGCAGTCAGTGCTGTATGGAGACAGCAAACTAAAGGAGATGAATTTGTATAGGAGTTGCAAAGAGGAGGCTGGAATTCAGTGAGTTCTGTACATTGAAAGAGGGGATAACAATAAATTAGTAGATAATAAGATTGCCAGCTGCCAGTTACATGGCATTTGTAACCCAGGTATCGGTAACAGAGGGCATGAAATGCTGAAGCAAAGAGTTGTGTTTTCAGTGTGCTGTGCTGGTACAAGCCCAGCACAGCGCGCAAGACTACAGGAAGGCATGACCCAATGATTTGGTTCTCTTAACAGCAGATTTTTCATTAAAACTTTACTCCGGAGTTTTACCTCTTTTGAACATCTTTGAAGCAGAAGTATTTTTAGTTGATCTGTATCAGGTGAAGTAGTTAAAGAGTGGTTAAAAGATACATTTAGGTGTATTGTGGAGTAGTAAAACTAGCCTGGACAAAGTACTAGAGTTTATAATGGCTGAAACACAATAAAAGGGGTTGGATGGATGATAAATATACGTTATCCTCCTCTTCCTTCTATGATTCAGTTTTACTCTTTCAAAACATGTAATACTCTAACACACTTGTCAGCTGATGAATTGGTTCACCTGCCCTGGCTGCAGCATGCGCCAGAGTCAGGAGTGCATTGTTGCCCTTCTCCCTACACCCACAGTTCAGAAAGGGGTGGAGTAGAATGGCTCTGGGAAAGCACAGCAAAGATTTCTTTGTCAAAGACATGGGATAGCCTCTGTCTAAGGAATCATGGAGTAAGCCAGGATCTTTTAGTGTATGACATTGATATAGTAACTCTGGGTTTGAGAACCATGTACAGTGTGTCAGGACTTAGTAGAAAACTGTCAAAAGAAGGATTATGAAAGACACCTAATGATTTGGAAGTTTGAGAAGATAGGATTCAATTTTTTTGTCAGTAAATGTGAACACTGCAAATGAAAAATTATAGTGCTGTGTCATATGCCATTAGCATAGCACATTAAATGAAGACTGACTTGACTACTGTATGCATCTGTTAGGATTTAAAGTGCTTGGGTTGCTGCTACAAGTTATTTTAAGGCATATTTCTAATATGCACTGGAGCAAATTTTAGATTAATCATCTTCTATAAAACAGAATAAAAAGACAGTACTTCTTGAAACTGCAAAATGAGTGACCAGGATTCTATATCATCTATGGTCCTTTTCATATCATCACCAGAAAAGGCAGCTGCTGGTCATTTTAGTTATCATAAAAGTTCACACATTGTCTGACTGTAAAGCAGCTCAGGTTTGGGCAGTACCATTTCAAAGATCTGCTGGAACTTAAGCTGTCACTGTCTTTGATCTTCTACATTTTTTATTTCCTTTGTGTTCTTTTGCTTCTTTATCTGTTCTCTTTCTTTATTTTTCCAGTACTTGTTGATGAGAGATACAATTTACTTCCTGTGCATAGTTACTATACCTTATTTCTTATTTAAGGATCTTTTGTGCTTCAGTTAAAGCTTTATTTAAATCTTGACTTGAAACATCTAAGGAAATCTTGAATCTAAGGAAAATTTTTCAAAGGGAAATGCACAGGTATTCTGCTGAGTATGTTTCTTCTATTAATCCCAGACTGCAATGTTTGTGTAGTTAACATAGAATCAAATTGGTATGGGTTTAGAGATCTCTTTTTGCTGTAACCCTTGAAGAGTTTATAGCTCATGCATCAATTCTGGCTTGCCTTGCTGCTGGCTCCAGCTCTGGCTGAAGAAGGTAATTCCTTTTCTTTATAGCAAGTTGTTGCATAGGAACCGACTAAAGGAGACTGACCCAGTGCATGGAGAGAATTGCCTTTTGTGAGGAGTTTGGGCAAAATTTGCTGTGTGAAATCATGGTTGTAGGGCTTGTTGGCTTGTACCTATCATATGCTGAATCCTGAGCATCTTGTTACAGCAAGGCCAGGACGAGACAGAGCCTTTTGTGCTATCCAGGAATCCCATTAGACAGGGGGATACAATCCCTAGGTTTGCCACGAAAGACACAGTTATCCTAATATCCGGTTTGTGTTCAGCAAGCATCATCAAATGTTGCATCATATTTTGGCTTTTATTTTCAGCAGGACTAGGATACCTGCTATTTTTCACAGGACCACTACTGAAATCAGTGCAGGGAGGAAAAGAAAGGAGTAACTGATGCGTTAGTAGTTCTGTGTGGGGAAAATGGATGGTTTTACCTGTTGGTAACTTTTCTAATGAATGTGTAGTAAATTGTAGTAAATGTGATGGAGTTCTAGAGTTGATTTAGGTGGCTACTCCTGTTTTCTTGAAGTGGGTTTATTGAATAGTTTGTGTGAACAAATTTCATCCTATCATTTGTGATCTCATCAAATGGATCAGAAAAGGTATTGACAATGTGAACAATCTGGTATATTCTTTGCTAATTAAATGACAGATTTGAAACAAAAATAATAATGGTAATAATTTTGTTATCAGTCATTCATATTACAAAGTATTTCAATTTGTTCCTAGGACTTGGAAGAATTTTGCTTCAGATTTTGCATAAACCATTTGACTGTTGTTACACAAACTCAAGGCTTTGCAGAAATGGACCATGACCTCCTGAAAAACTTCATTAGCAAAGCCAGCAGAGTGGGAGCATTCCGAAACTGAGATCTGACTTACCAGCAAGCTGAAAAGCACGTCCTCTTCCCTCCTGGAAATACTTCTTCTTTGGAGAACTTCTCCATGGTCAGAATGTGCAATGGCTTGGAAGGAAAGTCTTGGTGTCCATTGTCTTAGGGAATGTGTGGAAGTCGGTAACGTAGGCTTTGTAAGGATGGCCACAGTGTAGATGTGTGATGACTGTTCAGTGCCAACAGCCACAACCTAATACAAAAGGCTAATGCAGTAACTACCCTTTCCCACTCAAAGTCAAACAAACTGAGCTTGTCATTATCTAGTCTGTCTAATTTTTTGTTTGTTTTTTTTTAAATCTCATTTGGATTTTATGAGACAGTGACCTGTTTGCTGCTAAAATTTCCATAGTGTACTTTTGTCTCAAAATTCTGTTAATAAGCCATAGTGGGCTTCTTTTTGTCTGGTTATCATCCAGTGAAGATATCCTATGTCCAGAAAAACAAGAATCTAAAATAATGTCAATTCTTCAGGATGAGAGGCTTGTAGGAGCATATGTCTTGGTGTTTATGTGGAGTTTATTTATGAGGAGCTTCAGCAGGATATTACAGTTTTGAGTTCCTGGCACTTATATTCATTGTGTAGCCAGAATGAAAAGAATCTCCCTTTCCATTACACCAGTGGGCGGGGAAGCATTCACCATATTTGTCTGGATGTGAATTGTTGTGCTGTGAGTTTCACTACTAAGAAAGCCATCTAGTAGCAAACCCAAACAAAATTTCAAAAAAAGGAAGTTCTGCTTGAGGCTTACTTATTCTGTCTTACTCTCTCTCCCCAGACAGATCAACTTCAGGAAAAGAGAGAAAAAGGTGGTTTTTGAAGTAGTAAGTAACATGGGCCTTACAATTAAATTATAAGAGTGAAAGTGACACTAGTTTCCAGATGGTGACAAAGATACCTTGTCCAAATACAGTGTTTCAGGTTCTCCTTTGGTCAGAGCTGCGAGGTGACCACACCACTTTCCTTTCAGGCCTGCTTAGGAGAGGGGAGCTGCCCTCTGGATGTGCCCCTCTCCCAGCACTGATCATCAATGGCTAAGGTGGAATAGATGCTTAATTTCTAACTGACTGAAGTGGGTCAAGGTGAAAACCCCACCCCAGTGCTGCACCGAGAAAGATCTGCCCCATTACAGAAGGTGTGGAGCTCATGGAGCATTTACTTGAATTTTCTAATAGGTAACTGTGAATTGACCCCGAGAATTTACTTCTCTTAAAATTTTGACTGAGTAAAGTGACGGTAAGTGCCTTTTGCAGTATTGTACAAATGGGGAAGACAAAAGGCTGGATGACCAGGCCCAGCATGCTACTATAATTTGTCATGCGACCTTCCTGCAGATCCTTGCTGTGCCACAGAATCCTTTGATAAGTTCTTCTAATCCTCAAATGTGGTATCTAAGAACTTAATTCCCTTAAATTATTGCATCCTCCTTTTTAAAGTGGAAATAGCTGTTCTTTACTATATTGGAGGCTCATTTCTCAAACAATCCTGTTCTTTGAGGAGCAGGAGGAAAAGGAGCAACACCTATTCAGAAAAGGAGTAGTGAGTAGTACCCCTCTTCACCCCAGACCCTGTGGGTGGGAGTGGAAGGGTGAAGCATGCAGACAGCAGAATTTACTTCAGAAGAGGGTGATGAACACCTATTTTGGAAAATGCTCTGGTAAATATTTACTTGTGTTTGAGATATTTGCCTCACTCTCATTAGAAACATACTGGCTCATCTACTGTTAACAAGCACATTCTGCCACCCCCTCAGTGATGAGTACGACTTCCTCTAGCAGCGTTAAGTCCATACTTAGCAGCTGTGTCAGTATTTTGTATTCAAACAGAAGTGGTCAAAGTCTTTCCAGTACATAATGCAGATTCATCAAAACCACGTCGCTGGGGGAGGAGATCAGTTTTGCCAGGTTTGTGTTGAGAAGCACTTGAAGCCAGCACAGCCAGATAGAGGTTAATGCAGACAGTAAAACAGTGTCATGGTAGGGCACAACTTTACATCAACCCCTGTGTGCTCTAGCCTAGCACTGATCATACCAAAGCATGGACACGAGGGATTCTATGTAAGCCAAGACTGCGTATCCCTGGTTAAGCCTGGGATGGCACATTCACCTGCCAGTATTTCCTTAGCCATAGCAGCACATGGAACAAGGACAAACAGCCACATCCCAGCCTTTGGGTAGCGGCTTGCACCAGACCCCGTCCCACCCCAATGGCATTACACTGGCACACATCCAGTCTCACTGGGAAATGGAACCAGCTGGGCACCTGTACTCCCTGCTAATGGCTTTTCAGTGGTCACTCCAGCCTTCCTAAGACGTGCACTATAAATGCTTCTGTTGTTTTACTTCTAAGAATGAAACGAAAACTATAAATGTGAAATGATGGGGGTTTTTTTTTTGACTCAACATCTGATCAGAAACATTCTCTGGCTCCCTGGAGACACCACTCACTCCATGGAATGATTGCACTGGAGAGGGACACCATTCTGCTGCATTGGCTCGAGTTTGTAACAAAGCAGTTGAACAGTTATTGCAGCCAAAATGGCATGCTGCTTGGAACAAGGCATTTTTGGCTTAATATAATCAATAATGATATTTTTTTTCCAATTTAGTTCCTTCCTGCTCATAATTTCCAACCAGCCATACACATTAAAGCCTACTTGCAATTTCTGAATACTTGATAAAGACTGTCATTTTGAGAAAAAGCATCTTTGAACTGAATGAAGGTGATCCTAAAGATCGAATGTGTCAGCATTGGCTTTTATTCGTGCCATTTGTGTCATCTGACCTGTATGTGATAGTGTTACATTCATAGACATTTATTTATTTAATTTTTCAATTTTCATTGCATGCACTTTCCTGGGCATTTAAAGGTCACTGTTTAAAAAAACCAGACTGGCTTAGGTGGATAAATGTGGGTGTATGGATGTAAATATGTGCTTGAATCCCAACCATGGGACATTTCAGAAGAAATTAGGGATGCATTTTACCGTTGTGAGATAGTCTGCAGCAAACTTGTGTTTGTGGATTTTGCAGGTTAAATACTTATTAAGTCTTGTTCTGTTTTAGGACACCATAGACAAAAAGTATTTATTGAAAAGTGAAAGTATGGTCAAGCATAAACTACCTGGGGTTTAAATAAAGAGCAATGTTCCACTTTCCAGAAAGGAGTCAAATGGAATTTGAAAGAAAAAGAAATTACAGGGCTAGGGTCATTTAAAGGTTCTCCTAAGTTACTGAAGCTAAAAGCCAGCACTGTGTTGTCATCTAGTACCCACCTGTCGCATTTTGTTACAATCCTTGGTAACTATGTAAACTGCTGTTTTTATATGACCTGAACAATTTCCATGGGCTTTCCTTGTAAAACAAAGCTTGTATTTACCCCACAGAGGCAGGGCTCATTGGCTACGCCTAATGATGGAGAAAGTTTACAGCCTGAACAGAAATTTATGTTTTGATTTTTTGTTTCTTTACAAACTTACCTGGTTTAATAGACCATTAATAAAAATGCCATAATATTTAAAAGAGTATGAGTGGGATTTTTTCCTTTCTTTTCAGTAAAAATGAAGAAAGCCTGATGCTTGTAGACTGAGTTGATTACATAGTAGTGTGAGGGGGAAAAAGAAATAAATCAGAAAATATTTCACAGAGGTACCTTAAAGGCCTCTTTGTGTTCTTCAGGAAATGACTGTCATCAGAAACCACATTTGTATGCTGGAGAATTTGTGCAAGTGTATTTCCACCTTTCAAACAAATCAGTGCCCTAGTGACTTAATGATTAATAAAATAGGCCTCAGAACACCAATCACTGTTTCTTAAGCAAATGCACATTATGACCAGCTTGTTACATTTTAAAATATTTCAGCTTGTGCTGTGCACTGGTATCACACAGCCATAATCTTGTCCAGTTATTTCACATTTGACACAGGTGTCTTCCTGCATCCATTCCTGTGCTTGAAAATGTGCAGTTTACACATTCCCTATGGCTGTTCCAGTACCTGTGAGTTTACTACAGCCCCTCTCTGCACCAGCACTGCCTAAGCACAAAACCCTTCACTCACAAGTCAAAGGAAGGGAGGAAGAAATAAAGTCCTATGACATGTAAGAACAAACAGAATTTGGATACAGTGGACAGCAGGAGGAGATTACGGTATAAAACATCAAATGAAGAGGCTGGGAGTCAGCTCATCCACCTTCAGATGGCTACACAGCCAAGCCAATAGGTTAAATTCTCTTAAGCACCAGTGGACAGAAACAGGCCTTTCCAGGATGCAATTTACCTGACCTCATCTTACCCCCAGGGCTTAGGCAGAGACATAATTTCTACAGAAATTTATATTTCTCCATTAGACTTTGACCAGTCATGCAATGCTTGCTTTTAGGCACCTAAAATGGCCATCACATTTTGTGTCCAACTTCTGCTGTGAGTTCTAATTTTCTTGTTTCCTGGAACAGTTTCAATATTCCAGGCAATTTTTAGTACACCAAGGTCTTGCTCTAAGAAAAGTGCTGTCAAACACAGTAAGATTTCCATATCTGATAAAAAGTCATCAGTTTCAATACACATTTATTTGCGTATGTACCATATGAAATCACCTATCTAATATAAGAAAATTACTGACTATAAATCCTTTAAAAGCTGTTTTATTTATCTTGAAAGGAGAGAAACTGATTAGTTGTATAAAATAATATTGTACATTTGATGTAAAGCCTTCAGTCTGTTTGAACAAAAAAATACATTGTCACAGTAAAGAAATAATGAATCTGTTTAGATATTGGACTCTGTATCATCCCTGTAGCCAAAGAAAGAGCCTTGACTGCTCTGACAGAGCATAGGGTTAGTGTACCCCAATGTTAACATATATCTGTGTCTGTAAAACTGCAAAAAGTGACAAAATGAATGTAAGGTACTCTTGAAACTTCTGTATATTTTTCAGTAAGAAAGTTGAAGCCGTACTGAGTCTAAAACAACCCTCAATATTATTTTAAAATTAATTTACAATCCGTGTGCTGATTGTAGAATTTTTAGTAGCTCTAGGATTAGCTTTGAATCAACACGAGAATGGATCTTTAAAACTTCCTACTGTAAGTACTCTAGGATTAGCTAACCAATTTGTGAAACAGCCAGCTGGAGAAGATGTTGGTTTAAAATGTTTGTGTCATGAGTAGCATGCTTTTCTACTGTACCTGTTCTTAATTTAAGTAGCTGCAAAAGCTAAATTTCATTAAAACGGGTAATTCTAAAGCAAGAGAAGTTACTTGCTTGCATTTTAATCCACTGGAAGTAAAACGTGCTTTTGTTAACTGTCTATATTACAAAACTTTGTCTTTGCAAGAAAAATTACAGTATTTGAATAAGTAACTTACAAATACAAAACATGAAAAAAGTCTTGAGTTGGGTTTTGGGGTTTTTTTTGCTAGTTGCAACCATTCACAAGTTGCCCAAGTAACTGCCTTTTCAGTACAATAAGGCAGATTGATTTTCCCAACGTGGGTTCATCACGTTCAGCTTTTGTGCAGATGCTGCAGTAAGGCCAGCGGGAGATGCCCTGTGCTTTTAGAGACCAGGCTACTCTTACCTGGAACCCAACTGGAGACTCTCAGCTTCCAGCTGTTTCTCAAGCTGTTTGGCTTGACTACAGTTAGGTGAACATTTGAAGAAATCAAACAAAATCCTACATTACTAGAATTTTGAAATCTTATGTGTACCAGGTGTGGTTTAGTTTTTTTGGGGTTTTTCTTTTAATACTTGCGATTTCCCAAGATAAGACAGGGCAAATCAATTACCCTGCATATGGGAAGAAGCTTCAGCTTCTGGAAGATTCTGTGTGGGATTCATATTCCATGAAATTCAAACTGATGGACAGTGCAACTGCCCTCTGAAATGACACTGGGTGAGAGCTGGGGAAGCAAAACTACAAAATGCCAAGTGTTGGTTTCAGTAGTGCGGCTACGAAATGAGTTCACTTTGAATTCAGGTTGTCTTCCTGAGGTGAGGCCCTGACTCCAAAAGGCCCATGGCTACTGTCCAGTTTAATTTAATGGGAATTTGATGTGCTAATTACGTACAGAGACAGGAATCTTTGCAGTAAATGGCCCCTCATTTTCAAAATTCGCAAGTAAGGAGAATCTAAGAATCAAATCTAAGAAAAAAAATTAGTGCATTTCAAATCATTCTAGCTAACATTTCATCTTTAGACAAAAAAAATTAAACGAGACTGAACTTAGGCTTAAATCAGTAATGCTGCAACAGAAAATTCAGACATTTTCCATGTCTTTTTAAAAATCCTCAAAAAAATACATAAATTAAATTCAGTGGCTTACATTGTATATATGCTACATCGTAAGGCAAAGTATCATGAAAAACATTTAACAATTTTAAAAGTACAAATGCTTTCAACTAGCAGTTTGGAATAAAAAGCAACTAAAAAAGCAACTCTATTAATGAAGGCTGTAAAACAAAAACAATCTAAGGGGGCCGACAGTGCAGCCCCTGGTCCTGAGAAGAATCTCACTTTTCTTCACTGGCTGAGGTATCATTTCCATCATTCAGCTTCTGCTTTTGCATTCTTGTTCGAGTAGATGCTACAAAAAAAACCCAAGAAGCAAAAAGAATGAAATATTTTCTATATAATTACTTTGGACTGATTATTGTAAAAATTTGTAATGACACAAGGAATAGAAGTACACTTTTCTATTCTAAACAAACCAAATCCCTCATTATARGATAAACACCTAACTTTGTGTTGTTTCAGCAATTCTTGCTCTATCTTACACATCTTATTAAATTCCTTCCACCTGTTGACTCAAGTTCTTATTGTTTCTGTACCCTCTCTGTGTCCATTTCCATCCTCAAGGCAGGCAGATGGTCTGTATCACGTCGGGAATCTCACCTTGCAGCCAGGCAGATGCTGAGCAGTGCCCACATCCCAGAGACAGCCTGCCCAGGAAATGCCTTTTCCCGTCAGTGACACACACTAACACCACTGGACAAGAGAGCTCTCCTTCTTAACCTCTGCCATAAGTACACACTGAAGGAGGAGTGCCTGGATTCACACACGTATGTATCTTGATGAGCAAGGTAAGAGTTTTTAATGGGCAAATCTGCTCAGCTACAGAGTTCAGATTCCCCCAGAGAGTGAGAATGCCTGGCCAGGCCAAGTGTGCTCCTTCTCAGGAGTGGAAAATACAACTGAGATGTAGGGGTGGGGCCGTTTTGCCTTCCATGAGCTAGATTTGACTTTCATTTGAAAAAAAAGCAGAAAAGTGATCCCATAACATCTGACAGAAATGCTGACCCACAGTAGAAGCAAAAGCAGTCTCAGACGTTTCAGTGTAAAAGACAGCAAAGCAACAAAAAAAACTACATAGGGTTTTCCTGTGTACATAAATTTTCATTTTCTAATCTGCATTTTCAAGATTAAATGCAGCAAATACAAAAGCTAAGCAAGTTACCCAAACCATGGGTGTTGAGCAATTTTCATCTGAGTGGGCCCAAACTGTTTTATCCAAGGCATTCACTGCTGTGCAGATCATGAGAAAAATAATACTCACTCATTTCTGCAAGCTTTTGTTGGAACTTGGACTCCTGGGGTAGGTGTTTGCTGCAGACAGAAAGCATAAGGTTAAATTAATAAAAATCATTTTTTACCCTCGTAACCTAAACTTTAAATCAAGATGAGTCGCTTCTGACATCAAAGCGTTTAATTGAGAAGCTTCATGCTACTATCTTTCATTTAATACAGCTGCTAAAGTTCACGAATTAACACAAGGCAGGATATCAGGAAGAAGTTAGGATAAAGACCCTGAGAACCAAATAAACGCAAGATTACTGAAAAGCCCAGGGCAATCTCTCACCTCCCATCTGCCTCGTCCTGCCCCTCTATGTCGAAGCGCAGCCTCTTCAGTGGCTTCGGGGCAGCAGCACCTACTTCTGCACTGCGCTTCAGCTGGCACTCACTGTTGCACAACATCTGGTTTATTTTCTGAAACTTTTCAGAAGTCTGAAGTGACACGAAAACAGGGAAAAAATTGCCAATGAATCCTGAAACCACTCCAACTTTCCAGATTATCCGCTAAAAAAATTAGTAGGCGTTCTGAAACTCTGGCGTTTTAAGAACTCTATCTTCTGCCAAAGCAACTAAAATAAAATGCAACACGTTTTAAAAGAGAAGTCTGGATATTAGAAAGGAGTTAACAGAACTTCCCTATAATTACTATATTAAATCAGACACACTCACTGGCCAGCTCGAGAGATGTGAGCAGGCTACACCATTCCTCCAAAAGTTACATTATCTGAACCAGATATTAAAAATGTCAAAAAACTCACCCCAAATGATTCTCCAATTGACACCAAAATTCTGACAAATGAAGAAGAGAAGTGTTTAAGATTAAGCTACGTTTAACAATGACAGAAGCATCCACTAGTTTGCACAGTTTAGCGCAAGGTATTAACAAGATCTCTTCCTCTCTCTGCATTAACAGTGCAAACCCATACTGTGCTTCACTGTGTTGAGACATTTTTCTTTGGGCCAGTCAATGCTGAATCACCAAATCAACTGAATCACACAGATAGAAATGAAATTGTGGCTTGAAGGAATCAAAGGCCCCTATAGTCTGTTCCTTATCAGCAGGAAGACCCTCCAGTGGTGGGTACCCAATCGTCCTTTCACCTTTACCTTTAGGTGTTTGCTAATCAAATTCACGCAGAATTTCAACCTAAAATACACAATAACATTTAAACTTTTGTACAGAGTGGGCCAGATACACTGGGACTCACTCGATCCTAGGTTGAAAAGCCACTGGAAATGGCACATTTGCTGTCATCCTCATCTGCTAAGAACTTGTGACCAACAGATTGAAATATCCTGTTCAGCCAACTAAATAAACATTTTGTTCAAAAAAAGTATTTTCCCTTTAAATAAGCTTACAAAGCTCATCTATGTTTTCCAGGAGTGTGATGCAGAGTTAAAGCCAACAACATTTAAGCAACTAGGTCAGGAAACTCCTCTTGGGGGGGTAAAAAGAAAAAAAAAAAAGGAGAAAAAACAATCAACAAAAAAACTCCTTGAGCACAACAGAAAAGTGCTCAAAGATGAATAAAGACTCCGAATATAGGACTTTTAAGCCACAGACTACTGACAAACTAGACTCTGCAGTTTTTGAATTTGCTTCCACTAAAATCCCCAAAAAATCTTTACTTTAGTCAAAGAAATGCTTGTCAGCAACCTACCTAGACCTTGGAGTCATCTTCGTGGGTGACTGAAACCCATCAGAGAATTTGTATGGGCTCTTCAGAGGTGAGATGTAGATGTTATTGCCAGCAGGGACACGCCGAGGAGAGTTGGAAAACTGGTAAGGACTGCGAGGAATGTGTGGAATAGGTGACAGAGTGGGAGGCTATAAAAATAATAAAATAATCATAAGGTTTTATTGCCTATATATTTCTAGTCTATTGAATAATGAACAGAACTAATGGCTTACCCTGTTGGAAGCATACTGCAAAATGTTTGTTTTCAGCTTCTGCATAAACACTAAGTTGTAGAAGACTATAATGGAGTCATATTGTTCTTCCCGGATGAGAACACGTTTGAAAGTCTACACAGGGTGAGAAAATCATATACAGATTTAAAAAAAAAAGGAATGAAAATTTTACATTTGACAAACTCATAAAGCCGTTCATAAAGTCTGTGTTAGATTAAGAGCTAGGATGGTACACAGCTTGTATGCAAGCCATTGGAACTACTCTAAACTGTCGGGTGTTTTCCAAACATGTATGAACACCAGTAGAAGCATCTCCTTTATTAACTGGCACAGCCTCTTGGTGTGAACACAGTTGTAACATTTTCCAAATTTAAGAACCATTTGCTTTCACACACACGTGTCAAAAAGTCTAGACTACTGTGCATGCCTTGGAAGGCTAAAAACTCATTACTGATCTGATGTGGATAAACAGTTCTACCGGCTTGGAGACAAAAGTACAAAAGTCTGGAGTTTAGCCAAGATCCACAAATACACTGAGAAATTCTGCTACTGAAAGGATGCTACAGTTCCATTAACTGGTGAGGATTTTTCTATTGATTTCATTACTGTGCTGTACAAAAACTTCAGTACAATAAAGCTCCTGTGAAGAAAGGAACTTCTTCATGTTAGAATTAAGCCTGCAACTTTAATACATACACAGCTGTTTGATATATAAGGATACATCTCTACTCGATATCAAACCCCATTTCTATTGAAAGCTTCTGTAGAAAGTCATCTGCTTCTCTTCCCTTAATGCTCCATGGAGGTTAGATAACTCTTACAGGAACTTGTGTTACTTTCCAAAATCCTATTAGCTCTAGACATAAATCTTTCATCTAGACTCCAAAGAGAATCATAAACCATTTTGTAGTTTCTTAAAAAAGACGGAAGGAAGTTTGCTTTCTGAGGAGAGTTACCAAACTATGCAAGATGTTTAAAAGAGGTATTTAGTATTAGAGTCAGTTTTCTCCTCCACAAAATGGAGATGCAGTGAAGCAGAAGTTTTCTTCTGTATGTTCAAGTGTAGTTGGTTTGATTTTGATTTCAGAGGAAAATAATTAGTTTATAACATTTTTATGGAGGAATAACATTTAAGAACTTCCATACCTCTTGATTTGTGTTGCAAAGCTCCTTGTATGCTGAAACTATTATTTTGAAACGAAGATCTACATTCTTTACTTTGCATATGCCATACATGGAACACATCATGATCTATTAAAGAAAGAAGACAAGACAACTGAAAGTGCAGAAAATTAATTCAGCTTCTTCATATCAAGCTAAGAAGTAAGCTTTCTATTACTGATTGTGCTCTATAAACTAGCAAGCAACTCAACTTCATTAGAACTTCCAGAACACAAGTCAACTACTGCTACCTCCATTTCTGTGTAACAAAACAACTAACTGGAGCTGATATTATCTTCTCAAACTTATTTCACATGCTGCAGTTTTAGGGTAGAATAACAAAATATTTATCAGCCACACATGTTGTCTTCCCAAAGAAAATCACTATATTTTTATGCAAATTATTAGAAATTGTRGTCAGTCTTCACTATTTTGAAAACAGCTGAAAATGGTATTTGAAGGTGCCATATTAAGTAATTGCCAGTGCTTAAAAAACTGAGATGACAGACTTCAGTCTAAATTAAGTCCTCCTTTCAGTGATCAAAAAAGAAATAAAAACTCAGAGTACAGTTTCCAATGGCTAAAGAACGTATAAGGAATATTTTATTCTGGAGAGTCTTTTTAAACTTTTTAAAACTTTTCAGTTCATATTACCTGGTCCAAGTGCCTGTCTCTCATTAGCTCGTACTCATTTTGCAGTGTGTGCTGGAAGAGGGTCCAGATCAAGGGTTCCAGGTCAGGATGTTCAGAGAGAAGTTGCAGGAACAGGGTATGGAGTCGACGATAGGCCAGTAGATACACTTCAGAAACAAAGAAACATAAACTGAAATTGTAGTAACAGGAGTATACAAAATAAAAGGAATGCAATGGAGGAGGGACAGCAATGGACCGTTCGCTGTGTCCAACTACAAAAACTCCTAGACATTAAATGAAGATAGTGGAAGCCAGGTTCAAAATAAATGAAGAAGATTCTCCCCACAAGAGCCAGTGGACRTGCTGGAGACCACACCAAACAATGCTGTCTGTGTATGTCTATGTCAGATCAAAAGGAGTCTGAACAAGTACCTGACATGAATCTGCTCAGAGTTATTAAGCAGACACAGCACAAAAAGTTCAGAAAACTCCCCAAGCTGGACAAAGTCAAAGCTTGGGTAAGCATTCAGGGGAAGCACCATCAATGTCTGCCCAGTTGTTCAGCTTCCCATGACACCTATTTATGGTCACTGCTGGGAAAAGGACACTACAACAGAAGAACCCTTCATCTGAGCCCATATGGACATCCTTATAGCCAGTATAGGCAAGTTTCCAGTTCAAACTCGCAGTGTGCAGAGTGCACACAGTAACCACCTGCTGGCACCATTTTGCCCTTTCTTCCACAGGTTTGCACAGTATTCACTACAGACTCTACAAAAACCTTTTAAGACACGTTAAGCGCCAAAACCCAAAAAGGATAAATAACAAGAGAGAACTTTGCCATGTCAGCACATACAGAAGCAACAAACCTTTTTTGTAGAACAGAGAAAGGGAGGTAGATTTCTGTGGTTTCTGTGTTTGGGGGATCACAGCAGGTTGAACATCTGGAGTGGAAGTAGCACTTAGAGGAGGTCCAGATGCTTTCTTCTTAGGAGATCTCACAGGAGAAAGATAGCTGGAGATTCAACATATATGAACATTTAACATCATAGGATAAAGGAACAATTTTGTATGAATAGTATTTGCAAGAACTCTTCCCCATTAGAAGAAATAATTTACTATTGTAACTTGTTATCCCCAATACCTGATACAGGGACTTATTTATTTCTAGGCAAGTATGATAACAGTGTGCAATTACAAGTTTGATAGGGCTGGGGAAAAAAATATTTTACCATTTGATTTAAATTTTTATGCATAATAAGTATCTGCAACTACAACAATTTAACAAAACCTAAGTACCAAGCCTAACAAGTAAGAAAACAGAATATAGGTGGATTTAAATATTAAGAGTGATATTAACTTCACATTTTCCTAGACCTCAGGCATTCACTTACAGGTCTGCAGCAGTGTGATTATGTTGCAAAGGCATATTGAGAGTCGAAGTGGGCTCAGGCTGATCAGCTTGGCCTTCTCGTTCCTTTGACTGCTTGATAAGATCAAACAGAGGTGACYCCTAGGAAAATTACAGGAATACTACATTACACTAAGGATAGACAACCACTCTGAATGAATTTTGTTCCTTTTTCTGTAAAAACAACTGCCAAAATGTGATCCTCAACAGATTAAAGCTTTTAAGTACTTGAGAATGTTCATACTTTGCAAGATATTTAACCATTTAACTTTGAGCTATTAAATACACCGAACACTTTTCCTCCTGTTCCAACAGCAGTCCATTAGATATGGGCTAAGTGCAGATTTGAGATATAGCTGTATTCTAGAATCCCTTACTACTTCCTATTAAAAGTCATTYCCTGAAGAGTAATCAATATAAGAAAACACATAAAAGGTCACATTTCAAACAACACAAAACAATACAAACAAAAAATCCCCCCAAACTCAAAAAAAACACCAAAACCAAACCAACCAACCAACCAAMAGCCAAAAATCCCACCAAAAAACAGCTACAGGAAACCTCAACCCATTGGTGACTGAAAGTTACCGCTGTACCTACTGTCAATCCATTTCTGCTGCAACATCTACCCAATATTTTACATTTGATAATATATAAACCACAGTCACTTAACTGCACTGGGGACTATTTAGTSTCTGCAGTATCATGTTCCAGAGCCACCTCTGGAAAGAATTAAAGTGACTCTGGATGCATTAAGTCTCAGCCCTGACGGCCAAAAGCAAACCCTATTTTGATTTGAGGCTAACTGTCAGAAGGCAGCTGGAATACATCTGAAACGAAGAGCTTGAGGTAGGAGGTGATGCAGAGAGACTGTAAGCAGAATGGAGAAGGTTCTGGCTGAAACCACACCAGCCCTTCTGCTGACGTTAGTAATAAAACAGCAGTCCTGCAGAAACGACATCTCAGACTGCTTGTGTGTCACACACAGAGCAGGATTATGCTGAGACAGCAAGACTGCATGGGAAAATATTTTGGCACCATACTTATAAATAATTTTGAAAGCACAGGGTTGATGGCTTCTGTTTTATTTTCTTTAAACAGGAGACTTCTCCTTGAGCACAATGTTGCCTCCCAACAGTGCAGCATCAGAACTCCTGAAGCAACAGAGGAACATTTGATTAGCAAATACATGCCTTCTTGAGGGTGGGAAGTGGGGAAGCAGTGCCCATAAGACTCAGGATGAAGGGGGCAAAACCAGACATTCAGCATTTTCCTCAAATGATCTCCCCAAAAGACAGCAGTAAAATCCGTCAGCTCATTGCTTTATACATAATGAATTGTCTGATGGCCCATGGTCTATTTGATCCTACAAATGCATATTTTTAATATTAAAATGCAATGGCACAGATGACAAATCTGTAGCTATGARCAGGAGTACAGCATGCATGTAAAGCATGCAGCATCACCTGGCTGAGGCAATAAGAAATGGCCTAGTAAAACTAGACTAGATTTACTAGAATTAAAACTAGCATTAAGACATTCCTCATTTAGACTTATTTCTAAAAAAAGAACACTTTTTTCTGAAGTGCATCAAATAAAAATTCAGCGTAACAAGATGAGAGTGATGAGATTTACAATTTTTTCACACTGTGCAAYTTTAAAATTACTATTTTGGCAATACTGGAGCTGTTTCATCCATAGCAGAAAAAACATCAGTTACTGATTCATAACCACTTAGTTATTTCTCTATCATTTCTCAACCAGTTCAGCTCTTGGGCTGGTTTGCGTAATTTTTCCCTGCATTTAGGAGTGCACGCACTTCTCACTTGTGTCTCTCAGTGCTGCCCTTGCTGGAAACGCAGACACATGACCTTCTCCATTTCTCATTCCTCCAGCAACTTGTCCTCTTCCTTTTTTATTATTCCCACCAGTACTTCATTTTGCTCTGAAGAATCCAAATTTCTTTCCCAAAGCAATCATTGCCAAGATATCTTGACTAAGAGTGAACTCTGCTTCATTCATTTCACATTTTAGCAATTAATGACTGGAAAAGTATTGTTTTTAATGAAACATCAGTAGGAGGAAAAGGGCTTGATAAAGGGGAATGAGAGGTCTAGAAACAGAAGCAAAAGTTATTATTTTTGAGTCAACACTTGAGACCAGCAGTTCCAGGTCCTCTCTCACCCCTGCTCCTATTTTGTTCACACTATTCCGAGTGTGATTCCATTAAATAAGATGAGGTGACACAGCAGTTTGTTACCCATGGAAAGGATCTGCCCATTTTTCCATTATTTCCACTCCTCCTCTTCTGCCTGCCAGCCTCAACGATCAGTCAACCTCCACATAAGTCAATTTGATGCACTAAACCACCAGAAAGTTAACAGAGAAAGCAAACCCAGATTTAAGTCTACCCTGCAGAGARTCACAAGCAGAGCCAGGACAAGCAGTAGGAACAGGCAGGGCAGCAACATCATGAAGGCTGGGAGCAAAGCAGAAAGGAGCAGAAAACGAAGTACAAGATGTCATGCATTTACTGACAACAACCCGCTCCATAAGCTGATTGGCACGTGGAATTTTACCCAACAGGAATGTACAAAACCAACTGCTGCTTTCCATCAGTTAGAGGAGCTATAGTCAGCAAGAGGATATTCTGTGTGTGGAAACATCTACCCATAGAGACCAAACAGCAAGATGCAGCRAGTCCAACACATCTCTTCTGGCTCCCACAAATACTAATTGGTGCTGTGGTTAGAAACGTGGCCAGACAAACACGGTGCTGCAAGCCAGCCGGCCCCGGCAGCACTGAGCTGCCAGCGGCAGCAGCGGCAGGATGTGAGAGAGCCCAGCTCAAAGCGTGCCCCTGGGCAAACCATAGCTGTGTCACCTGCGCTGGCTGCACAGGCTTTGTCAGCCCTGCGGCCGCACAAACAGAAAGAGGTTCTGCAACTTTCAGACCTGGTGAAATGTAAAGTGGGCRTTTGGTTGATCACCATTTCCCCCTCCCTGTGAGACTTCAGGTGCAGCCCTCTGTGCTCTTTCCTCAGGGACCCTTACCACTCTCATCTGTGCCTTTCCAAATGCATGGCCACGTAGTTGGAAAAGTAGGTGCTGCACTGACATAACTGGTGCCTCACAAAAAAACTATGTGTGCCATAATGTAGAAACAYAGAGAGATGTGTTTTCCCAAATGCAACTACCCCCCACCCTCCAAAACTGATGGGTTTAATTACAGCCATGTCTCCTTTCTTTATACTTAAAYGTGAAAAATACTTCTATTTAGTGAATTCAAAGCACATTCTGCAGCTTGCAGGGTGTTTTCGAGCTTATCAGGGCAAACTTTGGCTTCAGTCTCACTATTTGATATTCAACACTCAAATGAGAGAAATATAACATCATTAACCAAGCAATTACCAGTCCTCTAAGTAATAGTCAAAAGAACTTTAACCCCCAGGTCCAGCTTAATCGAACAGGAATGTTTACCAGGAACTTGTTTCTAAAGCAGTGCTATTCACGCTATCTTTTCATATTTTATATTGCCTTTTAAAGCTTCTAAGCAGCACTTAAGGTGAGCAGGTCACCTCCAATGTATTCCTTTCACATGGAAGGAGACACGCAGGTTTTGCTTTAATTTAATGCTCAGAAAGTGACTAATGTTACTAGATGCAGCCACAGAATAAATTTCACTAATTAAGCAAAATGCTGCATTTCATTTGAGACTTCCCTGTGATGGCTACAGAAACCCCATTTTATTAGTGCAGAAAGGGAGAAAGTGATGAAGACTTAAAATTTGTCAGGGTCAAAAGGCCCCTGGCATCAGAATGAAGAATAAGACTGAAATTTGACTCAGTTCCCTCTCACACTACCCAGGGCTAACTAACTCTCCAAGGCTAAACTCTGTGAATTAAGTGGGGCTCTGTTAAGAGAGGSTTTGCAGGATGCTTCCCTGCAGCAATGCCTCCATCACAAACATCTGCAGTGATTTGTCCTCATCTGAAAGCTCCTTTTATGGACAACACAGGCAGAATTTCTTATTTGCTACTCTCCATTTGGCTACAGTGAAACTACAGGACACACAGGTGCTTCCCAGCTTCCTAATCTTTGTATTGGCTCTATCCCAACAACATGTTTAACTGGACTTTGGTTTCCATGAAAAGATTAAACAAAAGACCTAAATCCTTAAATATGGGGAAGAGCTACCCTGGGGTTTGAGTGTACTCCACTGACCACAGAGGAAGGCCCTGAGGAGCTTTACTCTAAACAGTGCTATTAGCAGTTCAGAGGATTTTAAAAACTGCTTTTGTCTTTGTTTTCTATATGCTTTATGTTTTTATTCTTTGTAACAATTTCCTAATAYATGTTCAGGTTTTAGATATCTGTTCACATTGAATTTTAATGCAGTGTTTAGCACTTAACTACGTATAYGTCTCAGTGCCAAGGTCCCTCGGGTGTTTATTTTTCTTTGGCTTTTGTTTTTGCTTTGTTTTCAAATTATTGGATCAGTCAATACAGTACACAATGTTAAGAAAAGTTCTTCTTCATAATGTGATAAAAGATGGCTGTGATTTTTGCAAAGCAAAAAAAAACCCAGTTTAGAACTGAGCTTTGGAATGGAAGTGCAAGGCCTGGATCAGCACAAGCTATTTCCACACATCTTTCCCACGGGAGAATTGTATGCCCAGAAAGTTGACATTTGCTTGCAACTGTGTTTTCAGAAGCTTCATGCAACAATTAGTTACCAGAATTCTGCAATAATTCAGGCCTGCTAAAACAAAGTACACTTCACAATCTAAATTGAGATAGTATTGATTGTGAAAAAACCCAACAAAATTAAGSATTGTGTCCTAATTTCACACAGGAGTTGTGTTATATAAATTATGTTCCTACTGGGGCTTGTTCTTGCAAAATTTATAAAGAAAAACATTAACAACTACAGCATTAATAGTTTAATTAATATAAGAATAGTGACAGATCTACTTTTAACTCCTTACAGTGTGTGTATGTTTAATACAAGTCCTATCTTACTCATCTCCACCACTTAAGATCAAGTAATAGGGCCATCAAGCTTTGTGAGGATCTCCTTTTATCTAGTGATAAAGGAGTTCAAATCTYTCCAGAGAAGGAAAGCCAGGTTGCCACAGCCTGGGTATGCATCTTACACTTGTGTTGCTTTAAATGATACTGCAAATCCACTCTCTCACAGCTTTGCAATCATCTACTCTTCTCCTGGAGAGAGCTGGCAGATTTTGCCAGAAAACAGACATTATTTCAGAATAATCAATACCATAGTTTTCAGCCCCTCCACTCCCCAAATTACTCTTCACCAAATGAAGACCAGTTAACCAGTTCTCTGTGTTTTACAATCTCTGAGCAAAGGTCCATGGGATCCACATCACTGCACAAGAGCATCATCAAAATATCCTTCCTAGCAATGGAGAAGCACGTCTGTGGAAAGAGTTTTTAAATTTTAACCATAAAGATGACAGACCTTCTGTGTCAACATAGTGACTAATACTATTGGTCATGTTCAAAAATATTACACGGACCAAGGATAATGCTTGGCAAACACGGAAACTCCTGACACAGTTATTGGTTTGTAGCTCTGCAACCAAGCACTAGTTGAATACTGAAGGGWAAAATAAATCCTGGACTGCTCCTGTTTGCCAAGCCTTAAGACTAACTTTTTAAAAATCACTTTGAAAGGACTTTTGAAAGACAGTCTACAAGCAGACCTACACTTTTATACAACTGTTTTGTTTAAACTGCTCAGGGTGACCCTGGTCAGGCTGCTGCTACATGCTTTGCAGCTCTTACACCACTTCCTTCAGCAGTTTTTCTACTCAACTCACACAACTGCACATGCAGGTACACAAAGCACTACGAAATACAATAACCCTTGCTATGTATTTTTTGCTGAACATTACCCAAGAAAATAATATTTTAGGCTCATCTGCCCCATGTTTTTTTCCCCAAAGCAATTGCTATGARTATCTTCCAGAGGGACCTGTGGTCTGCACTGGCAGTGCTGATGCAGAAACAATCTATGTCTGAAGTAATTAGCAAGTTTATTACCTAGCTCCCCAGGGCAGCCAAGCTTCAGTATGACTAATTCTTGGACAGATCTCAAGATTTGTACGCAAAAGCCAAAGGTCTCAAAGACAACTGAGTCAACACCAGTTTCCCGCCGTTCTCTGCACAGGAAAAACTGTACAAAAGACTAAAACCCCCCCAGATGTGAACCATTTGACTGTTGGAAATGACAATGTATCAACAAGTAACATAATGTCCTGACAAAAATCTGGAGGTTGAGAATTATAGCAACAACTTTAAACTGTGAAAATTCTATAGACKTTACAGACTGTAAAGATTTTCAGTACAGGAAATAGAGGAGAGATGCTTCAAGGGTCCACTATTTTAACTAGCATCACGCAGTACTATAAATAACACTTCTGTAGTTATTTCTATGTATGGAAAGTTCTTACACTGGGGAACAAAAGAGCAGTCAAGCACTTAATTTTTTCAGAGGAACTTCTGGGTCACAAAATGCCCATCTTAGTAAATAGAATTTATTTACATCATTGCTATTGTAATAATCAAATTGTCAGAGTATCACATCACATTTTCTATCAGTTTCATTTCTAATTGACTTACACAGTCCCAGTTCCCAGAACAACAATTAAGAGTGGTTCTGGGAAATATTTTCACAAGTACAAGTGGAAACATGACATTGAAGTGCCTCTGAGACTTTCAGTTAAAGCCAGTGAATCAGTTTCAAGTCTTGTATTCTTTCCAATTTCTTGTTAACTGGACAAATTTAGGTACAATGTACCACCAACAATTCTCTTATCAACCTAAAAGTGGTAAGTGTGCCAGGAAACTTTGTAGACAGCAGTTTTTGAAAGAGCAGGATAATATCTTTTACCAAGGTAACCAAGGAGTCAACAAATTATGAAATGAACAAAAAGGATGTAACAGATAACCTGCAGAGGATGTGAGCAAGCTGCATGCACAGAATGACCAATTCCCTAGAAAAAGTAATATTAGGTAGGGGTTGGTACATGTCTTGAAACCACTAAGAATGGGCTTCTTATGATATTTAAAGGAAAAAACAACTATAAATATCTTGCAACATACTTCATATAATCTGAAAGAGAAAAACAGCACAGAGAAACTGGAGTTCCAAAACCAATAGTCCACGTTTTATAATAAAACATGACAACACAAGCATGAAAACCATTTTATGTGATGGATTTATCAACCAATTTTGGAAAACATTTCAATATGAGGAAAATTATGCAACTAAGAAGAGAGAAAAACCTGAAGTTGTAACAAAACTGTCAGTGTCACAACATTTTGGGCACAAATCCAACCTTTGATAAGAGTTTTGATCTTAATTTGAGCCAATACTTCTATGACTACCATTATGGGATATCTCAAGCTCAGTTGGTTTGTACCTTGGTATGAGCCCAAGGCAGACAAGCCCTGGCAGTCACCCTGCTGTGCTTGGCTTTCAAAGCAGAAGCATTTGCAGAGCTTCCGAGTGCTCATTTGGCAGAATTTAAGAAGAGATCTCCAATTAAACAATTCTGCCTTACAAGCAGTTATTTAGCAATCAGTCAAAACGCAGCATAATAGAGGTAAGGAAGACTGCACTGGAAATCAAATAAACAAGAGAAGGTTAAAAAAGATCTTGGGCTATTACTTAGAATTCATTAAAAAAAAAAAAATTCTTCCTGAACTCAAAATAAATAATTGAATTTTGACAGTGTGATACAGAATAGTATAAAAATCACTAAAAACACCCCAAACTTTTCAATAACTTGTCTTAACAGATCTGAAACAAAAACCTGGAAAGTACTGACACCTGTATTTTTTTTTATGTTACACCTGTTTCATATCCACTTTTAAGTAATTTTATAAATCTATTCTTATAACAATTACCAAGTGTTTTTTCCTCTCTGCTTTCTCTTAAAGTGTTGCAGCTAATTCTGAGGCAGATCACAGAATGAGTTGGGCTCGAAGGGACCTTAAAGGTCATCTAGTCAAACCCCCTGCCATGGGGGGTACTTGCCACCAGATCAGGTTGCTCAAAGCCTCATCCAACCTGGCCTTGAATACTTCCAAGGATGGGGCATCCACAGCTTCTCTGGGCAACCTCTTCCAGTGCCTCCTCACCCTCACAGTAAAGAATTTCTTCCTAATATCTGATCTAAACCCAGCCTCTTTCAGTTTAAAGCCATTCCCCCTTGTGTCCTTGTTAAAAGGGGTAAAAGATATTACAGTGCTCTCCACTATAAAAACCCAAAAGTGCTAATCTCCTTACCACCCCAGCTTTTCTCTGGTTGTTACTTCACTTCCCATCATTCCTCCTGAGGGTAGTTTCACTGATCTACAGCACTAGTTGGGTTCCATAACCACAAACTGTAAATGTGTATAACCATATGAGAAACAATTCAAGAATTACTATGTCAGCATTAGCTTTGCACAGATCTGAAGCAGAAAAAAAATGTAACTAGTATTATCAAACAAGAGTCTGCTTTAGTAAATGATGGGAGTCAGAAGTATCTTACAGTAAAATGTGGAATATCCATGAAGTTATTCTAGGTTCCTTAAAAAAAAGGACTAAAGAAACCTTAAACCAACGCAATATATCAGCTTTAATTTTTTCTAAGACCAAAAAATTTAGCTGAACTAGCAAAGAAGGGCAAAACCAATAAAAAGGCGCGCAAAAAAAAAAATCTAAACAACTTATCTAAGATCTAAGCAAGTGTGTGGATGTGGTAAACTTGGACCACATCAACATCTGCAAGACGTTTGAGCTCACATTTCTGCAAACTAGGCCAGTACTATTTTTCAGAAAATAATGTAAGACGTGATATTCAGTGCCTTTTCTCATGGCCACACAAGAATCTTTTATGAAGACTGATCAGTGATGACCAGCTCAGGGTCTGGAAAAACACACTGGAAGGCGTAGCATTCCCCCTTGGATATTCAGAGCAGAATGGTGCGGGATATTATAAAACCGCAGAATGGTTAAGGTTGAAAGGGACCACAGTGGGGCATCTGATCCAAACTCCCTGCTCAAGCATGAAAGGGACCACAGTGGGGCATCTGATCTAAACTCCCTGMTCAAGCAGGGTGTTTAAAACTCAGTACATTTCTATTTGGATGACTTCTCAGGGATCTAGGAGGGGCGTCCATCCAACACCTATCTTCTTCATGTTTTAAAATCTACAGCTATAAAAAGACAAAGATCATGTTTGGTTGCTTTTTTTCTGAAACACCACAAACCAGATTTCCCTCCCTTTACATCTRAACAGCACTGATGCAAAAACTTCCCTCCCCATAGGAAACCCTTCTGCTACACATCTATGCAGTGAAGGACTCACACTCAGCATTGCATCTGCAGCCCCTCTGCCCACCCCTTCTGGGACCTGAAACCAGAACTTGGTTTGGAGGCTTTGTGCAAGACCCATGAGGGCAACCAGTTGCCTCAGAGAGGCCCTACAAAAGCCATGCTGAGAAGCACACATCCAGCTGGGGACTAAAAGCAAAAGCTCCTCCATCTGAGTCACAGGCATGTGGGTCATGGGTCCTCATAAAGATAATGCAGAAGCCAAGCCTCCTTTTAAAATTACAATATTACAAAAGTAACATATTTTGAAAGAATGCCAAATTTTTGATGCCCCTTTTTTTTTTGGCTGCTCAGATACTCCTGAGTGTAGGGATTGGATGTGTGTATGAAAATCAAGAAAATTCCATGGCCTCCGCTCTCTCCTTCCTCTGTGCAAGACTTGCTCCTTGACCAGTTATCTTTATGTTGTACTTCTATTGGCATATAATTAAAAAGTGCAATATGTACAAATAAAGAACCTACAAGACTCTCCCTGAAGTAATAAACCAGTGACATTAGGCAAGACATGAAGAGCACCTATCAACAAAGCAATAAAACTGACTTTGGTGACAAGGTGCATTCAATTACTAAATGATCAAAATATATGTTTCCCCTGATTTCATTGAATTACAAATATCCTGCTGGAAAATACAAATGAAAAATGTGAAATCCTTCAGTAACAATGTCCTTTTCTACTAAAGCTCTGCGTTTTTATTGTGAGAAACWCTCAGTCATTTGTAAATACACAAGTTCAGTGTTTCTGAGGAAACCACTACACTCTACATCCTATTTTGAGAAAATTCCAGCCTTTCAATCTTAGGTTTTTTTCCTTAAATATAGGGAAAACTTAATCAGGTTCTGAAAATTTTTCTTTTACTTCAGTTGGCCTTTTTGGAAGAAATTTCATTGAAACTATTCCCACAGAAACCCTACATTTTGCCAATGTTTTCCAACAAAAGCATTTAAAACTCTTTCCGCTTGTACTACCAATCCRGTTGTAGCATGTCTTTTAGCAATTTCAAAACAGGAGCTCACCAATCAGTGTTTTAAAAGGCATCATGCTCATTTTAAAACTTGATCATGCCATGAACTGTCATTGTGCATGACTTAATCRAAATATTTCATCTCTGTTTTAATGAAGTTACAAATGACCACATAACTTGTTACTGTTTACTTCCTATGGGTTAAGCAAATGCAGGAAGGTTGGGATGACTTGGAAGATTTCCTCTCCTGACAAAGAATTTTAAACTGCCAAGCTTATAGAAACACCCCAAAATGCCTCCTGTTAGCTCTCAAACTCCAGAGTGTGTAAAGGTCTCACTTTACATAGACAATAACGCAATTCGAAGTTCTGTTGAATTTTACAGCTTCTCATATTTGCTCTACAAAAAACAAGCCTGAACTGCAGCTCAGCCATTTCTCCTGAACTTGCCTTTCACATACTTTCACATGAGATTAAAAAGTCATAACTCTCACAGATTCATGTTGCATTTTAATCAGGAAAACCTCCCTGCCTCAGAAAGTATTAAGAATAAAAGGAAGATTTAACAACACAAGCTGACCTTGAAATTTCACCATGTTGCTTCTGGTAATGAAACAGACCATTTTCACACAGACTYAGGTACATACAATAAGTTTTTCTGTGCATCTATATATACACTTTTGATATTTCAGAGGAAGATAGACAAAGTACACATGGAAATAGCTGTCAAATTTAAAGAAGATACTTTGATTTGAATGCACTTTCACTCTGCTGTCTTTACTTTCACTGTAAGGAAAGTGCTTTTGGTTAGTGTGGGATCTGTTATGGCCAGCTCCACCGACTTCACCACAAATACACTGATGTTAAACTCATGGAGAAACCAAAACCCGAAGTGTGTCCACAAGCACAGTAAAATGGCAGCCAGAAGCCTTACATATAAATGTCTCATTTAAGAAAAGCTCATACAAGGCACCTCAACCAAGACATGACAATCCAGCAGGAGTTCTGCTACATAGACTTCTCCATTTTTTTTTCTTAAGTATCTAACAGGTTCCTCATTTATCATTCACTGSGCATATTTTATAACTACTCTGAAGCATATAAACCAATGACTGAGCCACAGCAAAAACAAAACAGGTTTTATCATTTACTTCCAAGGAAATAACAGGCTGCAAATTAAYGCATTTCTGAGGTTAGACCCACAAATTGCAATGTCAGCCTGAATCCATCTCCCCACTACCTGGATCTCTATTTTGTCTACTTTAACTGCAGGTGACATGAGGTATCTGTAGCATATTTGTCTGTGATTTTCTAACTCTCTAGACTGGTTGGCCTGAGTCTTTAGGTCATAGCATGACAATGCAAATGAAAACCATTATCAATAGTGGAGACAACYGGCCCAAAGCATCCAACACCCTGAAGTCAGTAAGAAAACTTATAGCACCTTCATCTTCAATGCATTTTGGATCAGATACTTGCCTTACAAAGCTGTCATCCTTTATCATCCTTCTTAATCTCAAATAGGAAAGCATGACTATGCACACTATGTCTGTATTACCACCCATTTTTAGCCTCCTTTTTGGTAAAATTAATTAGGCATACATGGCTCTCTTTTATTATGTTATAAATATGATTATTTCAAACTATTTACAGGAAAGTAAATTATAGGGTAGTAGACCAGAAGCACAGATCTCACTCTTGAACTCAGCTGAGGCTTTTAAACCTCACACAGCCAAACACTAGGTTAATGTCTGGCCAAGAATCAAAACAATACAGATTTGAAAGCCTCAAAGTTGAACATTGCCACAACACTTCCAGCACAGTTTCACCACTGGCTTAAATCAGTTTAAGTGCACTGGCGCTTCTCCAAGTTACACATCTGCACTTTTTGCTTCATCCCTTGCTTTAGCCTTAGCACAGCTATGACTGCAAATCATGTATTTGTTAGGATTAGTTTTCAACCAAATAGCTGTCCTCATTCACTGAGTGCATATGTACACACACCACAAGGGGAGAAGCAGAGAGGCTTAAATGGACAGCAGTAGGATTACTTTGAGAAACAGCTCACATTTAAACTGTTTGAATCAACCATAAAAGCTGTATCAGAACCCAATGAATTCAAGTAGTACAGAGAAAGTTAAGGTAATATTTTTAAGCAGAAGAAGGACCTTCGTGATCTTTCCACAACAGGTACCTCACACCTACTAAACCACCACAGACAACAGCTGACAAAGCTTGACAAAACCCAGAGACTTGAGTAAGAGGTGTGCAGGACAGTGTATGCTGCACAACACTACCTGCATCTTCCTCTACCACTAYCACTGGAAGAACCTGGAGGAGTAAAATACTAGTGCATGGATATCTCACTGGGAACTGCAGCACAACACTTCTGTTCTCAGTGTAGTGCCTTTTTCTGAGGCTAAATACATCATCATAGAATCACAGAATGGTTCAGGTTGAAAGGGACCATAAGGATCATCTACTTCCAAACCCTCACCAGAGGCAGGACACCTTTGCCAAGACCAGGTGGCTCAAAGCCCCATCCCACCTGGGGCTTGAATACTTCCATGGATGGAGCACCTTCTTTCAGAGGACTCACTCCCTCACAGCAAAGGATGAGAATCCCTTGTAATAAGAGCACTTGCTCAGGCCGTGAGATGTGGGTTCCAGACTCCCTCTCCTGCCAGGGTCAAACCAATGTCTGCCAGACAAACATCTTGCCACTTTCAGCAAGACTGTTAACAGAGATTCAATGAAAATGGATCATTTCTGTTTAGCATTTTAGAGCATCACTCCATTTCTGCAAGATTGCAGCAGAAAATTTTTAATTATCACATGAGAAGCATGACCTTTGTCCATCCTCCTAAGTTTTGACATTTCCTTTCTTACCTTCTAGGTATTAGCTAATTGCCACATTGGAAAAGTAACTGCTAAATGTGGTCAACAGTGTAATAAAACGGTTCATAAAGTACCGAATTGGTTTCATAAAACTTCACGATACGGGCTGGAAGGAAAGAGCAGTTGTAAGGGAAAGTCAGCTGAAGTATTTGTAATTGCTGTTTACCAGTACTAATGATATGCTAAATAATCATTTAAGTGATCTTATCAYGCAGAATTTAAAGAGGTTACTTGCTGACTTACAGATTTAGAAAGTAATAGCACTTCACATTAATCAAGCCCAAGTTCTGCTTTTTGGCAGCAGTTCTCCCCGACAAGCATTTTCATGTCAGTATTTATCTAAACTAATTAGCTTACCAGCTTGAATAGTTCTTATGAAACTTTTCTCTCCCCCTTAACTTCTTACATTCCGGTTTTGTGAAGGAAACCAAATTAATATAATAGGGTTTGGGGTTTTTTAAACAATATGAACTCACATAAATCTTACCGAATGACTATGGCAAATTATTTCAATAGCTTCATAACGCTGTACTTTATAAAAAACAGTACAGGAATGTGACTGTGGGCTTTGTGCTGCCTCTGACAAGTAGGGGTTAAAACGTTCTGTACAAAGTCAGAGGCCTCCATTAGGTCAAAACTGAAAGAGGTTGCAAGCACTGGATGCAGTATTTGCAAGTAATTTGTCATGAAAGTAAAATACATCCTCGGGAACCACTGCAGTAACACCATTAATCCTGACACAGAATCAGACTCCCTTAATCCTGCCCAGAGAACACATGTTGGGCAAAAACTTAGACTAAAGATATGAAAAATAGTAAGCAATTGCTTTAGAACTCCACAAATTACAGATGTTTTTCTATGAGTTCTGTTACCCTGACCATTTCACCCCCTATGATTGGAATAGTTTCCAAAATAATTCATGAGGCTTCTTCTTTCCTATCATTCCTAGGATTTGCTTACTAYAGCAACTGTTTTTTTAATTTACTTTAGGTTTTCTTAAAACAGTCATTTTTTGCACTTGAAAAGTATATTGAGTAAAAATTTTTAGCCATGGAACATCTGGCAAATTTCCACCAACTCAAATTAAACTTTGAATTTCTAATCCTGGGTCTTAGAAAGTGTAAGAACAAGTAGAGCCAGAATTTGCCACAGTGTTAGGCAAAGGCATTTATTTCCTGCATCTACAGCAGATAGAAATTTCAAATATTGGTATTATTTCAATCACATTTGCAGAGTAACTGTATAAACACATTTTTTTAAAGTTAAAAAAAATGCAAATGAGAGTTTAGGAACTCAGGTCTTTTGTTCTAGTTAAGGCATTTCTCTTCCTACCTGACATTTTAAGAGATTCCTTTCATTCTATTCCTATTCACTGAAAATCCTGTTGCTAAGATTGTTTATTTATCTTTTTTCCATTTTTCTTCACTCTGAAGAACATCAATGTCCATTTTCAAGCTTTTAATCGCCATGATCCTTTCCTTCCCTTTTTAGCCCATCCCTTTTAAATCAATCAATCCACACATTAAAGCTTGGAAAGATTTCATGTTATCTAACCTCTACTAGCCTACCGTGAGATCAACTAGACTTACTCCATCAACCCAAGAGTAGAGGAGGGGGAAAAAAAGGACTCTAGCAGCCTGAAAACTCATACAGACAGAGAGAAATTGTTTCCTCTTTCTACATGCAGGAGAGGAGCAGTTGTGTCTCCTATAAAGGAAATTCAAACAATTCTAAAGAGAAAAGAGAAGCATTTCAAATGCGCAAGAAGGAAAAACTCCAGTTTTATTCTGAGCTTCCTTTTTGCATTTTAAGCAATTACACAACCAACTTTCTCTTGTGATTTGTATGTGTGATTTCATATGCATTAAGCTAACAAGTTTCCTGACATGGAGGAGTCTTTAACGGTCTCTGCTAGAGTCATAGGGGATTAGGCTGACTAGATAAAAGTATTCTGTTCACCCTAAGTCTTATAATGCTCATTTAAAGACTTGCCTGCCACACCAGAAAATTTTAAAGGGGGGAGGAAAAGGGAATTTTCAGTGCCATAACAGCTTCACACTATCTCTGTAGGTGGACACCACCACTCCATTTTAAAGAGACAGTGAGCCGCTTCCCAGAAGCAGTCTTACAGCAACTTAGGGGTGTCTGAGCAGGCAACTCCTGAAAGACAGCTGAGTTGTCTCAAAACACCCAACCCTGCTTCCTCTATACCTACTTTTCCAGAAACTTACGGAGTGGAAACAAGTGAAGTCTCTTAATTGATCCTTTTTCTTGGCTGGAATGTAATAATCTAAAAATACAATATTTTAATCTTTCTCCATATTCATCACATTCACTAGCCACTGTAATTATCTCAAGATCATATTTAATAGAGGGTTCTCCATCCAAGGGCTTCAAACTATATTTAGTAATTAACACAGCCTCACATCCCAGTGTGGAAGTGAATGAGCTCTTACATAGAGGGAAGCTAGAGCACAAAGTCATAGAAAACTTTGCCAGGATTGGAACAAAAAATTTGTGGTACAGCCAGAAAGAGACTTTCTGGCTTCCAGCCCTACTTCCCAACCATAATAAATTCTTTCCTTTACATACACATGTTCAAAGAGAAGCTCCAGCAAATAGACAAAAAAAGCTAAACCCCATAAAAATTACTAGATAAATAACAACATTTGGGCAAAGAAAATACTGTCCTGACAGGGTTTCTCTTCACTGCACCAGACAGCACAAGTTGCTCTGCACAAGCTTGCTTAACCCAAGYGAGAACAAATGCCTGTACCATGACACAGGTGTGCCTCCAAAAGCAGTAACAGTAGTTATTGAATAATGGACTTACACAGAGCATCTGACAACCCTCATTTAGCAGTGAATAAATGAGAAAGTGTTTCTGGCCCTGGAAACACTGTAAGCGTTATTACAATGTTATTAATGTTGAAGTTGGTTTTTTCATGTAAAGAGCTTTTAGTAGTAGCATCAGCACAGACCGAATGCAGTTTATCAGACAAGTTCAAATGCATTTCATCTTTGACCTGAACTTGTGTTTGATTCCAGCACTGAAGGTGAGGGTACCACCAGAGGAATATACAACACTGGTCAGCACAACTCCAAAGGCTTGGAAAGCCTTCAAATACTTAYTTCAGTGAAATATTTCTTTACCACTTGACTTAGACTTCTGAATTTAAGGGATCCTGCCCCTGTGTCCTAAATGACAGCAAGTACCTAACTCTGTAGCATCTAGGGGTAGGAGGAAGGAACAGTGTCCTACAGCTGCTCTACTGAAGTGAGAGATGATTTCAAGCTTCTCATCAGCTCTTAGCTTTAAGGAGTCCATGCTCACTCTGCCTTTGGTGCCTTTTCAAGAGCCACAGGAAGCCTGTTGATGGAAACGCAGGCTTTGCTCATCTAGCACTAGCAACAAATGACAGGTCCTAACTCATTCCCATCTCTGATGCAGAAAGGCAGACAGACTTACATATTCATTTCCCTGCAGCAACAGCATTGTTTCCTTTGGAGACAAAAAAACCCTCAGTGTACGAGGCCCGCCCTGCAGCTGCTTCCTCCTGCCTGACCCCCCTTCCCRCCCCAAAGGAAAACTGCCTGTGGTGAAGGAGTATAAGGCCATTACTATGTCAATTCTTCCTCTGTAATAACTGGTAAACTTCTTTAAATTTTTTCAAGGTGTTGGGGGCTACTGAAGTCTTTTCCAAACCTGTCGGCACAAAGCACAACATCTTAAAACACAACCCAACGAAAGGAGAGAGCGAAATGAAGCTCCCCCTCTGCTCACGCTGGAGCCCAGCCAGCAGGGAGGCCACTTCTGACTCCCAACAGCTCCCAGCACACCAACGCAGGTTCTTCAGCTTGGACAAGCTCACACAAATTAAAACCCTGCTTGGTAACAATCAGCTACATCTWAACTAAGAAAGTGGGTATACAATTCGCCTTTGACGTTCGCACTTTCACATTACTCAACCTGCCTGCTCAGTCATAGCTCTCCTCACTGAAACAGGAAGGGAAGGAAAAATCTGTCAATTCATGTACTGTACTGCACTAGAAAGGTACAGGGGCAAGAGAGTCCCAAAGACAACACAAGCATACACCCAATATCCTAAAATACAGCTCTGAGTAGTGAACACGCTTGTAATAGGAGCAACAACACAGGCCACAGCAAGGCAGGGGCTCCGACAGATGGAGCAAAGGCTGAGGACGCACCTTCACAACTGCTCTAAAGCACATTTACTGTGGTAAAATGGACAAAGGCTCTGGTCAGACATCCCACCCTGCCTCTGTGCACCCACACCTCTGTCCAAACACCAAATCAAGTACTAATCAGTGAGAGACATACTCATTTCCCTTAGCTTCTCTCTCTAAACATGAATTATTGCTTGAGGCTTTGATGTGTGACATCAATTTTCTGTACTTCAGGGATTTTCATTCCAGTTACTGAGCCTGCCCCACAGAGTTTTCCTGCGCAAACAAAGTCGGAGCAGTAAAACTGAGATCAGAGCTCCTGTGGCCTGATGAAGAACTTTTGCAAGAAAACTTTTCTTTCACCATGCAAGGTTGCCAAGAACAGAATCAAAAATTTGTGTGTGATGACTGTTTTTGTGAGGAAAGCCAGGTAGGGCAATTTTATGCTAAGGTACATGTTAMATTGGACACATGAGAGACTCTGCCAAGCTCACATTTTCATTTCTGGCTGACTTAGAGGTCGAAGATGCACTATGCTTTACAGTTAAGCAYGAATTTCAAAAATAGTCAAAAGAAGTTTCTTGTGGTTATAGCCTATTGAAGTTAAACTGCTTGATTTCACCTCAAAATCAAGGTGAAAATGTTTCACAGAAAACTAGAAAGAAAWCTTGAAATAAGCAAGACCCACTTTTGCACATTTCTGAATTTTGTCTGATATACGTTAAGAAACTATGCCAAAATCCTGTGAAGTGCTATTATTTACTCTCCTTCACAGCAGACTAGAAAGGTTTTGCCCAGAGCCTTGCATAGGTACAACTGATTAAAATCCAGTTCAAAAGAACCATGCCACCCAGACAGATATGAAGAGATTTGTTATTCTAAGACTTAGAAATAGACTCGTTTTGATGTCAGAAATGAGTCCATCCAAGTTGTTGTTTAATAAATGAGTCTGTCTAAACTGAAATTTATCTCATATCTGCCCCTAAAGGCAAAATGAGCTGCTTTTTTTTTTTATATTTACTTAACAATGTAATTAGTTACAACATGTTTTCGTTTCAATTACCAGTGACTAATGGGAGTATTTTGTGCATATGTGATAACTGGCCCCCGTTAAACTACCAGAAACAATTGCATAGTACAGTATATGCATTTTGTTGTATTAATTCTGTGCTTACATATTGAAGAAAATGCTTTCTGCACCACAATATTTTAAAAAAACACTGAAGTCTATTTTTTTTTGAAAAAGAACCACCTTTCTGATTAGAAATTAAGCTTGGGGTGTGCTTTCTAATATGGAAYAAGTAAAAAAAATCTCTCCTCCCACTACAACACATCTAAGTCCTGAGAATATCCAAGAGCAGCCCTCTCTTTCTCAGTAATTATTTGGTGCAATTATTTAATTACCTATCAATGTTACTTTGTCCCTCCTAAGGTCTGTGCTGGTGTATTGGGGGAATTTAGACAGAACTACTCCGCTGATTTCTGGTGATCAATGTGTTCTCTACTGCAAACAAAGCTATTAACAAAAGACAATGTTAGTTCAGTCCTATATAAAATCCCACAATTATTATTATCTCCAAAGAAAAACAGGAACTGAATGGCATGTGAGTTATTTAGACTCTGCAAAGTCTCGTCATAACTGAAGAGAAAGATTTTCGGACCCTGGCAACATTGACAAAGAACCTCTCGGGAAGCATGGAAAGAGTTAAGAGGCAGCTGCAGCACTCTGCTGGTGACCATTTGCACGCTGCAAACTACATCTGCAAGGTACAGCAGAGAGAGAGGAAGGCAAACAAACTGAACTGAAACCATTCTTCGGCGCCCGGCCTCTTCCTCCTGTGATGTCATGCTACAAATTGCCCGGGCGCTCTGCTCTGCTCTCCAGAAGGAGCTGGGCTGGCAGGAGCTGGGCTGGCAGGAGCTGTCGAGAGCTGTGGGCTGCAGGAACAAACACGCTCTGGAATTTGGTTTCTGCCCTGGCAGGCAGCTCCCTTCTGCTTCTGCTTCCCGCCCCATGGGGCCAGCCAGTGAGCCGAAAATCTTGTTGTACAGAAAGAAGGCAGAGGGGGAAATGCAAGTGCCGACACTTAGCAGCATCCAGGGAATTGTTTCCTAAAGCACACGCTCCCAGTAAATTCGGATGGACAAGGCTTTGCCGTCACAATCTGCAGCCAAGAGTAAGGCAGAAAGTCCTACAATGGCTTCTTTGAATCGAGGCGGGAAATGAAACTAAGGAAGCTTTGGGGTGACCTCATCTGCCACAAATGATGCATTTTCTGACTACTGCAGACTGGCTATGTGATTACAAATAGCACCCGGCAGAGAAGAGTGACTCGCTGGTGATTTCTGCTGGAGATGAACTCCCCTGCCACAGAGCTCGCCTTCCTCCCCTGAAGCTTCAAAGTGCAACAAACTGGCCAAAGCACACCATTCAAATACAACTGACCCRCAAGTTCTTCTGGAATTTCAAAAAAGTTGCAATAAAAATACCAGAGAAACCTCCAAATCACAGGAATTTCAAACACACCATTATAATGGTAAGCTCTAATTGTTCCACTGAGGACTCCTTTAAATATACTTTGTATGGGTGTATCTTTAGCATGGTGTTTGTTCTCGGCCTCATAGCAAACTGCGCAGCGATCTACATTTTCACTTGTACTTTAAAAGTGCGAAATGAGACGACAACTTACATGCTTAACTTAGCCATATCAGATCTGCTTTTTGTRTTTACATTACCCTTCAGGATTTATTACTTTGTAACCAGAAACTGGCCATTTGGAGACATTCTCTGCAAGATTTCTGTCACCCTCTTTTATACAAATATGTATGGAAGCATTTTGTTTCTGACTTGCATCAGCGTAGATCGCTTTTTAGCCATAGTACACCCCTTCCGATCCAAGACTCTCCGGACCAAAAGGAATGCAAAGATTGTCTGTGTCGCAGTATGGACAACTGTGCTAGCAGGCAGCACACCGGCACGCTTTTTCCAGTCCACAAACAGCTGGAACAATACGGAGCAGAGGACGTGCTTTGAAAACTTTTCAGAGCACACGTGGAAAACCTACCTATCCCGGATTGTTATCTTCATTGAAACCGTTGGGTTTTTCATTCCGCTCATCCTGAACGTGACCTGCTCCACTATGGTCCTGCGGACTTTGAATAAACCTCTTACATTAAGCCGGAATAAAGTAAGCAAGAAAAAGGTACTCAAAATGATTTTTGTCCATTTGGTGATATTCTGCTTCTGCTTTGTGCCTTATAATGTTACCCTAATACTTTACTCGCTTATGAGAACACAGACCTGGGTCAATTGCTCAGTGGTGACTGCAGTCAGGACTATGTACCCCATCACCCTGTGCATTGCTGTTTCAAACTGCTGTTTCGACCCCATAGTCTATTACTTCACATCAGATACAATTCAAAATTCCATAAAAAAGAACCGGTCCACCAGATCACAGGACGTCAGATTCTCCGAAAGGCCAGTTTCAGAAAACTTCATTCAACACAGCCTTCAGACCATAAAAATGAAAATATTTGACAGTGACTCCACAATATAAACTATATTAAAATACTACTGGGACTAAACTGGAATTAGAAGCCTGCACATTTCTACAGCTGTGGACATATATTCTCATATGTAAAGGTTGTGCTTCCTTCACATCTGAAAAATTTATTACAAGGCTATAAAAGTGTTAAGCATAATAGCACATAGAAAAAGTATTTTAAAAATTTGTGTCAAAGGCCTGTTCTGACAGACAGTATGTTAGAAATGAACTTTTGGGTTTGGATTAGGTTAACCAAAGTCGAAAGACTGTTTGTCAAGTCAAACACAAATGAAAAAGCAGGTTGGTTTTTCGTTCTGAAGTTAAAACAACTGCTCAATTGAATAATGATATCAGCTTCCAAGTTACTAAGGATGTGGGTGAATCTACCTGCTTTACATTGCAGGAAAACTGCCCCATTTTGTCGTATCACTTCAGCTACTGTGCCTGCTCCAGGATATCCTCTTCTCTCTCTTACTCYTCCCTCCTGTCTTTTTCCCTGCACCTTCCTTCTTAGGGACCTTTATATTCATAGGAGGCTTCAATCAATGGGTTACAAGAACTTTGTTTCTCCCAGGTTTATCTGATAAAAATACATGGTCTCTCTACAAGTCTCACCCCCATAAAGCAATTAAGTCTTCTGGTAGTTTAGAGCATTTGCAAATGACAGACAAACTGGTTTTTCTTCTCACCCCTCTCTCAGAAGCCTGTGTAATTAAAACAAAGTAACTTCTGATGACTGAAGTTAGTTCTTTAGGTACAGTACTACTTTATTAAGCTCTTTTGTGAGAAGTTCTTCAACTCAACATGACTTCTGAGGAAAATAACATCCTCTGAATAAGTTAATTCAATCCTGAAGTAGTAGTTTCTTAAAAAAACATGACCTTTGCTAACTAGAAATGAACATGTGCATCAACTCAATTATTTCTTCCAGGAAATTATTTGTTGTACCATAAAAAAATTCAAGACACAGTCATTKTAGAGTGCAACTTCCTCCCAATTTTTGTGTCTTAGAAATAATTTTAACATGAGCATTTAAAACTTAAAATGTTATTTTCTTTCAAACTTTAAAAAGTATAGAAATAAAGTACTTGGGGCTATGTTCTGGCAAAATTAATTGAGACACTTCGAAAAGCCAGCACTATGTAAAAGGAGGAATCTACATATATTACTGTTACAAAGAGGGATACATAGACAAAAGTGCTTTAAAACATCCTGCTATGTATGTTTCCTGGCTACTAGAACATTGTGTACATTYTCCTCAGAATTAATTTAACGTCATTGTAAAATAAAATTTTAAAGAGAAAAGAAGTGTTCTTTTTTTCCTCCCCACAAACAATGGAGTCAAGAATAAGAACTGAGTCTAAAGGAATTTGCTCTTAAGATTTAGGGCAGTCRGTTGCAACACAGMTACAGCACTGAGACATTTTTACTTCAGGGCTGTATACAGAGGAGCAAATCAATATGGGAGAAAATGCATATTGAGCCATGAGAGTATATGATACGTTCTTATCTGGGTGAGTTTATTTCCCTTTGCAAAGCTTTTGTTTAATGGTTATAAATCAACCATACATTGCCTCCTACTACTGGGAATCTGAGTTACTCAATGACTGCTAGGAACTAGTGTTGATTGAATTTTAAATTTAACAGCATTTTCAATCTTTATCCACATAACTTATGAAAGGAAAATTCAAATAGTATGAGCTTAAGCTACAAAGATAGCATAGATATAAATGTCTGCATAACATCTGAAAATAAGCAATTATCTTTGTTGGGAATCCTAAACTCTTCTGATTCATATCAGACTTGAGAAAAATTACAAAACCGCCAGCATGAGTAGAAATTCTGTATGTTTGTCATATGCCACTGACAAACCCAAAGTCCTAAACCAGAYATTCATCTCTAGCATCTCAATGCCTCTCTCTCTAAGGAGCCTGTTTAATATTAGACTCCCTCCAAGAAACATGAGGCAAAAGCCCCTAATGTCACTGCTGGCTATGTTTCCAGGGTACCACTCCCGTGAGCTTGTCACAGCTGTTACTCAGTTGAGTGACAACTTGTTCAGCAACATCTCTGCATTACAGCAGTGAGCACAGTAGAGCCTGGAGAAACATAGACAGTAGAGAACCTCTCTCTGCTCTGCACTCACTCTCCAGGGCAGCAGCTTCCGTTTTTTACAAGAGCACAGTCCAACGCAGTACAATAGCTTTCTGACCAGTTAATAGGTCAGTGTCCTAAAGCTATGTGAGGAAACTTTGTATTTTTTTATTATTTTTACTCTTCCACGGGGCGGGGGGGGGGAACAACCCCCAAATACCCTAACAAAAAAACCCAACAGTCAAAAATCATCATCTGTTATGTTGAGAATCGAACCATTACTTGAAAAATTCCWGATCTGACTGAGTCAGAAGAGGGAGAGTAAATCTGTACCTCCGTCAACAAGCTGATATAAAGCCAAGGTACCAGCTATTCACRACTGGATGAAGTTTTCTCCACCTTTTCTGGTTCTGCAACAAGATTATCCTGGAGAGTTGTGGATGGAGCAATACTTTCACTGGTACATTCCCAAACAGATGCACTCCCCCTCTCTCCTCTTGCCTTTGATACAAACTCTTCTGTCTCTCTGGTAAGGTCTTATGCAAAACTTTAAATGTAAAATCTAGATGAGGACTTACGTTCCTAAGTCATGCCAAGACATCTCAAATAAAAAAGGCTTATATTGTCAGAGCTCCCGAGGATCTGAATGTGTTGCAATGAGTACTTCCTAAAAGTGCATTATTTTTACTCATATGCCTACACAGGAGGCTTTAGGATTCAGTTTTAGGATCAAAACTTGCAAAATTGTTCTTTGTAGTGTGGTTTCTAGATCTACAGAGTGCAGAAAATGCAYACTTACTATAAAAATAAAAGCAGGGCAAATTTAGTTGATTCCAAGCATGTTTTTGATCTAAATCAAGGTAGGTCGATATTGATAACTAGTTAATTAACCAGCAGTTTCAAAAGACAAGGAAAAAGAAAAAAATTTACCATAAACACCTCAGATTTACTTCAACATATCATTACTTCAAAACCAAAAGATGTCCTATTTTACACTTTCTATGTTCAGCTTGAAGTTTTCATTTCTGGCTTTCTCAGGAACAGAATGCCAGACAATTTTTTTCTCCTCAGTATACATGTCTTTGACATTAAAAGAAATACCAATACCAAGTCAAATACATCTATATTTTTCATCTAAAGGTGTGTAAATAATGCCCATAGAAGATACTTCYGACACGTAAGGAATCCTTAACTGAAATCAACCTCCAAGCTTTTGTTTCTTAAGGAAGTAACCTCAGTCACAGAAATGCAAAGACTGAGAAAGAGCATTTGAGACCAGGTAAAAGATGAGAATGGCTGTACTGGATCAGACCCCAAACATTCAGCTAATCTACAACCCTGCCTCTAACAGCTGCCAAGGCAAGGAAGATAACAGTAGGAGAGACACACAAGGCGTTCTCAAGTGCTGTCCCACTTCATCAGTCATATCTCAGGACTTTCTGGATCAGATGTATTTCTGTGTTCAGCAAAAATTTTTCTTCTGTGAGCTTGTTATGTCTTCCTTCAAACGTGTAAAATTTTTAACATTCACAGCATTAAACGTTCACACTGTGTGTGTGTGTGTGTGTGTGTGTGTGTGTGTGTAAGGGGAATGAAACTAAGAAACCCAAACACCCCTCTGTTTCAAATCACTAGTTTCATTAGTGCCCTTCTCGTTTCTTTTGAAAGAGGCAGGAAGCACTAGATTGTCATTCAGTCTTTCCATATCACTCCTGATTAGACAGTGTTCCATCATCTCTTGCAAATAAGAAAGTGATCTTCAGTTGTAATTTCAAGCACCATCATAACCAAAATGAGATTTCTAGAATTACACAAAGAACCCAGCTAAAATCAGAGAACCCAGTGAGGTTCACGTTGAGACTGGTAATTTTGAAAATCCCACCTGAGCACAGTATCCTCTAACCTTATTTATTCTTTCAAGTTATTTTCTAAGAGTTTTATCAATGAAGAGCAATTTGTTCATACTTTCCTAGCAGTAAATGTAATATTATAAGGTTCTTGCATCTAGGCAGACCTGTAAATCCTGATAAGTTCCCTTTTTTTGCTAGACTATTATCATTTAGACCTCAGGGTTTCTGGCATTTGAGCACCACTGACAAAATGAAAGAGGATACATTTCAAAGGCTAAGGCAAAACGTAAATCAGAAAGATTCTAAATCTAGAAGACAGAAATGCCTGGGCTGTATTTGTTATCCAATTAGCAGAATGTTGAAAACATTGTATGAACACAACTATCACTGCATTAGCACATTTACAGAACGTWCTCAATAGGGCTCATTTAAGATGAATGCAAACTCAGAAAGCCAAGCTTGCACAGTCTAATACTTCTGCAAGAAGCTGGATGGAGAAGTTTTGCTTTGACAATTCTGCTTTTGACACTGAAGCCTTTCAGACTTATCATCTCATCCCCATCCAGTTCCTGTCATACAGCTGCTTATAAAGCAAGCCCAGTTTTTCCCGTAAGAAAACTGAACTTACCACAAAATTAAAACAAAAAGAACCCTTCACACATCTTCTGGTCTTCTATAAAACCTACCACATTGTTGGAAAACTAAAGTTCCAGAGCTGAGAATTCATATTTTAAAGAATTCTTTTTTTCTACTTATGAAGCAGTCTGCCCACTCTAGTTCTATCAAAACTAAAAGCTGTTCTGCACTAAAAAGGGTTAAGTTTTCTACAGTTTAAACTTGAGAATCAAACCACAAGCAATGACAAAGGCAGGCCTACAGCAAAGTTCTCACCCTTTTATGATGAGAAAGAAAGAATATTTTTCCACACACATAGCTTTAAGATTTGCCCTAACTCTACCTTTTTTAAACAGTGAGTCCCTGCCTTAAAGAACAAAATTCTTAAATAACAATGCTAGCAACAGGAGGCACCCAAAATTAATGCCATCATCTTGGGAATAATATAAAGTCTATCTCACATGAAAATGACTGTGGCCACATTAACTCGTCTGCTTTTCAGATGAATTCTGCAAATACTGCTGCTTTATGAAAGGAAATCAATTGAAAACATTTGTTAAGTACATAACAAAACACGGAAAAATTGAGAATACAGATGTACAGATGGTGAAGCAAGTACCAAAATATCTGCCTTTCCAACTCTAACAAAATATATGCTTCATTAATGAAATCAAATCCAAAACCTGCTGGTCTATTTGTATACTTAAGTTATTCCACACTTCTTATGTGTGAAAAAGTTTACCACACATACTGCGTACTCACATTGTATTTCATATGCTCCCATGGGTAGCAAATGCAAAAAAAAAATCAGTACCTACTGCTGTCCAGATAAGATCTGTGAGTTCCTCCCAGCTGCTGGAAGATGCAACAGGCACAGAGAGCGTGTGCGAAGCACAGGCTCTGGTCTGGGCAGGGAGGAAAGGACAGGGAGCTGGCAGTCCAGGTATTTACCCAAGCCAAGTTCAGACTAGGCAGAGTCTAACTGGGTGAGCTTCAAGCCTCTGCTCAGGGGTTCAGGAGACCACCAGGCACACATTTGCAGAGGCTCCACAATCTGCTGTACCATGGGTACTTACCAGTCTGCACCTACCCCATTCTGACAGGCAAACTCAACCAAAAGGAAAAGCTTCCACAAAGCCTAGAGAGATTACCTTTCTGGAGGATGGTGAACACTATGCCTACTCAACAGCTATGAACAGGGGGATGCAAATCCCTGGCAAAGGCTTTTTATTACTGGAAAGTTACTGTAAGGTAGTGATACAAACACATAACCAAAATACTATATATTTATACAGTATAAATGCAGGCACAAAACCACTTATTTGGCTTGCAAAAAGCAACTCAAAACAAACCCCATACATTTATGGAATTTATGCAGTAACTTAAAGAAAGTGCAGCAAGCAAAGAGACAAAAATGTCTTCCAACAACATGTAACTTGACAGTTTGAGTTTGACACAATACTGATATCCCCCTTAAGAGCTCAAAAATTGAGCACATAGCTGGGTAAAAAATAAATCCAAATCTCGACAGTAGAACGTTTGTTTGGCACCTACTTTGCTTCTTAACAGAGGCTAATTTCATGTTCCTTAGAAAAGTTACCAGGAGAATGAGTCAAACGACATAGCAATAAGGAAAGAAAGAGTAATAAAAGCTTATGACAGTTATTCAGGACAGTGGCTCAGATAAAACAAGCTAGACCAAAACAAAAACCAAAACCAACCAACAACAACAAAAACCAAAAAACCAAACCTTCATTCTATTCATTTCACCGGTTTTGTTTCACTACAGAGATTTATAAAACTACAAAGTCAGAGAGCATAGTACCATCCAAGGAAAAACCAACAGGGATACAGTCCCCGAATTTAACCCAAGCATTATTTACTTTTGTATTTAAGGAGACAGTCACATTAAATTTGCCCCAATTCAGCAAGATTTTACAAAACTGAAGAACTGCAAAGATATCTCCCTGAATTCTAATATATTTTTCCCTCATGGGCAACCTATGAACATTCCTACAAAGCATTTACAATGCAGATATTGCAGGGTTGCAGGATGAAAAGATGAAGTTCAAACTACCTAGAAACATAGCAGGACTAAAATCAAAGTCCTACAGCTGCGATATGACCACCAAAACATTGGACAATATTAAAAAAACCACCAAACTTTAAAAAAACAACTTGAAAAGCAAGGATTCCTAGAAAACTATTTCACTAGTTTAACTTGTGAACTATTATCAGGCAACCTTAAAGAAAAATAGACTAAAGAAAAGTCTATCATGTTAACTGTGACTTTCTGTGACAGTCACTTTCTGTGACTAACTCTGTAGTTGGGACTGGTGTAGAGACARGCAAGGTATCTTTATGCTGCACCAACAGAGCTGGCAGCTCCACTGAGCACAGCCAATAAACCCCAGCTCCCTGTTACAGCTATAAATGTATAACCAGAGAGATCCCGCCACAGCCTGGGTACATGACCTCCATGTGAACAGAAAACACAACAGTGACTAAAGGCAAGATATACAGCACCAGTAGCCACCTAAGGCAAACCTAGGTATAATTACATAGCCACCTCTCACTGATCTCCCCATCATGCTTTACGGAAGGGGGAAATGCAGTTACGAAAACCAGAATTAAGCATATGATTTGCTTCTACTAACCTTAACAGACAAACACTATAGATTTAGTTTAGGTTTGTCATTGAGACAGATGACAGTGGAAAGAGAATCATACCATTGTAAAATACCCGTTTGAAATAAAGAGAATGAATTGTTTTCTGGAAGTACAGCTCTGTCTCAAGTACAGAGGAAGTCTAAATATTGAAGTTATAGAAGTAGGACTCATAACCCCCTAATTAGAGAAACTCTRTACTTTAAAGCAGTAAATGCAGTAGGGAAAACCTTAAAATTCTTCATCAAGAACGGCATCTAAATTTCACAGAATGAAAAGTCTGCATAGTTGCTGTGTCTTAGGTAATCCCTCCGGTCATGTTTGTACTTGAACCAAGAGCATCTTAAGGGTTGGGCTGACTTGGTATACCTGCAACAGATAAATCTGTTAACACTGTGCTAACATAACCAATATCTTACAGTCCTAGTGAGTGCTTTGTACACTTAGCGAGTGCCTACCAAGAAGTGAACACATGGTGAACACAGACAAAAGCAGGAAACACAGGACCTCAGCTTTAAATGTTCTGGCTTCTCTTCGAGTAGCCTAGAGGATTTGCTTAGATGGTAACACCCAAGCATGAATAACAGCTTGAGTCATCTTCATGATAAACAGGAGTGGCAGGGAAGATTTTCAAAGTGATGGGAGAGACAGTGAAGACTATAATTCACTATTCTTCCTGGTTTTTCAATTTGCCTTCAGCTGTTTAGGCAGATAAAAGTTTCAAGCCTCAAAAAGCACAGCATGATTTTTATAAAAGGAAACTCTTCAGGAGTACTAGAAAGGCATGGGATAAACACTCTTACATATTTTATTTAAGCATTTATTAAAGAGAGTGTGTGTGTATAYATATGATGAAAATAAAAAAGAATATAAACATAAATATATTAATATATATACTATGAATATACCACTATGTGGTACATTCACAAATGTCCAAAAAGCAATCATCTTACAAACTCCTAAGAATGTGCCCTGTATGATAAAGGCAAAATCACAAAGGCTTTTCAGCCACAGCTGTGACAACTGAAATGTCATAACCTTAAAAAAAATTTAAAAAGCTCATGTAGCAGAACCAGTATGATCCTTCAGCACTATCACGCCRAAGAGCAGTGGTGGTCATGACCTCTCTCATCCCACATGCTTCTGGAACACACTCAYGATGCAAGCAGAAATATATTTAGTATGTACAGACAGAAAACCTCAAATATGTTCTCAGTTCCTTTTTGAAGCTTAAAACTGCACACTCCTACTGTAACTTGGTCAAAAGGAGCACGGTGAGCACATGACAAGCCATCGTTTGGTGACCCTTAGCATGTTYTGTCTCCTGCAAGAAAAATCCTAGAAAATTCTGTGTTATAAATCATTGTCCATTGCAACTTCCAAGCTGAGACAGGATACTAGGTGCCCAAAATCCAGAAGACCACAGGAAATGAATGATGTCTGCAAGAGCAATCTGCTGGCTGCAGTTCCTGAGGTGCCTGTCTTTACACCAGTGAAGCTCCCTTGGTAGATGGCATCCTGCCAGYGAGCATGCTTACAAATGCTGTCATTCTGGATATGCTCAGCACCTTTTTCATGCCTAAGGCTGGGCTGTCCCTCATTCACAAATTAGGTATTCCTGTATCGGAGGAAAGGCAAAATTTAGCCGGCATGAAAGGAGTATGCCTGACATAGAGTAGCTTTCCCAAGAGGAGCCAGCTGCTGTGCAGGAACACGCATGAGTCCTGCGGCCCAGAGGAGAGACAGTACAGGCATGCGTGACTCATCTGCCAGCACTGAAGTCACTCATGGTTGAACCCACGACTACATCTATGGCTGGCAACACAGCGAGCCAGAGCCTGTCCTAAGGCCTCAAGGGCAAGTGGCAAAGCACACCTTRCACCCATAAAACCACACATTCTCCACCGCTAATCCACACCAGCAGCTGAAAAGAGTCCCTGAGCTGCATCATGTCCCAAATCTTGTCTAGGCATTGTGCAGAGGAGAGCCAACAAATGCCAGAACAGGCCAGGGAACACATTACCAATGAAACACCACTGATGACTGTGGGGCAATACTTAAGCCCAAACTATTGTCCCTTTGAGGCCAGTAGTACAAACTCAGCCCTTGCTGCCTGGCCTTACTTGGCTGCCTATCAACAAGATTTTAGATTCATTCTTTTAATACAACAGTAAACAACATATCCAGAAACCTAATATATAAAATCTTAACAGTGTGCCCATTCCTACTTCCTCCTGTTTTAAAAGGCATCACTTAGGATGTTGAAACCAAAGAGGACTTCAAACTGCATGTAGACACCTACCTCCAGAGGAGCTGTAGGACTTCAGACAAACCTAACAGGAATCACTACTGGGAAGGATACACCCCACAAGAAAATATACTTATTCCCATTCCTAGATGCTCAATTCCTCCTTACAAGCAATACAGAAACCTAATTTGAAATTGTACACTGCATTTAAGGACACAGGCACAAAGTACTTGAGTACAGTGAGCTCAACAATCCTGTGTCCTTGTACAATCAAAGACTAGGATGCTGCGTAGCTAAGCCTGTACTATTCCAAAGTACTAAAGAGCACTTGCTGACCTGTTACTGCTCACAGCTTTACCCTGACCTGGATTTGTCTAATGCTTTTTACGCAAATCTTAAACATACTTATTTAATATTTTTCTCTTTAATGCATGATCAAAGTAGGTCTGCTGCTATTCCAGCTCAGCAAGTTTGTCGTATGTCATGCAATAATATATTCTTTGGGAATACATRGTTTCTGCAGGAAGGCATTTCTGCTGCAATGAGCTGCATAATTTAAAACCAACAGAAGTCTTTGGTGTGGGATGAGGTATTTAAGTATAAACACTGACTACAGAGTTAGTTGACAAACACTTATTGCAAACATTGAGTTATGTTAAATCAACGATGTGTGATAAAACAATACTGTAGATTTCATTGCAAATGTTGACAATAGAAACCACAGAAAAGAAGAAGCTAAAAAAGAAGAAGCATTATGGAGCAGAGTTTAGGCAATGCTACGTGGAAGAAGTCGCAAATAAAGCAAAGCACACTTGTCTACTTCTGATCAYATTTCAACCATGAAGAGAAGTAACTTTGTGGAGCCATCTTTATCTTGCATCAGTCATTAACACTCCAAAACATAATACAACTCCAAATCACAACACATATCAATACTGCTGTTCCTTCTTCCTTTGAAAAATAGAAACACTAATCAGGACAGTAAGTGTTATAGAGCAAGACAGCCAAAGGCGGCTACAGTATCAACAGCTGCAGTGCAACGYGCTACTTTGGTTCCACACCTGTTTGCTACTCACACAAAAAAACCCACCAAAACCACAGATGAAGGTACTAAACCAAATCAAACTGTGAATGAAATCCCTTTAGCCTGCYCCAATGAACCTTCACATTCTGTTCTGAGCTCTTGGGGGATTGCAGGTGGTGACGCAGCTGACCCTCATCCCTGTTAATAGCGAAAGCTACCACAACCTTTTAAAACTGCAGTCCTAAGAGAAATACCTCTTGGAATACTYCTAGTGCTCACATGGATGAGTTAACAAGGTAACAACAGAACACTCTCCTGTCTGAAGAATTAACCAGGAAAATGTGGAGTGCTTCTTTCTTTAACTTGCCTTATATTCGGGCAAGGCTGTGGTTGGCCTKCAGCTCCAGTGCAGAAAAACAAGACTCTTTCACTACGCCAGTACTGTACATCTCAAAGGGCATTTGCAGGAAGCACATTCTCTAAGAGCAGCATGAAAAACATAATACCTTGCTTGTTCCTCCCCATTCAGAGCTTGTGAGCAGAATGGAAGCTGAGRGGCAGGAAAATACATCTGGATTGCTTTGCAGATACACATAACAAAGATACTCCATAGGTGTTTACTTTCTTGAATGGACAGCAAAACCAAAAAAACCCCACAGGTATTTCACTCAAAATAGGTTGAAAACTGATAGTCTGCGTGTTTGATTTGCACACACTGAAAACCTGCTCCTCCTTGTTTGTTCCCAACAAACTGCACCAAACTGCAACACTTCAGTCAAAGATGTGACATGGCAGTTGACAGGGCCTTCTCTAAGGCAAATTCAGATGTTCTGGAATTCGTTCAGCCAACCTTCATTTGAGATAYTCAAAACAATTACTTTTTTGGCTGGCCACAAGGGAGGTCGATTGGATAGAATTATGGAAAAGGCTGAGCATGAACTCCCAGGCTGGCAGGTAACAAGCTATCCCTTCCCTAGGAAACAGATTTTAACTATGGTGGGGTTTAAATCATATTTCTGTAAGTGAAATGAAGCAAAGGCTATCGGCATCTTTGAGTCTAAAGTAATTTCAGTTCCCTTTATTTAAAGTTACGAAATCAAAATAGTGCTCAAAATAGTGCTCAAAATACTCTAAGCGAACACAACTGTTCTACAGTAAATAAAGAATATTGTACAGTATATTTCTATTTTGCAAATAAAAATTATGCAGCATTATTAATGTATTCTAAGCTGATCTCCACATAACCTGCATCTGGAAGCATCATAACCTCACCGGTAAATATTTGAGTGGGTGAACGGGACTTCTCCTTTTGGGGTTCAATAAAGATTTAAGAAAAAGGAAGTATTTTTCACATGATTTAGTCAGTATGTACTTGCCCCTTTTTAAAATCAAGAATTATTGAGAAGAACCTTCAACTGGATTTCACCCTTTATTTTGTCTAGCTATGCTTTTTTTTTGTTAAAAGAAAGGATGACCTAGAAAAGTTTCATTTCCTTCCTAAAGCACAGATGACTAAATCAGCTAGCTATGCAAAAGCAATAAACATATTCACAATGACTAGCTAAGGAGCAATATATTATTTTCAGATACCGGTAAAAACCAGAATCTTTTACATTCATTTGATACAGCTTCCAAAGTCAGGTAAAGGTCAGATGCACTTGAGACTTTTTTTTCAGAGAAATTATACTAGGCATTTTTCCTCACAAAAGCTCTGTGACARGAAAACTACAATAAATTCAAGCTATTCTGTATTAAATTGCTCAATCCTTTTAAATCTCTCATTGAAGCCCTGCTTCTTAAAGCAGTCGGGAGAATGAGGAAGGAGTGGGTACAGATTTGACTCTCCAAAAAGAAGACAAGCCTTGTAATGAAATGCACTACTTGAGAGGGTGRAGGAGGCAAGAACTGAACAAAAATACACAGCAAGTAAGTGGGGGAATCACAGTTGCATTATACAAATATTTGTAAACAAATCTTTTTCAAAAGTTCCTATTCTTATTTACCTAATTTTCTTTTTGCATAAGCTTTACTCATTCCATGCTTCTCTTCTTCATTTTAACACTTTTAGAAAAAAAAAAACCAAACCACTCTCTAACCATATGAGGAAACTTGAACCTTCTTGAGATTCCATCTTTTTTGGACTGTCAGGTACTTTGTTTAAAATTAACCAACCACTTATGGTGAGACATTCTTTATGAGTAAGAACGCATCTGGCTTTTCTCTCCTCCTTTATCGTGTTTGGAGGTTAAGAGGTATTTATTAGTATGAACTGCACTTCTCTAATTGCCTACCCATTCCTGAGGGAATTGCTAATTAAGCAGACACTTGTAAACCTTGTACACCATTGCATGGAGACAATACCCAGGTAAGGAACTACAGAAGAATATGGTAAACCATTCCTTTGTTCACTAGCTGAGCCTTTCTGGGATACCTCAACAGCCTCCTGAGTCAGCCAGGGAGTATTTTCTCCTGTTTCTAGTAAGTTACACTTTTCACGCAAAACCAGACAATATTTACATGTGAGAAAGGGGTGGATTTTCTGCACTAGAGGAGTCATGGCTTTACATTTCTATGTGGGGCTTCAGGTCCTTTGCTGCAGTGACCCAGAGACTCAGCAAGACATTTTGGCATAAATAATGTTCACTACTCCTCCTCTCCTGAGCACTCAGCTATTTACAACTCACAGTCCCTCCCTTGTGGGCAGCTGGAGGAGGCAATGGAGGCCAGCACAGAATCTGGGGGTGCCTGTCCTGGCTGCCACGGCTGCCCTCAGCTTTTGAGGGGAACCTAGTGTGCCCTCTGGTGGCAAGCCTCCAACAACAGGAGACTCTCACTGCCATGATACTGAGGTCAATGAAGCAGCAGGGCCCTTGGATACATCTCGTGCACATTTCTTTTCATCGCCTCCACTGGGCTCCACTCCACGTATTTCTCTGGCACTAGATGATCTTTGTAGGTCCCTTCCAACAGAACTATTCCATGCTATTAACACTCAAATCAGCTACATAAGCCACCCCAAACATTATATATATTTTTACATACATCTATATATATATGTTTGTATATACAAACACATACCTCTAGAAGCTCAAGAAGAGAGATTCAAAGCATTAAAATACATTCAAGCAGAGCACTCAAAAAAMCTGAAATAATCCGGTGCTTGTTGATGACATTATCATTCGTTTCACAAGAGCCTGTAACACCCATAACTTTTGAAAACACAACTCTTTGGATTTTCCAGTCTGAAAGCTCAGGTCCAAATCAGATTATCTGCATGCGCTGTTTGAATTATTGGGTAGAAACTGGTACATACGGCTTATTGCTGACCAGTAAGCTGGCTTCAAACTGGTTTGTAGAAGGTAGCAGGAGACACTTTTTGCTTGTAGAGAGTCAAATCTGGGTATCTGTACCCCTATCTTTTGTCCTCTGAAGGCTGCAATCCTCAAAAACCTTTTACATGCCTGCAAGTTTCCTACTGTCTGCCTCTTAAAATACCCCTTCCTCTCCAGAACTAAAAGATATTGGGTAAGTTCTTAAATGGTTGCTTTATGTCTCTCCGGTCAAAATTACCAGTCTCCAYAGCCTCCTGTTTTGTGGCATAAATAGCATATTTCTGGTTTATAAGTAACAAACAGTGAAAAGAAACAACGTTTGATTTACTGAAATACAGGCTGAAAAAACAACCCAACCTTCCAGTACTTTACTTTAATGGCATCCAAAAATACCAAAGTGACTGAAATGCAAACGACAATGCAAAACAATATTTTAAGTACTATTAATAAACATATCAGATGCCCAGAACTAAGCCCTATTGCCAAGTAGGAATAGCAACTGGCTAAAAATTAACTTTCAAATAAAAGCATAGAATTTATTGCTGGCTTTGGTACCGAAACGCAGTTTAAGGGTATTACCCTTACAATCTGTGCCAGACCAATAAGATGATGWTGGTTTACAACCACCTAAATCAGCAGAGCTATGTCGACTTTTTGCTCTGATATACTCCTTTTTTTCTAAAACCTAAAGGCATGCCAAAACGAATCCTGTTTTGCTCGTCATTTATTTTTCTAGAACTAAATCTCAGCAAGATCACAACTTATTTTATACAGTTGCGTGTGACTTCTTTTTTTCCTAGGTAGGCATGTTATAGAAGGGCAAMTACTACTTTAAAGTATTACTTACAGACTGCCAAGCAAGAGACTCCATAATTCGATGTTCACAGCGTTCTAGATGCTTTATCATTTCCCGTGTTAGGCTGGGCTCTGCTTTAATAAAGCTTTCGATCACCTTGTAGAAGTCAAAAGCTTTTAAGTCAAATACACTGAGAATCCATGGGAARGACAGGTCTGTTTCAGCACTGGTACTGTCACCTTGTGAAGCATTTCCTGAGGGAAAAACAGACTAAAATTATCACAAATACTACATTCTTCCACTTTTGATGGTTCTTTACTTTCTGTATTTATTGAATCATTGCTAGTTCAGACATCTCAGTGAGTGAGGTTTTTTTGGTTTGGTTTTTTGCTATTTGCTCTATTTCATATATTAGAACAGATGGCAATAATTATCAATAAGTAACAATGCTTTTAAGTACTTTAAATTTAACTTACTGCCATATGTAGCCATGACAACCTCGACAGCACATGCCAGAAGAGACGTGTGGAAGATGTTATCATTCAGAAGTTTGCTGAAGAGAAAGTAAGTTATTAGTACTTCTCCTAAGACTAAAATAGCAGACTCCAACAAGTTGGGGGAAAGTACCTGAAATTCTGCACTGAAAGGCGCTCTTCCTCCTGAAATACATAAATCAGACCAAATTTGTGAATATTCTTAGTATTTCTAAATGCCAGTACTAAACTACCAGTACTAAACTTACCGACTTGAGCATGGACTCCATTACTCTGTAATAGAGACGTACTCCAAGCTTGTACCTCTGTTAGAATGACAAATTCAAGAATATTACAAGAAGTTGTGACAGACCACAACAGGCAGACTCTTGTATTTTAACAATCCAGAACACTCCTGTTTTTGACAGAGCCACTATAAAGAAGTTACTGTCCCCGGTTCCATTTGCCAATTACATTGGAGAGGCCTCAAGGGCTACTAAAGGTGTGTGCCTACCCCAACTCCATGAAGACTTAACCAAGCGTAACAACATGAACTCTGCTCATGTTGATTCACAGCTAACAGGATAAGAGGCAGGGCTGACAGGAAGGAGACTGTCGAGTACAAACTTGGTTGGATTTATTTTCCAAAATCCTTGTTGAAAGCACAGCTGCCCTACTGATTTYATAAGGAAGTGAGTCACCTTTTGCAGTTTTAGGCCAAGTTACCTTAATGAATGCAAATATGTGTTTCACTTAATGTATTTTGCCCAGCAATTTTCCCATTCTTCAATGAAGTACTGCCAAAATATTTCCACCCAGATCGTATTGCTCCTTATACATTAAGAGGAATTTCTAAAATACTATCTTTACTGTGCTTTAGAAAAAATACTTGGCCATTTCTCAGTTTGAAAAGAATATTGTTATTTTTACCATTACTGATCTGCACTGAATGAGGACAATCAGTAAGTCAGGTGTCACATTAGCTAGTACTAACTGAGTTCAAATGAGTGACACCCAACCCAAATACTTACCTGTGAGCCAATTTCAGCCCATCCCTGTCCAACTGCTTCAGCAAATTTCTTTTTGAAGATGTGGTCAAAACTTTCCACTCTTTTCAGGATACTATCCTTAGGGTTCACTGTGCAATTCTAATCAAGGAAGCAAAGTAAGGGAAGGAAAAGCAAAGAAAAGACATTTTAATCATTTAATCACATTAGTCCTGCTTCACTTTGTAATATCTCTCAATCAGGTCATGAGCATAAATAAAAATGGAGTATTTAAAAGAGTGCAGTACATCTTTTTCTCTTCTTTGTTTTCCTTTTATACACCCTTCTTTTTTCATTCAATACATACATAATTTTAATATTTAGCTCAGTAACTAAAGTATTTAAGMACTTAGAAGGTTCCAATACACAACAGTTACGTAGAAGTACTTTCTAACACAAGTGATTATATCTAAACCATCCCAATAAAAATGTACTTCTTCAAAAACATACATCAGATCTACAGGTGTATATTTTGCTTGAGTGATAATTCCAAGAATCTTACACAAATCTTCTTTGTAGTCACTTACATTGAAATACATTATGAGAGTGTCTGATGGTTTATCAGTTGCTGAGTTTAAAATCATAATCAATTGCTGAATGTTACTCATTGCCGCTCTGGAAAAATACAATAAAATGCATAATAAGCATTAAGGTTGGCTTGACAGTTTCCAGAAACTGAACAGCCATCACAAACAATCCACAAACCAAAAAAATTATTATTTCAGTTCTTACTCCAGTTATCAAACAACCTGCTGGGAAAAACTGTTGCACTGTGTTAACTATTAYGAATTCTAACAATGTAATTTATCTAATTATTTACATACGGATTGTAATAATTTTAATAATCAAATTAATGTTTCTTAGGCRTTAGGCCATTTTGATTCTTCTATGGTATTGTTACTTTCTGAATTTTTCATTGTGGTTTTTCTTCGGTAGAGTTTTGTGTGTTTGTCTGTTTCAAATTTCTGTGTCATTTAACCTCAATTTGGCTCATATCACCAGTCAAATAAGTGCAAAAAGAAGAAAAATGTGTTCAATCATTACAACTGTAGTAGTGTAAAGATATGTTTTTCTTTAATCTACTTTTTAGAAAGCGTTGGTAAAATCACTTCTGCCAGAACTCTACTAATGATAAGGAAAAGCACAAGGACACTGGAAAAACATAAAATGAAAACATAAAACCCATTCTCATTGTGCTCTGAGCTAGCACTTACACCTATCTTATATACTTATTTCTACATAAGTGACCAGACTCAAATCCACTGATAAAAATTATTAGATTCTCTCCAATTTCCGSGGGCTTTAAAGCACATCCTATGAGTCTAAGCCCAGAAATATGACATTGTAAGGTAAATCAAAACAATAATTACAGTGCTTTCAGCATATCCTATACGGGGTTCTGTTTAAGCAAGGAGAGTTAATGATACAATTTCCATTCTATGCTGGTGATCGAAAGTTTGCTGCCACCTACTGACACTTCTGTGGCTTTATGAAAAACAGTTACTACAGCCCCAAATCAGTGCTGGTGAACAGGCCTTCACATGAATTGTTTTAAATGGCATCAGTTTTCGAAAACTTGGAAMAAAGCCCAAGGGTGGATGGAGAGAATTTAAATATCTCAACTAAACTTCCTCTCAAGATCAAAGCTGGGTTAGCACATTTCAAATTTTTAGCAATGCAGAATCTTGGTACTCCTGGACTTCCTTAATGTTAAGAACTTTAATGAAGCATCTTTCACACTATTAGAGGGCTTTAATTCTACTATATATGACAAGTGTCAATGGTTATCTACATTTGTCAAAAATGCAGTATGTTGTCAATGACCTTCTTGTTAAATACACTGGATGTTACAGATGGTCTAGTTTCTGGTATTGCACATTCAGCCTGGGAACCAAAAGGCAAACTGACACCTTTATGGCTAAAAACCATCACTAGCAGTTAAAGATTTGAAGCATAAGACTAAAAGGGACCACAAGGCAATCAAATAAAGTTTCTCACAGTCACAGGCAACTAAAAGTTCTTTCATATACTGATCAATAATTATCTCAGCAGTGTGGCTCCTTTCATTTATTTTTATGAAGAAGCTTTTCAGAACTTTGCTGCTCTGTTGGTTAGAAAACAGTTTCTGCAGACGGTATTAGTAGATTTAGTGGACGCACAAACCCCAAGTCTAATTCATTCTTCCACAAGCTTATAAAAACCRTAGAAGTATTATTAATAAAAACTAAAATAGTTTTACTCGTTTGAGAAAACTGAAGTAATAATCAAGAGTACAATATTTTAACTTCTGTACAACATGATAAAATGAAATATATTATACATTAAGCACAGACCAAAAATTCACTGTTTGATTTCCTTAAACCACCTCTGCCTCTAAAGGACACTTAGAGGTGCCTCGAAGGCACCTTAACTGCCTCTAAGGACACTTCTCTGTCTACACAGCATATGGCATTGCAGTCACACAACTGATTGGTTCTTGATTGTCCAGGAGTTTTTAAGCTTTATCAGGCAAAAACATAACGATTTTGTCAAAAAAGTATGTGCTCCATGGGAAAAATGGTAAATGCAAATCTCCTTTACTTTGCTTAAGTGAATTCAAGCTTGCAGTTTTTCTGCATTTCATTGTAGATCAAACAATCTCCAATTAATATCACATGTCTAACACATCTGTCCRTTTTCTCAACAGACCGAAGTATGTTGGCACTCTGAAATGTTCATCTTCTCAACACAGGAAAAATACCAAAAATAAGAACTCTCAAATGCTAAATCTTCCCACGCAGAAAAATTAATACTAAGAAGCAAAAGATCTCAGGAGAAGAAATGTGTGTGCATATACAATTCGGCATAAGGAAAGAAAGCCAGAAGATACAGAGCTAGGGTAAAGATGGGAAAGGAAGATGGAAGTACAGTGGACAAAAGTACTACCATGGAAGTATAAAGTTGCATTCTTATAAGAACAAACACAGTAAGCTACTTTACAGACATCCTGCAATTCTTAGACAACTCAGTAAAAAGCTCTCTGTTTTCCAACACCTCACCAGGAACTGAGGGCACTCACTCCTCAGTACATGCTCACCGCTCACCAGTGATCAGATCTACAGTACAGTTTATGGAAAACAACAGAACCAAGCCCATGGTTCTTTAAAAATTAAAAAAAAATACTCTAAAAATGAATATTTCTAGCTAGAATATTAAACAAAAGAACACATCTTAAGAGAAAAACTCATACCGGACAGGAGTCTGTGGAAGCATAATATTAATTTCCTCATCTGGATTGTTTTTCAGTGGTGTCCTCTCCAACTGTGTGCTAAAGAAATGGGAAACAAACTTATGAAGAACTAATGTAATTTAAAAGACAATGTTTTCTATAAAGACTTATTAATATCAAGAGAAAACTTCATATTAATATGAAGTGGAACAGATTTTTAGAAAATCTAGATGTCCAACCACTCCAGTTGTTTAAACAATGTGATTTAAACTCCCAAGTAGATCTGCTTCAAGCAGGATGTTGGACTAAACGACCTCCAAAGCTTCCTTCCAAGTTTTTTTTTTCTTTTCTAAATTCTACTTAAAACCAGCTTAATTAATATGTAGAGATATTAGTTCAATTTAAATCCAATTTTAAATTAGTGCATTTTTCTAGCATAGATAAATTCAGACTCACATGGTGAGCCCACATCAAGTTATACAAATACTGAATTGTCAGAAATCACTAGAACTTAAGTGATAGCATGACATGCCGCATCCTCATGATTCCCCACCTTTCCCTGGATGACAGGGCTTTGCACAGAGTGAGAGTTAGAGCAGAACTTCCAAATCATTTTAGGCACAGTCACAGTCATGTTTTCAGTGATCATCACAGTATTTCAGTGATACTGTAAAGCAAAGCTGGTGATGCCAGAAATACTTTAGCTGAACTACAAACCCCGTAGGTCAACAGGATACAGAGATCTCCATTTATAACACGAGGGGGCAGAAAGCAACACAAGTTCACAATTTCTGTTACAGAATGAAAGCAGTAAATGGAAATATTACCATGCTATGACGTCAGGCTGCAGAGTTTCATCATGATTCAGAAATAGTCTTGCATCTATGTCTTTGTTTTTGAGATAGAGTTCGTCATACTGTTTAAATATAACTTCAACCTCAAAAAGACATTGAAAAAAACCCAAATTTATTTTACAGGAATAAGTTTGACAATTTTCTGAATAATATAAGTTAGTCCTACCTCATTATTACAATGCTGAAATGCTAAAAGAATGACCTTGGAGCTCACAAAGTTACTTCTTATACAACAGCTGAAACACAGCCAGCAGAAAATTACTGTTTATAACATAAAACCATTCAAGATCATACAACTTTTTTGAAGAAATGTAAGTCTTCACACTGCAAAAGAGCCAAAAAATAGCTAGAGTAGGATATGGATCTGCAAATCAAACTAACATTTCCAAGCTTTTAAATCTTTCCTTCCAGAAAAGAGGGATGTCTCCAAGAGGAAGAAATGTAAAATGCTTGTTGTTAGAACAGCAGTCAGAGAATTGGCTCAGTCCCTGTCTCTGCTGGTTTGGAGGACAAGGCCCAAACGCAAACCTTCTTTTTCTGAGTAGGAGTTTCCCCATTTTACATTAATATATTTGCACTGCTGTAGTTCCTAAGAGATACACCTATTGCTACAAAAACATAGACTTTTTATTTCATACCCACACCGTAGTGTTTTTAAAACCYGTTAAAAGTTCCTTAATTGATTAAATTCCAGATTGATATGACTTTACTTTGCATGAAAAGGTTTGTTGGATTTTTTTGGATGCGTTTTTTAATTACTTTTTTAGTTTTTATTTTGAATGACTAACATTAACTGGAAGTCTGTAATTTTTTATCTGGGCCTTCATTTCAAATCTGCTGCTGTGCTCCTGTAGAGGAAGGCAGTCACCTCAATTATCTGTTCCCTGAGTCCTTAAATATATTAAGTGATGCTGTGCTCTGGCAAATTCCTGCTAGAAGAACAGGCAACAGTGCATATGAACCCAAATTAGTCTTCTCCCAGTCTCAACACAGAGARAGCTGCAAATATCTCCCACACAGCTTTGCACCTCACCCTCTCCTTTACCTTTGCCAAATGGATTTGCTCCAAACTGATCTCACAGTTAAAACTTTGAGATTAGGACTATTAAACCAAAGACTATATTTCAATTCTCATTATCACTATTCTTTTTATTTAAAAAGTTAAATTATATTTTCATTTTTCATTATCTTAATGGCTTATGTGTTCTTTTTAACGGCTTATCTGTTCTGAAATATTTCAGTATTTCATAAACTTCTAAAAAAACCAGCAGATTTTAGACAAAATGGCTGTACTGGGCTAACCTGGAAAAAACCTTCAGCCAAAAATAAGAGTTCTGTATCAATCTATTCATCAGTGCATAAAACCTGATCAACAAACACATAGTAAAGACAAATGAAATACCAACATTAAGCCTCAAAAGCTTTTCTTGCTTTGGAAGGAACATTAAAATTTATCAAAACCTCCGTGCTTTTTTATGCAAATGAAAGTAAATTTAGATGTGCCACATTACTAGCTATTGTACTGATGATCTCATCGATGACTGATGGTTAGTTGATTACATGTATGAACCAAGTACCTCTGAAATACAGCTGTAACTTTCTGCTTTGGCACTCAAGTTGCAGGAGCAGGGCTCATGTGACTGGATTTTTCTTCAAATACGTAATTTTATAAAATTTTCAACAGAAACGCTTAGGCTAGTCATTTTGATACCATTCTTAAGTTGAGCAGCCTTGGAGGGAAACCCTCTAATTTGAGAATAAGCTGCATAATGACCATTGCCTGGAAGTTCATACAGGGTTTCCCAACTACACAGACAGACATCAATTAAAAAATCTAAAGAGGATACTGATATCTTGAAATTAATTTAGAAAGAGATTAAGACCTTCAGTGAGTCCTGTACTTTGTTCCCCACCCAACACACTAAGAAACTGAAGATACACTTGGTTGAACCCTGCAGACTTACAGGTCTGATAAGCTTCAGAACTGCTCATTTTCAGGTTAGCACATCTATTTGTGACACAAAGCTAAACTTACTCTTTTAAGAATGATGAATGTAAACACACTGGAAGAAGTTATCTATTAAAATGCACTCTGGATGCAATTGCATAGAGGTAGTCTGCTGCACCCAGGCTACAGCTCAGCAAGATGAAAGTAATTCTGCATAGACATCACAGCAGTCCAAATTCTGCCAAGTTGTGAAACGGAGAATAATCTTTTGGATATCTTTTCAACATCACTGCAATAACATGTMTCATTTGTATTTAAATTAAGGTGTGTAATTTAAGACTGTAAGCATTTATAGAGTGACTTCAGAGACCTAATATTGTAATAGTTGTATTTCAGATGAATGGCCTTACCAAGGACATGGATATGCAACTCTTGTGTCATGTTTTGCTTGAGCAAAGGCTTTTTGCTTTGAGCAAAGCTTGGTTTAAGCTCAGGAGATTAATTTATTAAATTCAAATGTATAAGCTAAATATACTTTATGAAAATTGGGATCCCTGCTCAGCCACATYCCTGAAAAACAGTACATTTTGCTAGATGATTTTAGAAGAACCTGTTAGAACTTCATCAATGGGAAAAGGGACTCAAGTGTTTTGGCATTAAGTAAAGCACTGTTGTTGAACTGTCTGTATTTGGTTTGCATGGCCAGGTTTTGGTAGCTGGGGGGGCTATTAGGGTGGCTTCTGTGAGAAGCTGTCAGAAGCTTCCCCCATGTCTGGCAGAGCCAAAGCCAGCTGGCTCCAGGACAGACCCTCCACTGGCAAAGGCTGAGCCCATCAGGAATGATAGTAATGCCTCTGTGATAACATATTTAAGAAGGGAAAAGTTATTACACAGAAGCAATTGCTGCCAGAGAAAAAAGGTGTGAGACTACATGAGGAACAACTCTGCAGACACCAAGGTCAGTGAGAAGGAGGGGCAGGAGGTGCCCCAGGCACCTGAGCTGGGATTCTCCTGCAGCCTGTGGTGCAGACATGGTGAGGCGGCTGTGTCCCTGCCACCCATGGAGGACCATGGAGACGCAGAGCTCCACCTGCAGTCCGTGGAGGAGACCCATGCTGGAGCAAGTGAATGCCTGAGAGGAGGCTGTGACCCCACGGGAAGCCTGTGCTGGAGGAGGTTCCYGGCAGGGACATGCAGACCCATGGAGAGAAGAGCCCACATAGGAGCAGGTTTCCTCGTAGGACTTGTGATCTTGTGAGGGACCCATGTCAGAGTAGGCTGTGCCTAAAGGACTGCACCCCGTGGAAGGGTGACCCATGTTGGAGCAGTTCATGAAGAACTGTTGCCTGTGGGATGGACTCCTGCTGGAGAAATTCATGGAGGACTGTCTCTAGGGGAAGCACTCCTCTCCCTGTGCAGTGGCAGGAACATGTGATAAACTGACTCCCCATCTCCTGGCACTGCTGATTGGGAGGAGGTAGAGCCTGGGAAGGAGGGAGGGGTGAGGTGAAGGTGTTTTTAACATTTATTTTACTTCTCATTATCCTGCTCTGATTTTGTTGGCAATAAATTCAATTAAAATCCCCAAGCTGAGTCTGTTTTGCCAGTGATGGTATTTGGTGAGCTCTCCCTCTCCCATCCTTTTCTAAACTCACAAACCTTTTTGTTATATTTTCTCTCCCCATCCCATTGCAGAGGGGAGTGAAAGTGGCTTTGGTGGGTGCTTGGCACCCAGSCAGGGTCTACCCACCACACTGTCTTAGATTCCTCCACTTACCTCTGGTAGTCCACTTGAAGCTACAATACCAGCAGAATTCAAGAAAGGAATGAAACTTGTGAAATACACATTTTTGACCTGAAAAAAGGAAAAAATGTAACATTAGCAATGTACAGGGTCAGGCATGCATACACTGCTTTCGCATCTTTAAATCAAGTTAACGCACTGTGGGTTGTTTYCAATAAAGCAAGAATGAAACTTGTTATATATCCAAAACACAGTGGTATGTAAGCATGTAAATACAATCCTTTGCTGGAATACTAAGTGATTAAACTGGGAAAGAACTGCACTCTTTCCAGCCCTCTCATATTTCTGCTTCCATCATCCACCTGGATATTCAAAAATCTATTTTATGGAGAAATAGATTTATCAGCAGAGGAAAAGGGGAATGGGGCCTTTTAAGATCTCCCACAGAAGGAATGTGCTTTTTGCATACATTTTCTCATCAAGCAATGCAGCTGTGAAACCCCATCAGAGCAGTGCTGCATTCACATGCTACATGCTGTGATCAGCCTGTAACTTCATATTGTATTCTTCACAATTTAGTTACCCTGGCAAAATTATCTCCCATACCAAAGGGCTTGTTTTGGGTGGTGTTTGTTTTTTAAACTACTGACTAGAGAAACTACAGAATGGTAGAATACCTTCACCACTGAACTTGACAGAATAGTTAAACTGGCACAAGTACTGGCGTTTAAAAAAAGACCATTTAAATAAATATATATTCCAGATGGAGTCAAGCAGCAAGATCTATCAGACTTCAAAACACAGGCATTACCTCATCTAAATTACAATCGTGCTCTTTACAAAGGATTTCGATAATTTTGGTATCAGTATCAAGTTGCTTTGCAGTACGCGAACTCCTGTTCTGACTCCTTCTGTGAGTGCGAGCTGAACCATTAACAGTCACTGCAGACACAGAAGACTCTGCAAAGATATTCAGAACCATCATAAGGTTAGAGTCATGTTAAGAAAGAAGAAATTTCCCTTATTAAACCTAAAAGATTCTATATCTTATATCGTTTTTCAGGTCTTCCCCTGAAATATATTTTCCTTTTCATCTGTTCAGCTAGGCAAGAAACCTTCATTGCAGAAAATCTATACAAAGATAAAGTTAATTTTTAAATTCCTGTATCAGTATGTGGACATTTTGCTTTTAAGAAGCTACTCTACAGAGAATGTAACAGCACTTTCTGTAAGTAGCCTTAAATGAGCATCTGTTTTGCAAAGCCAGAAAAACGTTATCTTTTCACAGATGAGTAACTATTTTTTCTATTTTTACAGAAGTACAAAACAAGAAGCTGAAAGACAAACTTCAATCTACATGTCTGAAGGTTAATAAAGCAATGCAGGACTTAAGTGCTAGTGGGAATCTGGAATATGGTCCCGGAGGGAATTCCTCCTTTCCCCAGACAACCCCAGACACATAAGCAGAAACAACCAAGTCCACCTCGAAGAAGGTATCAAAAAACCTTAATACAGTGAGATAAAAATATCTCTGTTAAACTCAAAATAGATTACTTCACCCACTGAATGATATTAATAACAAATATTAATATTATTAAATATTGTTGGTTTAAACCTGACACTCTAATCGGCATGCTGTTCTCACCTGTAATTTCATTTGTATTTGACAACTGATCTGAGAAACTCTGACAAACTACACTGCTGGGGTGGTTGCATCTTAATCCCCTCAGACTTAGATCATAAAGCTTGACATCAGTTAGCACAACACGAAGCCTCTTGGTCACGAGGATTTGAACAATACATTGTGTTATTTTCTAAAAGAATGCAGAGCTGTTTGACAGTTCATACGCAGCTTCACATTAGAAACCCAGTGCTTTGCACTTAGGACAGTGATACCCATATCTGCAATTTAGTTTCAAGTGGGAGCATTATTTTTTCAAGATATGATGCACAGAACCAAACTGTTTCTAATAATGAGCTCCTATTCTGCACAGTTTCATTACAAAAAAAATAAATTGGTGTGAACACAGAATTCAAAAACAGGTAGTTTCAATTCAGTGATTTTTGAAAAGGATCTGCTTTATAACATCTGAAAGCAGCACAGGTCTGTCCTACTAGGATGGACAAATTTAAACTCAAAATAGTACTGGAGGAAGGCAGGGATCTGCCTGCTCTAAGCCCATCCTTTCCCACCCTTTATTCACATTCACATTAGAATAAAAGCAAAGTTGTCTGTTCTTACTTGCAACAAGTCAGATAAACATCTTCCAAAACATGGAGTTTAAAGAAKATAGCAGTGAACGCATCATCTATTCTATGACATTATAACCCAAGTGTATGTTTAGTTGCCAAAGAAATATATAAATCAAGTGGATTTAGGCTACATATACTAGGGTTGCATCTTAACTCCTTAACCAATTAGTATCCAAAAAAAAGTGAGTCACATTCTGCGGCTCCAAATACTTCAGTATATCAATTCCATAGCTTCCTGAAGAAAATAGTTAACTCAAACAGAATTCCATCTTTGAAAATTGTTATAAACATTTACTTTCTCTACCTTTTTAGTGAGGTTTTCCAAGTTTTAGGTACAAAAACTTAATGTATAAAAACTTGCTGCTGAACAGAAGTTTTTATAGAGAAGACCCATTATATTTTTTACTTAAAATAGTAACACTTGCAATAACAAACAGCATGTAATAAAAGAAAAGCTATCTACCTATTACCTCTACTGTTCTATTTCGAGCTGCTATCCAGTGTGTATTTGTTTTAAATATTTGTATAGTTCAGTATCTTGTACATTTCTGCTGTTGTCATACCRTTATACATCAATGAAATAGGAGTCATAGCACCACATTTTCCTTTTGTAACTCAAGACAAACCTAAACAATAGTTCTCAGTTATAATCTACCCAGAACTTGAGTTCTCTCAACAAATTAAACCTGCTGTTTTAACAAGTCCCTAAACAACTCCTATGGGCAGAGGACATAGCAAAAATTATATTAAATACACTGCCACATTCAGGTAGTTGAATTCAAGTTCATTATCATCTAAATTGAACTAAAACAGAAAAAACGCACTTTAATAAGCTTAAGAAGTTTTATTATGTTAATTATGAATGTTAGCATGACTGTAACAGAAATTTAATAAATTCACTTTCTGCTTCAATAAACAAAAAGCTGAAATTCTTACTGTATGGTTCCTTGAGCATAGCAGGAGGTGACAGTTTGATAAAATAATCTAAGACACATAGCAACAACTGGAAAGAAATCACCAAGTCATCTTCCACTTGCAACACTTTACCTGCAAATATTTAATAGGGTAAAGAAAATCTTTTTGAGATGTTTGACTTAATTTTAGAAGCCATTCTGAAAAACAAAGATTTGGAAGTTCATATAGTAAAACACTACCACTAGAATTCAGAAAGCATCATACAGGATGCCAGTGTTCTTTAAAAGCTATTGATGTCGTAACTCATGGCTCTTAACAAGTTTGTAGCTTTAGAGATGCCACACATATAAATAAAAGTACTGTGCACAAAACTTCTGCCCTCAGTGCTCAGTCCTGATTTCTTTTACTGCAATGGAGTAACCTCTTACTTACGTGTAATTCCTCCTGGCTTTCTTTTTTGTGGTCTTACACAAGCCTTTTGAAAGCTGCTAAATATTCAGAAAGCAGAAGCTGTGAGTATACAGTGAAGAGAAATTCAAAACACGCTATCACACTGTATGCTCATCCTGACAAATTTATATGAAATTACTTAAAAGTCACATGAATAATAGCATGAAGGGCACTTTCGAAGCTGCATTATTCCAGTTGTTCTCAAACTATGATTCATATCCCAGAGAAGATCTACAGGGCCATTCCAAGACAGTGTGCATTGCCATGAAAAACTCAGAAAGCCGATAGCGATTTTGAACAGCTACAAAACACTACTTGTGCTCTACTTACACGTGTAATTTTTGTATTTATTTTCTATCAGAATTACCAAGCAGGCTCTTCTGAAGCTCCAACTATTTTCTAGTAAATTTTGGCTTTCTTTGTTCGCAAGAAAAGGCAGGCTAAAAAAACTTTCGTGGGTTTTGCTTTATGTTTATGCTTGAAGAATTCTAGTGAGAAAGCTCCATGAAATTCAGCTGACCCAAGACTGATTTTGATACCAGAGATGTGTACACTTCAGTGATAACACACATCTGGAGTAAGCAGCACTCAAGATACATGATTCATTCCTTTTAGGAGGAGTACAATGAGACAGGACTCCACAGACTACTATAATTGTTTCATCACTCAACTTTAACTGTAACTTATGCCTTTTCAAGAAAGATTTGCAGCATTCAAAGGACATGCTTTCAGGGACTTTTATTTAAATCACATGTATTTATAATACATATAAGCCTATTTTAAACAATCTGCCAATCTTTGAGGTAATAATCCATTATTAAAATACTGGCAGACTATAAAGCACCTCAGAATACAGAACACCAACATTTAAAGTAAAAGAAAAAAAATCAGAAATTTCAGAAAGCTTAAATATAGCTATTTATACACAGAAAGTAATACCAGTGGAAAGAATAGCCAAATTGCATTAAAAAAAATATTACTGAGTAGTAACAAAAGCCAGGCAATCAAAACATTCTGGGTCTGTATGATGCATATTTGTAATAAGGACCCTACTCTCATATTGGACATGTAAAACAAACTCACTTCAACAATATTCATCAAAATAACTATCTTTTAATCAAAACTCACCTTTTGCCAGCAAAAAAGTAATCCAGTAATTTTTTAGGACTAATACAGAACTGAGTTCAGCAGAAATCCTGTATGGAAACAAAAATACCTTGCATTCAAAGCTCTGTAATAATTTAAATTCTAATTTTTGAAAACATGCTTCAGTCTATGGAACTATTTAACAACGTGCAACATTTCCCATATAGTTAAGTTCACTAAAAATCTCATTCCATTCCCTATGTAATTATGACTACACATTTGAAAAAATTAATTTCCTGTAAAGCTGTTCAAGAATCAGAAAATATCTGTATCATCCTCAGAGAAGAAAGTGAATGTAGACATTTCATTGAACTGTTATGAGCTGTTTTCTCTTGTGCCTTTAACTAATGCCCTATTCTCAGCCACAGCATGAACTCAAGCTCATTTGGGAGTTGCTAAKGCATCTTTGAGTACACTCATCTGTTGCTGTGACTAGGAAGTTCACTCTCCAAATGTTCATTTCCACCAGGCTGAGACATACACGATTGGGTGGCAATCCTCCATGGAGGAGATAGAGTTTTATATAGATATATATGCTTATTAAATGTTATATATACATATACTATATACAATATATAGATCACATATATATCATATATATCATTTCTGCATCTCCCATCATCTCATTGAAATTCAAAGTCCACACTAAATCTAAAATAAACATGACATACTATGACTTATGTCAGTCTGAAGGGTTAAAAGATAAAATGCCATCACATTTTATATCTTATCTTGACAAACACAATTTAGGAAAATTAAACTTACTCACTACTAGGTTGTTCCAGATAAATAAGGCCACAAGTCCTAGAAAATCAAAATAAATTCTTATTTTTGAACACTTTTCTGAAAACAAACTATGCAATATCTCTGACGTCACTGTAGTTAAAAAATACACCAGTTCATAAAACATTATTCTAACTTATTAAAAAAAAAGCTGACTCAGAGAACAAATTAACAACAGATCAACTACGGCCCTATGTGTCACTGCAAGCCTTGCAGTGTAATGTTGCTTCCCAGTTATTCTAGGTACACGTCATTTCAAGAAATAAATTCAGTTTATTCAAAACCAAAATAGGATATATATGCCTTCATTCTATGAACTACCAAAGGGTGATCATCTACCCCTTTCAAAGGTTGTTTAAGGGATTTTTGAGAGTCTTTTGTGATTTGGGAGGCAAAATGTTAAATAAAAAAAAATATTAAGATAGTAAACCAATTTCCTTTATATCTCTAAAAAGCTTAAAGTGAGTAGCAATCACTTGTCATGCTACTCTTACTACTGTTTGTACTGCAACAAGGGGATTGTTTAACAAACCATTGTGATAGTTATGGATAAAATGTAAGTTGTGTTTATTTAATGCATGTAAACAGCTCGATTTCACTGTTCTGCAAATATTAGCACACAGAGTTTAAATGGGCTCCTATAATACACAGTTAGAAAAATTCAAATACTTCAGTGTTAGCACACATAGAGAAATCAATTTCAAAATGAAAAAACATACACTACCTTTCAAACTTGTGGTATAGTGCAAATAATACATCATATTTCTTTTTCAGCCTTGATACAGTGCTATCAACTTTAGTGCTTACAGTATCCATGTTAACATCCACCTCCTTCAGAAACTGAAAAAATGTGCATACACTGAAAAAAGAAAAAAAAAAAGATGACAGATTATCATAACTCTGAAAATAAGTATTCTGAAATTGCTCTTTAAAAAGAAAGTATAAACACATCTCCGTGAAAAGCCACTGCTTTACTTCACTAGACTCCAGCATGTTCTTACTGTTCCTATCAGTCACTGAAACCTTGCCTTGGGAAACACTACTTGTTTACCTGGAGCCCCACCTTTACATTTTCCAGACACAGGAACACTGTTCAGCTAGGCAGCAGATACAGGTTCTCCTCACAATACAGGCTCTCCGACAGAAGGAAAATTTTCTTGCCTACCACAGATACTATCTTTGGAAGTCAAAATTTGCTAACCAGACACACCTTTGCTCTTGCACTGCCAGTAATACTGCAAATATCCAACACACACACCCCTCAACTCTTCTGTTCTACTTTAGAAATGCTCCTACTACTCTAAGAACATGAGCCTTGGATCCATCCATGCTAAAGAAAGACCTAGGAATGAAAACTGAGATTAATGCATTGAATTATATGGAATTTCAAGTCTTTCAACAGGTACTGGGGCATGAACATGCCCACTCTTCGGAAATACTATTATACAGGGGACCAAAGTTCTCCCTACTCATCCATGTAATATTATGGCCATCAAGGAAGCATTTTRTTATGTTCATAACTAAAATGAGCAAATTGCTAAAAATTGAAGAGGACGAAGCTATCAAATATATTCAACTATTTCAACTATATCAAATACATTTTGATCCTTTATCAGAATAGAGTATTCTGAGAGACTTTTTGATCTTTGTCAGATTAAATAAACAAGATACAATATCAGTCAGAAGCTCATTTAAGAACTCTTTTATCATGGAATAAAAGATCTCTCCAATATATCTGTAGGCTCTAGAGGATAAGATGACTGGTAGAAATCTCTGCCAGTTTGACCTTATAGCTGACAAAAAGCCCAGGGCTAACAAGCAATTGAGTATTGCTAAAATCACGATCAGCAGAGTAACAGCTTACTCTCTGAAACCCTAAGGGAAAAAGTCTCTCAGTTTTCAGCACAAGTTGGTCTGTGGAACTTGGGTGGAACACACTGAATGTCGCTGCACAAATGCAATTGGATTTCAGCCATGCGGTTCCAAGGCAGTCAACACTGAAGAGATTAAGTCAAAACATTGGACCTGACCCAGCTCTGGGAGATGATGCAAGGTAGAAGAGGGCATGGAGAAGTCTAATTGTAACAGATGACTTCAAGCAAAAGAATATTCTGGCCCAAGTCTGAGGCTATTGACAGGACTYTTCCTCCTGCCCTCGAGCACCGAGAGGCTCTGCTCCTGCATGTGCTTTCCACACATGGCACAGTTACTAGGCAGACTGCACCAGAAGTCTTTCATTAGATGAATCTAACACAAGGTATTGCCTATTGCTGTTGCCACCTAAATTTACCTTAAAAGCAGATACTATAATCTTAATTTCTGTWTTATGAGTTTAGTTAATACACGATATAACAGTAACACACCCCTAGCAAAAAAATGYGTACGGAAGTACAAAGCTTAGACTGGCATTAAATGTTTGAAAAAGAGCACCATGCTGGCAAACTACTTGAAGACTAACATTTTTTCCCACACTTCTTCATTTAGCCTAAGCCTGATGTTGGGAAAAAGGTTTTATTAAAAATCTTGATACAGGGAAAGAAATATTTTAAGTGCAATTTGCRCCAGCCTAATTTGATGAATACTTTAGGGTAAGCAAAAAAAAGAATTAGCTGAGTAATACAATCAAAGCCAAACACAGCTGAATCAAACAACTATCACTGCTCCCTCAACTAAAATATGATAGCAAGACTTCTAGTTTACCAAAATATCCAGAATTTCCATAACCTTCCAATGACCTTCATTGTAAAATCAACTAGCCTGATATGCACACTCACGATGCTTTAAAAACATTCTCTTTATAAAAATGTTGACAAGTTAATTGTTGAAATCTAAATGCACACACTTAAACTCACTTACCTCATGTTCATACTTTTCAGAAGCTCAGTGAAAGTGAATGTCACTTCATCCAGATCAATTGCTACAATAAAGATACACACTCCCCATGTTTCCTTTTTCTTCTTGTTACCAGCCTTTTAGAAGAGAGGAAACAGTTATTATTCAATAAAAATGGGTAATACACGGAAAGCATTAATTTGTTCAAATGTGATTAGAAATGATTAAACAAAACATCCTCAAACAAACATTTGACTGTGATAGCCAATCATTGTATAAAAGAAAACCATTCCAAGTTTTACAATACAGATGACAGACCAAGCACTCCAACTCTTATTCCTACAGTACAAGATCAATTTTACCCACACAATTCAGCAAAGCTTCGAAATACAAGCTTTGGTTCCATGGAATGCTTATGCAAAGCAGAAGCCATGTTTTGGGGGTTTTTTCCTAAGTTACTATATTTGACCATAACAAGACACTGAAGGTTAAGGAAAAAGAAGCCAACCCATAAAAAAATAATTAAAATCTTTACAATGACATGCAGTAAACACTCATAACTGAGTACAGCTGTGTCAGCCACTTATCACTGACGAACCACAAACCTATCTCTGCTTAGTAAAGCATGATAGCAACAAGCACTTCCAGCCATTTTGCTATCATACATTTACATCTAAGGTCTGTCTTCTGCTACTGAGAAGGTGCGAGTTATAACCAATCATCCTTCATCAAAAGAAGCCAACCCACAATGACAGACATGGCATCCACATGGATAGTTCATAAGCCACTCACTTGGATCCAGACAGGCATCACTTGAGATTCCAGTACCATTCCATTAAAACAGCATCTCAGCAGAAAACCTCTGAACACCAATGATTTGTAGAGGCATGGGAAAAAACCCTTAAGCAGGTATAGCCCAGGTTTTGGAAACAAAGCTATTTTGAAGAGAGAATTAAGCGTGCGTGCAGCCCTGCAAGACTCCAAAACCAGCAAACTCGTAAAATACTCTTCAGACATCTGGCGTCCTTGTAAATAAAACTCCTCCACCACCCAGGCCCACAGCAAAGGAGCAGGATTTGAGCRCGTGTCTCAGCAGGTCTAGGTCAGACATGACGTGTTAGAGGACAGAGGTGAAATGGAGCACCAGGAGCGAGGAATGGAAACACTGGAATTCCTGCTSTTCTACACTGCTCAGTTCTAGCCCACTTCCTGGCCTAATTTTTTATCCTTTCCCTGATCACTCCATCTAGCTGCCTCCCTGACACCACCAGTGCAAGTTGCAGGGGCCCGTTCACTCCAGAAAATACTCCCCAAAGACAACAGGAGTAAAGACCACACCAGACCTCGCTCACTGCATCTTATGTGGTCTTCCAAAATTACTCTGAAATCCTCTACATCCTCAGCATCCACTCATATCCTTGCTTACTCAGCAGTGTAACTGTGACAAATAACCTGCTGTGCTCATAAATGATACAATTTCACTAATACTGCCAACCTTTTTTTTTATCTTATTTTTTGCAATTGCTCTGCATCTTTCTTGGGAACAGTGTTTATACACCAATGAAGACTGGCTGGGGGCCTTCTCCAAAGAACAAAAAGTTTCACTGGCTTGTGCAATTGGTAAGAGCTATAGAACAGGCCTGAATGCTAAAGTCACCCTCCACAACATGGTAAATGACAATTATTTAAGTTACTACTTTCTTCCTGTATTCCTATTTGAGTTTCTGTGAATCATGATACCTTGCACAAAAGAAAATTATTTTTAAATAAGCTATTAACAGACTGAGATGCATTTGTTGATACATTAAGACGTAAAAAATTTTGAAGGCTAGCTTCTGAACTACCAAGAAGAAGGATGACTACTCATTTACTGAGCACACCACTGCCACTGGAGTCAGCTGACATTGTTTAATAAGTAAGTTCCCTTCACACTTCTGCAAACTCAGACCATGATGTTGTCCCATAAATACATCCCATAGSGCAGGAGGACTGAGTGCTACCAAGTGGCAAAATTGTTCCTGGTTTGTTGCCTATCCAAACAAGCCTAGCTTTGCTGGGCAGCTTAGCTCAGCTCTGGGAGGATGAATGCGTGAAGGCTATAGCAATGGTTCATTTGATAGGCATGAGGTCTGGTTTTACAAGAATGATCTTTAAACTCCTTGTCCAGCATGGTTTGGTGTAACAACTCACTTGTCTCTACCATTAAACAAGAAGGCAGTCTCAGAGGCAGCCTACCAATCCATGAGATTCAAACCATTACAGTGAGCCCAATAGGACTTACTGACCACCACCCATTGCTAGTGGTACAGAATGCTTTGGACACCTTCTCCTCAACAAGACACAAGATGCTGGATGACTGCTGGCCAAACAAGAAAAATTACACACAACCCACAATAAACAGATTTAGGATTTAGGTTGGGCTTTTTCTAGTAGCAAAGAAAAGGTGAGCAGCACCTGAGCATGACTGCCTTATAGCTGAGGGAGGAAGGAGAGGAAAACATGAAAGAATGCTAGACTGGAACTATCCTACCAGTTACTGCTGGTTAAAACACCTAAAGACACAGGTAAACTGCAGTTTTCTCAGAAAGTAAGATATCTGCCATACCCATGTGTGAAGATTTTAGTGGTTTTAATCCGTAAATATTGTCATGGTTTAATCCCACCTGCTAAGTACCACACAGCTGCTTGCTCACTTCCTGTCCCCGCGTGTGGAAGAGAATCAGAAACCAACCCTCATGGGTTGAGGTAAGAACAGTTTACTAACTGGAATAAAATAAGATATAATAACAACAACATTAATAACAATTGTAGTGGAAATGAAAGATAGACAGAGGCATAAAACCAAGAGAAACAAGTGATGCTCAATACATTTGTTCAGCACACACTGACCAGTGCCCAGCCCACCCCCAAGCAGTGATCAGCGGCTCCCAGCCAACCTTCTGTTCTCCACCTCAAGAGGTTCTTCAATGTTAAACCAGTCCCAAGGAGGAGAAGGTCACAGGAAGTCTCAGCTCTAGTACGCAGTTAGACATGTTTACTATTCTGCCAACACTGATAATCTTGATGACAGCCTACAAAAGTGATCCAGGAATAGAAACTTCAAATGATGTGTAAAAGAAGGTCAGGAGAAACATACATGAGAAATATGCAAACACAGATGGATATTTGAATCAAATGGGATATAGAATGTCTCACTGTAAATACCAAGCCCCTGATTTTTGAAGAGGAAGATGTGGAACTTGCCTTACTAAAATCTCAGCTACTACGTCCCAATCAGTATAGAGAACTAGCTTGATGGTACAAGAAATGCTCACAGACATTTGCTGGAGAGTCCAAAGGATGCTATGGAGATAATCAGAAGGCTGGAGCACCTCTCCTATGAATACAGGCTGAGAGAGTTGGAGTTGTTGAGCCTGGGGAAGAGGAGGCTTCAGGGAGATCTTACAGCACCTTCCAATACCTAAAGGGAGCTATAAGAGAGCTGGAGAGGAACTTTTTACAAGAGCATGTAGTGATAGGACAAGGGAAAATGACTTTAAGCTGAAAGAAGGGTAGGTTTAGATTAGATATGAGGAAGAAGTTTTTCACTGTGAGGGTGGTAAGACACTGGAACAGGTTGCCCAAAGAAGCTGTGGATGCCCCATCCCCCAATGTGTTCAAGGCCAGGCTGGATGGGGCTTGGTGCAAACTGGTCTAGTGGAAGGTTTCCCTGACCATGGCAGGGAGGTTGGAACTAGATGTACTTTAAAGGTCCCTTCCAACCCAAACCATTTTATGATTCTTGTATGTTTATGATCACAGTGGGTGGAAGTTGACTGGGGAAAAGCCTCAAGAAGCTCTCACAATAGAAAACCGTTCAGAATTAACACCCGCAGGAAAAATATCCCAAGGAAAAGAATTCCGATAGTGACCATTATACCCACTGTCTACATATAAGAAGTTCTGTCTAAAGAAAGTTAGATCCTCCATTTTTCAGTAATATCAGTTTTAAATTCTCTACTGAATATTGTATGGGAAGATACTATTAGTTCTCAACAGATTAGATCCAATTCAAATATAATACTAGCTAAAAGTAATGAAGTCAATGGAAAGTACTGAACTATGAAAACAGTTCACCTGATATGCAAAGTTCCCATTAAACTTTTGCATGTGTAGCAAGACTGGAGGGGACATCAATCTTTCCCCCAGGATGGGCAGAAGATGAGCAAAAAAAAAAGCAACTCTATGCCAGTTACCTGAGCTTTTAAAGTGCACATACAAGCAATGCATCTGCTGCTAAGATACTAAATATCATCAGCAAGAGGCCATGGTGATGATTTGTTTGGTTTGGGACTTTCAGTAGTTCTTTGTTTTTTAATAACAGAGAATCCTAAAATATCTGTAATTTTGCTCATCCAAACAAAGCTTCAGCGGATTCAGGTTCAGTTCAGCTGTAGTTCTATAAAATAGAGACAAAGTCTAGACAGAAAATACTTTCTTAGCTCATATGTGTTTCATGCTTTTGCCAAAAGCAAGAGGCCTCTGTGTCTTTCAACATGAGGATGAGGTGGCTTAACAATTAAAATGCTCTCTTTTTAATAAGAAACCACAACCAAAAGGAACTGATTTAATCTAAGTGTGAAATTTTATGGATTGGGGACATTTGACCTGCTGAACACCAGCTCTCTGGTCTATATAGACCAACTTTCCATATTTAAGAAGTCTTTATTTCATTCCTCATCTTAAGCTACAGTTTACCTTGTATGTTTTCTTCACTAAGAAAGTAGTTCAACTCTTGAGCAAATCAAGTGTTCTGCAGCATCTGCATACCAGTGTAAGTCACCAGTTGGAGAGAATTTCAGAATGTACAATAAGTAATTACACACAACAAAGATGACTAAAACATCTTCAGATGCTACAGATTTTCTGGGGGGGRAAAAAAAAGGTAGCAATAATACATTCTAATGGGGTATAGAATTGGCTAGTACAGAATTTTACACCACTGGCTTGAATTATAACAGAAACTAATTAGTACAGTGTTTGGGGGAAGAAATTCACGTGCAAAGAAAGTTAAACCAGGAAAAACTAACTATGCAGACTGCAGATCTTTCACCATGACTATTTTTTAATACAGGGTTAGACAAATACTTGATAAAAATGGCTCAGGAATTCATGAATCTGAACAGCAGCAGAACAGTGAGCCACATTTCCCAAACAGGGCTATGAACAGCAAACAAAAAATGGAGCTCCTACCCACACACCACGTATTACAGCCAACTGGGCTGATGAGCTTGAAGCATACCAGACCCTATGCCTTACAGTCCTTGGCAGACTCCAGTTTCTACCAATTTCCTAATCCACTTCAATCCTCTCTGCAGAAGTTTGGTTTCAATTTAGTCACTACATCATCTGTTCCTCACATTGGTTCTTTCCAATATATTCAGCAACAGGTCAGCCACAAATTCCCAGAAAGATTGTGTTACCATCTCTCTCTTGTCACCCTTCTCCTCCTCCACACCTCTCACAGAGGTTCAGCTGTTTCAAGGACTCAGGGCCCAGCTGCAATAGGGTGCAGCTGTATATCCTTGACACACACTGCTGAAACAGATAAGCTGAAAGCACTGCACGGAAAGCTATAGTGCACAGAAAGAAACTGCAAGATAAGAAAGCTGGAATTTCAGAGAGAAGTAGCATCACTAGTAGCTCAAATGAAAAAGTATCAGTGTGGAAAGGTGTGACATCTTCAAGGAAAAAAAGCAGTGAGTCTGCCAGTGGCTCCAGCAGGCATTGGAATTCAATCCAAGTTCTCTCCCCCTGGCTGATGCCTGCCTGGCCAGCAGTGTCTCACTGAAGCACAGACATATTTAGGCTGATAGGTCACTACATTGCAGCAATCTCTTGTATATGCCTGCCAAAATAATTGCTTTATACTTTTAAGCCGCACGTACCTGGTTTGCAGAGTCTCTGCACCTGATTACATGCACCCTAAGTGACTCCAATGGGATAGTACCAAAAGATGTTTTCACTTTAAGTCACTAAATATTCATTGAGCAAGGATACAGCAGATGTTCAGACTATGTCCCAACCCACATTTGTACCCTGAATATCTGCCAGGTACCACAGTACCTAATGTCTGGACCCCACTGCTTCCTACTTAGAAGTCCCCTTCACATTCTCAGAGATTTGGCAGGCACAATTCTGAGATCAACCACAAAGAACAAGGCAAGTGTGCCAGGGAAGGTAAAGCTTCAGATCTTTGTACTTCGTAAATGGCTTGAGAGGGGGATCCTTAGATGCTACCTCTATTTCCACCAGTGGCCTGATGATTTAAGCTTCCTCAAGTCAAACCAACTACACTTAAACAGAAGTGTTGCGGTAGGTATTTGTCTCAATTTGTCTCTGCTGGCCTGCTGTTTTCCTTTTTGCTCAAGAACAGAAAGCTGCTACACAAGCAGCTTCTGTTCCAGTTCAGAACTGGTTAGTACTGAACCCCATCAATTAAAACATAAGGAGCTGGTGCTTGCAGGACAAACCCTGGAACAGCCCCTCCAACATATTCCCTTTGCCAGAGGAGAGAAAGAGTAGGCATTTAAATACAGCCTCCTCCTGAATCCCTGGAACCTGAACTAGAGTCACCCTGAGAAGCCGGGCTCACCGTGATAACAGCTTGACTTGGGAAAAGGAGCAATTAGCCAGGCTGTTAACTTGCTTGACTTCAGAGTCAAGTGAAGCCTGCTCTCAGCTAGAAGTAGCAACCACAGTGCCTTCCAGGTCCCCGTGGAGGCACACTTGCCAGCTTACTCGTTTCAGCATCCTGAGATGTATCTGAAAGTTTGAGGAAAAGGCCTTGGACTGAAACACAATACAAACTTTTTTTCCTATACTTGAAAGGCTCTTAGCAATCAGTTTTAATTGCAAGACAACAAATATCATCTATATATCATAATGAAGGTCTGGTTCTGAAGGAGGCAATCTTCAGACATTGAAAGGTTTCAAACAACCTGTATCTTATCTGGCCACTGCTAGGTAATGGTCAGGGAAACCAAAACTTCACCTGTAAGTGAAATTTGCAGGATTATACTGAAACCTGCCTTTTTTTTTTTAATCAAGGGAACTGACTTCTTCTGTTTTCATTCATATAGGGGAACTCAACTATGCTTTTAGGTAAATGCTGCCCATGAACCTCCATAACCAGAAATTGCATCTGTTACTGGAAGAGCTGTGCACAGTCTCCCTCCCATGCTATTACTGCACTGTGTTGTGAAACTCGAATGCAGGAAGGGCTGGTATATCCACACTGCAGTTTCAAAGACACAGACAATGAACTATTAGTAGCGACAGCGTAGCTGTGGCAGGTCAGCTGAAGCTGGAGAAATGTAAGCAGAAGTCACAACATGTACATCAATGCAAGTCCACAAAGCGGGAATAACACCCCCAGCTAGGTATTATAAAACTACATCAGATCTGTATAACAAAGCCTCCGCCACGATTTAATTGTATTACAGCTGTTCTCTGTGTCAGCTTGTTGACACAGTAGTCATACCGAGAAAAAGGAAAAGCAAAAGTCATGAAAGGGCCTAGCATTTTATTAATCTGTTTACACATGCCCAATGACTAACTTTGAACGGAAATGCCTCAATGATAAGCACATACAGGTTGACATTATGCAATAGAAAAAAAAAGTTTAACACACAAACATTCCCTTCTCTGCAAGCCTTCTCCATTTGAAGCTTCTGRAGCTTCATAAAGGATGCAGAGGCAAAAAATACACAGAAACATATGAGACGACCTGTATAAGGCTGACTAAGGCCTATTTGAAATAACTTGCCGTTTGAAGAATTAGCTGATCACATGGTGCTGTTCTCTACCGTCATTTGTTAGTAATCTGAAAGGATTCTTGAGCACGTACTTTTATTGCAAAACATTAAGAGAAAAGGGAAACCTATAGAAGCCAGTCTACACACACATGAACATGGCAACATCCAACTTCACTCTGTTTTCACTTGGAAAAAGCTAAGTCACACTGTGTGAGCTTTGGTTGTGGGACGCTTGGCCGCCGCTGCAGCGAAGTTACGGCTTAGTACTGGAGCTGGGGCACAGAACAGACACCACTGCGGGGCGATGCCACGAGCTGCAGGTACTCACTAGAGCTCCATCCGCTGCCGATAAGCTCTCGTACGTCTTCCACGCCTTCTCCCTCACGCTCTCCGACACTTTCAGCGCGTCACAGAGCACGATGAAGTCAGCTTCGCCGATCTCCAGCCTAGGAAAAGCACCACACATCGCCAGCGGGGACACCGGACGGCGGGGCGCCCCGGGAACCCGCACSACCCGCTGCCGGAGCCGCCTCGGGGGTTACGCCGCCCCACAGCCCAGCCCGCCGGGCGCGAAGAGCCCCGGGGCGGCCCGCCCACCCCCAGCCCGCTGCCGGCCCGGGCGGCGCTTACCGGGGGGCGGCGGACGGCGCGGAGCCGCCCTCGGGGCTGGAGCGCTGTGTCCTGGCGGCGGCCGCCCTGCGCGGGGGCTTGGGCGGCATGGCGGGAGCGGTGCCGGGGAGCGCCCGCCACGGGCGGCACTGACGAGGGGCCGCCGGCTCCCGCTCCCGGCCCCCGCCCGCCGCCAGAACCGCGGGAAAACAGCGTCACTAACACCCTTCCGTCACTTCCGCGCCGGCGACCGCGCCTCTGCCCCGCCCGCCGGCCCCGGGGCGGGGTGAGCGGGAGAAGTGGCTCGGCTGCGCGCCGCCAGTGCCATGCTCCCGGCGTCGGGGGTCCGCCCGGGGCCCTCGGCCGCAACAGGGACCACAGACCAGACGTACCTGGCACTTCAGGTACTCAGCAAGCTGCAGGCAGCCGGTACATCTTTTCCGTGACATGGGAAGAACCACAGACCTGTGTGTAAGAATAACTAACTATACAGATGCAGAGCAGGGCAGGAATTGCAGATCCTGTGTGACAGCTGGTTCAACCAGGCCAAGGGCCGGGTCCTGCACTTGGGTCACAACAACCCCTGCAGTGCTACAGGCTGAGGCCAGAGTGGCTGGAAAGTGGCCCAGTGGAAAAGGGCCTGGAGGTGCTGGGATACTGGGGTACTGGACCTGGGGTAGCTGAACATGAGCCCAGAGTGTGCCCAGCTGGCCAAGAAAGCCAATGGCATCCTGGCCTGTGTCAGCAAGAGTGTGGCCGGCAGAACCAGGGCAGTGATTGTCCCCCTGTACTCGGCACTGGTAGAGTTACATCTCGAGTCCTGTGTTCAGTTCCTCACTACAAGAAAGTCCAGAGAACGGCAGCAGAGCTGGGGAAGGGTCTGGAGCACAAGTCCTGTGAGGAGCGGCTGAGGGAGCTGGGAGTGTTTAGCCTGGAGAAGAGCAGGTTCAGGGGGGACCTTACGGCTCTCTACAGCTTCTTGAGCAAAGGCTGTAGTGAGGTGGGGGTCAGCCTCTTCTCTCTGGTAATGAGTGACGGGACAAGAGGACACAGCGTCAAATGGCACCAGGGGAGGTTTGGGTTGGATATCAGGAGGAATTACTTCAAGGAAAGGATTGTTAAACATTGGAAAGGGCTGCCCAGGGCGGTGGTGGAGTCATCATCCCAGGAGGTGTTCAAGAAACAACTGGACGTGGCATTTGGTGCCATGGTCTAGTTCGCAAGGTGGTGACCAGTCAAAGGTTGGACTCGATCTCAGAGGTCTTTTCCAACSTAAATGACTCAGTGATTCAGTGATGTCTCAATCTGACATTCATCCAAGTCCTAACTGAAGTGTTACTTTAACAATGTGCAGTAAGATTACACTTAATGTAAGAAGTTCAGGCTGTGGGCATATCTTGGATTTTAAGCCAATGAGATTCAAATCCCCAGTGCCCTGATTCACAGATCTTAAAAATATACTTTGTTGTCTGCATACTCATAATTGCAAGGCAAATCACTGCTGCAAACAAGCACATTTATTTTCAGACTTGTATGGTGATGACTTCTTAGAAAAGGAAAAATATTTATATGTAATGATTCTTACTACATGCACATATTTATCATTTGCCCATAAAGCAACTAGTTKCAGTGAGACTGCTGTCAAAACTCTGGTTTTAAGAAAAACCCAAACAAAAATCAACATGAATATTACTACGGTATACATTTAAAATTCACTAGTATTTTTAAATTTATACATTTTATTAATTCATTCAGGCTTTTCCTTTATATTCATTAACTTAAAACAGGAGAGCAGTGTGGCTTTCTGCTTTATAATTAGAATTAAACCAATTACAGAAAAGTGAATACAGAACAAATCAAAGTACATAAAATCCAAATTAAATGTTTGAGTTGTAGACTGTAGTAGGATTTAGACATTCCTTATTATGATTCTAGTAAAACTGTGGCAGTAACTTTACCCTGCTTCTAAGCACATTTAAATACTTCTTGTAATCAGATGATACCAGATGCTGTGGAAGGTTTGGAGTTTAGGACTGCCTGTCATCTACAGTTGAACCTCAGACAACTAGACAGATCTACTAGCCTGGAAAAGTAAGCCAAAACGCTAAACCACCAGAGTTTAGCTGAGTACATTGCCTTCTCCTCACAACTGGCTTTAAGAGCACAAAATAATTTAAAATGAGAGCAAAGCATCTCAGAAAACTTGGTCACAGCCTGTGGAGACCATGCCAGCTGTCAGCAAGAAGGAAACACACCCTCCTGGGTCTCTTCCCTCACAGCTGCTTTAACATGCTGTTAGAGCCAGGCCCTCCATCATCCAGATGGTAGGCAAAGAATTTGTCTCATGGTCCTCTGTGTATTACTCCTTTTAAGGAGTTCACAAACCAGCCTCAGTGTAAATACTAGTTTTCTAAAATTGTTAGTGCGCCAAGCACTTTCTCAAGTCAAATTTTATGCACTTTTTCATCAAGCAAGGCTCTTAGGGCTCCCCTCCATAAGCAGGTACAACCAAAATATAATCTCAGAATGCTTCAAGTTACAACTGGAGGGAGAAGGAAGGCAGATGAATGAAGCAACAATAACCTTTAATCATCCAGTCCGAAGCTTTGGATGTAGTAACTACGTCTAAACTGCAGTAAGAAGACTTAACATGTATGTATGTGCTTCCAAAGAAAGGCACATGCTTGTGTAAAACCGTGTGTAAATTGCTACACCTTCACCCCCTTTTTACATGTACTGATTTGAATGTTTGAATCCTGTATTCTAAAACACCTTTTAAATGGAGCTTTTAGACTTTGCAATAAAATTACAAGGCAAAGAAGAAAATCAGCTCTTACTGGGAAAAAAAAAGAAACAGAGGAAACACTGCAAGGTCTAATAAAATATTAATGATAATTTGCTTATCTGAGCTGACAATATTGTTATTCTAAACATCTTGCTACAACTGCTTTTAAAGTGTACGTCCTAGACATATAGAAGTCTGTGAAACATTGTCCAGTCAGGCAGTCCTGATTCATTGTTTCCAGCTGCTGCACAATCTCAGGTAATTTTATTATCTTGATTTTTTCACTTAAAACTGTTGCTATAGTTTCATGGTAATTGCCACTGGGAATAAAAGCCATGATTTCAATTATAGTAAAATCAGTACTTCTGAAGTTGCATGACAGAACTGTATGCATTAAACCCACTAAGTTGGGAGCTTCTGGATATTAGTCCAAATACTAAATATTTGCAGAATTTTTGCTTGAATAAAGCCCATAGGCTGTAAAATTCACAGATTATAAAGATGTCTGCCTGAATCACATCCATTTCCCTGCATGTAACAGGCAGAATTAACCAGGGAGGGGACATAGCCTCTCCTGGCCAGCCTTTTCTGTGCATGGACATTCCTTGCACTATGCAGCAGCCCCCAGCCCTCTGCCATCAGTGTCACCTGGAGCCCAGCTGTCCCTCTCAAACCCCAGCACAAGTGCTAAGAGGAGCAAGGAGGTGACAGGCCTGCTCCAGCTTCCTGCAGGCCAACTTTTCTCCAGCTGCTGCCCTACAGGCCATAGGCCTTAAGAAGAACCTCCTTGGAGAAGTACCTGGCACAACAGACAGGCCTAAGTGACGTTCTTGCTTCAGGAATGCCTCAGGGACACTCAGGCCATGGTTTGGACAGGGCCTTTCCACTCCCCAGCATCACCTCCCCGGTAACGTTGTGATTGCACTGGCATCAGCTCTGCCTTTGAAGCTGGAAAGGGTTTATTGCTGTGATGGGGTGGAGCTGACTGGTTGTGCCCCTTGGAGGTGGTGGTGAGCCTGACCCCAATGTCATTGTTTCCTACACAAATACACGGCTTGAAACATGAAGAATAAAAACCATTTCTGTGAGTTAATAAATCTACAGTGATATAAAATCCATAGGGACCATAACAAGCCCCAACACATTTCTTTTTAATCTGAGAGGTATTTGTTAGATGTTGCCTCTTCTAACAGTTCAAAGCCTCTCTCTATATATTCATATTATTAATAAAAATAATATTTTCACTCCACAGTTACACACATCTGTGGCTTGCTCTTCTTAAAGCACTACCCAATGCACTGCTGGAGTCTCAGGTATTGCAGTGATGAGTTTAAGGCAGGGATCTCTATCAATAAAACATTTGACCAAACTGCCAGTGGGATCTGAAACGACAAAGACTGCAGCTACTGGATGGAGAAATAGCTGCATGTAAATTATGTCTATGTGCAAAACCTCAACTCAGGGTGCTGCATAGATACTTCTAATTCTTTTGCTTGGACATCAGAGAGGTTTTGCATTGATCAAAGTTCTTAGATTTGAGTGTCAGTTTTTTTGCTTTTTACTCAGTTGTATTTACCTATTTATGGAAAAATCATAACTACTTCTAAGGACCTTCCACATTGCTTGTTCTCTGTGAGAATGGCTGTTAGAGCTGTGTCTATTTTACAGATTTGCACTAGTGCTGAGAACCAGGGAACTAAAAAATAAAATCCCTGACTGATGCAATTTATCAGATTAAGCCCTAATGACAGTGCAATTACATCAGAAAACAAGACATCATTCCCAGTACGGCTTTCCTTGCTTATGGAAGGTTTCTGGGCATTAGTATAAATCATGTCCTTGCATGCACAGCTGCATTACACCCTGTGCTTTGTCACACAGGTACCACCCTGTGCCCTGGCAGGCAAAGCGCTTCTAACCTCGGACACACTCTGCCCCTGGGCGGGTGCAGGGCACCCTGTGTCCCCTCTGCAGGACAGTTCCTTTCAGCTAGTACGGCCAACTGTTAATGAAATAAAGGTCAGCAAACAAACCACAACCCTCTTGTTGCTTGCAATTACATGGCCACATTAATGACCCTGTTGCGATCTGTTCCTTCCCATCCTGCTCAGTCCCAGGTTCTGCTTCCTCTCACCATATGAGAAAGTGTGCTCTGGCACAGGGAACACCCTGTCCTGCTGCTGGCGATCTCCCCAGCAAGGATGTTTCCCATGACTCCGCTTCCAAGATTTCCTAAGCCCACAAGAAGCAGAATGCATCTACTGAAAGTAGTTCTCAGGAATCAAAATCTTAACAACCAACCTGAAAACCGATTAAAAATTAGCAACTGTAGCCTGTAGTGAACAGACATAGGCATTTCTCTGAACTAAACCAACCCGTGATCTCGTTTCTTTCTGTTAAGAGTGCACCTAATAGACATTCTTTACTAAGCCGTGGCAGTGAAATACCTTAATTACGTGAAAACATTTGCATATGGCATTCCAGAAAAACTCCTAGTGTGACAACAGCGCTACAGGCTCTTCTATGTTGCTTCCTCTGTAGCAGCAAAATCCCCTCCTACCACTAGAACAAGCAGTGTCAGTGAGAGTGCAGCTCTGCTCATGTCTAAACCACAAGCTTCTGCTAGAACTGACGTGTCAGACCTCCATCCTCCCACCCAACCCATAGGAACAAAAGCATGGATGAACCCTGACAGACATCAGGTAACCAAACTCTTGCATTTTCAGTCTTGCAGGCCCGAAGTAATTTCTTCATGCCAAAACTTGTCCTGTGCCTCTTTACTAAAGCTGCAAGACTAGAGGAGGGAGGCCTTGGAGCTTTTATTGTGCTTTGCAAGCCCAGATCACATCGATCACATTGACTGGTCACAACAGCTTTACACATGCAAAGACCAGCTGAACAGCGGAGGCTGTTTGGGACTCAGAAGAGAGCAACACAGCCCCCTCTACCAAATAAACATGGCAGCACAGGACAGTGATTTTGCTGCTTCCGTGACAAAGTATGTCTCAGCATTAGGATTAATTTTCTTTCTTATAATGAGTTTTAAAAATATTTGCAAAGATAATTGTCCAATGAGGTAATTTTTATACAAACCCTTTTCTGGAATACACTGGCCTAGAAATGTGGTTTTCTTCAGTGCAGCACAGCTATCTTTGTTTATGACTCTTAACTATTATTACACTCGTATTTATTATACTTTATTATTATTATATAAAAAGGAAAAAAGCCCAATCATCTCCAAGAGCTAGTTCTTTCCATGGATTTGTGTCCCATGCTTCATCGACTTGGTCTAYGAGGGCAGAAATTCCAACATGAGCTTTTGCTGCACTCTGGGTGTTTTAAGTTGTCTTCCTACACACACTGCCTGGCATTTAATAAGACATGAGCACATGCTGGGAGCTTTCCCTCAGTGCACATGAGTTTCTCCCTCCTTCCCCACGTTTATTTTCACACTACTGATTGAGGTAAATTTCCTTCCACCATCCAACAGGCTCAAAAGTTATTAGGGACACGGGCACGTGGTATGATCATAGAAACCTCCTGTCTGCAAGAACAGATCTATTTCTCCCCCTGCTCCACCACCCCTTCAGCAGCCTCATTTGCTGGTGCCTCCCTTAAAGGGCACACCCACAGATCAGCAAGTTTGGCTATTGAGTTTTATTTTGAAAACAAGATGATACGAAGCTTGCTTAAAAATTAACAAGTTTCATGTTTAACTTAGGGAAAACAGGAACACTATGCTCATGAAAAGGTAGGAAACATCCTTAAAAGCACTTCAGCGTGAATCTTACATCATACAGGGCTCCAAAGAACGCACAAGCAACTTTGTCCTGACATATACTTGACCTTTGCAGCAAGCACACAATTGCAACATCCTGAATGTCTGTAGCTGAAGTTTTCCCAGCAGGTTTTCCAGCTTGCTTGCACATATGCTGAAGTGCAGCTATGTAAATATAATTTATACATGAACATCTAATCAGTATATATGTCAGGTTTTATTTGATGTTCATGACTGCCATGCACCATCAAGAATGGATTTTAAAAGTCCAGATTTGGAATACAGCAGTTATACTTTCCATTTTACATATAATGCACTTACACCAGGACTAATCTGTAAATTAAGCTACATGCAGATGAAASGGGAAAAGAAGTATTGTGTATTTAGGAAACTTCCTTTAAAACAAATTATTTTATCTCAATCCAAACATTCACAATAGCAGGAAGCTGGAGGATAGCATGTTTACAATTGTACAATAGCTCCAAAACCAGTAAAGCATCCTCCCACTGTATTAAGAAAAGATCGTTTAAAAGATGAAAAATAAGATTAGTACAAAGCCTCTTGACTGAATTAACCTAAGACAAATTATTTGGACACCTATAGTGTATATTATTTAAAAATAGGTTTAAACTGCATTTTTTTTTCAAATATGCGAATATTCTATTCAACATTCCTATTTTTCTGATGAGTGAATGCTCAAAATTTGGCCAGAAGTCAGTTCCTATATCATGGAAGCTCACAAGTGGATCTGGGGGAGATTTTCTAGCTTTGTTTTTGAATGTTACACCCTTTTTTTCTGTCCCCTTTCTTTTCTTACAAACAGCTTCAAAAGAGCAGGTACTATGATACATCTTATTCCACACTCTCCCCTACAAAAGCTGGTATTACAAAGATCCCAATTACATTTTTAAAAAAAAATCAATCTTGCTGTAAGAATGGGAGTTGTAAAAGTAAATGGCTCGATACAGAATGGTATTAGTGGTATCTGAGCAAGCCCCAGATTAACTGGCAAAGCTCAGTGGCACAGGCTGGCAGGAATACCACAATGGGGAACAAAGGGAACAGCAAAGTCCTGCAGGTACTGAACACTCCTGGCTCTCAGCTGGGTCAGCCTGACTCACAGCACATATTGGATGATGCCCACCATTTGACAAATGCTCAGGACAGGGATTTCAGATGTAACATGTTCAATCAGCTTTGGGTCTCCACTCTGATTGCATTTATTGTGGAAATACCTATCCAGAATACCATCCAACCAGCACAATACTGCCTTTAAATGAAAAARCACAGAAAACCATGCTTTTCTGTTCATATTTAATTTCTCAGCCATCACCTATTCTATGTCTCAAAACAGTACTTCAAGTAAAAAGCATTAACTGTAGTCCCCTCCTCTTAAAAAGAGTCCATTAGCAGCAGAAGAAAACACAAGACTTTTAGACAAACAGGTTTATAAGGTTTATTTTCCATTGCACATACATGGATTATATACAAGTTAGTAACATAAGTTACTTCTTAATTTTCTAAAAGATTGTTACAGCAAACACTTGCCATTTTAAAACATCCAGTCAGAAATCAATCTAAAAAGGTAAATATGACAGTATTTTAAAAACAAAACAAATTGCACTTGGTTAGGGAGAGTCAAATACAGGTTTGTCTATATGCTGTAACAAACTATATAGCAGGTAATATTACAGTTAGAAGTAGCTCTTGCAGTCCATTTGTACATTAATAATTTTTTTCAATTTTACTTATTTAAAAACTGGTGGATATTTCAAAGACTTCCTCTTCTTCCTAGTATTCAAGATTCATCACGTGAAATGCACTAGCAACTAAGTCTTTATACAATTGCTATTCCAATATAAGAACACCACACCTGAAAATAAGGAGAAAACTAAAACATTGATTTTACATGTATGATGAGATGAAAAGTATGGAAGGTGTTCAGCAAGAAAGCCCTGTCCACTACTTACATAAAAGAAGATTTTAAAAAATAATCACTGCACACAATACAAAGGGTGGGGTCATACTGTAATTTTTAAGTCTCCTGTAACAGTAATATTCCTCATTACTGTTCACAGATGAGTGTTTCCATAGCAAACTTGTTCTCAAAGTGTCGAATCTTTCGGCAATTGATGGCTTCACGCTTCTGAATTCCTGTTGTATTGGTAAAGAACAACAGTGTGTCAAGAGAAGAGGAGCTGAGGTACATCAGAGGCAGAATAGTTTTGTATTTGCTGTGATAAGATGTCACTAGAAATCAGAACTACCCCTCTCCAACCCACCCTCCAAGGAAACACACACAGGCACACACTCAGACATAGAAAATCACTAAGCAGAGAATGATCCTGAAAGTGTGGTGAACCAAATCACAGCACTGGTTTAGTGAAAACCAACCTGCCAAAACCCCTCAAACTGGCTAGTTGTTAACCCAGATCACTTCCCAACCTCCCTCTCTGTGCATCTGTGAAAATGCTTGTGGGGATGTGAGAGTGTGAACAGCAAAGCAATAAACTGCTATAGGCAAAAAAGAGTGGACTTGCAGTATTTAAACATTACCTTGGGATCGGAGAAAGACAGAAAGTAACCAAACTTTAGGCAACCTTATGCTCACTGCCAACCTATGCTCATCATTTATTACTACAGGATACTGAGTTTTGAATTGGATTTTGCTATTAAGACCTTTTAATTTTCAAATGTCATTCTAAATTGTTTTTATAAAATGTATTTCTTCTCCTTGTTTTCCCAAGCAGTCAGGTCTACCATTTTGACAAAACCAATTAAACTGCTTTGGTGTGCACGTGCACACCATACACAGATTAAACAACAGCAACAACAAATCAACCAACCAAAAAGCAAAAAAAAGCAACTGACCAAAAAGCAAATCTGAGTAACAGATGAACACAAATTTTAAGGCAGTATTTAATAGCTTGTCAAGACTCTTCCAAGTAATGTTTTTCAACCATTTTTCCATGAAGAGGTACCAAGCACTACAATTTTCCCCTTAAGACAGCTCTTATTCACATTTCACTGATGGAAGGAGGAAGATGTGGAACAATGTATAGATGGCTTTAATGACTAGAAGAACCTGTGATTCTGTACTTGGACTACAAGACCAAAACTTCTCCTATATTCGAGGTTTTTCTTTGGTTTAGGGTTTAAGATTGAAGAAGAGCACCAGTGAAAGCCTGAACTCCAGAAAACATGCCCATGTGCACACACACACACACACACACACACACACAGATGCACATTTTGGCACTCCTAGCTCCCTGGGGCCTTGGGCACTTTGGCACAATGAAATGACTTATTTCCATACCTACACAAGAAAATGTCAGATACACTGAGGCCCACAGAGCCAGTTACTGCAATAAGCAACCCTGGCTTCAATTAGAGTCATTCCTTTGAACACAGTCAAGCATCACTGAACTTTCTGCCAACACACAAGACCGCAGGAGGAACATTTACCTTTCATGGCTTCTTTGCGCTGTAGTTTGTAGGTTTCCTTGCCACGGCAGAGGCGGTAAATAAAGAATCCCAGCTGATCCACATTTTCAATGCGATCAGTAACAATCATCTGCTCATGAATCAAATAGGACTGAGGCAAATATGTGCCAGCCTGTTGAACAAAAATATAACGGCTCTGTCAAAAGCCATCTCTTCGTGGTCTAAGTACACAAGAAACACTTTGCAACGTTTTTCTTTAACATATCTTTGCATTATTTCAAAGTATGTATTATCCACAGACTTTTATTCTAAATGTGCAAACTTCCCTACACTACAGAAGTATGTAACGATTGTATTCAAAAAGGTCACAGAACTTCCATTGATGCATACATCCACTACCCTCCTGCTACAGTAACATCAGCCTTGAGGGTTTTTTTCCAGGTGTACCCACTGTCATGGGTCAGTCCTACACTTATCCAAAGTTTTCATTTATTAGTAACAGCCCACCAGACCTCAGTGGAAACAACTCCAAGCAGGAGTTGGCAGAAGCATGATCTACATGGAGATACTCCTGCTGATGAAGCAGGCCAGCTGCAGTCCATGGTGTTGGGAAGCCTTGGACTTATTCACAGTGTGGGCACAACTCTCAAACCAAAGCCAAGATGAGACCATCTACTCCTGTAAGTTAGTATGGCAACTCCCACAATTGTTTATGTGGAAAGGTATGACAAAGCCATGGGTGTTACATCAGGTGTTTCAAGGCAATACACTGAAAAAGGGGAGAGTCAGGATGACATGCAAAGCCTTCCCAAGCCTTCTCTAGTCCCTCCAGTATTATTTTTCCACAGAGGAAATGATGGAGAAATCTGGCTCTGTGCACACGTCACTGTACATGGCTGAAGATGCACAGACTAGCTAGCAGCCAATTTTCTAATATCACCACTATTAAATAATCATCAATTTTTTAAAATATTAAGAAATCCTGTTAAGAGTGGTTCTAATTTATAGCAGCAGAGAAGGTGTTCCTGGCTTTCTAAAAATAAAATGATCACTTATTGTGAAGACAAATTCAGCTTCTGTTGCGAAAGATATCTGTATTTTTTTGTGACAATAGCCAACTTGAATTTTCCACTGCAAAACAAGATCATCTTTTCACTCCCAGTGACATGTTGAGAAGCTGATTAAATGCTATTCTTCTCAGTAAAGAAAGGACTGTATAAAATTCACTTTAAATTTTGCATGAATGAATAAACTATGAATATCTTCTTCAATACATACTATGAGGAAAATAACGACTTTTTTTTTTCTTTAAGTAACAGCTTAGAAAACGTCCCTCTCCCAAATTATCCCACTCATTATTTTGTAATTAAATCTCTGTAAATTACTGTATCTTAACTCCTGGTCTCTCAAATCTCAGGAGAGAGCCTGAAGGGAGTGCCAAAGCAAAGCAGCAGTGCAGAGCACTGGCAGGGTGGGCAGCAGTGCTGAGGATTTGGGGGGCAGCGTCCAAGGACACTCCTGGGCTCACACCCTCCAAACCACAGGACCTCCCAGACCACCCTTGGATCCAGCCTTCTCAGCCCTCCCTGGGTGGGACAGGATGAGAGGAAGCTCAGTGCAGGATTGTCCTCCGCCCAGCTGCCGCAGGAGCAATTATTGAGCACTGGGATCCAGCACAGCCACAAATATCATCTTTGAGACATCCTGTGCACCATGTGCAGTTAAAATTAGCCAGTTGGCTCAGCAGCGGGAACGAGGTGGATGAGCAAATATACCTGGGTTTCAGCTTTGTGTCCCAAAGAAACAAAGGAGGCCTTTCATGTCTGCACATTCAAGAACTGTATAAATATACAGAAATGTGGCTCTTTAGGCTAAAATTATGGTTTCTTAAAAAACAAAACAGCCCAGAGCTCCTCCATTTTCACAAAATGCCCTCTGCATGTATTCATAGCTCATTTTAATGGAACTAGCACATCAATTTCATACATTTTTAACTGGTGCAACCAGTGTGACTGCAGGACAGTATTTACTCACTTTGTGTATCTGCAGCGTAGTTTCCCAAATTTCAGTTACAAAACATTTAGCCTGATTTTCTGCGACATCAAATGCCCACAGCTTTTTGTTAATACAATGAGAATTAAACAGACGTCTCATAAAATTAGGGCACTCACTACTGGGGACAATGATCAAAACGGTTTGCTTTTGCACAGATTTTCAGTTAAATGCGTGATGCCTGGTTATCATCTTACTTGTAAAACAAGCATATTTGATTCAGTACTAATGACAAACTAGGAAATTAATAGATTTTAATAGTGGAATTTGTGTGATCTTAAAATGGAAAGAAAACAGCACAGACAAAGTAAAAAAAAAAAAAAAAAATGGGGTCACTGAGTTTTACAGACACCACATCATCCTTATGTACAGGAAATGAAAGTGTGGTTAAATAGCCAGTCTCAAAATAGGAAGCAAAAAAGCACCAGAGGACTTACTTGTGGTAATTTTTCACATGGAATTTATTTATATATACAAACCACTCAGAAAAGGCTAAAATGCTTCCTGGAGTCCTAATTCCAAAGACTCTTTTGAAAGATGCGAACCCAATGATATGTAATATCATTGTAATAGTGTAATAGTTCTAAAGTTACAATTGCCCAGTAAAATACTAAAACACTCTCCCCAAATCTTAAGACACATTTTATCAGATCTCTTCCCCACGTGAACTGTTTTGCTGCCCTGTGAAGCAACCAGAAGGCAAAACCCAAGGGAAATACTACTTAAATCTGCACTAAAAGCATACATATGTAAAATGCACAGTGGATCCAACATACCCCATATACATCAGCCTCAAGCCACTGGATCAAGGTAGGGGGCCAAACCTAGGGACCAATGCTTTAAACAATGCCCATGTTAAAAGCATTTTGCAGTCTTATCTACTTCATGCCTCTCAGCTAACCGGTCAGTCCAGTGCACACATGCTTTGTAGAAACTTTAGTCACTATGGAATATAAATTAAAAACCACACAGACTACTATGAAATAGTCCAGAAACACCACATTTACACGATTTTGTCAGCCAAATTTAGAGCACTGAAGAACAAAATCAGATTTGTTTGCCTTCCTCTGAATTAATAATTCCTCCATGATTGTAGATCATTAACTAAATAGGTTTTAGACTTTTTTTCTCTTTGCAAAGACCTCTAGCAATCATGTGCTTTGTGTGAATGTCACAGTTCTGCCGAAGGGAAAAAAAAAAAAGAGAAAATTCTGCATTTTTTCCTGTCTTAAGAACAACTTGCGTGTGATTTAATCATACCTTGATATTGATGAGCAACTCCAGGAAATTTTTTGGTGGCATAACAACTGAAGTGTTCAGAGGAATCACATAGCACTTATCCAGGCTAAGGTCAAGATAGGCAGTGAGTCTCTGTTGAGAAAATATTTATTTTAATCAAAATAACAAGAACATGAAAAAATTGACATGAAGACGCTACTGAACTGCTATTGCCTCGTGCTGTTCTTCAAATTATTGTTTTGTTCAGTCTAAAGTCTGTCCAACAAACTCCAATCTGAGGGTAGATAAATGCAGAAACAAAGGGCAGCCTTGATGAGAGTTTACATCTACGACAGGGATTTGGGCAAGGCAGCAGGCAATAAGTAGCTCAAATGCACTACAGCAAGGAAACTACAAAGGTGTATCTGAGCTGTTATGGAAACAAGTACAGCATTCATTTATTCTCACTGCCTGCACTTTGGATCAACAGGGTAAAAACCTGGTTCTAATTTCCATGCTTTTATATTTTGTTATGGTCTAAAGAGGAAATGCTGCTATAAGAACAAAACACAGAAGGAAAAAAATACTGCTGTAGACATTGCAACAAAACTAGTTTTGGTTTCAAAAATGCTACTGACTTGAAAGGTTAATAATTATTTGTAGTTGAATTATTATCTTCATACAGTACCTGAACTGCAATATTTGCTATTATTTCATAGAAAGCTCAGGGAATTATTCTGATGAATCCTGCAGCTCTGTTCACTAAGCTGTGTTTTACTGCACCTGTTCCTGCTAAAGGCGGCATTATCTCTAGCTCCTGAAAGCTCTGAGGTTGTGAACATACATAAAATACCGAGGATCAAGAGCCAAGAAGTCAAAATAATGCCAGGACAGCAATTATCATTGCAGCTAATCTCATTACAAGGGAGCAAATGCTGTACCTACGGCAAATGACCCTTGCACTGCCCTTTAGAGCAAAGCCTTTAACTTATTAAATCAAAAAGTAAATTTCTAGCATTATTTTGTTCTTACTTGCTTCTTAGATGCTGCTTTCTTTTTTCATTTTCTACTTTTCCCTCTTTAGAGTCTTTATTTTAACTCTTAACAGAAGCTCCCTAAATATATTCAGAAATATTATTTAAATTACACAGCTTGAGCAAGCAATGTTTTCCTCCAAATCTGGCTATGAATATTTGATAGATAGCACTTTAAACTCTGAAGTTTGCATTTAAAAAAGCTGTTCAGCGAAGTCTTCAAATGCTCACAGAAATTCAGCTTCCTGAAAACCAGCTGTACAACATTTCATCGCCATCAGACAGCTCCAACCATGCTGATACAGAAAAAGAAAGCTTCTAATTGTTTTACAGCTGCTTTTAATACTGAGAGCTGTAGGCCTGTCAACTGCCTCAACAAAAATTTACTACCATGATTCCTATCAATCAAGGTTATTTCTCAAAAAAGGGAACAAACAGCTAAGAGTGCTTTGAAACCCTAATTCAGTGCATCTAGGAATCATAGTAGCCTGTGGTGCACAAAGAAATTAAATTTTGGCTAGGCTTCCTATGGCATCTGGAAAACGAGCTCTATTCCACAGTCCTTCCCTTTCTGCTGCTGCTTTGGGGTTTTGAGCCGTGCTAGGAGAGCACCTCTGGGGGTGCTTGACACACCTAGTGGCACCAGATGCAATCAGCCCCTCCACGCTGATGTCAAAGCTATGACAACCCATTCCAAACATCCCTTGACACCACAGCAGTTGGTCAAATTCTGGCTCGGTGGAGTCAGCAGAACAAGAACTATACTTCCTCATACTAAGGAAAGGAAATAGGTCTAAGATTTTTCCCTTTCTAAAAACAAAACTGTATTTGCAAGTGGTGGTTTACACACTACCTCATGATGATTGTATAATGCTGTACTTTATGCCCAGGAAATAACTGCTTGCAGCCTGCTGCTGATCAAAACATTTCTGCTGCCTCCTCCACCCTCCACTTTCCCCCACCACAATAATTAGGGAGTACCTTTATCAGGATGACTGAGGGGGAACATTTTTCGAGTTTTAAATGCTTTCAACTTCTAGACATATTTCTTACCCGGTGGAAGTCATGGACGATATCAGCAGGATCGCTATCAGCAAATTCAGGGACTGGCACGCTGATAAACTCAACATCTTCCTCCTCCAGGATCTGAATATTTTGCTCAATTGTGTGGTAGCGAGCACTCTGAGCCTCTGCTCCAGGCTCAGGTAAACTTAAGCCATCCTCAATGTACTTTATTCCACAGAAATACACGCCACCCTGCTAAAAATAGTAAACAGCCCAGCAAGAAAAATATCAGTAACGTAGACATTTAAAAGTAATATTCTCAGAGCACTGCAGAGAAGAGAAACTTGTTAGACTAAATGACATTTTTTGCCTTTAATTTGATTCACACACTGAAGTAGGAACCAGTTGCTATCTACAACAGGACCAAGGCTAAAGCCTTGACTGTACTCAACCGAGAGGGAGTTCTTCCCTTGAATTCACGGAAAACAGGATCCCATGAGCAGGTTCTCAAAATCTAGTCTTACATGTATTTTTAAAAAGACAATGAAGTCCCTACATCTATATGCATGCGTAGTATTATTAAATTATGATCTAAATGTAGTCAAAATTACAATTTAAAACATTGAAACTGGTCATCCAAATCACTTTTAAAAAGCAAGTCTAACTCTAAATTTGGTCCTGCTGCAGCAGAGGGTTGGACTAGATGACTTCAAGACTTTCCTTCCAAACTCAATTATTCTGTGAAGTTGCTTAGTTTTACAAGACTTCAAGAGTCTTGAAAGTCAGTTTCTAAAATAATGTTTTAACAGTTTTAAAAGACAAAAACAGTAAAAAAAAAAATTCGAAGAACCAATTTGTGTCCTTCTGTCACAGTACACAAGGTAGGCTACCTAAGTGAAGCTTAAAATAAAGTTCTGAGTCAGAGGAAGTCATACACCAAATTTACAGGCCAGACAGTTTTAGCAATATACAACTTATGCATATGCATACGCTATCAATTTAAAGTTTTACATTGAAAAGCAATGTTAGCTCAATTCCTGAATGTTCCCTTCAAGGCAGATCTGACTCATGAACAAGTAGCACAAGTTTGAATTAAATGGTACTTTCAGTTTCATCCCGCTGTAATGTGGAGCACCCGGGTGCTAAGCACGAGTGAAATGTGCCTAGGAAATAGAGCTGGCCCTCAGCTCCTCAGCTCGTTAAACCACCAGGATACACTGTGCTGTTTAAGCATCCTTTGCAACACCATTGCTCCCCTGTAAATGTGGTTAAGGTGATAGCCAAAGACACTATAAACTGCAAGTTCAGCTAGAATTTCTGAAGTTTAATCACTTTGCTTTCCATATTAGCAGCTACTAAAATAGAGAAAAAGCAACTGTCCTGCTATCAGGGACACAAATATGAATTTTTACCTTATAATTAGGTGCACTAACCAGTGGGCTAGAGAGATTCATATTTTGCTTATCCTCTCCCTTTCTGGCTCTGTGCTCTTGCAACCCCAGCAGTTTCTGAAGCAGGGAGGGTGTGCTTGCACCATCTGGGCAACAGCCCAGCACATCCAGCACTGCCCAGTGACAACTCCCCCCAAGGGAGACAATATTTAACTCAGATCTCCCATGTTTCAGGTAAATGCTCCACTTCCCTGGCACCGCTGCCTTCACAGACCTCCTCTTGCAGCAGTGCCATTTGTTAAAAGACTGAAAATACATTTGTTAGAAGTCTAATCTTGTCAGTGTGGATTAGACTTGACACACCATGTTGAAACCACACTGACTGTGCTTTTCCCAAGTCCCCTGCAGGGCCCGTATTTCTTATCCCTGTGGAAACTGGGAAAGAGGAGAGTCATCACGTTGTTTTGACAAGAGGTCCCTTTCCTGTACATTAGCAGTACCACATGCATTAGGAAACCTGGGATCAAACAAGGCGGCTTTCAAGGGGTTAATCCACCTCCCGTATTTGGCGCTGCAAAAGAGAAAAGAGAACAGATACAAATCTGGGACACCACCGGGGTTCCTAAACCCAAGTCCTATTTAGCTACAATCTTTTCTCTGCAAAGTAAGGTTTTCAAAAGTGTTGTTCCCTTTTATTTGCCAGCTTCACTTCTGCCCTTCTCTGTTGACAGGTAACTTCAGAGAAGGCCATACCCTGGCCTTTAAAAAAGCTGAAGTTTCGGAAAGAAAAACAGGTTTACTTTCTTTGGTGTAGTCTGTTGCTCCTCTCCTAAATGTAACACAAAAAGAACAGTCTGTTGCTCCTCTTCCCACAGAGAAAAACACAGCCCTCTCATAACAAGTGTGTGACTTACCTGAAATGCAAAATATTTGTACAGGTAGGCACCACCCAGGATCACACCAGCCAGCATAAAGGCCAATCCAAAGCACATGCACCAGCACCAGGCCCTTCTCTGTCCAACAGGCATAGCATCCTCAGGGTCCTGCAAGGCATCAGAGAGGCACCTTCAACACACTGTTCYCAAGGCAGGTAAGAGAGCAGATACTTCAGGCCCAGCAAGTACAAACACTGCATCCACCAGAAAAGGTTGTACGCACTTTAGCACAATTGTTTGGAGACTTACTTTATTTGGTAAAATTTAAAACAGGTCTATTTAAATTGAAGTTTGGTAAGACTTGTACTATCAGTCACTTTTAATGCCTTTGTCACTGACTAAATCAGCAGGCTCAAGAGAAAAATACAACAAAATCTCCTGAGATACCTAATAATACACAGTGAGACACGTCACAGGCTGCAGACAGAAAAACATCCATTCTCAGGCAACCTCCATGCAATAACTGCAGAGTGAGGAAGTCAATTCAGAAGGGTCAGATTTTTGACCCTGGTATATGCAATTTAAGTGAACCTGAAGAACCAACAAAAGATCGAAGGTCAAAGCAGCAAAATACATCCTTTCCTGTGTTGTTCCATCAGAACGAAAAGCCTTTACCACAACCTGGCTGGCAGAATAGTGAGAGTGGGAATGAAAAAAAGATGCTTTGTAAGTTGTTGTTAAGGAAGCTTTCAGCTCTAAGACAACATTTGCCATGCCTCTATCTGCTGTTCATGTAATACTAAAGGAATGACAGGATGTTTCCCCTTTAGGGCAACTAGTTTGCATAACCATGCAGTTGCCACAGGCATCCTAAGCAATAAACTGCTGCTTGCAAAATCTTTCCTCTATCAGCCACATTACAATGCTCTTTCCTCCCCCAAGTGTTTGCATAACTCATATCCAAAGAAAAAAAGAAAGAAAAAAGTAAAAAAAAAAATCCAACTTTGAGCTACCCTGTTCCAAGYCATGATAATCCTGGGAAAACACTCGAACTCAAATAAATACAAAGAAATTCATTACCCCTTTGCGACCACGAAACAATAGCGTAGAGTGACGACCAGGGCAAAATCATTATGACTGAAAGAACAAAAACCACCAAACTGAATAAGAGCATGAGGGTAGTGCCTGAGAAGGCTTTGATAGCYGTAGTTGTTAGTCAATGTTCTGCCTCACCTGTTGGGTTTTTTTGCTGTATTTGCTAAATAGAATGATATCCCACTTAAACAAAGTTGTGGGTATGGTCCCCAGGCAGCCGTGGTCCAACTGGGAAGGAATTCCCCTTATCTGGCCAAAGCCATCTAAGCAAGTCTGACACCAGATGGAAAGGGGACCTTCCCTGTAATTGGTGGGAGAAAGTGGCACTTCCTGGGAATGACTCAGCCATCCCGCAAAGGGGTAAGTAGCATTTTGGTGGGACTTCTTTTCACTGATTATAGAGGGAAATTCCTTGCTTAACAAATTAGGTACCTAATTCATATGCAGCTAAAATTAAGTGATGTGAAACCCACCTTTACAGTACACTGCAATTATCTTTCACACAGAAGTGGCAGTGCAGCATCTTTGCCATGCAACAGCTGCCAAAATCTGATTCAGAAATATTTAGAGTCAAACTGAAGATATTTCACACATTTTATTTTAYGTTACCTAGCTAACTACTGCAGTAAATCAGATGGTGAAATCTCCATCTTTGGAGGTTTTCTAGACTCAACTAGAGAAAGCCATGGCTAATCTTGCTTTGGCAACCATCCTGTTTCTAAAGGGAGGCTGAAGCAGATGACTTCCAGAGGCCTTCCAACCAACATTTCTGGGATACATTACAAGGCAAAGTGAGATTGGCAAAAAAACATTTGCTGTGGACTGAAAAAGCAGAATGTAAAGACACGTAACAACTTTTTAGCGCTTATACATTACTAATTATTTAAGGAATTCAGTGTAAAAAATTACAGGGTTACAAACTGCCTGATTTTTAACCTGGCTGTTTGCAAATACTGAGAATAGGACATAACACCCATGCTAATCTAATTAACTCTCAGGTCAGGTTGAGAGTCACTGTGGATTCTTCTATAAATCATCTCAAYTATAAACCTAAACCAGGTAAATCAAGGATTTTTATTTTTATGTTGCCCTGTATCATTAGGTAACTATTTCCCTAGATCTTTCAAAGCATACAGGACGCCTGATTGAAACTTTTTGTAACAGCTGTCATTTAAACTGTTTTAAGTTAATGTCAGAAAAAGGGACAGCAAACTGGCTCTGGGATACAATATCAAAATATTCCCTAGTGAAGAATATAAAGAGTATCTTTATTCTTTCCCAGTGCTGCTTTTATCCCCCACACCTTTTTCACTTCAACCAGAATTATCCATTAGTGGAGTAACTGCCTCTTCATTTTTTTCATTATTTTGTAAGTTCACAAAGACTAAGAAAACATGTATCTGGGAAATGGTGCAGAAGGCATACACAGCATGAACACCTACCTGGAAATGGGGGTTAATGCCTGATCAATTTTCCATAGGCCACAAAAATTACCAGAAAAAAAGAAAGTAACTTTTACACTTTTACCATGCTAGGAGGAAAACCTGAAGGACAAGTTTATAAGTATTCCACCCTAAATAATTTTGCTTTGATATATGAGATGACAGATGTAAACAACAGGTTTAATACAACTCTCTTATCCTTTACCACCAGCTAAARGCTATCATTATTATTTCTGAAGGTGTCCCTAATGGTGGCACATTAAGCTATTTGTATTTGTAGTTGCCTATTGCATTGATGTGTCCCCAGCCTACAGAAACAGCCCACCAAATTTAGAGCAAGAGTTCAAGCCCACTTTAGGCTCTTGCTTAGGAGAATGCATGAAAGCACAGCATCTCAATACAAAAGGAAACTGAAACTGACAACACTGAAAAGATTTTACGCTATTGAAGGAGAACACAGAATTGATTTCCTTGCCCGAAAACCAAGTATATTATCAAGTGGTTTAAAACCAGCTTAAATTAAAATATTATAAATAACTTACTGAAGCTAAATTATACTCATATTTGTAGCTGACCCGTGGCTAAGCTTTCTAAGCTTTTGTATTGTTGCCATGACAGCATAGTTTTTGGGCTGTATTGACCCAAAAGAATAATTCGTCCCTTGCTACATAAATCTGACCCTCTGCACTGCAAAACAAAGTGCAATGGATGCTCACCCTCCTTCCAGGTGACTCATGTTCTGGAAAAAAACCCCATTAACTGAAAGCAGATCCCCACTAAGAGGGRCAGTGCTGAATTAGCACTTCTCCCCACATGGTTACAACTGTACTTTGTTCTCAGGCAGCAGCGCTGGCTTCTGAAGCCAGAGCACAACATGAGACTGCAGCCTCACTGACTAATTTTTCTCTAGGCCAGCTTTCCACTGCCAGAGGTATCTGACAAAAGAAAGCATCATGTACTTGAGGTGAAGACTGACCTCTCTAAAAATATGCCTCCATACTTCTGTGAGCAGTAATAATTAATCATYACTGTCCTGGTCCCTTTCTTTCCCCTCTTCTGCTTCATCCCTGCCCCATGTACTTTCAACTCCCTTGTGAATTCTCAGCTTTAAGATGATGCCACAAAACTGATCTTCTCTGATGCAAAATGCCTTAGGAGGAACTGGATGCAAGCCCAAAACTGGCTTGTTTCCCTTAATGAGCTGATTGTTCTAATTGGAAAACATTTGATTAGCCTATTTCCCATGGATAAGACACAAAACAGAAGTATCTCTCTGCCACTTGCACACTAAATCCTACAGTGTTAAAATTAAATGGTTCAGAACTTCCCAACCTCAATAGCTTCAAGCTCTGCAGGAACAATTTTCCTTTCAGATAGAAAACAAGAAGTATTAAATTCTCTAATTATTTGAGACTAGCAAGATTCAAATCTATAGTYTTCTCACAAAAGAGTTACAAGATGACTGCAGTTTTCAGTAGAGATCCCTTCACTGGTGACCACAGCAGCAAATGTAAAGCTGTTCTGTCTTCTTACCAAAACCACTGAACACTTTGGAGACGGGTACATGATACCGCAAACTGTTTGCCAAAACTCTCTCAACTACAGAGAGATCTACTCAAGAACATCTTTATGACAATCAGCATTAACTGTTCTGCAGTAGATTTAAAAAAAAAAGTTAATAATCCCCTAAACCTGCAAACATTAGCAGTTATTAATGGCTAGTGGCCATACATTCTCCTGCTCTTTTCAGTTCAATTTTAATGCTACTTTGTTTTTTTTTTTCTTTAAATAAATGCTGAATTTCAGAATGGCCAAATTCATGTCTGGGGTAATATCACAAATGTATTCTAAGAAGCTCCAATACTGAGCCACGAATGTGTATAATTAGACTTGGTAATTACTTAGATTTTCCCCTTGTGGCTTTTTGTACATAGTAGAATATAATTGCTTTAACATTATAGAAGTAAAGCAGTCTATAAACTTACAAGGCATATGTCTAGTTCATATTAAAATCAATGCGATTATCAGACCTTGTTCCTTTGCAGAAGAACACATCTAAACCAGGTATGATGGACAATATGCTGTGAGAAGTCCAGAATACTGTATGACTGTTGCACAGCTATGTAAAAGATAGYGTCCCAAATTAAAAAATACATACGATAGCGATAAAAAGAATTTTTGTGAGGGAGAAATGTCTTTCAGAACAAAGAGTCCACAGAGAAACCAGATGCACAGCATTACTGAGTATTACAAATATTACTAAAAATGTCTGCAGCATAATACACAAAACATCCACAATTATGCATGTGAGAATAACGTCTAATATATATACCCAAATACRTACATAAAAGCTTACAGTTAATGTGGGTAGAGCTGGCTGGAAGATGTTCAGAACAGTTTTCTTCCAAGGTCCTCTGTGTGTCACTTAGCTCACATCAATGGACAGAATACAGTGGGGCAGACTGAGCTTCCTGAAGGCAAATATTGACCAACTGCAGCTTTAATTAGTGGAACGGGAAGAAGGGAAGTTAATGATGACTCCCTAGAAGTGTTTTTTAACGAGAGAGGCTAAAAAGTCTTGAAATAAAATACTGACCAACGGCTGTATAAACTGAATTCTGTTGGTCAGACTTGCCTGCTCTGACTTGTAAATCTGACATATGTAGAAAATCCTCACAAAAGACAGTCAATTTAAAATGAACTTAATTTAGAAAGAGCTCTGCATTCCTTCGATGGTATTCCTGCCTGAAGACTGCTCCAAGCCTGGTATTCTATTTATTACTTGTTGCAGATGGGAAATTAAGGCAGGCTTTTGCAAGACTCCTCACTTGGCAGATGCTGTGAATCCGGAAGACTATCACACTGATCTGCCTCTCAAGCTGCAATTTTATGCTTACTAATAAAATTAAATTTAAATTTAAATTTTAAGTAAAATGATCTTTTAACTTGCTAGTTGGAAAAAACAACCCTATATACAATAGAGGCTTTAGAGATTTCTCRCTTATCCAGAAAACAAGCTATGGCTGTTTACGTGCAGTTGATATCTGAACATTGCAACCCTTCAGTGCCAGCACTGCCAGATCCTCTTCTGTCACAATGGACAGGGACTTGTCCATCTGGCCAAAGGCTCTCTGCCTAAAAAACAGCAGGAAAACAAGACCTTAGTTCTGCTGCTGTTTGCTGTAGTCACGGAGCCTGAATAACCAAGGAGATTAATCAATAAGAATTATCTATTAGGCAGATGGTACTATTAACCTCTTCCTGTATTTCTAGTGTCTGTATATGGTCTTTGAAATAATATTGTAAATGCAAAATCTTTTATACAGCACTAGGAAATCCAGAAATACGAAGAAACTACATTCCAAGAGCTTTACAAGTTCAAAGTCCAAGGTCATTTTAATATTAGTTGACTGCTACCTCTCATGAAATAATGGGGGAGTTTTATTAAAAAATGAGGTGTCTGTCAACCGACTCATTTCATGGTTCAAACATTGTAACTACAATAGAATAAAAACATTAGTGTAAAATCATGTCAAAAGGGGAATCAGTGCTGGTGGGTAGGCAGGTAGCTGCAGTTGCATGTGTTRGGAAAGGTAGAGGTGAAGAGAGAACAAAAATGGGAAAACCGGCAAGCAGGAAGAAATAAAACCAGAGAGAAACATGGTAGAACATGAAGAGTTCGGTTTTTCTGCAGTAAGTAAAGGAAAATTACAACTGTAAAGTGAATGTTAAGGATGTGAATCAGCAGTTCACCCGAAGCTATGTGATAGAGGGACAACAAAAGAAGTGTGTCCTGAAGAGTAATTCAGCAACTCCTAACCAATGTGAGTAATCCTGATTTACCTAAACACTGCCTTAATTTCTGAGATAAGAGACTGCAAAACTTGATGGCAGTCAACAATTAAAGAAGATAGTGAAAAAGGAAAAAGCCTATAACTATTCAAACTGCGGCTTTGGTTAAATTTTGAAGTAGCATTAAGATTAATCATTGTTAGCTTTGGTCTTACATTGATTAGAAAGTGGCAGGGTACTTAAAGGGCCTGAAAGTTGTCTTTGTAGATCAGGCGAAGACTTTTCTTGAGGTGATTCACATTCACTTTTGGCTATATCCTCCTACCARGCTGTCTACAGCAAGTGTACAACTAAACACACATTGTATTTGACTGTTTCCTTCAAACTGTGTTCTCCAGACTGTTCCTCTTCTCTGTCCAGTTCCAAGATCTACCAACTTCCTTCTCTGGCCACTTACCCTGTGTTTATGCCCCCTGTATCTTTCCCCACCCCACAGCAGAATTCTCTGGTATCTGCCACATGCAGAGTAACTGGGCACACCTTATTTTCATTTCCTCCCTTCATCATGTCCACAAGATAAACCATTCACCACTATGCTCTGGTGAAGAGGAGCTGGGCTAAGGCCACAGAACTGCTTTGTACTTTGGCCTGCCACACCAACCAGCACTCCTGTGCCTCTTGGCCTGCATTTACACTGTAAACACTCAGGGAAAGGACTGCGCTCCTGGGTTTTTTTCTGTACAGAGGTTAGCACCACAGGATCTTAATACCATCTTACACTCCTACTGAACATGAGGAAACACTTCTACTGTATGACTCCAAATGCTGGCACAGCTTGCCCTGGGAAGTTGTGGAGTCTTCATCCTTAGAGATATTCAGAAGCTGACTGGAGATGGTCCCAGGCAACCAGCGCCATGTGGTCCTGCTAGAGCAGGGGAGTTGGCCCAGATGACTTCCAACGCCAGCCATTCTCTGATACACATCTACAGTTTTTAAGTAACACTAATACTATACATGGTGAGGATTAATAAAGAACTCTAACCACTTGCTTCATTAAAGCAAAAAAAAACTTTCAGGAGTGCAGGGTCTGTGCTAGACAAATAATAAAGCTCCACACATCCTTTATTTCCTTTGGAGTTTTATGATTCTTCTGCCTTCTCTCCACTTCCCAACATGAAAACTTCAACAAAACCTACAACATTTGGAAAATGTCTAGTGTCTAAATGTCTGGATGCTGGTTGTGGAAGTCAGGTTTATTTATATAATATATTAATGTTGCTGAATTTATCTATACGTTTTCATAAATTAGAATGATGGAAATTTGTTCTGCATTCCACACTAGTTTTCTCATGTATTTAAAGAAAAGAGAAGCGTTCTGGTGCAAGTTTGCAAGTCACAGACCAAAACATGCAGGTGGAAAGTCTGCACAGATATATAGCAAGAGGTGTCTGAGGGAAGTTTATTCTTTTAAAACAAAACCCCTCAAACCTAAGAGGTCGTATGGGACATTCTTCAGAATGCATTTGGCCGTCAGAAAACAAAACCACACCCTTTATGGTTACAGCATATCAAAGATGACATTTCATTAAACTGTCCAATTTTGAAAAATGCTTCATTTTTAAACACTGCCAAAATAAACCCTTTAGCCACCTGCATTCTTTGACTTACAACTGACAAACATTCTACCATGCTTATAAAAATGACGCTAAATCAATCTGTAACTTTAATGTAATATTTCTCTCATCTTTATCCTGAATTAGATCAGTGTTTGAAAACAGGAACTTAGAAGGTTCCTATTCCACTTAAAATGGATCAATAATAAATTATCTCTTTGACCTTGATTGTTCCAGTTCCTGTTTCTTCCTTATCCTGCTCACTTCTTATATCTGAAATTTCTCTTTTTTCCTAAGACTGCCTGAATCTCAGACATCAGTATGATGGAACGCTATGTGAATTTAACCTAGATTTCTCTCAAGGCTATTTTCCCAAGCGGCGTTGGCTCTTTCACCCAAGAGATCTCATTAGCATGCACATATGCACCACTGAGCCTCAGAATTTAATAACTCTATTCCCAGTTCAGCCACAGATGGTATGCCATCTCAAGCAAGTTACAAAGGCTGTGTCTCAGTTTCTCTTGAAAGTAGAATCTAGCATCACAAAACCCACTTGTGAGGTCTGTAGTCCAGCCTCCTACTTAAAAGGAAGGTGGACTCTGAAGCCTGTCCAGGTTGCTCAGGGCTCTTGTCCAGTCAAGGTTTGAAAACCTCTAAGACTGACACTTCAAAGCTTCTCTGGGTAACTTCCACAGCAGCATTCTGTTCTCCTCAAGACTGAAAAATATTTTGCTTGTATCAGTTAGAAGCTCTCCTTTTTCAATTTATGACCACTGTCTTTCCAGTCACCTCCCCAGCTGTTGGGAGGCTGTGTGAAGTCCCCTCTGCAGCAGTTTCATCTCTCGGTTGAACAAGCTCCACTCTCYCTCAGCCATTCCTCACAGGGCAGCTCCAGCCTCTGACCATTGTGGTGGCCCCTGCTGGACTCACACCAGTTTGTCGCTGTCTTTTTTTCGAGCAGAAAGCTCTCAGCCTTCAGTGATGCCAGTGACTTGTGTCCAGCTGACTGTTCACCAGAAGCCCTGGGTCTTTCTCAAGCAGAGCAGCTTCTCAGCCAGGTAGTCCCCTGCATGTCCTGATGGATGAGTCTGCTCCAGGTACAGGACTGAGCACTTCTTATTTCTGAAACTCATGAGATTTTGTTCAGCCCACTACAGTAGTCTGTTGAGGCTCTTCTGAATGGCAGCCCTGTCCTCAAACAAATATACTCTGCTAACACATGTATTAGTGAACTAGGATGCATAGTACCTGTACAGCAAGCACAGTTCTCTTGAGTGAAAACCATTCTATATGCAAATACAGAACACCATTTAATTGCAGCACTTCTAAGTATCAGCACAGGCGAGCTGACCTTGAAAGGCTTACGTTTAATTATGCCCCTTTCTAGAAAGAACTGTTGTAACAAACTAAAGGGCTTCAGTGCAATTAGACTATTCAAAGTCTGAAGTGGTGCCCAGCACCTGGCTGCATCACACCCTGCAGAATCACAGACGCTGGCCAGTGTTCAAACACCTCACCAAGTGAGCTTCCCAAAACTGCAAACCTTAGGCAAGACCACTCACCGCATGTGCAGCAGCCTCCAAGAGTTGTGTTTGGCCTCATACCCTGCAAAGTGCGCTGCATTTTCAAATGTGTAAATGCAAGAGGTTTCTATTTCTGCGTAGACTTTATCTTTTAAAATAAATAAATAAGCCTTAGTGATGCAGCAACTATGTGAAATCCACCCCAGAGATCACTGACCCCTCCCAGTTATGATCTCCCCAGCATACGCTTTTTTCCACAGTCATTCCACCATCTCATTCCACCCACAAAGGAGCAGAAAACTGCCATCAAAGCAGGAGCTTGCTGAACTCTCGAACGAAGACAACCACAAATTAACCAAGGATTTGCATTCAAGGAACTCTACTCTTAAAAATGTCTGCGGGTTTTATTTTTATGTGTGTATATATATATGAAATTATATGTATTGCATACTTAATAACATATAAACTTTATAAAAATATTTGTACACACACACACACTGACACTATATGGAAAGAACAAACAAGATATCAATTTATTTTTTCCATGATCTCTTAATAACTGTTGGGCAAATATTACTTTGGCATTTTTTCATGATGAATTTTGTACAGCTGTTGCACAGAGGACCCTTGATTGTAGATGGATCACTCAGAAAGGACCTAGCATTTTTTTTGTATGTCCACTGTGATCCAAACCCTACCTATAGGTCACATGATGTCTTCCACAAAACCACTTCTGACTTCATTGCAGAGCTCAATCTTATTAATTATCTCATTCCTATGGTTTACCACATCTGTAAAATTAGGACAGATATCAGAGTTTTATAAATTAGCATGCTTTTCATCTGTAGATTCAAAGTAATTTCCACTGAGGATAAAAAGCAGTACATAAATAGTAAGAAAATGAATGTTGTATTATTCATACAGATCAGGAGACTAAAAGCAGATAATGCTAACCTTTGTCAATCACAGCATAAGGGGAGGATGGGGAGAAGAAAAGAGGGGGGAAAAAAAAGCAATCTGTGCAATAGGTAACAAAACACATAATTACTTATCCCAGCTGTAGTTATGTTTTAAAAATGTCATAATGTTTTTATAAGCACAGAATAAGGAACATTTAAAATTACTACGACTTAAAAATGCAGTATTTACTTTAGAAGGTATTTCCTGAGAGTCACGGAGAGGACTATTAGAACTATTTTCTTTTCATGCAAGCTATCTGATGCCTGTAGCTAGTGGCCACTGGGTAGAAAATACATACAATGCTGACAAATATTCCAAAATTACAACTGCAGAACAGTTACCTGAAAACATTACTGGAGGTAAGTATGCTTACCGTTCTTATATACCCCCCAAAAGACCATTAGCATCAACATTTACTAAAATGCTGATWAAAAAAAAACTACACAACTAACAAAGAAAATAGATTTGAGTCTATAAACACACAACTGTTAGATTATACTTGGAACGGCAAACATTTCCTTAAAATACTCAACAGAAGAAAAACATACATACACATTATATTTTGAAATTAAACTTTTCTTGAAGTAGATGTTCGTATGTTGGATTAAATATTCATTATAATGGAAGGAGTCTAAACCATTTCCCTTGAAAATATTGTTGATTCCAAGAAAATTTTCTTTCAAATGCTTTTCACAGGAAAGCTCAGCATTTCATTTGGATCCACATCTTCAGAAATCAACTAATTTAACTTGAGCTTTCCCACTGAACAGAACTTTGGTTCCAACAGCCTCTGTTGAAGTGGTATTCTTCACACTACTACGCAATGTTACTATCTAAACTAGTTTCTTGAAGCTTATCAAAAACAGAAGAGTATCGCAGCACAGAAAGAGTGAACATAAGTACTTATAGCATTTACTATAAAGATGCATTATAGTGCAGGATAGTTTTTCTAGATATTGCACTGTATAAAGCTTCATCTAATTACAGACTTTTCCACATTACAATGTTAAGGGGAAAAAAAGTTCTTCAAATACATTTTTAGGGCAAGGGGTCTCAGCCAAGTAAAGGTTTGTGAATCTGGAAAGACAAACTATCTAGAACTGCAAAAAGTATTTGCATTGTCTCTCTAGTCATCCTTGCACTGAATTCACATGAGCTGTAAGGTACAGCCATCAGCTTTTGCTCAGTCAGCCAAAAACATGAATGATACAAACAACTGATGAAGCAGTTATCACAAAGGTCTGGCAGAATACATCCTGTTTGAAATATTAAATATCATTCTTCTGGGAAATGGTTGTATTTCCCAACCAAAGCTTTGTATTTGTTATTCAGGTCGGGAAGTTATGAGAGACAGAAAAGGAAGCGAGATATGGAGCACTGACAGAACTCCTCTGCCCCACAGGTTCATTTCCACTGGTGGATGGGGATGACACAAGCTCTTCCAGATCACTTTTTGAACTTTTGAATTCCAAATCCCTAAACTCACTTAAACATAGCAAGAGATTGTCAGAGGAGCACCACAAACTTTTAGAGATCTTGTTTTTTTTAGTATTCTCTCAACTGCTGGCAACCTCTAAGGAACAGCTTTAGGAGCCAAATGTCTCAAGACCACAGTTACCTTATTTTCAGGAAGCTGCACTACTTAACCAGTAGCACAAATTCACCATGTAAAAGGATGCAGGGGAGGGTATCAGCCATAAGGCTTCTTTTCTTAAGAGAAGTCCCTCATTACCAACACAAATTTTGTTCAATTTACCCTAATTCATGTTTTTGGGTACCCATAAAGTCAAATGAAGTAACAGAACCCTGAGTATCCTTTGTGCTTGAAACTGGAAGGTTTACATCTGTGGCTTGCGGATTTTCCTTAAAATTTTAGCAACATCTGGGAGAAGGGGGAGAGAATTCACTTTGTCAGGATTTTTTACTTCTGGTCCTCTTTTAAATAATCATGCCTTAATCTCCACACTGCTCTGACAGATAGCAGAAGCTGGTTGGTTTAATGACCTAGTTGCATCACAGAAAATACAGGAAAATACAAAGACTGCTCTTTCCCCAACAGCAAGGTGAAAGGCCTACAGAAAATTTGGCTGGAGAAAGCTTATAAAGGGAATATGGAAACTCCTAAAAGAAAAAAAGAAATAAAAAACAAACAAAACAATCCTAAACCACCCAGCTACAGACATGTTCCATGAAGTGGGAAAACCTGCTTTCCTGACAGCAAAATAATAAGCAAATGACTATTTATTAGTGTGTACAGTAACATACACATATATATATATAAAAAAATATAAAAAACCCCTGTAAAGTTAACTCCTTTATTTCAGAAACACCTAACACCAATTATGCAAAATCTGAGGGTTTTCTACACAGTAAAATAGTGCTTATTAGTTGCTCAACAGTATTTCCTAGGTGAATCCCTTCATTCTGTGTTAAAAATGTCTATTTTAGTATGCTTTAGGCAAGATTGGGCTAAAGTGAAAAAAAAGGTTAATTTTAAAGGTCAGAATAATAATGTTCTCATAGGGAACAAATGCAGAAAGCTGCTGCTTTTAAAATTCTTAACATTTACACTTTCACATTGAACTCTGCACATACAAAGGTTATCCAAAGGTCAGCCACAATACATATGTGTGAATCCACAGCTGCCATGCACAAAGCTGGATGTGGCAGAGTTGCACTGTGTTGAGCACCCCAAGAAAAAAAAATAGTTTTAAAAGGTTGCCACTGACCCTGGCAGAACAGAGCAACAGCCCGAGTTACTGAGGGCACAAAGATCTTTGGGGAGGGCTTAATCTACTGAATGGCCTTTGCAAAATGTCTGAAAACTTCAACTATGCTCAGAACCATCTTTGGCTCTCCAAAGATCTATTGTAGGGAGAAATGTTAAAATACCACACATTGTTTGCTTGTTGGGAAACCGGATCATAAAACACCCAATTGTAAAGACAATGAGCAAAATGAAAAATGAAATGTGGCCTAAGAACCTTCACTAGGAGTATTCTGTATTTTGGCCAAGAATTTTGGTGAATAAGTACCATCCCAGTACAGATGTACAGYAACAGAGTTCTAATGGCTGCCTACAGTAAGTATGGAGACACTTTCACTACATGCCATAATACTGAGCAGTGATTTATGCAGACGCAGGATTAGCACTCTAGATTTTTCAACTCCTTTTAAAGTAGCATATTCCAATGCATAAGACCACTGCCTTCTGCAAAAGCTTTTTTTAAGCTGTTGTTTCTGTGACACATCCCCTCTCTTTTTGCATCTTCCTGTCTTACCTTCCCTGATTAATTTCCTACTGGTATCTGCAGCAGAGGTTACTGGGCAAATTTTGGCAAGATCAGAGTATTTCTATGCTTTATCATCAGCATATTTTAGCTGCAAAAGCTCTTTAGTAAGTCCTTGGAAGATTATGTATTTGAGAGTAATCCTGCAACGACAGAGTGGCAGTCTTCAAGACACTGTACTGGGAAAAGCAGCAGAATGAGACTGTCAAAGAATTAGCCCAAAAGCTCATTCTGTGAATGTTTATTTTCTGGATGTTTCAGAGTATTTGGCTTTATTCATTAATATCAACTGGTTTACTAATATCTCTAGCTCAAGATCTTAGTAATAAAATTGCAAGAGTGCAATTCTATTGATCCTCTTCCATTCTTAGGGTTTTCCCTTTACTTTAGTCCAGAATGCCTCCCAGGAATTTGTTCATAAAAGAAACCTTCAAAAAATGTTGTAATATCTTTCATGTTTACACTTGTGATCCAGATCTATTTATTTTCCTACAGAAACAATGTAGGAGAGGGGAAAACAAATGTCCCATATATGCTGTTTTGGAGATGTGACCTTCTTCAATCTACCAGAATTCACTCTTCCAATATACATTACCCACACTGCCTTCAAACCTCACTTGAAGCTAAGGGTTTTCCAGCAGTGAAGTGATATGAATAATGCAGTTGTCAGATGTGGTTTACTTTTCCTCTTTCCTCCAAAGAACTGCACAGCCAGTTGAAGTTGTGGAGGGGCGGGGGAAGATCTGTTCCTAATGCAATTGTATTAGAGGAGGCAAAGTTCAAAGAGTGTATCTTGCACTTACCTGAAAGGTATCAAGTTTTACAAGCGCCCTCAGTGCCTTTTTCTCCCCCCGAGATCTGAGAATAAACTCCCAGACTTGAGGAATCACATACCTCTAGAGCTACACGACATTATTTGTTTCACTATTGCTAATCCTGTATGCATTGCACAGCCTTTTTTACAAAAACTACAGACAACACTGCTGTACTCAGATCTGCTTTTATTTATGCTCTAAAACACAAAAGCTCAAAAACAGCTTACTCAAGAGAATTTTGCACACTGTTAGGTGCAGGTCTGCAGTTCTGCAGAGAAAAGATAGAAATATGTCAAGGAGAATGTCAAAGACTCATCCCTCAAGAGCATTCGTTTGCTTTTGGAATTTTCATCTGCAGTGAGCATTCGCTCCTAGCCTATTTTAGGAGTGTTTTAAGCTTCGTTCAGGCGTGTTCATCCCCTGATAACAGTGCAAGAACTTTCAAGTAGCTACTGTGAGATCAGACCGCCTTTTGACCTGGTTAATAAATGTTTACAACTCTCATTTCTAGACAAGGAAAGCCAAGTTAAGGCAGATCTTGTATCTCATCCTCGGCTGCAACAATTTACAGCTCCGCATTAAGGAAATCATGGTCAAATGACATGCTTCCGTCAGTATCTGGACAGGGTCAGGAGCATTTGTTCCCCAGTGTACAATTAGCCAGATGTATTTTGTTTGTTTAGCAGCAGAAAAACAAGCCCAATTTGGTAGGCTATCTGGAAGCAAACACCATCCAGGGCAAGTCTGGATTCCTAGGTAGTAAGAAAAATCCGTTTTCTGAAACATGTAGCTTGTGTCTTGCTTATGTGCTTGGTGTCAAACCGACCACCAAACCTGGGGTCAGGAAGGAATTCTACAGCTTAATCTGGGTTCGAGGAAGCCATTACTTCCTACAGAACGTTCCTGCTAGAACACAGAGCACTTAATGGATTTCCCATAATTGCAAGCAATTTGAGTAATGTTACTGTCTCATCTGTTGTGGCACACTGTTCTGGAGACTTTAATACTCTGGTCAGAGTTTTATTTGGAAGTGCAGTATGCTCAGCAGAAGTGTGAAATTTAACCACTCGCTATATCAGGAAGATGTCACTAGAAACATCTTTGTCCTTCCTCTTGGCTGTGAAATGACAGTGGATTCTGCCAAAAGAACCCAGCCCCAACAAACTCACAGCAAAACCTGCACCAGGGCACAACATCGTGCTACAAACTAAGCAGATACTGTCTTCCTAGGCAGAAGTTCATCACAAAGATTTAGGAAATTAATGAACACTATCACTTTTGCAGAGCAAATCTGGTAATTCAGAGGCCTGATGCACAAGAGACTGTGAAAGCAAATGAAAACAGCAAGACACTGTTTATGTGCCACTGGCCATTTTTCAAGTTTTCATTCCCTTTTGAAAGAGCTAAGAGCAAATTACGCTACTCCTAATTAAACACTGGTTTTGATTCAGGGAGCATAGCAACTGCAACCAAAACCCTTGATATTCTAAGCAGTTTTGCACTTCAAAAACTTTAAAAGCCGCTGCTGTCTTGTTCTTTGTTGCTGTTTGCAAAGGGGAGGCAACAGCAGCGCCTGGAGTTTGGGTGCCGTTTTGGGGAGGGGGAAAGGCAGCTCTTTGTTCCTTTACTTAAGCCAGCCCAAGTTCCGAGGCGAAGTTCGCTGTACCACACAATCACCAGGCTCTGCGAACGCGCTGCGGCACAAGCGCTGCCGAACCCTCAACTTCCCCCTCCAAGCGCTCCCTTGCCCTGGAGCATCCGGGGTGCGGGAGCTCGCCGGACTCGGCCGAGCGGGGAACACAGGCWCGACCCGCCTGCTCCACGCAAGCCAGCTCCCACCGCCGGCCCAACACAGCGAGGGGGCTGCGGGAGCGGAAGGGCTGCCAGCCCTGAAAGCCGAGGTGGCCGCGGTCCACGCGCTGTGGGGGCTAACAAAAAAAAAAAAACAAAAAACCCACCAAACTAAAAAACCCCAACCAGACAAACAAAACCAACGGAACCACCACAGAGCTCCCCGGAGTCGGGAGAAGCGGAGCTGTGAGGCTCGTTCCCTGTCAGCCATTTTAGAAGCGTGAGCCGATGGGGCGGCGGAGCGCACCGCTGCGCAGCCTTCCCCCGGCCCGCCCGCGGGTCGTCGCCGCGGCCAAGGGGCGTACAAAGCACGGCACCGTCCCCGCCACGCTCCCCTCCCCGGGCAGTCCCGCCGAGCGGAGCAGAGCCGAGCCGCTCCCGGAGGGTCGGTCCCCCCGCCGCCCTCACCTTGGCGTCCGGCGGTAGGATCAGCACCTGGCTGTTCTCCTCCTCCTTCTTCGCCGCCTCCTTCTGCGCCAACGCGGAGTTGAACGACACCTTCACCATGGCCGGTCCTCAGCGCCGCGCACGCAGGAGAAAGACGACGAGCAGCAGCCCGGACCGGCGGAGCTTCGCGGGCTGCGTCCTGCCGAGCCGCCCCCCCGCTGCAGCCTCGCCGCGACTGCCACCCCCGTCCCCTTGTCAGGCGGCTGAGGAGGAGGAGAGGAGGAGGAGGCGGTGCCTGACAGGGCGGGCGGAAAGAAGGGAGGTGGTGGCTGCGGGGCCTCGCCCTCCGCCCCTCCGCCCGGCCCGGCGCGGACCCCAGTCGGGCGGGTCCCAGCTCGGGGCTCTGTAGCCGAGGGGACGCCCCTCAGCCGGTGTCTGGCCGTACTCTGGGCGGCATCCCCCTGGTCTCGGCGGAGAGACCCGCGGGGGCCCGTGCCCCCAGCCCCGGGCCTGGCTCCTCTGCATGGAAGAGCCCCCGGGCTGACACGCTGTGGCCTCGCGCTTCCCGGGGGCACGGGCGGCACCAGCGGTTCGGTTCACCCGGGACAGTACCAGCATTTCCCTGGCTGCCATTTTAATTTGGGGTTTTTCTGCTAAAATAAAATGTTTGGGTCTTACGTTCGTGAAGCAAATCCCCAAAATGCTATATAGGCAGCGTGGAGGTGAATTGTACCAATTGTTAAACCCCTCGAGAAGGATAGRAGGACCACCAAGTTAGTGGAGGTGTGACCTTCCCCCTTCCTTTCCGGTGCAGTGGAAGTAAGAACTCGGTGAACTCAGCTCACCATCGAGTAGGGTGATCTCCAGTAAAACTATGCGATGCACGTATTCGCATTTACATTGTGGATATGGTTTTAGTCTGCTGCGAGAAGTTCATTTTGGTGACTCACCTGGGCAGAGTTGATTTCCTGGCAACAGCTTGGCAGAGTAGTGCTTCTGTCACTCTTTGTGAGACACCTGGCAAGCAAGATGCAGTCCCTGAATGCAGCGAGTGCTCTGCGGCTGACTTTGGCAGAATCTGGTCTTTCTCCTTAGAGCATTAAATGGCACCAGGACTAAATTATCCTTATGGTGTGTACCTCATCATCAGTGTCCTTTAAAATTGTTGACCTAAAATGGCTAACACAAAAGCCAACTTAACGTGCTTCATGCTATCATCCTGAAGTATTTAAAGATCTATGGATAATTAAAGGATTTTTAAAATAAAGATATAAAATTCACAAAGCAAGTCGTGGTAATTTTACATGATCTCAAGATAAAACAGCTGATGGTACAGCTTGCACCCAAGACTGTACATTGCCCAAATATTCCAAGAATTCAATTTAACTGCCTTAAAATTCAGCAGAGGTTAACTGAATCATTTGCAGATATTTCACTGAAGTATAAAAAGTCATGGGTGTCAAGAAAGGCAAAATACAGAGATTTCCCTAGGCACTTTCCTATATTTGGAGTGACCCTGGAGGTTTTACTTTAGTAGGAACTTTCGTTAAAAGTATTTGAGCATTCTACATGAAAACGATAAAGTACTTTAATAAAACTATCATAAGCTACAGTTTCCCARGCTACTACTATAGATTTTTAATTATTTTTTTTTATAAGTAGGACTTTATTGTCTCCCAGATTGAGAAAAGCACCAGGTGACACCTCTGCTCCCATTTCAAAGGGAATCTGTGCAGGCGCACTCTGTATTCAGGACAATATTTAGCATGCAAAGGCTGTAGCTCGGAGTTTTGCTTTGCTTTGTTCTCTTTAATGACATCTTCAGATATTCCTCACAGAGAGATGGGTATGCAAAAGACAGTCAAGGCTAAGGTATGGCATCTTATTATCTATGTCAAAGTACATCTAACTCTTTCCCCRGGCAGCATACAATCTTATCTTTCCAGATCAAATATACTCTGTCTGCTTCTTGAGTCATGTTTACAAACCATGGCAGCTGACTGCAGCTGGATTAGAGCAACACCCTTACGTGTTGCCAATTCTGACCTTTTTATTAGTGAGAATTTAGGATATTTAGGATTATTTCTATTAGAGACCAGAGTAAGAATAAAGCATGAGGAGAACCTCCCAACTTACTTCCAGACGGTGCTGTGCTTCTATGTGCTTGCTTTCAGGCTGTGGTTTCGCAGGCAGCTGAGCTGATTGGATGGCTTCATTCCTCCAAAAGGAAATCTTGCCTCATCTTCTTCCTCTTCTTGTCCTTCACTTTCCCCTTCATCTCACTCTTCATACTCCCCTCYTTCTACCAGCAATTCCATGCAGTGGTTGTGCTACATGTGTGACCCATGCATATCTAAGGTTTTCTGCATTAGTTTTCTGCTGGGTTGTTGAGTTATGTCAGTTCACAGAGAGACAAGGACCAGCACCAGCTTGAACAGAGGGCCTGTGAGGCTAAGAACGAGGAAGAAGGGGGAACTGAGGAGGAAGGTCTCCCCACTTCTGCACAGATGCAAGTATTAAACTAGCTCATCGTATTTCTCAAAACCACAGTGTTGTTTTTTCTCTGAAAAGTAGGTTTATGTCCAGATGACTCTCTCATTCTCTCTCTTGTTTCTGCCTCTTTTCTTTTACATACAAGTCTCCATTTCCTTCAGTCCCCTGCCCCATCATGTATTGGATATGGGGACCCCCTCCCAGCAACAGATGACCTACACTGTTTAGATCTGCCTGTTTATGTCCTTGGGCACATGTTTTCCATTGTTTTAGCTGACACTAAAAAGGGGGCAACTCATTGATTCCTTGTTTACCCTGAGTGGAAAATGGCTATTATATCCATCAGGACTGGAAGCTGCTTTCTCTTTCTGATGTCCCTCCTAAAATGCCACAATGTTTCAAGTGGTACCTCTGCTTACCCATCTACAATTCAAAATCAGCCTACTTGCTATCTCTTACACCAGGATTATCAGTTCCTAATGCCTGTACTAGACATCTGTAGATTCAAACATGTAAAACTGGGGGGGGGGGTGTGTTAAATATCAATATTGTCTGCCAACAAAGGACACTATCTTGGGGTGAAGAGAATGTAGTTGTTTAATTTAAAGTTTCTTTTATAAAGCTTTAAAATGCAACTGAAAGTGGAAAGTTCCATATGGTGTCATGGTATTTTTTAATTGTTTCTGTTACTCCTTGGTTTTTGTTAACTGCATAACATTGTGATATGGTGTGTTGTACTTTTCCCCCAACCACTCTTCCCAGTTTTATCTCTCTCTCTCTGTATATCTATTTATCTATCTCTAACTATGCATATCATTCTCATTTCTTGGGGCAGGGGGAGGGAGGAGACAAGCGGAAGGTGGTTCTGTGACAGACTTGCCTTCTTAGCCAGAAGTTCAAATCCATTTACACTGTTTCAAGGCTTTTCACACYATGGCTGGCTCTTCCTCTCTGCCTTATTCTCCCTTCCACCCCTCTGTCTTCTCTGCACAGCCCCTCAGCTTAACCTGAGAAAAGTCTGATCTCCCTGATTCTTACCCAAATGGCCCACAACAAACATGCTGTCACACTGTCCCTTTTGTGCAACCCCTGAATTAATTCACAAGGATTTGTACTTAACCTTAGATATATTAGAACATGGGTAAGACTACTAGTTTTATTTGTATAATTCCAGTGAAAAAAGCCTTTATTGGGAATGCCATTTTTATCAGCAAAATTATTTTTTTCCTGTTGTTTAATGTGTTGATCTGAGAGTTCTTTTCCAGATTGTTTGTTTTAGTTAGATGCGGGAATACGGCTGTGGCAGCATTTTTTTAGCTTTTTCACAAGGTAAATGTGCTACCACCCACAAGTCTACCTTTTCTTTAACAACTCAAAACAAAAAGAACAACCTAAATTCCTGGAGGCTAAAGCAGAAAGGAAAAGATGGCACTTACTATTTTAAACAGAATAGGATAAGAAAGAGAACATACCAAAAGCCATATGAGTCTGTTTATCAGCCTCTATATTCTTCTAAGTATGCCAGAGCCTGCTGAAGTTGGCAAACCAAATGGTGCATAAATCTTTGCCATTCTTTAGCTTGCAGATGATTGGGATTGCAGACTGTTGGTGTTTTCACATAATTTTGGACCCGACATTTACAGCCAAATCTCCAATTTTTATTAATCTCTAGGCAGTACTGTAATCTAAATCTCAAAAATAACATAATTTTCACAATCTATCTGAAATATAGCCACCACAACAAAGCATGAAACAAGCTTGACAAATCTATTTCAACTTGGCTTGTGCCTCCGGCACCTCAGTCATCCCTGCTGTGAATAAAGCCCTTTAGAGTGAGTAAACTGTACCACAGCAATGAATTATGCCATAATCCAGCAAGCTGCTTTGCATGGCCGGTTCTTGAACCCAYGTGGAACCCTGGGGTCCACCAAGACGCAGCAGCTTGCCTGACTGGGTCTGCAGTCTGTCTGGTGGGAAATTGCCATGTGCAATATGCAGAAATGTACCTGTGTGTACAGTACTCAGCTGAATGCTCTTAATTTCAAAGAATGGTTTGCAACATGAACCAGAACCTCCCTTGTTTGAAGGCAGTGGAAGAAGATCATGCTCTTCCCTTAAAGCTGATCCTGTCAATCTTAACTGGGTGTCATCTATTAAATGCCAGACTGCAGGAAGGCAACCTTTATATGAATTTATCAACACTCTATTTGCTCTTTAAGCATCATGATTTGGCCAGTACTGAAGAAGACTCAAATTAAAGACTATTGCTGCCCTAGGGAGTTTATAAGCTAAATCAGATACAGAAAGAAAAAATTCTCAGGGAAGCTAAGGACACAGAATAACTTTGAAGGCTCACTCTTTTTTCCCTTAAGCTCTTTTCCTTCTTTCATTTCCGTTCACAGAAATAAAAAATGTATGCAAGCCCTTGTCCTCTAGTATCCTAGCAGCTGCTTCCTTCTCCTTACGAGCCCAACAAATGCTATTTTCACCTTTTTTATACATTAAATACATGCCGCAAATATCTTTTGTCTTTTAGGCTTATTGAGGTGATACTATTGCTCCTTTTCTCTTTGCTCATTAGCACCCAAGACTGCCAGAACTGTTGTGTATATGTCACTAATTTACCCCAGGACATCTGCTTTAGGAGATTAAAGACAAATTCAGCTTGCTCCATTACAATATATCCTAGAATAGAGTGTCATAGTCTCAAATTTCTGTTTAGGCCTCAGGAGTTTTTTGTACCTGTCTTTTTGTCTCCTTTTCCGCTGCATCAAATGCAAACTTCCTCACCGGGCCTTCCAGGCCTTCCCTGGCTGGCACATGGCCCTGTCCATATTGGCTGTTAGATTGTGTGGCAGGTCCTACAGATCATTACTGGTGCAAACATTTCTCTGACCTTGGCCCACACATACGAGGAAGGAGCTGTCCTGTCCATCAAAACCCATGATATTGCTAAAACTATGTGATCATAGCCCAACAGAAGAGCCACGTCTATGGCAGCTGGGTCACCACAGGTTTGTAAAGTTGCCCTTGACTCATATTCCCAGCCAGATCAGCAGAATTTCACGTATTTGCATTTAATGCCATATAGCATTGCTCTCCCTTGGAGCAAGAGGTATCTTTACAGAAGAGAAGCCACACCTGAAGCACTGAGTCTGCTGGATGGACCCACACGCTGTGAGACCCTACTGCTACTGTTCCTCTGCAGTCCCAGGACTCAGGATACAGGCTCCTGTGCACTGATGTGCAGGTAAAATGACAGCCCCGCTGAGGTGAAGTGATAGGCTGCTCACCTCACTAGTCCAATCCTATCATTGCTCTGCACTCTTGTCTATGCCCCTTTCTCCCCATTTGCTGTGTATCACCATGTTCCCATGGCTTTTCTGGACCTGTGGTTGTCTTTTCATAGACCCTGTGGAAGTGTGAGTGTGCACACAGTGCTTTTTGACACCAGCCAACTCGCCTTAGGCACTCCTAGAGTACAAACCATTCTGATAGCATCCTTGCTATTCATTTGAAGCAAGCAGGGGGGTGGAATGTCAGTGGTGTGAGGTTGGAACAAAATTCTCATTTAATTTGTCGAAATTTCTATTAGTCAAGGTTTTTTGTTTGGTTGTTGTTGTTGTTGTTTTGTTTTGTTCCCTAAAGCTTTTGTTGGCTTTGTTGATTTTCAAGTCTCTTCTGTGTTTACCAGCATTCCGCAAAGAAGGGAGGAACTGACCTTTTCGGCCTGATGCTSTAAGATTAATTCTACCTTGCAACTGGTTGTTTTTAGGATAAACTTCTGCAAAGCTGCATGAGTTGCACAATATAAAGCATGAAAGGCTCTGTCCTCTTTAAACAGGTTTCAATGTGGTTGGCTCTTGATGCTGCTCAGAGAACAGTAAACCATATTTTGTGTTGGAGGGTTAATTTCTCTGCTGGCTGCTCTGCCACACCTCAGACAAACCTTCCCAAACAGCAGGAGTCATAGGCTGCACCCAGACCTGCCTGCTTAAAACATCACCTGGTATCTCCAGGAGAAGTTTCACATTACACCGAATTTTGGACAACTGCATGTATTTGCTACAGCGACAGCCCCATTGCTTCCTATGATTCAGGCCTTGGTGTTGTCAGAGATAAATTGGATCCAAGAGTAAAATGCTTCTTTTTTTATTACTGCCCGTGCTTGGAGGATGAGCTCGCACTGGATCAGCTCTGAGCTGCTCACTGCTCAGCTGCACCATCCCTGGAGTTGCCTCCAGGGAAGCAGCCAGAGCTGGCTGGTGGGGGAGGAAGGGGAAGGAGCAGTGAAAGGGCTCCTGGCAGGCAGCAGCCACAGTCACTTCACTTTGGATGTAATATGAAACCTCATTCTTAATGTCAGAACAACTGACATTGTCAGTCTGGCAATGAAGATGCTGGGGGGTTGTGTGTGTGTGTTTGTGTGTGTGTGTGTCTCTGTGTGTCTCTGTGTCTCTGTGTGTGTCTGTGTGTGTGTGTCTGTGTGTCTATATGTGTGTGTCTGTGTGTCTGTGTGTGTCTGTGTGTCTATGTGTCTGTGTGTGTCTGTGTGTGGGTGTGTGTGGGTGTGTGTGGGTGTGTGGGCATAGGGGGGGATGTTTGTGTGTGCAAAAATGGCCCTGATGCTGTGATCTTTGTCTACACCAGTTTGGGGTTTTTGGTTTTGGTTTTTTTTCTGACAGGAAGGATGTCCTGCAAAGACAGAAGGAGCAGCAACATGAATTACGAGGGTCTGCAGGAGAATACTGTTCACAGAGGATGGGATCCACTAGTTGTCCCATGGCAATAATCAGAAGTGTCCTTACTTTTGCATTTGAGATAAGTTTTTAAGATGCTTGGACATTACCTTTCTACTCAGTTTACAAACTTGTAAAATACCCCACCCCATTTTATGTCTATTTTTAAAACAACTGTAAGTTCAATAAGGTCACTTGGCTTAATAAGAACAAGGAAAGATTTCCCTAGGAATGCTCAGCATGAGGGAGGTTTCTTTTGTGATACTGTAATTCTACTAAAGCAGAGCAATAAGCATACATCCTCAGTAACTCGTTCCCATCATACAGCCTAGACTTTCCAGTACTGCTCACAATTCCAGGAAAAGAAAAGAAAGGAGAAACGAAGCGAAGCGAAGCGAAGAGAAGAGAAGAGAAGAAAAAGGTTAATACTATGGGCTATAATGACAGCAGAATTTGGAGTGGGCTGCAGCATACTGCTTGTTAAGTGTTGTCCCTGGGCCAGAGTTAGGTATCTGTCAATAATTTAAACCTGTTTTAAAATTTCCTTCAGGAAAATTTCCTAAAGGACCACCTTCTTAAATCCTGAATGGATTTGTGAAAATATGTTTACTTCCCAGAAAGCCTCGACTTTTGCCTGATTATAGAGACAAAAAATTAAATAACATGCAATCTCTCTCCAGCACTTTTCTCTTCAGGATTATTTAAAGATATAGAGCTAACAAATTGAGTTTCTTTTATATTTTTGAGGCCAATTACTGGGGTAATGGTATGATTACAAGGATGAAAACTGAAAGAAATGAAAGAGATATTTCTTAGTTTCTCAGGAAACCTCTGTGGTTGGTTGTTATGATCTCCTCTATCTGCCATGACACAGCATTGATCGCACCAGCACAGGGTAGAACAAGCTGTGGCAAGGTGACTGCCTACCTGTGCAGGGTGGCTCAGACTCTGCACTGGGGAGATAAATTATGTACAAAAGATAAAGGTAATAGTAATTTGTAAAGAAACATCAAGACTCAAAGAGAAAACTGTAGTCTCAATCCAAGAATTCTCAATTATCTCCTCTGGGGAGGCTTAGACACACACACAAAAAGATTTGTGTTCTTGCCTATGACTTTGTTCTGTAGTTACTGAAGTCAAGAGCAATATTCCCATTGACTGAAGATGTGCAATTATGAGTCTTGACTGCCTTAGAGGTAAAACATCCATCTTCACTCTGCTAAAAAAGGAGCTTAGAATCCTCTTTCAAGATTAATAAAATGTGTGTACCAAGAAACACCTGGCCATTTCTGGAAGCAAGAATTCAGTGAAGAATACTGAGTTTTTTGCACAAATTGCATCACTTAAATGATCGACAAGAAGACGTCATCAGTCAAAGACTTTTACATATGTAAAAACATATGTACCTTGCCAGCAAGCCAGTTAGTTTTCCTTCRGTGTTCAATAAAAGAATTAGATTCCTAAATAATACTGCCCCCTGAATGGAAAGCATTTAAAAATAGGTTAAAAGTAGTACATTTTATGAACAATACATTTTTTTCCATAAATTATAAATGGAAACATAGTATTTAACTGGTCATTTGTTGTCAAATCTGAGACTACTTGTACATTGGTGAATATCCCTGCCATCATGCAGCTTGTCACAGAAGCCATGACAATCCTAAAATGAAAACCATGGGTCATTTCCATTGCCTTTTCTGCCATTTGCTTTCAATGAAGAAATGCCTGAGTAAAGACAATAGAAGCAGGTCCCATATTTGAAAAACAAGAACAAACACAACTAAATATGAACCAGGACTGACAGAGGAGCCAAAAATAAATATCCAGAAAAAAGATAGGAAGAGAAATAGATAGTTTAATGAGACTGGGAGTGTGGAGATTAAGACAATTTTCATGCTGTTTTAAAACCAAATTTAGAAGAAAGTGATAAGTATTTTATAAAAAAAATGTGTAGACATGTTTTAGTATATCATTCTTTTCTCAGCATTTAAGGGGGGATATCAGCTTGTTTTCCTTTAGGATACCTAAAGAGATGTCTTTCAGTGTGAAAACATCTTTGAATAAATCACATTATCATATTTGCTAGACTGTGTTCTCTCCTCTGTTTTGTACAAGTCATAGACTGAGCTGGTGAGCCCTACTCTCAGGTCAGTCAGGTACCTGTCTTCTCTAAAGCAGTAACTTCCGGACACAGTTTCTATTTATTTCTTGAGTTTCAGGGTGTGTTCTTGGCATGAGTGGGCAGAATTCTCTTGTTTTAGTAAATATTTAATAATGAAGAAGGAATAAAAAATGAAGAGGGTAGAAGGCCTTTTCCCTATGTTTATCAGAACTACCATCTCAGGCACTTTTCTAAATGTATAGTGAACCAAAAATCCATTAACACCTTCCTAGATAACAATGCCCATCCGTCCTCTTTGTTTGTCCTGTCAATACAGCTGGGACACATACACACTCTGAATAATTCCTCTCCTAGACAGAAATAAAACCCCATAACAGTAGTGGGGGAATGGGTATGAACCCAGCCCTAGAACTAGGGAGGGAAGGGAGTGGGGGGAGCCTGAATTGTAAAGAAAAAAAAGAGCATCAAGTCCTTAGCACAGAAAGAAAGGGCTTAAAGTCCTAAGCATAAGGAAATTAGGGTCAAGTAAGCTAAGAGTGGGACAAATGAGAGAAAGACAAAATCCTTGCCCTGGGTAGGAGGGTTAGTGGCAAGGGAAAATRATATGGGCAGAGAGAATTTGGTGTGTGGAAAGATTGAGATCCTATCGGAAGAACTGGGGTACACTGGTGTGTGTGTGTGTCTCAAGGTGGCTCCCCTATTTCAGTGGGGAGCAGGTGAAGAGGGACACTGGACCACCAGCAGGGTAGTAAAATATTGACCACATGGTATCCTAGGTATGAAAAAGGGGCTTGAGGGAACCCTGAAACAGGAGGTGTCACACAGGGAGGTGTTTTGTATACAGTATGAAAGGTGACTTTAAAAAGAAAAAATCTTAAGATTCATAGAGTGAGGCAAGACAAATGAGGATTCCAGTCAAGCTGGGTGTTCAGGAATCAGCTCCTCTGGAGTCCCTTTGCATAAATTCCCCCACATTGCCTTAAGGAGACTGGAGACAGGAACCTGCTGTCCTCAAGGGCTCTTCAGCCATTAGGGTGGAAACAGTTGCCAGGCAGGCTCTCCCGTGGGAATGTTAACCCTTGCCACTTCCACAGCCACCACAAACTTGCCTCCTGGCTGTCCATCTTTTCCAGGGAGCCATGTGTCACTTTGGAGAAAGGTGACTGAGGATATGCTCTGCTAGGGTACACATCCTCATGGGCTGGACAGCAATTTTTTAATGAGTGATGGCAAGTTGTATTCAGTCTGTCCAGCACTTCAGGAGTGCCTTCATGCAACAACAGAATGAACAGATGCTAAAGAGACAGTTTACAGGCAGCAATTTCTCATTTCTCCACAAAACTGTAACCCTGCACATATGGCCTGTCCACCCATACCCGAGTATGCCCCATTTTTCTCTCTCTGACAATGTAGAGGCATTAGTATCTTTCCAAGATTCTTTTGCATTATTGCCCCATAATGGTTCGTGTATTTTTCTAATCTGACACTTTCAGTTTGGGTATATACTTGCATTCTYACTAAAACACATCCTGAACTGCACAGCTTCAGACAGCTTGCTCTCCACCACAGAGCTGCTACCAAATACTCAGCGACACAGGATCGTTTTTTAACCCAGTGGTTATAACCACTGACTTCATCTAACAGGTTCATGTCTGCCTCGGGAAGCACCAGCACTGAAGCAAGACTATGCTCTCAGTACTACCTCAAGCTGGCTGTCTTGTGGCTGGAGACAGATACAGGAAAGGCAGATCTGGCTGGGGACTTTTACTGCCACTATGTGCTACAGACAGAGGGTCTCCATTCTGGGATGAAGGGCAGGTCGGTTTGAGTGGCCTGTTACAGTGTGGCTATATGGCTTTGATAGACCTAGGGCACAAAAATCCTGTGTAGGAGCCCTTGAGGAGATGCACTATAGTCCCAAAAATTAATGAGAAGTCAAGGTAATATTTTTTTGTTCTCCATCTCTGCAGAGTTTGTTGCTCTGAGTATAATTTCATACTCAGGCAGAGAGAGTAGGATTACACAAAATATGATTAACCAGTAGAAAAGGAGAAGAGCAATTAGGATCAATCAGTGCATCCATTTTTAGAAACCTGAAGCAATGGACACAGGACACCATGAGCTGTGTGCTGTACAGACACAGGACAGAAGGTCTCTACCTCTCGGCACTGAGCAGTTAAGTTTAAAATCGGAGACAATGAACCAGAACACACAAATCAAGACAGGACAATAACTCAGGCATCGTGACAGACCTGCATGGCAGCTCCTCGCTGTTGTCAGCTCTTCTCAAAAAAGGATAGTTCTGAGGAGTGTGATGAAGTACTGGAGGGACAGCGTAAGATGACAAGCTTACTGATGTTTATGGAGAAAGCCTTCCTGTGAGGGAGATGTGGGGGAAAGCTTGGAGCAGCAGAAAGCTTGGGGATCTCTGTTTAACTGAGCCATGGCATTAGCACGTTCAGTGCATACGTTTGATATGGCGGTGTAGAACACTTGAACTGGCTTTTTGTTGGCCTAATCAGTCCAAATGATCAAAAAAGTCATTAGATAGAGAGAAGAGAGAGAAAAGAGAAAGAAGAAAAGCTACATCTACTGTATAATGAGAGCCATGCCATAGGCTAGATGGAAATGTGGCAGCATTTCAAGCACATGCTACTTCCCACTGATGCAATCCTGTTTTCTAAATCTCTGGCTGAGATCAAGGCTGGATGGGGAGAGACAAAGGGACCTTTGCAGAAATGCAAGGTTTTTCCTGTCTTGTGAGCAGGCACATCCCTAGCTCTGAATCTAAGTGTCAGTCAACAAGGTAGGATGTCTCAGTAGGATGTGTCAGTAAATTCCCTGCTGGAACTACTTTTATTCAATCCACTTCAAGATCTTGTGTGGTGCCCCTTGACTCGATGCTGAGTGGCTCTGTGGTAAATGAAGCATTTTGCATTTCCAACCTGGGACATGGCAGACAATAAACAGGTTTTCCACCTAGAAAAAGACTGACCTTGTTCAGAGAGAAAGGACGTTCTCAGGAGTCCTTTCACAATATCTCCAGGCAAAGAAGGGACCTGGTTTTGTCCCTTAGCACTTTTCTCTTCGGAGCTGTAAGCCAGCCTTGACCCATGGCAGTCCCCTTTAGTCTCCAGCTGTTGATTAAGTTTGGATATAGACTCTTCCCTCCCAGTTTTCTTGGATGCCATAATTGGCAATCACACATATATTGCCCACTTACTATGAAAAAGGCAAAGACTGGTCATGGAGGTGAGATGGTTGTGAGCCAGAGGTGATGTGTTAAACTAGAAAAGAAATAACAAAATATGTCTACATAGAAAATACAGAGGATTTTGAATGACTCTTTTGCAGACTTTTTGAATGTCTCAGATAGATCACCTTGAAGCAATTTCTTGATGTAAATTAGCTCCCCTTGAAACATCCCAGAAAAAATGCCAGTCTGCTGCAGGGAAACTGAAATATTTCTCATAGAGGAAGATTAATAATGAAAATACAATCTGAAAAAAAAAAATCTATAAGTGAGTATCAGGTACAGTGAGAATTTGGCTGTAGAGAGAGGTTACAGATGAACTGATCATAGGAAGGAAATTTGTTGGTTTCTCATATTTAATATCACAAAGTGCTTTCTAAAAATGAGAGTTGAAATTGCACAGAGTATTATTTTGCAACTGTAATATAAATATGTAATATCATAGTATCCAGACTGGTTCTGTAGCAGCAAAGAAATGAGGGAAAGAATGATGCTGGACTAAGACCTTAACCCTGAATAAAAATAAAAGTGCCCTAGTCCCATACTTGCCACCAAGTTCCTTTGTATAGACCCCAGTGCTAATGGAAGTTTTTCACTCTACATATCTGCTGTCGCTGGTAACAGGCAATGTGTGGGGTACTATGGGTTTCAGGGTGTGTCCCTCCTCTGTCCTTCCCCATCCCTGTCCTTGCTGCTGTTGTGATCCTGTGCCTGTTCAGATGGACATCAACTGGAGCACACTGGGGAGCCTTCTTTTCCCATACATCTGAATTTCCTTGCAGTGAAAAACAGGATGCCGGAAGGGGGGGAAATTGTACATCAGAACCTTATCCTCGTATGCAATTACAATGTGGCCAGGATACATTTTGGGAACTGAAGTATCTGGTCCCACAATTTTAGACACATCCGGAAGGTACAAGTTGCCTGATATCAGATTTCAAAAATTTGGGATTAAATTGTGTTCCTTACTGCCTTTCTCTGTAAAACAGGAATAATATTTTACAGCAAAGCAAGGAATGCTGACAAAGTCAGCTTTTTTTCCATAATCAGACAAGTGCACCAGGAGAATAATTATTTGTCTATAAGCACTTGATTTGCATGCAGCTTCAAAATTATCCACGAAAGGTGGTGTTAATATATATATTCTGAACATCTGAATGTGAAATGGCTGCTGTTACAATTAAAAAGGCTAAGGAAGCCTATGGAAAATTGATAGGGAAATGTCTGTCTGAGATTTTAGTTAATTAAAGCATGTAATCTATTGAAACAACAAAACACAGTGAACTGATTCAAGACCATCTGTCTAGGGTAATGCTAAGTATACTGTAATAGTATTGCATCATTTGAGTAATAACCATAGTTGAGCAAACATTTTGAAAGAAAGATAAACCCATCAAGCATAAGTTCTATGTGTGAGCGCAATGAGGATCCTACACCTCAGTCAGGAGTGGGCCTCTAGATGCTTTGACAATATAAAAAAAAGCAATAAAGAAAAGGAGTGAACAATAATTGAGGACTAAACAGCAGGTTTTAACATGTTTAAAACTGTTGATTAATACATCCATGACTTATAAAAAGCATCTATTAACTTCTTAATTACTAAATTTTTGCCCTRTTTAAACAGATTTTTATTTTGAGTCTTCCTCCAGAGACTTTTATTAGAAGCAGAATGAACAGCAATCAAAATATGCACTGGAATGTTTTCCTTTGAGAAAAAAAAAGAAAAGAAGAAAAGCATATTCTTCCTATGACAGAATTTGAATTTTAATGTAAAATGCATTCTGAGCTAATCCTCACTTACACAGGATTGTTCTTGCATTGAAGGGTGACAGGCTTTTAAATCTGCCAAAGATGAGTTCAGATCTTTCTTTCTGGCTCTGCATTGCTTCTGCAGTACTTGCTGACACCACTGCTGCTTAGGGGAGCATAAGGAGTCTACCTTAATTTAAGGGTGAGCTGTAGAAATGGGAAATGCTGACAGCTGGGCCTCAAAGGTGAAGAAGGAACCAACGTTAAAACCATCTTTAAAAGAACAAAATGAATAAGCAAGAGTAGCAAATAGTCAGGCTTTAAAGGAGATTCTTTCTATACTCGCAAATTCACATTAGCTGTATGCGTTTTATCAATTGCAAGATGCTAAGGCTATGGCTGTGCTGGCAAATTAAACATGCTTATGATTCCACTGAGGCCCACTGTGACTACCCACTTTGTTAAACGCTCTTATCTCCCCAGACAGGGTGGCTGCATCCAAACYGCACATTGCGAATGGTCCGTGACCGATTACCACACAGCATCCAGGGGCTGTCTGGGGAAGGGCTGCACACCCTAGCAAAAGTGTCAGGAGAGCCTTCTGACAGGATCCCTTGCTGGGATCCTTCTTCCAGTTTATAGTCTGGATGCTCAAATTCTAGTTCCAAGGGACATTTACTATCTCCTTCACCAGTATAGGGAGAACAGTGCATTTGTCTACTACCATGAATAAATGTGCTGAAGTCATCAGAATAACTCAAAATGATGAAGGCATAGATCTAGTACCTTGTATGATTTATGTAAAACTACAATATGAGTGGTAATTATTGCAACATCAGTCTCTGCATAGTCATATGTATTTGTTCTGTGAAGCCACAGACCTCCGAAGATCTGGTGGCTATTTGTATGCAGAGTTACTTGCATACTTCAGGGTTTGACACACTGTGGTCGAGACAAAGACAGACAGCAAAACCCACTGGGAACGCACATTACGACATTTAGTTTATTTCTTTTGGCAATTGAAATTTATATATTTCTGTTAGTATTTCACTATGTCCTGGTTCAGAAAATTGGTAGTGTGAATGATTTGGTTTGGGGAAGGTAAGGCCCTCACCACAAGATAGGAGATGTATGGACTGTTGCAAGTAGCTAGAAGTCTACCAGAATTTCAAAGCTAGCACAGTCTTATTGTGTTTTTCTCCAACAGAGCCTTTGGATTCTCCTATAGGGAATAATATGCGGATAATATACTTTATAGTTTCAGCAAAGGACATACCACACATGCAATGACCTGCTAAGATCTAACAAATGTAGGGTTAAGGGTGAGATGTACAAGACCATGGGAAGTAAAATATTCCTTGTTCAAATTCAATGGATAAGTTTCATGAACATTCTCTTAAAATTAAGTCTTCTATGCATAGTTATCAACCCTCACTTCCTGGTCACACAGGATCTGGTTCTAGATTACAGGCCTGCAGCAAAAGAAGCAAAGCAACAGAGCAGGAAAAAGTGGAAGACAAAATTAGTATTTATTTTTTACTCACCTAAGTAATCAAGTATTTCCATATGCCACACAGTAAATGAAACCTGGTTTCCAACTCATTTTCATCTGATGGTGGATCTTCCACCATCTGATAGTGGTGCGACCTCTGATTAAAACTCTTTATGAGGTTGGGACATATAATATTGCTCTCCTATGTAGATTCCTTTTAACTAACGTGGCTTGGGTCAGTGGTATACATTTTCTTCCGTATAAGGCTGTAGGCTTTCCCTCTGTTATATTCAACTGTCTGTTTTCCTGATATATGTAGGCACCCAGTATGTTTGAAACTACTGTCTTTGAGCAAAACTGGCCTCAGAATGGCCAGGAGTTGATTGCAAAGGGAGGACAGACAGAAAAACAAGAGCACACATATGCTCAGAGCTAGACTGCATCTTTGTAATTTCCATAGAAGCTAAAAATAAATAAACACAGAAGTCCAATTTTGCTGCACAATGTCTTCCTTAATTGTAAAAGTTCAGCTGGGCTAGGAACCGAGTTAACCACATTTTAATGCTAAGCATATCTGAAGACTCATACTGCAAGCCTAAGGCAAGTGTGTTCTCAGAAAGTAGGCTCCACACCAGGCACTGAAGGCAGCCACAACAAATCATCTTCCTTTGCACATCTAGATCCTGAAACAGGGTGTAAAAGACCATGCACACTGYGGCATAAGTGTGGGAAGAAGAAAATAAAACCACCCTCACAAATGAAAATATGGAAGCTCTGCTGCATCACYGGTGACTCAGACCTGCTTCTTTCACCCCTGCCAAGAAATTCAGGACACCTCCTCTTCAGACATCCCTGGCCATGTTACTGAAATACCTGCACTTTTCAAATTCTGTCAGAAAGTGCACACATCCTCTTTCCAGATCTTGGCAGCATAAATCAAATGATTCYGTGAGGAATAATCTGGAGTCTAGGGTTCCTATGGCTCCGTTACATACTCCACAATAGCTCAGCAGCAGATGCTGTTGGTAGGAACTTGGTGTATGCACTGCACAGAGGAATTTTCACTGAAGCAGATCGACTTCACTGTGAAGGATGTTGGAAAGCTCATGTGCGGGAGGAGGAGAAAGTTTCCTGTGTCTCCACCACGGCTTCCACAAAATCACAGTGGCTCTCAACTGCTCTACGTGGATCCCGTTGCCTGGGTGTCTGGGGTTCAGAGTTGTTTTTCTGTCCAAAGAATGTGGATGACTTTGTAGATCGTAATCACTCAAACTATATCCTACTGCCTCTCAGGGGCAAAAGAGCTCTCCCTTCTGCTTGACTATTGGCCAACTGAAATCACTTTGGTTTGGGGAACTGGAAAAGGCCAGGGCTGTGACCTATGAAACAGATCTGTGAATCTCTTGGTTTATAAATCTCAGCAGAGAGAGGCTGAGCCCATTATGACAGCTGCCTGTAAAACCTGTGACCTGACAGCAAACGAAATGTCAAGTCCTCTTAAAGGAATCGCTAGGCTGCTGCTCAAAGAGAGGAAGCGCTCAAGTACATATTTTGTTATTTAAGTGACACTCTTCCCTACTGAATGCAGGCTTCATTGCAGCATTTCCTACTATTGTTGCCTAGCATCTGGATTCCTGCTGCTCTCCTCCAGGGGCTGGCGATACTTCTCCAGAAGTTTCAAGCACATAATGAGATTGCTCCCTTAGTAAGCAGAATTTCCTGGAGGGGAAGCACATTGCACCACTGTTCCACAACTTGCCCAAGCTGCCAGACAGAGCCAAGGAGAAGGCTGGTTCTTGAAGCTACAAGGATCTGCAAACTCAGTTGGCCCATAGTGCATAGCAGTAAAAGTTTGGCAGGGCTCTGATACTGGAGTTGCATGTATTTAATAATGTGTTTCGGATAGCAAAGTCCAAGAAGAGCTGGGCTGCAATTTGGCAGGAAACTGGACCAACCTAGCAGCTTGGTGTTGCCAACAGGATGTGATCCTACTCCCATCTTCCCCCTCACCCTTCTGCTCCCACCAGAGCCTCCTGCTCCTTCGCTGGAATTGCTTGGTGTGGAGCTCATCCAAACATGCCAGGTGACCAAGAAAGCTGACTCAGCTCCTAAGCTTAGGAGACCACTCACTTTTTTGCTGGCTTTGTTTTCTGATGTGAATAGTGAGACAATCTGACCCACTCTTAAACTAAGCGCAAGATGAACTCTGGCATTAGTGCAAGGCAAGCATTAATGGCATGTGCCTGTGTGGGAGGAAACACAGGACAAAAAAAGATGAGCAGCCCCCTTCCAGCAGCAGCAAATTGTTAAATTGCACTCAGCATCACATGAAACCCCACCCTTGGGCCTTGCTCATTGCCAAGYCTTTTTTTTTTTTTTTAATCGCAAAATCCTACAGTGGGTGATATCTAATTTATTTTGGGACTCAGTCTGCACTTCAAACAGATTTGTTTTACAGGAGGTATGGATGATGGCAACCCACTGGGCAGATAACAGCCCAAACTGTACCTTGGAGTATGATTCCAACACAGCATAAGCTGCTCTAAATTTGGGCTACTGCTGCCTGATTCCCCTCCCTCCTCACTCACACATTTCTGCCTTTCCCGCACGTTTTTGGCTTTGTGTCTTCCATAGCATTGGTGCCAGTGGAACCAGAAGACGAACTGTGCTCAGGGAGCTGACCTAACTAAAATCTAACCTGTCCTGAAAGATTTTTTTCGTTGGGAATCTGTTTTCTGAATCAGATCACTGCATAAGTCCATCTCATGCAAGGGATGGGGTACAAACATTCAGCTGATGGTATAAACAAAGGAGAGAAAGATACTTTGCACTTTTAATAGCCTGTTAGGTTTTCAACATGCGTGGTAGGTGAGTTTTCAAACTTAGGCACTAAGAACAAAAGGGGAAGATTTACAAGGGAATAAAAGTTAAGTATTTTATCTCCAGGCAGGTATTACTCAAAGACTTCAGTTCATGAGCTTGATTTAGGCATCTCTCTCCCCTTCCAGGAACTGAGGAAGTTAGGTGCATCCTTTTCCTTCCAACAAAACCTCTGAATGTGGGAGAGCAGCAAATCTTGAAACCAGCCAGAGGGAAAGACAAGGCAGAGGACAGCTGAGATTCTTCCTCTTCTCAGATCTAGATTTCTCCATGTGTAAGACTGAAACACATTTTGATCCCTCCTTCCTTTCATTTGTTTCTAGATTTAGGTAACTAGCTCTGCCCTGGGAAACAAATGTGTCTTGCTAAAAAGTGGCCTTCAAGGAGAAATAGGCAATGGTTTGAATATCCACTCAAAGGAAAAAGAGATCAAGGTTTTCCTCAGAGGGACACTGTTCAAACCTGCAGCTCCCTTCCTAAAAGGAGACCTTCTTAAGCCAGAGCCAGGAGGCTAAGCTGCATGACCTTTCCCATCTACAATAGAGACCTCTGGACAAAAAAAGCAATGAAGAATCTCAAAGCCAGGAAAAGAACAAGCACTAATAGGAAGCCCAACTCTGTAGCTTAATTATAGAGGTGCTCCCCTGAGAAATGGAGGTATTGGGTGCCAGTCCTTGATTTCAGCATAGATTACAGTTTTTTAATCCAGTGACTCCTTAAAGCAAAACACATTAGCAATTCCAGGGCAGGGCTATAGGGAAGGTATTAATTCTCCTTACTTACTAAATTCTTTGATTTTTCAAAACACAAGACATTTGTACAATTGCTAATAACATGCTGTAAATGCCCAACAGCTCCAAGCAGGAGAGAGAATGAGTGCTTTGTTATTCTAGGAAAATAGATGTGTATTTTTACTGTAGTCATAACAAAGGAGGCTTCAAGCATTCCTCTACATGCCAGTTGGGTTGTTTTTCTCATCACAGATATTCATCTGCCTGCAGTCTGTAATGTCTTTCTGTGTTCATGTGTGATGCATTCTGACAGCTTTTCTACAGTTAAAATTTGATATTTCAAGAAATCCATTCACAGTCTGGCTTTGAAAATAGCACGTGCTGTTACTTCAGCTTCCGCTTCACTTTCCATTTTATTTTCAGCAAACTTTGGTTAGCATAATCCTTTACACTTCTGAAACTTCAAATTGGAAATGACTTGTTTCAATTCTCCTTCTCTTAATGGAAGTTTGTCATCTCTCTGAAAGACAGAGAAAATGGGGTTTGACTGAGAGTTAGATTCCCTACTATTACTTCTGGAAAATTAGTGCATATCAGGTGTGTGGAAGTGGACACATGATGTTGTTTCACCAGGAGGTAGGATTGCCAGAGGTCAATCTGAAACTAGGGACATTGCATGGCTTCTCCAGCTAACCTGCCTCTGATGTTCAGATATTGAAACAAACCACAGCATTTTGTTTTGATAAAAACAAGCCCTTAGGTAATTGGGCGCATGGGAATAACAGCAAATACTTGTAATAAGGACTGCAACAAACAGACACTAAAATCATAGCAAAAAAGGGCAAAACTAAAGTGTCTGCAAAAAATTTAAGGTTTAAAAATGTTTAACTTTTAATGACAGAATTTGTCAAACTCTGAAACCTTTTCCAACTACTTATGTCTGAACAGAATTTCTATATAATTTCCTTGCATAAATAATCTTAAAAATCTGTGTTGAGTCCTCCTCTTGTTCGCAAAACTCTGTAGCATTAGGGTACTATATAATTCTTTGTTGATTTCTTTTTCTCAGCACCTATGTCCAGGCCAGGAAGAGGAGCTGGGTGAAAAGTAGGATTATGGCTTTAGGATTTTATCTCTGGCATGATTCTCTGTTGTGACGCTGCACCTTAGTAGCTAGATTGTCTGTTTCGGTGAGAGAGAGGCAACTGTTTTTCTAGGAAGATGACAGAATCAATGGCACATATGAGTTAACAAGCCAGGAATTTTATGTGGGTCCCTCATAAGTAAGGGACAATTTTGCAAGGCTTCTGATAGCTTGAGAGAAGTAGAAATCCCATAGGGTTCACAGAGACAAAAACAAGCTTCTTTATGAAATATCTGTTTCCTGAAAAATAAATTTTAAAACTTGTATTCCAAGACAGGTAGTGTAAGTTAACAGAGAAAGAAGGCCTTAAGTCCCTAAACCAACACAAGACGTGGCTACATGCAGAATGCAGTCTGGAATACTAATATTATGTTCCTTGCTTGGGGATCTGGAGGAATGTGTCATGGTTGTCTTTTGGCCTGAGTTTATTTCCCATGAATCAAAGGTGCAAAGAACTGGGTGAGGCAAAAGGGTAGACTGTTGCACACCCAAGGCTCACCCCGACATACCAGACGTGTGTTTGGACTTGGGACTACTGCAGAGGCACTCCTGGGTTCTGGAGTTTACCCCAATTCTTTGAGATTCTTTGATTTCGCTTGTACATAACGAAGGTACAGTCAGTGCTGTCAGGGAACAGTACAGCATAGTGCCATCTCCAGCACTAACTTCTAATCTACACTGCTCATGTAGGGAGTTGGAGCTGTTGGGTGACTGCAGAAGGATACTCTCCTGTGACAGCAGAATGGTCATATCAGAAGCAACCCAACTGCTTCATACAACTGCCTACAATTCTACAAGCATCCCGCCTTGCATCCATGCTGAATGCAATTCCGTTCCTGTGGAAATGCTCAAAGAACAGTAGAACCACACTGTATTTTAAAGGACAAAATGTCACAGCTTGAAAGGCAGAAGCACTTGGCAGTTATCAGCATCTAGAATAAACGTCCTTGAGCAGTCCTAGCACAAATGTGCTCCCGAGTACTCTGTCCTGCAAGACTGGAATCTGCCAGGTCTGTATACTCAGGCCACAACCTACCGAACAGCTTAAGTATGTTCTTAATTGCAAGAAACGAGCCCAAAGCCCAAAATTAAACACAGGGAGAGGCATGCTATTGAACTGAGGGAAAAAACCCTCAGCACTTCACAAGGTCAACCCTTAGCAAAAYTGGACCTTAATTTCTTGAAGTACCATAGTTGTTCATGTGTCTTTGAGGCTTGAATTTGGAAATGAGGATGACTGTTATTTCAAGGTGTATGACTCAGGCCCTGAGTAACCAGAACAAAATCAGAGACAAGTGAGAATTAGAAGCACAAGGGATACTGTGGGGGAAGAAGCAAGAGACTGAATAAGAGGGTTCCCTGAGGTGAACTCCTTGCCACACTTCCTGCAAATGCCCATAACTCACTACTATGGCATTCTTTTCATTGCCAACTTTATTACCAGATAATTTAAGTGTCATTTATGAAGAACCTGGGGACAAGAATTACATGTGATCCCAGTCTGGCCACCTTTCCTCCCCCTTTAATGACTACAAAGCTCTTACTGGGATCACAGAATCACAGAGTTAACTAGGTTGGAAAAGACGTTTGAGATCATCGAGTCCAACCTATGACCTAAAGATGGGGATGGGGGCAGGGCAGTGCAGGGCTTATGAAGGGAATTTGGTGAGGTTAAGAGAAATGAAAACATGTAAATTATTCTCCTGTCATGACACTTTTCGAAGTCTCTAAAGATGTGACAGATTGTGCTGGTTGCTTTTTGTATTCCGTATTCCAGAGTGCATTTTGCATATATGCCTTATGTGCCCAAGTTCATGTCTACAAAGCGTCTCTTAACAAAGCACTTTCCAATGCAGCATTGCCATATGTACAATGCATGAAATTTTGACAGGCAGTGTGGAGCTGAGCAAGGTTCTGTGTCCTTACAAGGCAGAAGAAACAAGTCCTGGCACAAGAAGTTTATACTAAACAGGCAAAAAACCCATGATGATTTTAAAATACCCTGGATATCAGCGATGCATTCATTTTAACCATGTATGAACTCTTGGCAGATTACTTTCATTGACTGCCACCTATCTAGCACAAGGTGTCATGGTAAGACTGAGTGGCTTTTGATGATCTCATGTCAGTACTATTTTGCAATTTGAGCTAAAAAGGAGACATGAYGTGAGCAAACATGAACTGTAGTTAGGATTTTTCTACTGGAGGAGGGTTTGGTGTGAATTTATCATAGCAGTCATCTTAGAAATCAGAGTGGTTTGAGTTGGTAAGGTCCTTAAAGACCATCTAGTTCCAACCCCCCTGCCATGGGCAGGGACAGCTTCCACTGGATCGGGTGGCTCAGGGCCCCACCCAACCTGGCCGGTGGGTTATGGTCTCTGATTCCTCAATGACAATACTGTTGAGTGGCTTCGACCCTTCTGGAAGCAGATAAGGTGACTCTCTAAAGAGCTCTGTTGGCCACCTGAAAGCATCCACATAAGTCACAATTGAAGAATCTCAATGGGCTTTCAGTATCTATGCTTGTTGATGATCAAGACTAAGAAACGACTCTTCACTTGGCCCTACCACTAACCCTTTAACAACTCATCTACAAACATAATAAGTTGGCCAGCACTTAAATGAGAGTGGAGTTTCTTTCTGCATGGTATGTTAATATCCAAATAAATGGAACAGTCCTGAAGCAGAGATCCACGCATGTAATTGCAAGGGCTGTTTCACACAGGACAGACCACTACTGATTGTAGTCTTTCCCAGGCTTAATAGCTGTGAACTTTCCCCTCAGTTCACATGGAACCAGCACTGTTAGTAGTTTGTTAGATTTCAGAATCTCCCATGGGATCCTATTTGGCTGCTGAGTACAAGTCGTTCTGTAATTGCTTTTGGAATAGTGTATCATACTGTTTTCTCAGCTGCCAGTAAAAACTTTCCTCAGTTCTTCCAAGACTTATCTTTCATAAGAGTTTTATCTCTGCCCATCTCCGACTGCTAGGAGAGAAACCACTTTTTTTCATTTTTGCTCTTGTAGGTTTCTAAATAAATCTTCCATTTTATCTTCACCCTAGAATTTAGTCCTCACAACTAATTTAAGCCAGCTACCTCTATTTCTGGCTGGTGTTCTGCTCTTTCTGAATCTCAGGACAGAAGCTGACGCTGATGTCAACTGCAGGTATTTGAAAACCTGTCTGGACATTGCATKACTGTGAAGCAGGTGAAAATCTGAGTAGCATCTTGGAGATTAGAAGATGAACTCAACCAGTTAAAAGACAGGCGACCTAGTCTAAATGGGAAGAGATGACAGCTTTATCTTTAGCAGGCAATGGGGCACAATAAAAGGTTGAGGGAGATGTGAGAAGAGATTCATTCTAAGTAAATTACAACTCCTATCAGCCTAGCTGGAATTCAGCATGTGGGAGAGCAGGGACTGCTGCTGTCATCATTGCCCTTGGATTTTTTTGTGAGGGGAAGTAAACAACTCTAAATTTCAGCCTGGCTTCTACAGAAGCTTGTGTGGGTGTCCCAGTAGTTTTTGGTAAACAGGTTACAGGAGGAGCCGCAAGGAAAATGAGATTTTTTTTTCCAAATAAACAAGTTTAACTTAATGAAGACTCAAAATTACTATGTGTTGGGGGGTTACCCCAGGAGTCTCATTATCTCTAATTGGATGTTTTATTTCATGAAATAGTCAGCATTAACTTTTAGCCTGATGAGGGAAAAATCTCATATTTAATTGCCCCCAAATTTTCCTTTATTCCTGGGAACACTTGGCAGGATTGTGAATATCTCTAGTGGCCAAGCTGTCAAACAAGCTTTTCCTTTTCAAAGGACATTCTTTTTCTCTTTCTTTTTTCTTTTTTTTTTCCTCTCCCCTCACTATCCAGGGCCAGTTTTGGTTCTCTTTCCCACTCAACACCTCCTACTTCATAGGCAGCAGTGGTACCCACAAGCCCTCCAGCAGACTGAAAGCAAGGACTGCTTTCTGCCTGGGTGACTTCCTGTCTTGAGGGCTCTGTGCCCAAATTTACACCAGCAGAAATCAGTGTAACTCAAGTTTAATATAGCTCAAAGCAGAGCTAATTCTGTGCAGGAACAGTCTGGAATGGCATACCAAACGCTGGTTTTGGCCATATGTACAAGTGTTTCACACTCCTTCCCCCCAAAAAATAAGCTTTGGCTCATAGTATTATCTATTTTTACCTCATCTTTAACCTATTCTAAAATTACACCAGTTAAGCAAAGCCACTTTTTTTTTTTGTTTCTTATCTCATTGGTCTAAAGTCACTATCCAACATAAGTCAGCAGGGAAATAAAGATTTCTTTTTAAATAGCAATAAGAAATGGATGACTTATCAGACACAATTCAAAATATTAATGGTGTAAAGACATCTTGACGAATAAGGGATGATTATTCTCATCTTCACAGACCAAAGTACAGCTGTGAAATCCTTCCAAGCAGTGCCCAAGATGTTTGATTTCTAATTTAGTTGATATTTGACAGAAAGGATTTTATTTTTACATTATCTAGGGGAAGTGGAAATGAGTATTTGTTCTGTCCTTTTTCCTTCTTGCTCTCCTTGCTTATCCTCCTGCCTTTTTATTTGTAGTGATTGCAATGCTTTATTACACATGGTCCTGAGCGCCTTCAGGAATTACGTATCTTCTGTAGTCAGTATTTTTCCTTATTATTTTTAAGGTGTGGTATCCCCAACAGCTGCCAACTGAACACTTGATGTCTAGTGTCTGGAATGTATAAATAAGAAGACAGCTGAGAAGCACTGTAGCCTGGAAAAGACACAGACTTTAACTGAAACACGTATCTGCTTTGGGCTTCTCAGATGAGTTTCTCTACAGCTCAGCTTCCGAGTTCCAAAGTGATCCTCTAGTTCATGAAAAGCAAGGTAGGAATACCAGAAGTTAAGAAATCACAATAGTACGTTGGAAGAAAAGGCTTTGCAATAGAGGAATCCTAGGTCTGAATTGCACTTAATTATGAATAAGAGATGGGGAAGACTTCACTTCTCAGCACTAGCCCACAGTCCCATTAAAWTAGTTTTAACTAAAACCAAGCTCTGAAGGTACGGTTCCATATGATGAGGTTAAAGTTCACTCACTAATGCAGAAGAAAATGAACACTCTCTCCCAAATTAAATATTCTTCAGTCTGGTTAATGAGTTGAAGTGGCTCATGGACCATATGGCAAACACCAAGGAGGAGCTAAGGCAGGGTGAAAATCTGCAGTTGGGACACGAGGAGTCAGCAACATCTCACTCTCTCAGCATTGGTGAACTATTAGATCAGATCAGCTGCTCATGGATCTGTCTAGAGGAATCAGTTTCCTCTGCAGATCATCACTTCAAGGCCCATTCTGGAAGAGACAAGACCCAATGGAACAAGATAAAATTTTTGCTTGTGCTAGCAAGTTCTTAATACATTCAGTATGCCATTGAATAGACAATCTGAAATGAAAGAGCTCTAAAATGTCTAATAATCTCACTGTGCAAAGATACATTTATGGCCACACAAACCAAAAYGTTCTCAGGCTACTGAAAAAAATGGGGAACAATGCTTAGTTATTCAGGAGGGGCATGATCTTTAAAGAAGCAGATCTGGCTCAAAACCAACACAACTATGAAAAAAGTTTACTCAGGGGAAAGAAGGCCAAAAGCACTGAAGAACTGAGGAAACAGAGGAACCAACACTGGGGGAACAGAGGCTCTSTTGTTTTTATGGGCAAGTGTTTCAGAAGTCTATTCAGCAAATTATTCACTCAGTTTTAAAGCAATCAGCCTATGGGGCAAGTTTGGGGTGCAAGACCATTTCACCCAGCCTTTCCCTTTGTCCTGAAGGGGATGACCCCTCTGACATGGTCTGAATGACTTTCTGTGTCTTGGCACAGGCAGGCATTCCCTGATACCTCTGGTCTCACTCTGTTCTCCCACACAGAGGCACGAACACAATTAAGTCTCTGCCTATGCCACTGCACTTCCCAGCCATGGCTGCATCCCCAGGGCAAGGAGAAGGAGAGGACTGGGCAGTAGAAAGCGGACAGTTGTCCATGTTGCCTGGAAGAGGGACAGAAATTTGAGAAGTGTGGAGAGAAGGGTGGCTGCTCCAGTGAAAGACTGGTGGTGTTGGCCTGGTTGGGTGGGAGTAGTACTGCTGTCAAGAGGAAGGGAGGGAACAAGCTCCCCGGCACAAGGAGAATGAAAGATCAGCATACAGAAATCTCCCATAACCGATACTCACACCTGTCAACTTTGGGTGTCCTATTAATGCTGCAAGCTTCTAGCTCTAGTAAAACCAGCATTATTGCCCTGAAATATATCAGAAGTACTTCAGGTCTAAATAATTCAGATGTCAAAATGAGTATGAGGAAGAAAATGATTTAGCAGAAGGATTGCTTTGTTTCCAAAGTTGCTATTTCTTTCTGTTTATGCACCCATATAGACACTAACAAATCAGTGAAGTGGATGCACAACCAGACCACATCACTGATTACATCTTTCCCTGAACAAAAGCAAGGAAATAGAGGAGGGGAAAAAAAGCATGCAAAAGTTATTTAAAAGGCAGAACTATTTGATGAGATTTTATCTGCTCTGCAGTTTAAAGAGAATTCCCAAACTATTTACAATCAGAATGTTAAGGGTTGTTAGGCATTACAAATGAATTTTAAATAACTCCTGTTGGCAAGTTTTTTCTCAGACTTGCCAAATCTCATTGCTTTATCACGAATCTCATAATGTTGAATTGCTTATTTAAATCACAATTCAAAGAATCACTGACTAATGAGTTTCTTGCTTTTTTTTTTTCTTTTTTAAATAAATGTAATTTTCTCAGGGACATACTTATTGCAGAAGGTAAAAGATAATCAGTAAATACCAGAGCAGTCAGGGATGTTGCTGTTCAGCTAGGCCTTTCTCTAATCAGGAGAGAAGAGAATTGCTGTTTACTGGCAGGCTTTGCAGCTGCCTGCTGACTGCAGAAGGACACGGGGTCTGGGGCTCTCTGTTCTTCTGTGGTAGTACTTGCCCCAGTTAATAAACCCTGCTCCCAGATTAGATCTCACTCTGTACTCACTCATCTGCCCTCCACCCTGGCCTCTCAGGGTCTTTCCACATTACTGACACTTTCATGAATATAAAAAAATTCCACTGGCTTCACTCTGACCCCACCCAGAAGCAGAGGACTGTTTACAGCACCAGTCCATTTACAACACCACTAAAAATCCCAAAACTCTACAATATTTTTTAATTATAGCTGAACTGCTGGCAGGGTTGGGGGCAGGATTTGCATGTTACCTGCCCCGACCATTGTGTGTAGAGGTCTGTGATGGACACCAAGCTGCCTTAAGCCTCCATGGGCRTATAGGTCTGCATGGGCAGTGGGTCACTGTTGTCTCTGGTAACATATGGGGCAGCCAGACCAAGTAAAGCCCTTGGCTTGGTYTGATTTAAAGTTCAGGTTTTTGTTATGTTTCCAGTATCAGGCACTTAACCTTCTTTGGCCATCAGTAAAACACCACGTATAAATGTCTAAAGCAGAACTGYCAAGAGGATGGAGCCAGGCTCTTCTCAGTGGTGTCAAGCAACAGGACAAGAGACAATGGGCAGAAACTGATGCACGGGAAGTTCCACCTGAACATGAGGAAGAACTTCTTTACTGTCCAGGTGACTGAGCACTGGAACAGATTGCCAAGAGACGTCGTGGAGTCTCCCTCACTGGAGATACCAAGAACCCTCTGGACGCAATTGTGTGCAATATGCCCTAGGACAACCCTGCTTGAGCAGGGAGGTTGACCAGATGACCCACTGTGGTCCCAACCTGACCCACTCTGTGATTCTGTGATTTTATGCTCCATCTGATCAAAGGTACCTGACTCAAAAACTGAGTTAAAACTCTGAAGATGTAGTTCAGTTGCATGCACTTTCCCTGCATCCTGTTTTCTGTGCCTTTAGGGTACATCAGTGTCATCTGGAGGCTCTTTGTGGAAACCTGAGGACTGGAAATGCATTCCACTTGGAATAGTTGTAGCCAGGTGGGGGTCAGCCTCTTCTCCCAGGCAYCTAGCAATAGGAGAACAAGAGGATATAGTCTTAAACTGCACCAGGGGAGGTTTAGGCTGGACATTAGAATGAATTTCTTCACAGGGTGATCAGTCATTGGAATGGGCTGCCCACGGAGGTTGTGGAGTCCCTGGAGGTGTTTAAGGAAAGACTGGACATGGCATTCAGTGCCATGGTCTAGTTGACATGGTGGTGTTCCGACTCAATGATCTCAGAGGTCTTTTCCAACCTACATGATGCTGTGATTCAAAGAGCAACAAGCGCAGATCCTCGTGGAGCGACCCGGCCGCAGGAGAGGACGCTGACAGACCGCGCATCTGGCCTCGCCGAGATAGATGTAACTTTCTTTCCCCTCACGCCCACGGCTCCCTGGGCCGAGCCCCGCAAAAACCCGAGCCCCTTCCCGCTCCGCCCGTCGGCGGTCGACTACCGGCAGTCGGCGGCAAGGAATCCGCCACTCCGCCGGCCGCTCTGCGCATGCGCGCGTCGCCGAGCGGCTGCGGCTCGTCCCTCCGCCGCCAGGGGCGCTGCTGCGCGCCCGCGCGCGCCTCCCGGGGGGCGGTTCCCTCTCGGGTCCGTGCCCGGATCGCGATGGCGGCGGCGGCGGCAGCGGCGACGGGCGGGGGAGGCGGGGAGCGGAGCAGCACCCGGGACCGGCTCCTGGCGGCGCTGGAGGATCTGGAGCTCTTGGCCAGGTACCGTGCTCGTCCCTTCGTCGGCCACGGGTGGCGGCGGGGCGCCGGGGGTGGGGTGAGGGCTCCCGGCGCGGTGCGTGCGCGGAGCCTCCGGCGGGGGCGGCGGGAGGAGAGGAAGCCCTTGAGGTTGGGATGTGAGGGGGCCAGCCCGACTGGACCGCTGGCCGGGCCTGGCCCGGTTCGGGTACACGTTTTCCTGCTCTCCCGCCGTCCGCAGGCCGGCTCCTGTGGGAGAGGGGCTAGTGCTGCGCTGGGGCTCGGCCCGGCCCTGCGCCCCGCCGTTCATCCTAGTGGGAAAGCATCGGCGGTGCTTCGCTTCCCGTTTTCAGAGAGAAGGAGCGCTTCCTTATCCTCCCACTTGCCTTTCTCACTAGGTTTATAGCTGCATTTCCTGTGAAGTGCACACTCTCACACGGATTTTAGGCATTTTATTAGTCACTAAAAATTATGCTTAAGTCAGAAATACGTAGATGGTGTTGCATGATATAAGCTGGTCATTGCCTGTATTAGTGTTAAATTCACTCTAATTAGGCTGCAGAGCTCGTCTTTGGAGTGATATAAATGCTCAGATACTTAGTCCACGCTCTTGAGGCTAGACTGGGAGCCCCCATCCAATTTGTCAACTATGTTGTGGAGGCACAGCTGGCAGTGATGTTAAGCTAGTTCCTAACTATTTTCGACATCTCGAAAGGGAGAGCAGGGTCTTAGGAAAGCATTTTCAGAGGAAATAACCTATGCAATCCATGTGACTGGCTTGCTCTATGATTACCAATGGTAGGATAAGGTATTGGTGAGTTGCTCTTGTTGTGTCTGATTAAGTTTCCTCACTCACAGACTTTTTTTGTGACGTAAGAGTTGCTGGAGGATATGTGTTTATGGAAAAAAGAAAAACAAACTTATTCTTTATCTAAGTTACTATTTTTTTTTTTATGTTGGAATTAGTGTTCTACCATAACGAACCCAGAGCAACCCTCAGTGTCATTTAGTGAATCTTCATGTTGATCAGCAAAGTGTTGCAGCACCCTGGAGCCAGGCCTTTCTCAGTCACAGTACTGGTTTGGTGTTAGGGGCGAAAATTAAGCAACATGTCTGTCATACAGTTTTGAATCTATGTCTGTGCATTATCTGGCTAACACAGGATAGAATTACAGCACTCCATGACATCGGCCTTGGTCGTTTACCTACTTAAAATGGATTTTCTTTGCTGCTGCTCGGTGTTGGTCAGGTATAATAAACCTTTAGTGACAGTGACAAGGTTCTTTATTCTCTAATTGTTTAAAATGATTGTAGTGTTCCGAAGTGACCAAGCAACATAGACCAAGATGGTACTTAGAGCTTTACTGGTGTTTTTTTCAGACATTTTGAAAAGTACCTGTTTTGCTTGTAAGGTTCTGCCCCCACCGTTGTATTAGTCACTGAGCTTCTTACACTGGACCAAGCAGACAATCAGTACTTCYAAGGCCAGCGTCTCCAGATAGACAGTTACACATGTATAGGGTTGAACTGCCATTCATAGCCTTAGAAGTCAAATAATTTTGAAGAATTTACAGAAAATGACTTTTTGTATCATGGTCCTGTCTTTTCAGAACAGTGGCAGAGTATCTGTGTACCTGGAAGCATGATCAAGAGGTCTCTTTGAGAAGCACTTGTAACCTAGCACCAGAATATTATTAGGGGTTTTTTTTATATTTTTGTGTGATTGATACACAGTTAATATACGATTGTGCAAATTCTTGTTGTGAAAGTAGTTTCACAACAGACTCTGTGGGTATTTGAAAGTGTAGAGTTAATTGCTCTAAACTACAAGTTTATTGGGAAAAAATGGAGAAAAAGTAGAGAAGTAGAACAGTGATGACAACTTTCATGCCCTCTTGCAACAAACAGAAGGGTATGTGTGCACTTCATTGTGCTGTTTCTTCTCTCAGCTTCTGCTTATGTCTTTTATAGTTTGACAGGAACTTAGCCCATTTCTTGAGTTCAGATACATGAGTACTTCATGAGCTCAAGTAACAAAGAAGAAAATGTGCTCTCTTGGTTGAGAAATCCCTGCCCACAGTGTGCTATAAAATATAAAATACTCAGGTCCATGAATACTTCTGTAATGATACCAGTACTCTGATAATTTTGGGATGACTTGATGTGATAATGCCCTGGAAAATTGTACAAACAGAGTTTTCCTTTCAGGGAACTAATTGAAATTTTGGCAATTTCAAGAAACCAAAAGCTTCCACAACCAGGAGAAGAGAGCCAGGTAAGCTGACTTTCTGAATTGTGTTTCTTTGGGTAAGCACAATGCTTTACTTCTAATTGTTTCTGTTCTTTTGTTCGTTTGTTCTTTCTCCCTTTGTTCTTGCCTATACTCAAGCTAATGGTGATGATGGCGTTTTGGCACTCATGCAAAGGCATTCTTGGTTCTCCTGTTGTTTGTTCATTTTTTGTATGCTTCATAGACTGTTTCTGCAAACAGGAAGAAATTTTGTTTCATTTTTCATTCAAACAAAAATACTCCTGTGGATGTCATTTGCTCCTCTTTGTAGCATGACTGAGGGTGTGTTGTTACTCTAGCCAAATTAAAAGTTCTACAAAACTCTTGTTCAATAGATCCTGGAACTGCTGATTCAGAGAGATGGAGAGTTTCAAGAGCTAATGAAGTTGGCAGTTGATCAGGGAAAAATCCATCATGAAATGCAGCTTTTAGAAAAGGTAGTAGAAAAGCGGGATAATGATATTCAGCAGCTGCAGAAACAGCTAAAAGAAGCAGAGCACATACTGGTAAGTTCATAATGATGTGTTTGCTTTTGAGCATCTACTTGTAGAAAAGGTGGTTCTAGGGAAAGTGGTGTGTTAATGTGAGAAGATTTAAATATTTAAAACTTCATAAGAGCTTAGCGGTTTGGGGTTTTTCTCAGTAGTCAAACACTGTTTAGTTATAATGGTATTAAGTTTTGTTTTATGATGCTAATTTTCTCTAAACCTACTTCATTTCTGTGTATTTTGAAAATGTTCACTGTATAGTTTCTCTCTTAAAATGCAATTAAATGGAAGGGTTTTTTCACAGAGCCAACTATGTAGACGTTTATAAATTAAAGATGCATTGAAGGTTTAGTTTACTTTGTGGGTTTTTATTTTTTACAACTAGGCAACAGCTGTTTATCAAGCAAAGGAAAAACTGAAATCAATTGAAAAAGCACGAAAAGGTGAGTATCCATGATTGTACATACTATRTAAATGCAATTTTAAAGAGAGTTGTTAGTGAGCTCAGATTGGGGCTTTTTATTTTTTTAATTCTGCTATCACAGATTTCAGATGCTTTATGTGTAAACAGATTTCCATTTCATTATGAAACTATAACCATTTCCTCAGAATAAAGGCAGGACTGAATTATTTTTTTGTGGCAAACATATCTTAATATGAAAGTGTCTCCAGAGTCTTCTTGGACTGACAATAGTATATCTGATTACCTACGTGCCTTACCAAAATGCCTCAGCAGGTTTGTTGAGGAAGAGAATGTTTGTGTGTATGTGTGCTGTATTTTAAAGACTGACTAGCTGGTGATACTAAATTGTATTTGTAGCAATTCCTGCCATTCTGTGGCACATACCAAGCTAAACTGACTTATTGGGGGGGGGGGGGGGGCATCTTTTTCAGGTTTTTTTTTCTTTTTACAGTGTCTTTTATTGTTTTGTTATGCCTCTTTTATCCAGGAAATCAAGGAATTTCACAAAGTTTCTGTGAATTTACTACAGGCACATATTTAGAAGGACTCCTACAGGTGTGCTCTACAATTACTAAACAAACAAAAAATACTTCTTTGCTACAGAAAATTCTATAATAAAGCAGGAGCTGAAGTTTTAGGAATTGTGCTTGTCAAGTACACTTGTTCAAGAGATTGTGTTTTTCACAAGGTTGGAGAACTGTTGACATCGAAGTTGTACTGAACTCGTGGCTGTAAAATCAGTTCACTGCAAAGCTCATCTTTGCATAGTCTGAGAATCTTCTAAACAGTCACTGCTTTTGAACTGAGCTCTTAATGTTTGGCAAAATCACGTTCACAGTCTTTGAGATATTAGCATCCAATATTCTGAAATAAATGATGCAATCTCTTGAGAATGCAGCAACTTTTTTTTCATTCTTCCAGGTGCCATTTCCTCTGAAGAAATAATTAAATATGCCCATAGGATCAGTGCTAGCAATGCTGTGTGTGCTCCTCTGACATGGGTACCGGGTAACTATCATGTTTATGACAGTCGATTTCTTTTTTATAATAAATGCTGATTATTATCTGGTCTTATGTTTTTATACAGTGAAAACCACTGGGATTTATTAGAGTAACATTGTTTTCAGCTGTTAGGTCTAATATTTTCAACAAAAGTGGACATCCAAAGTCCTGTGGGCTTCACATTTGTCTCCAAAAGGTTATGAAACTTGCATTTGTATGCTTCCATTAACACACAGGCCTCCTCTGCTCTCCTTTGTTTGCCTTTTTCCCCTGAATGCTGGCCCTGATTATAAGTCAAAGCCAAGTATGTTAAAGGCTTTTCTACGTGCTTTGTTGTGTTCCCTCTTGCCCTTACAGTATTACTTTCAGAGAATGTTGGTAATCAGTGGAGTCAGAAACAGGACTTTTATTATAACAAGTTTAAATTTTGGGTACTATCCTCTTTGTCCAAAATGAAAATGTGTTTGATCCAATTCCTGTCCTTGCTGTCTAGCTGTGAAGTAGCAGGGAGAGCAAAGATATCTTTTTAACATCATGGATTTTTTTGGTTGTAGTTGTTTTGGGTTGTTTGGGTTTGTTTTTAAAATGTGCTCTTTCTGCCAAATTTGAATGAACAAAGAAAGTGTAAGTGAAAGACAGATTTGGATTTTAATAGAACAGGTATGGTGCTTGTTGCTGATCTAAGCAATCAGAGTATGGGGGTTTTTTGTCGTTAAACTAGTCACTGTAGATAAAGCTAATGTCTGCAAGACAAAGCATTCTTCAAAGCATTCTTTTTCTTTTTTTTCTTAAAGGGGACCCACGTAGGCCATATCCTACAGATCTGGAAATGAGGAGTGGTCTCTTGGGTCAGATGAACAACCCATCCACCAATGGAGTTAATGGACACTTACCAGGGGATGCACTTGCAGCAGGCAGACTGCCAGGTATGTGAAACTCAGTTTTGTTTTGCTTTTCTTTATTCCTTATACAGTCACAGCAATTATACATTTCCCTTAGCAAACGCAAATCAGAGGTAAAGCAGTGAAAATTATGGTTAATGTTATTCCCTAGCAGTGAAGACCTAGTAAATAAATTTAACAATTAGAAATTGTATATTTTTTTTTATTTCATGCTATATTGCGTACACTACAACTAAGTCAATATAAACAAAACTCAGTTACCTTCATTTATTTTAAATAAATAAACTGATATCTAATCATATTAGGAGCATTTTCACAGCAACTTTTTCTTATAGTGATTACAAAACATGGAATTGTGAAAATTGTTTTGTAAGAAAGGCAGTTTATTGTCATCTCCTACCTTTCTTTGAGTCTATAGTTGGAAGTTCTGGATTGAAAAGACATGGCAATGGACAACTGCTGAGATAGTACATTGAGTGTAGGAATTGAGCTTTAATCCTTTAATTTTTTAGTGAAATGGGCTCTTCCACTGACTTCAGTGGGATTCATTCCTTCATGCTAAAATAGAATTTAGCAGTAAATTACAGTAATTGAATCAAGAGTTCAGTTGTTCTGTACCTCTGCAGTATTAATCTACCATGGTTAGACTAAATTGTGGAAAAATTCTTAGTTTGGATTCATAGGAGATCTGTAATAGTTCTTACTTGTCTGCTAAGCCACTTTCAGGCATTATGGAAAGCTTGTTTTCAAAAATTATGCTGAATTTGTTCAAAAAAAACCCCTGTTGTGTCTCCATTGGAGAAATAGTAAATTTTGATTTACTGTTTCTGATCATCTGTCTAATCAATCCTATTGTCACCTCTTAGGAAGTGACTTGAAATTCTGCATCATCTCTCTTTGTAAACCTCTGGCCTTGGATAAAATGGGTCAGTGAGCTGAAAAGGAGTAGGACCCTGACATCTGTCCATAGCAACCCAGCAAGGAAATGCTGAGGATTGGCCCATGTATCTTTTCTGTTCTTTTGAAATATGGTCAGAGGAGATCTTAAGGTTGTGGCTTCGTAATGGAGTTTGAGCATCTATTTGTGTAAGTTTTGGTAGAGCCCATTCTGGCTGGCTCCTCTGCCTTAGAGGATGCAGACTTGATCTGTTTTCTTAGAGTGCTGTCTCTGAAAGGAATTTTTAGGAATTTTCCTTGAGAAGCTGGAAGATGTGGGATTTAACTCCTCATGTAAAGTTCTTAATTGAATCTCGGGTCCCTCTGTCAGGTAAGAGGGAAACATTCATTTACAAGCAAGTCGAGGCTGCCCCAGCATTTTGTGTAGGGATCCTGAATCTGTTTGTGTGTGGAGGCATGTCCTGAGAATGCTAATTACGGGATCTAGTCCTTTTGGAGACTTCTGCAGAGAGATATCCAGTTACTAAGTCCTTAGTGAAAGTGCAAGCCAGTCACTGGGCTGCCTGGTAGCCTCAGAAGTTGGAAGCTGCTTAGCACTCACATTCAGCCTGGTTTAATAGCAGGCTGGTTCTAGCATTGAAGTATGGCCACGCGATGTAAAACACTGGCTTACATTCTGAGCCAGTTCAAATAAAAGGCATTTCAGGCAAATCGGGATAAAACTTTTTTCTCTAAATTTTTATGGTCTACTTGAAAGTTTTTAAAATATTTTTATCTATTTTCGCGTACTGACAGAGAGTGATAATTTTCATTACTGCCAGTGGTTGTGAATGCTAGGTCGGTTCAAAGTGTGCTTTGAAGGTTAGAAGCTCTGTATGTGAGTTATCAAGAGCCACCTACATAAATGGGCCTCTCTACCAGAGTAGGTTTTTACAGTTACAGAATTGCTCCAATGTGAGATGTTTTCCAGCTGTTACTGGAGGGTTTCATCTGTCCAAAATTCAGAAAGGATTTTAAGATTTGTTTTGATTTTAAATTGAAGTTCTTGTTGAGCTGTCTTGTTGAATTTGTCAGTATAAAACCCTGATTGATTGATTATGCCCCTTTTTTCCAGATGTGCTTGCTCCTCAGTATCCTTGGCAGTCAAGTGATATGTCAATGAACATGCTACCTCCTAATCATAGTAATGACTTCATGTTGGAGCCTCCAGGACACAATAAAGAGAATGAAGATGATGTTGAAGTTATGTCAACAGACTCCTCAAGCAGCAGCAGTGACTCGGACTAGGTACAAAAGGGACAGTATCCCTAGTAGGCCTTTCCTGTGGTGAAGGTAGGTTAGATGCTGTTTGTCACAAACTGCAATATCCTTTTGTTATATCAGCAGCCCTGTGTAGGGAGAAGATAACAGCTGGCTCTGAAATAGCATGACTAATTTAAAACCGTGGACTGTAGACTTTTTTTTCCCCCATTAGATGTTCAAGTGAAGTGACTGGGAGCTGTCTGCTGGGGGAGAGATGTCAGATTTTCAGTGATTGTGTGAATGTATGTTTGCAAGAGACACGTGTATGTATATATATGTGTGTATATATATATGTATTTACTATACATTAGATGACAAATGTTCCTGGGAAAAAAGGTGTAAGGGGAATCCCCTTGTATGTTTGTTAGTAACTTTACTCTTTTGATGATAGCCTTTTCTATGCCGCAGAAATGAGACATGAAGTTTGTAATTTTAGTATCTTTTTTGTTACTGCCTAAATCCATGTTCTTGATCATCTGTGTATCAAGAACAAAAATATGGCAATAAGGTGTAATAAAAGAGTTTGTAATTATTGTAATATATAATTAATGGTTTGTCATAAATAAACTCAGCTTTCATCTAACTTTAATTTTCCAAACCTGAATCTTGGATGAGTTGCTATGTAACTTCAATACTCAGCACATTTTATCCCAGTATGTTGAATTTGTACTGAGTTTCAGAAGTTTGTACTGCATCTTCCCCTTTGCAAAATGCCCAGTCAGCATTAGAAGCAGCTGAGGAGAAGTCAGAAACGGAAAGCCTCTCCTTCCTTTTCAGGTGAGCCCTTCCAGGTACGCACGTAGCTGGGCAGACCCTGAGGCAGCGAGTGCCCACTCACAAGGCTGCACCGATGCTTGGTAAAGCATCCTGGGACCCTGGAGGTGACACGCTTTGGGACGTGCTGCAGGTCCAGTTCCTTTCAGTTCAAAGTGCTCACAGATTTTTTTATTCTTGTCATCTGTAATTTTTTGAGTTGTTTGAACCTGCTGATTTGTTTACTTCAGCAGTTGCATTTCCTGCCTCAGTCGCTGTGTTATTTTGTCTCTCCAAAGGCACTTCCCTTTCCTTTCCTTGTTCTGTTTTGCGTAAGGAGTTATTTTATGACAGCTGCTTTTCTCTTAAGTAACCCTGTGATCAAATTACAAAACTCATGTGAACTGTTGCTCTTGGCACTTACAGGTTTCTGTCCTGCAGCAAGGCTTCCTGCAGCACAGATCACAATTCTCTTCACTTTTCCATTTTGTAGATTCCTCATAGGAAGTATCTGATGAATCAGGTAATTCCTTCTTTGCTCAAACAATCTTTCAAGCATTGCTATCAGTAATGCTGCCACCTATGACCAATGTATGTACAATTTAAATATTCTGAAGCTGGATGCTTGTTTCCAGGTGTAAGAGGGAACTGAAGCAATGACCACTTCTTTTGCTGGGTTGTTTGTTACTCTGTTAAAGGATTAAGTGGGACCAGTGTGTTAACATCTAAGAAGTAGGGAGGGCAACAGCTCTGCCCACTGTTCACGTAACATAAAATCAGACTCTAGGTATAAGATGCATCCTAATCAGTTTCCTTGCATCAGTGCTCCAAACTATGTACAGTTCATGAGTATGTTTCTCAGTGCTGCTAACTATAATGCCATTTTAGGTGAATTCTGTCAGTTACAAGCAGTTTAGTGAACCACAGAGTTGTAACTGAGTGTTCTCTTATTCAGTGGCTTAGGTATGTACATAATAGAATTTCCTATTTAGCAAAAGTACCAAAAATCAAAGTAAAGACTTAGTTGGAAGGACCGAGTCTTAGCAGGTAAAATCTACTGAGAAGCAACTTTTCTGGAGGGATGGGGAATACAAGTGTGTGATACATACAAACAAAGTTATTTAAGTTGGGGATTGCGGACAGCTGGTTGCAGTAATGCACTGTAGTCATTTAATCGGTCCACTTAGAAAGGATACAGAAACGCTGACATATGGAGATACTGTCTGTGTCCTCATTTCAGTGTCTACTTGTTTATGTACAACAGATAGAATGACTATAACCATTAACAAAATAGGGTCAGAAAGTATTTATTGCATGACAAACCAATTTACAGTGGCCCCTGTTCTTTCATCAGGAGCTAGATGCCTTCTAAAATTAAAAAATGTACTAAGTAATTAAATTTTTTTTTTCATTATTCTTTGTGACAGATGGGCAGGACATCTGTCAACTATTCCTACAGCTTCTTTGTTGACAGCTGAATGGAATAATTTTCAGTGTACGTAAGGTTGCTTTCAGGAAGCAAATCTCCACTTTTGAATAGAAAAAATAAGCTTTTTACAAAGGTATGGTAGCAAAGGAATTTTCAGTGATATTTCCCATTTCAAAGCTGCTGTATAACATTACTTCTTTCTTCACTTCAGAGAAAGGGTGTCTGTCCTAAGGGAAGTTGCACATAGTTAATACTTCAAGCAGGAGGATTACCGTGGGCTGTAGCATCCCTATGCCTTATCACTCTGTCTGTGTCTCAGCAAAAGACCCTTCTCCATTTAAGAAAATGTATGTGCAAAGTAAGGAAGAGTTTTAAACCCCTCAGGCTGATTTTTTGTTAAGAACTGAGAAGTCAATTCATTATTTCAGACAATTTTAATCTCAGTATTGTGCTTGTGTTCTATTCAAAAGAAATTAAAGATATCTTACAACATTTTTGTACAAGTGTATCTAAAAGAAACAGACAAGAACTGTGCTTTAAAAGAATCCAGACAGGAGAAAAATGAGCCAATTGGTGATTTCTTAAAAGTTCTCTCTTAATAACTACAGCTGGAAAAGAATGAAAATTACTTACAGAGTCTAGAAAAATTAAAAATATTAACTCATTGGTTTTGTATGCATCATTGGGTACTGTAATTTCATTCACTAATAATTTAGTCATTTAATCAGTCAAACTGAAAATTCACAATTTTATCAAATCTCAGTAGCCATACAGAATTACATCCATCTGTGCTGTTTAATACTGCCAACCCTCTTCAGCAAAAAAGTATGACTTTTGCCATGGAGCTACACCTATAAATGAGATTAGTTTGTTATTTGTGTCAGCCTAGTAGAGTAGGCACATCTCCATTCTAAGAGTTCAGTAACATGAATTCAGATGAACTGCAGAGATCTGGGACATTTCTGCAGATAAATTCAGTGTAACTGAGGCTGTAAACAGAACTCTGTTTTGAAAGCAAGTGGCAAGAAGGGTCAGGAATTCTCACTCCCTGCAATAAGTCACCACATTCTTTTCACATTTATAACACACTTTTGATTTTCGAATATATACTGCTGTCTGCAGGAGAACAAGGCATTGTCTATTAATGTTGTCTGTTCATGACAACAGCTTCATAACTGAAGCTAAGAAACAAGGCTAAGTTTTCAAATTAGTCCAATAATTACAGGAAAGCAGGCAACTGCTTCCAAGTAAGTAAGCTTCCCAGGCTAGTTCTGGCTTCCAAATGGCTGCTCATCAATATAAAGATTAACCAGATACAACAGTGAGTTTTCTGTAAAAGCAAACATTAATTGTTAACCACTAGAGCTAGAAATAGGTCTGGAATGAGAGACAAATGTCTTGAAATACGGTAAAAGCACCGAAACACTTATCATTTTTCTGGCTTTGGGAAGGATTATATTTTCACATGGGCAGGGTGAGCACTTTGAATACTTTTTTCTACTATACTAAAAAAAGTACATCTGTCCTTTAGTTTGTTACGTAACGTAGAGTTCTGTTCTACTCTAATTGGTGACTTCCCGTGTACCCCTTTAGATGATCGAGCTCTTCCGTGAAGGGATTGTAACCTTGCTCTCTTAAACAGCGTAAGGCCCAGAACAGTTGATCTGCTGGAGGAAATTCATCCCATTTGACCCATTCCCAGCCTGTAGGGGGGGGGGGAAAAAAAATCACAGTATAGAATTAAGACAGCACTCGAGGAAACAGCATGAAGCTCTGTTAGGGAGGTTTAGGCTGGATATCAGGAAAAGGTTCTTCACCCAGAGGGTGGCTGGGCACAGGAACAGGCTCCATAGGGCAGCCTGACAGGGCTCGAGTGTTTGGACGATGTTCTCAGGCACATGGTGGGATTATTGGGGTTGTCCTGTGCAGGGCCAGGAGTGGGATTTAGATGATCCTTGTGGGTCCATTCCACAGAATATCCTCGGGATATTCTGTGTTTCTGTGATACAACAGTTCTTCCTCTGCAAGCCTGGATGGATCGTGCAGAAACTACCACCACAAAGCCAAAGTTCTCTGTTGCATGCAGTCATTTTGCCTGAGCAGCTTTTCTGTTGCCCAGAGAAGCTGTGGATGCCCCATCCCTGGAAGTGTTCAAGGTCAGGTGCGATGGAGCTGTGAGCCACCTGGTCTGGTGGAAGGTGTCCCTGCCCACGGCGGGGGGTTGGAAGTGGACGATTACTCACCCTCGTTCTTGTCGGGCTCCTGGTTGCGCGGCTCGGCGCCCGGCTCGGCCTCGCCCTTCATGAGCACGGTGACATAGTGGTAGCGCTGGGACGCGCACACCGCGTTCACGGCCGACGCGAACCGCACGTGGCGCAGCCGCAGCGCCGCCTCCTCCAGCGTCTCCCGCGCCGCGCACTCCGCCAGGCTCTCCCTGCGGGCGGGCAAGGGAAGGGACGGGAAGGAAGGGGAAGGCACGGCCGCCTCAGGGCACGGCAGGGCAGGGAAGGGCAAGGCGGGGAGGGACGGCGCGGGGCTCCTACCCGAACTCCAGGTGGCCTCCGGGGAGCTGGTAGGTGCCGGCGCCCAGCGCGCTTTTCCGCCTGCCCAGGAGGACGCAGTTGGGGTGCGCGGCGCTGGTGACCACCACCCCCACGCCCACCCCGGGCCGCCGGGGCCGCGCCGCCTCCTCGCCCATGGCAGCCCTGGGCTCTCGGCGAGGCTGCGGGTGGGTAGGCGGGACGGCCCCGCCAATCAGGCCTGGGGATCCCTGGTTTCGGGAGGCCCTTGCCCGGGGGTGTGTCAGCAGCGCGCAGGATGCGCGTGGTGTGACGTCGCTGGAGAGGAAAGCGGCGAACTTCCCAGGCAGGCTGGAGCGGGAGGGGTGCTCTGTCCTGCTGTTCGCTTGGCCTCTGAATGCAAAGGGGCTTGTGAGGCCAGCGGGCATTGAAAAGGCGTTTGTGCAAATGAGGGACAGCTGAAAACACGTAAGATACAACTCGGTTTTTGAAGGTCAGGGAGTCAGTTGGTCTCTGACGGCAGATTTGTTCAGAACTTGAAAAGTGGCCCTTCTTTGGTTAGCTGCGTGTTTCTCCTGGGTAAAGAGTCTGACTCTGGAGTCTCACAGGGTCAAACTGACTGCAACTTAATCACATTTTCTGGGATTAGTTTTCTGCGGTTTAATTGCCTGAACTGGCTCAGTACAGCATCAGATGGGTCCCGGTGTTGGCATGAAGGGCATGTCAGGAGTGAATGGCTGGGCATGCTAGAAGTGGGGCTGTCCTTTGGCATTGTTTGGCTGTCCTGCTTAGCTGTGATGTCAGCCCACACCCCGAATTACTGACATTAGTAAATAACAACAACAACAACAATAATAATATCATCATCTTGGGCAAACTGCCAAGCTAACAAGCTAATGGACTTTTTGTAAACCAAGCTCATTCATTTGTATTTGTCCCCCAGTACAGCTGGAGTATCCTAATCTCCAGATGAAACATCGGTCAGTTATATCACTTCTGTATTTACATTTTAAGAAGACAATGATCTTGTAAAAGCCATATCAAAGATTCCTCCTCACCCACGAAGCTCAATGTGGTCCARTAGATTGAAACACCACAAAGCTTTTTATCTGAACAGTGAAAACATTCTACTTTCTATGTACACCATTTTCCTGTACCTTTTACCAAACAGCATTTAGTAACAAGTCCTGAAGGTGACCCGCTGTCATTCTACTGATTTATTTATAAATACAAAAAAATAAATATTCATAAGGTCTTYATGCTTCTTTAGCATATTAGCAGGATACAGTTCAATGAAAATATATAAAGATTATGTGGAGTATAAAAAGTGTATTTTTATATTGTCAGCAGGCTAAGATTTTCTCTTTCTACCATTCTCTTGATCACAACAAAGATTTGAAGTATTACTCTTTTACAGAACTTTAAAGTGGCTATTTTTGTGTTAAGGTTTTGAAATCTGCTTGTATACAGATGTTTAGATTTGTTTCAATTTTTTCATCTTACATTTATAATCATTAACATGAATATTGTATGAAAATAAGCATTTTGTTGACTGAATCTGTTCTAATTGGTTTCACTGTAGGATTTATTTAAGACATATCTATGCAGTCAGGTTTTGCAGATTGTGGTGTAAATATAGGCAGGTTTTCTGAGTTTGATGGTGAACAGACATCCACTGAAGAAAGACATGGGAATAAGCCATGGATGAGAAAGTAGCAAAGTGAGTCCTATACTGCAGTAGTATGTTGAAGAGCTTGCAAGATTATGATTTATATGGTCTTGTAAACTTGTTTATTAATACTTCATCTGACAAAGGACTCCTGTGAGACAAACAGCTAAAACAGTGTATTTAAACCAGAGTGTGTCCAGGCAGCTACTGGAAAAGAGGCACCTACTTTTCAGGCCCAATCCCTCGTTCCTTATGCTAATGCTGTTATTGATTGAAGTGGCTGTGCAATGAACTGGATATGTGAGCTGATGTGGTTGGCACAGGGAGGGGACAGGACAGAGTTCGATCAGATTAAGCACAGCACAAAGCCAAACCTGACTCAGCAAACTGGGAGAGAGATTATTTTTTAGCAGGATATGTTCCCTGATACGATTTACAGCTCAGGTACATAAATGAGGGAGGCAGCGAGTCAGAGCAGTTGGGAACAAGAATGGTAGGACTAACCATGTTAGTGACAGGCCAGATTTATGTCAGATTAAAATGACTATGCAGCTGTTCCCTAAGAAGAACACACATAGAGAAAGCAGGTTAGAAAAGCACACAGTGTACAACAGCTTATTGAAAAGCAGCTACACAACCAGAAAACATCCATCTTTCTGAGAATTTCATGCACATGGCTCCCCAGCTGTAGAATTTACTGTATAGTCACATTTGTGTAGCAGAACTATGAACTAGAAGATGTAAGGATTATATGTAAATATTTTACATTGCAAAGCTGGCATTCAGAAGCTGGGTGGAATGTGACAGCAGTGCATGGCACCAAAGTCCTGCCAGCAACCTGGCTGAAACTTCAACTTGGATGATTTTCCTTCTTTTGTATTCAAGCAGCTGGTTGTTATCCTGAACCCTGATACTGAAAGTGGAACATTGTTAACTGTTTCCTCACTTTTATTTTAGCAGAAGTATTTCCATGACATCTTACCATTAAATGGCTGTCTTTTACCATAAATCATTCCTAGCTGTGATGTTATAGCTTCATAGACATTATTAGTGGGAATTAGGCAAAGTGTGATACCTTGTTTTTATGTTGAAATGTAAATAAGCTCTGATCACATTTACATAATAGAGAATAATGGTGTGTGTATGCAAGAGCAATAGAACAGATTAGAGCTGTAATATAGGTGTACTGTCTTCATTGCTTGTTAATTATTTCTTTGCTGTGTACAGGCAGGATGGAGTCATTGGAGTGAGTGTGGATGGTGAGACAATTCTGTTTTATTTGAAGCTCTGCCATTAACATTTTAAGTGACCATGGGCAACTCATAGGCTGGTGAAGATGGACTGTGCTTCAGCTTCGATGAAACTTCTGGGGGTACTCAATCCAGGGGAGACTGAATCAGAATAATATAAAAGTTTCCGTTAGCTCAGGACAAAAATCTATATAGGATAGTACTTAGAGGTCCAGAGTGGATGTCTGAAATACAGTAGGCAAGAAATCATGACAGGGCTTTTGACTACTATTCTACAGCCATCTGTGGCTCAGTGACTCCTCAAGGCAGAGGTGGCTTCTGTATATCTACTAACCCTCTTCTTGTTTCTCTTCTTTTAACCTTCCAAGACTCCTCTTGAGCCCGTGTAAATTTCCATCATTTGCAGCATCCATGGCAAGGTGCTCCTGACCTTAGCTATGTGGAGAATCATTTTTGCAAACAAAATCCTTTTGCTTCCATTGAACCTTTCACCTACCAGCCTTCCCTGGTTTCACAGTTCTTCTGTTGGGACCGATGGTGAGTTAGTGATTAATGTTCATGCTGTGCTCTGTAGAAAGCTGCACCCATCCAGACTGAGACTGCATACATTAAATGCCTGTTTGCTAGGATAGATGTCAGAATCCTTGCAGGAGAGACACTGGAGCACCTTCAGGGAAGGACTCTGGATTGCCTTTTCGCTATGACTGGGAGGAGAGATGGAATAACCTGTTCATAGTGCAAATGGGTGCAGTGAATAGTTTCATGTTGTCAGATGTGCCTGAGCATCCCCTTAGCTACCTGCAGTTTGTCCAGGGACAATCATGATGGTACTCCTGCAGACAAGCAATGCAGAGAGAATTCACCATCTGCAAGATGTGCTATGCAAGGCAATGTAGACACCACTGAAGGATTATTCTCACTTTGCTTCACAGTCAGTTTTTTTGCTCTGGCCTTGGCTGGTTTATCAGTTAAACCAGTTAACTCATCTACCATACCAAAAAAGTGGGCTCTTCCCTCCTCTCTTCAACTAGAAGTGTTCTGGAAAGCTCAGTGTGTTTTTTTCCACAGGTACAGGGATGATTTTTAAGCCCCTGATAAATTTCTTCTTGGAAATTTTCTACCCTCTGACCTCATGGCCTTGGCAGAGGCTTTGACTTTCTCACTCTGATGTTCTTCTTGGCAAGACCCTCTCTCCTAATATTTATCAACTATGAAATATCAACCAGTGGAGCTTACAAGGTCTGGGAAATAAATTAGATTGTACCATTGTCAGTAGGTGGATGTCATAAATTCATAATAAAGCAAATTTATATCTATTCATAATACCTGAGCCTTCCAGGATGCTTTATTTTGCCTCAACAGCTGCTTGTCTGTTAAAACATTTTGGCTCCTTCTATCTCACTTGCAACGTAGCTTTTCCTTGCTTCTTTATAGTTTTAAATACAGCTTCAGAGAGGGCTGGTCCTGTGTTAAAAAGTTATTCTGACATTAGCAAGAAATCTCATAATTTTAAACTTCAAATAGGAAGGAATCTATTTCTGGAGATTTAGCAAAACCTCTGGATATCTACCAGAATCCTACAGTGCATTCCCCTTTCCTTGCACAGTCTCTGCGATAGTAGGTCAGGTACTGAACTAGGCTGAGCCTATACAAACCTGAGTTGGTTTAACTGGACTCACTAGGAATTTGCCTGGTTGTAGCCAAGATTGTTATCTTTTTTTTGTTTCTCTAACCAAGTAAAGAAAAGGTGAATGTGTCATTGTCAAGAACTTGTTTTTAAGGTTTTGAGTTGCCCCAACTCACAATCACCCTGTGCTGACAGTCTGAGCCAGACGGTGGCACTGGTAGTCAGACAGAAATCCAGGCGTTTTTACAGTGCATCCCAGTTGGGCCAGTTTTCACAGCCGAGAAGGAAATCAAGACAATACAGCATCCAGATGATTAAAGTTCTCTATACAGCTGTGTATGAGACTACAGACAATGGCGGCAGCTGCCTCAATCCTTCTAGAAGTCCTTCAATATTGTCAACCATGTAACATTTCTTCTTTCGATGCATAAGGTAGAAACTGTCTTCACCTTGAAGCTGGAAGGATGTCACCCCTAGTGAGAAGAAGATACAGTAATAGTTGCATTCTCAATGTCTTACAGTCATTTGCTAAGGCAGTAATTAATTATAAGCCCAGAGAGAGTTGTCCCATTTTCTTGCAGTAGCAAGCAACTGAATCAGGATCTAAGTCTGGTTCCTGACCTGCAGCCAGTACTTATCTCTCAACAGTAGCTTTGGGCTTTTGAGGTTAAGGTTTGAAGTTTTGCCTGGATCCATTACATCCTCTTGTAAACTTTGTTGTGTATCCTTTCTGGGCCGGAGGTCATTTGGGGGAGTCTCCTGGAGTTACAAGATTTCTTTGAATGTGGAAATGGCATTCAAGTACTATCCTGTGATGGAACTGCAGCAGGCCCTGTAGTCACAGTGAAGAACTACTGTATGTACAGAGGACAGAAAGAGCAAAAAGTTCAAGTGCTTTTTCTTCCCTTCCCCTTGGCAGGAAGAAATATTTTATCAGCTGTTGTGGGAAATTTTGGATGGTCTATCAAAATTTTGCAGCTGCTTACAGGTTCAGTGACACATACCAGAACCTTACATGTCTGAACACAGAGGTGCAGAGCTAAGCACTCTGCACAGCTCACTGCAGTGCTAACAGGTGACGGTAACACCAGGACAGCAAAATAACTGAACAATGATTACCCCTTCTTTTGCAATACTCACCCAAGGAGGAGTTACGATAGTGCATTTTCAGTTTCAGAACAAAAAGAGGCAACTTTTCCAGTTATTGGATAATTCAAATTACAAAACTCAGAAGAATCATGTCTCCAACATCAGATCTCTCTTTGATGTCCATAATGTAAGGAAATAACTGCATTTTTCCTTATTATTGGTAGAGGACTTTCTTGTTCCAATTTCCCAGGCCAGTGCTATTTTCCTAATTATCATTTTGTTTTAAAGGAAGAAGCTTCGCCTCCTTGTGAATCACAAGGTCCAGTCACTAGTTTTTGCAGAGACACCTGTCGCCTGCTTCGGTTCCTCTGTGACCTGAGTCAAGATCACCAAAGTGAATGTGCAGGCACTGAATTGCAGAGGGGGAGGCGCAGTGTGGAGCTGTGTGAGGCAGAAATGGGGTTTGTGGCATGGGGAAGAGGCCTGGGATGGGTGCGGGGAAGGTGGGCTGCAAAATACCTAGAAATATTAGTCCTTAGTTCAGTCGTAGAAACACAGAATGGTTTGGATTGGAAACGACATTCAAGATCATCTGGTTCCAACACCCCTGCCATGGGCAGGGACACCTTCCAAGGGACCAAGTTGCTCAAAGCCCCCCATCCAGCCTGGCCTTGAACACTTCCGAGGATGGGTCATCCACAGCTTCTCTGAGCAACCTGTGCCAGTGCCTCAACAGCCTCACAGTAAAGAATTTCTTCTGGTATCTAATCTAAACCTGCCCTCTCTCACTTTAAAGCCATTCCCCCTTGTCCTATGCAATAATGGATGTGTTTGAGTTGTTGCATGAAAACACCCTGAAATACGAAAACAAAAAAATAATCCTCAGAGCGGAAATACTGGAAATTTTTCCATTCTGAAGCTGAGCCGGGAGGGAGTGTGGGGGTGGCACAAGTGAGCTGTGCCCCTCTCCTCCCGTTTGACACAGGCGGTGCCAGCCGAGGCCGACGTGGTCGGAAGGTTGCGGGTGGATTACAACTCTTTTTAGAATCYTTGTCAGAAGAAAATAACCTTTATTAAACCCAAGATGGTAGAAAAGCAAAAGGCGGGGAAGAACCCTTCACAGCCCCTCCCCTCCCGGGGCCGGGCGCGCGTCACTGCGGGGGCGGGGCCGCGCGAGGCGCTTCCTGCCCCGCCCCGCGCCCTCGTGCCCCCGCCCCGGCTCGCGAGCGGCGCGTGCGCGCTGCCAGGGGCACCTGAGGGCGAAGGGGCTCGGCCATGGCGGCCTCCATGATCTGCAGCCGGGTGTCGGCCGGGCTGAGGGGTAGCGGCCTCCGCGCCGCGCTGGGCTCCGCCACGGGGAAGGTAGCGGCCGCTCGGGAGCGGGGGTGGGCTGCGCCGGGGCCGAGCCGGGGCCGGGGAGGCTGGGGTCGCGGTCGGAGTCCCTCCCTGCGGAGCGCCGGCGAGAGGAGCGTCCGTGTCATGCCACTCCCGCCGCCGTCCTGCCCTGCCCTGCCCTGCGGCGGGCCTGGGAGCCCGGTTGTCACCCTTGGCGTACGGCCCCCCGCAGCCGCTGTTTTTGTTTGTGGCAGGTCTTCCCGGCATAGTTCCTTTTCCCTTCTATTTCAGCGCCCCCCCCTCCCCTAATTTGCTTGGAAATCCTAGTGTTTCCATCTCTGCTGTCACCTTGCTCATAGGAGGAGTCGGGCTGTACCAGTTAAATTCTTCTTCCAGCTCGCACCTCGCCAGCCTCTGCTCTTGGTTCCTGTGAATGCCATTTGTGGGTGCGGGCTTGTTTTTGGCTGCAGCACCCCTGGAGAGCGGTGACATGAAGGAGCTCGGGAGGCTGCAGTGTGTGACACTCCGACTTTCTCCTCTTGCCACAGAGGAGGAAGGTCGCCGTCAGTGCCCCTCTCGTGTTACACGCAGCCTCCCGGGGCCGGCGCTCACTCAGCGCCTCTCCCTTGGGGTCGTGCCAGGGAAAGGGCGTCCTGCTCGCAGAAGGAATCCTTTGGAGGTTACATAGGCCCTGACGATTCGGTAGCTTGGAATGCTGTAGTAAAGCTCGTGTGTCGTCTGCTTGCTTCCGTTATTTGAAGTGAAATGAAACCTTAAAAATCCAGTTTGTTAGAAACTTCCTAATAAAGGCTGATTTTCACAGTGTTGTGGCGATGGTACATACTAAAAAAATTAAAATAAATGCAAAAGTTTTTTTTGTATCTGTTTCTTTTATAGTCTTTTTACCATGAATCTTTTGGTGCTCATCTGTGTTCGTGGATTAGCTGAAATCAGTAGGATTCCTGCTTTGTGTGTGTATAAAATTAAGGTCTTGTTCGCATATAGTGAGATATGAAAAATGCGGCAAACATTTTTTCGTTTTGTAGTTGTTAATTTTTGTGCTACAGAATGCTTCCAAAATTCCTTGATGTTCTTTTCCTTACAGATGTTTTGTTAAAGTACTTAGATGCTAACTGAATGCTCAAGGGTTTAACTCTGCCAGTCCTTGTCAGTGCTAGCAGCTTCACCAGCTCTTTCCCCCTGCCCAGTAAAACCTCACAAAATCAAATACCAGACTTGATATGAATGACTRATGTGGAAAGGTAGGATTAAGTGTTCAGGTGTTTGCGTTGGTACACCAAAGTATACTTGTTTAATATGTAGACTTTTTTTTAACCTAAACAAAGAGGGCAGTTTTTCACAACACTCATATTCTTTTTTTTTTTAAATTCTTTTTCTTTAGGTACTTGCTGGAAGTCCAGGAATACTCAGTAATCATGGTTTTCAGGTGCAACAACAGCAACGGAGGAGGCTGTCACTCCATGAATACCTGAGCATGGGACTGTTGAAGGAGGCTGGCATTTCTGTTCCACATGGAGTGGTTGCCAATACGCCAGACGAAGCTTACAAAATAGCAAAAGAAATAGGTATAATATTAAAGAGAACAATACAAATAGGCATGGGATTGGTACAAGGTGTAGCTATTTTTCTGTTTTTCCTAGTAAGATGTTGCTTGGAGTTTTGAATATGTCTTCTCTTTGAGAGAATCTTTCCTGTGAAGCAACCTTCTTGTTAAGAAGGAATAGGTCAGGTATAAATTGTATTAGCTTAGACTAACATAACTACTTAAACTTCTTTGCGATGAGTAATAGAATCTACTTTGTGCCAATCTTGGATTTCTTTCTACTTTCAGCAAGGTTAGAGGAAATCTTGTGTGAAGAGCTTCAGTGGTGGTGATAAGATCCCGTGTAGAACAGAGGATGCAAAATATACTTATCTTTAGTTTGCAGAAGAAGAGTAAAATTCTACTCCTTTGTGAATGTGCTTTTCTGACAGAATGCACCTCCTTCATACAGGAGGGGAGGACTTTGAGGCTTGTAGTTATATGCTAAATTCCTGGCTTATTGATGAAAGAGTATCCAATCTCATTTGTCTGGTGCTTAAATACTTCATTTAGAATTGAGCTTTAATTTTGACTTGACTCTGCCCAGTAATTTGCCACTTTACCTATTGTATGTCCTGGTAAAATTTTTTGGTGTAATTTGAATGTAATATGGAGGTCACCTTCTATTGTGTGAGGTGTTAATAGGTGGGGATCTTTTTGGTTGGTTGTTTGTTTGTTTGGGGGGTTTTCTTAGTTTAAAATCTGGGACTTTTTGTCCTCCCTGGAAAAACGTAGTAGGCTTGTCACGCAGTTTTATTGAAGGTCATTGGTTGTTGTATTCCTCTCTCCTATGCAAATGCTCAAATCTCTATTCACCTCCAGGTTTGTAATGATTACATTTGTAATGATTCCTGAGGTTATAGGTTTTGTTGGATTAATTTCAGTTTCATGTGTAGATTTAATGTGAGAAATGATATCTGAAAAAACAGAGAATTTTTCTTCTAGAGCAAGTTATGCTGCTTTGTAATGTAGAAAAGAATTGAAAAGCTGCTTTTTCTTCAGACATGATGTACCAGAAATTCAGGTATTGTCTGATTGTCTGCCTGCCTTCTTTAGCTTGTTTCCATTAGAAAGATGATAAAAAATTATAATAATTCCACTAATATAAATAGGAAGTTGCTGAAATACTTCATAGAATGATTTAAACTTCAGAACCTTGCCTTCTGTTAAGGCTGAGCTTGTAGCATGATCAAAACTTCACAAATCAGGCAGATCCCTTTGCTCTACTTTAATATCTGCACAGATATTGCTGATGGAAAATGAGACAAGCTTAGTCTGTGGCTCTCTAATCAACAGCTTGGAAACTCATAGGTCAGGATTCCTTTGTTTTGTTCTTGTTCAGAGAGGGCTCCTGTGCCGATGTGGGTATGTCCAGCTGCTGGTTTATAGCTCGGTGTCATCCCTGTGATGTCATAGGTATGCCTCTTATCTGGAGTATGTGACTCTGGGCAGTTTCTTGGGGATYAGAAGAATGAAGTTGTGTATGAGTTGAAATCCTTTAGTAAATCCTTAGTAAAGGGCTTCTGGTTGTCAGCCAAATACTTTGTTGACGTTGGTGTGTATTCTATGCTATGGCTTTCTTTGGTACTTGAGATGACAAGTGAAAAATTCCCAAAAGGAGAACACACACTGAAGGAGCTTGAGTTTTTGAGGCATTGCTCAAACATGTCCAGAACTCATTCTGAGTGGTGACATATTCTTTGCTCCAGTGTTTTGGATTTCTTTGTTTTTGTAGGCATTCACCTGCTAGGTTTCATTTAGTATGTACTTAAAAAAAATCAACAAAACACAAACCGAACAAAACAAATCTCTATCAGAATGAGAAAATTCACTTTTTTTGATCTAGCTGCTCATTGTTTATTTTAGTTGTGTAGGAGTAGTTGCCAGTAGATATGAAATTATTTTTTGTTTCTTTTATATGCTAAACTGTTTTATCAAATATTTGTCTAGACCATTACAAAGGCAGTTGATAATACTCTTTGCTCTTTTTCCCTAGTGCTGATCCACATGTTCCTGGTAAATTTACACAGATCAGATTTCTGACTAAAGGTTGAGTTTGGCATTGGATTTCTTCCCTTTTGCAAATACCTCACTTCCCTTAGAAGGGTAACTTTTTATCCCAATGTATAGCAAATGCAAACTTCTCATTAACAGAGATTATCATAGTTTAGCTGTGGCTGTAGCTAAATCAGTGTTACATGAGCATCTCGCTTAAATTTTGAAAAAAATGAGCTAAGTTCTGTTCTAAAGTGTTGATAAGAGGCTGTGGCATGACTTAATTGCCTTCAAGTTTATGGTTTACTCTTAGCCATGTGTGCGTTCCAGCTAGCACTGTGACCGGGGCTGATTTAGAAGCTGGTATATGTTAGTTATCAAGAACATGACTAATGAACGTAAGGACTATTAAGTGAACAGATGCTTTGTGAGTGTGATAGCACATAGCCCAGCAGAACACACTATTTGAAATGTAGAACACTGCTGTTTGTTAAGACAGCACCTATGGAAGTGTCTGTATTGTTGTAACTCAAGTTTAGATACTTACTTCCTGACACCTTCCACTGGAAGCAGTGACATTGTATTCTTGTAGCAAAGTCTGCTTTTTTTTAGCATATATTTCTATTCATGATAATTTGAGAAGTAAGACTTTTTAAGACATTAGTATCTTTAAGCAGCTTTTGTATTTKGGTGGTTTTGTCAGGTTTTCAGATAGTGAATCCCACCGCTTTATGTGCATGGCAGACTCAAAATTTTAATAAAATATAAAGCTGTGCAAAATAGGAGGTGTTGAAAAACTGAGTGCAAAACATTTCACCTTTCTATGTCAGAGTTCTTGAAAGGAGAATGAAAGTAATGGAGGCTGCTACTTTTGCTGTTGCAGTTTAAGAAATGTAGTGCAGCTCCATATCCATGTAGTTTATAATGTTCTGGTTTGGTATGTTTTCTACAGAATGACTCCAGTAATTGGCTTGGCTGTATTCCCGCTGTCAGTTCTGTGATTAATAGATGTTTCTTTTCGGACCTTTTAAATTCTTTTCAGTGTTATTAAAACCTTTTAAATTCTTTTTGATGTTATTTATTTTTCAGTCTATTGCTTAAACATACAACCTCTTTCTCTTAAAAAAGTTTAAAAAGTAATGTGTAAACCTGGGTAGATTTATAAATAGAATTTTTGTTTTCAGGCTTGATTTAGTCAGAAACCAGAGTTTAGTACAATGTGTGCAATTATTTTCTTAGGTAAAGTGCTAGCTTTTTCTTTATTAGCTCTTCAAAAGAAAGGTATTCCAGGCGCTGTGGCAAAAAGCTGGGATGATTTTCTCCTTAGTGTATGCCACACCCTCCTTGGCTGTCTGATTCAATTTTTGAGTTGTTTTTATTATATGTCATACTGAAAACTCATGTCAAAAAACTCGGGTTTTGTTCCTAGTATTTTTTTGGTTGTTTTGCAATTATCAGTTTTCCCTGTTGGTGAGTTATTTGCCCATGTTACCTGATGTCTTCTGGGTTGTCTGTAGAGTCTGAAACACTGGAGTGTTTATTCAGATGCTCTAGGCCATGGATGATGATCTAAGGTGGCAAACTTAYGCAGAAATCCCCCAGGTGTTAAAAAAATCATGCAGTTATGTTCCTACTTACCTGGTCAAAATCTCTAGATAACTAGCAGTAGTAGTCTAGAAACCAAACATTTACTTACATTCTGGCAAATGCTACTTTTTTTGGCATCTGAATCTTATATTTTGCTTCAACCTTTGCTTTTTTCTGTAGCACTTCACTCCTTTGAAGTTAAAATATCAAAACATGTTGATGATAATCCACTAGTTAAAATGAACTTATCTGACCAGCAGATTGAAATTTTGACCTCTGTATTTAATTGCTTGACTTAAGCTGTTGCCAAAACCAAACCTGTCTTGTGAGCTAATGATGAATGTGATGCAGTTGATTAATGTCAGGAAGTATTTGTGTAGAAAATATTTTGTAATGCCAGAACATCTTGTTCAGTCTCCTGACTGGTATGATCCTTTCAGGGAAAGTATAAAGATGCCTGGCACGTAATTATTTCAGTAGTTATACTTTTGATTTGCATACAATGAATCTTCTAACACTCAAAAGTTTCAAATGCTGGAAAAATGTAATTTTGAAGTTAAAGTTCCCAATATATATACTTAGTAATGAAATGCACACAGTGTACTCTGACAAGATTCTCTGCCTCTCTTGACAGATTTAGGGTCAGCATATTATTTATGTTGACACTTCTGTTGTTAGTTACAAGCCCATCTTTTTGCTCCCTAATGCCAGTAAATACACCTATATTATTTAAACCTAGTTTTTATTGTATCCGTGCAACAAGAAAAAATTAGCTTGTGTTATAAATGGAGAGTTACTTTTTCTGGTACAAGAACTTTGAAATGCAGACTAACTGAGGCAAAAGTTATGGGTCTCCGTCTCTCCCAGACTAAGTTTGCAGTAGAATGGTAGTTGCAAGCTTGATTGGCACTTGTGTTACTGACCTATCACTGCCTTTTACTTTTGTCGCTCTTGTCAGAATAGATGAGGCTTGCATGGTTATCCTGAAGGTGTCTGTGGAAAGCAGTGCTGCTGCTATAGTTAGTATTGGGCAGAGAAGTGGCAATTAATGTGATTTGACAAAAGTCAAAATGGAAACTTGTAAAGCAGAACGTTTTAATAAAGCTTGTCTGGTGTAATCATTGGACTTTCCACTTGCACAGGAAACTTCAACAATACAATGGACCAGTGAGCGTTCTTGCCTCTTAATAAGCTGCTTAGAAGATTGTATTTTACATAGGTTTCTGCTTGCCTGCGTGCATTGATCTCCCAGTTTGAAAGCTTAGGTTATGGAATCAGAAATTATTCCTTCCAATAAATAAATATTAAGTATTGATAGAAATGAGGATCATTTTGTTTGCTGACTGTGTAACTCTTTCACTGTCTAGTTAATAAGTGATTGTTGAAGGCTGTAATGTTAGTAATGTATAGATTTCTGTTGTCTTGAACAGATTAATGCTAAGTCAGTGTTCCGATTCGATACCTGTTCTCTTTGGTATCTGCTCTTAATTTTATAAACATTGCCTGATTTTTTCAGGCTGTTTTGCTTAGATGTGCTTTAGGTCTGACTGCCATTAACATGGAAATGTGATGCTTACCAAGTGCTTGTTCTGAAATTTGTGCGCTGGCCTGTAGCTTGCTTGGCTGGGACATTAGCTGTACTGATATTCTGATGCCGTGTTAAGGGTTTACAGTTTGTTACTGCTGCTGAATGCTGAAGTCYTGCTCACTGAAGTTCTCCCCTATGTGCATGTGCTTGTCGCATGGTGCACAAGTCTACAAAAGAATTGTGTACTGGATGAGCTTTTGCCTTCAGGAAGTCACTGTTCTGATATGCTTCAAGGCATGATAGCACAAATGCTTGTACTGGCACAATAAACGAGGCTGGAGTGAAAAGTTGAGGGCTGGAGGCAGGATGGGACTTCTGTGGTGGTGTGTTTGCTGGCATAAACTGTCCTGGCTTTGTACGTGGATATCTGCTCTAGGGCAGAAACTGCTATTTTTCATTGAAGCACAAGCCTACACTAAGCCATGTAAGCAAAAAAACAAGCACACAACTGTTGATACTGAGTAGAAAACTGTGGTAGCTGCTGGTTTCCAAATTTTTTTTCTTGGGTTACTTTGTATCAGCAGTTCTTTGTTGTGTCAGATTGTGTGACAGTGCCGCAGCTGGAACACTGGGGTTGAGGTGTGTGACCAAACATTTCTGTCTTCTAGTTTTAGAGTAATTTTAAATAGGAGCTGTGGGAAAAAAATGTTTATTGAACAATAAACTTTCTGCATGATGGGTTAAGTTATGGTTTTCTTGGGACTTATTATCTTAAATTTTGTTTCAGGTACATCTATGCAGCTTAATTGCTTGTAAGCATAGCTGGTCAAATAACCCTGAAGTGTTGCCTGTTTATGCATTTAAGCAGCTAGTTTGCAGGGCTGAAGGAAAACGATTTACAAAGAATTAGTATCCTGCTCGTTTAATGGCTCTGTTGTTGCATGAGTTATGGCCAAAACTGATTGTGAAAAGTTAAAAGTTGTTTTTCTCACACTCTACTGAATGTCTATATGTAGCCAAAGTGCAATAATGCATAATAATGAAATTTTAAAGAAATATCTTTTCAGGATCAGGGCAGTGGTGCATTTAGACCAGTACTCTGCCTAAGAACAAAAGAACATACTATTTATGGCAATTGTTAGCCTGCCTATTTTCTGCAGTCCATTACCCCTCATTTTCCCTTTGCATTCATGTTTGTTGTCTTTAGAATATCAGAGGAAACATCTCTGCCCAGTTCCTTTTGATTCTTCTGTTCTTCCTTCATGTCTCCTGACAGGCTTCATTATCTTTTGTGTAAAGAAGGGTCTTTTTTCCTGCACCTTCTTAAAAATTGACTTCTCTTGATAGGTGGCTTTTGGTTTTGGCTGGTGTAGGGCAGAAACCAGAATGAATGATGTATGTGTAGTCATGTGTTCTTACTGTGTCCCTCACAGGTATGCATGAAGACTGAAATAATGTTCTTTCTTCTCTTTTGATAGATTTAAAGAAGTGCTAAGCTTGTTTAGTCTCTTCTTGTAAGGGAATCTCTTCATTTCAGTGATCGTTGTAGGAACCAATCTTTCTTATTGAAATTTACTTTTCTGCCCAGAGCTAAATATGATGTTCCTGCTGAGATCTTACCAGAGCTTTAGTTGGGATCTAGTTTTGACTTGTTAGGTTTCTGGTCTTTATCGCTAGGAGGAATAATTGCTACAAAGAAGGTGCCTGTGGCTGAACTTTCACTTTTCTGAAAGCTTCTCTGTCGTAGCAGCTTTTTATCTTCTGGACTTAGTATAGGAAGTGAAAAACAAGCTTAGTACTTAAAGTAAGTGCATAAAAGTTGTCTTATGTGACTTCTGTAAAGTATGTTAACTTGATTGCCAATATTTAGTAGCTATAAAAAATAGTTATCTTCAGAAACTGAATTAAATATTAGAATCATAGACTGTAGTAAATCAGCATATACTTGTGTGTTTTTAACCTTCGTGCTTCTTGTGCAAAAGGACTTTGCAAAATCATGTATGAATTCAGAGATCTGTTGTTAAGTAGACATTCAAGAAATAAACAACGGGTAGCTGGTTGGGAGTAGTAACTTGAGTGCTCTGCTTATAGGCAGCCACCCTAGCTTGTGTTGTTGTATGAGTTTAGTTTCACCTGTCCAAGCAGGACACAAGTTAAAATAGGAATCAACACAACTTCGTGTCTGCCATAATCTTCCTCAGTATGTGTAGTGGCTAGTTTTGCTTGAGTGCTGTAATTTTTCTTAGGCATTTCCATGGCTCCTCTCTAATACCCGAGGAATAGCAAGTTCTTTCTTTGCTTGGGAAGATCTGAGTGGCTCAGCTAGTGGTGACATGAGGAAAGATAGGATGTGCTGAACAAATATGAATGGGGCATTCTTGCCATCTTGCAGTCTAGCTGCTGTCTGTACTCTGTGTAAGTGAGCTTGATTAATAACTCAGGACTTTGGTTTTTTTCCTTTATCACCTTAAATGATTCAAATTTTTTTTTTGTCTTTCAATGGCAATTCAGAATATCCCAGTTAATTTTCATTATATTCTAATACTTTACTTTTTAAACTCATAGCCAAGTCTCCCCTACCTACAAGAATATTTTGTAAAGAATTTTTAAACAGTTAAAGCCAACTAAAGGGCTTACTCTGCCTACTCTGGGAAAATATTTTGTAAAGAATTTTTAAACAGTTAAAGCCAACTAAAGGGCTTACTCTGCCTACTCTGGGAAAAGTAGTGAGTTTGTTCAGGCTTCTGACTTTTGCAAAGCACTCAAGTTTATGCATTAGTGCTCTGCTGGATGGAAGCCATAGTGGACTTGCAAGCTGTCGTGGGTAAGTGCTACAGTTACATATCATTGCTGGGAAGGTAGTGGTTACAGATACAGGATATTTGTAGTTGATTGAGGAAAATCTTGCATTATGGTGTGTCGGATATTCTGCTTCATTTTGTTAATAGTCTGTGAGATAACAACTATGTCTCACTGGGTGTTTAAAAATTTGTGACTCCAACACGGGTTAAAGATATATCAGAACACTCAAAGTACCAACTCTTTTGGATACTAACTCACCCAGGTTTGCTCATGGAACGCCTAAAGCTGCAATTTATGAAYTTTTTGAAATTTTTGGAATAATCTATGTGAGTTACAATAAAGTCTTCAATGCACATATTTGTGTTTTTTAATGATGGAGGTGGAAAAGGGGGGATAAAATTAAACCAGCTTTTATTATTCTGCCTGGAGCAATTTGTTTTAGTAGCCACAGATGACAAATTTTTGTGTTTTCTTTTTTTCTAGGTTCAAAGGATCTTGTGGTAAAAGCACAGGTTTTGGCTGGTGGTAGAGGAAAAGGAACATTTGAAGGTGGCCTCAAAGGAGGAGTGAAAATAGTTTTTTCGTAAGTTGTTTCTAAATTATCCAACCAAGTGGAAGAACTTCAACATTTCACATTATGGATTGAACCTATTGCTTTCTTTAAAACCAGTGTTTTAATTATTAACCTTAAAATATCAAAAATTAGATAAGACTTTTTAAATGCTACTTCTGTTTTTAGAGCAGTTTCTTTGTCACATTCTGAGTTTCTTTTATTCTAGTCCAGAAGAAGCAAAAGCTGTCTCCTCCCAAATGATTGGAAAGAAGTTGTTTACCAAGCAGACAGGAGAAAAGGGCAGGATATGCAATCAAGTATTTATCTGTGAGCGGAGATATCCCAGGAGAGAATACTATTTTGCAATAACAATGGAAAGGTCTTTTCAAGTGAGTAATATTAGAAAGTAAGCTACTTAACTTGTTACAACTGAATTTAAAAAAAAATGAACAAAACTGTTTATCGTTCACTTGCATTTGAAAATCAGAAGTATACAAGCTAAACTTTGTTTTCTAGTATCTCTGACTATATGATTGCCTTTGTTTTTAAATGCTTTAAAGATGTAATGTTACAATTTAAATTTACAGAATAAGTGAACACTGGTAGCCCCAACTGAAGTTCAGTCACATGGCCAAAGGGGAGACGGGTAGAATAAGGGCGTAATTTTAATTTTGTTTTTAATTTGCATTCACGTACCAGATTATAGTTTGGTTTAAAAATACAGCTATATGTGTACAGGTACATGTACACGCTATTTTTGAGTGTCAGAAACAAGATAAGTAAGAGTGTTGTGAAAGCCAGTGGTCTGTCGTAATTCAAACATTTTTTTTCTCCAGTGTGTGGAAGTTCCTAGAGGTGCACTGGTGTGTCCCTCAACTTTGAGAGTGCTGGTAGCTTTCTTATGCTAATGCTCTTCAGGAACTGCTAAGAAGATTTGGGCCTGGAGGTCTGTCTTCAGAGCTCTCAGGATAATGAAAGCCATAGTCTTTTCTGCATGTATGGGCTGTATGTGGGTATGTAGGTTTTTTTAGGCTGCAATTCAAATGTGGTTACTGAAATGTGTCAGTGTTTTCTGACAGAAAAGTGTTCTATCTGGAGCATAGAACATAAATTGCTAAATAACTTTAATGAAGCCAGGGTAAAACAGATCTTGGAACTTTATTTTCTGAAGCTCAGCAAAAACTGGGTTTGATCTGTTCAGATGCTTAAAAGTTTGCAGAGGCACTGGTTTTGATAATTAGAGGAGACATGAGTATGAAGTAATTTTCTATGGAGGAATGAGAAAACTGGTTTTACTCTTTTTTTTGGTAGCAGTATTAGGAGTTAAATATAGTATTTGTTCCTTTTTCTTCCTCTGTAGTGTTCTTTTCGATAGGAAAGTATCAGCTGTGGTGAATTATGTGACTTGGGCACCTCCATTCTGATGTATGCTGTAATAGAGCAGGGAAGATTCACATGTTACTGTATGCACCACAAGGTGGCATTAAAATGCTGTAAATGAACAGATTTTAGACTTAAAATTGTGTAAGCAATAAGCAAGGATGCTTATGGAAATAAAATTTACTGTGACTGATTTAAGCAAATTAGATAAAGAAGGGAAACGTTTTCATGACTTGTTCTTGCTCTTGTATAAAAGATAAATCTTATTAGCATGTGTTGAGCATACTGTGTGGGTTATTGCCTTTTGATAGGGATGTGCTTTTGTCATATTTTTATAAGTCATGTTTTTAGATGTGCGTCTAATTACTGTAACTTGTATAGGATGCTTAGGATGGGGAAATGCCTTTCAAAAGAAGGACGTGTGAAGGTTGGATAGCACACTGTTTATTCATGATGTTGTTACAAACCCCTTCCTTTAAGGAGGGGAAAAAAGACTAAAACAGTCAGCTGAAAATGGAACTTGATGACATGGATATTGCCAACAGTGGTTTGTGTTTTAAGCAAAACTGTTCACTTTGGTCAATTCTGTGGAACGATGAGTTATTTTATGATGTGTTTGTAGTTTCCTGGCAGTTCAAGATAAGAATATCTGGAAATGTTTATTGAATTGAACCTTGCTATTAGATACAGGATAATTTGCTAGCTATATATTTCCATTTGGAGGGATGGTAATGGGAGGGGAGTGATGTGGTTATTAAGCATGTTCTCTGAACCAGGGTCACATTTTCTGTAATTAATTGCCAACAGTTATAAGACTGTTTAAAACTTATGCTGATAGGAAATGCTGCCTTAGTACACCCGTGGTCATAATCCATGCATGGGTGGTGATAAAGGAAGGTAGGTTGAGGTGATCCAAGTATGTCTTTACTGTTAACAGAAGGAGAGATTTTTAGATTCCATGGTAGTCAGTCCTTGATATTTTTGTTGATGTTTAGACAGCTTTAAAAAAACCCCGTCAGCTGCAAATGCTAACAATTCTGGTTTCTTAATTTCTTTTATTATGGAATAATTGAGTGCTATTTTGTTTTGCTGTGACTTACTTTCAGTGATGGCTGTAGTTACTGAACGTTGTGATTCTACTGAACAGGTATGGTTTGCAGTAATTTATCATTAAGTTCTGCAGACCTCTATTTGTCCTTGGAGTTGGAGCGTGGCAGAATGAATAAATGAGTGCTTGACATTTGATCTGTGTTTGTGTAGGGGTGAGTGGAGAAGGTGGTTCTTTCTCTAGGGACAACCTAAAAAATAAAATGTGTGTAATTACTAAGTTGAATCTTTCTAGCAGAATTTGAAACTAGTATGTCTGTATTAATTACTTTTCTGCTGCTTTACAAAGGAACTTTTTCCTTGTTAAAAGAAATTGGACCTAAGCTACACCTTAAAATTTGGAAAGCATTATTAAAAGATTTTATATGGATCTATTGAGTAGATAATAACACTCTCTTGAGAGCATACAACAAAAATGCCCAAATAAAAATTTTCCAACAAGCAGGGTTTTATTACTGGAAGGTATSTTATGGGAAGAACTCAGTTTCAGTTGTGTGGTATAATATTACTTATGTTTTTTTTTTTTTCTCCTTTTTGTTCTAGGGTCCTGTGCTGATAGGCAGTTCTCACGGTGGTGTTAATATTGAAGATGTTGCTGCAGAGAATCCTGAGGCGATAATTAAGGAGCCCATTGATATAGTAGAAGGCATAAAAAAGGAGCAAGCTGTTAGGGTAATTGTTAATGTGGCAAAGGACACATTACTGAGGATGGGAGGGTTGCTTCTAATTTTTGTAAAGTGTGTGTGCATTTGACCTGCTGCATTGTCTTAAACCCTTGTTTGAAACAGATTTGAACTAGATATTTAAGTATTTTCAGGTAAATCAATGTAAATCCAACTGCATGGCGGTGCTTTATCTAGCTTTTATACAGCTGTGTAAAGGCATATCATGATAAATTTTTATTAGCTCTTTTTCTAGGATAAGTGCAGTGTTCTGTATTGAAAACAGTCTTTTCAAACCTAAGAGTTCGTTTTTTTCCCCCCAGGTAGACAGGACAGATTCTACAGTGACAAATTCAATTGACACTGAAATAATAACTAAACTGAGACACCCGTAACATGAGTTAACTGATAACCAATCTTTTATTTTCAGCTTGCCCAGAAAATGGGATTTCCTCCTAATCTGGTGGATGAAGCAGCTGAAAATATGATCAAATTATATAATCTCTTTCTGAAATATGACGCTACCATGATAGAAATAAATCCCATGGTGGAAGATGCATCAGGAGTTGGTAATGTTTCTTGTTCATACTCTTCATGTAACACCTTGAAATTTTTTTAAATCTTGGTTGCTTCGCACTGCTAAACTTTCAGCTGTATACTGCAAGAGGACTTAGTATTAACATGGTGTGTTGAAAAGCAAATGTAATAAAGCACATAAATTTGAGAATCTAAATATAGTAGAAATCTACTCGTAATTGCTAAGGAAGATCTTAAGTTTAAGTAGCTTCCTTCTTTAATTTTTAAAAAAAAACCACATCTACTTAGGATAAGGCATTCCTGGAAATTAGGTCTTTTCAAAATTCGTGAATTGAAACTTGAGCCATCTCATGTATCCAAAATTGGTACTGTAAAGGTAACCAGAATAGTAGCACCTTCTAGAAATCTGCCTTTACAACTCAGGCATTAGAATAACTGTGATAGAGTGTAATGTATTGAAAGACTGTAGAGATTTAAGTAATATCTTGATATTTATCAGGTTTTTAGCATATCCAATTGCAGAATAGTTACTTAATGTTCAATCACAGCCAACTCCCCTCTAAAAAAATAATGCTGTAGAGAGTATTTTTACTTGAGTTCAGATACAATAGTTTTAAATTTAAATATGAATGTAGCTCTGTCATCAAAGTTTGTAATTATTCTACTGTTACACTGTTAGTGGGGTCGTTTTTTGTGTGTTTTTTTTTTTTTAATAGTGCTTAAACGAACGGTATAGAGTGGTGTCTCCCATCTGTTTCTGGTGCCTTGTAATTTTTATATTGTTTGCACGGAGAGATAGAAATGAAGTGATACATTTGTACAGACAGTAACAGTTCTGATGTAAAGAATACTGTAGGTTTTCTGCCAGCTAAATCTAAGTAAATTTCGTGTGTTTTTTACTAACACTTTTTCTTCCAACTTGGACACTTTTTCATTGTGTTCCTGTGTGCTTACATTCATGCCCACACATCGTATTTAATCTAAAAGCAAAAGTTAAGATGGATTAAAAAACCTCAAGACAGAGACCTTCTGTAGGGATTAATTTTTTGCTAATTACTGAAGCATAATTTGCCCAGATCTGTCAAACAGCTTGTTGTAAGCGGGTTTGGGTTTAGAGTGTCTCAAGAAATAGTTATCTTCGTTTTTTGTGCAGTTAAAGGTATTTAACTGACTGGATGGGGAAATTGGAGAGAATCTTGTGTTTATTGGCAGTGCTAAGTGTGTCTTTTTAGCAAAACTTTGTGTTTGGACTGCATGACCTAGCTGCCAAGTTTGCCGTAACAGACTTTAACACATTCATGTAGCAGTTGAGCTGTTATTCTGATATTAAATGATGGTTAGTTGTAGTGGGGTTTTTTCTCTTTCAGTGATGTGTATGGATGCAAAGATAAACTTTGACAGCAATTCAGCCTATCGTCAGAAGAAGATCTTTGATATGCAGGATTGGACACAGGAAGACCAAAGAGACAAGGATGCTGCAAAAGCAGATCTCAACTATATAGGATTGGATGGAAACATAGGCTGCTTAGGTATGTACTATTTAATGAATTTTAAATGACCTAATGGATTTATAAACTGAATTCCTAAATGTTATCTTTTTTCTCATATAGTCAATGGTGCTGGTCTAGCTATGGCTACAATGGATATAATTAAACTTCACGGCGGAACTCCAGCAAACTTCCTTGATGTTGGTGGTGGTGCTACAGTGCAGCAAGTGACAGAAGCCTTTAAGCTTATTACCTCTGATAAAAAGGTGAGGGAAGAGTTGGCATATCAAGGTCCTACACAGTGGTAAAACAGGCTATGATGTGGAAGACAATGCTTAGTGCATGTTCTCCAGAAAATATGTTTTTATAAGCGTAGAACTAGAGAGGAAAGAAGATGGAGATCTTAGCTTAATCTTGATGCAGATGAAGGAGACCTGAAAGTCCATTGACTTTTTTTACCTTTTTTAAAAAACAGGTTATTTGCCTGTGTAGTGAGAAGACAGTTTTGTGTCTTCAGGTTGAAGTTATAGCTGTATTTGAATCTTCCCAGAAATCTTGGAGTCAAACTCCCACTGTCTGCTGTTGAAACAGAAAACAGTATTCAGACGGTTTTCCACTTTTTTTTTTTTTTCTTTTGGACCTGTTTTGCAGCTGGGTCTGTGTTGTGCTTAGAGTTGTAGTGATGAATATATGCTGTGCTGTGCACAAACAAGTTTCTAAGGTACTGATTATATGTAATGTAAGATAAAATAACTTTGTAATTGGCTTGGAAGGGCTTTAATGTTTATGCTGTTAAAAGTTTATCAGAAGGGCTTGAATGTTATTAAAATAATAAATTGGTTGAAACTAGAGGAAGAGCTTTTTCCCAAAAGTGATGTGAGGGCTGGATTGATGGTCTACATAGAGATGCTTATCCCAGTGGAAGTTGGCAGTTTGGGACTTTTTAAAAAGAAAAAAGATGTATTTAAAAAGGGGTAACTGTAAAAGGTGGGAATGAATTGCAAGACCTGCTAATGGTATGCTACTTTTGCACCAGAATTTTGTGTACCACTTGCTCATCTTTGGAAAGGGCCAGAAACAAATGGTGGGTGATGTTCCAGAGGATCTTGTTCTCTTTCTCATTGGGAAGACTTATTATCAAATGCAGGGTCTGTAACACTCTCCAAGAGTGTTTTAGATTCATTGAATCATTTAGATTGGAAAAGACCTTTAAAATTGAGTCCAGCTGTAAATCTAACACTGCCCAGTCCTGCACTAAACCACATCCCTAAGTACCACGTCTGCAAGTCTTTTAAATACCTTCAGGATTGGTGACTCAGCCTCTTCTCTGAGCTGCCTGTGCCAATGATTAACAACCCTTTTGGGAAAGAAATTTTTCCCAATATCCAATCTAAAACTCCCATGGTGCAACTTGAGGCCATCTCCTCTTGTCTTGGGACTTCTCTCCTGCTTGTTACTTGGGAGAAGAGACTGAACCCCACCTTGCTACATCCTTTCAGGCAGTTGTAGAGAGCAATAAGGTCCCCCCGAGCCTCCTTTTCTCCAGGCTAAACAACCTCAGCTCCATCAACCCATCCTCGTAAGACTTCTGTTTCTTCACATTCTTTCAGCAAATTGAGGGAACAGTGGGGGACAGAGTCACAGAGCACCTGAATTACAGAGARAAGAAACAAGGAAGAATCTGAGGGTTGCTGATCTGGGACAAGTTTTTGCAATGCAAATTCTCTGCTGATGTGTGGACAGAGGATGTCCAAACAGACTTCTTGATACAACTTCTCCTTTCTGCCTTCTTTCAGTTGCTCACTATTTTATCAAAAAAATATAACTGGAGTTCCTGGTGCTGAAACTCAAAGAGCAGTGCAGCCCACTGGTGTCATGGACTGCACTCCAGCTGGCACTGAGGGTTCAGTTCAGGAGTTGTTTGGAACAGCCTTCTGGAGTGCCAATCTAAGTTGCTTCTGCCTGTTAGTAGCAGGAGGAAGAACAATGTCACACAGATGAGCTAGTCTAATTGGAAGATAGTGGGAACCAAGTTACTATTTATTAACCAGTTGCACAGGAATGTTTTGTGTTAAGTTTATTCTGTCGTCTAAGGCTGTTTACCCATTTTGGCTCCTGCTTTGTTTTATCTTTCGTGGTTCTTTTTACCCTTCCTTTCCACCACTTGAGTTCCCTTAATTGCTGGCTTACTCCTCATGACTAAAATGTATTTCAGATAGCTTCACTCTAAGCATGCTGGCTTTTAAGTAAACTGTATAAACAGGGCTTTGTGTATGAATCTTTTAAATTTCTTGTGTTGTAGCTTCTTCAGTATGTGGAGTTACTGGTGTGGGAGGTACCTCTGCTGGAGTACTGTTAGAAATGGAAAGATAAATAGTTGACAGATTTAGTTTCCTGAAGTACCTCTTTTGGTATATGTGACTTTATAGAACTGTACTTTAGTTGCTGATGTTCTCTAGAACAGAAATATTCTGTCTTGGAGAGTCCCTAAATACAATTAAACAGCTTGAATTATCCTTAGGCTGAAAGGCTGACTGCTGCTTTCATGTGATGTGCCTCTGGCCATTCTTAACATGAATATTGTCATTGATTCTGTAGGTACTGGCTATTCTAGTAAATATTTTTGGTGGCATTATGCGATGTGATGTTATAGCACAAGGCATCGTTATGGCAGTAAAGGATTTGGAACTAAAAATCCCTATTGTGGTACGGTTGCAAGGTGAGTGTGTTTCATATATATTTGCAAGTATTTCTGTCTGTATTGACGGGTGTTATTGAGCTCATATATTGTGTAGCAAGTTGTCTGTAAGTTGAAGTCTATGGAGAAATAAGGCAAACCTTGAATTTAGATGGTGAGAATTGGCAAGTTAATAAGAAGAGACTTTCTGCTTTTGAACTACTAATGTTGTTTTCTAGATTTATTCACTAACTTTTGGAACAGGCTTACTAGAAATATAAGAATAGTAGGTAGTAGTAGTACTGTCCTGTTGAATAAGACTGGCATTTTATGTGTTTCTTAAGGTACACGAGTTGATGATGCCAAAGCTTTAATAACAGCTAGTGGCCTCAAAATCCTTGCGTGTGATGACTTGGATGAAGCTGCAAAAATGGTAAGATAGCTGGTTATGAATATGCTTTTCAGGACATAGCATCTGTTGCAGAGTATTGATAAGTTGAAACTCCATTCAATCAACTAAAGGTAGCTTAGCATAAATCACAGTGCCAGTTGTTATCAGTGCCTGAAGCAAATATTTTACAAATTAGTAAGTACATAGTTTTTCAGGGGAACAACTATGCAGTCAGAAGCTATTAAATCCCACAAACCAAAACCAGATCAATGATCAGGTCGGCCGCTCCCCTTTGCAGGGGAATGGCTAAGAGCACAGCTTTATTAATTGGGAGAAAATATTTAAATAGAGGTGGCTGAAAAATGCAATGTAACACTTCCTTTTATATACTACTGTATTATAACTATAGTTGATCATCCTGTTGCCTCATCAGATAATTAGATATTCAGATGTTCAGACACACTGATTTATTTGTGTGTGTGTGTTGCTTTGCTTTGTGTGTGGAAAAGAAAGTTGTACTAGAAATGTATAGCGAAAAGTTAGGAGATATCTGGTGGATTTTGTATTATGGGGAAACTTATTAATCTTTTTTTTTTTCCTGAAGAACCACTTACTCAGTTATAACATTAAATTCTAAGCAGGAAATAATTCAGAGAGATTTAGAGTTGTTATGCAAGAGAATATGAGGTTCCTTAAGGTATCAAAATAAGATCCAGAAATGCTTGCAACAAAAACTTAGAGGAGAAATAGCTTCTAGATATATAGAATCTCTTGTGAGTGGCCACCTCAACACCTCCCAAAATAACAAGGTGGCACATAAAATTTAAAACTTTTAGCATTTTAGTGAGATATTTTGTTATAAATGAGAAGCAGACTCTATTAACTCTGTGAAGGTGTTTTCTAGAAGACTTGATTATCATTCATTTAGAAGTGATTAAGAAGTACTGAACTAAATAATAATCCCACCTCCAATCCCCTTTAATACCTTAGTGATGATTGCCTGGCGTTACTTTGTTTAAAAAGATTGATCCAGCTCTGTCAAGTTAGGATTGTTTTGAAATTAAGTCTTTATTTTCTGTTTTTCAGGTGGTGAAGCTGTCTGAAATAGTAAACTTAGCAAAACAAGCTCAGGTGGATGTTAAATTTCAGTTGCCAATTTGATCTGGGAAATGTCATGCCAGTGTCTAACATGTTCTCTGAAATACTGTGTTCTGTGGGAAATTTTTAATTTTTCTTTTATGTGGAGGTTTTGATTGACAGGCGCACAAACTGAAGCATCTGATCTTTATTGTTAACATTCAGAATGGTCAGAATTCTTGTAAAAGTGTGTATTGCTGATATTTAGTCCTTCTTAGTTGTTACTCTCAAGCCTCCAGCTCCTGCTGCAGAATGTCACTTGCAATATATTTCTGCGTTGTCCAAAGTAAAGCTTCTGGTTGAAAAATAATTATTCTGAATAAATTTTGAAGTTACTTTACTTGTAAATTTGTATTAGCCTTGTTTAAAAGTAAATATAACTGGATTATCTAATTGTCCATGTGGAGAAATGTATTGAAACGGTATTTTATGTTGGAGACATTTGTACTTAGCAGTATAATGGACATGAGCAAACCAATCATTATTTATGAACAGATGCATTTGAACTTGATCAGAAATATTTTTAGAAGTCCTTCATTGAAGTGGCTGGTAACTCTTCCGGACAACGTTTTAAATCACTACAAAATATACTGTAGCACTTAGATTTTCACAATTTCTGGTCCTCACAAAAAAGCGTTGTGTAGTTTTATATACAAACAAGCATTTACCAAGCTTCAAGGAGACAGGATATATAGAGAATTAAAATGTCTATTGTACATCGCTAATAAAATTGTACATTAATAAAATATCTCCCAAAACGTCTACTGTTTTTTTCTTTTATATGTTGCCATTTACATAAATTGCATATAGTCAGGGATTAAGCCATAATACAGGATAGCAATCAAAAAGCTTTTTAGGAGTAAGGTTAGAGTGGCACATATGTTAATTTTTTTCCTCCCTGAAATGCACGGTGTGATTAAAACCACTTGAACCCATGTTGAAAAGCTTGGACAGATATCGTGCATGTAACATCTTGCTAAAATATAACTCATCTCTGCACAAATAAATATGCAGGAACATGTTGCTTCTGGGGGAAATGCTGCTTCTACTAACAAATGACCATTAATTTTTGTCACTTGATTTTGACATTGCATTGAACTTGGATGATGATCCATTTACCGCTTAGTTTCCGAATGCATACTCATATTTTATTTGTATTTTGTAGGCTTTTTTGTTTAAAGTGTTACTTTCTTGGTTAATGATAGTCTAGTTTTATCTGGAAATAATGAAGCCTTCTCTGTGGTGGGATTTCAGAATGGAAAATCATATAATAATGAACTAAGGACTTAAAAGGAGTATATGAAAAATGGGGAAGCTCACAGTCAATTGTACATGGTTATGAGGTGGGGTAACAAATGAAGAAACTTCATACTACCATGGTGTATTTTGGTAATTTTTTAGGCAGTAATAAAATTGGAAATTAAACTCTCTTCGAAATTAAGATGGATTATTTTTGATCGTAGTTGGTCTCTCACAACTGAATACTGTGTGCTGTTGATCCAGCATGCTAAATTGGGCTTGTGGGTAAGCTTGGAATTGCTTTTATTCGGTAGCCTTGAATTTAATTGCAGAGATAACTAGTTTGAATACATCTGTTAAGCACTGAATAATTTAGAGAATATAATTAATTTTTAGCATGTGGGTTTGCTTCTAGCTTTATTTTTTTACTTTGAAATCTTTGTGAACTGGTAATGTTAAATGGAAATGGTCTTTTCACACAAATCTGTAGTGCAGGCAAAGCTAGATCCTGCTGTTGTTCCAGACTTTGTTTATACCCTGTTTGAATTGTTAAATGTAGTTAAGTAGGGAAGAGGAAGCCGAGGCAAAATCGTGTCCATCTTTGAGGGGAATGTAAAATACTGACATTCTTAGTAATGTATTCACAAGTAACAGACTTGACAAAGCAATGTGTTGCCACTAGGGTATTTCTAAAGCCCATAGTGCTCCTTTAACAATGGATGTAGGATAGGTGTGGGGTAGGATGGTGGCAGCATACAATTTCCTGACCACGGTGTTCAGAATGTACCAAATCACACTTAAGGCTAAAAGAAMCTGTAGACTGTAAGATAGTTGCTCTAAGTTACTTCAGCAATGCTTATGGCTTTGTAATGCAAATACTTCATAACTGGAAAAAATGGAATTTCGCTTTGAAATCTGGTGTGTAAGGGGCTGCGGATGGTGTCACAGACAGGATGGGAGGCATGGGAGGAGCATGACCAGTAATAGGAAGGACTGTGACCAGGATGGCATATATGATGTATATTGTTGTCAGGCATGCCCCTTTCCGAAGATGGGCCTGGAAACATTATTTCTTTTATTTCACRTGATAAATAAACAGAATTAGTGATTGACTGGTTTCTGCTAAGTATCTTGAAACTAAGTAGGCATATGGAGATTGCTTTAATTAAGGTAGAGTGCTATGGGACCTTCTAATTATGTGTATGCTTTAATCATTCCTTAGACTGTTTTGCCTAAATCAAAGCACATTGCAACCAAGGAATGTTAATTCATTTGGTGTGTAGTTGATAATTTAAAGGCCCAAAGCTGATGTATCTGAGTCTATTTAAAGCTTTACAGACAACCTCCTTACCCGTACTGTATTGCAGTATTAATAATGAAAAGGTGCGTAGGAACGGCGACTTGCTAAAATTAGTCTATACAGCCAGAAGCAAAATTTCTAAGAGAGTAATCCAAACATGAGAAATGTGTAAACAACTTCTTATAGATGAGAGCTTCAAAGGAGCAGGAATTTTAATGACAGTAGTTTATATTAGATGAATTTTTGCCTTTTAATACAGTTGTTACCAATGCAGAGTTTTGTAACAGTTTTTGAAATACCATAAAAGCAAATGTCTTTTTGTAAGAGTAGTGTAACCACTACCAATCTTGAAATTCAGAAATTAGCTGGTCTTACGTTCCACAGCAACACTAAGTGTTGGACTTGGGACACTGTGGCCAATGTCCCAATTGAAGCTGCTTGAAGACAGCTCTGGTGAAAGTTAAGGGTCAAACTTACTCCCTAAATATTAAAAAATATGAAGTATCATATTTTTTATTTTTTTAATGTGTTATCTATTTAATGTATTAACCACTTTCTACTGTGATACTTTRGTGAAATAGTTGACCTTCATGGAAAAACAGACAGTAGGATTTTAGGTTGTATCAGTATAGATACTGTTGGGGGATGCAGTCAAATTTAGTTAAAACAAATCTTACGCTAGCATTCCAGTGCTGAACAGTTTGGAAGAAAAATATAAAAAATGAAGCTTTAAAGGATTTGGGAATAAAGCTCTTTCAAACTACTAATGTGTCTACTGGATTTAATGTGGGGAAAGCCTGKAGAGTAACACCTTGAAAAAAACTCCCTGCAGCAAGGAGAAAAACTCAAGTTTCATKGAAGTGAAACTGCTAAACTTCAAGTACTTAACTAGCTTCTTGCTATGTGCAGATGAAAGAATAGCSCTGGATTTTAATGGAGGCTTAATTGCAAGCTAAGAGTATACTATTGAAAATAAAAATACTTAAATTCAAATATCAAGCTGATACAAACAAAGGAGAAAATCGATGTAGGATACGCATGAAGCAGCAGCTCACCTTTGAGCTGTGTGGGGGCTGTAGGCAGAAGGTAGTGAATTGCTGCAATTTTCTAGTCGGGTACCTGTGTCTCAGTGTACCAAGGCTGGCTTCTAAATCTTGATTTCAGTCTGCCTGATTAACCTCTTTGTCTAAGAGAGACTATTGCTACAGGTGGTGTCTTCAATATCTGCTGTAYCCCAGTCAAGGGACGCTGCAGTGTAAGAGAGCAGCTGTCCTGGCCAGTGTTTCGAGAAAGATGCATCGTACGGTTTTCATCTTGTGAGGGCAGATAGAGAAGAGAAAAAGGTGCAGCTTGACCTCCCTAGTGAACAGAGACTGAGGCCAAGGGGGAGGAGGAGACATCAACACTCTGTTCTTCCCAGCAAGTTGCCTGGCAGCTGAAGTACCAAACACCTGAGGAAGAAACAGAAGAGTTCATCACTAGATTTAATTTGAAGCCTTGGTGTTCAGCCACTGTGGATAGACATTGGCAGCCTTGGTGCATACTGACTGCAAAACTTAATACGAACTGTAAATATCACCGAAATTCAGTTACTGCTGTTCTGCACGACGGACTGACTGACTTCAAGGATCAGGTGAAATGTTCAYGTAGTGGGGGATGCCTCAGAAAGGTGTTAGATCTGGGAAAGTAACAATGAGGCTTCAAAAATACACTCTCCTGCTCAGCAGGGATTTGGGGTTTGGAGTATTAGTCAGAGGTAGACACAACTGAGGCAAAACCCACTCCAAACTGGCAGTGGCTGCACCCTGGAGTTTATATTCTGCAGGTGAGCTTTGGCACATCAGGTACATTTATTTTAATTTCAGGTGAATAGCTGAAACACCCTGCAAACCAAATTACATTTTTTTAAAGACAATTGGGATAATTATTTTGTAAGATATAGTATGTCATAATTAAGCAATTCTTAAAATGTAGTGAAGGATTTCCTTCAAGTGTGTGTTAAAGTGCAAGAAACCTAATGAAGTGCCTATACCATAGTTCTGCTTGATTTGTGATTTTTTTCCCTCTTCCATTTATCACTGAGCAACTTACTTCCATAAGCAGGAAATGCTGAGGCAGTCATGTTTTTCACCATGAGGAACTGCAGAGTAAAGTTGCTCAGTTGTGCTGGCTGATATGAGGCCAGTAAACAATTTTAGTCACAAAAATAAAATCTAAAGGACAGAACTTCCTGAGAATTGATTTTTGACAAAAGTTTTTTTGGTTTACTTGTTTCTACCTGACTCCAAATTGCATGTGTTAAAATACAAGAAACTCAACAGCTGTCTAAGAGGCAGAGGGAACGGGGTGTGAGCAATRGATATACAGTGATGGGGATAGTTTTGTACTGATAAAGAATTGTGGTCTTCTGTGTCTGCAGGGCAGGTTATTTCAGGATGGTGTCTTTGTTTTCACAGACAGTAATTAGCTCCTTGGCTCTAGGAAAACAGAAATTCAGAGTGCAGGAAGAGAGCCTGAGGCACTATAAGACTTTCTAACATTTCTGATAATTCAGTTTCCTTAAGGGAAATTCACAGCATCGTTTTTTGGTTTTGTTTTGGGTTTTTTGTTTGTTTAGGGTTTTTTTCACCTTCTTTCACTTTCTTCTGAACTTGTATCATGCTCTGGACTTAAATGATCTTGTTTGGTCTCCATCTGCACCCAAGTTCAAAAACAGAGGGGCCTTCTCTGTGATCCTGTTTCCTGCAGTTTCTCTCGTGCTGTAGCTTCTGCTGCTTGAAATCTTCACCAGTCTATCCTTTCCTTTGCAATGATGGCTGATTTCTGCAACATGCCAAGGGAAATGAGAAGGGATCTGAATGGGTACAGCCTGAATAAAAGACTTCACTGCAAATAACGTGAAACTACTGTTTGTATTTTTACTGTTGTTTTCATACTTCACCCAGATTCTGAGCGTGAGAGCATGCCAGTAGTTTTATAGTTAGTGTATTTCTGTGTGTATATATGTTCACGTGTCTATGCATGTGTATGTATAAACATACTGAGATTAATATATATGCGTTTGTGAACAGTTTATCAGTTTGCACTGTTTCTCTCTGCTACTACTAACTTTGTTACCCAATTAAGTGCTGCTCACAGAAGGTGTGGGTCGGCAGAGCTGTTGGTAACTTTGAGTGCACTCAGCACTTGGGATGTTAAGGCTAGAGAGAGAACGGAGTTGAGTTCATTGGAAAATAACATCATCTGTGAAAGACAAAACCAGGACTTGGGGGTCCTCAGTCCTGTGAGCTAGCAGTAAGAAAGCTCTTCCCTCATCTTTTTGCAGACTTTTGAACTTTCCTGCACTAGACAACATCAAATCTTTTTACTAAAGGAAGCCATACCAGGTATGGGGTGTGAGCTGATCTGGTGGCTTGCCTGGGTCTACCCACTATGGCTGGGCAGGTGGACAGCATTCATGGTCCTTGCAAAGTTGGCTGGTGATGGAAGGCCTAAAACTGCTTCCTGGCTGGCAAACTCCAGCAGCAGTTTTCAGTATTTACTAGCTGCTTTCCCCTTTTCTCTGAACTAATCATGTAACTTGCTCAGGGAAATAGCAAGTGTGCTTCTAATGTTTTCCTTATATTCCCTTTAATTTACCGTGGTCCCAAAGGTAAGCAAGCTGCAGTGTTGTCCTTGCAATGGAAGAAACAAAAAAAAAGAAAAGAAAAGAAGCTAAATCTAGTGAAACTTGCAACTGAATGGTGCCCTCATTATTGTCACAAGACTAACATACCCTTTGCTCTCCTGGTCTCCCTGGCATGACCTCAACCTATCTTTGTCATGACTGGGCTATTGCAGTCTGGAGCAGCCCCRTGACTGGTGTCTGCAGATCACACATGATTACCTCTGACACCTGCCATTTCCTTTTCTCTAAGAGCAATTGCAGCCATGACCTCTAATCAGGCTGGGTCCTTGAAAAAAAATCACTTGGAGCAAATCCATTTCAAAGAAAATGGATTTAAATTAGCTCCTGTTCTTGGTGTTCTTGGAAGGAAACTAATGCCAGTACAGCACAGCTCTCTGTCAGACACTCTCCCTGACACCTTGATACTGCTCTACTTTAAAAAATAAAACTAGGAAAAACCTTTCTATCCCCAATCCCCTCCCATATTACTGTTTTCTGGTGTTAGTTCCTTGTATCTAGAGAAGCTCCACTGCATGTTCTGTGTGTTTAAAGTGGACTACTCTCCTTTGCTTGTCCTTGTCCTTTGACTTCTCTGCTGCTCTCTGGCGGCTTGCCTCTGTGCTATCCTCTGTGTTGCTTTCCAGATTGATTGTTTTCCCTACACAGCTGTCTGTCAAGATTTTGTCTTCCAAGCTGACTGTTGTTCCATGACTGACTGGGCATCARTCTGCTTGTGGGAGGTGGTGAATGACTGCCTTTGCAGCACTTATTAAACTGTCTCCATGTTGACTCATGAAATCTTGCTTTCGTTCACCCTGCTCTTTCTCCCATCCTGCTGGGGAAGGGGACTGAGCGAGCAGCTGTGTGGATTCTTGTGTAGCTGTGGAAAGATCCTGCTTGAAATGTGTTGCTCTACCCATCAGAAAGACTGTTTCTTCAAAGCTCACTTGGAATAGGTATGTTGTGAAGAGCCATTTAAGTTTAAAAAGGCTTTCTCCTACATATGCACGGCCATGACATAAAGTAAAGGTTCCTAGTTTGGTATTTTGGKKTTTTTTTTAATTGTTAGGTTMTTGCAGCAGTCACTGGTGTGGTCCTCAGGTCAAAAGAAAGATGCCTGTTTCCCACCTAGCTTTTTGTAAATGGCTAAGCTGCTAGACACAARTGCTGCCTATTTGTTTTGAAATCAAAGGCTGAGTGTTTCAAGGGAAAATGATCACTTAACTTCCCTGACCTAAGACTTGGCACAGACAGGGCCACTGACATCTGAATTGCTTTTTTTTTATAGCAATTGACCCACACTTGAACATGACCTGCCCATCTCATCTCAGTCTGTGCTTGAGTTTTGTGAACGTAAATGTCAGGAGTGTTTTCTTTCTTCTTTTTCATATACTTCACCTCACCATCATGTACTCATTTCTTTCACATCTTTGTGATAAAGCYGCTTGGGTGTCCTAGTTAGAATCAGCCCTCTGTATTACTTAACCATAACACAGAGATGAGAATACACAGTTCCTGCTCATTTATTTCCAATTCAAGTAGAATAAAGGGGGAGGAAAAGATACATRTCCTATGGAGCGATGTGGGACAATAATAGGAACAAGGTATCTTCTTTCCAGTCCTTTTTAGCTGTTTCTGCTCTCTTCACTTTTCATTGCAGATGGTTTTTCTTTCGTATTTAACATTCATCTTCACAAGCCGAGGAATCTCCCAGCCGCCTTCTGTTTGTTTTCCCAAGTCCCCATACACACAATGGAGTCCTGCTTTCCTGGGGATGGCTGAACACCTGCCTGCCTTTGGGAAGTGGTGAATGGATTCCTTGTTTTGTTTTGCTTGCATGCACAGCTCTTGCTTTAGCTATTAAACTGCCTTGATCTCAACCCATGAGTTTTGTCACTTTTACTCTTCCAGTTCTCTCCCCCATCCTGATGTGGGGGAAGTGAGTGAGCAGCTGTGTGGTGCTTCGTTGCCAGCTGGGGTGAAACCATGACAGCTGTGAAGAGAGAGACTCTGACCCCAAGACAAGAGTTGAGATGACATGGTGCTGAGTGACTCAAAATACAGCGCTACTCAGATGAATTTTTAATATTTTGGCAAATATAAGTGTTCAAACTGACTAATGCCAGAAGAAGGAAATTTTGACACTTTCCTCCTTTGCATTTTTTGTCTTGTTCAAATATCTGAAATCCTGACTGAATTCAAGCCTGAGCTTCTGATYGCATTCCAAGGTCAGAGTTTTGTCAGCAACTGCCCTGTCTTGGTATTATACCAAGTCTGATCCATAGAGACGTTCGCATGCACATGCTGAGCAAATGGACTAACTTTGGGAGAGATAATGAAAATAAACCAAATGCCCTGAGTTCTTGCAGCATCTAGGCATCAATTGGAAAAGCAGAGACATACCCTGTCCCTTTATTTGGGGTATTTGAACAGCACAGAATTGTGCCTGCTCCAGGAAATCTGCCCTACAGCACACCTAAATCTCTGTGGCCGCATACACACCAATCAACRAAACAAGCATGGGACCTTTCTCTGGCTCTCAGTTGGACTGTTATGGGACTGCCTGTGCCTGTGATTTTATGCTTCTACCCTTCAAAGTCTGCTGCTGACTAAAAACTGGGAGGAGCACTTGATAAATGAGGTGGCTGTGCTGCCATCCAGGAGGATCTCTATGGGCTGGAGAAATGGGCTGACAGGAACCTCTGGAGGTTCGGCAATGTGAAATGGAAAGTCCTGCACCTATGGAGGAACAGCCCCATTTTCCAATACACACTTGGGGATGAATGACCGGAAATCAGCCCAGCAGAAAAGGCTCTGGGCCTCCTGCTGGATGACAAACTGGCCGTGAACTTGCAGCAAAGTCCAACAGCCTCCTGGGCTGCAATAGACAGAGGGTCACCAGCAGGTTGAGGGAGCTGATCTTTCCCCTCTCTTCAGTGCTGGTGAGGCACATCTGGAGTGCTGGGTCTAGCACTGGGCTCTCCTGTACAGGAGGGACAAGGACAAACAGGAGCAAGGCCAGCACAGGGCCACAAAGACGATGAAGGGACTGGAGCATCTCTCATTTAAGGAGAGGTCAAGAGAGCTGGGGCATCGTTTTGGAGAAAGGAAGGCTCAAGGGGTCATATGCATGTGGATTAGTGCCTGATGGGAGGAGTAAAGAAGATGGGGGCAGGCTCATCTAATTAGTGCTTAGGTAAAAAAACAATGGGCACAAACTGAAACACAACAAATTCTGTTTAAACAGAAGACTTTTTTACTGTGAGAGTGGTCAAACACTGGCACAGATTGCCCAGTGAGGTTCAGTCTTGGAGGTATTAAAAACCTGCTAGGACATGTCCCTGAGCAACCTCTGAGATTGTTGGGTGAAAGGAGTCTTTGTGAAAAAAACATTGGCATCCTGCTAAATTCCGTTTGAAATGAATGAGACAAATGGCTTTTTAAAWTTTTTTTTATTATTCGTGGTATTTGTTTTACCAGTATTTCCTACTGAACCAAGAAAGTTTAGCTTAAATTGTGGTATTCTCACACCGCTGATGTCTGTAATGTCACTTTTGCAAGATGAAAGCTTTCAAAATGAGATATAGAAAAATTGCTTGCAGTGAAAAAATTATTTAAAACATAATATTAGGGATTTTTTTTAGTCTACTTAAAACCCGACTGTCCTTCAAAATTCCGTATTTTTGGATGAGCATTTTCCCCAGTTTTATTTCATGTAAACACTAGGGAAGGAAAGGCTGCAGCTTGGATAATAATTGCTCTCCTGGGCTATGTTTTTGATTCATATTCTATCTGATGCRTTATAAGAAGCAGTTTGAATTTCAGAACAGAGAGAAGGATTCCCAAGGAAAGTGACAGCTCTACTTTTCCATCAGATGAGGGACTGAACGGGTCACTTGAGGGAGCTATTCACCTTCCCGTGGAAGTGGTGAGGAGAAGGAATACCCACCAGCTCCATGAAAAAGGAACTAAATGAAAATAATAAATTTTAAAAGAAGTAACAGTCATTTGTTTTAGGGAAAACCAGAGCTATTATAATCCTGCAAATAGAATGACTTGAAATACATAAAGCTCTGCTATGGGTACACCTTCTTGGGAAGGAACTCTGCTTATGCTGGAGTTAATACTGGAATAACTCTAAATGTTATTAAGTTAAAACATATTCATCACAGATTTTGAAAGTCTGCTTTCAAGATGTAAGAGCTTTTTTGCAGAGAGCTGTAGGTGTATGGCTCGGTACCTGCAAGATGCTATACTGGGAGGAGCAAGAGACAAAAAGCTAATTTCAGCAGCAGGAGGCCAGTGCCTGATTCTGTTGATAATCAGGGGGTAAGTTTGAGCTTGATCAAGGAGAGCAGCAGCCTCATTTCAGGTTTTTCCGAAGTCAGGCCCCAGTTTTAAATCTGTTCCTGAGAGAAGCCTGTCTCTATTGATGATATGAGAAACTGTCACCATTACACTTAATGCTTCTCTTTGATTCCAGCAACCACCAGTGCCTGGCAGCTTATTGGGGTAGCTAAGTATCTTTAACAGGCAGGCCCTTTGCTCTGTTTTGGTTTTACTGTGAACTCCACCCAATTACTGAAGGAATCTCTGGTACTTACCGGGAGTAGGGAACACCAAATACCCAGCACAGGGGTAAATCCTGCAGATCATCTGGCCAGGCGGAGATGTAATGTGGTGCCCTTGGATGTCTAGGAGAGACTGCAGGAGCTTTGCATTAACACYCCCAAAATGTCAATCCCTCTGCTGTTGGAAAATGAAATTCCCTAAAAGTGAAGCCAGGTTATAGTTAAAGCAAATAAAAGTAGCTAGTTAAGGGACCTAACCTAGAGAAATCTGTCATATGGGTATATAAAAATATGTTTAAAACAAAAGAAAAATAAATTGCTGACAAGATCATGTCTCCTCCTTGCTCTGTACTTGGCCATGCTTGCTTGCCCAGCTCACACTTCACACTCCAAGACTGATTAAATACACGAGTATTTAAACCCTTCTTTGAGGTCTTTGTGGGATCCCCTTTGGGTCTAAATCTTCTCCAGGTCCCTCTTTCAGCCCCACTTCTGATGGATCTTTAGGCCATGGTGAAGGTCATGCCTCCTCCATACGGGACACGCTCATACTCCTGTGGCAGATCTCTCAGGTTCTCGATGGGATCACAAACAAATCATTAATCCACTGAGAGCTGTAAGGTTCTCCTGTCCCTGAGAAGGCAAGGTGGAAATAGCAAAATGAAACGTTTCTGAGCTCTCAACCTTGTATTTCCTATTACTGTACAAGCTGTCAGTCATATGTGATGCAGGGAATTCATGTGAGTGGTTTGTTACTATTTTCTGGCTGAGAGCAGGCATGGTGGTTACCCCTTTGCTCATGGAAGCAGAAACAAGCTGGGGGTAAGTGATTTCTTGCCAGGTCATCTCTGTGTCAGAGGGTTATGTACCATGACAGAGGGGAGCAGGGAGAGAATCGTGGTGGCTTTTCTCCTCCACTGTGGAATTCCAGTCCTTGGAGGACCTGGGAGACAGAGACCACCATCTGACTGTGATGCCGGAAGGATGAAGGCTGGGAATCAAAATCCAGCAAGACAGATGTGCATGAGAATGCTGGAATTGCGCTCCACTGGCCTGGAAAACCAGGGCAAAAGGGTTGGTTCTTCAAAAAGCCAAATATGCTGTTTTCTAGACAAAAGTAATTTCTTGGCTGTTAGTGACAGCTCCTTTTTAGGAGGATCCTGTTTTGTAACTGTGAATGAAAAGAGATGTTTGGCTGCCTGCCAGCAGCACAGCTACTTAATTTACCAATGGAAACTTTGAGGAAATGGGGAAAGTTTGCTAGAAAGCAGGTCTGCAATACAGCAGGCTATGTTTCTCCTTGCAACAGAAAAATCCGAGAAAAATTAGAAAGATTACAGGAATATATTTTGTGTACTCAGGTTCRCAGAACCATACAAAATCTAGTGTCTAGAATAGAGTACACAGAGTAATTCTGCATTTACCTTGGACCCTTCTCTCCTGAATGCTAGCCCTTGGACCACCTCGGGCCACCTTGGATTTAAGGCAGTCAGGCCCTTGCCCTTTGTGTAAGGGTAGGCTGGTTCTAGCCTGACATAGCTGGAGCCCTACCAAACATATAGATAAAAGGTAATTTTCTGAATGTTTCCTCCTGGGATGCATCTCAGTGCCTAGAGAGCAAGTGAAAAATCTTCCCCACAGCAGACCTTTAGTGCCTGGATGTAAGTACCCAAAGACACCAATGCCAGCTACAGGAGGATGATTTCAGCCCTGTGAGTAAATCCGCTGGGGAATAAAACCTGTCAGATCACAGCATTACCGAGAGCTCAGGGGTTACATCGGCAGGACACTCACATACAAGCAACTGGGAAGAGACCATTTTACTAAAGATAGTCCCTGCTGCTAGAGCATGCTTCCTTTTGGAGATTCTCCTCATAAGAAAGGCCCTCCATGCTGCCTGCTGACACCTGTCAGCTTTGTAGAGTTTGTGATGAGGTAGCCACCGAACTGGGCTTGGAAATGTAAATTTTCATTGGAACATTAACCATTATGTGACTCCAATAACACACATCTCAGTTGGCAACCCTCCTTAAGCCAGGCTCACAAGGCACTCCATATCCTCCCAATCTACCTCAGCTTGCCCAGCTGGCGTAAGAAATAAATTCTGTGGAGTGTGTCCCCATGACGTTGCAGCTTTAGCCTTGCATTTTGTTTAATTACTGGTGATTTTGGAAGACCCAGGTACCGAAGTTTGTGCTCCATTCTCTTGCACAGTTGCCCATGCCTTACATCCCCAATAAATCCATGTGTCCCTTTTTCACTCTTACCAATACTCAGTGTTTTCTCTAAAACTTCTGTAATGCCCTTTGGCATTTCTAGCTTGAGAATCTGCAGCAGAAGGAAAATGAAAATTTAGGGCAGCATTAAGTTAATTAAACTTACCATTAAATTAATAACACAAGAAATACTGTGCAGACTACATTATTCATTGTCATGTTTTATTCAGTAAAAACTCAATTTTTAATGCATTTAGTATTACTGGAGGATTTCTACCCTGCTCTGCAAGAGTTACTTGGCACACAGGGTTTCCAGGGTTCTGTATATAAAAAGTCAATGTAATTTTCACTGAAGTGATAAAAGATTCACAATTAGTTAAGGAAATGCGAAGTCCCACATCTCTGGTTTCTTGGAAAGAAATAGTCAAACATGGAGGATTAAATTCCTGTATGTTTAAATAAATTAATTTTAATTCATTGCCTTTCCTCATTTTATAGCACTCTGACTATTCTCCCCACCATCAGTTTTGTCCATCAACAAAGTTCCAGTTCACCTCTTGAAGGTTTTTCTAGAGGTTTTGGTGCTGAAGCCTCATTGTTCTGTCGTGGCACACCCCAGCATTATCTGTGCAGCTCTGCTCCTGACCACACTGCAGGAGGTCGTTATCTATGAATAATGCAGTGAAGCACTATGTGAGGTATGAGGTTAGGACTGAGAGGCTGTGTGCTCCTTCAGGTTTTTTTCTTTTACGTGCAGCCAAGCAAGAGCTAAATAACATGGTTCAGAGTTCTTCCATTCCAAGGGGACTGTGGATCACGATCCAAAAGAACTAGTGCAAAATGAAATTATGGGCACAATAACCTAATGCATGCTTTGAAAAGAGGCAGTGGGAATGTAACTTCCCTTGGAGAAAGGAAGGAAGTTAATGAAAACTGAAACCATGGCACAGAGACAGCATTATTAAGAAGGAAACCATAAGGAAGGAATCATTAGGAAATGTGCAGCTATTGCTGTGACACAGCACAAGGGAGAAAGGGAGCTCAAATAAGCATATTAGAAGTTTCCTGCTTTAATTGTTATGTTTATTAGAGGTTATTGTTGATTCAAAGATTATTGTTGATCTTTCTCTCTTCTACCTCCTTCTGCCACCCGCCCATTTTTGTTTGGCAAAGTCTTAGCATTTAAAGTATTATTTTCCTGATAGCTGAAAATAATATCTAAAATATGCATTTTTCAAAAAAATGCAGCAAGAACCCACTCAACCAGAAGATCTCAGGGTATTCTTCTAGACCACCTTCTTTATTTCCTTTTAAAGCAGTCTTTTATAGTTCTCAGCCACTTCATGAAATTTTATATTCTGTACTGGTATCCCTGTAGCATGAAGGTTGATAGGGACCTTGCCAACATGCTTCAAGCCAGAAGCCTTTATAGCATCTTTAGCATCAAAAATAAAACTCTGTTCCTGCGGCTGTCTGAAGAAAGGTGTGAAAAGCGGACTTTCATGGTGTGATATTCAAGTGCTGCAGTGCCCAGAACAGAACTGCTGTCTCCAGGAGGGGAATTCACAAGGCTGAGTGGCACCTAACCAGTGAAGGAGGGAGAGCTGGGTGCCCCAAAGTGCRATTAGCAGCCTCCATCAGTGTGAGTGGGGAAATGGGAAAGAACTGAAGCTATTCCTGAAATAACTGTCTACCTGCTACTGTGGTATTTATACCTGCTCTTTGATATACATAAGCTGGGGCCTTCTCTTCTTCTCTTTAGAAGAGAGGGTGTGAGAAAAGATTGTATTAGTAAAGTTTATTTGAGTTCTTGCTCAGGAAATAAGAGACATGTTTTCTACGTCCTCTTTAACCTGAAAAGACTTGAACCTATATTGCCCCGTTCTCATTTTTGCTAAAACTCTCAGACAACAATAACTGAAAAACATCCACTTGAGGCTATTCGTTTACCCCATGGCAAGGCTGGCTCCAAAGGCTGCACTTTGATAGTGTTGCAACCATACAGAGATTTCAGGAGACGGAGACCTATGACAGCAGGAGACAGAAGCTGCCATCAGGAGATCTACTCTGTCCTGTGTTATCAACAAAGAGCAGACCTTCCTCAACATCTACATCCACCAGGATATTTAACACAAAGCCTGACGGCTCTCAGTTCTAAGGGGATAGAACAGGATGACTAAGCCACAAAATATGACACAGGGTGCAGTGCTGGAATGAGGGTTTGGCTCAGGAGCTGCTGTGGGCCTGAGCAGGAGCTGTTGCCTTGCATGACTGCAAGCTGGATGCTTCCACAGAAGGAAGATGCTGCTGACAGCTGCTCGGAAGCATTGATCCTGACACAGTACCTGTCAGGATCAGGAAGAAGGACGAGCTGGGAGGTTCTCCCACATTTGCAGCTCCTGTGGCCTTTGCTGGTTGCTCAGGCTTGCTAGGCTCCCATGTGCAAGACAACTCTTGTCTTCCTAAGGTACTGAGCTCCCTCTAAGCAAAAAGCACCGGGCACATCCCATGGCAAGAATATTTGCTGGAAAAGCAGCAACCTGGCTGTGGGCGATATAGGGCAGCAGTGGTACATCATGCACTGGTCTGCTCTTCACAGGCAGAAAACTTACCTTTGGAAGGTGAGTGGAGTTAATGACTCACTTCTGTAGTGCCCAAGGCTTCTCAGCATCCCGTGCTTGGCCTTCAAGGTTTGCATGACCCTACCTTCAAAACAGAGACATAAGACAAAATTGCAACTCAGAAGGATTATAAACCCATGTTTAGTTTGGAGCATGTTGTGTGGGCTCATTACTCATAGTGATATTTTTTACTTACTGGCCATGTAGCATGACTTGATTTACAACATGCAGCTTGGGATACCAACCCTACCAAAGAACACAGTCAGTGTGGAGTAATTAGAATAATCCCATCACATGACTAGGAAGTGGGTCTTTCTCTTTTTTTTTGACAAAAACCTGTGGTGCAGGTGGCTCATCAAAGGACCCCAGCACTCCCAGATTCTGTGTGTTCATTCCTTTCTTCGAGGGCAAGGGAGATCAGCACCTTCTTCATCCAGCCTGGAGATGAGCATTTTCAACAGCAACTGCTTTTCCTTTTTCATTGTTGTCTGAGTAGTGTCCTCGGGAGAAAATTCCAAATGGAGACAGCTCATGGCCATGCATTTTACAATTCCCTGCTTTCACATTAGGACTCTAAAGCAGGCATAGAAATCCAAGGCTGACAGTTCAAAGTAACTCTTCTGTGTCTCTCTTGTTGCAAACACTGGAAGAGAGGCGTTGCTACGTGCTTGAGTGGGCCTGTTGGACTGAATAAATGGATGCTTTTAGATGCAAAGTTCATACAATGGCATTTGAGGATGCTATTCAGTAGTTAATTCTGTGAGTAATAAAGCACCACTGAAAGCATTCCAAAGTCTACATAATAACTTGGGATGTGGGCATGGAGAGAGACTTTCAGTAATAATACATGTCAGCACTGTTTTGGGGAGGCAGGCAGTGGAGGAGTGCCAATTGATAAGCTTTGGTTTTGTTTTTGTACTGTTTATTCTGTTTGTTTGGGTTGTCAGGCTGAAGTTCAAGAATCAATCAGCAAGCTATAATGGACATATTTTCGTTAGGGCACAAGGAGCCTCAAGTGTCCTTCACTCATGTATTATTCATACAAATGGATGAACAAATAAGCCATCTACTAGAGCACACAAATCCCAGGATATCTGCACAACTCAAAACTACATTGAGGTCCTGGCAAAGCCTCCACTCTCCTGCAGTTGCCGAGGCTTGAGTAAAATTTTGGGTTATTGCAGAAGTGGGATCACTTGCCATGTTTCTTTTAACTCAAGCACTGGTAGATGCTGGGTACAGACATGCCAAATATCTGTTTGCTGAGAGGCCTTTGAAGCGTCTTCAGGATGAACATTAAGATCCTTTCTGTCTCTAAGCAGGGAACATCACATCAGCTCACTGTGAGAGCGGAGTAGCCATCACTGAAAGACAGAAGATACTTATATTTGTCTGCCAAAGAAAAGAAATACAGATGCTATGCTAAAATCACCTGTTTGTGTAACAGTGGTAGAGACTAATGCTTTGTGAGGAACCCAGGTAGAATTATTCCAAGTTGTTCCCATATTTTCCAATTATTAGGAAGAGTGATTCCCTGTTCTTGTTTTATCCGTGCATTAAGTGTTTATTCTACCAGGGAAGTCTATATTTGCATTCATTGAAAGTCAGCTGGGAATGGTTTATACGTATTTTCCAGGATTTCACATATGAAACCTTGAAGACAAAATCTCTGCAATGCCTTCTGAAAAGCCCATAAAGTCAGGATTATAAACTTCGTTTTGTGGGAAAACTTGGCTGGTGTGCAATTGGCAAAACAGGGAGCATGCAGCAATGGCCCCAGTGCTTCCTTGAAGAGCTGGATCCTGACCCTGCCTCTGCCGTAGCATGTTTTTCAGTCGAGCATTTCCCTGTTCATATGCTCTTTATTTTCTAGCTAGCTGAACTGTGACTCAGAGCCTGTGTGCTAGAAGCTGAAACCTTGGTCAGGGGGAGATATTTTTTTTAGACAGTGTATGTAAAGTGCTATTTAATACCAGCTGCTCAAAGATCTGACTCTGTCTCTCAATCTGATGACTTGGAATTTGCAAATGACCCTTGATGTCTTGTCTTGTGGCTTTTCCTCCCACTTGTGAAATGGGAAAATGCTCCCTTGACACAAAGGGTTTTCATGTGAAGAAATGAATGTCATAATGATGGGTCCATGCAAACAACTTGGTGGCCAGATCAGGGCTTAAACACTGGATTGTGCGTCAGGGAGTGAGCTCTGGGCAACAGGAAGAGCGCAACATGTTGACTTGCTGCTCATAAGCCAAATGCCTTCCAGTGTGTGCAGTGAGGGAGGTGAGTGTCCTAAGGTGAAAAAAACCCATAAAATTTTGTGATTAAATACTAACACAAGAAAGGTAAACAGGAGGAGTAAAATGTAGCCTGCRCAGGGCTGCCTTTCCTCTGTTATCTGCTGCATCCTTCCCAGAATGCTGCTGTGTGTTCCCCAGCTGTTCTCCTTTAAGGCAGCAACAGACACTTGAGGAAGGGGATTATGTCCTGAAGTTAGTTTATGGGTTTATTTACTTTATGTTGATTTCATCAGTGTTCTTATGGCTACAAAGAGACTGGCACATGACTGTATACTGGTTTTGGGGGTTTTTTTTGGACTATCCACATCTGAAGCCTTTTTCCCCTAAAACTGTTCAGAAGGATTTGTTTGGTGGGKTTTTTTTTTTGTTGTTTGTTTCTAATAAAATCACTTTATATTGCTTTACCTTGCTAACTTTTGCTACTCTTTCCTTTTCGCAGTCACCCTGACGGCACAAGACTACATTCTTCTGGATTATTGTTTCCTTTGTATTTTAAGCAAGATGACTCTCCAAATAAGGATACTAAAAGGGGAAAGAGCTCATGGTTTCCATCTGTTGTAAACTTCTCACTAAAATTGCTGCCCTACAAAGATGCACCATGCTACGATTTGCTCTGAAACACTGCTTAAAGGAGGAGAAGGAAATGGACTGCTTTTACAGAGTGTCTTTAGGAAGAGGGGRAAAAAAAAAAGACATTATGTTGCAGCCACTTGTAAAGATTTGTCCCTGAATAGGGATGGGGTGGAAGGGTCCACAAGGCCCTACACCCTGCCCTTACAGACTACTGTCATTTTGAAATGATGCTCTGCAGAACATGCTGACAGAATTTGACTAGTTTAGAAATTACTGGTTTTCTTTCTATTTTTAATGCTTTTTTAGAAGGTTACCAGAATATCATAGTGAATAATACTACTAATAACAAAGGAACACTAAGAATATGTTTCGATTTGTTCTAGGAAAGGAACAACCTGGCTCTAAGCCATCATGGTCCATGGGGAAGCTGAGGGATGAGAATTTGAGTCATCCTTGATGTCACCGGCAAATCAGGACGTGTCACTACCATTGCCTGACCTGCCAGACACGCACTGGAATCCCAGGCACCATTCTGAAATCAACACYTTCTCAAAAGGATGCTGGAAAAAGATATCAGAAGAGTCTCTTCATGGGGTGTCCACTTCACTAGTAAGAGGTGAATTCTGATTGCTGCCAGACCAATTCAAGGGCAGATTGGACTGTGTAGGCAACCCACACCTAAAATGGACTTTCCTAACGTAACTCTAATAMTAATCCAGAAGAAGAACAGTAATCAAGGCAGCTAAGAAAATACAAGACCTAAGCCTTTTTCCAACTTYGTTGCCTATGGTGACAAAACATATAGGTTGATGCATCCATCACTACTTCTAAGTGTGCATCCAAATGAGTGTGATAGTCTAAGCTACCATTCCTCAAACCTTTTGCAAGCCTAACACACTTTCCACTGCAGCTGTGTTCTTGAGATAACAAGTCACCTGCTACACCTTTTAGTTTACATCTTTAACTTCTAGTTGCTGGMAGCTGCTCAGCTCCTTGGGGTGAGATTGGGAAGAGAATTAGGAAAAAAAGAAAGAGAAAACCAACATGCATATACTTTTGTGGCATCTCAGTAGTTTTCCTTAAAATTTTTCCAATCTTCTGTGATACCCTTTTAACATATTTTTGTGGAGGCCTTCAGGATTGCAAATCAGTTCCTTACGTTGCAAACATATGGTTCCTACATTGTGTGGTGAGCCCCAGCCTCAGGTGTTTGTTTTCATTCTTYCTGAAACCTGCTCATGTGTCCTTTCTGCATTCCCTGGCATAGCAGACCATGAAGCATCTGCCTCTTACAGCCCAGGCACAAAGATAGATTTATTAAAATAAAAGAAGTAATTAAAAATTTGATTTTKTTTTTAAAGCTATTCTGTCTCCAGTAGAAATATTTCCAAGAAAAGAATAAACAGTTTTTTCCAGGCTACCTGTGGCATATTTGAGCAAGACCAACTAGATTGTTATCCTGGTTTGGGCCCAGGCAGAGTTCATTTTCTGCTTAGGAGCTGCTACAGTGCTGTGATTTTGATTCAGTATGAGAATGATGTTGATACTACACTGATGTTTTGGCCATTGCTAAGTAGTGCTTATCCTAAGTCAAGGACTTTTCAGTCTCTCATGGTCTGCCAGGGAGGAGCTGCATAAGAAGCTGGGAGGGAGCACAGCCAGGACAAGTGACCTGAACTGACAAAAGGGATATTCCTTTCCATGGAACATCATGTCCAGTATACGAACTGGGGGAGTTACCTGGAAGGACTTTGATTGCTGTTTTGTGCCAGGCTGGGCATTGGTCAGTGGGTGGTGAGCAATTGTATTGTGCATCACTTGTTTTGCTTCTGTTACGCTCTCTCTTTCTCCTTATCATTACAATTGTTATTATAATTATTATATTTTGTTTCAGCTATTAAATTGTTCTTATCACAACCCACAAGGTTTACCTTTTCTTTCAGATTCTCCTCTCTACCAGAGGGGAGAGTATGGAGGGAATGAGTGAGTGGCTGCATAGTACTTAATTGCCAGATGGGATTAAACCAAAACAATTGTTTTCAGTTCTTTCCTTTTTAAATCTTTTTCAACAACAGTATTCACAGGGGTGTTCATCTTTCTTCAGATTGCCTGGAACCAAATCAGAAGCTGCTTTGTTGTTTAAGAATCATTACTTTAATTTCCACCTCACTTGTAACACATATTTACTCTTCAGTGGATCAGACTTAAACAAGTACACCTGAGCTTGATGTAGAAAAGCAGCATAAAGGTATATGCTGATTTTCTGGAATCATCCTTTTTGTTTGGGAAGATGTTTTGTGTTCAGATAAGGGCAGCTATATTTTATTTTCTCTCTTATAAGCTAGTTGTAGCTGAAATGCAACTCACTCTTCAGAGAGGTCAGCACTGCAGATCACTAAGCAGTGCCAAATTAAGACAAAGCACCTGGCCTTCACAAGGAAACCTATAGCTGGGTGTCAACCAGTGTTAGAGTTTGAAGCACTGTCTAGGGCAGTCTTTCTTCTCTTCTGTCTCTCCCTTGACCCTTTTGCCCTCCAGGGGACTCATGCTGCAACCTGACCTAACCCTTGGAAATGTGATCAAAGTGATGAGAGCTCCAGGGCCTTTCCCACAGCCTGGCTTAATTAGCCTCATCCATTTCCCTCCAGTTCTTCATTTGCATTGGCAAGCCCTGTACCTAGCAAGAGTTGCTGCTGTGAGCTCATCTGAGGTGAATTTCCTTCATTTTGTGTCTGTTATCCATGAGAGTTGAGCAGAGGTATCAGTAGGAGCCATGCACAGGATCATGGATGATGCAGGCTGGAAGGCACTTCAGGAATTCTTTAGTGCAACCTACTTCTCAAAGCATGGTCAACATTGATTTCATATCAGACATAATTTTGCTTATTCTTGATCTTTTTCCCCTCACTAATTATCTTTCAAAAGGAATCCTTTGTTAAGGTCAAGACTGGTCATCTCCCCTGCATAAGTGTGGATAAGCATGTGGGAGAGCAGCAATTGCCATTCAGTACCTATTTCCATTGCACAGGTTGGGTTTTCTACCTGTGACCCGCTGGAGGGGCTGAGTTCTAAAGCAAAAGGTTTGCATCAGAGTTGCAAGAAATGTCTCAAGTTGGCCACAAAAAACTGAGACAGCCATGATAACTACATGCTCTTGAAGGTTTTGCATTCCTCTTCAACAAATGTCCTGTCCTCTGAGCTAGCAGAGGAAAAATGCCGCGGGCTGTTTCAGGTCTTGCATTTACTTTACTTCCATACAGAGTGTTCAGAGGTGGATGGTAAACAGAGGGACAACAGCATCTTACCAGGTAAAGGAGAAGATTGTACCTGTTTCAAGAACAGCTGATCTAATTCTGAATCCCTAATACTTTACAAATTATACATCTGAAGTGGAGGATTCTTGTACATGTGGTGCAAATAAACAGTGTTCATTATGTATAGTCGTAAGCAGTGCCCAGTAAAAAAAGCAGTTTTTGATGTATTATGTAGTTTATGGCAAGGAATCAATTTCTTATAATAATTCTAAGACATTTGTGTAGAGGTCATGTCCAAGTATACAACCCTGACAATTCTGCAAATATCTGACAAAATCCTATGCACTCTTCTACATTCCATTCAGTAGGAAGCATTCCTGATTTGATTAACCTAAGAGGTAAGCACTATTATCTCTGGGACTATTGTGCTATTCTTTATCAAGGATTTTTCATTATAGGTAGTAGGTAATTTAAAAAATAGATATTCGAAGCAAAAGAAAAGATTTCTCTTTCCCCTCTTCCCTGTAACTTTTTCAAAGAGCACTATTACATCCCTAACTATGCAATTCCTTGCACCAAATCATCATGAAGAGAGTTGTTTCCTAAGAATGTTGCTTTTAGAACAAAAAAGAATGCAAGAGACTCCATGTAAGACAATTCCACACTTTTTGATCAATCAGCTTTGAAAAAGAAACCCCTCCAACACTCAATTTACCCTTTTCTCACCACGTCTGCTGAGGTTCAAAGATTAAAGTGATTAAAATGAAGATGCTTTACCTTTTTTTTCACTCAGAGATGGCTCCATTTACAGTACTCATGGTATCATTGGGTTTTCAGGGGCATTGACCACCTACACAATTATATCTGAGGACAAAACCAGAGCTTTTGTGAGTAGGTGAGAAAATCCCCTCTGAAGTCGAGTGCAGCTGTCGGTGTAGATTTTCACCCTCTGACTTCACCTTGCTGTGCAGAACAGTTCTTCTGGGTTTGCATTTAGCTGATGTCCTGTTGTGATGGCCAGGTCCTTTCTGTTTCCCAAAAGATGTCTTGTCAAAACAGTACTCTTGCAGGAAAGCCATGGTAGTTTTACAGCAGTTTTTTTAAACAGTGGAAATGGCAACTGAGGTGCTTTGGGCAAAGCCACATAGGTATGAGCTCCCACTGTGATCCCAGGTAGGCGCAATATCTCTTCTAACTCCAGTGACTTACCGCGTCTGCATGTAGGGTACCAAGAGATTTTAGAGAGTGACACTTYGGGATGCATGCATAAATACTAATCAATCTTTTTCTACATCTGTGCTTTGTACCTGTTTTTATGCTAGTAGGTGGCCATGTTTTGCTGCCAGTCATTTTTCCTGGTCACCATACAACMGGTGAAATATCCCTTGTTCTGTCATCTTTGGCCATTTGGGGACTCTCTTCATTTTCTGTTTGTCACACAACCACCTCACCCCTTCCCACAAGAGGCCTTCACCAGTTTTCCATGAGGAACTCTGCAGATCCTTTTATTGGCTCCTAATCTTATCTGCTTTGGGATATCCCTGGTGTCGCTGCCCACGTATGCATCCTCCGTGGRTTGCTGCCTAAAGGACATGCCACAAGCCCTCTTCTCTCAGGTGTTCCCAAGGAAGTCCCTTCAGCAGGTTCCAAACCTTCCCTGAGAAAACTCCGGGCTGTCGCTGCCTAGTCAGAGCTCCRCAATATGTCCTGCTCTCAGTTGTTCTCCTTCATTTGACTGAAGCTGGATGCAATGCTGTGGAGGTAATTTTTCATTACTGATGCTTTGTGGTGTAGTTGAGAGAATAAGGGTGAAGAATAGAAGAAGGGTCTTGTTGTCAGACCAGTTAGTCCTGGAGTCAGGGAGATGAAAGCAGTGCTGAGGAGGTGAGCTTGATTTCTTCCTTACCAATCTGAAAAGCCGGAAGTTCAGGGAAAGTGGAGAAAACCAAAAGCAAGGAGGAATAGGGGCAGCCCTGGCTAACTTGCTGGCTAGATCCATCCTGGGCTCTTGTTCTCTATCCAGCTGAGCCGAACAAAATTAAGAGTGGAGGTGTGACTCRGTACCATAATATGCACCAAACACATATAAAATGTCTTTATACAGTAAATTCATGAGAGAAAATGTATTGCTTGCTTTTCTGTTTTCACTATAGCATATGGTTAACACTATTGAGAACAAGCATATTTATGTATATATCTATCTATGTAAAATTCTTCAAGAGGAAACTTCTCACACAAATTCACAATACTGCGATGGCTGGAGAAAGACAGTGTTTCAGAGCTCATCTGCTTTGCTAGCAAGTGACCCTCTTTGTTAGCTGGTTTAATAAGACTGACAAACAACACGATTTTGTGGAACTTCTCTTCTGATAAATGCATGGGAAAAGTGTCAGTGGTGGATGTGTTGTGGAAAATATATTTATCTTCTTCACAAGCCCTGAGCTGCCAGCTTTTTTCACACACAGCTTTCAAGAACAGATTTGATTAGGTTATCCAAAAAGCTCAAGTCACTGTATTAGTTTCTCTTTCATGAACTTTACTGAAGTTCCCCTGCTCAGAAATAAACACAAATAATGAAACTGCTTTTTGAAAGGCATGAATGACAAGGGCCAAATGAATGATGTTGGACTACAAGAATAAATGCAAAGCATGAAAAGACACAATTTATCTCACATATTGTAACYGGGCTTCTTGGATAGGCCCTCTTCGGCTTTCATTCTGAAGAGTTTTATTCTAACCAGTGACAGTCCTTTTTCTACATTTAATGTATTTTTTTTTTGTCCCTCCTTTTTTTTCCCTGAGAACAGAACAGCCAGAAAGCACATTTATTTTCTATTTAAAGTTTTCACTYGGTCCTGCCAGAGGGATCTGTTAAAAGTGAACTGAAGACTTCTGTGAACATTCAAGTTCAGGATTTCATTAGTTATTTCATGTAGATGTCATCGTAGGATTCCTGGCTCCATTACACAAGGTGCTTTGTAAAATAATTTTCTTAGTTCACAAAAAGCCCCCAATGAACAGCTMATAAAGCAGTTTGGCTTTTGGGCACCTTGTGCACATACTGCCTTAGTTGCAATTATATTTTTCTAAACAGGAGCCTTCCTCTCCTCTCTGYGGGAGCTCATGACTTCTGAACAACGAATCAATATGATTACACAGAAGATGTTTTATTGTTTACATTACACTCTACTTACACATTATATACTATATATCTACTTATATATATTTTACAACTACTGTCCACACGATCACGCATCACTTGATTGGTCCCCCTATCTTGCCCACTTGCCCGCTCTGCATGCACCTTCTAGAAAATATGATTGGTTTTAGTCCAGTGCGGCACAGTCTTTCTTTATCTATTTCTTGCTGTCCTGGTATTCTGTTCTTCAGCTTTTTCTTTCCCAATTTAGTGCAGTTTACATTTCAGTAACCTTGATGAATTCCTGAGGGCTCTGATAAGAATAACTAAGGATGGTTTGGCTGGAGCACACTTCAGGGCTCAAATATCTTACAACACCTCTCCCCATGGATAATTTCTAGATGTTTAACAGTATYTCATGGTATAGAGGGCAAGGAAGGCAGGAATAGCCTTTTTGGGCAGGCTGCTTGTGCAGAGACACTTTGTTCTCTACTGAACAGAGATTATAGCAAAGTACTCTTGCAAGCGGATTGGTGATGCCCCAAAGATCAAATAATATTTTAATTTGAGGCTCTAAAGAGGGATATTACCTATGCCTGATGTCAGTGATAAGACAGATGTGTGCAGGCAGAATCATTTTCCTTTGAAGACCTTTGATGACACCTGCCTCTGATACACACTTTTTCTGTGCTCTAGGTAGGGAGCTCTGGCACCTATTTTGGGGGGCTAGTTCAAGCACCTACCACCTAGATGTGAAATTGTTCATCCCAGTGCTTTGGTATTTATAGCCCAGGACAGTAGAAATGAAGGAGCTGAGTCAYACCCGGCAATTTGAACTCTGCTTCTACCTGGCGGGCTGTCTCGTTATTTTGAAGCAGATYGGATCCTCCTGGAAGCATTTATATGGCACCGGTCACTACGCAATTCTGCAAGTGAAGGCTGACAGAAAGCACTGTGATATTTCGAATACTGTGGGCGATTTTGTCTCATGTCAAATACAAAATGTACAACTATTTAAGCAAGCTGATAGTTTCTCTATCTAATATGTGACTAATCTTTGTAAACCGTGCATTGTACAACTCTGTGCTTTGATTTAATTTCTGTGCCTCATTAAATATTTCAGACTTCAGTCCTAATAAGAACTGTTTGTTGTTCTTAGGAATTATGTAAGAAAATATTCAGCTTTTGATGAGGAATTAGGAAAGAAAATAAACCATTTTCCTGTTTTCCTAGTTTGAATAGATATTTAATTAAAGTGACATGCCTTGGGCAAAACCTAATTAATACATCATCTCTCTGTAACTAAAATTAATGGAAGACTTATTACTGCTGAGCTGCAGAAGGGACTGAAAATTTCTATTCTGTCCTCTTACTCACTTTTTATCTGACTTTCCATCATTATTTTCTCATTGGAAGAGGGAAGATTTTTGCTGATCATTCATTTTTAATTTGTACTGATGRATGATTCCCGGCTAGCTCCGCCAACTTTTCCGTTTTGATCATTTCCATGATGACTTTTAGCCTGAGCAAATGCTTTGCAGTGGAAGAACCAAAGGCCCAGTTCAGCCAATGCTTCCCGAGACTCACAGTTTTCCTTGTTGAAGGCTCATCCATGGGTGTGCGAGCCAACATGTGGGATGTGCTGGCCAACGTGTGGGATGTGCTGCATCCTGCCCTCTACAAGATAGGATAAATTTGCTTTCTGAGGGTRTGCCTCTTTGGATTAGGGAGTTCCCTGAGGAGTGCAGGGCACAAAGCTGCTGGGAACCTCAGGATCTCTTGGTCAGTTCATGGACATCACCAGGAGASGTGTTGTTCCCTCTCTCTGGTATGGGCTTGTTATGAGCTGAGAGGGTAGAGAGAAGTGTTGGTCCATCTGGCAGACACAGTGGCTGTCTCATTGTGAGGCAAATGAACATGGACATCTTTATCCTACCAACCACAAGCCCTCGTCTCTTCCCTCTGTTGCATTGGAACCAGTAGCACCAGTACTACTGCATAGTAATTAAGATGACAGAAGGTCACACCATTCTGTCCCAGGTAATGCAGTAACTATTAACACAAAAAACASGCGGGACACTGTGGTGTTGTGGATGGACCCTTTTGCCTGTGGGATAGACCTAGTCTAGAGCTCCTCTTCTTGCATACCTTCTTGAAAGCAACGACTTTGAGAACTTCACCACCAACATACCTGTCTCTATCTTCTCTATCCTCTTCCTGTTCCTTCTAACTCCTGTCCATTGTAACCATTGATACGATCAGCCTTTCTGCCTTTCTTCTCTTATTTCTGTGTGGGTGGACTCATCTGTTTACAATGGTCAGAGCACTTATCAGTCTCAGTTCCTTTGGCGCGACCTACCTGCTGCCAGGATGCCTGTGTGTATCAAACCTCACTTATTTATTGAAGTGAGAGGTGTGTTTTCCACAGCACTGCTGCTCTGTCCCTCACACGCTTTGTTTCACCTTCAGCTTCTCGAAGTGGTCTGTAGATTCCCCATGCTGAAGATTTTTTCCGTCTCATTTGATTTTACAGGCCGTAGGGAAACAGGAGCTGATGGTATTGGCACAAGTCCAAGGCCTACCTGAATCGTGTTATCCCCACAGTGGCCAAGTGTTGGTGACGAATAGTTGAGCTGGGTTCATTGTATGCTGATGCTCTGTAAGGATCCTGCATAAATGCATGCCTGTAATGCCATGGCAGGAAGTCTTTGAGTGTGATGGTCTGGGTAGGAAGATGAGAAAAGTGGTACATGACTGAGAGAAACATGTAGAACCTGACTTGTTCTATGAAGGGGTCTTGCACTATGAAGGAGTCATGCTTGAGGGTGAATGACAGTGAGTGGATAGGACTCCAGCCCCTGCTGCTGTCCATGAGAAGGGCTGTTGTTTTCAACACGATGGCAAGAATGTTGGAAAAAATCCCAAGTCTTATCCCCTGCCTTGGACCTCATGGATGACAGAAAAAATTTAATTTCTCTGGGGGGCAACGGCTGTGCAGAAAATTTTCTCACTTGTCATCCTGCACCTCTACCTGTAACTCCCATTCCTTCTCTATGGAAGGTCTTATGAAAGGGGAATATGTATTCTCAAGATCACATTTCCATAAACTATTCCAAAGACAATTTTTCACAAGGAAGAGAAGCCTCAGGCTGAGACCCTCAGCTTTCACAGCAAAAGGAAAAAGGAGGGGAGGAGAGAGGTGTGTCTTAGAACACAGGAAATTGGAGAGGCATCTGGTGACAGAAAAGGAAGGAGGGAAAGAGGGTGAGGGAAAGAAGGGAGAAGAACTTAGAATCAGAAAGTGGGGATGTAAGAAATAATAAACATGCTGAAGGCTTTTGTAGCTTTTCTTATTATCACATTTCTATTGCATGCTGACAACAATACTTTGTCGTGAATTTGTTAGATGATTTCCAGACAATAGCTGCTAATCTGTTCCAGGAGTTTTTATGAAAGACTGTGCTATTTCTGCCCCTGTAGGGACTGCAGTTCACTTCTGTGGAGATCTGAATTGTCCTCTGAAGCACCTCATGCCTTTCCATTAGCTTCCTAATTAAGAAGACTTCAGGTTGCTGGAATGAATTTGCACCTTGCACTTTCACTAAAATAAGGAAAATAAGATTCAAGTTGGTAAATCCTGTCATTTGGGATTTCGGATGTTTTGCAAAATGGAATCCGGTTCAACTGTAACATTTGATGCTGGAATGAAGCATCACTGATGAGTTGCTCTACAGGCATCAGGTTGGGTGTTTCAGGCACTTTTATTCACTGGATACTGTAAAGTATCGTTACATTCTCCTCCAGGAAGTCATGTGATTTGCGATTAAATTTAGCTTTGCTGCCACTTAGGGCAATTGGCTCACTTTGTGCCATGTGGGACTTTGAAAAGTTTARTATTAGTTTCACATTTCCTTCCTGGCTCCCACGACAGTCAAAGAAGGGCACTTTTGTGCTCTGGCTTCCGTGGCATGCCAACTTTTTTTGGGTGAAATTTTATATATGTGTAACATTTCTTAGTTCCTGGATCCCAGAACGGGTGTGAAACATTCAGCATATGGAGAAGCAGAATTATTAACACAGTGAAAGTGAGAGAGAGGCTTGTTACTCTTTGAAGCTTGTGGGATTAGGTGGTGGTTGAAGGGAATACTGATCAACTCTGGGGCTGGGTTTCTGCAATCCAGAAGGCTACAGACATAAGGATGGTGGTGTGGGCCTGACAATTGTCTTTGCTGCTGCTTTTATACTTCTTCCAGGATCACAGATGTGCCATCCTAACTAAGAGATACTTCACACCCGTGGTAATAGATAGATCTGCCTTCAGGAGGTGCTAATGAAAAGCCTAACTATTTCTTCCTACAGGTGTGACCAGGCAGTAAACTAGAAATGGTCTAAAAGGAGCCAGAGGCAGCGAGATGGAGAAGAGGTGGTAAGCGCAATGTGCGAAATGTGAGTGGGAGCATGCRGAGAGCTAGAGCAGGCAGAGGGGGAAAATTGTGTCTTCAGCATCCCGTGGAGGAGGGACTTTCCTAGCCCTGCATGCAGACAGGCAAGGTAGGAATTTGGCATCCCACAAACAGAGCTGTATGGTACTGTACTGCAGCACTAAGCTCCTGGTGGGTATGGCTTTATGAGTCTGCCTTCAACATGGCCCTCAGGTTTATTTATCAGCCTTGGCCAGGAGAAGCAGGACACCAAATAAACTCTTTTTGCGAAGAATAATATTCAAGTTGCTTTTATAAACATTCATAACTGTATTTCCAATACAGCAACAAATCTCCCCTCTCCCTGTCCCACTCCACAGCATGAACACATATTTCTCAGCTTGCAGCAGCTCGAGCTATGTTCCTCAGTATACAGCTGGCAATAGTTGGCATGCCAGGAAGAGGGAAACATTCAGCTAGGGAAACATTCAGCCACTTAATGACAAGTAAAGACTGGAGTTGGCTGGCCAATTCTGTGTAAGGGTCAGGCTTTTGTATTATACGAGTTCTCTCAGTTTCCTCCATAATCCATGGCAAGGACTAGTGGTTTCAGAGAGAAGACATCCCACCTGCCTTGGGATATGAGATGAGGACCTGCTATCTAGCTAAATGTAGATGATTAGTGTAGACTGAACCCCTACTTTCTAGATGGATAAAGATGTGGGGGGACATGGTTTAGTGGTGGACTGGGCAATGTTAGGCTAACTTGATGTTCTTAAAGGTCTCTTCCAATCTAAGTGATTCTATGATTCTATGAATCCTGCTGGCTACAGTCAGTGTGGTGAAAACCTTTCCGGTGTCTTAGTCATTCAAGGTGATGCTGGATCTCAAGGGACTGAGACAGGTGATCCATTAGATTCAAATGCRTAAACATGAATATCCCAGTGAAATGAAACAAATAGAGGTGAGCTTGTTTGAGTTTTGATGGTCTTGTTCCCTGCTTCCCAGCCTTGTCTGTATTGCAGAGACAGCCATGGTGCTAGGACTGAATTCTGCGAAATCAGCTGGTTCCCAGTCCCAGATACCAAGGTGATCACCAAGCCATGGCCTTCAGTACTATCAGAGAAACGAGCACTTGGATAACAGTATTCAACATGTTGTTACACATTCACACAAAAAGGAAGTTTTCAAGATCCTTTTGGAATATGAGTCATCCAGTGCCTTTTCTGTTCAGGTTGTCATCAGTCACAGTTTAATGGAGTACCACAGGCTGTGCTATGAAGAGGAATGGGCAGCAATKCTTCCTTGTGCTTTTAGATGTGCAAAGATGGCCCCTTCCTTCCTCTCCCTGACTTCCAGCTTCTCTGTAAAGTCAGTGATATGAAAGTACAAAAGGTCACATATGAAGGCATGAGACAAACACAACTGAAGCTACGTAAGGCAGTTTGAAAGGCATTTGGTTTAAATTCCACCCCCATATGTTCATAACCAGTGCTGTTTCAGCCAGCACTCCAATGTGAAAAGCAGTGTCTGGCGCCAGTGCCCTGAAACACCAGGAAAAAATCCAACTATCCCAAACAGACAGACCCAGATGTGGGGGGTTATAACAGTGATGGCCCTCTGTTTATGATATTATATAATTTCATAGACAACCTAATTTTATTTGTTTATGGCAAAGATACCACTGGTCAGCCAGTCTTTTTCCTAACCCTGGGTCCGGGCTACCTGTGGAAATTACTATGGTAGGTAGCTGGTTATTTTGGAAACATTTCTGCTACACCATTCTAGACTAATATTCTGGAGGAACAAATCACAGTGTGGAACATATCCTCTGCAAACTGATATTTAGCAGAATTATTATGTTCTGTACCCACATACAGCAATCCCTCCACTCGTTATTTGAGAGACATCGTGTTCAAGGCTGAGCCACAACAGAGTGGGCTGCATTTCCATGGGCTGAAATGTCAGGATGAGGATCTTATTCTGCTTTTGCGTTGTTGAGAAGAAGGAGAAAAGTGATACAAAACCTTCTTACTTTCAAACAGAAGCTTGGCACTTGCTGCTGCACAAATTCTTATTCCCAGGATTGCCCACCTCTGAGGTAGTGGTTTCATACCTTTCCAGAGAAACTTGCACTGACCTAACACCTGGCTAGAAGTTACACACCTGAGCACCTGGCATTTTTCTCTGTTTTCACCTGCATGGTGTGATCCTGAGAACAGCATTTCCCAGATGGGGGGCTGGGTATGACTGGAAGCAGAGATGTGGTTGTACATAGTCACCAAGCATGGGGCATGTTCTCAATGTTTGCAGCCTGATGCTGGCTTTCATTTCTGATACTTTACCTTTTTTAAACAAAAACCACTTTTTGAGGATGACCCCTTGTTCCTCAAATTGTGTCTGTATTCCTGAAGAACTCCTAATAGGGAAATACTTTCCTGGCTAAGTGTAGTGAATGTCAGTAATTACTTTCTTTCAATTTACCGCAGTTCTCAGGATTAAGATTAATAAAAGGCTGATTCTTAGCAAAGAAGCTTAAATAAAGGATGGGTGCTTCAAGCCCAGCCTGCTCTATTGATTAGATATCTCCATTTATTTCCCCCTGTTCACTGACATATTTTGAAGCTGTTGCATAGCATAGGCAACTAATGACAGCTGTACTTGAGACAAAGTGGCTTTGACTCAAATACCAATGAGAATAAATTTAAAGTATGGTTATCTAGACATCATAGAAGGGATTAAAATCTAGAGTGTAAACCCCAAAGTAATACAGACAGCCAGCTGCTGAGCATGGAGCAAAATAGGAGGGCTGGCTCTCTAAGCACACTGGACTACTGTTCAGCCTAGCCCCATGTCACCATAGGCTGGAGTGGGGCAGCTGGAAGCAGGAGGAAAATGAGAGCGAGACGATTGCTAAAATCATCAGAATTCAGAAACAAGTACTGATGCCCAGATAGACATGGCAGAGCCTCTGACTGAGTGAAAGAAATGAGTTCTGCAAAACTATTAGGAGCCTGTAAGGGGCAAATGAGAAGGACAGGACAGCAGAGAAGATGACTCAGCAATGCGCAGTGTTGGAAATAGCACAAGGACCTGACCTCCCCCAAAGTGACACTTTTTTATTGGCACAGAGATTCTACATGGTTGTTTGTCCTACTGTATAATCAGCAGTAACTGCAAATGCATTTTCACCACCGTACCTATTTCTGTCTCAGGGTTTAGGAAGCAACTAAAGTTTTTGCTCTGCTTCTCCAGCCTTTTTTGACCTTCACACTTTTGTTTAAAGAGCTTGTATATTTTACAAATTTCACTGGCATTCACATTCAGAAGACATCTTGTGCACACCTTGCAAGATTTATATACACGCCTTCTATTGCCTCATGTCATCAGCTCACAAATGAAACCGCTGAGGTGAAAATATGCAGGTACAAAGGATGACTKTACTCAGAGTAACTAATAAAATGTCCCTTGCTCTATGGTGTAGTTCAAACCCATTGCTAAAAACCTGGCATGAATATATTTCCTGACATTTCTGTGAAAGACCATTCTGTGGACTGCGACAAAAGTAGCATTTTATTTYGAGTTTACTCACCCAATAAATAGCATAAATTTCTCTGCCCTGCCAAGACTTCATCTTTGAGCACTTCATTTCATAAAAAATCCTAATCCCATCCCATCTGTTTTGCCATCTCCYAAACTTTTTGGGTGTACTAAAACTGTAGGTTATTCCCTGGAAACTTTAAAGGGGAAAGCAGAAATACCATGACATTATATATGCCACACTGAAACCATGTGTAGCCCACAAACTTCCTCAGGGAGGAGTAGAGGAGTGAAGAAATTGTTTTGGCATAACTGGATACCCAGTATTTTTTGTTTTCGCCCAAAGTTTATAATTACTTTTATGGTGTGAACAGTTGTATTTTTCTATAAGCATGTAAATATATGTGTGGGAAAATATTTTAGACTGCAAAATGTGTTGGGTTTTTTTTTCCCCAAGTGTTTACATCCTTATGGGAGAAGATACTTTGGTTTTCAGTAAACAGAACAAAATACATGATGTACTTTAAAACCTCTCACAGCCCTATGGCATCTCCAAGGGTACTACGAAAGCTACCTGGGTTTGGATAACATTTGCCTCTTAGCACTGGGGAAGTGCAGAGCCTGTGGGTGCTGCTGGAGATGACACCCTGAAGAATGAGGGAAAGGTTTTGGTTATCCTGTGTCATGATTTCACCTCGGCTGGCAGCTAAGCACCATGCTGCTGCTCGCTCACACCTCCCCCCCTGGACTGGGGGAGAGAATCGGAAGAGTAAAAGCCTGGAAACCTGTGGGCTGAGATAAAGACAGTTTAACAGGTAAAGCAAAATCCACAAGCACAAGCAAAACAAAAGAGGGAATTTATTCACCGCTTCCCATGGGAAGGCAGGTGTTCAGCCATTTCTAGGAAAGCAGGACTGCATCACATGTAAGAGTGACTTGGGAAAACAAAATGCCATCAATCCAAATATCCTCTCCCTTTCTGTTCTTCCCTCAGCTTTACATGCTGAGCATGATGCCGTATGGTCTGGAATATCCTTTTGGTCAGTTGGGGTCAGCTGTCCTGGCTGTGTCCCCTCTCAAATCCTTGTGCACCCCCAGCCCACTCTCTGATGGGGTGGGGTGAGAGACAGAAAAGGCTCTGTTTCTGTGTCAGCACTGCTCAGCAGTATTAAAAACATCCCTGTTCAACACTCTTTTCTTCACAAATCCAAAACACAGCCCCTCATCAGTTACCATGAAGAAAATCAAGTCTACCCCAGCCAAAAGCAGCACATGCTGGAATCATTAATTGCAATCAGCCTGTATCAATGCACTGATCCGCTTTTGCATTGCAAAATAATTGTGAACCTCCCAAATTCTGAACTGTCAGGGTAGGTGCAGGTRTGAAGGCTGCACCTCATGCAGAGGTTGTTTGGTGACACAGATGGTGATGGCTGCTGTCAATCTGCTCTCCCTTCTTCCTCGTACCTACAGTGGGAAAGCAATTTACTGGCTTGCTTCCCATCTGATATTTTTGCAGGGTTGCATGATAAAAAAAGCAGCAGAATTGCATTTGAAACTTTTTGCTTTTGAAATCCTGGGTTCCTCTGCCAACATTTACTGCCAAGGGCATAGCTGAGGCAGGGAGGGGAGAGGGTCTCACATTGGGGGTTTCCCACTCCACAGCACTTTTCATTTAAGGTTTTAAGTGAGGGGTTAAAAGAACTCTGGCACATTAGGAAAGAAACAGTACACCCAAAAGACTTCAAAAACTGTCAGTCCACTGTTTTAAGGGTCCATGGAAGAGGGAAATTTCCAAAGTTGAGAAAGAGCTCGATGGAGAAACTGTCAGGTGCATGCTCTTTTTCACATGTACAGACCATCAGCTCTCTCTGCCTCCCAGCTACTCCTGGTGCTTTTTCTAGCTGAATGACAGATGATGTCTGTGAGGGGGGGTGGGGACACACGGKCTGTGTCACATTTCTCACAATGCTGCCTGCATGCATTACAAAACGCCTCTCTCTTTTGCCTTATGACAGCTGTGCCAAAACATGCTGGGCATTGCACTGTCTGAAGATTTAGAGTAGGGATAAGTGTGGAGAGACAGGGAAGAAAAAGATGAGGGAATAGTATTAGTTTAACATGAGAGCTTGGGCCTGTGAATGGAGTGCAAAGCACCAGCTGGCAGGATGGTGCTTTCCACCATAACCTATGCAGCCCAGCCAAGAGTTCTTAAAAGGTCTGAGACCAGACATGAGGGACACATAYCATCTTGTTTCCCATCTCATTAAATGCTGCGACATTGATATTGTTATTTTATTGTGAACAATTTGAGAGGAAAGTACTTTGCTTCTTCAGAAAATTTACATCTGAGCTTGGCCTCTAATTTTTCATGAAGACCAAAGAGCATAACAGCAAAGCGCCATGGATGCAATGTAACTGTGTTATAACAAAAAGAATTTAAAACAGAGGCTAACTGGGTTGGAAAAGATTTCATAACAGTCCCACTTTGGACATTGCATGTTATCCTTCTTGACAAAGGTCTAGCACAAATACTTGCAAGCTGCTGCAACTGTTCAATGTTGTCTTTGTCCCAGCTCTTCTTAATGCAGACCTGCTTAGAATAAGCACCTCTTTTCGTCTATTTGATCCACCAAAAGGTATATCTGAAATACAGGTTCAATCCTGTCAGTAGCTTCAGCAAGACCAGCACTAACCCAAAGCACTCACATGGCAGGTCCAGAGGCAGGACAAATGTTTCCTCCCCAGCTCTGTACAATGTCCCACTGTTCATCCATTCTCATTGCATTAGTGAGCAAGTACTTGTTCTGGTTTGGCTTTCAGCAGTGCTGTTGAACTGTTTTCTTGTGCTCCAAAATATATGCTTGGCTATAATGATCAAACCAGAAATGAAGTGTAGCCTAATCATCCTGTTCCAATTTGCTTTCTCTTATATTCTTGTGGATGGAAAGCTGGACATGACTCAGCAATGTGCCCTGGCAGCCCAGACAGCCAACTGCATCCCAGGCTGCATCAAAACCAGCATGGTCAGCAGGTTGAGGAGGTGATTCTGTCCCTCTATTCCGCTCTGGTGAGACCCCACCCGAAGTGCTGTGTCCAACTCTGAGGTCCTCAGCACAGGAAAGACGTGGATCTGCAGGAGTGGGTCCAGAGGACCTCTCCTATAAAAACAGACTGAGCTTCAGGGTTGTTCAGCCTGCAGAAGGCAAGGCTATGAGGAGACATTATTTATTGTAGTCTTCCAGTACTTAAAGGGGCTTATAAAAAAGAGTGAGAGCAACTTTTTACATGGGCAGATAGTGATAGGACAACGGGCAACAGTTTTAAACTCAAAGAGGAGAGATTTAAATTGAATGTTAGGAAGAAGTTCTTTACTCACAGGTTGGTGAGACATGGGCACAGGTTGACCAGAAAAGTTGTGGATGCCCCATCCTGGCAGTGTTCAAGGCCAAGGTGGATGGGGCTTTGAGCAACCTGGTCTAGTGGGTGGCCTCCTTGCCCATGGCTGGAGGGTTGGAAGCAGATGATCTTTAAGTAAGCCCTCCTTCCTCACAGCTTTCGCATTCATCTCAGGGGCCTGCAATTCCTGAGGTGGGTCTTAACAGTAAAGAGTGAGGTGAGGAAAGCATTGTGCACCTCAGTCTTTTCCACTTTCCCAGTCCTCTGTCACCAGGTTCCACCATTGTCCATATTGTGCTCCTATCTTATTCCAACCCATAATTGCTCAACTGAGACTTCATTTATCATTAGGTAGTGCTCCAAGAATTTCTATTATGTTCTCACATAAAGAGCAACTGCCCTTTCTCACCATCTCATACTCTGTAAAGAGTGTAGACATCCTCTGCAGCAGTCCAGTCACTTGAGCTATCCCACTACAACTTGTCTGTGATCCAAAGGGCATGATAGCCCTGTAATAACACACAGGCTCCAATTCCTCCTCTGTTCCCCATGCTGTGTGCATTAGTGTACAGGCACTGCAGAGAGACACCCAGTCATTTCAGACATGAAAACTTTCCACATAATGCTGCCCTGTAGGCATTTCCCTGTTGATGTGCAAACACTCGGGGTGGGACTCCTTGAGCCCTGCTTTGTTAAATAGAAGGTCTCCTGCCCACAACTCCCTGAACTCTTTGCTTGCTGGTCCACCACTTCCTCACTTAACTTTAGTCATCATCTTCCTCTGCTGTTGTTATTAAGTTTGAAGCTCTCCTCACCATGTTGCCCAGCCAGCTGGCAAAGATACTTTTGCCCCACTTATTCAGATCCCATCTTTTTGTAGCAGTCTTTGATCCTTAGCAGATCCCCTGCAGCAGGGAGTCTCCTTTAGCTATCATTTCTAGTTTTCTTCTGCCTTGGTTTTGGCTGGGATAGAGTTAATTTTCTTCACAGTAGTTCGTGCAGTGCTGTGTTTTAGATTTAGTATGAGAATAATGCTGATAACACAGGGAAATTTTAGTTGTTGCTAAGCAGTCCTTATGCTAAGTCAAGGACTTTTCAGCATCTCACCCTACCCGGTGAGTGAGCTGCGGGGCACAAGAAGCCAGGAAGAGACGCAGCTGGGACAGCTGATCCCAAATGGCCAAAGGGATATTCCATATCACATGGCATCATGCTCAGCATAGAAACTGGAGTAAAGCTGGCCCAGGGCCCCTGCTCAGGAACTGGCTGGGCATTGTTCAGTGGTGGTGAGCAATTGCACTGAGCATCACTTGATTTGTATTCTGCTCTAATAAACTGTCTTTTTCTCAACCCATGGATTTTACTTTTACTTTTTCTCCCCAACTCCCTGCCCCACCCCACTGAGGTGGAAAGTGAGTGAGTGAGTGAGTGAGTGGCTGTGTGGTGCTTACCTGCCTGGTAGGTTAAACCATGAGACTTCCTGATGCTTCTAATGGCAGAGTTCAAACAAATAGAACTGCTGAATAATTCAGATTGGAAGGGACCTTGGGAGGGATCAAGTCCATTCTTGTGTTCAAAGGAGGGCTAGCCTCAAAGCTAGATTAGGAAAAAAATACCATTTATATTAAAAAGAACACATTGCAGGTTTCAGTTAGGCAGCAGTGAATGTAATTCTTAGTGGATGTTGTGTTCATATATTTTGAAAGAGAAAAAGGACGAGAAAGCACTTTAAAAAGCAGCAGTTGTAATGGTCTCTTTCTTAATTTGAATTTACCATCCTATGCCTGGAAAAGTACCTGGCCTTGCCTTACGTAGAGGTCTGGAGGCAGCCTGGACTTGAAGAGTGGGAAGATCAGGATAAATTAGATAAACAATCTTAAAGAGAGGATAGGTGACTTTTTTCTCTGGAGGCAGAAAGAAAACAATGCAAAAGAACCCGGAGATAGGGTATTAAGAAGCCCATCTCAACACAGTGACATAATTTCAGTCATATGTGAGTAGAGCTGCCTCCTCCCCTCTCCTGTAAAAGTGTTCAGCAGAAGTCTTAAGCAGTCTTGCAGAAGGGGGGAAAGCAACACTAATAATAGAACCATTTTTGTTCTTTGTGTGCAGATAGGATATGAGTGTCTTCTAAGATCCTTGATAGTTTTCTTCTATGATAGGCTCCTTCCTCAAAGTTTGGTTTAAGGGAAGCACCCTCTTTAAGGAGAGCTGTGATTCACCCAGCCCTCAGTTAGCAGATAAAACGCTATAATGATGTATAACCTGATAAATGTGTTATAATTTGATATAGAGAGCAGTCAAGTATGATTACAAGCACTCTGGGGTAGCCAGTTGAGCTGACTTTGACAAACTCATCTGTATGTGGAGGAAGCTGGGGTTTCTTTTACTGCAATATAGACGATAACATGGAGAGTCATGAGTTCTAGGGGCTTTGTCTGAGCTCACAACACAGCTGATGCAAGAGGAGCTATTGTCACTAGTTGATGCAAAAATTGCAGCTTGCAAAAAAACACTGAAAAAACATAATCTAGACAAATAGAAACCAAATTTTCAGGCTTTTAATTTTGAACTCTATTGATTTTTAATTTTCTTTTCAATGCTCTGAATGTTTAGTGCATTTTTTACTTCTTAACATTCTGCAAAATATTAACCATCCTTTTTATAGGATAATACTTACAGCTACCATAAAATGCAGTGTCTCTTCATCCCATTGAAATGGATAAATTTCTATTTCTGATTTTTATATATATATATATATATATATATATATATATATATAATTACCTTTTAAAATATGTCCTCTTTCTAGAAGATACTTTAAAATCACATTTAGGAAAACACCCGTCAGCATTTTCTATGCCTTTAGTGTATGAGCTCTGTTTCTTAAATGCACATCCAGCAGGCATTTCCATGCTCCCTGTCCAAGTAAACTAGTTGCCAGCCCTTGGAGATAAGTTTGTGCTTCACAGTACATCAGTTCACTGCCAGAGCCCAGATAATCTATCTCTATGATGACAGCAGTGGAAAACACAGCTGTGGCAAGATTTCAGGTGTGGGTTCAACTTCAGGTATCTTCCTGAGCAGTACTGAATTCAGCTCCTGATTAGGTACTTGGCTGAATCAAAACTTCAACATATGCTCAAGCGCTTTCCTGAATTGAAGCCTCCAGCAGGCTCAATATGAAGCTAACAGAGATCCTTCTAGACCCTTTAATGTATATACATATTTTTGGAAAGTTCTGCCTATTCATTACTGGCATATGTCATTGTATATACATCATTATAGGTTGTGTTTCCAAAATGGCATTTGGAGATGCCCAAGCTTCTCGATGGGAGCACACCTGAGCCTCAAAACTCCAACTGTGGCTGATTCATCAGTGTAGATCTAAGCACCAACTCATTCCTGGCATTTTAAGTTTACCTAATAATTTTCTAGAAAAAAAGAGTTGGTTTTTTTTTTATTGCAACAATTAGGTAGTTAAATGATACACTAAGCAATTACTATAGGTTTATTATACCTTCTAAAGAAGAAATGTACTACTTTTATATGCTTCAGGAATACAATTAAAGCAGGAAACTTTCTATACCCTTCCTTCCCTAGATTTTAATTATTGCTGAAACCTGATTAAAGGAACACAAAAAGGCATGGAAGAATAAAGGATGTTAAAGGAAGAAGCAAACTGTTGGAGCAGCATATAAGTTGTAAATGTATTTGTCTTTGCTGACAGGCACTGGAGCTAAATTTTAGCAAGAACCTGGTCATTTTCTCAACAATTTGTATCAACTCACAGCTGCTGCTCCACTTTGGGTAATGGAGCAGTTTTATGTGCAACAGCCATATAGGTGAATTGTTTTAATGTTTTCTTGGGATGGCTATCTCTCACTTCACTGAACCAAGGAATGTAATTACACACTTTATAACTAGCTAGTAGCAAGTGAAAATTGCAGTAAACATTTGAATATCTTAAGCGATGTTGTCAAGAATTTGGCCAATTCCAGGTCCATTTGCTACACTTAGTACCTAGGAGACACTGTAACTTTATCCAGGGCAAACAACAAGGCAATCAGCTGACAAGGGTGCTGATTGTTATTTTTCATCCGCTCTTTGGTTGTGATTCCAGAGAGAGAATTTCCAGGTGAAAACATTTCCAAAGTAGGTCTCTTCTCCAGCTTTAGCTAACACCAACAGCATTCATTGCACTAAACATGCCAAGCAGCACTCAACATTACTATTGTATATTTTGACTCCAGTCTAAACTCCCAGGATGCAGTCTGCTTGCTGAGGAATATTTCCCAGTCCATTTTTTTTCTTACGAATTTTAAAACACCACTCATGCCAAGAGTTGAACTTTCATGGGTTTTGTAATTGTGAATGTTGTTCACGCTCTGTTGTGGGTCTGTGTGTGGCAACTACTAATCAAATCCTATTGGGTACCAAAATGATGTCAACTGCATGTGAAATTCACACACCTCAAGGGTTTTACATTTCTTTGTCTTAAATGTCTAATTACTTTAATAAGGAAAGTGTTCAGGGGAGTACTAATGCAGTAAAGCAATTTTCTATCTCTGTAATTTCCCCAGCCTGCTTTTTGACAATGTATATTATTTCAAGTGCCTTGCAAGATAAACAACTTTCCATAGTAAAATAGTGCTAGGTACTAGAGAGGGCTTTCTAACTGGGAATGCAAGATCTGTGAATTTATATCGTTTCAATAAAGTGCCTCCTCGTCTATATCAGCTTTGTATTGATTAATTATAATTACACTACTGTCAGCAGTGTCTGCATGCTTTATGGATTTCTTTTGACCCAACCAAGCCATTGTTGCTTTCCCTATTTAATTGTAAATATGAGTTTTAATCGCTTTCCATCATTTTTTGGTTGAAAGGGCTGACATTAATGGTGGAGAATGACAGATATGTATTAATTACACCATGATTATCTGCTATTTCTCTTTCTTAAAAACAAGCAGGACTTTGTATGTCCACCCCTTGGTGCAGGCAGTGTTGCTAAGCTACTGCTGTGCTGGCTGGCACACGTGGGCAGCATCATTCAGCTGTGAGGATCAACACTACCTGAGTTGCCAGCACATACGACCATCTCCTTCTTGTACATGGCTGAGGTGACATAACAGCTGGGGCTCAGAATGACATAAAATGGATAGAAACATAAGACAGTAAAAAACAAAATTAGATACTGCTGTTTTGAAAGCAGTAGGCTCTGTGCATTGCCCTGTCCTACGTCCCCAAGGTGTTTAGAGCACAATAACCTTGCACAATTACTGAACAGCCCCTCCTTCCAGCACTGGGACAACATGATCAAACAGCAGGGGAGAGGCCATGCCTCTTCACCCCATCACCGAACCTTCCAAGCACAAATATCCCTGAAGACCTTAGACACCCCAAACGGGACTTGGGCAACACTTTTGTGCCTCAATCCAAACCCGTGCATCCTTCATGCCCAGACTGCCAAAGACTTTTGCTGATGATATCTGCAGACATTACTGAGGCTTTCCTGGGCGGCCTGTTCCAGTGCCTGACCACACTTTTCCTGACRAAATTTTTTCTAATATCCTCCTCTGACCACTTCCTTTTGTCCTGTCACTTGTTACTTGGGAGGCCGAGCTCCATGTCACTACATGCTCCTTTCAGGCAGTTGTAGAGGGCGATAAGGTCCCCCCTGAGCCTCCTCTTCTGCAGGCTAAACACCCTCAGCTGCCTCAGCTGCTCCTCACATGACTTGTGCTCCAGACCCTTCCCCAGCTCTGTTGCCCTTCTCTGGACATGCTCCAGCACCTTAAGGTCCTTCTTGTAGTGAGTGGCACAAAACTGAACACTGTGGGCTCACCAGTGCCGAGTACAGAAGGACAATCCCTGCCCTGGTCCTGCTGGCCACACTATTGCTGATATAGGCCAAGGTGCCACTGGCCTTCTTGGACTAGGTGCCTCTTTCTTTTTTTCACGCTAAAGAGAATGAGGGCAGCCTGCTCTGAGTGTGTAACTTCAGCTGGACATGTAGTGCTGTTCAGGTTATATTTGGTTAGTATTATTTAACGTACAGGTGAAAATATCTTGAAATGGGAGATTTAAATAGAGAAAAACATGTAACTTTGGCTCTCAGTAGATGCTTTGAATATTTGATTAACTGCCTAGGTTTATTTGTTACTCTTTAGACATGATCTTTCATCTTCAGCAGTCATTTTGGAAAGGGTTCTGAGAATAAAGCCCCAGGATCTGCCATGGTAACAACACCAATTTTTCTCTGTTTCAAAGGATGGATTTGTCAGTGAGAGAGAAGATACCGTTGTGTTTAAGCTGGTAGGCTTTTGCTTAAGGCCTTGGACTCTGTTTCAGTGCTGCTGGAGGCTTTATTTATAACATCAAGAACATCAAATTTTTGGGCCCTGGTCCTCTATTCATACATGAGATGCTCTTTAATTATAGACTCTCATCTATCCAAACTTTCCCTAGTGCTTGTATGCCGGTGTGTTTCATAGGGATCTTTCCTCTTGGCAGGAACTTTTAAACATCTCCATATCGAGCAACAATAAAAGAGAAGCAAACCATGAACAGCCTGAAAAGGGAGGTTACAAAGCTGAAGTACATATTCTACTAAGGGCAGTGGACAAAAAAGTACTGTATATCATAAGAGCCTCTCTATTTCTGTTGTCTGACTACCTCTGTCTCAGTTTTACATCCCTGTGGGTAATTTCTTATTCCTGAGATAAAACTCCTGATAGATTAAAAAAAAATTAATTAGCAAGCTCGTCTGCACATGAATTTTGGAAGGAAGTTTCTGAATAGCTCCATATCTGAGTACACAGTCCAGAGTAAGAATATATTATTTATTAGGGAAAAGCTTAATGTTTTACCTCAGAATTGCCCTTTCTCTCTGAGACTTCATGAACAAAACCTGTGACTGCGTCTGCTTCATATAACTTTTTGCAGCCTTAAACTGGCCAGCTCACATCCTATGATTGCAGCACAGGGCTGGGGACTTCGAAAAACCATGTGGGGATACTGGCTGTGACAAGCACCCTGCTCCCAGAGACTATGCTGTTGTTTGAACCCTGTAAGATTTTTTGTAAGACCTTTGTAAGACCTTTTGTAAGACTTCTTTTCATCCTTTGTTTTTCCTGATGGCTGCAAGGAGCTTTCCCGGCTTTGATGACCGGTGCTCTGCGTGTGGCTCCCCCTCTGTGCCCGTAAGACACACCACAATTGGCCAAACATCCCGAAGGTATCAGTAAGTACCATTTGAACAGTGTTCCCTGTGTTTACAAAAGTACAAGATGAAGACCAATCCTCACTGGACCCTTTGTACCAGCTCCACAGATCTCCCTTTGAAAGGCACTACTCTTAGAACGGTACTCTGTCCACTAATGAATGCTCCAGGTAGTTCCAAGAGCAGCTGATAAGCAGCTGAATAAAAGTGGAGTATAAACACTGGACTGAACATGTCTATTTGGTTTTCATGAGTTTTAGCCCTGTGGATTTCCACCATTCTCTGGATGCTGAATGAAGTAACAATGATCAGTGCAGGGCCAAGGTATTCTCTTCACAACAGCCTACCAGTAAACTCAGTTGATTACTTATAGTACAGCAGGAAAAAAAAATTGTTTTCCTTAACATGCTTTTTTTCCCCCGCAGTTAGCATAAGCAAAAGAACAAGAGCACTCAGATTTGTTTCTATATGTAAAAAAACCCCAAAACCCCGAACCTGAAAAGAATTCAAATATAAGCTGAAGTAAACGAAGCAGATATAGATTTCAAACCACAACAACAACGACAAAAAWTATTTCTGCTAACAGGAGATATTTTGAAGGCCCACTTTGCATCTGTTCAGAATTATGCATTGAAGTAAAAATTGCATTAAGTGCAAGATCTCATTTTACAGGTTTGGCAGAATTGGCTGACTGAACTTAGCCTCCTCTGGCACCTTTCTAAATGTATCCATTGTGAAGGGAATGTCTTTTGGGTGGAACATTAGTATCTCCAAAGTATTCCTCTCTTCAAAATTTCTTTAAGAAAGATGGTTGTATGACTACTGAAAATTATATTTTCTGTCTTTCTTTCTCCTAAAACCTGTAGCTCAAATACTTCTTCAAGTATGTACTGCAGTGTCTTTAAAAGTCAGACATCAGCTTGAATCATAAAATTATAGAATCATAGAATAGTTTGGGTTGGAAGGGTYCTTAAAGTTCATTTAGTTTCAACTCCCCTGCCTTGGGCAGGGACATCTTCCACTAGACCAGGTTGCTCGAAGCCCCATCCAACCTGATCCAAGATGCATGCAAAGAGCTAATCCTGCTTTAAAGCCAGATTTTCTTACAAATAGTTGGGAATGTTTTCGTGTGAGCAAGTAGAGTGGGATAGCATGTTGCAGCAATTCCTGGACAGAGCACTAAGTGAATAAATCTTACATGTACCTGGTCTGTCCTGGACTGCTGCTTGGTTAGGTTTTCATACCTCTCTCAAGACCTTTTCTGCTTGGCTGATTAGCGGATTAACCAAATAATCACCTTTCCCTCTCGATTTGGAGGAATAAGCTGTATTTCCCTTTGAAAGATGAATTCTGGACAAACCAATGCTTTAGATCCAGCAGAGAAGATAATCTCATATGAAGTGATTAGCTCTTCAAGTGAATTACACAGTTAGTTCCATCAGAAAACTGTCTTTGCTGTTCACTACTCTTAACGGCTCCTGCTTACATGACACACTTGTAAAACTACAGGTTTAGATTAGTGGATTTATCTTAGTTTATGACTGTGCTGCTCTCGATTATGTTAATGGTAATGTAGTCTTATGTTTCTTAATTTTCATATACAACAACTATTTTCCTGCATCTGTTCTTCTTGCTTCATGTTTTTCTCCCCTGTTTGCATCTCATTTTTGGGGTATATGCCAGCATAATGACATGCCATTGAAATCAGAGCCAGGACTCATTAGCTCTGGTAATTACCGCATTCCTCTGTCCTGGGGGCGTAAAGCATCACTCCTTTTCCTACTGCCAGCCAAGCTTTTCATTTGCACAGCCATCCACAGTGTTAACAAACTCATTTGGAGCACCTAGAGCATAGGGATGCTCTTCTCCCAGCCAGTGGATCTCCTCCCTCTCCTCTCCCTGAATCACAGACATAACAGCCAATGCAAGCTGCCAATGTACATTTGAAAATCTCCCTCGTTATGATTACTTACGACTTCTTTCCACATCCAATTAGAAAAATGTTTTCTCTCAAATACTACTCAGATTTCTGCCCTTTGTTTCTCTTTCTCCACAGTTTTCATTACTCTTTTCCCCATTGTAACCTCCTATTGCTTCCTTTTTTCTCCCCACTTTCTGGGTGTCCCTCCTTGCAATAAATCATAATTGTGCTTGCCTCGTGTCTGCATCCCCCCTCTTGAAAGGATCAAAAATAAAATTAAGAAAAAGGATACATGACGGTTTAGAAACTCCAGATCCAATGTCCCAGGGACTACCTGTTTGTGCCATCATTACAATTTGGAGTAAAATGTGTGCTGGGGAGGCGGATCTGGGGACCTAGTTTCTTGCCATGCTGTAGATTTACTGAGAATAATTTCAGGAATGTGATGCCCTGTTATTATCTATTCTCTGCTCATGCTACTAAATATTTCTTTTATTTTGATGGAACTTTATTTAACACATTTTTGTTGAAAGTGATTTTTACCGCTCAGTTATGACAAAGGAATGACATTTGGCTTATTTGGTTGTTGAAACATGTCATAGCTAAAATTATCCTTAGCATTAGCAACAGATGGCAAGTTCTTCCTTCTCTTTAAAACCATGAGGGATACGAAGGCAGTTACTTTCAGGCACTGAAGATATTCCTTTCTCTTTGGGCTGCTGGGGTTAAATGTCAGAGTTTGGTTTTGATTTCTGACCATTGTGCATCATTGCTCTTCTCCCACCACTTTGCTTTTTTCCTGACAGACATTGCAGCTACATGACAACAAAGAGCTTGGTCTGTTTCCTGAAACCTCAGTGAGCCATGCAAATGATTTTGCAATGATCTGCAGATGCGATAATGTTTCAAGACCCAATCTGAATTTCTAGACTGACAGAAGAGTTGCCCTGTATGGTATGTCATTGTACTGGATCAAGGATAAGGCCTTCTAGGGCTAATTAGCACTGCAAAACAGCTTCTGATGTTTTCTGTTAGAAAAGTGACATTTGAAGACTTATGCCATTGACTAGAAGATAAAATGGAGATAGATGACCTATTTTTTTAAGACAATTAGATTCAGTTTTAGCATCTACATATATTTCTGTCATACAAGCAAATGCATTTACATAAAAATAAAGCAATTTGTTAAAGATGAAAGCACCATCTCAGATAGGAGTCCAAGAGGAGAGGGTGCTTGTAGCCAAGAATATGTGTCATGGTCTTGGCTAGCCCTGCTTCACTGTATGCTTGGAGAGTAGAGGTCAGACCATGAAGGGCAACAAACTGGCTTGTTTCCACTGATGCCCATGGATGTGTGGGCTTGGTTTGGTTTTTTTTTAGTTTGTTTGATTCTTTCCCTCCCCACACTGGCCTAGGTCTAGATCTTTACTACTGAAAGACTTTCAGAGGCAGAATTTGATAATTTTTKTTCCCATCCAGATAAGATGTATTTCAAACCTTAGAGTGGTTGCTGTCTCTAAACTGAGCTAAGCCTGGAGAGAAGGTGTGTGTTTGTACAAGGCCTCTTCCCTTTGCTTTCCCTCCTGAGGCCACACACTCCACCATAATGTGATCCAATGGCTATCAGCTACTCCTACAAGCATTGGCCACCACTGTCACATGCTTTGTGGCATAAGAATTTTAAAAGTTCAAATAATGTACAAGGTGGAAGAAGAAATGCAGAATCTAAAATTTCTTGGAGTTCCATGAATCTTGGAGGGACAGCTTATTTTCATCTGCTGAAATAGAGGTGGTGATTTCAGATTTGGGAGCTTCAAAAATGTGCTAGAGTAGGTTAGTCTGGAGCTAACCCAGGCTTAAGTCTACTACTGCAGGTGGAATTACCCTAGAGACACATCTGATCTGCCATGGCCCTCATCCAGGAAGGTACATAATCATTTGCCTAACTTTAAGCCAATTAATAACTTTCCTCAATCAGGTTGCTTCTTTGAAGCTAATAGGGCTATTCATATCTCCTGGTTAGGTATACACATCCAGATATCTTGCCTAATTGGAGCCTGTGATTCCTTATATTGGCCAAGATCTAGTGAAAAGATTTTATTAACAATGAAGTCAAAATTGCATATTTCAAGTTCCTTTCGTTATCTCACCAGGGAGCATTTGTATCGTTAATTAATGAAATGATTATCTCAAGTCAGCTTTCACAGAGCTTGAGAATTTTACAAATATCACAGTGTAAGTATAACAAAAGGAAGAGACCAACTCTGTTAGTATAGCTAAACCTTCAGAATTTATAGATTAGATCATAGAGCATTTAATTTAACATTCTCTAAAGATTTTCACAGGTCTTTTTCTGCAAGATATTTTTTCCCTTATCCGTCTATTTTAGGGCTGTGGTTTTGCACTTCTTTTCTAGCTAGCTCGTTTTTATCCTTAAAGGCACACTGTATTTTTAAATTTCTGAATCTTCCTTACACTTTCACTTCCAAAAATAGCAAAAACCTCTTTTGGAGAAATATGTTCTGTATTTTGCATTTGTCAGAAAGAGCAAATGATGCATCCCATTGTATAACTAATGCCTGCAGGTATGTAAACCCCTCTACTGGAGAAAGAGACGTTTTCGACACAGTGAAAGAGGTAAGAGACTGTGCAAACTCTTGGTTTTCTTTCTCAGGCCTTGAAAACTTCTGTGCCTCTGCACACACAGGGGCAGATATTGTGCTATTTAGCCAGCCCCGTGCAAAGCTGAAAATGTTACCTAATATTTGGTCTCAACAAGCTGGTATGGAGCGTGCTGGTAGTCAGCACTTATATCTGGAAGCCTGTGGGTTTCTGACCAAGTCCCTTTCTCTGCATGTCTGTGAAATTCCAGATGGGTGAAACAAACCCTGCTCTCAGCATTGCTTCCCTTAAAAAAATCTACTGTAGTTTAAAGCCCTTGACTTATAAATTCTTGCATGTCTGAAGTGCATTATGAAGTGCATAGATGTACTACAAAAAAAATCACAGAACAAGGAGAAATTATTACTTTCAAATTATTGGGAGGTGACTTTAATGTAGCACATCACATCAGATTCTTGATTATCTATAAAGGAAAAAAATCCCAGGCAGTACTGGCTGGCTGAATCTTCTTCCCAGAACAGGATTAATTTTTGCTATACAGCTGAATTGACTGATGATGGGATGGCCAATATTTGACGGGGTGTTGCTGTCAGCAGCATGGCAATAAAACAAAGCAATAAGGAACAGGGCCAGCACTCAGACAGCTGAGCAACATTTGTAAAGGTAATTCTGATGCTTTACAGTTGCTGAAAACATGTGCTTTGATGTGCTGAATTAGCATGTAAACTCAAAGCCAAAGGTTTAAAACACTCTGCATTTCAAAATAGTCTTATGGTATTTAGCGAATAGAAATGACCTTCATAGGAACAGCAAGAGCATAAACGGAACTGAAACTGAGCAGACCTTTTTCTGAGTAGCAAATGTACTTAATGATGGCATTTTTCAGTGCCTTGTGTCACATAGACAAATCCAGTGAAGGCAGATGCCCTCTGTTATCCCAGGATAAGATGGCAGATCCCGGACTCTGGCAGGCACAGCACTGTAGCTGGGGACAGGCTGCCACGTCTGCCTGTGTCCCTGGGCAAGAGTTCGGGTGTTTGCGTGTGCGGGGCAGACAGCTGTGCCTTGCCATTGCCTCTGGAATTGGCTGGTTATTTAGGTCTAGCCTGGAAGTGATTTTTGCGAGCTGCAGACTTCTCCTGAGGGAGTTCTGAGGCTCTAGACACACCTAGAGGAGTGGAAAGAAGTGTGTGCATGGACACGCCAATGAGAATTGTTAGCTTATCGCTGCATTCTTGGCTTGCCTGTGGGGTTTTTAATCGCCAATTTTTGTTGAAACAGTTCAGCAAACTTGCTGTTGATGCTTTCTGATAAAGTGGTTCTCATGAGCCTCAGTCCAGCCAGGCATTTCAAGACATGTTGAAATCTACATCCTTTAGAAAAGCTCTGGTACATTGATGAAATCAGCAGTTGTAAACACGGACTTATTGCTTAAATAACTGAGTCCTGTGACACGGTGCTGCACATTGTAAAATATCTACATGTGAGACAAGTGCCCAGACATGGGTATGTAATGCTTCCTTAGATGCCCTTGAGCACCCAAGACACACGGCAAAAAAACCTGCCAAGGACTTGCATCCATCAGCAGCCAGAGGCCCAGGGGTGTATGCCTGAAAGGCATGTGTGATTCCTCACCTCCTTGCACATTCACAATAGTGTAAACTTACATGAACGGTAAAGTGGGTTGAAAGTGGATTGTAAAGTGAGAAGTATACTTATGAGGGTCTGTTTTCATTGCCAGTTCTTAAGACACTTTTTTAGATATATTGATATGTTTCTAAGCAGCTGTCTTCTAACCCACTAAAACCTTCCCTACCTTCCTCTGTGATGCTACAGTGCCATCCCATAAGCTACTAGGGGAATCTGCTACCATTTTCTGGCAAAGTTACCTTGTTTTATAATTAAAAAAAATGTCTGCACCTGCCTATTCTGCCAAGAAGCCTCTAAAAGACTCAGGAAACAAGAGGGGAACAGCATTTTTAATTGATTTGACAAGGACAACCCTTGCAGAGACAGAAGGAAGAAAGGCTTCTTCATTTCTGAAGTATCTTATAGGGACTTTTAATTCTGCTTTATTTTAGAAGAGAAGTGGTGGAGGGAGATTAACATGTTAGTGGTGAATAGAGGCATTCACACAAGCAAATAAACACTGAAGGGCTTCAATGACTGATTTTAATCAGTAGTGATTAAAGTCAAGAGAGAGACAGTGTGACAAGATGAATGGTTGTTCATGCTTTCCTACAGTTCAAGGTTTCTGGAATTTGCAGTGTTTGAAGCACCTCTGGGTCAATTACACAAAAAATGGGCAGTGCTTGCAAGATTGTGTAAGATGCTTGTTATCAAAACAAGGGAAGAGGACAACGACTCATCACTCAACTGCAGCAGTTTGTGTTGTTAGCAAAGTCAGCTTTGAAAGGCTTTGCCTTTATGCTGGAAACCCTGTCTGCTGGCTGCTTTCTTCAAGAATCTTAGAATGGTTTGGGTTGGAAAGGATCTTTAAAGATCATCTAATCCAGGAATACCGAGATCACCTAGTCTGAGAAGCGATGCTTCCACCTTACTCTTTGCTTTGGTAGAGCCCCTGCTGTTGACAGCACAGGTACTATAAAGAGCCTGGGCAAGGCACTTGACTGGGGAAGTCTGAACTCCTGAACCCATTCTGGTGATTCACTGTCATCTGGCAGCCAGAACCATAATTGGAGTAGAAATAAAAAACCCCAGTCCTCAGCAAAGGTTGTTTAAATAGTCATTAGAATATCAAATTAATATGGTGAAATATTTTCTTACTAAATATTATTTGCAGTAATTGCATATTTTACCTTTAACAGCTAGTTGTGTTTGTTACCTGTCTGATTTTTTATTCAGACTTAAACTGTAGCAGCTTATTTAAAACTGCATTTATGATCTTTCCTATGCAGGTTGCATAAATGAGTGTCAATAGTAGCAGTATGGAAATGAATCAATTTGTAATTACAATAGCATTAAATATATTTTGCTAGTGTCTGAAGGGAAAGCATTTCACATGAAAAATTATTTCCACCCACTTGAAACAGGAAATCAAAGTTTTGCTTTAATCTCTGCCCTTTAAAAATAGCTAATAGTCAGCTTTTTTTCTTCTTTTTTTGATATTTCAGCTTTTCTGTGAAAATAAAAGTCAGTGTTCTTTCTTTGAAGTAGAATTATTTAAAGAAACAAGAATAAGGTTTGTGTTGGAAACACTTTATAGCATACTTCTGGAAAATTTAGCTTTAACTGCAAAGCACTGGTAAATAAGTTTAGTTGGTAAATGAACCTGAAAAGAATTTCTCAAACAAACAAAGGGCAAATAAAGTGCCCATAGGTATTTTGTGCTGCTGTCCAAGCCTTATGAGTTATGCTTGTCTTCCTACTTCACATGAAAGACAGGTAATTGCAGTTGAAAGTTGTCATTTGAGGGCCTGAGGGTCCAGCTGTGCCTGCAAGTGTGAGGGAACAAGAATACGCATATTTTCATATATTCATATGTTCATATAGAGCTTGTTCAGCTCCCAGTCAAAACAGCTGCTGCTGGGAAACCCCATCTTAAGAATATGTACGCGTGGATGTTGCAGCAGAATCTCAAAAAATTACAAGGGAAATTACGTGATAAAAACATTTTTATATGCCAGAGCCATCCCAGCTTAATTAACAAGGCATGCATGGGCTGTCTGTAGTAGGACCACTGGGAGAGAAATGTTTTGGATGTAACAGTTGTATGTACCATAGGTTCGTAAGCATATTATAAATAGAAAGAAAATAATATCTTGAAATAAAAGTCATGCAAGAATGCAAATGAAAGTTCTAGACAGGAAGGCCCAAGAACAAGGCAAAGGGGCAGCTGGTGTAGTGCCTTGTTTCTTACAAGTATGCACGTGGCATCTAGAAGGCTGGCTGCAGACAAGCAAGTTCCATGAGGGTGAAAAACATCTGAAAGAGACTAGTCCAGGCCACTGTGACATATGTGAGAGAGAATAAATCCATGTCTTTGGCTTCATGCTGATTCTAGCAGCAACAACAAAACTGAAGATGTCCTTGGAAGAGTCTACAGGAACCTGGCCATTAGGTGGACTGAGGAATAGGCCCTGCATTATTTGTTTTGTAACTTGCTTCAGAAGCTGAAATGATTAAAGAAATACATCATTGTAAAATGAAATCTAGAGAACCACTTTCTATTTTAGGCACTTACACTTGTACTTCCATTTCCCAACGTGAAATTATGGATTTAACTGTTACCTTATTGCAATTAATTAATATTTTTCCTTTGTCTATGAATCTGGACTTTGTGTCATGCAAACATAGGATATTCTACTCATTTTTGTGTTGCAAACCCAGTAAATCCATCCCTGTGTAATTTTTTCCAGAGCTCTTCTCTTTATTGGTGGCTGAGAACCCTGTCCTCTTTAGAGGAAGCAAAAGATGTTTGAAGATGGAATCTAGTTCAAAGAACAAAGGATAGCTAGGACAATATTAATAGTAGCATAAAATTAAAATAATTAAATATTTTTAATTTAAGAATGAAAATGTCTTTAGCAATTAATTGTCCTAGGTGTGTGAAGATGGAGTCTGACTCAGCACAGATAAAGGAAAACTGATTTTGTATCCTGAGATCGAGGCCCAAGTCCCAAAGTCAGTTTTTGTTGTCACTGACAAAATTGCAGGTAGAGAGTGACACAGTAGACATCTCAGAAATGAGAAGCCATCATTCAGCTGAGGACAATGAAACTTTAGAGTTCATGAATACATTTGTGATGTATTTTCACCAAAATGCTATTTGAAGCATTTCCACTGAAGAGTAGAAGAGCACCAGATTGTCCTTTTTGCAGGAGTTTGCAAAACACTAAGATTTATTTTTAACTAAATCTGTCAGTTTCCCACAAAAATAACTGAGAAATATTTGGAAATCTTCTTGTGTGTTTCAGTTTAATGGTAACACTAAAATGCTTTGAGTAATTTTTTTTCTTTTTAATACCATGACATTGCAAAACCAGAAGCCATTTCAAGCCGAAAATTCAAATCTGGTGTTTTGAAAAGGATTGAAAGACCTAGATTGGCAGAATGGCCTGAGAGGACCGACTTTCTTTCTTTTTCTCTTTTTTTGCAAAGCAATATTTCTCTGCAAGTGATATGTGCCTACATAAAGGTTCTGTTTTGTCAAAGCATTCTTTTCCATGCAAAAAACTTTGTAGAAAAATGTTTTACTGGTACTAGTCCTCAAGACTTGTTGATCAGCAAAACTTTAGGTGTTTGCATCTTATATAACCACTGCATAACGCATGATTTAAAGAAGATAAGATTTTACAAATTTTTAAGACTGACAGAATGAACTGCAGAGATAATAGGCTTGGCCTCAAAATTCTAGTTCTATTAACTTACCATATGCCAGTAATGTCCTTCCTTTGCTGTTTTAGATGCATATTCTGGCCAGCAAGAAGACATGGCTCTATTGCTAAAATTTCTGTTAGCTTATGGTAGAGGTTAATATTTCAAAAATGAGCCTATGCAGCTTCATTTCTGCCCACGTGAATTTACATGGAAAGCTACATTTGGGAAATTTTTTTCTGCCTTGACTGTGTTTTGACTGCTATGTACCACAAGTTCAGCAGCATCAGGCTGTGTCYGGATTACTGCTGAAAGCAGCATACCCTTTGTATGGGTATGGAACCCAGGAAAAGTTACTGGAGAAGAATAGGTATTGAAGAAAAGCAGGTACTTACACAAATGCACATTTGAGGTGAAGGTCTCAAATATGTCCATTTCCTTGCCCAAATATTGATTGCTATTCCCTGCTTAGTTGTTGGCCTCGGGTAAAGTACGCAGAGGGAAGAACAGAAAGGCTGTTTCACAAAATGTRTTCCAACTGGTGAGGTTTGTGAAAGGCATCAAGAAAAGGCTGTATGAATGCAGATGGAAAGAGACAAGCAAAGCAGGTGACTTGGAGCAAGTTAATGCTCTCAGTTCCTAAGTGGAGTCCAGAGAGCAGGTGAAGGACATTGTGCAGGTCACCAAAAAGGARAAAAAAAGAAGATCTAGTGAATCACAGAATCATTTAAGACTTTTAAGATCTTAGAGGTCCATTARCCTGGCACTGCCAAGTCCRCCAGTAAACCGTGTCCCCAAGCACCACATCTAAATAAAGCTGTTTAAAGGCCCATACAGAGAATAATTTGSTGATATGTGCCAGCTAATACGAATTAGTCAAGAACAAGTCATGTTAAAACATCTATTTGGCTGATTAAGGGAATTAAAAGGTGGGATATATCTTGACCTGAGCATGACTTTTGATGTTGTCTTGCATAAGCAAGTTAGGGAACTATGATCTAGATGAAATAACGATGAGTTGGGTAAATAATTGTATTAAAATTGCTCTAGAGACTGTTAAGAATAATTCCATCTTAAATTAGCAGTGCATTTTARGTGGAGTCTTGTGGAGGTCTGTCTGTTTTTCTCAGCATAGACATTCATGTCTCAGAGGATGGAATCTGACAAATGCTTATAGTCTTCTTAAAATAAACAAAATTGGTAAGAATTGAAAGTACTTCGACAGGCCAGATTTTAATTTAAAATAATCTAGATATTTCGGAGAAGTGATCCAAAATCAACAAGATGGAGCTCAACCAACGCAAGAGCAAAGAACTGTGGTTAAGAAAGAAAAAAGTAAAAGGCAGCTATCAAGCAAGGAATATCTGCCAGTGCAGCTGTACTGTGAAAAAGCATTTGAGAGTTGGAGTGAAGTACAAGCTGGAWCCTTTCTGGGAATGTATTACAAAAAGTGTAATGTGCAAAGCACATGGAAATAAATGTATGTCTCCACYGTGCTGGTGAGACCTCAGTTGGAGTAGTGTAAAGTAGAACGAGAATGCATGGGAGACATGCAGAAAATAGTAATGAGAAAGCTAAAAACTTTGGGTTATATAAGAAAAGCCTGAAGGAATTGTCCTTTTTCTGGAAAAGAAGAGCAGAAATTGMAACCTTTTTCAGTGTTAAGACTGATTGATACAACTAGAGTGGTGATCATTATTCTCTGTAACTGGGTTGTAGGGTAGGAACTAACCAGSTTAACCAGCAAAAAAGAGGTTGACATGTGAACTGGAAAAGATCACTTTGGGAATTTGTTGGATCATTGTCTTTGGACAGTATTACAGATGGTTCAGGCCAGTGCTTATTAGAGAGTTTTTCCTAGTGATTGCTTATACCTTGGAGGGATCAGAGGAAGGTGTCGAGCAAATTGACTTCCAGAGGGTCACACAGCCCTGAATTTGTTGRTTAAATACCTCATGGGGATTCTCTCTTGAGAAGAACACTTGCAAAGATATGTCAAATGCCTTCTTATCATACACAGTCTAAYGGACTGAGCAGGAGAAGGTGCCTACTGGTGAAGACCCTGGTACATAATGTCTCAGTGCACCTGCTGCTTGGGTGCACAAAGACATCAGTGGGCACTGTTTTTGTCTGCCTGTCTCAAAATGGGCACAGTCTCGAACAGAGCAATTGCTTTGACTATGCAAATTCTACATTTTAACGGGAACAATTTTCTTGCTTGGATTTTAAACCGACTAGACTTGGGCATTGTAGAAAGAAGCAATTTTTTATCACAGAAAGTAATCTTTACAGATATCCTCAGCTAAGGATAATCAAGAACAGAATAAAAAGTGCCATCAGCATTGTCAGTTACTATCTGGAGAAATACATTCTTTGTCTGGTATACTCTTACATCCAGTGCTGAACTGCATCCTCTTCTACCTTTTGAAAATGTAGAACAATTTTAATTTCCTTTGGCGATATGTGGGGATGCCCTAGATACCTAATAATCAGGTTTGAAAAGTAATAATTCAGAGGTAATAGTGGCAGACAGTTGGTTTCTAAGTTGTCAGAGCCTGAGGCTAGTATTTGATGACAAGAGCTTGCCCCAAGCTGCAGTCCTTCCTTGCATGAAGCCTGATGCAGTAGTCTTCTCTGCTCCCTGGGAGTAGGACAAACTCTTGACAAAAATGACGCCRGAACCTGGGCTCATTAACCTTGAGACCAAGCCAAAGTTCATTATTGCAAGCTCATAAATCTGAGATATCTTAATAACACAGTCTACAAGTAAAAGTGAATAGAAGTGATTTCCTTTTCTTTGAGGTTGTCTGTGAATAGCCACAAAATCTCTTAGCATGTGTCCCGGATTTATGAACAGAGAATATGAACTTGTCCTGCTCCAACTTCTACCATATTTCATTTGAGGACAGGAGAAGATTTAGCCAGATAAGTCAATGGGTATCCCCTTTGATCCTTGTCATTGTGTGCGTCTTTCCGTACTATAGTTGTAATCCTGTGATCTGTTGCTGAAAACTTTTGTGTCCTTTTCTGCTATACAGGACTAGGACTGAGCAGCTGAATGTTGGCTTGGTACATTTTAATCAACAGGACATTCCTAAAGAAAAAGTTTGTGTAAATTTTATGTGTAAAGATGTCTTAAAATAAAGTAACTTTCAGGGCTAGACTGGCACATTTTCACACTGCCTGGAGGTCCCTCCCCAGACCAATAAACTGAGATCAGTTTAGTGTTCAGTGGTTAAAGTAGAAATACTSCCTTTGCCAATAGCGAGACTTTGAATTGGGTGCTTGACAGGGTATTTTTTAAGTACAGAAAATTATCACTTGATTATTTACACTCTTCTGTATTGTAAATCAATTTGATTTGACAAAGCTGCTGTGTGAATACATATTACAAGTGAGTTCCGARACTACAGCAAAACAAAATAAGACCTGAAGGCATACTGAAAAAAAGGATTACTTCTTAGTTTAATGTAGAATTTTATGGGTTTCTGTTGAACAATGACAGTTACATGCCATTTCCAACTTTTGGAGCGGGTAGAGATTTTATCTGTAACAGAACTCCAGTAAATTCTTTGTTTAGACTGTCAAAATCACSAAGTAAAGCACCAGATAAAAATATTTTTCCAAGAAATAACTTAAAATCATTTATACTGTCTGTACTCCTTGATACCTCAATTGCAGACAAACCTTTTTAGTGCAGAATTGCCTTTAGATTGTAAGGACACACAAGTTTACCATAACACAGCTTCTGCTGATTGGAAAATCCAGTCGTCTCGTGGGAAACCATATAATCTTTGCAGCAGGCTCTGTAAAACAGTCTTAAAGTTCTTTCTTGCACTTCCACTAATGGCAAAGACATTTTTTTACATTAGAAAATCCCTCCCAGGAAAACTGTTCAGCATCTGCAGAAACACATCCCTACTTGGTAGAGTACTGACGTGTAGTTTGAGTTAAGCAGATGTATTGGCACTACCTACTTCAGCGGGACATGAGATTAAATTTGATTTTAGGGAAGTGACATAAGAACATGTTCAATATKTATGTTTTGATGGGAGACTTTTGGAATTACTTCAGGATTTGATCTCATGTTAAGCCTGTCATTTTGGGAGAGCTAGGAAGAGCCTCTACTCTTTTTGAACATGTTTGCAGACATGGAAGCTCAGACCCATCCCGCTGAGCCTAGTGTACCTTACRGAGGGATAATGCAGGAGGCTGGTCTCCCTGATCTCCCTGGTGGCACCCATTCAAAGTTGACTCTCCCTTCAGAGGATCTAACTCTCACAAAGCTGGGTGGTGGAACCTCACCGTTTTTAGCTGAAGTCAAAGGAAATCTGGCAAACTGATCAACTCCAGTGCTGGTATAAAGGATAGAACAACATGCCACGTTCTCACAAATCCTCTAGATTTTAAATCTAGAAAATAAAATACAGCTGTACAGCCAAACTGTATTGCCACCTCCTGGGTCTGAGACTTCAAGAAGAAACAGCAAAAAAGTCCTGGGAGGAGGCTTACAGTCACATAATGTGCTCAATAACAAAGCCTGCCAGAGGTTCATTACAGTTTCTGAAAATCTCATGCTTCTCAAACCAAGCTCACAACTTCATAGGAAATGCCTCATCAATCTGACTTCCTCAAGGCTGGTAATTACTGGCTGATTGTTTTTCAGTGCCAGTGACCTAATTACAAGCTTTTAGCAACAGGCCAGAACACGATGAGCCCGCAATGCTTCTAGGCTATGTTAGGTTTGCAYGGTCCCTTGCCTGCACATGTTGCTTAGCCAACATGCCCATAAGCCATGTTGCTGTGTGGTGCTAAGCCCAGTTTGAAAGGCACGGTGTCTCAGTAGGTCCCACTGGTCTCTYTGTACCTGCTAAAAGAGCTGTGTGGCTTCTAGACAGCTTAGAGTGTAAGCATCTGTGCTGGTTTTGGCTGGGGTAGAGTCAGATTTCTTTGCAGTGGCTGGTTTGGGGCCATGTTTTGGATTTGTGCTGAACACAGGGTTGATAATACAGAGATGTTTTTGTTATTCCTGAGCAGGGCTTACACAGAGGCAAGACCATTTGTGTCTTTCATACTGCCACGCTGGAGAAGAAGTTGGGGGTGCATGGGAGGATGCGAGGAGACACAGCCAGGACAAGTGACCCAAACTGACCAGAGGGATGTTCCAGACCACATGACATCATGCTCAGCATATAAAGTGAGGGGAGAAGGAGGAAGAGGGGGACATTTGGAGTGATGATATTTGTCTTCCCAAGTCACCGCTATATGTGATGGGGCCCTGCTCTCCTGGAGATGGCTGAACACCTGCCTGCCCATGGAGAGCAGTGAATTAATTCCTTGTTTTGCTTTGCTTGTGTGTGTGGCTTTTGCTTTCCCTATTAAACYGTCTTTATCCCAACTCATGAGTTTTTCAGCTTTTACTCTTCAGATTCTCTCCCTGATCCTGCAGGTGGGGGAGTGAGTGGGTGGCTGCGTGGGGCTTGGCTGCTGCYTGGGGAGAAACCATGASAGCAGTGTTCATCTGAGTGTGGGCATAGCCTACAAGACGATAACAACTGRAAAGTCCATAGTGCTGGATCCTACTGTTTTGTGCTAGGTGTGGACAAGTCAGCTGCYCTACCTTCACAGTGTGGTGCGGAGTATGAAAGCATGAGGGCTCCTCCCACTGTAATTCCACACCTTTGGACCTCTGCGAAATAATAGCTGTACTGTCACAAAGTCCTAGAGACTTAATGAGGATTTCTCAGCATATGGGTTTTTTTAGGATAAAGCATTCTGAACTTCCGAAATGTTTTGCATCATGCTAGAAACAGAAATCTGATGTTTCTCACAGTATGAGAATATTGAGGATAGAACATCTACAAAATGGTTAAGGAAATAAGGAAGGTATCAACAGCAGATGAAAGAAGAAATAACTCCATGGGAACTGACAGGAGTTTCTCACATGTCCACATGAAAATTACTGGGCAGGTGACAAACAGATTTCTCCTGACAGGCTGCAAAGTTGATGGCTGGTGTTTGAGCCCTGCTGGAGTGAGTTGCTGAGTGGAAAGATTAAGCTGCAGTCATTTGCAGGAATTGAACAGATTTAGATGAAACAAACAGGTGGTAGCAAACATTGCAACATTTTATTTTGGTTTGCATGCTTGTGCTTTGAAATGTCTACTACTGAGTCACAAATTAGAATCATTTTCCTTGCTAAACTTTCTCAGTTTTGTTGTTCAGGCTGTTTTATTTACAGGGCAACATATACTGATACTGTTGTCTGAGTTGTCATGATTTGGGCACTAGGGAAAACAGAGAAATCATTCTGTAAATTACTTTTTCTATTTTCCTCCATCTCAGCTGAAATATTAGTAATTTCCAATAACCTTTAGCAAATTCTTACTCAGCAACTGTTTCTTTGTGTGATTGTAAATGCCTACATTTCCATTTGCAACATTTCAGCTCTCTCTACCTCATCTTTGAAAAATCTGTTAAGGCAACTTCGAAATATATCCTTCAAAATATATTTGGAATGTCTTTTACTTTCAATTTTGCCTTCATTCTCTTTTCTATGCTTTTAAAAAACAATAATTCCCCTACTATTCCAGTTTGGTGATTGATTTGTTTTTCTTCAGAAACTGTCTGAAGGTTGTATAATGAAGCTAAAACAAATTCAACTTCCATCATTCTCCCTTCCCTTTGGAATCTTACAGCTATTGTATTCACTTCTAAAGCATCTGAATCTAAGATGGAAGAAGGTTTCCAAACAGGAATTCATCTAAATGTGTCTTAGTCCGCAATTTCTGTGTTTGTGCTTGTCTCTGCCTCATACAGTTTACACAGGGAACAACTGGGTAATGCATCTGGAAGTAGAAGACAGATATTTTCTTCACAAAAAATACATTGTACGCAGTACCTTTTGCACTTTCTGTAATAGCTAAATTGCATTTAATTTAAATTGCACAAAAGTCAATGAAATCTAGGAGAAAGCCCCATAGACTTGGTAAAAAAATGACAATGCAAGTTATTTCTTACTACTATTGAGGCAATAAAAGTAATAATTATGGATTATTTTGCAGATATACGGCACGTGTAAAGTATTATAACTATTGTTTTTGATGTTGTTTTGAATACAGATGATGAGTTGTTACTTTTTGTAGCATCCTTCTTACATTAAAAAASTACCTGTAGAAGACTACAAGCATTCTGAAATGCACATGGGAAAAGTTCACCTTCCCCCCAGTTTTTGACTATGGATCCGTAGATCAAGAAAAAATGATGGGTTTTGAAATGTAATAGAAAAAGTATGAAGGTGAAAAATTCACCTTTTAGTGATGCACTCTTACTGTGGAAAAAAGGGAACTCTGTATCAGCCAAAACCAGGGTAACTCTTTTCTTTGTTTCTAATTTCAAAAATAAATCTGGAAGTCTTCAGACTTTCTATTCAATGAGGAGYTCATCCACCCAATAAGTGACATAGTTTCCTAGTAGAGATTTTTGTTGTTCAGAAGAGGCYCTTCAGCAGCCACCAAACCTGAGCTGGCATCTCTCTGCCAAAMCTGAACTTTCAAGCCTGGTGTATCTCCCAGTGGAAGGGAAAAGGACAAGATAAAGCTATCAGGCCAGTCATGGGTCTTGCAAATAGAGACCTTTAAAGTGATTTAGCTTATTAGGCAGACAGTGGAGAATATGAAATACATCTTTAATTTATTACTTTGATATCGTTTGCTGAGCAGGAGCGTATGTCTATGTCATATGTGTTTCAGCAAGATCTTTAYCAAGCATCCACTGAAAGCCTTCCAGTGTTTTAATCTGATGACAGTATGCTTAGTCYCTGCTATTTTTAATGCCCTGGTCGATTAGAAGTGTCAGAGTTTATCRTGTGTTATTCTGGGCAGTTTGGGAGCTTATAAGAGAGCRGAATGATTACCCRATGTCCCATAATRTTTCCTCTTTTTAGGAAAGAAAAAGAATCTTTGATGTTTGTCGTTTGGATTTGATCTCTGCATGAGCTGGGGTGGATCAGGGTGTCTGTGGTTTTATACGTGCTTTTCCTTTGYTCAGCCAATGATACACAGAACACTGAGTGCAAGAGATGGAGCTTGGGGTATGCACCAGACAGGTCTTTATCATCAGCCCCTTGCCCACATATGTTAGGTATGAACAAAGACATCCCTGAGCTTCATGGTGTGCCCCCAAATCCCTTCCTGCTTATRGGATATGAATCATTATCTGCTTGCTTTCCTTTTAGAACACTTGGGAAGGGAAGAGCAGGGTCAGCTAAATGAGACCTGGTCTTCTTCCAGGAAGTTCAGTCAGCTAATTAGACCAAGCTGCAGGCTGCTGCCAGCTCTGGTGGTGTTCACTATTGCAATTCAAGGTTAGCTGAAACCTGGAAAGGAACTCCTTCAAAGCAGTTTCCTCTTACTGAAGRGAAGACCGCTGTCTTCCAGAATGTACGTCTAATATACATCACAACTTTACATCTGATTTTTCCAAAATACCCTGTTCTGCTTCTACCTTCCACCCTTTCCACAAGAAAAAGTCACAAAGGAATCTCCCTGATAATCTGTGAACAAACACATCAATCCATCTGTCAGCGACTTTGACCAACATGACAGAATGAAAAGAACAGCAGGAAGTGGAAACAGTATAGCCAAAATAMGTGTTAATCTAAAGGGTATGAGTGGTACATCCCCATAGAAACATTTTTACATCACTTGCCATCTGAAACAAAGAAGTAGGGGTTTTTTCTCTAAAAACCAGCAGATCTTTTGCAAAACAGCATGGTCTTGATGTAAATTCTCATATCCATTTTAGGTCTATGCAGTGGTCATAAGACTTTCTGCACTGAACTCTTTTTTAATGTATTTTATAGTAAATAGGATGAAGAGGTTCCAAATTTCCATACCTGGCTCGGTCTGAAGAATACTCAGCAGAAGAGCAGTAGCCATGGAAATGGACTAAAGGGAAGCTTGCAAGTCTTCTGAAGAAGCATTCGGAGACCAGACTAGAAGACAGGAGGTTTTCAGTCTTTCAAAGGACTAACAAAARCTTGTCCAAGCTTTTGTGCTTTGCATGTTGATAATGTGCAGTAAGACAGCGCATTGGGGAGTGTCTGAATATGACATTCAAAGAAGTTTTGTGTGAACTGGGATGTGTGACGTGATTGCTAATGCCTAGAGACATGACAGAAGGTGATAACCCACAGGAAAACGTGTGATAGTTGTGCCCAATGGCTTCTGTCCAAGCAGCTTAATAGAGAACGCAAAAGGAAAAAAAGAAAAATGTCTCTGGGCCTTTTGGATTCAGGCAGCTGGGTATTGCTGGGGCTTTTTTGCCTTCAATGTGTGGTGACTTACTGTGACGTGCTCTTTGGTCTTGACACCCTGTTGGAACAGGAGACCATACCTGATAGATCCTGTTTTGAAGGGGCACTTTGACTGAAAATGTTGGAGTGAGCTGGTAGGTGGTATGAGAGGCAGTCTGGAAGAGCCACTACAAATATTCATCCTTGGGCAGAGGAGGACCTCATCATGATCTCTGTAGAGCAAGTCGTGGCCTCTGAAAGATGTAGGCAATGGGAAGAGACAGCAGCCAGCAGGTGGTGGAAAGATGGTCAACAGCAGGGTAACTTTCCTTAGTTTCATAATATTGATAAATTGTCGAAGTTGGTTTCCAGCAGAGTCCACGGCATGGTGCTGATAATGCTTTGACATGAACAGATCTGCTGCAAACTGGGAATCCCCAGGACCTCTAGGAATTCCAATATTAGGACTCCATCTGTGAATTTCAAAACACAGACATGCTGAAAATAAATGGTAACAGCTTTATGACTGTAAACAAACTGCATCTCTGATTTGTCTAATCAGGTAGCTATGTYTGTGATCCAAAGACACCCGTAAATCAACACTAAGACAAGACTGAAAATTCCCAGGCTTCTGATATTTTCTTTAAACTTTTGCTCCTAAGCCGTGTCAGACTTCTCAAAGCACAATCCTGACAGAAGAGTTCTGCTGGAGCAGTTYCATGTAAAAGGTAAGGGAGAAAGTTGGGGTAGCTCCAAATATCATAGAATCGTATAATTTTTTGGGTTGGWAGGGACCTTACAGATCATCTAGTTCTAACTCCCTGCCATAGGCAGGGACACCTTCCACCGGACCAGATTGTTCAAAGCCCCATCAAGGTCACCACCCTGGCCTTGAACACTGCCAAGGATGGGTCCTCCATGACTTCTCTGGGCAGCCTGTGCCAGGATCTTACCATCCTCTGAGTAAAGAACTTCTTCCTAACCTCCAATGTAAATCTCTCCTCTTTTAGGTTAAAACCATTCTCCCTTGCCTGTCGCTACCTGCCCTTGTAGAAGGCTCCTCCCCAGCTCTTTGTAGCTCTCTTCGGGTACTGAAAAGATGTTATAAGCTATCCCTAGCACCCTCCCTTCTCCAGGCTGAACAACCCAAACTCAGCCTCTCCTCATAGGAGATGTACTCCAGCCCTCTGATCAGCTTTGTGGCCCTGTGATGTTTTGACCCTGGCTGGACACTGGGTGCCCACCAAAATCACTCTTATCAGTCCCCTCCTCAGCTGGACAGGGGAGAGAAAATATAACMGAAGGCTCGTGAGTTGAGGTAAGGACAGGGAGAGATCAATCACCAATTACTGTCATGGACAAAACTTAGGGAAATTCCCCCAGTGTTCAGCCTTGTGTGCTCTTATTCATGTTCAGTCTGTTTTCTCACACTGTAATTAGCAGAAGGAGAAACAATTGGCAGTGAACAATTCTATTGTTATATTTTTGTCTTTCTTCTGCTTGAGAGTTGTCTTTGGACAAATTATAATAATAATAGGTCTGTTCCTTGTAAATCTGAATGAATATGTGTGCAAATGCATTTTGTCCTTTTGCTTCTTCTGGACTAACTATGACTACTAAACAAAAACTTTTCCATTAGGTTTGGGGAAAACTTGTCCCATGTGAAGTGACTATTGTCAGAAAGAATATGTTTATAATATATTCAAAGTATTTTTATGTTTGAGTTTAGAAATATCTCTATTATTTGAAAAAGAGCATTTCTGAAGGAGCATGGCAGTTCATAAGAACTGTCTTGATGATCACTCAAATCTGGTGTTATCTGCATAATGCCACAACTATTACATTTCTTAACAAACGCAATTTCTTTGCTTTCAAGTGACTCCTTATCTCTCCTCCCTGCAACAAATCCAATGCCTTACAACTAATATAGTCATTTTTGGGAGGCAAAAATCAAACATTAGCTTTACAGTCATAGGAATGGCAAAATAATAAAATACACATTTAAGAAACATGAAAGTTTACAGTAAAATAGATTTAACAAAGCTACTTCACCCCTCTTCTCTAAAAGACATCTTCTTATTTTCACCCATTAAAATAAACTTACAGAGCAAATTGCTATTTTTTCCCCTCTGAAAGGTGTATTTCTTTTGATTCATTGAAGTGCCTGGTATCAAGGGAAAATGTCTGTGGGCAAACACCTCTGACAAAATGCGCATTAGCTGTGCCTCATTTTCATCCATTCATTTTACCGAGTGAGCAGTCACTTCTCCAGGCTGAGATTGATCAGTTGAAATGGCAAATGTGATGAAAGTGCTCAGAAACACGACTTAGATGAAAAAAGAAATGAGTGGATGAGTTAGCTTGCTTGCCGTCTTCCTTCTAACAGAAGGGTAAATATCAGGATCATGAATATTGTAGGTCCTTTAAAAACAAAATAAAACATATACAGAGTGATTTAGACCATAAACTCCCAAAATCAGCAATGAAAAAATAGCCTCATATTCAAGGCTCTTTTTTTGGTGTAAGATATGGCAAAAATTGAAAGCCTGAGGGAATCAGAGATTGAAGCAGCAACAATGGAACCAGGAGTGGAATGACCAGCCCAGTGTGATGTATGGTTCAGAGTTCACTGAGAACTCATAACACCAGTGGTGAAGCTGAATCAGACCCTAGGCCCACCTAGCTCAGTATCACACCTCTGACAGCAGAAAAAAGCAGATACCTAGAGGAGACCATATGGACAGTGCAACATATATGGCCTTCTCTGAGTGCTATCCCAACCTTCAACCATTTGTCACTCAAGATYCTAAATAGGCTCTGCTCTTCAGGAAGTGGTGCCATGAGCAGGACAAACACATGGCTGGGTTGTGTGGGTCTGAAGGCTGTCAGCATAAATATTGAAAGATACCTGGAAAAAGTTCTGCATTTCTTGTTCCTCATGGCAAGATTTCCTGTTACTCTGCTAGGCTCAAAGATTCTCAGTTGACAGCCACTTACATGTGCCTATGAGAAAATAAGTGGGAATTTGCAATAAACGATTGAAATTGATGAGACAGCGGTCTTATTTGGTTTTTCTTTGCCTCGTCTGTAAGGGATCTAGTTCACAGCCCCTGGGACTGCAGTGTGATAGARATCAGCATGAAATTCGATAAAAGTGTATTCCTGTCCCCAAATGCTAGAGTAGATGCACACTGCTTTTGCTTGTGTTCTACACAAGTTCTATCAACCACTGTATTAGAAAAATTTCCTGGCATCCAGTAAAATGTTTTGCATATACTAACCATATTCGAGGAGTAAGCTATCGTAAGTAATACTGTTTTGCTTTTGAAGATATTTTAGAGAACTCATAGAAGAGACAACCTCAGTTTTGGCTCTTCCCTTTTACTCTTCTTTTTCTGGGTCATCACATTTCTTGAAAATTATAGATGCTAGATATTTTGAGGCAGAATATGCTTACTTCATAACAGACATATCCAAGCTGAAGCTGAAGAAATTACAGTTTTGGCAATGACAGTGATGTATTTAGAAACATTGCCGATATTCAGTGRAGATCTTTTACTTAAGGAGATATTAATTCCTCTGGCAAAAGGGGAGATCTGAGAAAATCTGCTGACTTCATCTGAAACATAAAGATAATCCAGCTTTTTTCTGTTGTAAATCTTAAAGACTGTTAGATAGAAACTCCTTAGCCTCAGTCTTCATTTGGCTTCTTATGTCAGTTTAAATTTCTTCCTTCTGTCACGAAATGTTTCTTTGCTTTCACTGCCGTGGCTTTTAGCATTCATTTGGTTTGGACTGGGGGATTTCAGAATAGAAAGATTTGAATACACAAGATTTTAAAACCACAGCTGAGAACCCRCAAAATCAGGTCAAGGTTGGTTCAAGTTTCTTCTGACATGTAGGCAACCCCAAATTTCACCATTCTTGGAATAAAATTACCCTCATTTRGCAACTACTCCTGCCTTAAAATTCAGTACCCACAACCCAACAACATAAAACCCAGACTGTTTTTTCAGAAATTAGCAGCATCATGCCAAGGCTTTTGCCACTCCAGGCAGGCTGCTAACAACTGCAGTCCATACCTGCAGTATGAAATTTATCAAATTACATAGTTATTACATAGCTAGATATTATTACATAGTTTCTTTCAGGATACAAAAATACAGTTTTGAAATAAAATATAATTTGTTGAGATACAAGACAGGACAGAAAGTGCCAACTCAGTATTTGGGGATGACTCCTAGCTATTTTGCATRTCTCTGAGGCAACATTGGAATTGTTGAGAAAGGTGATTTTATTGACTGTTCRAAGCATCCAGGCTATCAGGAGAGAGTTATGGCTGTGCTTTTGTGTACATCCATTCTCACTTGACTCAGTTGTAAGCATCTCCTTGTTAAAAAGGAAATTCTAATTAAAAAAAAAGTCAAAGAACATTAATCTACTGTTTCCAAACTGCTTCTGTGTATCTGCCAGCATTAAATTTTAACCACAGTGGCACCCATTAATGTTATAAAAGACTGCTTAAGACAAATTCAGCTATTTTACATGATATTGTATATGGTAGAAGGAACAGTGTTTGAGACAGGGAAGTGTTCTTTGTCCTAATTCAGAACTTAATCCTCTTCCTCCTGGAGCAGTTTTAGGTCTTTGCTGTTGACTTCAATGGAAAGAGGATCAGCCCTATTGGTTTTGTGTGGGGGTGGCATTCAGATTAAATGAAGTCAGCATTACTGCTTTGAAGGATTTATTTCATTGCAAGCATTTATTTATCCATCAAATGAATTTCTCTTTATAGTAAAGACAATATTCAAAAGACAAGTCAAGATAATAACATTCAAAATATTGCTGGATACTAAAAAGATTTGGGTTCTATGCCATATTATGGTTTTCCTTCTCCCTTGTCCTACAACATGTTAGTACATGGTGAATTTCTGGAACAGGGATGTTCCYGTGCAGTCCTTGATCACCAGGACYACCCTCCCTCACCCCTGAGTTGGAGGCATCAGGCATTGCTTGCGAAGGAAGCCTTGACCCACCTTTCTTGTTAGGCCATGTCTTACATGAGATCTACTATGAAGTCTTTTCTATTCAGATTTTTATAGACATTATCACTTAGTATCTGAATGTCTTCCAACAGCACTTAATACAGTATGAATAACATCTGTCACATGTTTGTTCTCTTCCTTTCCGCACTTGGGGAATGGAAACGAATACAGTGACATTTCTTGTTCCAGAAGGGATTTTAGAGAAAAATAAACATTTATTTACAGGAATGTTAAAGAAAAATAAATGTGTGTTTCCATGTATTTATGTGTATGGAGATGACAGAGTCAAAGGAACCTTCTTTGTCCAGAAGAACAACATGCCAGGGTTGCAGTGGTCCCAACTATGGGGGTACTTCCCTTTGTTACCTGACTCAGCCACTACCCCACACTCACTATCTTTTCTGCATGAACAAGTTGTACCCCTTTTCTAGATAGTTGCATTGTCCTCTTTAATATAATTACCAGCTACAGCCTTCATCCTGAGAATTTTGGAATGCATTTATTTCAGATCATTGAAGCCTCAGCAAGGAAATCAAAAGCACTACTCTGAGTGAATGGAAATTGATTTGCTCCTCAGTGTTGCTGAAGTGAAATGTGCAGTTGGTCTTAATGTATTATTACCTCAATTAAGTCTCCCTTTTGGGGAAAAAAATAACATATTTTGACTTTAGGCAACAAGATATAGGAACCTCATAGTAYGGGGTGGCATGGTCTGCCAGCTGACGTAGCACCTTCTCTGCATCTCAGCCAGTCAAAACAGGATCTAGGAACACAGGCAATTTGTGATAACACTGGACTGAATCCGCCAGGAAAGAAGGATTTTTTGRTCTTTCTTTCTTTGTTGTCTCAACACATAGGACTGGAAAGTTTGGCCCACTTATCCCAAGCTTAATAGAGGAAGATGATGTTTGGGAAGATGTGACTTAACATGGAAATGGCAAGGCTGTTTTGTTTGTTTATTTTAGTCCCATATTGATTTAACACACTTTTGAGCCAGTCTGGAGAAAGGTGAATATGGAAAATCTGGAGGGATCTGCTGGGGCTCCTGCAGCTTCCCACACTAAGCTGGAAGGGCTTACCATCAATGAGCTCCAGAAAGTGGCAACCAGGTGGGATCCCCGAGGACATCTCAAACGGTCCTACATCCTTAAGTGTGGGGAACAGGTGTAAGCTTGCAGGACAGCTTACTGGACACTTCAGCTCAACCTGCAATGATATATGTGTGGTCATGGGCCCRCCAAACTCCACTGACTAAATTGCACTTACATGACAAGGTCAGTACAGATGTTAAACTGTACTCCATCCATGGCTTTTCCCACTTTTGTAGAAAATRCCCGCAGGTATTGGTACTGGAAAGAATAAGGAGTTCCTGAATCAGAGAGGATRTATTGAGCTCAGAAAAAATGCTGCACTCCATGAACTGAAAGAAGTTTAGTCCTCTTCCTCATCCAGGCTGGCAGATGGCTGTCAGCTTGGAGACAGGGGTGCAGATGGACACCTGAAGCTGTTCTGCAGCATTTGTGAGGGTTGCCGGTGAGGGTTATGCTTCACAGGTGAATTACTACGCTGAAGAAACCAAGACACCCAAAGTATCCAAAAGCAAGCCGAGCAAAGCCTTTCCCTTCAATCAGTTATTCYTCAAGTTACCTTCTGATTGAGTAGCAGCACGTACATTCATGCAACTGCCCGAAGGTGAAGAAGATGTCTTCCATTCTTTGTCTTTTGCCATGGGTTTCTTTTCTTGCCGACATGTAAAGTCAGGAAGGGCTTGAGTGGCTCACCAGCTGGCCTATTGAACAGAAATGACTTTCGACCTTGCATTTGGGTCAAAATTCTGATTAGCTCAAAGGCCTCTGAGTTGAGAGTTTGAGTTTTCTAGAGACATAAAGACCTTCTCTTGTTAGGACAAATGACTGCGGGCTTTTTTTTTTTTTTGTCTTGAAAGCTGGCCTATGATCCTTGAAGAACTTTCTAYAATTTTTAGGAAAAATTAATGTGGCCTATTTTTAGATCCAAAGCTTATATCTAGTCCATTTAAGAATTGCATAGATATTGTCTCAGTCTATGTTTCTACCATAAAGATAATGCAACACTGAGCGCAATTTTCATGAAAAGCTTTTCCCACTAGTACATGACAATACCACTCACAGCGTTAAATGCTTTGCTTTATTTACCTGCTCTTTCCTTCAGTTTGGAACATGGATCTGCAAGGCATGTAATGCACAGTGGCTTGGTGTCACGTAGAGGACAGACAATGGCAAACGTATCTCCAATTAAATGCAATTGCTCTTCAAGGGTTGCTGCCCTCTTTTGAACAGGGTGCATGGATGAGAGTTTGAAGTACTGCAAATACATGTTTTTAGAACCGTGATTAATCTGTTAAAAGTTTCGACTTTTCTCCCCCACCTCCCTTTTCTACCGTGTCTCCCTGTGCCACACAGCAATGTGCTTATGGCTGGCTTGGAGCTGCTGATGGTAAGTGAGAGTGCAGGGCCCACAGATGACAGCAGCAAAATTCAGCATGGCAGTGGTATGGGAGAAGGGTGGACTCTGTGTCAGGAGTGTTTCAGGGAGCCAGCACAGATTAGTGGAGAATCAGAGGAGCTCTTGGAGGTGTGAAAGGAAAAAGATGAAAGGTGCTTTGGGCAGGGCAGCTGAATCTCTCAATATTTTGCCTCCCTGACCTTCAAGTTATCTACTCCTTACCTTGGCCCTCATCCAGTTTGGTATTTCTGGAGGGCTAGAGGTGYTCCTGGGTAATTTCTCCCCAGAAAGGCTGGGTATTGCTCTGGTGTATTTGCTCCTTAAGTTCCCATGTCCCTCTGAGATGTGAGATGCCTTATGGCTCACACCCACCCTGTCCGTGCATTCGAACCAGCCAAGCTTCAGCACTCTCTGCTCACGTCCTCTGCTCCCCCTTCACCYCAGCTGGAAATCAAAGTTGGCTGGGAAGGACCTGCAATGTCTCAGCACAGCTCCAGGGCAAAATCAGGGAGAACAGAGCCAGGCTCTGGCACTGGTTTATCAGAGCACAAAGCAGCCATGAGCCCTGACCCAGCCTGGGAGGGACGTGTCTGTGTGTTTTGCAAATGGAGCAAGAGTGCCATGCTGTCAGAAAAGCACGTTTTGTCACACAGCTGATGGAATGGGATGGATACTTACCTTTTGTACATATATTATGATAGATCTCAGGTCCACAAATTCTGTTTCTAGGCTCTAGCTATGAATGCTCATATGGTTCATTGCAAAGCATTAACTGGAGGGCCAGCTGTCTCTCCATTSCTATATTGCTGTAGCAGAAATGAAAATCTCTAAAAATTGTCAGCTGCTTTCAAGGTGGTGGAAAGAAATGACAAAGTTTTGCTGAATTTCCACTGCCTGATGCACATACTCTTAATTTAAAAAAAAAAACCAGGTAAAGAAAATCTGGCTTCATGTAAAAAAATATTTTTCCAAACAGAAAAACTGATTGTATAAAATAAGACACACTAAAAATGTATTTTACAAGATGGGAAGCCTTTGTGGCCTACTCCAGCAAACGTTTTTATTCTCAGACCTCCATATAATTGTAACGTAAAAGTCAATAAAGTGCAAAGAATGACAAACCCTTCTGATGAGCACTCTCTCAGCAACACCATTGAACTATTCAACCCATAAAATATTTCAYTGAAAGGCAAATGGCTTTTGTCAGATTAGTTTAATTCTCCAAGAATAATAATGTTTTTTCAGGAGCCAGAAGAGACAAGCTGGAGATCAAAGGAAATGCCTAATGAAGCAAATTGCTGAAAAGTGACAAGAATCAATTAAACATCTSATTGTTTTGTGAACTCTGCTGTGGAAACCGACCACTGGAAGATATAATTTCTAGTTCTCAAGAGGAGGCAACCTGACACCAAACTGCAAAGAAAAAGTTGGCAAACAACATGGAGGGGCAAAGGTGTTCCGTTATTCTAGGGGTGGAAAATACATTTGGACCAATCTTTGTTGCATGAAATCTTGAGAAAATGCCTTTCCTTCTCTTTGGAATCRAAACTTAGTACAACTCCAGAGTCCAGAAAGATGAGCAAAAATGTTGTGTCTGTTTAAGGCAACCATGCAGATTGCAGGGGGAATCCAGGTAGATTTAGCTCAGTTTTTTTCTCCACATCGAGTAGGGACGGGGAAGACGTTCTAGTAGCAGAGGCATGACTCCTTATTTCTCATCACACAGCATGAATGGCATACACTGGGATAATACTGTGCAGCTTATTTGCAAACTTGTGTGACTAACCTCACTAAATATTGCCTAGTAACATCAGAAATTAGTGGGAGGTCACGGAAAAGCTCCTTTGCTGGGTTTTAACTCATATCTTGCCTTCCAGCGTTCCCCACCTCCTCATTGTCATATTTGGCTCACTTCATTGTACGTTATTACAAAGTCTCCAGAAAGGATGTCAAAATACCTCTAAAAAGACAAAAAACCTAGAAATCTCAGTTTATAAGATATAAATGAGATTGACACCTTGTGAGGTCATAGGAAGAGGATTAAGAGAATTTTTGAACTAAATGTTGCTTGCATTTTCCCACCTTATTTTCAGTAATATTTTTCCTTTGTTATTTTAAGATAGTCTCCCATCTCAGCTGAGAGAACTGGGATATAAACATGAATTCAGAAGAATTAATCTGGAATATGTGTTGTTTGTAACTCAAAGAGATGAGAGGATGATATGGAGATTATTCACCTCCAGACTGGTCAGAGATTAGTCTTGGTTACCTTGAGCTGAGGATTTCTACCATCTTGGTTTATGTAGTTGGAGTATGGATCCAGCTCACTAGCTGTGTAATCCTGGACAACCTTTCTGACTGGAGTCAAGAGGTGCCTTGCCAGTGCCGTAATTTCTGCAATTGTTTGAGTGCAACCAGTTAAGTCCTGAAAATTGTTTTTGTGCCTCATCCTCATTTCGAGTATATSTCATCATAAGTTGTTCAGCAATGAGGCCAGAGGAACAGGTTGGGTTTGGTTTTTGCTTTCATGAAAACAGAATGATGTGGGCAATTACTTTTAGTGCGTTTCCAGCACCTCTCATCTGAGTTACTTGGCTCTTTGTTAAATCCTTTCATGTGTAGGAGAYGAAGCATGTGACATACCCAGAAAGCACTCTGTGTTCTGCATCTATGGTGGCAGTTCTTTGTCAGTTGTACTTTTTTTCATAACGTATTTCCAAGATGCACGCTCACTTCTTTGAGTCTTTCATAACACACAGCGTATTATGGAGGAGCACATCAGCTTTTTCATCTCACATTTTACTAAAAAAGCAACCCATCAGTCTTAATTAGACACACTGAACCAGACTTCGCAGCGTGGCAGAGGAAGGCTCAGTGTGAGGGAGGAGGAGAAAGTTCACGACTGCTGGCCGTAGTTGTTTGACTTCGCTGGCATGGCTCCCATGAGTCCTGCGATGGAGAGAGGGACAGTGGAGCAAACTCCACAGGTCTGCTGGAGAGGAGGGAGATTCTTTTTCAGCGGCTGCCTGAAGACAAGTAGCAGTGASGTCCTTGCTTAGGGGCTCTGAATCGTAGTACAGATACCGCCCAAAACTGGACAATGTGAATACCTTGGCATGAGAGTATGGAAGAGATGCCAGAGTGGTTCCACAGTACCTGCAAAGCCTCAGTCTGAGTGAGACCTTGCAGAGGCTGAGTTGGGGATTGCCTTTAGGTGAAACGTGGATCTCTAAAGCCTCCAAGAGTAACCCACGATTGTATCATCTGTCCGTAAAAACACGACCATCTCACCTTTAAATGTTTTAAGAAAGCACCTATTAATTAGCATTAATTAGCACCTTTAATTATGTGTTTCTTCATGAATCGCAGAAGACCCCAGGTTGGAAGAAACCTTGAAAGATTATCGGGTCCAACCATTCATTAGTTCTTGAAAACCTCCATTTATGGGAAATCTACCACATCCCTGGGGAGATTGTTCCTGTGATTGGCTGTTATCACKGTAAAAAATGTCTTCCTTACACCAAGATGAAACCTAGCCTCATTGCCACTTGTCTTCTTCATGTGGCTCCTTGTGAAGAGAGGTACTCCCTCCTCTTTCTAGTCAGCCTGTAAGTACTGGAGAACTGTCGTGAGGTCCTCCTGAGCCTTCTCTTCTCCAGGGAGAGAAGACTTGGCTCCTTCAGTGTTCTTCATGGGGCAGATTCTCAAGTGCTTTGATCATTTTCATGGTCTTCCTTTGGAGTTTCTACAGTGTGTCTGCATCTTCCTTGAGTTATGGGGATCAGAACTGGACATGGTTCTTCAGGTGAGGCCTGACAAGTGCCAAGTAGAGTGGGATGATCACATTTCTATGTCTACAAGTAAAGCCCCTGCATTCTTTCTTTCTTCCTGAGCGGAAGTTCTATTTTTTGGGATTGAATAACCCAGGGAGATACAAAGCATCAATGAAAATTGCAAAAATTGGTGAAAGAATGTCTGAGCCTTGTGTTGTAACCTTTCACATTGCTTTTAATTTCATGTGCCTGAGGGATCTCTGTAATATATCTTAATAAATGTATAATTTGCTAGTGAGATTTCTTTTTTCTTTTTAGGTTATTCTAAAGTAACTTGGAAATTTAATTTGCTGAATCTAAATCTCAATGCTGAGCTGGATTTTTGGAATCAATAATCAGACAGTGGCAGAACAATGACGATAATGGATAATTAGAAAAAGCATATGGCTTCCTGCAGCTTCATTACTCATGCCAGAAAATCACTGGGCAAACACTGTTAGTCCAATATATTCCCTGAATGCTGAGTAAGTGAAACAGCTAAATCCTGTGCCGTGCTTGGGCTGTGGGAGTGGTAAAGAAACCTGCCCCCTCCTCAATGGCATTAATTCTACTTAGAAAATAGCGGAGAAYTTTTATTATCTACTGCGCCCACTCTCCAGAAAACCTAAATCTGATTAACAATGCAAAACTCTACATCATGACACTCATTCCTTCTATCCTGAACACGTGTTGGATTTCTCTCTGTGAGAGAGGGCATCTTAGGTGGACAACCATACACAGAGCAGGTATGTTGAACGGTGAAGGACCAAGGCTTGGTCTTAAAGCAACTAAGACAGGAAGAATGAATGGAATAACTAGCAGTTTCTCAGTAGATCTGAAATCTTTATTGCTTCAACATGTCAATACGTCATAAGGTTTGGAAACGCAAATTCTGCTCTCCTATAAGGCAGTGGGGGATAACATCTCTAAGCTTACCTTATTTATCCTATTTAAGTCCTTAGACTGCTGAAATGTGAAAGGAAGGCTAAAATCATGCTTAGCTTACATCTTAGCTAAAAGATGTAGGGCGCTGGATTCGTCCTTAACTGCTCTTGGTCCTCTTAGCTCCCCAGGTGACATGCTTGTGTGCTTCACTGTTAAACTGATGTATGACATCTATGATAAGTCTTGATGGAACTACCTGATTTTAGAAATGTTTATCAGCAGGGTCCTCCTTTCTCCGCTGTTATTTATCTGTGTACTCACGGTTTTCTCTTAAGCATTTTATTAACCATAGCTGTTAGTCAGTGTGATAGTAATTGAGAAGGTTTCTGAGAAGTTGCTACCAACATTTGTTATTTTGTCATTCTCCTCTCTCTTTGTGGTGTTTGGTGTCAGTCTCCGATCGCCTACAACAGGCAGCTGATTGTATTGGACTTTTCAGACATCCGTTGATTACAGCAAATTTTTATTTCCAGGGTGTCTTTTGGACAGGAGATGAACATATGAGTGCCATTCCCATATTATTTCTAATGGAAGTCAGCTGCCAATTTTAATCATGATGTACTGAGATACAGGCTACACTACAGCTCATTTCAGTATGAATAACTCTCCAAGGTGAATTAGCATTTAGCTCCTGAGACTTGTTAGTGAAGTATTTTCTGAGACTTTTTTTTCCCCATCATATGTTCTCCTCAACTTGTGCAAAAGGTTTGGCAGTATTTAGCAGCTGCCTTTTATTGTCCATGAACATGGTAGTTTGTGATGTTTGTGGTCCAGATCTCTGCAAAGAAACACAGAGTTGACCAAAGCAATGTATCAACAGTAAGGCTTAACAACATCTGCATTTTCTGTTTCCCTTTAGTATTTTTAAAGGAAGATCCAGTTCTGAAGAACACTCAGGAGTTTTTCAGTTACACAAATTTACTGTAATGAAAATTTTCTCTCTGATACCATACGGTTTATAACAAAATAAAATTAAGTGATTCATTTCTATTTGGAATAAATACTCAACTTTAGGTGTCACAATAAAAAGCCATTGTGGAAAACAAATGGCAATAATTGAGATCTAGGTACATAAGTAACATCCAACTCTATTTAATGGGTGCTGGAAAATAACTTAAAAAAAATAACACTTTTAGATGAGTGCGAATTGCTGTGGTGGACAGGGCACAAGGAAAATCTAGCTTATCTGCACACTGTATATCCATTTCTGTCCAAAGAAGGGAATAAAATATATATCTAGAAATGACCTCTCCAGCTTAGGGGAAAACCTCAAAATTTTCAGGATGAATGCCATTTTTGTCTTCCTCTTTTGTATTAAAACAAGAAAAAAAAAATCTGGTGGTTTTCAAGAGTGACTGCTACATAAGAAAAATGAAAAACTGCAAAGAAGTCACAAAAATCACATCTTAAAAACAGAAAGGGGAAGAAATAGCTTATGGATGCATGAACTAAGTGTGTTRAATAGTACATGCTGCTGAGCAATTTGAAAAACAGTTAATCAACATCCTTTGAGCGTAAGCTCAACATAATTCGCAACCCACAGCTGTGACTCAGAAGAAAAGTTCACTATTAAAATGTCAACCTTGTCATTTACTCCTTTTGCCATTTACTTAATTCTTTGAAGAAAATTTTGCTCATTAATGCTGTTTTTTTTTTCTTGGTAGGAGTTGTGCTCTGGTGAACACTTCTATTTGTATTCAGTCCTGAAATTTGGACTCTTTTATGAGAAGTTTACATGTGATCCTGTGTTGTGTTTAGTGTTTGACTCTCTGCAGCTTTGTGTGTGTAAATAGCCACAGCACTGCACAGCAAATAATTAAGTTAAAAACAAATACCCAGAAAAGTTTTTACCACAATCAGAAAGAGGAAGAAAGCAGAAGACAACAAAATGAGCTTGAAACTTAATTTCTTTCTAAGAGTGTCTTCAGGAACACATACATCTAGGACTCGAACATTAAATATACGACAAGTCTGGAGAGGATCATGTATTAAAGGCTGGAGTACACACTATTTTCAAATTGATCAGGCTACTGACAATGATGCAAGATAAAGCCAGAGGGAGAAAGTTATCAAAAATTGCCTTTTCCTTTTTCCRAGAGAAGCCCCTGATTGCACTGAAAAGCTGTGCAGGGAGTATGTCTATTCACAGCAGAGAGGAGTCCCTCAGCTCATTTTGTCATCTTTTATGAGATCCAGAGCAGAGGTTGGTGGTCCTGTGGTAGGTACAGATCCCTYGAGATCCGTGGAGATTAGGGGAGCAAATTTGAACAGTTCCCTACAGTAGCAAATTGCAGTAGAGAGATATGGGGATACTCACAGTATTATTTATTCTCAAATTTCACTGCAAAGAAATTTCCGTGGTCCTGGGTGGTATGAGCTACTGTACTTGGACATCTTTTGCACCCAAAAAATTGCAAGAGGCRTTCGTGGGAGGAATGAACCCTGTGATTATGCTTCTGTTTTCTGAATTGGACAAGAAATGTCATGCTCAAAGGAGCAGTGCATTTTTTCTACGAGCCTGATTGTGAGTGACACCCATCACTTTACCTTTCAGATGAGTAGGTAGTTGGAAATGTGCTCTTCTATCATGTCTGACTGGGCCTCTGAAGACATCTCTATTATCTCTCTATTATGTTCTTTAAGGAGAATGGGGCTGCTGCTTTAATATGCCCTCTTCAGCTTCCACCCACTGTGATGAGCTACTTGCTCCATGTTGCTTTACTGTGTGGATGATCTCCAGTCCTCAAGCAGCCCTCATAGCCACCAGCAGAGCAAGGGTCTGCTCTGTGTGAGCAGTGCTTTCATAGTCCATCCCGAAACATTTTCCTGGGACACACAACAGCTCTTCTGAGTTAACTTCACTCCACCAACTCCACTGTAAAATGGACCTGCAGTGGTTGATATCAATCTGTCCTATCCTTTGCTGTACTGCTCCAGGGGCCTCTTCATCTCCTTTCTTCCATGACATTCTCTCCTGCCTTGCTATTATTTTCTTTCCTGGCACTTGCCATCCTCTCTTCTCCATATTCTCCCATTCTGGACCACCTGCATCCTGACCAGTTCTTAGCCCTAGTGGCACCTGTAGAAAGCCCTTGGTAATCGTCATTGTCATAGCCCAACCCAGCTGAGCATGCTGAGACATTGCAGATACTATCAGCCTGAGCCTCACTTCTTGTCTCATCTGTGCATGAAAAGCATCAGGGGTTGGGAGCTGGGAGCTCATGGCTCCTGGGAAGTTGTTCAGAGCAAGCTTCTTGGAGGGCAGGCAAGAGAGCTCCCTGTTCCTGTGAGTTTTCCACCTCTGCCTCTGTCTCCTGAGAGCTGGGCTGTGCACTTCCTTCCCACAGAGAGAACTGCTCCTGGGAGACTCACTTGCCCCTGCTTTGGTCCTGATTTACACCAGGCTGAAGGCAGTAACCCTATGCATGTGAAAATGAGACTCAGATGCTTTCAAGTGAGGGCTGGATGGCTTACACGGAACAGAAGCAAGACTCTATTCATCTCACTTCTTATGGCCACCCTGTGTGCTGAGCTGGGTACCCTTAATTTGTAATTAGAACTCACAGGTTTCACGAGGTACGTGTAAGCTTTGCTGTGTCAGCACTTACTGACAGTGTTACAAGGTTACTCTCAGTACTGGAAGAACTCTAGGGAACCAATCGTACTTAATGTGTTTGTAGGATTTCAGTAAGTAGGACGTTTAGGACATTATTTTGCACCTCAGTAACAATTTATAATCTGAGGCAGGTATTTGCCTGCTTGTATGTGAAAAATAATCTCTCACTTTGACTCCAAGAAATATCCCTGTGCTAATACCTTTATAATTGATGTATCTTACTCAGTTTTGGTGTTTTCTGTATTTTTTTTTTTTTTTTGATGAGAAGAAACACAAACTAACTTTCATGAAATGGTCTTCCAAAAATCTATCGCCAGACTAATCTATATTTCATTAGATGAAGTACATAAGAGGCTGTATCCCTCTTGATTTATGAGCAAAAGTTTTATGAGAAATATGAACTGTATAATGTAGCTGATCCATCATTCAGAATAAGTATTAATAATCCTAGCCAAAATCAAAATTCTTCTGGGCTGCTATCCAGTGATACRTGAGATAATTTTCCAGAGGTCCCAGAACACTACAACATGGCTTAACTGGCCTTCAGACCAAGTGCTACACTAGAATGTGTAATTCCTTGGAAAAGGATCATTAATCTCAATTTTGACCTGAATTAATGTACTCCAAGGATGACAACACACTTTGGCCTGAGATTTGTGTACAGCAGCAGGGAAGAAAAGGACTTAAAAGGACCTGACTAAGGTTTTGCGTTCTTGTATGCAGTAATTCGCGTATTAGATGGTGTTGTTTCTTCCTAGCCCTTTTAGTTATTTAGAACACTATGTTACAGCAACACACTTGCTATTTTCAGATATGTACAGATTGTAAGGGAGTCACCCCACTGCGGAGGGCTGGTTTAACATCCTCTATATGGGCTGAGACTGCGTGCGACTGCTTGTGCATCCCCTATGTGGAGCAAACAGAATATGCATTACTTGTTTTGGGTAGGCCTGTGAGGACAACCACATTCGGGATGGACAGATCTGTGCTGTGGGTCTCAGCTGCAGTGATGATTTTGGGATGGGGCATGTGTGTGTGTTTATTTTCTAACCTCCAGTTCCATGGGGACTTTGTGCAGACAAGGCAATGCTATGATTCACCTCAGTAGCATTCCAGGTTTCAGTCTTTGTGTCTCACYCAATGTACAATTTTGCCCAGAGATACATTCATAGAGAGTACTCAGCTGGAGCCCCAGATATCCCCTCTGTACACAGACCCTGAAATTGCTGGGCCCTGAAATTGCTCTCAAAGCGAGACTTCGACACACTCTCACCTTCCAATATCAGAGATCTCATGTTTCTATAATACAGGCAAAATGAAGGATGCCATCTTCCTTTCTTGCTTACTTCCAGTTCTGTGCCTAAAGCACTGTCTTGGAAAGAGAGAAATGCAGGAACCCACACTGTTTCATGGTGGTACCATGACCCATTGCTTCTCACACAAGGGAGAATTTACTCCCATCCTTAATGAAAATGGCAAGAACTCTGCCCTTCAGTCTCTTTTTAAAGACTGAGGCAGTTGTCAGCCTCTGTCCTAGAGGGATCCCTCTGTGTGTGTGCCAGGTGGGGATCCTGGTTTCACGTAGGTGTCTGTGCCTGAAGCAGGACACTGCCTTTTCTTTGGGGTTTCTTCTAGGTGACTTTGTATCTGCCCCCAAACTCAATGTGCTGAGTACTGTGAATCCTGTTTTGAGACACTGCATCTTAGGTCTACATGGGCATGGTTTTTAGATGCCAAAATCCCTTTCATGGGTTTGGCCCAAAGATGACTGTCCGTAGTCTCACATGCTGCATGCAAGGAGGAGATGCACTGGCATCCCAACATGTGGCCACTGTTACAGTTCCTGGACTGCAGGCTCCATCTTTTCRTCCATTGTGCCCTGTACTTGGCTTTGTCTGCTTCATCTTTTGACACCCTTCCTACCACCATAGGGTCCTCCACATCCCCTGGGAAGCCTAGAGGACTGCTGYTCCTCTCCACTGGCTCCAGGACTGCACCTATGCTCAATCAGCGAAACAACAGGAACTTATTTCAGAGTCTGTTGGTCCTGCGCTAGAGCCAATGTTGCAGAGCAGGTCAGCCTCATGCAGATATCTCAGAAATCCTAGGGCATCCCAAAAGATACTGGGCATCCCAAACGGTCCTAGGCACCCAGGTTTGTTGAGCTGCTTTCTCTGACTGGAGTCTACAACCTGCTGCTGAATGTCAGCTCTAAAATTAGATGAAACACATCTCACCCAGCCCAAGAGCCACACGGCAGCTCTTCCATTTTCTATGTGTAGCACCACCCTTCTCTCCTCTTTACAGTACTTGTATTATTGGTGAATTAGTCCTCAGTGCTGACTATGGCTTTAATTCTTTTCCTCATATTTGATTTTCAGTCAGGAAAGGAAAAAACTGATCAACATCCTGAAAGAAGACTGAGAGACATTCCTGAATTTCGGCGCTACCTCCTATACTGGTTTCTCTTGTAGCATTGAGCAGGTCACTTAATCTCTACATATGTCAGAGATTGGTAGCAGCATTTGTAAAWTGGTCCCAAGGGTTTTGGCATTAAAAAAACTGTTTTAAGAAAATTTGTAAGAGCACTTAAAAAAATGTAAGCAAGGTCTCATCAATAAGTTGCTATTTAATGGTGGTGCTTATTGCCCAGAGCTTCAAGAGCAAGGAGACAATGCAGAATATGCACATATAGGATACACTGGCAAAATGATGAAAAGGTGAACTTGTGACTTTTGCATGGATTCATTGTAAAAACCAGAGAGGACCGAGATGCTTTGAGTCATGAGGGCTCTGTGGGGACTTGGATTTGCTCAGTTCAAAATCTCCCACCACAGCCAGATGGTCCAAATCTAATGAAATGAAAATACACAATTCTTCCAGCTTCTGATCTGTCTTGCACAGACGACATGGTCCTATCATACCATCTGTTCAAATGCATTTCAAAAAATTCTCAGGATCTTCATAACACTGCTTCTTGACAGACTTCCACGTTGCATTGTATCTGCTTTCTCATTACACACCACCTCACAGAATACGGTTCAGTTTTTATCATGTCTTTATATACAATGAAGTTCATCCATTTGCCACAAGACTCCTGGGCAATATATAGAGCTATATATTTAGCAAAGAAATTGCCCATCTATTATGAGACCTTGTCTTGTAAAAGTAAAGAAATGTGAAGATTTAAGTATCATTATAGTTGTTGAAAGGATTTTGCAGAAGATTCGTTCTGTAGCACTTCTAGTTGCGTCTTCAGAATCAAGTCCTTAGAGGCAATACTCATTTTTGCCTCTTCTAAATGTTGAACATAATTGTTCATTTATGTTCAGTTATAACCTCCTTTAGTACTCTTGAAAAAGATAAAGCTTGGAGAAAATAGTAACTCTCTGAAATAGTAAAAAGCTTTAAGAAATGAGTAATTTTCCCGTGTTGCCAAGGATCATGCCATTTATTAAAGCCATTATTTCTCATGCCATCTCTGGGGAGTTAGTATTGTCATTTTTAGTATTTATCTAGGTTACTATACTCACAGAATATGTAGAAATATTGATTTTTACACATAATACTTCCTTTTTGGAAGAATAAGAGCAAAGGCATCAAAACAGGGTTTAGCTAGATGTTGCTTGCCCTACTCAGTAACAGGGTCTGTTAAAATCACAGCTGATTTCTGAGGCACCTTGAAGTTTGTTCTAGAAAGCTTACCTTTTTGCTGCAGTTATTTCCTCTTTCAGAAAGTTTGCCTAGATTTCTCCTTAGTTCCCTGAATATCTGCTCAGATCATGCCTTGGCAGACTTTGCTGCTGGCTGTGCCCCCTAAGCAGTTACTACCTCGGTCTTAAGATCCAAATAAAGGAAAATAAAAAGGGAATGGAGGTGGGGGACGAAAGGAGCTTGTGGCTTCTGTAGTGTTTCTCCCATAATATGGTGATTTGGCACTTATAGAGCTGCTCCCACCTTCAAAGCATGAACTTGTAGAGAAAATAGAAGAAAGAATGTTGCAAGGCATGAAATATGAAGGTGGGGAGTGCAGAAAAATCTGGACATCATCTTCAGCTTAAATGGTGACTTGAAAAGCATACACTATTGTTATTTTGCAGACACTTTAATTTTTCTATATTTTTCTTCCTTCATTAAAATAAGATAAAAAAAAAATCAATCCAGCAAAGTCTGGTGTCTTGCACACACACACATATATCTATCTATCTATCTATCTATCTCTAGATATCTATATATATGTATATATATAGATATATAGTAGTCTTCATCTGACAGAAATAAATTTACAATAAAGCTGTTCACATTCAAACTACATGCCAGGACTCCTTTATAGATAGAATACAATTATAATTTTAGGATATGATTAACTCAATTTTAAAATAAATATCTTTTGTTGATCACATGAATTGTGTCCTAAAAGTACCTGTCTTCCTTTGCTGTCTGTAAGAGCAGCCAGGGAAAATAGTTCAGGCACAGACATTTCTGATTTGCAAACTTCAGAAAATTTGGTTCCTACCAACACAGCTTTTGAAGGAATAAACTCAAAGTACCTTCCTAATCAAACTTGAAACCAGGCTAGGCGACCTGTGTACCAGATACTTCAGATGGTTTTGGTATTATTTTATGCTTCCGGTCCCAAGCAATTTTGTACTACTGCTGCTGTACTTTTAATAATTGCTATCAACCAGACAATTACACAAGAGGCAGGTCCATTTCAATATTGGGTAAAGTGACGTCTCTTAATCAGTTTCCCTATTATGCTGCAAAATCTTGTGGGTTCCTTTGGGTGGAGAGTCATTAGACACATACAAGCTATTATTGTTTCATTACCATTTTTTTCCTCATAAGTCTCAGTTTTTCTGCAGATTTCCTCATTTTGCTATTTGTCCTAGTCACTTCCGAGCAGCTGCTTTCAATGCAGCTTCCAGCTTTGGTTGTCTCAGCCTATTAGCATTCAGAACACGTTAATTAGTGATACAGTATATGGTCAGGACAGATATGTTCTCTCCCAGTGGAGTTGCTAGATCTATTTCTGCCCTTCTGCTGCTCTTTGGTGTCTGCTTATTAGCATAATTATTAAAAAAGGTATTTTGGAGTGATGACTCCTTCCCTCCACCGAGGCAGCCTGTGCTGACCATGCTCCCAGCCTGCATGCCTCCATTAAGTGCCCGTACTAGAGGTGGGGGTGAATTGGGACCGATTCCTCCAGGTAGAAAGTCTGAAGCCCCTTTGTCGCCCTGGTGAAAGACCCAGCTGTTCAACAGCCCTTATTGTTTCTGTGCCTTGGCTGAATGGGCAGGCCCCAGTCCGTATAGTCCCCAATATCCCACCTAGAAGGCCAAGATTAGGGAATTTTTCTCTGCCTTCTGTTCTCAGTCTCTGCTTCCTTCCTCCCTCTTCTGTGTTCCACTCATTTTCTGGATATCTGGGTCTCCTTTTCATTTGACTTTGCTATTACTGTTTTCTTTGTTATTTAGGTAGCACCACCGATGGCCACAAAGATGGGTGGTAAATGGGRTGTGACAGGTAATAGCTGTGTACCCTGAGGGCCTTAGAGTGTAAAGGTAATGCATCTATACCCAAGCAAACAAACAGCTAAAAACAACAAGATCAGTYGCAGAGTAGGGAGGAGTCCATTGCGGTCAATGTGCTTTTTGGAATATGAGCATTCAAAAGACATTGCTGAGGCTCTAAGACACATGAAGAACAACAAGGAAAAGGTCATTTCAGACACTTGGGAAGTACTAAATATGATTTTCCTCCTTTTCTTTTGTCCCCCTTTCACATCTGCATTAGCAGAAAGTAGGTAGCAATGGATGGAGAGCTCATTTTTGAAGCGAGTGTGAACAGCCATTCCTTCTGGAGAAGTCCACTCTGCAGGGACAGGCTGGTCCAGGGAGAGTCCAGTTTCCTGTGTGTGATAGCATTCCTCTGYTACCGTATTGCTTCTAAGTCTAGGTGAGGTTTAGGCATCCCAGGGCCTGGCCATATGTGACTGGTGGAGAAATACATCTGTTCATTCACTATTAACAGATCAGTTAATTTCTAATCAGAGTTTGTCAACAATTGTAAAAGTAACAGCATTCTGTCAGCAAGTGCTATTTGAAAGAAACTACAGTGGCTGTGTCAAAATATTTGTGAAAAATTATCAATTTATTAGTTAGATAAAAGTTATAACATTTCAGTTGGATTTTATTACTGCTTTCATTTATTTCAGAGAAAGCTGAAACAAAATAAAACAAAACATGTAAGAACAGTCAAAGTGAAGGGGTTTTTTTCATTTGTGATGTAGAATGAAACCAAATGCYGGTGCTTTGAAGTTCCACCCAGGATAAGACATCTGAATTTCAGCAGCTTGAATTATAAAACCAATATCCCTTCCTWATAAGGGAATAATAAGTTTGGCTTCCTCGTCTGTGCTGGAAAGCAAATGAGAACCAGACTTCCTAACATTGGATCTGCACATAAAGAAGGAAAAGGGGCCATTTCTAATGAGGTACCATGTAGTCTCACTCCTGCTCTATGCTACTCTTCTTTAGCCCAGTATTGTGATTAAAACCCATCTTGCCTGTACCTTTAAATACAGCTCCACTCTAGGAATAGCAGGAAGAAAACTGTATTTGTCTTGGACGTGTTTTCCCCTGCCAAATATACAAACTATCAAAACATAATGAAGCAATTTGTCTTTCATTTAATGATGAACGTTTTGCTCTGATATTTGTTCACTTTTCCAGAACTGTCTTAATTAAACTGCTGTAATCTATGTTTTCATACCAAACATGTTAATTTTGTTATTCAGGAGACACAGAGCTGGAACATTCTGATGCTTCTGAAGTGAGGGTGTATATGAAAACTTATTTCATAATTTCTCGAGGCACATAAAAAGAAATAATTTTGTTGTATGCAGAATTAACTCCTTCTGAAAATGCTGCTATTTTGTCTCCAGTTGAAAAATATCATGATAATATACAAATCACAGTAACATTCTCTGTTGTTTGACAGTTACTGGCTAGAAAATTTAAATCCAGATTGCAAAGTAGAGATGTGAAACAAAGTCCATTGCAATGACAGGAAAATTTCTGTTTCTTTTTTCAGTCTTATGAGGGCTGTCCAGATCAAACCTTATATATCAAGGTAGGAGTGATAGTAAAGAAAACATATTCATCACTTCTGCATCATTTAAAAGAAGACGTTAATCTCTCGGAACAACAACAGCCTAAAATCCACCCAAGCCTGTCCATGTCAAACTCTTCTTTTTCCTGCTCAGCAGTCCTGCCTGGTGCCTGGATCCAGGCAAATGCCATAGCACAAGTTGGATTTAAATCACAATCCTTTGAAATGGGATTCCTCATGTGTTTGCCATTTAGCACAGCTTGCTGTTAGGGACCTTGTTTCTCCTCCAGCCATTATGAAGATTCCATGTGCCTCATGACAGATGATATGCTAATGATATAATTTCCATGGTGCATAGCACTTGGGCACCGTGTGGAGTAAAAGGAGCCCGATTCAGCTGCTGGTGCTCAGTCCTTCCTTTCCTGTCTTTGACCTTTGCATCCCCATAGAGGCTGTACCCTCATAAACCACAGCTCTGCACAGATTCACCTGTGTGAATGGTGTACCACAGCTCTAAATGAGCCTCAGCACAAGAGAGAGTGTTGCTCCGGAGTTGGACCCAAATGCTGTGATGGGCTGCTGCCCCCACAGTCACTGAGCAGACCAGATGCATTCTATCAGTGTGTGCTTTGAAGACTGATTGTGCCTTCACACAGCCTTGCTTTGACATGCCAAGGATACCTCAGTGGGTGTACTGGATCACCTCAGATCATCTCACTACGGGTGCTTCTTGGAGTTTTGCAAACGAAGTCATGGTGTGGTGTTGACATGAGATGCCACCCACGTATTGGTAAGCCACTTATGGAAAATAATGTGATTTCACTATGGATGGCTCAAAATCTGCTTGACACTATTCTGAAGAATTGGATGGCTTGTGCTGAGGCAACAAGGTGTCTTTGGCACTGCTGTCTCCTTGGGAAAGCAGTGTATGGAGGTGACCTTCTGAGTGTAGCAGCAAATATGTTTACTCCACAGTGAGTATTGTTGTGGTGGACTGTGTCGTTGCAGTGGTTATTTGAGGCTAGTCAATCAAAACCTTTGGCCACAACTCATGGGGAACTCCTGTACCACTGTTGGTGCAGTTCTACCCCATTTTCCATGTTTCTCTTGTCAAATCACCTCATAGGGCTGTTCTTTCTGTGATCTGCTCACTTTGTCCTCATCAGCCAGGCACCCTCTTGCAATTTCCTTGGGACAACAGCTTCCAGCAGTATTCCTGTTTTGCTTGCAATGTTCTTCAGTCTCAGCTCCAGCACCTGGTTGCTTTCTATCCCCTTTCAGTCATCTGAGTCATTGAGCTTTAATACTGACGTAGCTAACTAGTGATTCCTGCCTCACCCAAAGACAGTTGTGGTGGGTTTGTATGCCTGAAATGTGCAGCTATTTTGTGCTTATATGTTGATATCRTGTACCTGCAAGAGTTTTTCTCGTAAATGTACAGCTTTATAATCTTGGAAATACCATCCTGCATGTTTCTGTCCTTAAAGTGAATGAGTCAACCTTTTTTTGACAGAGCCTAAAATAGCTTCTCCATGAAAAAAAAAATCAAACRTTATTTATAATCACACAGTATGTATTTACAAGGAAAGCTTTCATCATTATTTTTCCATTTTCTGTGGTGTGGTCTATGTTTAATGACTGGTTTGATGATATAAGAAGAACAGTTAGCAGTGTATCTACCCTGAGGGAAAACTGAAGGAGTTTGCAGAGACTTATATTGCCCTTTGCAAGGCAGATGACATTTTGATTTTTAAAGTGTTTTTTGAGTATACAGTATTTTCCCAGAGAAACTGTGAAAGGGAGTATGAAGGGTCTCTGTTTATTCCCCATGGTCACAAACCAGGCCGCAGCTCCCTCCTGACAGTCTCTGGGAAGTGATGCTGTGCTCCCTTTACCCATTGTCTGTGAAGAACTGTGACATCTCACAAGAGTGAGGGCTTGTGTCTGTTCCTTCTGTCCTCTCTGCTAGGGAAACCTGGCTTTTTAAACTGATCTCAACATCCTTTGTATGTCATTGCTTTGGGCTTCTTCCCTGCTTTCTTGGTAGATCCTTGGGGTGGTTGATTATCCCTGAAGCCACCGCAGAAGCCAGTATGGTCGTGAAAAGTGTTGACAGCCCCTCTCTGCTGAAGACCAGGCACACAAGCTGTCCATTTGTTTGAGGAAATATAACTCTTCTCTCTTCTACTARGGGAAGTAAGGGCTACACTTTTTCCTAGGCCGGTGAATCAGAGAATCATAGAACGATTTTGGTTGGAAGGGATCTTAAAGATCATCTATTTTTSCCTCCCCATAATGGGCAAGGACAACTTCCACTAGACCAGGTTGCTCAAAGCCCCRTCCAACCTGTGCTTGAAAAATTCCAGKGTTGGGGAATCTACAGCTCCTCTGGGAAACCAGTGCCAGTGTCTCACCGGMTTCATGGTAAATAATTTTGTCCTAATATCTAATCTAAACCATCCCTCTTTCATTTTAAGGCTTTGAGATGACCCATTGGTTCTGTTGGTGAAGCTGCCATGACTCAGCCCCTCAGGACTGCTGCAGCCTGGAAGGGCAGGTAGGCCTAAATGCCCTATTTCACCCATGTGTCAATACTGAAGGCAAAAGATTGGCTCCCAGTTCACAGAAGGAACCAGAGCAGGAAAACTGCTCTGTTGTACATACAGCACACAGTAAGAAATTCTGAGGGTGCCTGTAGAGCTACAGAGCAGCACAGTGTTGCTCCTGTCCAAAAAATCAAGTAACCATTTTACTTCAGTCCTGCTCTATTAATCTGATCCCTGATCCACAGCAGAGCTAACCAGCTTGGATTTGGTGCCTCACACTGTCACAAAGCCAGTTCTAGCTAGCGGGTCCTTCTCCTGCAGTCCCCTGTGTGCTGCAGATACACTCCAGCAGCAGTTCCCCCTTCCACCCTCCTCTGCACTCATAGTGACAGTCCAGCCACACCACCACCTGCATCCTGGCTAGGCAAGCTTGTACCACTTTGCACTCACAACTCAAAAGAGTGCATGTGTGAGAAAATTGACTCGCCAAAGTTAAAGGGTCAGTGACTGTCCTTATTTGCTCACTCTCAATGTATCCATTACATTTCTTATTAGAGTGTCTCTGCTGAGACAACCAGAGAAATATGAAGCCCTTGTAACCTCTTTAATCAAGTTCTGGTGCAGTATCAGTATGGTCCAGCAGATCTCTATGAAGCTTTTAATTTTCATTGCTCTTTTCATCTGCTTTCTGGGTATGGGCTGAGAGAAGAATTTCTCATCTCTCCACAGAGGTAAGCTGGAATTAGACTGTCAATGATGGTCTTGTGTATGCTCTGGCGATATAATTTAGCAGGTCATCAGTCTATAATGAAGGCTTAGGTCCCTTCTGACATTTTCATTCGTGATGGCTGAGTGCTTTGCCTCCTTTTTTTACTGCATGATTTTCAGATAATTGTTCCAACTTACACATAATTATATTAGATCTGCTATTTAAATGCCATATAGTGCTTGGAGGTTCCTTTTTTCTTTTTTTTTTTTTTTTGTTTAAAAGCCTGCTGCTGTTATCAAACTTAAAAGAACATGGAAATGTGAGACTCACAACAAAAGTGGACTTCCAGTCTAAGTTGCCCTTTTGTACTTTACTCACTCCGTAACCCAAAGCATCAAGTGCACAATCATGTACCACTCACAGCCATGAAATTCTGCTGCAGGGGAGACTGAAGCAGGAGGGTAAACACTTGACCTCTCTTTTCTTAGCTGTTATTACTTGTATTCAGGTAACCACACTTCAAGCTGAAGAGATGAGTGTCAGCGTAGTAACTTTATTAAAAGTAACCACTTTTGGGCTTGAAAGATGTTGCTTTCTCTTTTGAAAGCACTTCATCTCACAAATGGTTTTGGACTGTGCTCTGCTCATGGATTATTATGGCATGAAGACTATGCTTTTAAGCCACTGGAACAATGCTTATCTTCTCTTGAATGTGCTTTTGACTTGTCTATTGCTCAAGTCTTATTTYAAGCATCACACTGTTAATTTGTAGAAATACAATTAATTTGTAGAAACTCCYTGAGCTGAGGCTATTTCTTGCTTTTTTTGCTAATTACTTCTTGTTCTGTCAATTCTTATGTTCTAAAAAGATATTATGAATTATGTGTTTCTGAGTATATATAATTTCCTTAAACAGATAATATTCTCCTAGTGCAGCTTCACTCTTTGGATTTCCTTGTGTGCCTTTCCTTGGGCATGAAAACAAACCAGAAAGCCAACAAGCTAAGCAGGGTCTGTGTGAGAGTTTGCTCAGTTTTAACATTCAGCACTCTGTGTATTGCTTATCAAGGACAGAGGTCTTAGCCTATGTGGCATTAGGTAAACACTATTAAAAAACATTCAGAATGAGCTATGGATGAAATACATAAGTACTTTATAATTTGTCTGTTGGAGGAGGCAGGATGAGAAGTGATGGTTCTTTTGTATRTTTTCAATGATTGCAGTCAAATTGGGCATGCATTAAATGCATAATTTTAGATAGGGCTGATGACTATGCAGGTTAATAAAAGTGTCTGATGTGTCTCATGCTCAGACCCCATTTTCAGTTGTTTCTTATGTTGCCAGCATTTCACCATCTGAAGCTCTGCCTGTCATGTCTACTCAGGTGGAATTATAAAGAAGTTTTGTTTCTCCTTTTGATTGGCATACAATTTGTGTTGAGAATATGCCATTTATTCTTGTGGTGAAGTCTTCAAATCTTCCCACTTGCAACTTGTAGAAAAACAAGTTTGTRTGTGCTCAAGAGGCACTTCCTACACTTTGATTTTCCCTGTCTTGCTGTTTTCAAGTGTAGATCTCAGACTCTCTAAGGCAATCTCAGTGCCATCAGTGCTTTTAAATGGACTATAAATGTTGCATAAAGTGATCGAGGGCCTCTAGCACAGTGGAGATGAGAACAGAGCTTTGGTCTTGAATGCTCTTTCTGAACCACTGAGGCAATGCTGGCCAAATCTTCACACCCTATTTTCCATGCAAGACTAAAGGATGGGGCAACAATGTGGTCTTGCTTCCAAGGCTTCAAAGAGCTCCGTTCCTATTGCAAATCTATGGGTTCTTCTGACAAATATGGTCCTTTACAGTTTCTTTGATGTCTTTCTGAATATCAGAGTAACTGAGTGGAAAAAACTGTAAGGCATATGGCCAATTTCTTTTTTTTTCTAGGTAAAAGTGGGAAAAGGATCTGTGGGAGGAGCTGTACTGCCAAAATCCTTTAAAAGTCAAGGCATGAGCTTCAGGATTGCTCTCTCCCTCTTCAGCAATGTTAAGTTATATGAATAGCACCATGATCTATCCTAATAAAAAGAAAAGAAACCTCAACATATCTATTAATTTTCCTTCAAATATTACAAAACTTAATTTGAAATCCTCTACTTTCACAAAATTAACAAAATTTAAATCTCATTTTTCCCCCTCTCTCCCTSTCTCTAACTGTTGCTCACACTGTGTCCACCAGTACATTTTCCTCAGTAGAATTAATGACCATTTATGTGTTTGCAGCCAGATGAATCTCCATGGTACAAAGGAACAGTTTATTTCAAAATCTCATAAGAAGCATGTTACAGAAATTGCTCATGGAATGTGAGGAGAACTTCACATGAGATAGAGAAGGAAATTCTCCGTGTTCAAGGGTTTGGGGGATAATGCAGTCTCTCCAAATTAGACTCTTTKTTTGATATTGAAATAGCTTTTGTGCTTGAATGAGAGAATTAGTMATTTTCCTTTAAAATTAATTGATCACTGGCTACTTGCTGTTCCAGCTGTCACGAACTGTCCTTTATCTTGGCTTGAAAACAAAACAAAACAAAATGTATCTGGTTTTAGACTGTTGGAGCTTAAAAAGTAATGATCCAGATGAATAACCTCTTGGTTTTTCACTGCCATGGAAGCAGCATTAGTCACTCACTGGTGCCAGATGTTATTGTTAGCCACATATTTTTGGCATGCTAGTCACTGTAGAGGACTTCAGAGCTCCTCTGTAGAACACTAGGGCTGTAGCACACAGCAACAATTCACCTAAAACAATTTTCYGCCATACTTAGCTCATATTTGGGTAAAACTTGAGCTCAGAGAAGCATGAAGCAGGTAGAAGTTTCAGTGCTAGTATCCCAGAGCTGTTGAGGAAGGAGTTGGGGAGTCCCCCATCTTTGCAGACCTGATCTTGCTGTGACCAGCCTAAGGCATCCTCCTTTGAGGTGCTGGTAATATTTTCCACTGTCTGGGTTTGTCTGCTGAGTCTTTAAATACTAAAAATGACAACATAATGCTTGAATGTTAAATAGTTGTGTTAAATAGTCCTGTTAAATAGTSCTAGATAAAACTAGCTGTTTTCTATGGTGTTGTCAGAAAGAAGCAATGTATACAGCAGGTGAAAATGAGAAAGACTTAACAAGAGGTTGTGTAAGAATCAACTGCTAGCTCATGAAGCACACAGTAAGCATCCTTTRTCTCCCTTCCCCACAAATAACCCTGTGTTTACTCTCATGTTAAGAGAAATGAGTTAATCTGATAACTAGAGAAGATTTTGGAAATARTAAAAAATAGCAGCTATGCTGTGCTCTGGAGTTGGAGCTGTCCATGTCACAACATAGGGAAGGGAAACAAGTAAATGCACTCCTTATTTGCAGTTGGTCAGGCACAGCAAATGATCTTTCAATAACTCCAAGAGCTGGCAAGTTCCTTTAACCATGGACTATTTATGGTGCTGCTGTGAGCATGTTCTGACACTCTCCTTCTTCTCTGACACAGATTATTTTTAAACAGACTGCAAAGCAAGAAGGCAAACCAAGAGGATGCAGAAAGAAAATCATACACAGTGGAAAGAAGAAATAAAGTCTAGTATCCAGGTGCTCTTCTATATGTAGGTGAAGCTGATGGCTGTGGCTATATATCTGAGGAGATGAGCTCCGGGAAAGTATAGCCTGGCAGCCTTGAGGATAGTATAAATCATTGCTTTAGTCCCTCTACACTTTGTCTTGATTTTCCCTTATTTGAGCTATTTTTAAGGCTCTCMAAAGAGGAGGGGGATGCCAACAGACAATTCCTTCATTGTTTTCCTCACTATCTAATTCTAGTTTCTGCCACAGCTGTTTTGGTTCATTCTTTTTCAGATTACTTTTCTTGTTTACTAGACATGATTTCAGCATGTTTCTTTGTTCTGTGCTTGGGACCATTTGTTTTAAACCTGAGCTTCCCTCAGAACAGCAGGAGCAGCTGCAGCAGAGCTCAGCAGCAGCTGGCTCCTTGAATATTCACCCATCTTCCCAGCAAGACTTTGAAGATACAGAGGTGTTGTTATCAGTATCCCACCTAGCAAACAAGGAGGCCAGTTGGATTACATCTGCAGAGTGGTTGTTGGAGGCTTATTTAGATATGCTCTGAGGGTAAATTCCTCAAGCTACAGGGGTCCTTGCAGCCAAATTCTTTGATGCTAGTGACAGTCATTGGCACCGTGGGCAGTAATGCAGGATGCCTTCTGCAGGGCTGAGGCCTTATTTCTTCATTATTGAAGACACTGCTAGCAGTGGAAAGGGGTATTTTATCAAGTCCAAGCTCTTCCCCTTCAGCCCACTCACTTTGGCAAGCTCTGTGCATCAGCAAAGAGGGAAATCAACTCTGGTACTCTGAAAGATGTTAAAATAAAAATCAACACCATGTAATTATCAGCAGCTCCAGCCCAACAGCCAGCATCCTGCACTGCATCAAAAGCAATATCATGGAGTCCAATATTGGAATATTAGTACTAGCTGAATATTGCACCTTTGAACTTAGGTTGTTTTCAACAGTTTGCTCTGTTATTATTTCCTGTAGTTTTTGTTTTACTAAGAAGACAACAAGAAGATGTCCAGTTTGCCCCACTTTTCATGAATTTTCATAAGCAGCATAGCAGTTCTGACAGTAGTATTGCAGGAAGCAGGAAGATCCCTCCTCTCTTGCTGCAGCCATAACGTAACAACTGGTCTATCTCTGTCTTAGCTTTCATTAGGTTTTGTGCCCCTGCTTTGACCAAAACCCCATTGTTCTATAACCTTCCTTTTCTAAAGGCAAGAGACCTTGCCAWTTGCATGTTAAATGTGTGTGTACATTCAGTTATTTGAATGTAATTGGCCTTGCTCTTTTATATATATAACCAATACTTTTATTTATACACACACACACACACAGATCTTTTCTTCATCTTGTCTGGGTTTAACATACTTCTCCTTTTTCTCTCTGAAAGGATAAACAAATCGAGTGGTTTTCCTTTATTCCCCTCAAGACAAACTACCTATTGCTTTGGGCATCTTAACAGTATTGCTTTCCGTCTCTYTAAATTTCAACTCAAATCCTCAAATATTGACCATAATTTTACCCATTTCTCCTTTTTTTTTTGTACCATACTCCTAGCATCTTTTTATGTCCTTCTCCATTAAGAAGTAGTTAAATTTAGGTGAACAGCAGAAATACTTGCAGTTAGTCACTATATAGGTCTTTTCAGCATCAGATGGCTAAATTAGTTTCCTTCATTTTTAATAATGCTCTGTCTTCAGTGAAGAACTTGCAGACCTACTTTCACATGTTCTTCCACTTAATATAAACTCATCTTCTTYGGGATTTTATTTTTAATGATCAAATTTTCTAAAATGGTTTCAGCAATTACAAGGCTAATAAGAATAGCCCACAGTCCTTTGGTTTTTTTGGCTATTTGGTGGAGAAATCTGCCACCCATCCCATCTAGAAGTAACTTACCCTTCTATTACTCATCACACTTATTCTACATTCTTTATGTAGGATGGAAAGTGTCCCTTAATGATATGGTTATTAGTAAAACTCTCYTCCTAATAATATTGCCTGAATATCTATTATAACCAGACCTCATAATGAAATTATATAGTGGTTTCTCAGCCCAGTAAAACTCCTTTTTCATTTTTTTTCCCAGTGAGATTGAGACAGATACTGTTGTGCCCATGCCACTGTTTCTACCTCTACACTTCTACGCTTAGTTCCTTTGTTGATGCACCCCACTGCCTTTAGCTTCATCTCTSTCTGTCTGCAGACTGCTTTTTCTCGATACATCTGCTCTAAATGTGGCTGCTATTTTACCACATGCTGTTATTCCTTACAGTGTCTGATTTCACATCCTGTTCCAATAGTTTGACCTTGCCCGGTCTGTTTGCCAGGCCTCCTGCATTAGAGCACGATGGGGAAGCAGCTTCTTACCAGCCACGCTCAGTAATCTGTCGGGGAGAGAAACAGTCCCTTGGAAGTGCTATCAGCTGCTTGACTATTGTTTCTGTCGGTGTGAGTTTCCTTCCTAATGCTCCATCAGCTGTTGCCATATTTTTCATTACCTCATTTGTTACTCCTGAGAACCAAAACCACTCCCAGTTTCCCCCCTAATCTTTTTTTCTAGTCAGAAGTCCTTTCTATGAGGCATGCCAACCCTGTTTTGTGGGAATTCAGGATTTCATACAGCAAGCTGCATCGTCTTTCCATGACTGCCTCCCTGCAGCTAGTTTCTCCCAGACATTTTCAGATCTGCTTTTCTCAGTCTTTGCTTTGCAACAAAAGCATGAAATCTGGTAGGCTGAACCCGAAGGTGATCCACTTTGCAGCTTATGCAAGAAAGTTGGGAGTTCAGTATGGAAATATTAACAAAAAATGATATKATTGTCTTAAATGCCTTGTGTTAAACTATAGCAAAATCCCTTCTGTGCAACAGCCACAACACTGGAAATTAATTTTTTTGCAAATGTATTTTATCAAGATTATTTGTTTTAGACTCCAAGCTACCAACATTCAATGGAAATTTAGGTTCCTTTTGTACTTTTGAGAATTGTTGCTTATAAAATGCCAGTCATTTATGTTGAGGGCATGTCTTCACTGAAGARAGAGCACACACAAAATTCTAGTAGTACTGCTTTGTTCCCTTTAGTGCTGCATAAGCCCATGTCTTAGGCTGAACTTCTGCCTCTCCATCACAAACTGCTCCAATCCAAGATTAAACTGGTATTGTGAAGTGCCATTGCTCTTCTGGTTTAATAAGCCAACAACTGGAAAGGATACACTATCAAGGCAGTGAATGAAAGTCATTCCAGGAAAAAAGGACGCTGATGGCATTTTGCATTGAAGAAGAAGCATATTATGTTGTGGAAATGTAGGCAGCAAAGACAATCAACAAAATCCCCCTGAGCTGGTCAGTTGTTATTTTGCAAGGCAGCCTTGAGCCCACAGTGACACACAGTAAAATGAGAATGATCGTCGGTAATTCAACAGAAACGGTATCAAACAGATACTAGTGACCTGTCGAGTGCTGTGCTGCTTTCTTTAGTCATCCTGAACACATTTTTTAGTATCTTATTTATTTCCCAGGCTTAGGCTTCTCTTTTGGGAGTTCTTTTGTTGTTGTCTGCTTAGAAATTTCAGAGTTTCTGATTTCTGAGGTCTTCCCAAGTGATGAATCTTGCCAAACTCCTACCAAAATCCTAGTGCAGACAAGGTCAGGACTAGGCATACAGTTCCCACTCAAATGTGGTACAAGGATGGCAGAAACACAACACAGCAATGGGAAGGAATTGTTTTTTAAATGATACAGTGATCTAGGCAACCTCCAGTGACAAAATGAGGAGTTAAGTTGGAAAGAAAACAAGGCCCTTTTATGAATATGCAGCATGGGGTGGGAGAAGTTACAGCTTTTTAGTTCGTTTGCAAAGAAGACATCTGTCAGTCCAGGCCAAATTCAAAGAAAATCCTGAATCTTCAGATCTCCTACGTGTATGGCAGAGGAAACCAATCTTCGAGCAAGAACCCAGACTAACCCTGCAGCGAAGACCCACTCTAAACTAAAGCAACAATTCCCACAGAGAGAGAATTGGGAGAGGTAGTGAGTAGAGGATACGAAGGTAAATTTGCAAACCTGGAGCTCGAATCATRAATGAAAGAAGTCCAAAAGAACTCTCCTTAAATAGCACTTCTGCAGAATACTAAAGTGATGTATTGGCAATYTGTCCCCCATTTTAGGCATTGTTACACCCTGTAGCTCTGTGAGAGGCGTTATTTAAGTGCACCAGTAACATGCTGTGTTTGGGAAGCCAGAGGGGTGCACACTGACATCAGAACAGGAGAGASGTGTGTGTGCTGTTTGCCCTTTTCTCACTTGCTCAAGTCAGCAAACATTGTTGAACTTTAAAGAGAAGGTAGCAGCAGCAAAGTTGATGTAGCAGAGTCCATGTAGAATCTTAGAGATGTTTTGTCCTACAAGTCCTCTGTAAAAGAATATGAGTTGACTAGCCCTGAGATTCAGGCCAGAGTCTCTGTGGAGAACTTGCATTCAGTTTTCTTTTTGGAAGAATAAATGCTTTAAATACTGCTCTGGGTACAGTGAGCAAATAATCAAAGTTGCTGACGTTGATGAGGAATTGCAAATGACTGGAAACTAAAGAGCTTCAGACAAGCTACTTCAGTGTTTAGTGCACCCTACTGGACCAGGAGGGTGTAACTGGGTCATCTTGAACCAGATGGGGTATGGGAAGAGCAGTGGATTATTCTCTGCTGGTGATAGACTCAGGATACCATGGTGCTTCTTTGTTTCCTATACTTGTCAGATTGAACTACCTATTCTTTTTTCTGTCTTCACAAAGATATTTCTTTTTCTATTTAAGTAGGAAAGAATAATTTTATGCATGATATAAAAATATCTATTATTCAGATTTTTCTTCGTGAGTGGAAATAATCTTAGTATCATGCACCTAAACTAGCTTCAAGTGTTTCAGATTAAGTTATCAGAGTTTGAACTAGTCCCACAGACATCCCTTATCTCTGATGCAGAAAGTGGGCACAGCTGGATGTGGATGAYATGGGGGTCTTTTATTCTTCATCTCTACTCTGATGTCCTCTTTCTCAAGAGAGTTTCTGCAGTTACACCTCATACATGTCTTTATAGGATGTCTGTCCTCTCCTTGCCGTGAGAGGATTGAATGGACTTGCTTCTTCAGATTGTTGGTTCAATCTCTTGGACACTTGTGGTTAAATCCTCATTCCCTTTACTTATGTCAACCTGTGATTAAACTGCTTTTACAACTAGTTTAAGGAGTGAAGAAAGGTTTATTTACAGGTCTTGCTTCACCATYAGGTGCGGAGATTTCCATGCATCTTGAAGTCCTTCACTCTATGTTTCAACAATAACAGTATGTGGGAGGGTAACAAGGTGCTACCTGGAGYTGTGAAGGTGAGAAACCTAGCACTGATACATGACCAAGCTATGTGAGAGTACATAAACTGCATCCAAGGCTCATTATTACATGCACCTTTAAAAYGTTGCCACACATGTAGTTATCTTGAGTCTACCTAAGAGTGTAGACTTGAATCTCRGTTCATAGCACATATTGGGACTATTTTCATAGCACATGGTTGCTGGGACTCAACTTTTTTCCAGCAGACCAGGTGCAGCCTGGTGACCTGCTGTAAAGCAGTCCCACGTGTCCCTTTCCCAGTCTTTGTACTGACAGCACAATTTAATGATTTCATGCTCTTTCAGTGACTCAGATACACTCCCTGAGTTTGTCAATCTCTACAGAGATTTTCTGTTCACACCGTGGTCCCTGCACAGAAAAGCAGCACGTGAGGGATTTCAATGTAGCAAGACCTGGTTTAAGAGGAAGAAACTCCTGATTACTGCCATGGGTATATGCCATGGCTGATATATTGGATTATTTTAATGGCCTTGGTTCTCAGAAATGGAACAGAACAAATACGTGCATAATTAGAGCATAAAATTACCTGGAATTCATTCACAATTACTTGTGAGTAATAGCATCTAATCAGACATTGCTCCGGGGACATGTCTGCACTGGTACTTTGAATTAGGAAGTCATCACAAAGCATGCAGACACATTTCTGAAAAACTCAGTTCTGTAGTAAACAGAGTTGGTGTTGCTTGATGGCATTACACACAAAGCTCTTCTGAAAAAAGCTGATTGCATTGTGCTCTGAGTATGTGAACTGATGAGGTTCAGTAATGAARGCTTATTGCTTTACTAATATTCTATTTCTATTACTAATTTCTATTAACAATATTGTTTACAGTTGTAGGTGCAATGCAGCCCTGTTTTTCACAATATTTACTTAACTRCAATTTAGTTTCAGTGAGGCTTAAGCAGATACTTACACATAAACTGTTCCAAAAGTGTGGAGCCTCACTGAACAAAATGAATATGCAAGAACATTTCAGGGCATTCAAATTTACCTGAAACAAAGRAATGGGAAGGTGTGTCTTTGCTGGAGTAATACAAGACTTTCTTGTAAGGAAGGATTTTAATTACAATCCCACACTCAGTGTTTTGAAAGGTTACAGGCATCAATTTTGTATGTGGTTATTTTCTGTGGAATTGATCATTTCTCTATATTGACATGCCTGGAAGCCGCAGGAACCCTGATTTTCCTCAAGCTAAGCTAGACAGGCAGACTTCAAAGTAAAGACAAGGGAGCCCTTATGAATCAATGCTTTGTATTAAGGCATGTTTATGACAATTTTTTTTCTCCACAAAAGGAGTTATCACAACTAACCTAGAAACCAGTCTAGAGGGTTTATTATAGATTACTGGTAGTCTCCCTTGATGTTTGCAGAACAAATTGATGAACAGGCAGACGAGGAAGATTAACTCRGGGTTCAAGTCTAGTATTCTGTGAAAGGGTTGGGTGGTTTCAAATGCAGTTTTCAAACCATCTGAGATAAAAAGACATCTGGTTAGATCATTCTGTCCTCATAGCATCAGCCTGAAGCTCAGACACAAATRTGATATGGTCTTGGTCTCTTTTCCTGTAGTCTGCTGATTTTGTGCTCTTACAGGAAATTCTCTATTTGGGTTTGAACTCTGCTAGCTTTCGCCTTCCTGAATATTTGATCATTATACTAGATTAAAAAAATATTCTAATTGAGCTTGCTGTTCCTGGAATGCTGTTAGCTCAGTGCAGCATGCAGGGGTTCATGTGCCAGTACATTTGATATATAAGAAGCATTTGTCCATTTAGCTTCCTGTATTTCGTGAGGCTATGGATTTCCTCGTTATGCGTAGGAGTTGTCACCCTGGATCAGACTGTGATGATTCATTGGCTTAATGCTACTGGAGCCTGAAGTAATATTCACATGAGAATTTCAATTAAAACTCAGAAGAGATGTAAGATATACACTTTTAACAGGGAGGGTGATTCATCTCTGGGAAGGAACTAGCCTTGGAAGCAGCTAATTTTTCATTTGTGTTTGCAAATTAGAACTGGAAGTCTTTCTGAAAGATATGCTGTAGCCAAAACCAGGTTATTGAGTTCATTACAAGGATAGGTGGATATGAAAATAGATGACATATGCTAGAAGAATGGGCTACATGAAGAGACAGTTTTTTCAATTCATTTGTCCCACATGCAGAAGAACAAAGTCCCTAGGAGCAGAAAAAACTAGCTTTCTCAGTAGGACAAGGGCCACCCCCGACTTCTCCTCCTCCAGTCGTCTGAAGCTGAGAAGGTTTCATGCTGCTGACTTGGTGCTTGCCTTTGACAGAGACCATTGGCACAGCACTGATTCAGTGTTGGAAATGTGCATTTTTACTGAGGAGCTGCGTTTAGAAAATATAAGACCTTCTGCAAAATCAACGTATGTTTTGCATGGGAGAAAAATGATGTGGCAGAGTGTATGCATGAGGAGTAAGACAGGAATATCAAATTCACAATTTTCGGTTTCTAGGAACGGTATCAGGAAAACTGTTCTAGGAAATGAGATGTTTTGGTTTTTTTTCTGGTGACTTTGAAATGTTCAGTGAATTTGGAATACATTGTGTCATACCCTTATATATGATTGTGTGTTGGGGCCACAAATAACACCTCTTTGTCTCTGAATTTTTTATTCGTGCAGGACAGAGCTCAGTAGGTGTTTTTCTTTACAATCTCTTCTAAGACCATTGTGATCTCCTGTTGTTTTCTATACTATATGGAAAGGGTCGTATTTCACCTGTGGCAGTAAAAAAAGTACATATGTTAATCAGGGCCTGGATTAGGCCTCACAGACTGCTGAGGGACAACATCTGCAAGGTGATGTTCTTTCATGCCCTTATTTTTTTTCTGGGACGGTATAGACACTTCCATTTGGGTATCATTTTTCTTTTATGTTTCCTGGTCTTGTCTCTAATTTATCCTTCAAGATTTACACTCCTGGACAGCCACCATTAGACATCAAACTGCAAAGAGAAATCCCACAGCCCTCCATGTGCTCCAGAGTTCATGTCTCCTACATTAATTATGGGAACTGAAGAAAACATCAGGTGTTTCCAGCAGCTTGAAGCACATCTAGTTGCAAAAGTAATAGCTCTTGTCTAAGTTATTTACAGGCTTTGGCCAAAATGGTAACAGTTAGCTGCCAAAAGCTTGCAAAATCAGCCTATAAAACTACACTACCAATAGTGTCGTGTTTCTCAAAGTTACTGAGTATTGTCCCACTAGGACTCACAGTGGCTGTAGGGCTGTAAAGGATGTAAAAGACAGCTTTGGCTGCAAGTGGTGTGCTGTGTCATCTGACTTCACCATGCCAGATCCTAGGAGCAAAATCTAGCAAAGCGTGTTCACTGGTTCTGTGCTGCATRTGGAAGGGCTGACAGCATGTTGGTGTTGCATTGCTTCACGGCTCTGTTTCAGACAATGCCAGAGAGTTCTCCTCAAGAAAATGGCAAGGCATTGCTGCTGGGGATGATTCATTCCAAGCAACTCTTTCCACAAGCAGCAGGTATGAGATATAATCCTATCCAAGTATTACAGCTTTACCTCTCCAGCACTACCTTTGTGCCACTCTCTGTGACCTGCTACACACACTTTTAGCTGCATGCTAAAGCGAGACCACTCAGCTTGTCTGCATTTTCAACTTCTCAGATACTTTGCGCTGTCAAAGTACTCACAAAGAAGAATAATTTTGTCTGAGTGTTACAGGGGTGGGACAYGAAGACTAGCTGAGTGCCAGGTGGTTGTGGTCATTCTGATCTACATACATGGAGCAAGGATCCTTCTCTAGTCCATCTTAATGAGTTTTATAGACACAGACTAAGGTGTGTTAGGAGAAGGCTCAATATAACAGCATATTCAGTAGAAATTCCCTCATTGCAGAATGCCTGGAAAATGCTCAGACAGAAACTGGCCTGAAATTGTGCACTTGTCTGGAGCTCAGACATCTGACCTAAAGTTTCCTAAAGGAAGTATTTCTGCCGAAGCAGTGGCTACAGGTCTGATTGATCTGATGGTATCCTTCTTTAGAAGGTGATGTGACCCTCAGGGTCTTCCCTTGAGAAGATGAGACAAGCTGTAGCTGCTTCTTTTGACTAACATGGTGAGATAGCAAGCTACTAGGCTACAGCTAAAGTCCCAGGTTCAGTTCCTGCCTTGGCCCTATAGGGTTTAAAGAGAGCCCTAGGAAGAAAAGCAGGGTCCCCTACCTCTCCTTCTGAAGCTATGCCACTGTGCAGCAAAGACATGCTCAATGCTTAGAGTTTTTCCTTATGCCAGTTCTCAGCTGAGGTGGTCACTGACAGAACAGGGAAGAATCCTGTACTGTATGTCACACAAAGTCTGAAAGCAACCTGGAAAGCTGGGACCATGAATTTTAATCTAGAGGTGAGCTATCCCAGCCTGGTATAGCCTGCACTGCACACTCATCGGCTCCTTCTGCCTCCAGTCTCATGGAACGAGGGTGTGAGAGTGCCCACTGTGCCTTCTCTATTAGCCTGTCACCTTGTATTCAAGCGATAACCTTCTACAAGATATGGCTTTGAACCACCTCAGGTTTTCAAGGATGGCCTGGTGGTCCAATGCTAAATGATGTGTAAATAACAGGTAGAAGTTGCCCAAAACACTCCCACTGCCTTCTGGCTTTTGATAGAGGGAAAGCAGCAGCTAATTAATTTCATAAGGAACTTGTTGCTGTCTGTCTGACAGGTTTGGGGAGTTGTGGGACACGTGCCATGTGAGGGGGTCTTGGTCTGGCTCAGTTCCTGGACTGTGTAGGCCTGGGCTCACTTACACGTGAATTAAAGCTGCAGGTGCTACCAACTTTATTAAAAATAAGATACAGTTGGAAGTCAGGTGGCAGAGGACCTTCAGTATGACAGTGGGATACTTCATGTCCATCCAAGTTCTTTAAATACAGAAGTTCTGTTGTGTCATGACCCTATGTGGCCACTTGTCTGCACTGATTTTCTACAGAGAGAAAGGTATTTGACCTTCCGTTGGGTTGTTGTTCTGAGCCCTAAAAAATTGGTGCTTAATAGCTGCTAATTTTGAGTGTGAGTAAAGTCTATCCAGCACTAAGGGTGTTAAAATGTGAAAAATCAGACAGAAATCCAGCCAGGGTGACAGAATGACACATTCAAGATGAACTCTGAAAATTTCTATGGTCAAGAAAAGGAAGACTACATCAAAAAGCCTTGCTTCTAATCCCTCTGTTTCTGTTTTCCATGAATATTGAACTAGAGCATGCAGCAGTTCTCTCTGCTGCATTTCCTTCACACTAGCATTGATCTATGTATGTATGATGTCTGAAGACAGTGGCTCTTATTGAATTACTGAGCTAGTCTATCAAACAATATCCTGACTTCATTGGAATTTCACATCCTGAGTTTGATGGTTGTGTTATCTTCTGTTATATTTTTCATAAAGCTGTCATGGCAACAAAGGGAGAGTGAGATTTTCCTTCAACTCCTCCCTGTTTGTTATCCAGATGAAGTGATGGTGTGCCTCTGGTGACTAATTGTGACTGCCCTTATGAAACACCTTCCACATGGGCATGTCTAACTAGGTATTTGCTCAGCTTCTCTGTCTCATCCCTTTTCCCTTCCGTGGACAAGCATGAAAAGGTACTTAGTCTTAAATAGTCCAATAAATAACCCCCAAAATAACAGGCTTTACTCCATGTGCTCTGCGGCATGGGTGTCAGCACTTCACCTCCGGCATGAAACTCTCCTTTGTCCCACTTGCTGCYGTTTCTGTCCTGCGCTATAAGAACTGTAAGCAGTAAGGGAAACATGGTTTAAGTATGAAAGGGTAAATTGCTGCAGACTCAGGTCTGGAATACGTCAAGTTAAAAWAGAGAGATAAACCACTATTGCTGCCAAGCGCTGCAGTATAGTGAGATTTTGTCTGTGAGATTTTGTCTTTGCTCATGTTTTGCTTGTGGCAAATTTGGCAGCTTATTCTTAGATCCTTCACAGTCAGCTGCTTTCTCCCTGATATTTATATTATATTTTCCATAATTTCTTCTCCTAACTTCTAGCTTTCACCTCCTGTGTGGCTGAAGCGATACCTTTTCCTCTTTGATAGCTAAAACCAAGGTATTTGGATTGGTGTTAGCTGCACAAAACCACCGAGCTTCAAAAGTTGTTCATTGTACTAATTTCTCTGTGAGTTATTAAAAACTGATCACAACCTTCATTTCCTTCATTTCCAGGCAGCCTTTTTATAGGACATGAACTTTAAAACCCAGTTCTTAATGACGTGCTATAACCATGAGACAAGGATCTGGCTATTGTCACATTCAATTTATTTTAAGATCTCGCATTACTAGTCAGGAAACATAGGTGCAGATCCTGAACTAGAAATTCCATTTTRCATGCTGATGCTCCCATGAGATTGCTTTCCTTTGTTGTATGCTTTGTTGTATTTGAAAGACATTTTGAAAATGCATGCACAGAAAAATTTTCCATTATCCTGGGGTAATTCAGATCCATCAGAGGATGTAAAATATGTCGATAACACATGAAAATTGCACCGAATTAATTAACGCTAAATCTAACTGTAATTCCCAAGGTATTGCTAGACAAACATCATTATGGTAACGTGAACTGAATTTATTAAGAATGTTATCATGGTGGATTTCTGTGTTAAGAAAGGATGCACTTGCAAAGACTATGTTTCTTGTTGCTACTTTTGCRCATGCAAAAGCAAATACGTAACACTTGAAAAGTTACATTGCCTTTTCAAAGAAACTTCAGATGTTTGTCTATAAGTAGATATTTTTTATTTTGTGACAAACTGGTAATATCCTAGAGCCCTTCCAGAGTATTTATGCAAAACAGATAATCAGCCAAGCAGAAATTTAGTTCTCTTTAACAATAATTTGCAGCAATTTCAAGAACAAATMGGCATTCTTTCCTGACAGATGCTGTTTTTGAAAACTTTCATTTTCCTTTGTTTGCTTGAGTTTTCTGGTAYGCAGGACTACAGATTGCTTCATATTTTGAATTGTTTGTTACCTTAATTCAATTAAACAAATACTCAGCAGTGATGTTTGTTCAATGATTTGGATTTTCTTTCACTAGTAGTTTAATTTATATTGACTTTTCAGCAATTGACAACTTCAGTCTATAAAAATACCTTGGAATAATGTCTAGTATCTGCTCAATCTGGTATCAGGTTGTAATATTCCTGTTTCCACCTTCTTCTGCCACTGTCTTGCAGAGTTTCTGTGTCACTGCTGTCTCAGAGTCATAACTTGTCTCTTCTTTCATGTCCCTAAGTACCAAATGTGACAGAATGGAGAAAAGGTGTGACTCAGAGCTGGCAAGATGAATGCTGTATGGGACAATGGCTTAAACATGTTTCAGCCTGCCTCCTACTCTCACCATGTCTCAGGGCCATGGAGGGACTCAATCTGCTCCTCTTGTTTACATCATGGCATCCACTCATGCACGTGTCTGTTGGGGTGAAATTCAGAAGTCTGCATCCTGCAGAGCAGGGGAGCAAGGATAACAGTCTAATTTACTCCACTTAAACTTGGGAGTTCTGGTGCTCTGGACCACAAACTGATATCATGAATCGATGCCAATTTTTCCACACATCCCAAATTAAATRAGTTTCAATCAGCCACCTTGGAGTGTGCAAACTGGAGTGGCATTCACGCCAACACCACTCCACAGTGCAAGTTCACCCTTCATCGTGGTGTCTCTCACTATGCTCTAAAGGATAAAAAAGCCTTTGAAGAAATAGTAGGGGGCTTGTACTGTGGACAGCYAGCCATGATCACTACAGGATGGGGACTCCAAAGTGGAAATGTTTAAAGTCCTTGAACACTTCTGGATTTTTTGTCCTRCATGCCTTTGAACATATACTCTGCCTTCCCTGCTTCCACTGTAATCTGTTGTAGCTGATGCTTGGTGCTTCAAGTGCCCTACTTGACAGGATCATATCCATGTAGACCAGGGAGAGATGGAAATTACATAAAGCTAAAACAGAGAGGAAGGGTAAATTATAGCACAGTCAGAAAAGTCACAGCACAATATTGGTTAAATGCATARGACTTAAGTACTGATGAAGAAACAGCAGAGGAAAGAAACACCTATCTCTGAAAACAACGGAGAAAATAATCCCACGGGATTTTGTCTTTCCAGACAATAGGACAGCAGCAGCTCAGTTTTCTGTCTGCAGAGAAGGCATGTTGGCAGGGGGAAAGGATGACAGGTGTGTTGTCATATTCCCCTCTGGGCTAAGCGACAAAKGTTCATCTGAAATCTCACCAATGCAAACCAGAGTGAGAGTATGAAAAGGTGGGAGAGCGGCATTCCCAGTCTCCTGAAAACGTGCTGCGAACGAGCAACAGAYGAAGCCTCCAGCATCACCAGCCCTTTTAGGCAAGCTTGCTCACATTGCAGCCTTGTCAGGTGTTTGAAACTGTGGGAAAAGCTCTGATGATGGGGTTCCCACTACCCTTATCTAGTACCCATATGTAGCTTAAGTACCACTAACCRTTACCCCAGAGCATTGAATGTCTGTCCTTTCATGGCCCGTTCTAACACTGCATACAGCCCTCATCTTACTATATACAAGAGGTTTTTTTGGGAAAGGATGGATGAAATGCCTGGATACATGAAGATACTCACTAAGCTTTGATATGCCAAGTTTCCACTGGAACAATGCATCTGATGATGGCTGGAATCTGTGCCCTGGTGCCAAATGGGAGTTGTAAGCTGATTGTCCGGCTAATGTTTAAAATCCAGCAGCTAATACTCATCATCCTCGCTGCAATTKTTTCCATAGTGCAACAAATAGTAACCAGATGAGAGTATGGAAGATGAATCTGTCCAGAAAATTCCACATGCACCSAAATTACTGTTGACAGGTGGAAAGCAGAGACCCTAAGCTGCACTGGGTTCTGTGGCAAAGCTGCTTCTCCTACACACGATGATTTGCCCCCTTCCCTAATAAAAAATGAGTGGAAGGRCCTACCATTTGCAAGGCCTCATTTTGAGCCTGATGAAGGGATGATTTTGCTCAATGTATCGCTCATATACTTTTTTTCCCTTTCATGTTTGCTTTGTTTAAATGTTTAGAACTTTGCTTGATTTACTGTCTGGCTTAGAGTTTATTTTCTATTARTTCCCAGATAGAATATCAACGGCTAGGATGCTATTTTAATGAGCTATCCATTCTGAAATACTCCAGACTTATGCCCTAATTAAACATAAACATGTTGCGAGCTGGTGAAATTGTTCTGTGAAGGACTGCCTACAGCTATAGCTGAAAACTGTTCCACAGGAATATTAAGGAGACAGCTACTGTCTGCAAGACATCTGCTGAAGTCAAAAGTAATAACAAAAATCAAGCACATTTGTGCTTTTACAGTTTACAGTTTGCTTGAGTTGTGAGACAAATAACCCCTGCCCGTAGCAGTGTGTGCTCGGTGGCTGCTGAAGGGGAGTGGCGGGGCTCGGTGGTGCTGCTGGCAGTGGCACCAGCTCACCCAAGTGCTCGGGGGCTCACTGTCACCGCATTGCTGTGCCATGGCTGTCACCAGGCCACGTGTTTCCAGAGCTATCGCCTTTTTTTTATTTCCTGTGAAAATGAGCATTGCTGTGCCAAACGAAACAGAATGAATAATGATTTGGAGTGTTTCTGAAACATAAATGTTCTTGCAGAGGCTGAAGTGGCAGAGTGAGACAGGCAGCAGCACGTTGTCACTTAGAGCAGCGATTTTCATCGCATACTTGAGATTGACCTGGAGGCTTGTGCTAGCCTGCAGGAACTCAGTCTCCAAAAATATTTTGTGGATCAGTTCTGGTTCAGAGATGTTTTGCATGTGCTGTGCTAGTCTTTGGAAATTATTTGAGAAGGGCCCAGAATCCTTCTTAGGGAGTAGAAAAGGAGGTTGTCCCGAGAGAGGAAACAGGACATTAGGATTGAAGTCTTCACATCTGTGTGCTGAAATCAAATGGTGATCAGAAGGGTGGGGATTTGTGCATGGGATGCAGCTGTCTTGTCCACTCTGGAAGGCCATCCTGTCCCTGGGGCAACCCTCCCCACACGTCAGCTTTGCTTTTCCTCAGATCCAATTGCAGGGAAGGGAAGGGTGAGAGTATAATGATGGCAGCATGAAAGTAGCACCCCTCGAAGTTTCATGTTGATCCATGTGAAAAAAACCATTATTTGATAACCCTTATAATGTCCTGTATCTGCACATGCTCCGTGTTTGCCATCTTTTGGTTTGATACATCTATATCTGAACCTGTCCCCTGGCATCTCCCTATGGCCAGTAGAAAGGAGAAGGTACCTCCAGAGCAAAATTTTTCTTGTCCAAAGACAGATGTTGAAGACAAGTCACAAGAGTAGCATTCACTGAAATTTAAACTAGAGGAATTGCATTCTTCATTCCTCGATGATACAAACCTGGGGAACTTCTATTCCTCCTCTCTTTGTATACCATCTAATCAAAGAGCTGGGATGTTCACCAGCAAACACCTCAGATGTTTGGGGCATGTCTTGAGTTCAGTTGGTGGACATTATTTTGAGGTGGTCATTCAGGTTACCAGGCTGTGTGTCCCTGGGCCATTTGGAGTGACAAAGGGTGCCAGGGGAGCAGTTCAACCTTGTCAGACTTGCATCCTTTTCAGGTAAGGCTTTGTAACTGCCCAAGGTGCTTCCTGTGGGGACTGTAGTTATTGCAGCAGCTCTAGGTCAGCTTATTAAACCTATAGGCTCATTGCTTTTGGAAATTCTGAGCTTGACTGGATTGAAAAAGAAGTAAAATTTTCAGAATAATTTAATTTATGTGGGGAAAAATGGTGAGGAAGAAGTTTTTTCATTGTCTGTGTAGTTCTGTACCAGTTAGACTAAATTCTGGAAAGAGGATGATAACTGTCTCGTAAAGAAAGAAAGGAAAATAGTTCGTCATACTTTCTCAAAGGATTMTATTTTGATCATTTGTTTTTACAAAAGTCTTCAAAAGCAGTATAAATATATGTGAAGAACTGAAAAGTCAACACAAAATAAAGAAGCCATAGCCTCTCTCCTTTCTGAACATACTGTTGTCTCTGTCATGGTGAGGTGCATGGTGAGGTGGGGACTCAGCAGCAGGATCTGGGCTCCCACAGGGTTTTGCTTTGCAGACCTGGAGCAATTTGAACGTCCCCATGTCCCTGCCTKGGGCAGTCTAGGCTCTCTGATCCCCGTTTGTAAGCCCACACRCAAAGAGGTTCAGCTCGTGGTAACCAGGACAAAAAGCTGGCAGCACAGAGGCTTTCCCAGGCCATCATTTTGGTATCATGCCTGTCATAACATAATTCTTAAACGGCAGCTTGGCTATGTGACTCGTGGTTCTGATTCCAAGAAGACAGCTGATGTGTTTAGGTGTGCTTCCCAACTCTAAAGACAGTGTCCTTCCCGAAATGAAAAATTGCATGTAAACTGCCATATAATGTGCAAAATATCCAGGGACTTTATTGTATTTTTTCTTTTCCTTGGTGGTTCTCAGCAGTCAGTGGTGCTGGGCACCACCTTCCCTTTGCTCTCCGTTCTGGTTACGGGGACTGTGTGGTGAAGTAACTCGGGAAAAGGYGCAATGAGAGACAGATCTTCATCTCCTGGTGGACATTGCCTGCTGTGGTGTGTCCCACCTGCATGCCCCTTCATCACAGCCCCATCCAGCTGTGTGTGACACCAGCTCCTGCACCGTTATGCCAGAACTGCCTCAGCTATATCCTGGTCTCACATAAAAGAAAAACTGGGTCCTTACAGCTAGATCCTGCCTTTTGCAGGCAGAGGCACTGAAATGAAGGGAGAAGGGAGAGTTCTCTGCAGCCTGCCAGCTGCTGCCTGTACAGTATCTCTTTAGTGAATAGGAATAAATAGAACAAGGCCCAGGTGGGCTACTTATGACTGACAGGTGTCAGGATGTGTGCACAGCTTTGTCAGTCAAGCTGCTCCATGTCAAGTGAACAACGAAATGGTTCAGGGTTCCACTTGTTTTCCCAATCTGAAATGCTTATTAAAATGAAGCCAAAAGATATAGATTCCAGTATTTAGCATTTTTAGCCACAGGTATTTTCTGTGTTACAGAAATTCAGCCAGATTCTTGGTAAATCCTCTTGTGTACAGTTTGGGTCCATCTGTGTGAACAAGGATATATGGGTAAAGTGTATTCACAAACTGCATGGGTATCATTCAGCATTTTTATTGCCTCTGCAGGTGATTCAGGAAAAAGAAATGCGTTTTCAGATTGCACGTCTTTCCAAAATTTGCGTAAACAAATGCACCAATACAGCTCTCACTGCATATTTGTTAATGACTGCCACTTTGAGACTAACAACCAACTTTTAACTTAGACATACAAARAGGCCATTTTTGCAAGTGCTACTTAATCCTTGTTTGAAACTCTGTTTAGCTGTACTAACAAATTAATGTGTTGTTAGCTGTGGGGGTTTGGGGTTTCTTTTGTGTGTGTGGTTTTTTTGTTTGTTTGTTTGCTTTTAATTATCATTCATTATTCCTCTCTTTTAGAAATATAGTTTTCCAGGTAGGTAACAGAAAAATGTTGTCATATATATGTGATATATCACATTAGGAAGAGTGATCAGTGAGTTGAGGTAATTGTTGGTAAAGTCTGCAAAGACACTAACTGATAAACTCAATAGGAGACACTCACAAGTAATGATCCACGAATAGCCAATGGTTTTCCCTGCGTACCAGATTCAAAAGGACCAGGTCTTCCCCCCTCCCCCTAGATGTCTGTGTTGCCTGTGGTTTTTTTTGTTAATTCCTTCCATGAAGCRAAAAAAACCACTGTAGTTGCTAAGTTGAGTGAAAGCTGTTTTCTAGAAAGCAAGCATAGAATTTATCTCTGTAGTCTCAGAAGGTCTCTTACTGTCCATATTCTCTGTTTGTGTGAGGTTATGTATGTTTTTGGTAGATGTTGCTTGTGCCCAGCAAGGTAAATAAATTGTTGTATTAGGAACTTGTTTCTTCATTCAGTTCTCAAGGCAAAAATCCAAATAAACATTATTTTTCTTGTATGCAGCCAGTTCACAGGAACTCCCTTGTGAAAACACATGTGTATACTCAAGGCTAGAGAATAAATGCTCTGACTCAAAGTCCTAAGGAATAAGCGGCTGTTGTTCACACAGCAGGCAGCTGCTGCCTTAAAGCTCAGCCAGGCTCTGTTGCCTTCATCAGCTCCCTGCCAGACACATGTACAAATCACCTTCTGTCTCATTTCTCGGATTTTGCTTTTCTCTAACCATTTGTTTTTGCTGGTTACGTGTTCATTCTATGACTAGGAGAAAAACATTGTTCCTTCACCATGGGTGACACAGCTTGCACAATTACCTGTGTATCTCATCTGATCTTGGAGTCTTCTCCTTTTGGTTCTGTGCAGATGCTATTTCTTTTGCAAGGAGAGAGAAGGATTCAGTGAACAGGGATGTGACTGAAATCTTTCACTTGGTAGCTCAAATCAGGATACATAATATCTTTGGGTAAATTTGGGTGGCATTTTGATCTACTACTTCATCACTTTCTGACTCTGGTGTTTCTTGACATGCCATTGTTCTCCCAAGCATTTTAGTTTTGTTAGTGATCTCTTGTCCATTACAGAGCAGGCAAGCCCAACATCCAGATCTCATATGCAAAACTGAGTCAGTTATTGAAATATGTATAAAGCTTAAAAACTGTTCCTAATTGCAGTGCAGTTCAAGAAAAGTGTCACCCAAAAGGCTTGCCCCCTCAAAAAGCTGCGACATAAAGTAACAATCAGCAGAGAGTTCTTTGTTCTTTGTAACTACCACTGCAGCTTTGAGTCGACAGGGTCTGATAATAAAGACAGGTTAATGTCATCTTGCACTTGTAAAGCTCTTTTGCTGTAATAAGAGAGTAATTAGGTCATCTCACCCTCGCTATTAAATTTCAGAAATTCACACAAGTTTTCATAAAGATTGCGTGAGAAGCATGCTAGTTTTGTCTGAACCATAACAAAAATAGTTTTAAACTATTTAAGTATTTAAACTAGTATTTAAACTATTAAGTCTCACCTCTCCTTCAGTGAGATAAGTGGTATGCTTCCAAAAACTCACTTGACTATGCAGCATTTGCCTCTGGCTGTTCTTCTTCACGAGCATGTACAATTTCACATTTTTTCTTACATGAAAGACGAGTGATATTCAGGAGTTACTCAACTATTTTATTTCATGGAAAGTGATTTCTTTCTACACAGACATTTTATACCAATATTCAGTTGTTGTTGATTAAGTTTACATTTCATATGGGAATAAAAAAAAAAGAAGGAATTTTTTTTGGAAGACCAGCCTGAATCCATACACACGGCGAACTGAATGTTTTTGTGTATTTGTATGAAATCCTGTGGTGACTCACTAAAATAATAGACCAGATACTTCCATGTTCTCCTAGTTCCTTAGAGATTTTTCTCCTTGACTGGGCTATTCCACCAAAACCAAACTTTTTTTTCAAATTATTTGACCATCCATAGCACAACCTCACTGGTGATTTTGTTTAAAGATGACTCTAAACTTTTAGGAAGAATAGGAGACTAAGACGTCTGAATTAAAGTCTGCATGAAGTTTGCTATAGTTTAAAAGGAACACGTAGCTAATGCTGGCTTGAAATAATCTGTTTTCAGTGTTTTCACAAAGAAAATTATATGGAAATACACACTCAGAGAAAAATAAATGCTGCTGAATTCAGTGTAATGCTTCCATATTTAAAGCAACTACCTTAATATCTGAATTTCCCACAGGATGAAAATTTTGATGTTTTTATTGACCCTACAAAAATGCAGGAGTTTGAAGCTCACTTGGGAGAAAAAATATTCCAGGCAAATTATATTAAAAACATAAGCTATCTTTTCTGAACCTATGCAATTTTCATCTGCTCCACAGGGTTTTAGGTACATTTGAAAGTGAAACCACTTTTATAAGCATCAAGTCTGTGCTCAGAGGCCTAGAAGGAAATATCCAATTTTGAAAGTCTTGCTTCTTACACTTTATAATGTTCCAAGCTCATCTGTAATTAATGAGCCACTTTGTTCTCTGAAGATGATGAAGTTTGTTTCTGAGATATGCAGTATGTGGAACTGCTCCAAGCTCCCATCACTGGGATAATTTGTCTGTGTGAGTCCTGTCCTAGGGCCTCCCAAAAGTCCTCAGCTCCATCCTCATTCCTAAATGCATCCTAGGATGCACTGAACATCGCATATCTGAAATGAGAATGGTAGCAGCACAGCCTGATAATTCTTACCTGTGCATCCAGTAGTATCCCACAAGACTTGTCAATAGAAGCTGTATAGTGCTAACTTTTGATTTTGTCCTAGTTCAGAAAAACATAAGGAAAATTCACAGACTGAAGAGGATGCTGAATATTAGGCAGGCATTTGAAAAAATTTGAAGAAATGGGGCTTGTAATGTTGTCTCCAGTCACAGTCCTGTTTAACAGCGAGAAGAGCTTTGCAGGAAAAAAGTGAATATTGTTATCAGAGTATACAGTAAGTTTTACCATTACGCTGGCAGTGATGATTAAAAAACCAAAATATTTTATGGCTCATAAATCCTGGATAGACAAGTTCCTTATACAAATAACAACCCTTTAGTCCTTTGCCCAAAGCAAACTTCCTCTGAGACGATAAAATACTTTAAATAATTGAGCTTTTACTTGTAGATTCTGTGTACTGGGGAGGAGTGYGTGTGTATGCCTAGAGAAATTCAGCAAACATACTGTGCTTTTCAGAAGGTCAACAGTCAGAATTCTATGTGCAAGTTTGCTTTCCTGAGATTTCCAACCAGTTTTCAGGCCTGGGATGTGGATATGGTTCTGCAGGATTTCTGGCTGTGCAGCCCCATGAAGACAGAATGCCACAGTTTTGTTGTTGTCTGTAATACTGATGGTACTTGAGAAGATGTAGTCCAGGCAGATGAATCATAGATTTCCAAAGTGAGCTATAACATACTAGAGAAAATAGCCTTTTTTTAACATATTCTTAAAGAAAAAATTTAAAATTAGGTTTTATTTCCTAATATTTTATTAATAAAGGTTTAACATTTATCTGGTGTTGTCATGTCACTAATTAAATGTTTATCCAGGAGAGAAACATTATTAATCTTTCTTCCCTGTAGTCGGGGAAACTTTCCACAAGGCAGTTTGATAAGTTTTTGGAGAGGCATGCAAAATCGGTTCACAAAATACTCACCTTCCAGTAACACGGGCGTTTGTTTTCCTCTTCTATAGGTGAAGGCAAATACTTTCTGTGCCTTGTTCAAGAAGTTTCTTTGGACAATACACTTGATTTGTTCTTTAAAGATGTCATCCCTCAGCAGGGTACGGGACTGCCGAGCATGCAGCAGGGCAGGCAATAATTGCTCCTGCATAGCCACTTGACCTGCATAGCTTGACATGGTCAAGCTAGCTTGCTTTCTTGCTTGCTTTCTTTCTCTTTCTTTCTTTCTTTCTTTCTTTCTTTTCTTTCTTTCTTTTTCCTTCCTTCCTTCCTTCCTTCCTTCCTTCCTTCCTTCCTTCCTTCCTTCCTTCCTTCCTTCCTTCCTTCCTTCCTTCCTTCCATTTTCTTCTGTTTTCTTCCAGACCTTTCTTCTGCTTCTGATGTAAGGCAAGAAGAGTGGGATGTCAGACAAATGTATTTTGTCCCTGGATACCCTCAATTTAATCAGCATACTAAAATACATGCCACCACCCTGTCCCATTCATAGATGTAAAGAAAATAAATATCTTGTGATCTTCTTCAAATGGGATTCTCCTTGTCCTCCTCAGAAGTTATTTTGTGCCATATTACAAACTCTTATTTAGTGTAATGACCTGGAAACCTGTAGCATTGTAACCATGATTGACCCCACAGTAGCTGCAAACTTCCATCTGGCACAGCAAAAAAAAAAAAAGAAAAAAGGGACTTTCACTGAATAGAAGAGCAAATGCTCGTTAGATTTGAACTAGAAACCTATTTTAGGAAGATGTGCCAGTACGAAACAATGGTAATACATCAGAAAGATCCTTCTGAACCAGAAGTTATGAACACTGCACTGGATAATGCTAAGCATTTGCTTTCTTCAAGCAGCCCAGAAGCACAGAACTGAAAAGAATGGGCACCAGGAGTGCAGCATGTTGTCCTAACTCAGCTTGTTCCCAGCAGGGCAAGGAAAAGCCCAAAGTGGCCTTAGAACATCATGAGTGGTGTGAAAATGGAAATGTTGTGAGGAGATATGTTAGACCAGTACCAAGAGCAGCACAGAAATAAAGCCTTCGTTTTAAAGGCCCCTTCCAACCTGAACTATTCTATGGATCTATTGGAATGCTGGAGCACTCCTCCTGTGAAGACAGACTGAGCGAGTTAGGGTTGTTCAGTCTGGACAAAGAGAAGGCCCTGGGAAGACTTTCTTGCAGCCTTTCAGGAACTAAAGGGGGCCTATAAGAAAGATGGGGTCAGACTTTTTAGCAGGACTTGTTGCAATAGGACAAGAGGTAACGATTTTAAACTAAAAGAGGTAGACTTACACCAGATATAAGGAAGGAGGTTTTTTACAGTGAGGGTTGTGAAACACTGACGCAGGTTTCCCAAAGAGGTGATGAATGCCCCATCCCTGGCAACATTCAAGGTGAGGTTGGATGGGGCTTTGAGCAACCTGATCTAGAGGAAAGTGTGCCTACTTATTGGAGTGAGGTTGGACTATATGACCTTTAAAAGTCCCTTCCAACTCAAACTATTCTATGACTCTATTATTCTATGCTAAAGAGAAATAAGCACCAGTCGAAATTTAGAATTTCTGCCTTTGCAGCAATAGTCATTAACAAGAAACCAGAAAACAGAGGTATACAAGGGAGATAAATACTTCAGATTCATTGAAATTTAAACTTGGACTACACTGAAAATCCAGGACCATTATTAACCAGGACTCCAAATGCCTCATTGGGAGCCTACGAATAAAGCCAAGGACAGAAGACAGCTAATGACCCAACCAGCAGAGGAGGCGAGGGTTGTTCTTTACTTGTTCGCAGTCAGTGCTTTGCAGAGGCAGTGCTGGAGAGCTGCAGGTCCGGCAGGAGGTGAGGCTGAGCAGAAGTGCACCTGGCACACGTCCCCGGGACAGGCACGGAACTGATGCCTTAAGCTGTACGAGGGCAGCACAGCAGTACAGTTGTGGAGCAGCAGCTCATGCTTCTTGTGTACCCAAACAGCAAACCAGCACTCTGGCACAGGGAGAAGGTGCGCATCACTACATGATCCATGGCAGATGCATTTCAGCCCATGTGGAGACAAAAAATGTTGTTTGAGAAGAAAGCTACATCTTTCAACACAGCAGGAGATAAAATAAGATGTTAACAGGCTCCTCACCTCAGCTATCCAGCAATTAGAAAGGATTAGATCTTCTCTGAAAATCTTCCTGATAGCAGCACCTGCTGAGATTTGGAAATTCCTGTCTTTTAGCTCATTTAAATGCAGACGCAGCGTGTTTCTGCTTCCTGAATTACAGTTGCAGTACAAAGGGGCCAATCTCACAGCCTTTAACCATGTACATAATCCTTTTGCTGAAACCGAATTTGAATAACAACTTCATAATCGATTCACAGGGCCTAAAATTTTACCTGAAATAATTGCTGGGATAGAGCCCTTGAAACTTCTTTGCCTGATAGAGAGAAATGAAGGAGTGTCCACAAATGAGTAGAAGATTGTGCAGGTGCAACATAGGTGCAGGATTTCAGCTAAAACTGTCCTTTGTGACTGACACCATAAAGATTGCTTCATGAGTGATCTGAGACTCTCACAGCAGTGGAATATATGAGTGCCTGAGCACTACTTCAGCCTGTCTGAAGATAACTTTCCATCCTATGTTACTCAGGAATTTGTACTACGTGATCACACTTGTCCCTCTCATCTTAAAAATCTAGGAAATCTGCTTCAACTAGAAAGTTAATGTTCTTCTGACTGTGTTTTGACTGTAAATGTGACTGTATGGTTTATGAAGTGAGAATTGTTTCTATTGTGAGCATCACTCCATATTAACAGTGTGATACAGGAGCCACATGAATGGTATGAATAGCATCTCTATGCTTGGGGATATTGAAGAATTGACAGGAGAAGGTTCTGAGCAACCCGCTGCAGTCACAGAGTTGATCTTGATATGAGCAGTACCTCCAGAGCTCCCTGCCAATCTAAGTTATTTAGAATTTTATTATTCTCTGGTCTAGACTATTAGGACTTTTGGTCTTGTATTATTTAAGAGGATACATGATCTGTTAAAAACAAATATAATTATTTCCTGGAATCAGATTGTCTAGTGTTGACTGGTGTATCTATTGGACTTACATCACATTCCGGAAGGGAAGTACATCTGAAAAAACAAGTGGACTGTTGCAGAATGAGAAAGGAAAAACTGAAATTCAATTTCAGGAGGAGACTAGAGTGCATAATATTGCTAAGCAAACAAAACAACTAGAGCATTCAAGAATTTGCCTAGTAATTCTTCTGTACACAGAAAAGCTAGGCTTTTTACTTGTTATTCTGAGAGAAGGGGTTTCAGTTTTGTTTGTATAAACTTCTAAGCCTGAGTTAAGCTGCTTTCATTATGCAGGGTGAACCCTCTGCCTCACCCCTTCCCCCAAAGGACAAGCAGGCCTGACCTTAATTTTGTTGTTTGAAATTTTAAAGATCTTAATTCTTAGAATCTTCAGTCCTCTCTCGTGGGTAGAACCATTGAATCTGTTGAACTATCAGTGTTTGCTCTCAGCTGTGCACGAATTTCAACTCGATCCAGGGGATCAGTGCAAATTCCATGTATTCCAAGTGACTAAGTGTGCTCAGAATACACACTGTGGAAATACTAAACCAAACCTGTAAATTTCTAAAGCAGACATACTTACAGGGATGCTGAGTGAGAGCTGAAATATCTGGTTAGGGAATACACGTGTGTAGTAAACCTCATGTAGTTACCCATAAAAAGTAGCCATATAAATGAACTATATCTTACTATTCAAGGAAAGTAAGATTTTTCTGGACATGAATTTTGGTAGTGATCCTGTTAAATTCAATTGAGCTCTTGCCCATTGTTTTAATGGTTATATCTATGAGCTAACAAAATGTGCTCTTAAAACTAGACTTGCTAATAATTTCAATGACAGCTTTGTAATTTAAATGTCAATTCAAAACAAATCAATGTCGTGTTTTACTGCCTACATACACTGATTTACTCTGGATGCATTCCAGGGCCCAAACATGTACTCTGCATGTGTTTACTCTGCTTTCTAATTTCACCTGGTATTTTACCACTCGTGGAAAGCTTCTGGCAAATTACAAATCAGCATTCTCCTTCTTCATTATACTCAGAAAAATTTAACCTAAGTCAGATATAGACACTTGTACTTTAGAGTCTGCACTGCTGTGGGCTATATACCACTTGCACACGAAATGAACAGCCCGATGGCTGAATGGAGTGTCAGYGTGCTTCAGCAAACACATTAGAAACAAATTTTCTTCTGGAGATTCTGAGAGGGTTATAGGACACTGAAATTACTGTCTCTCTGTACCAGATGATGTGTTCCTCCTACAAGCAGTTTGTCCTGGTTGCTTTGGGCACTGCAGGGGACAGAGTGAAAATACTACCCAGATTTTCCCAACTTGTCAGCACCAGAGAAAGACAATGTTATTTGGACAAGTTCTTAGACAGTGTGGTTAAAATTTGCAAGAATGTTCATGCCTGATCTCCCATATTTCAGTGTGCTTGATTTATTTTCCTGTGAATTCTCTCTTGGCACACCTGCAGATGTGACCAAAATCCAGCAGTGAATTTACACTGTGTTGTAATTCACTATTTTGGGGGTCTTAACCCGTTGTGCCAGTTTCTAGAATTGGATGAAAGGTACCACGTCAAAGGACTGCTAAAGAACCTGTGCCTCACATCAGGCAGGACTGGCTGAGTTAAAAAAAACTGGAGTGGCAAGAATTTTGCAATTACCACTTTGCCTTTCCCCCATCGCAACATCTACCAGATGGTTCTTTTTTCAGGAGCAATTATTAGAACTGTTTAATAAAAGAATAGAAGAAGACTGAGGCCACTCAAAGTGCACAGCTAAACAGCCCCACAATAATCATTACTTGTTCCATATAGGGGAAGGATGGGAGAAACGTGCTTCAGGGAAAGCAAATCATATATCTGGGAAGATAATTCATGGTAAGTTAATCCAAGCATACCGCAGAAATATCTCTGTTGGTGATGGTTCTGCATAGATGCCATTCCTGATTTGTGAATACCCAGCACCAGGGACTGGGAAAGCATCTCATATTGACTCATGCATTCCTTCATGGGTTATTCATAAATAAGTAGTGCTATCTAATTCTGGCTAACAAAAATGCCTTATGTAAAATTAATAGCAGCAAAACCCCAAACGATCTTTCTGCATTAAGAATCTGTCCCTCAAAATCAGTTGTCTGATAAAGCTTAAAAAGAAATGTTCCTGACTACATAGGGTACCTTGCAAAGGGAAGGCGCTGGGCACCCACAAGTGAACTACTAACTTTTAATTCTTTATAACTGAGGACAGAAAAAACAATACTCCAAGCAGCAAGATTCAGAACATTTTTTCCCACTGTCTGTATAAAATATATCAGCTACCAAGACATTACAATGTTTGCTTTCTTTTTCTTTTATGTGATTTACAAGAAACATTAAAGCATCCTAAATCCCAATGAGGTTTTCTTTGTATTAATAATACAAATATTCAGTGCACCTCTAACAAAGCTGAGGGAAAGCAGTCAGGGTGAATCAGACTTTGTGTAATACTGAAACTGCTACATTTCTAGGTCAAAGGGGATTGATTTCAAAAGCACAGACCTCATGTGGGAATCATGTTGGCAGCACCTCTCACTTTTAAAAATAAACTCAAATCAAAACAAGGTATCTGTTCCCTACACAGGCAGTCCACTGAGTATAAAGATACCTTAATGAGATCAACCTCTGTGACTGGTTCTAGCCTTTAAGGCTACTTCTTTGACTGGTTAAGATCTGTTTACAAAAATAAGAACCCCAAAACCAGAGGTTGGAAAAGCCTTGTTAGATGATGCTGAGGAGACGGATCAGACACCTGCCTGGGGTCTGGGAGCCCTTGGGTGCTGTCAAAATGTGTTTCAGACAGAGCAAGGACACAAACTTTGGTCCTTCACAGCCTGAAGAGGTGACCTCAGTATGAGTTGAGTGGAGGGGTTCCTCTTTTTTGTGGTATGGTGAACAGAACTCCTGTCCCACTCCCGGCCTTCTACACTACTTTGACTAAAATTCTTGTGAGAAAGAATACAACCCACAACTTACAACTCTTTTTCTCTTTGATTTCACTTAAAACTCCAGGAAGGTGTGATTCTGAGTTAATGTGTGCACACGCACACACATGCAGAGATTATTTTTTCCATTTTGCAGTTGGGATGAAAAACAAATGGTAAAGACAGCTATGGTACAGATCAGCTCCACAGCTGGTCAAGGTGTGGTTTCTGCGAAGTGTGTGTACTGATTGCAGCTGAGGCAACTGAAGGCCTTGAATGGCCAACACCCGAAGAAGATGCTCCAGGAACCAGAGATGAATTCTTTACCGGCCTGAACCTGAGTGAAGCTTGTAACCTGGTCTCCACGACTTTGTGATACTAATAAGCTGGGTGAACTACATGAACAGGAATGGTATTCAGACATGAGTTAATCCACTGATTACTGGAAAAAAAAATAGACTTGACCTTTTCACTCATCACTTGAGTAATCTATTCTGATTAGTCAAGGTCTGAAGAAAGCAACAACCCATTTGATGAGCTCCAATGGACAAACTCAGAGCTGTTCCAAGAACAGAGAACTTCAACTCTGAAGAAGAATGGAATTCCCTATGAATTTCCTATTATATCCTGGTGTCCATAAATACAAATATGGTGAATGAAGGTAAAGGTTACTCATCTTTCCTGGCAGCACAGTCACACAACAATACATCTTAGAGATGCCACCTACAACAGAGAAACTACCTGGCATTTGATGCTGTGAGCACGAAGAACACTAGAGGTAATTATACTTAATGGTGCCAGGTGAAGAGGAGCAGGGGAGGCCAACCTGTATTCATTACTGCTTCAGAAACTGCCTTTAGGCCCATTTAAAGACACAGATCTGATGACATCTTCTAAAATGACCTAAAACTCAGTCAGTTCTGATTTAAACTTCCATGATGGTGTTCTGCACCATAACTCCCATAATTGTTGTCTCTAGAGGGTAATTTTCAAAGGCTTCAGGATAGGAGCTTTGCAAACAATTGATTTTTTCAGCTCTCCAGTTTACCTGAAAAATTGAGATTGAAATTAGTTGCAGTCTCTGTCAAATTGCAACCTTTCTTTTTTTTTTTYCTCCTTAAACAATAGACAAAATAATTGCAGAGTAAAATCCATTTCAGGATTCAAATCTTGCAATGTTTTCCTTTGGTTTTGGGGACGTTAATTTGTTTAAAAAGCTTTAAGGTTAAATTTTTAATGTTTTTGCCTGTGTCTTTTCCTCCTGGAAGTGAAATTGCGTGCTGTATTTCACTCCTATGTGCAAGTAGCTATCCCTTTGTCCTAGTTACATTTTCAGTGTAGAGAAATACTTAATTCCTCTCCCCCCGTCAAGTTTTCTGTCCTCTTCAGGGTGAACACAAGCCCATCACAGAAGGCTGTGGTTAGGAATCTAAACTGAATCTCCTTGTTTTGGCCTCTAAGCATCTCTCTCCCAACCACCATTTGGGAGAGGGAAGATGCTGTCCAGCCAAAGCTGTCAAGACCTTGTAGCTAGCACAGTTAGCAACATGATGTCTTCAAAGCAGTCTCCACCTAAGGAAGGGAAACTCTTGGATATAGTTCACTGAGAAAAATGTTTTCAGGTGAGCTAAGTCTGATGGACCTTGTCTCTGTTACCTTAGCAAATAGGCTGAAGCAATGCCTGGTTGAGTCCATTATCAGAGACAGCTCCTGGAGACTGAGTGAGGCACCAGAAGACTGGGGCCTGTCTTCAAAAAAATGGAAAAAGAGATTGAAGAATCAAGAAATCCAAACAATTAGCTTAACTAAATTCTTGGAAAAAAACTCTGGAACAAAACAAGCAAAAAATGAAACTGTGAGCCTCTGAGGAGAGACTAACTGTCAAGGTAGATTAGCCAGGAGTTAGGTATTTAAAATACTTCATGAATTAAGAAAGCATTGGTGTAACACTGGGTGGACAGCCTTTTAAAAAAAATAAACTGTTGATAGTTCATTGTCAAAAGGAAGACTGTCCTGGAAAACTTTCACAAAGTCTGAGATAACCTCAGTGTGTTTTCCCGGTTCCTTTAATGGTAGAGGGCAGAACAGAGATATTAAGTTGGCCTGTAACACAAGCTGTTAGAGACTGTGAGACAGGCTCAGACTCCAAAATAAACCTGACAAATTGAAAAAGTGGTCTCTGGGAAAAAAACCAACCAAACGGCAATTTAACAAGGACAAATGCAAGCTACCATGCAGGCAGAAATGCTTCAGTAAATACAGAATGGGGAAAAACTGAGTGGGTCAATGGAGTTCTAGTGTTTTACATCCTGTCCAGATGTGACCTTTTAATGACACTGAACCCATGGAGAAATCACATCCACAGAAATGATGATTCAGGGGTTGAGCAGGAGAAGTTGATATTAGTCATTATGTTTCTATTGGATTAAAAGTCGGTAATTCCAAAGCCAATAAGATGCTGACACTTCAGCTGGATTGCAGATGGATCCAGTTTCATCACTGATACTGCAATACAGCAGGAAATGCTAAAACTGTTGGACAGACATAGGTAATGGCTATTTTGGTGCCTACAGATTTCCATAGGGAGTGAAATGTCACCACATTAATTTTGTGGATTTTTGCTCTCCACTTAATTCAATCCAAGTCTGAAGGAAGCTTGCCGGCTGCCAGCATACAGGGGAACTTACAGTCTGGACTGCTGCAAAGTTTATTCCCCTGCCCCATGATTGCAAAAGAGATCAGCCCATGCAGCAATGACTCCATTCTCACCGGTGGCTATGGGGGCATGGAGGACCAGATGTGCACCATTCCCTCTGCCCCTGCAGCTGGCAGGAAATGCCTGTCAGTGAAGGAACAGGGTGTACAACTGTATTTGTAACATCTGGAACCAGATGAATTTAACTGCAGCTGCCATAATGTACTATTACACAGCCTGTATGAGAGTGAGGCTCCTCTGCTGTGGTAGCAGACACTACTACACCTTCCAACATACGGCTCCACATAGTGGCTCTTCTCACCAGTTCATTCAGCAGTAACCTTCACCTCACCAAGCCCAGCTGCCTACTTTGTGGCTGTGGTGGCAGAATGGATGCCACCCTTTGTCCCCAGATGTCTGCCACTCTAAGCAACTGGCTACATTGCCGAGATACGGTGCCAGGTTTGTTGGCTACTTTGATTTGTTCTCTGAAATTCTTGATGGCCAATGCTAGCATAGCTTGTGCCCATGCAGAAATGCTGCCTGAATATTTTACTGAGAGTTTTATTCCCAACATGGAGAACACTGCAATCAAAACTGATCACATGAAACAAGTAGAAACTCTCGAGAGCAATAGACTTCATTTACTGATGGTAGACTACAAGATAAAATGCAGCAGTAGTATTGGAAAGCAAGGACTGCAGAGGAGATAATGGCTAGTTGAAGGTACTGGTGAGAAGATGGCGAAGGGAGCTGTGCTTCATAATGCCTGCAGCAAGACATTCCTGTGGTACCTAGAGGTTTTAGAAAAAGGTGGCACATGTTAAACAATGTGCAATAGGTATGTGAAATGAACAAACCCCATAATGTTTTGGTATCTGCCAGACTTCTCTAAGTCTTTTGAAGACCTTGTCAGTATCTTTCCTCTTATTTCCAGTACTTGTGGATGCCCTCCATTACAAAAGCACATGTGGGAAGGCTGGGGGTATACGCTGAATAATTTCCAGAGGAAATTATCTTTTCTCATCCTCGCTTTTCAGGTCCGAACAAATGACCTTGTGGGAAGACTGGTAGCATGGTAAAGTTCCCTGGTGTTGTAGAAATACCTATATAGAGTATACCTCAAGAAGAAGTTGCTGTATCAATGCAGTCCTAGATGAAAGAACAGCTAGAATTGCAGGCAGTTGTGCCTGGGACTTCTCTTTGCCACTCCACACTGGGATAGACAGAGGTTTTTTGCTGCTGCCTCAGCATAAATGACTCTCAGTTCAGGGACTCTAGGTACTTACTTAGMTGACCACATGTCTGGAAGAGACAATTAGTTAAATAATGTATAGCAAAGGAACTTTGCAGGTGGAAGCGAGTAATATTTGGAGAGGAACAAGTGTGTAGAAGCAAAATTTTTTGACAAATACATTCCAGATGCTGCAGCTTTTGCATTTCTGTCATATGACAGCACCCGTCTACACCAGCATTTGGTCTCACCCAGCTAAGTCTGGTTGCTGAGCTGCCTAAAGCTGGACGAGGCAGAAGAAGCCATTGCTAGAAGTTTCTTCAGCTGCTGCATTCAGAGTCTTGATAAAATTGGTGCAAGCTTGGCAATTGGAAGCCTCACAGAGGCTGTCAGGTGGGAGCCTGGCAGGGCTCCACCTAATTAAATCAGTCAGTCATGTTCAGCAGAATTCAAGGCTGTTAATGTTTTGCATTCAGCCTCCCCCTTCCCCTCACTGCAGCATGGCACAGCCACACTGAGGCACAGCCTGCCTTTGGGGAGGCAGTGCTCTTCCTCTTCACTTCATTTTACTTGGGAGAGCTGTTTATAGAATGTGAAGAATTTTTCAACCTGATGATCCTCTCTATGTTTTCATAGGCAGGAGTAAGCTGTTTGGTGGTGCTGCCTGTCAGCTCCTTCCCCTCAGTGGCACACACAGAGAGCATCCCTCAGAGAGGCAGCACAAACTGAAGGCACTGTTTTAATGAAAATGCAAAACATTAAACCTGCGTTGATGCTCTTCTGGACCTGAAACCTGAGTGTTTAGGGAACTGATGGCATCCACACAGTAAAATAGGCAAGTCAGCATTTTGCAACTCAGACCCATGCCATTCTTTGCTGACAAGTGATTTTGGAACACCACTTGCGGCAATGGAAACCAGAGCGAAGTTCAGGCTTCAGTCCACGTCAAGGTTCTCACTTCACCAGACGCATGCTTATGCCTTCAGAGGAACATGATAGAGGGAATAGAAACAGAATAGCTTAGGTTGAAAGGGACCTTTAAAGGCTATCTAGTCAATACCTCTGCAATGAGCAGGGACACCTACAACTAGATCAGGTAGTTCAGAGCCCTGTCCAGCCTATCTTCAGTTTTGGGGCACCAACCACCTCTCTGGACAATCTGTGCCCACGTTTTACTGCCCTCATCACAAAAAATGTCTTCCTTATAAAACAAATATAGGGAAACAGGGTCTGCTAAAAAGTCTGTCCCCATCTTTCTTATAAGGTGTCTTTAGGTACTGAAAGGCTGCAATAAGGCCTTGCTGGAGTCTTCTCTTCTTCAGGCTGAACAACGTCAACTCCCTCAGCTTGTCTTTGTAGGAGAGGTGCTCCAGCCCTCTGATCAGCTTTATGGCCATCCTCTGGACTTGCTTCAACAGGTCTATGTCGTTCTTATGTTGGGGATCCCAGAGCTGGATGCAGCACTCCAGGTGGGGTTTCACCAGAGCAGAGCAGAGGGACAGAATCCCCTCCCTCGCCCTGCTGCCCACACTACTTTGGATGCAGCCCACGACATGTTTGCCTTTCTGGGCTGCAACTGCACATGGCCGGGTCATGTCCAGCCTCTCATCTACCAGCACCCGCAAGTCCTTGTCCTCAGAGCTGCTCTCAGTGCCTTCATCCCCCAGCCTGCACTGATGCTGGGAGTTGCCCCAATCAAGGTGTAGCACCTTGTGCTTGGCCTTGTTGAACCTCATGAAGTTCCCACAGGACTATTTCTTGTACTCGTAAGTTGATATAAGTCGATACTACAGATTCTTATTCGTAAGACAATTTTTCTACATTCTTTTATTTTTTTAAGTGGATATTTAAAAGAATTTGGCAACTACCCAGCATCACAGTAATGAGGTTGCATGCTCACTGACTGCAGAAATATGTTAGCAGCCCAGTGACAAAAGGCGGCTGAGCCATGAAATAACAGAGCACACAAAGAGCTAAGCAAAAGGGTCAGAATGGTAGTTGCAAAGATTTTAGATGCACTGTGACAGGGTGATGTATGTGAACTGAAGCAAATAGAGCTGAAGGAGATCTTTGTGGGACTATTAATTTTAATGCGATGCAAAATATCCGATGACAAGGAAGGAAGTCACACTTCAATGCCATAGAAGATGCTGTAGAAGATGATTCAGATAGTAAAAAAGGTCAGATGAGGAGAATCTGGGGAAAGCTATTAAGACAGATGCCTATGTGATCTCTCCTATTGAGCTCTTGATCGGATCTGAACAAAAAAAATGAAGAAAAAGGAGCACCTCCATTTGGAGGATGCGGTTTGAAAGATTACCTAGACAAGTCTAAATCTGGAGCTGATGGTTAGGAGGAAAAACAAGTTCTTGCTGTGACATTTAAGTTTTTAATGAGTACAGAGCAAGTTCAGATTAATGCCTATATCTAAAAGAGGTAGCAATTCTAGATCTAGAGTTCATCCCAGCCAGTCAACTAGAGCATCTGAAACATATTTGTCCAGATGAATTGAGGATTTTAAGATTATTTAATAGCAATCAGACTTAAATGAGTGTCCATAGACACTGATGGATTAGAAGTCCAATTACAAAAGCCCCCTGCACACTCCAGAGTTATCCTCTGTGGAGAAGTCAGAAATAGTGTTCAAAAATAATATGTGGAACTTTAACAAGTACTTTCATCAGTTTTGAGAGCGATATTCCTGTATCTGCCACATAAGCATAAGAAAAACAGTCCATAGAAACATGAGGTGTAAAAATAAAAAGAAACGAAGGAAATGTGGTGTACATTTATACAGTATTGTAACCCTTTTCTGTAGCCTGAGGTCAGCTAAGTTTCATACAAATCTTTCACCCAAAAGTACCATCAAAACATATGGGACAAAATACATGCCACTTCTAAAATGTGGGTTTGTGGGTTTGTTTGTTTGTTTGGTGGTGGTGGCTTTTTGTTTTTTGTTTGTTGGTTTTGAGTTTGTTTTGGTTTTGTTTTGTTTTATTGCTGTCTTCTTTATCTTTTTAAGCCCAAGCATTTGTATTTTATGAAGTATCTGATTAAAGAGTCAGGCTCAAGCACTTCAAAATTGCATTGTTCTGTTCCATCAATTTTTTCTGTACAATAGGAAATTTGGCTCTTTCGTCAAACTATGTCTACTTTATTCGGAATAAACAGCTAGTTTATTCCAGCTGTCAGGTGAATATTGTCCAGCTCTACCAGGTGTTACAGAAAATGAACAGGTCTGACATCTGGAAGGGCATGAGCGGTAGCCACAAGATTAGAATTTGTGTCTGAATTGCAGCAAATGCCAGCACTTGATATTCATCTATTGCATGAGCACGCCTGTAGAAAAATTATTCTTTTTCTCTCTAGACAGGGAAAGGGGAAGTCAGCAGTGGGACTTCAAATTTAGTAAACAAGAGATCTCCAGAGACTGCTGGGATGGGAGCCAGTGAAAAACCACGGAACAGAACCACTGGTTGAAAGGTGTGAAATAAATAGTGCTGGTTTATGAAAGGGGCCACAGTTTGAAAGGGTGTGACACGCTGCTGGAGGCTGTGGAGCCTCAACACTGGAGCAAACCRGGGGCAGGGCAGGTGAGCAGAAGAAGGAAGTATCAGCGAGCTCAGTGAACAGGCAAACTGCAAACATTTGGCACTGAGGGCAGAACTGATAAGAAACAAAACAGAGTCTATATTTTGGACTTTGTGAAATCAGCTGCATGACTCAGGGAGTCCAAGATAAAAAGAATGGGATTATTCCCAACAGGCAAAAGCAACGGGATTATTCCCAGATCTGAAGACAGATCTCCAAGCTGGATTTAAAGCTCTGGACATAAAGCTACAGTCATTCAAACTTCCAGGATATCACCCCTGAATTAACACATTAGGGATTTCTCAGCTCCTCCAGCAGCACCCAATCTCCTGACCCAGAGGTAAACAGAATAAATAAGCCTTTGCAAAAGCCACATCACGTACAGTTTGAATGGTCATCCTTCAGTCCCTTTGCTGCTCCAGCAAATTAAAAGTCTCACAGTTTCTCCAGAACGATTGCATTCCCACTCAGCATGTTTGGCACAGAGGCAGGAAGGCAGTCCTGCATGCCAAGGAGCAATCTATTTCTATTAAATAAATGCATTTATAATTTTGTATTATCCTGACCATGCCAGGTGCCCGTATTCATGACTTCATACGGTGTCCTGAGTCTCTCTTCTCAATATGTGTTTGTAATTTTTTCCCACATCCTATGCATTATTACATATTTTTATGATGCATAAATCTCACAGCTATCCCTACAAGCACCAAAGAATTGTTTGATTCATTAGATAAATACTGCATACCAGATAGCAACCCAGATAGAAGAACAGTTTGAAACTTGCTGAAACACATTTTTAAAGCTGTCCTGAACCAGGGTCACATTTCTCAATTTCCAAGTCATTATTTTAAATTATAAATAACTAAAGCCAGCAGAAATCGAATGTTCCTGGGGAGGAAAAGCCCCATAAAGCAGAGAATGTGCTAGTAGTTGACTTGTCTCTGAATTGTTGTCTTTTTACCTCTACCTGTTCTTTTTAATATACRTAATCACCCTACCGGTTTCAGAAGTTGCATACACGTTTTAAAACATTTTGAAGGACCTTTGACCCGTAAATATTTTTATTTATAATATAAATGTTCAGGGAGACATTTTGTGGTTCTGATATCCTGGCTTTGCTTGTGTATCATTGCTTTCTTGATTTGTTCCCCTCGTCTGTACCGATGGTTTCATTCATCTTGCTCTGTACAGCATAAGATGCGCGATGTGAGTCACTGTTGAACTCGCTCCCCTTTCTCTAACCAGTCACATCAGTCTTGTTTATTGTCACTGCACTAGCAAATGAGATCTCCCAGCATCCTCAGATATTTTTCTTCTGTGCTTTGCAGGCATGAATAGACAGTGGGAATAGCAGAGGCTTCAACGTTATGGCAAAAGTACTGCTTTCTACCTTCCTGAGTTTCTGCTCCCAGTAATGACCCACCAAGAAACCCCTGCCTGTTCCTTTTACACCCAAATGGGTTACAAAATCAGTAACAGGCAGCATAATATTCTGGGTCATACTAGGTAAGTGGTATATGGAATATGGACAATGCAATTCAGGAGAGACAAACAAGAAACCAATTGGAAAAGGAAAAAAACCCAGTCACAGTACTGAAAGAACAGAAAATATCTGCACAAGGAAACATAAAACCACAGGTATTCAGTCAGAAAATAAATGTTGGTAGAAGAGCAAGATTATGTGCCATCAGGTCCTAGAAGCTCAAAGTTCTTTCTGTTTCTTAAGACCTGTGAATACTGCCTGGGGACACATAGAGAAGTGATAGGCTATTAGTCAGGTGGGACAGAGCTTTTTTGTGGCCTTCAGCAAAAGTGTCTTGCCAGTTCTGAGAGGAGTACCAGTAATAGAACTGGGCCTGTCATGAGCAGCAATCATGCTGACAGTGCCCATGCAACTGTTCAAATTACACGAAGTAAATCTGAAGATTTTAATTTTTTTTTTTTTTTTTTGCTAGAGAGGGTTTTCTTCCTCTCCAGTGCACGCTCTTTAATTTCTCTGGCATATTTGCGATCTGCCTTAGACAGCCTTTACTTCCATTCTTGAGTCCCACTGGCTCACCAGAGACTCAAAGCACAAAGCACTTTTCTGCTCCATAAGTCTGTATTTTAGGTGATAAAAGATATCTGCATTTGGGGCATTAGGGCTGGTTTGGCTAGTGCTAGGCTCTTTGTGGGGAGGACCCTGCACAATGTTTCACTAAACATGAATTAATTGGAAGGATGCAGACTACTACCATGCTTTGAAATCAAAGCAGCCAGGTCCTGTTGTGGTTTACTGATAAAAGACCGATGAAAAAGGACAGGAAAAAGGTCAAGACAGAGAAAAGAGCAATCACTGTTTAGGATTCAAGACTGTGTGGAAGCAGTGCTTGTTTTACTGTGGCTTGGAGAAACTGAAGCAGCAAGAGGGCTAATCAGCTGAGCTCATTAATGGAAGAAAACAGAGGGACAGAAAGTGTGCCTGCTGCTAGGAGAGACTTCTGAGAGGAGAGTCTAGAGGGCCTGGAAAATGTCATGGTGCTACTGCTAGCTTGCTCCCTGCTGCCAGCAGCTGTGTGGAGCCAGTCCAGAGCAGAATCCCTACGCTGGGAGCATCTGCTAAAACCCTGGTCTTGGTTTGCTGAGACTATGGCAAACACAGACCCTCTGGAGGAAGCAAATTGTGGTGCAAAAGGCTGGGGTGCTCCTCTGTGGAGTGGCAGGGGAAGCTGGTCCAGAGTCAGATTGGCCAAGGACATAGGGCCCGAATTCAGAGCAAGTTTATTGAACTGCTGTACGGTGAGTTAGAGGTGAGGGGCTGCCAGCAACCCTGAGTGTTGTCTCCTATCTGGTGATGTCAAGAGCAGCAACAGAAGTACAACCATACGACAACTAAATAACAGGAGACAAAGATTATTCTCCAGAGGTTTCCTTCTGACTTGAGTGATGGCTCTGGGAGGCAGCAAGTGGATTGACAAACCTCCGCATGGGGTGCTGCTCAATAAATACATTTTTGTCAGGGTACAGCCAAGGTGAATTAAAAGACAGAAAAGAGCAGAAAAGGTCCACAAAAAAGACCTCAAGTTAGGTCTGGAGTTGGGTAGACACACAAGAAAGGCCAGAACCTAAAAAGAATAATAGTCGGCCACCCTAGTAAAATCTAAAATTGGTGAAATATGGAACATTAGGCATATTCGGCTAAGATCATGAGGAATGAACGAGATCTATGTATGTTTTAGTATATAGCAATGCCCTTGACTGGTGGGTAGGACCCTGGATGTGCCAGCAGGGTACAGCCATAAAGAATAGTTGGAATAAATCCTGAGCCTGGAGCACTGCTGTGGAAAGGTATTGCTTCTTCAGGAAGGACTTGCAAATGGAGGGCAAATGGAGTGAGAAATTGCTGCACTGACCATCATGAGTGAAACCCAAGGCAGAAAAGGCAGCTTGTTCAAGAGTTAAGAATGACAACAGAGCGAAAGTAAGCTGCAGAAGGGTGCAGGGTGTTTGCAGTTTGACAGACGGACCTCCCTCTCCTCTCTTTGTCTGACTTTGCTGGCCTTCAACATCCTCCTCTGCCAACACAATATCTGTTAGTCACTCTTGCTCTCTGCCTGTGCTGTGGAGTGTGGTACTGAGGGTACAGATGAACAGAGGGCTGGGGCAAAGAATGGTGGCATTGTGTGCAGATCATTATGGGTCAGAGAGACAGGGGGAAAGTGTTTCAGGAATAAAAAGTCCTGTGAAGGGTTAAAAATGAAAAGAAAAAGAGGAAACAGCACATAAAAGAGGGTAAGTGGGAAAGATAATGAGAAGAGCGTGAGGAAGGGGAAATAGCTTGGAGGAGATTGAGTGAAAATGGGAAAGTACAGAAGGGGGAAATGAAGAAGGGAAGGAACTATACTGCTGTTAGGAAAGAAGTGAGTAAGAGGGAAAACATGAAACCCAGGTACAAAAGCAATGGAATAGTATGAAATTAAATTAATTAATCGAGGAGTTAATCGAGACAGGTTTTCAGGCATTTATTAGCTTTTGTGCCCCAGAAGAAACCATACAAAACTCAGTGCACAGAAAAGTACATGTGTGAGTAGGGTGGTCTTACCCTGCTTTTACTTTTTATTCCCAGTTTTACGATCTGTGGTATCTTACTCCTTATGTCATGCTTACATAGTAACAGATGACAAAATTCTATGTCTAGTTAGATGATTTTGTATTTCATATTTTGCTAACATAACTTTCTCTCTTTAAGTTCTTTTTTCACTCAGAAGTCTGGATGTAGAAAACAATGAAGASGTGAGGCACAATGAACCCCACCCACCTTACAAAGTACAAGAAAAGAAGTCTTATGGTGTAGGAAATCAAGAAAGCCAATAGACTGGCATGGCAGAACAGTGGGGGTTTTCCTTTTGCACTGTGCAGAAGTGTAGAGAAGACTGTCAGCATTGTGACATGTGAAGTCTGAGAGTGTGTATCCATGGAAATTGCGTGGGGTCACTTCAGAGTTGGTGTCACAAGGGCCAAAGCATTTCCTAGCCAGCAGAGAAAATATGGTAGGCAGAACACGTGGATCCCAAAAGCCCTGAAGGAGTTTGTAACAGTAGAATTTCACCAATTCAAACAAAATAATGGAATAACAGAAAAAAAAATGCAAACACAAGAGCTTATCTGCTGAACTTTGCATGAGAGGAAAAATGGCCGATAGCTGACTTGCAAAGGGAATCTTTTGTGTGGTTTAAGTCTGGAAAGGGAAGGGAAGTCAACAAGAGTTTGGTGGAAGGCAGGTGTATTTTCCACATGTGATTATAGCTGACAGCTCTGTAGAGAGAGGTTGATGAACAAGTGTGCTCAGACTTGGGGAATGGTTTTGGTTTCCAGCTCAGGAGTGGATTCTCAGCTGGTAGGAATCAAATGCATTTATATTGGCAGAGGACTTGAGACCTACTTCTCCCAAGAGCAGGACAGATGAATTCTACTCCTTTTTCGTGGAGCTCTTGCTTTCAATTCAGTCTTTTCATAAATGTGTCATCAAGCAGCCTATCCTCATGTGGCACAAGAGATATTTTGCAAGGAGTTTGGCAGTATCTGCTAGGTTAGAAAACATATTATGATTTGAACTATGATAAGAAGTGACAAAAATATAGGCTGGATTTCATTTACATTGTTTTTAAAGACACATTTTTAATAAAATTGGTGAGAAAAACAACAGAAAAGGATGATCAGCCTGACTTGAAGTTCTGTGCAATATTTTATAAATCAAAACACACCATTAATTCATGTTATAAACTACTGGAACTGGTGACAAGCGTCATGAGGGAATCAATACAGAGAGTGTTTTTAATAAGGTCTTGAGAATAAAATAACGGTTCTTCAGCGAAAAAGGTGTGTTTGGCATAGAAAAAAACATAACGAGGAACAACAGAAAAGCAAAAGTAGAAGACACTGAACTGGACTTAGAGGGTGAATAGCCCTAAATGTATTGTTCCTTGGTTTATATTAAATGGTAGTGGATGGCTCTGTCAAAATTATCTTTTTTGTTTCTTTACCTTCTTTCAGGCAGCTCATCTGAGCTAAATGAATCAGAATATCAGTAGATATGCTCATTTGTTCCTTGGGAGGTGTGTGCAGAGAAGCAGAGGTTCTCACTGGGTAGGGTCTTCCCTGCAGCTACTCCTCTGGTGTATGTCCTTGTGGAGTCCCAGGGCATGTGACAGTCAGCCAAAGGATGAAGATGGAAAATGAGCTCCTCTTATTCCTGTTACAGCCACTATTGACAGACAGGTTCTTATCAAGACTGTAACAATCCATCTGTATTAGGATCCTAATCTAAATTTTTCTTATTTCCTGAGAAGATAACTGTATTTGGAAGTATGTGGGGAGAGAGTCTGTTTCTCCACTCTTCCTTCTCCTATGTGCCTCAAAAGAATACGAGAACAAGAAACACGAGGAACCATGGATGTGTTGTCTGGTTGTGACTTAGGGTGACCCTGTTGACAGAGGGCACATATTTCTCTTCTCCATGCTTCTTGCAGTAACATCTGCTCTAGAGGCTGAACCCTGTTGAAGTCTTGTCAAACTTTATTATGACCCCTACAAGATCTACTGTAAGATTTTTGTGAGAGTTTAGATGACCATGTAGGTTTTCAACTCAAAGTGTGGCTCAGTCTGTCATCCTCTGAAGCTACAGGCCATGTGCACTTCTGTTCCCCTAGAAGCGTTCCTTGGTGCCCAAATCTGACTTGGTTTCTGATAAAATTGTGATACCAGAACAATATTTCATCTGCAGAAGACAGAAAATATGCAGCACAGTTGATTAGTTTTGACTCCAAAATAATAGTGGTAACACTCAGGGCAGGCTTTTAATTAAAGATTTAATTTAAAATTCTAGATATTCAGGAGTTCTTAGTTTACTTGGAATTCTGGATCTTTAAGTATTTATCTTACAGTAAAGGAACATTTTTAGGTTTAAATATGTGGGAATATATTACGGTTTTAGTATGTGCCAATTGTCAATATTCCCTTGCATTCTTTGGTCATGAGAAACAGACACAACTATTTTGAGATCCTATTAAAAAAAAAAAAAGAATAAAACATTAACCAGCTTTGGAAATATTACTGATCACTTGCAGTTTCTGTGAAATGTATTTGTTTACTTGTTCACTTTAATTTTTCAGCTACTGCATGTCTGAAATGTAAATGTTTATGCTTGTGTGGAAAATACAAATAAAAGCACAAAAAAATCAATAGATTTTAATATATAGGGTTGGAAAAGCATAGCAGAAGGATAGTATTGGGCAAGAGAATAAGACAAATTCAGACTTTTTGCTGTATATTAGACAGACATATTAAGGACTCAAAGTCTATTGAAGATATTGATTTCAGTAGATATTGGTGCAGGCCTAGGAACACTTGGTTTGGTGTTAATGAAATTAAGCATGAAAGCTCACTAGAAATCTTTCTCTTTCTCATGAGCAGTCAAACACCTGAAAGGTGATTTTCATGTTGAGCAGCAATACCAGGTGTCATAGCTTTTAAAGATCTGTCTTTGAGCCCAACAAAAATAGAACTCGTCTTGGATTAATGAATGTGCACAGCTGTCCTGAGCACAGCTGGATTTCCCATTCCACATGCACATTTAAGATGTCAAAGATGCTCCCTTCCTGCTGTATGGGAGAAAATTAACATTTTTCACAGGGCTTCTGAAAAGGTGGAGAAAGTGACAAGAGGTAATTTTGAGCAGGCAGTGGCCTAGTGGTTATGGCATGTCCAAGACTGCTTGTGTAAGTAGTAAATGAATCTGTACTTCATTTTTCAAGTGAGTGCCAAGCCACTGGTTTATTAGTTTTTCTCAGGAGGAAGCAAATTTGTACATTCTGGCCATCTTATTAGCTGTTCTGCACTGTACTGCACAAAAAAAAAACCCATACAAAAAACCCTTGTGTTTCCCTTATTGCTAAGAGAGAAGGATTGCTTAAACCTGCTCTGTAATCCAGCAGGCAGGGGACATGCCCAGCCTGCAAGAAATACAGATTCATTTTTCTCCCTCATCTGCTACCAAATTGGTTATACAAACTGTGTAAGACATTCTACCTGAGACAGCAGTGGGTTTTTTCTTCTCAGAAACACTTGAACAAAACAGATTTAAGGTTTTGTTGAAATGATATTTCTGAATCCTTATACCCCTCAGCTCCCTTCTATTCCTTGCAATCCCCTTTCTTCTTCATCAGATATAACCAAATAATAAGGACTTTTCAGAATAACCCCAGGCAAAGGCATAGACCAAACTCAGCAAAACTACAGCACAGTAAAACTGAAATACTTTGTCTTCTTTGTATATTTGTTCTTGTTATTTGTTTGCTTTCTTTTACATTAGTACAACAATTGTGTATAATTTCAGGGCAAAAAATGCTTTAGTGGAAAGGGAAGGTCTCACACCATTGCGGAAATTCAAAGATACAGTTAAAAATCTTGTTTGTTGCCTTCAGAAACATAAATGTCTCATAAAAAATCAAAATGTAACATAATGTGAAGAGTTCAAGTACCGTCCTTTGTAAAAAACTTGTAAAATGGACTTCTTCTGAGATTTTCACCAGCTCTTTCTTCTTCATACCTGACTCAGAGAGACCTTATTTAGGTCTTGAGAGGAACATCTTGAAATTTGGAAATTGAAACATCCATGCCTTAGAATAGCACAGAGCATTTTTTCTTCCAGACTTCCCAGAATTGGTACGAGACAGCTATTTTTATATCACCAGATTTGCCAGCTCATCTTCTACATTCTCATTCCTTTGCTGATATTCTCAGAAACCCCTGACACCAACTGAATCATTAGGGAGAGATCCAAATTGCTCAAACCTTCCAGTGTCCTTTTGGTAGACCATCACTTCTCTAACATGAGTGTCTAGGGTTTCTGGATTGCCATTGGAAATGGGATTAACCTTTTAGAGACTGAGAGCAATCCTCCAGCTGTGTGTGGCTTGAGACCTTCAGAGACTTGCCTGTGAAGAATGACTGAACATGTGAAAAGCAGATGGAAGAGCTCATTATTCTTTAAGAATATGGTATCCCACACAGTTTATACTATGCAAGGATGAGGAGCTTCTTGAAGCAGGTAGCTCTGAATATGGAGCTGTAATATGTAATTCAGGAAAGTAAGGACTAGATCGAGTTAAAAGATCTGACAAAGGCATCATCCTTCTCATCTCCTTTCAGCTTCCAGAACCTCTTCCAAGGAAGATGACTCACAATCTTTGTTTTCAAGAAAACCAGAAGGAGGATCACCTTGCTCAGGCTTCACTGAAAGAGGGAGTTTCGGAAAATCTGCAAGTGCAGAAGGGTCTTTTCTACCTCTTCAGTTTCCAGTTGTGCAAAAAATATGCAGTGCAAATCCAGGTTGTGTGGCTTTCAGTGGGCAGCACACAGGAAAAATGAAAAACTTTAAAGTGTATTTAATTATAAATATTTTTCTGCCAATCAGTTTCTACCTTTAATATCAATAGTAGCTCAAGGCTGTCAGGGTTCACAAAGGTCAGCAGACACTTGGCATAAAGCAGTCCAGGCACAAATTTGAAAAGGACCAGTCCCCAGACATGGACCTTTGTATATATTTGTAATGGTATTTGATATTCTTCCCCTGATACAAGGATGTGTATAATAATTCTCCAAAGTGAAGTGTGCTCTGCTCTTCTAAGTCACTCCTCCCCATGTTACCCCTTTTTCTAGACAGACTGTGTGGCATACCCTCAAAGTGCGTGCAATATGCAAAGCCCTTTGGTGTGAAGTTTCCTAGGCTGCTGTGAAACATTTTCCAAAAGACTTTTATTCAAATAGCACTACTTTTTCCTCTCTTCCTAATACATTTCTGCCTTATCTTTTTTTGTGCTTGTAATGAAACCTTAACTGGCTGAAATTTCTCCATACTACTTGGCTCTGCAAAAGCAGCTGATGTACCAACATATGCTGTGTTAAGGATTGACAACTGGGAGGCAAGAGAGTACAAGGAAGAATGCACATGCAATATGATTCAACAGAAAGAAAACAATTTTAGTAGTAACATTCATATACTTTTTGAGTTCTTAAACCACAGACCAGCTCATTAAGGATAAATCTTGCCCAAGCAATAGATTTTAAGCAGAGAGTATTGAGGTTTATTTTACCTGCAAATAAGAACTGCAGCCTGAGCTTGAGTGCAAGGCCAAAAGAACACTGCCCAAGGGCAAAGACCTTCTTTATCTAATCACCAATACAACTGTGTTAGTATACTAAATGCTCAATAAACTTACCTTGCAAATACAGAAACTAGAAATTCTTATCCTTTGTCTCCAGACAGACTAGATCCAACTTCCATTTTGTACCCAGTAGTGATGATATTCTGTAGTGAGTCCTCGTTGAGAATCTGAGGGCTCTTCTTCACAGCCCTCTCTCTCTGGCCTATGCTTTAGCTTATAAAATCATAACTTACACATTCTCTGAGCCACTTAAAGTCTTCAAACGTTCACTAGCACTAAGACCAAACTGCAGAAAAGTTTCCAAAAATCCAAAAGCAGAGGAGTGTTGAACAACACCTATTCGTTATGTCTATGAACTGACAACTAATGAGGCACAGTTTCCCAACCTGCAGTAATATGTCTGTGTGACTGAGAACAAGTCTAAGATTGCTGTGAAAACTAGCAAGCAATTTGTGATGCTAACCCAAGGGCAACATTGCATGCCACTGGACCAAAAGCAATGCCCCAAGTCAGAGTGAGGACAGGCAAATATATGTAGTATGAGTTATTTCCCATGCACGGCAGTATATTGATCCTCTTTACTTGTGTTTAAGTTAAAGCTAGTTAAGACTAGCTTTAAGACTAAGTTGTTAAGACTCCTCCAGCCCAGCAAGAAGCTCAGTATGCATCACTGAAGTCGTGGGCTCCAGGCAYGTTGGAGTACCAGCATCTGTGATACCTCTGTGCGCCCTGTGGTTGTAAAAGACTTGTAGCATTAGACTTCGGAGGAAAAAATTCACCATTACAGACATTCACTTACAATTAAGCTTTGCAGAACAAACGTTTAAACAATAAAGAGAATAAATGATCCATCCAAATGGAACTTTTTCTTTCCTGGAATGGCTGTTACCCTCATAAACACACTTAGCAATAAGTGGAAAATTATCTTACTAATGTCTAGTAAGATTACGTGTGTTTAAGTTTATGCTGTATTTAATTTAGCTCTGCTCAGAACTATTGTTGTGATTCACTGAAGAGGTACTTACATGTGGGAAATATTTTGTATAATRAAAAGAACTAACAATGCAAAACCTGTAAGTCCCAAACTCCCTTGCAGCTTAAAGCCAAGTCCATGTCTTAGAGTGAATATTTCCATGCTAGTAAACCATGACATCACCCTCAGAGATCTGCAAATCAGAAAACTTCTCCCAAATGCTTCCTCCACAGAAGCCGGAACTGTGAGCCCAGCAGTTATGCTGCAGCTGGGATCATTAACAGCAGCTAATGCCASTATCAGTGGTCACAATTTTACACCAAACTTTCAATTTTGATCCTGAAGGGTACCAGCTTAATTTGCAGTAATGCATATTTCCCAGAAACAATCAAGCGCTACTTAAATGCTAGCCTTACTGATAAAGAGTTTAAAGAAACTGGTCTTGCTCTGTCAGTCCATTTATCTGTCCTTGTAGCCTGAAAAGTATTCTTGTTACAGTCAAGGGAATTCTTGTTGTGCAGTGCAGAATGCTGACTCCAAGGCAACAGCACAGATTTGTTTCAGCATTTTCTATTAAAAAGTGCTATTTATGTTTTACTTCCACCATTTTCCAAGAAAATTCGCTAGGTAGATTTCCTTTCTTATTAGGTATAATTCTCCTTCCAGACTTTCATTATACAGTCCTACACAGTCTTGTGTGCAGCTAGAAAATGGGGTTAGATATCCAAACTCAAACCAAAGTGCTGAGTGGTTCTGATAAGGACTTTCACAGAGGCCAGTATCAGATGCTTCAGAAGAAGAGAGAAAAAACTCTGAAAACTACATTCATAAAAAACCTGTCTTCTTCAAGTCTGTGTATGTCATACTTATGCACAATGTATATAAATACATCACTGTTATTCTGTCACACAAATACTGGTTATACACAAAACCTCATCCATATAATTGCAGTCATTGTTATCTCATAAACTGCCAGTTCTGTTTTCAATTTCATGCAAGGTTTGGCCTTTGGAATAATTTGTGGGAATATGTTCCCCTTTTTAATGATGCTTTGTATCTGAAAGCATTTAATCTAACCGATTCAAAAATGTGTCACCTTCTAGTTCCAAAACACAGTGACACAGATGTGCAATTAATGCAGCCTTGTTGGTGAGACAGCATGGAGTTAGGATGCCTCTGAGGTACAACCCAAGGGGCACTGCAGCCCAGGCAGGCAGATGAAAAGGTGCATCTTCACAGCAATATATGGGTACATCTTAGAGCAGTTGTGAACCCTACTCACTAATAAATAAACCTGGTTTTATAGGAGAAATGGAGAAACATAGAGTTTATTGAATAGATGGCACTGGTTAATATATTTGTAGAAATATGTTCCTTTTTGCAGGTGAATCAGCTTTAGAGAGCGAAGTTTCCTTCTGGTCAGCTCTCTGCCAGGATCCAGGGAGCTGTATTTTCTCTGGGTGTTTTATTAAATGATTTATGTGTACCCAGAGAAGACTCTCTTAAGTGTTGCAGTTACTTTGAAAGATAATCCTGCTGGAAACTCCATCTGTACTGAATGTCAAACCTCATCAAGGCTGAAAAAGCTTCAAGAAAATCCACAACCCAATTTCAGTTACATCTGTGCTACCCTACTAATTGCTACTATCCTTCAGTTTATAATGTTTTAAAGATATCTTCCAATCACTTGTTTCCAGAAAGAAAAATATCTTGTGATGCTTTGACCTAATTTTAGGAAAACGCATTTTTAAATTCTTCTTCCAAGCTCTCCTTATCTGCAGAAGTGACCAAAACCCAAAATGTTTTAGTTCAGATCACTGAAAATGTAATGAGGATTAAACTGATATTGGGTGTATTGTACAACTGATAACCTTTTAGAAATTATAGAGATGTTGCACAGTATTTTTCACCCCTTTTCCTATGAAATGCAAGCACTCATAATTCTTAAATTTTGTTTAGCACCAATCATTCCTTTGAGACTATAAAAATAAATGGTCTTCATGCTCTACACAATACTTTTAAAAATCTATTCTCTGTTTCTGTCTCTTCTCTTGTAACCCCTTAATTTCTGCTACTTGCATAAAAGAAAGCAATGGTCCTTCATTAGCCTTTCCCACCTGTATATAGAGTCTGAAATTCCTTTAGTTAAAGAAAAACCCAAACCAAAGCATGATTAATTCTGTAATTGAAATAAAACAAAGTCAAGTGCTAATCTGCCAAACTGTGTAAGCTTTTGCCTTCTCCCTGTGTGCTTTTGCTACTATAACCTCTTGGAAAGCAGAGTGATGTCTTCCAGTGTGCTCATTCAGCAGGTAGCACAATGAGATATTGACAGTTAGGAGCAATTCTGGACACCAACATAACATCAGGCAGCTGCTAATGAAGATCTACCCTGAGCATTGCTGTTCACAAGAGTTCAAGGGTCTGACCACGATTTTTGATCTCCCAGTGTTCTCGCACAAATCTCGAGCTGCACTACAAGTCCTTCATGTTGGGATAATCATGCCTGTTTCTTCTCCATACACTTTTTTCCTCATTAATTTTTCAAAATCTTTTAATAAACTGTTTTTGACCTGATGACCCAGTTATTTGTCAATAATTATTAATAATTCCAGCTTGTACAAGTGTTCTAGAATAACCAAATCACTTGGAATAGGGCTTCACACTTAATGAATATTTCAAGATATTGGACAAAACAGCTACAAATTTATATTTTTCATCCAGTGTCTTTCTCATAATTATAGGGACTTTGTCTTTTAGAAATTTTATCTACTGTAACCAAATCAGCAAGCAACAAAAAAGCCCAAACAAAACAAAGCAGAATTTTTTTTCATATTACAGCTGGACATCTGCAGTGCTAGAAACGCACTAGTTCGATTTTGATAAATCAGTGAAACCGAATCTAATGCAATGAAGTTAGAAGAAAAATTCATCAGTTTCTCATGTTTATGTGGGGACGGATGACACTGACTACTATGGCACCTTCAAAACATCTGCTAATTGGCATCACAGCAGTAAAGGTGGGTGACATTAAATTYTATGGAGTTAAGACTTGGTTTACCTTCAGCTATTGTATAACAAAGTAAAAAAAGTTTCTGGGAGGTTTAGCTCTGAATGACAGTGAACAGCACTTACCAATCCCTAACAGTGTCTTTGTTATGAGATGCTGTGCTCAGGATATGCTGTTTGTGGGTGAGACTTGTTCCCAGATCACCTGGTATTAATACAAGCTTTCACAGGGGCAGGCATGCAGAACTGGAACTAAAGCTTTAAAGAAGCTTAAAGAAGTTGGCTTGCACCATCCTTGTGCAATGATTTAACAGAAGGAAGGGAACTATCAGAGTCCCCATAGCTGGCAACCATGCGAAGGAATATGTCACAGCTCCAGCTCAGCCCCAGTTCTACCCTCTGCCATGCCACAGACTCCAGAGGGATGAGCCTCAACATATCAAAGAGATATTTCTGAAGAATATGGACTGAATGAGAGCCTATATCTTAAATCTGGAAAAACCCCTTCTAAAGACAAGGCCTTTAGAGAACTTGCTCAAGGGTAAAAACCAATACAGATCATTAGCTAAAGGTCTGGAAAAGAGCAGATGACAGGCATCAGACTTCAAAGGATATGAGCAAGAGAAATTGGGTGAATTCCTTATAAATGCAGTAAACATATATGAATGCAATATTTAGGGTGGCTAAAGAGAGGGGGAATTAAAGAGACGGGTGGGTTTTGTGGAAAGGCAAAATTGTGACATATTTAAAAAAAAACCCCAAAACATGAAAAGTGAGGAAGTGGGAGGGAAAGCAATTATTTCTGAAGTATGGATGGGACAGATAATCTCATGCTGAGCACAAATCTGTTGAAGCTCAGTATTCTCTTCAGTTTCTTTCAGTTTCTTCCAAGCGGTGACAGAGCAATGGCAACCTGAGGGGCTACCCAGACAATTTCATTCGCCTCTCTTATGTGAGACATCTCCATACTGCATTTAGAAACAATGTTTGAGCTCAGACCCTCTTTCTTGCACCCCTGAAAATAAAGAGCAAGGCCAGTATCTGTTTCTAAACAGATTATCTGCCTTGGTGAGACTAACTCACACTGACAAGTATTTATTTGCTCACGAGCATAGCCTTGAAGGCCTCAAAACTAAATTTTTAGTGAACAAGGCTCACATTGCAGAATTAGACTCTCATCCTTGAGGACCTATTTTTCTTTAGGACATCAGGCAAACAGTCATCTCTTCCCTTCCTAAAGATTTGAGAACTTCCAATCTGTTTTTCTAGCAACACGAGTAAGAAACAGCTCCTCCAGGATGCGGACATGTCATTCTGCCGCTGTCAAACTCTGTATCTGAAATTTAAGTAGACATGGAGTGAYGTGATCATGGTCCTGCTGACTTGTGTAATTCTACTATGAGCCTTCCTGATATTTCATGTATTGATTAGGACTCCAAACTATTTCTAGACATATTTTTCCTTAATACTTGCAATTTTTTGATGTGGTTTATGGCTTTCAAATAATCAAAGTCRTGATCACCATGTTGATGAAAAAACTTTCAGAAGGCATAAATTAAAAGCAAAATGGGATTTTAACAGTGATACAGAGATTATGTTAATCCGCAGGAGAGAGTTAATGCCTTGTTGACTTGTACATTTATCCAAGGCAAATGCTATATTATCTAGATTGAACTGTGGGCACAGTGTGCTGTGAAATCATTACAAACCCACACACTTCAGCTGATGCAGATGATGATTCTGTGATTCTATGTGGGTTCACTTCTTCAGACACGATCTTTCCATAGCACAAAAAGCCAAGAAAACTTCTAAGCAGATTTCTCTCCTTCAGCACAGTCTGAAATTATTGTAGGAAGAAAAAGAGTATAATACTGGAATGGGAATTTCATTCTCCGGTGCTATAGCTGAAACACTGAAAATGTTGCCTGATAGAAAGAGGTTTTGAAAAGTAGAGGTGGCAGAGGTCCTGACTGTCTATTAAATGCATACTACGCAACCTCAGGAAAAAGAAAAGAATCCAAACTGTCTTGTCTTGCATCCTGCTCCCTGGTTTGTTCCAATAAAACAGAATTACCACCTTTAATGTTTTGGTGGGAATTTCACAAGACGTCATATCGACTTTTCCTATTTTGATAAGTAGCCATCCATAGGATTTTGCTGGTTAAAAAATTGCAGTGGCTGTCATTAAAACTGGCTGCCAGTTAGCAGGTCAATATCCCAAGGATTTGGTGGTCTAATTACAATACTGTGGGCTGGTGTGACTGACTCCAGAAGGCGAGCGTAACCCAGGTTCTTGTTAATAGATTCCTTGGAGCAGATTAGAGTGGAAGGACACTGGATGATCAGTGTTTGTAAACATATATTTGTAGGGGCTTTTTTTAGAACAGTTTGGTTGCAATGGGAACCAGGTATGTAGCCATTTTGGTTATTATTATCTATAGCCATATATCAATATGAAAGCATAAAAGTATTACTTAAGAAAATGTATAAGGAAAAAGAAAGAAAAAGAAAGAAAGGATAAGAGTAGAAAGATACATAACCAGCACCCCTAGATCTTGAGATGAGACTTGATTGTTTCAGCTTGGATGTCCCTTGGTCAAAGTGATGCTCCATCAGGGGTGGAGGAAGAAGCCCACAAAACACAAAGTTCAATGGGTTCAAACACAGGCTCTGTGGGAATGTCCAGGTACCTCCCCAGTGTGGAGATGTTTCAGTGCTCTGGTGGAAGGCCTCAGAAATGAGTCTGGAGAAATTTTGGGGGTCTTTGATRGTTTATGACACCKTCTAAGACACGACAGCTGCCTCTCATGTTAGCACGGTTGAGCCAGTCATGCCCCATAGAAAGAGATGAAAACTCTCAGGACCTTTCCTGGGGAGGAGGGATACAGGGAATTTTACAACTGAGAGAGAGGTATGTAAAGGAGGACAATTGGATCTGCCTCTTATTGGCCTCAAAGCCTGGCTTGTAGCTTCCAGTGGTGATTGTTCACCCACTCTGTCTTATGCAGAGGTTTGCCATTACACACCCAAAAACTCACCTCTTTCCACCCCAGGGATGGAAACGTGACAGTTGTCAATCAAAGTGCATGCCTTCAGGATTGAGGGAGAAGATGCTGCTGAGGCCTTGATCTCTCACACTGGTGTCCTGAGGTCTGGGCCAGGATTCCCACTTTTCTAGCTACAAGTGCAAAGCACAACACTGTGAGGGCTGCTATGGGGAAAATTCATTCYGTCTCAGCCAGACAGTGACAAATGACAAATACTGGTTGCAAAAATACTATGGCATAGGAGGTCTACAAGGGGTCACAAGAAAAATTCTGGGAATACACATTATTGGGAGGAATCCACATTATTGGGTGGGTGCCGTTATCAAACTTTAAAGGGGATGAAGATCAGAATCAACAATGTATTGGTTTGAGTCTCATACAATCAATGTGAACAGAAGGCCTAGTACACAACACAGACRGGGACATTGCCATTGCTGCCTTTAGCACCGGTACCCACAGAGAGTAGCATGCTGGTTTACCCAACAGTGAAAGGAGGCTTACAGAGTAATTAACCATTGTTTTCTGTAGTGTGGCATGTTTAACTTCCCTGTTGTGATTATTATTCAAACATGAGGCTTGGGAAAGCAATTGTGGGGAAGTGCTCTTGGAACAGCTCATGCACAATGCTCCCTGTGCTGAGTGTTTTCTTCTGCAAATGGTCTTTGTCAGAGGCTCATGTGGATCTACAGAATCCACTTGTGGTCCCTACACTCATACTCCTTGCCAGAGAGGTCTCCTAGCTATTTTCCTTGGCTGTTTCATCAGTACAGCTAGCTTTTTCTTTCAGGCTATGCTGGATGCCACATAATGGTGTGACTAATTGAAGTRGTTTCTTTCCCTTCTCCTCCCCCAAATCTCTTGATTAATATTTTGTTGTATACCTTAATTAGCACTTTTCTGGCCTCTGGCTGCTTGTAACTCAGAGCTTTCTGCAGAGACACTAGTAAAACTTTACACATTGCATTATCACAAATATTGCAAATACAAACTCCTTACTAGATTTGCAATTATATCATGCCCACAGAATTCTATTAAAAACACAGCATGACACTGCAGATGGTGAAATGGGGAATGGGCTGCTTCCTGTATGCATGGAAGTAATTCTGGTAAATCCCATCATAATCATGTTACAAAGTTAGACCATTAAAAGGAAAATAGCAGTTGTTAGCCTTTCTAATACAGTTTGTATTTTCTGGGGTTTTTAATTCAGTGGCTCAGTTTCCTGCCTACTGAATCATGCTCTCAAATGCGGTTTGTGTACAAAGACACAGAGGAAACCAGCTCTGCCATAGCTTCCTTGTGAGAAACATTTGTATTAGCTGTAAGAAACAGCCTTTATAGTTTCTCTTAAAGAAGTTTAAAATGTCTTAAACTTCTGCTTTTGGCCTCACACACATGTAAATTTATCCCCACTGAAGCCCAAGACATATTCACAATGGGTGGGAAATTTTCAAGTTTTACACAGTTTTAAAGAGGGTTAGGAGGAAGATGGCATCCCAAACTTGGCAATATGGACTTCTCTTCAGAGACAATGAAGCCACCTGCAATTTTGTGCCTATTGATATGAATCAGATGAAAAGGGGCTGCTTTGAGACTCTGTGAACGTGGCTACATAAGAAAGTGCCTACTTTAAGGTCTTTGCATACATTTTACTTGCTCTTGGTGGGGGACAGAACATCACTACTATAAATTTATTTGGTCTAACCACTTTTCTTGACTTTAACATTATTGCTTTCACACTATAGGTTGCTAGTGAAAATTCACACTTTTTGGGAAAGAGTAAATTTTCTGTGGTTTTTGTTTGTTTGTTTGGTTGGTTTGGTTTGGTTTTTTGTTTGTTTTAGTGAGGATCTGGCTATACAATTTCTTTTAATATTGGGATGCACCCATGTAGCTAAATCCCTGTGAGGAAATATGCCTCCTTTATATGCCAAGACTTGGCAAATCAATTTCATTTCCTCAAGATGGAGAAGGCAATGGCACAGAAAGACAATGACACAGAAAGACAATAAACTAAGTCCACTGATCTGGGCATGTGATCCTTGAAGGAATACTTATTTATTTTATTTATATATTTTTAATATAGTTTCAGGCTTCAAGCATTGCATCACTTGCTCGGAACGAGGATTATGGGAACTGAGACTTTACTGACATCAACCACAATAATATAAACCATCTAAATTTGTGAAAGAAGAAAGACATCAGTAAGTGAAACAAGCAATGCATATGTTCTTCCCGCTGAATAAAGCCCAGTTTTGAGGAAAGATGCTTGGATAGTGAGCAATAATAATCTGTCTTTCTATAAAAACTGTCACTCTGTGTCTTATAAAAATTTAATAAAGCAGGCGTGTAGAGCCAGATGGTTATTTCCTGTTATTAAAGCTTTAAGGGACAAATCATTCTCTGTTGTACCCTCCATTGACTTCAACACTGTCTCTATTGACTTGAATGAAATTACACTGCAGAAAATTTGGATGTGGCTTCTGGAGGATGGGAACCATTTATGTACCTTTTAGGGAGTCATCTGTGTAAAACTTCTGCATTTCACATAAATGTCATGAATTGTCTGTATCTTTAGATACGAGGTCACCAAATAGTTCCTTACACTACTAACACAGAAGCTTTGCCCTGTACCCTGTAGCATGGTGCTTGGATTTTGAAAATAGTATGGTGGCCATAATTGCAATAAATATTTCTAATGTTGAAACAGTGTTAAGGTGCTGCTGGATTTGGAGCAAGTTCAAATATTTCTGTGAAACTGTGGAATGTAGATGTACCCCAAGTCATATGCGGCGCAGTTTAAAGACCTTCCATCTCTTCATACTTGTAATAAGGAATTTAGACTAGAGAGCCCCAGCACCAGAGACAGGCACTTACAGGCAGCTTGATTTCTCCCCCAAGACAATCACTCTCATTTGACCTTTTCTACTGAAATATTAACATGGTTTTCTACCAGCTGCTTTCGGGTGGTCAGGACTGAAAAGGCCCAAGCAGTGCTGATAAGACKACTCAGCAGTGCTGAACCAAACAAGGCTTTCATAAGCAAAGAAATACTGTCCGGGACATTCTCCTGTAACTTTGCATGTGTTGCAACCCACCTCTGAGTCAGGGAAACTGAGGTTCTTCGTAATAGATTCCCTGAGGCAGATTAAAGTGAAATGACACYGAATAGCAGGTTTATTTTAGAACAATTTTCTTGCAATACAAAGGAGGTATGCAACCATTTTGGTTATTATCTAGAGGAACAAAACAATATAAAAGTATAAAGATATAAATTAGCAAACATACAAGGAAAAGAAAGAAAGGTAAAAGAAAGGATAAGAGTAGACAGTGAAGAGGAAAGTTATCACCACCTGTGGATCCAGCAATGAGACTTGATCATGTAATTTAGGGGTCCATTGGTTGAAGTGATGGTCACAGTCTTGATCTGTTGGGAGTGGGAGAAACCCATGAAACAAAGAGTTCAGTGGTTTAAGATGTGTTCAGGTTCAGGTGGGAACACCAGGTACATCCTCTTGGGGTGGGAGTTCTACACTGTCTGATGCAACACTGTGGATCATGTGCAGTCCTCTGGTGGAAGACCCCAGAAATGAGGCTGGGGCCACTTTGGGGATCTTTCATGGTTTATGGCCCCTTCTAATGACATGACCACTGTTTGACACATGCTTGGTTCTCCTTCTGAGCCTGTGCCATCTTTTGTCAAAATATTCAATATTAAGAGAATAAATGGCATGAATTTTATTTTCCTGTGATCTGGAGAACAGATGTAAGGATCTGACTGGTTTAACATGTGCCACCCACCCAGAATTTACATTATTTCAGCACTGGTAGCTTCTGAGCTGGAGTTTTGAAGAACCAGAGGGTTTGAGGAGCCAACGTGCACCCCAGCGGGCAGTTAATGGGGCTGGACAGGGTCTGACCAGACCCACATCTGCTTCTCAGAACTAAWATCCAAGTCATGACCAACCTGAGATGCCACTGACTGCTACAGTCTCTAATGCTGTAGCCCAATTGAGAAAATAAATCTCAATTTAATGTGGGTATAGAACTACATTAGTTGAAGATTTCTCTAGATATGAGACCAAAAAAAATCACAGCTATTTTTTTACATAAGACAACAGATTGGTGCCTTTCATCAGTGATGTAAGCCATCAGATGTAACACAGGAATGCCAATGTCAGAGTACGTTTTGCCATCTGAAAGGTAGTTAATAATAAAAAACCCCATGGTTTTAATCTATTTTCTCTTCTCTGTAAACAGAGGATGTTTTTCTGGTTATAATTAAGATGAACAACTTCATGTCTGTGCTTTGCTCTACTCTGGAAGTACTGAGAACTGGGGAACATTGTGATTCCTCTTTCATTTCAAAAATTGTTTGCAATGTACTTAATTARTCCGGGTAGAAACAAAAGCAACAGTAATATAAACAGCAGAAGGAGCTCAATCTATCTTGCTTGGCTTGGAAATAGTGCAAATTGTGGCCAGATATAGTCATTTGCAAGCAAAAATATCCTTACCTTCCCTGAATAAGCTATTTGAACGGAGAAAAAAAGTAAGAAACTTCCTTTCCCTCTACCCCTTGAATAAAGCACTGTGAATCAGAATAGATTTAGTTTATCCACTTACTTACAGCAACTAAGAGCTTTGCTGAAGCCCTAATTATTATTGAACAGAAATGTTAGAGGCAAAGACCTTAGCCACTGCCTGAAAGTGCTGTATGTAATGTGCACTGGTTACAAATAGATTGGAGATAGTTGAGAACTCATTAAGTATTTGACATTAAAAACAAAACAAACCACAAAAAGTTCTTTATTGAGCCCAAACAGCTGCAGTTGTGTATGTTTTTCCAAAACCGTAAGATAATGAATTGGGTTTTTAGGTCTAGTGTTTTTTATTTCATTCTAAGATATGACCTGAAGGTACTGCACTTTGCCAATGGGATCAGACTGCCAGCAATCAAAGTGAATGCAAACAATAGAAATAAAAGATGTGGGAATCTGACACTTACTTTGACCAAGATTTTAAACTCAAGATGTCTGGGTTTGAAAAAAACCAGACCATGAGTCAAATTCAGAATAGTAGGTGTACCACTGGTTAAAATATAAAGTTGCAAAACTGAGGAATTGACATTTTGCTGTCTATCTAACTCAACAAGAGATTCAGAGTGTTTCAGTGTGGCACAAGGAAGCCATTGGAAAGTAGGTAATTGCCATACTGAACCATGAAGAAGGAAATATTAGAGCAGGTGGAAAACAAGCTGTTTGTGCCTTGCTCAGGCCCTTAATGTGACTAACACCATGAAGAGACTAACCTTGGGCCCCTTAAGAGATGCTTGCTTTCAAAGGTGTTGGAGTGCACAGATTTTGAAACTCAGGCTATTAGAGATGTATTTCCATTCCTGGTGAAGCACAAGTCATACTTAACTGCAAACTCCCAGGATCATACCTGAGTCACCTAAGCCTAACTTCTAGCGTGGAACAGCCCAGGCTCTTATCCTGGATGCCATGTGAGGAGTCAGAGCCCAGGCCCCAGGATGTGGCTAAGCACAAGGCAGCTGTCCAAGGCTTTGTTACAAGGGGAAAATGGATCAGGAAGGTTACCATACTGAAGAATGACCTTTTGCATGTGCTGTCTCTTGCAGTGGAGGCTTTCTTGCCAGCCTGAAGTTACCACAAAATACACTGAACATCACTGGTCATTTTGGGACACCTTGACTTCATTCACATCTCCCAGAGAAATCATGAGTTGAAGAAATGCAGACTACTGAGGGGATAGAAATTAATGTCATCCTTCTGTTGTTAGGTCCTGTGTGATTTCTACTCTCTCCCTCAGGACAGTTTTGCTACTGGAAATGCTGGGATATGACAAATAGACTGAACTTCACTGTTTGCCTTTCTGAGATACGGGGATTAATATAAATCATGAGGGATCTTCTACAGTCCTGCAAAGTCAAGCCTTGGCATCATAATCCATCAATTCCACTGCAATGCTTTTCCCTGCGTACCTCCACAATGCACCACCATAACACTCCAATACAGGAAATACAGATTGCTTGCAGGGCTGTTTCCTAATGGCTCCCACATGTACCTTTCATTGAAGTATTGCACTAATAATTCTATCTAAATGCCTTGTTTCCAAGAACTACTCAGGAGTCAAGAAACGGAAGTTAAGACTGCTTTAGTTTAAAATATCAATTCTTGCCTTTAGTCTTTTTTGATGATGTGATCTGACAGACCTAAATATCTTTCGAGAAAAATTACAGGAAAGCTATTTCCAGAAAGCTACATGACAATCTTTACCCACCTCTTCTTTATCACCTTGATATTGCTTGCAAAGTATTTTCCATTCAGTTCTATATAATGAAACTCTTTTTTTCTAATTAAATGTTTTAGTCTAGTTTTAGCCTTTCATAGGACGTGCCCTGAAACAATGCTTGATTCTATGTAATACGCATTTTGCCTTCAAATCAATATTGCCTTACTTTTGTGCAATTCAGAATTAGTAACCTGAGGGTAACTTAACACCTCTCTGGTAAAACCTATGCTGTTTTCCTTACTGTGAAATGTCCATTCCAGCTGGGCACAGAACAAAATCCCTCACAATGTGAATGATGAAGGACTAGAAGACGGACCTAAGGAGGCTGTGGAAATCTGCATCCTTGGTAGTTTTCAAAGCTGTATTAGGCAGGGTCTTGAGCAACCTGATTTAACTTTGCTATTTTCCCTGATTTGAGCCAGAGAGCAGACTAGATGATTTTAAAGGCTCCTTCCAAACTAGGTTATTCTGTGAATCTATTTTACCTGCACAAGTTTTCTGTGGCCTTTCTCTGTCTCCTGGGGGGGGAAAAAAAAGGGAAATGCCTTATGCATAAAACATAGTGATTATACCAAAGTTAACATATATATTCTCAGTAAAATGGTTATAAGAGTGTGCAGATTCCTGGAGGGCATTAGGAAAGGTAGTTTAATACGCAGCTTGGTCATCCAACCCAAACATGTGAATCTTCTGTGTGCACTCTACTGTTTGGTGAAATGGAGTAGCTGCTTTTGCAATGTGGCCCGTCATAAAAAGTTTTCTTTGAAGGTCTATAATATGACCTTTAGGTAAAACAAAATTTGAAGTGTATCCCGTAATGAGTTTTTCAGGTATTCCCAAAGTAAAAACTTGTGACTTAAAAGTCAACTGAAATTCTTACACATCTTCTTAGAACTGCATAAATATTAATGGAATACCATTTTAGATTCCAGAATATCTTCAAAAACTTAATAACCTCTGCAGATATCTTTGACCTGGTCTCTGCGGATGTCATGACAGGTCTGTTGCAGAGGAACTGAGTCCAACTTTTCCTCTAACAAGATAAAGTCCTGCTAAAACTGAGGAATATATCTCTTTTGCCGCTGATGCAACTTTATACAGAGCCAAGACTCACCTTAAAAGGGAGTGGGATTCATTTTGATTCTACTTTCTCTCCCTCAGCATGCAGGTGGGAAGAGTTGGGTAGCAGCTGGGGGTGGAGGTGAGGCTCTCTCTTGTCGTCCTTTGCTGGGTTCAGAGTGGCACTGGTCAACACGACACAGGAACATCCTGGACTCTCTGACAGATTTTACATTMTTTGTCTGCTTTATAGGAAACGAATCCAAAATCTTTTGAAATTAAAGTCCCCAGTGATGCTGGGGATGAATGAGCAACCCTGCCCTGTGGCATGGATGCATTTTACGGATGACTGAAGTATTACTRCAGATAACAATCACTTGGCTTGTGCTGTGTGACAGGCAGTGGTTTTCAATCAGGAGTAAGGCAACTGTCAGAGCAAAGTTGAAAATTATCTTAACTGAACAAGAGTTAACTTGGTTGTCAGGCTAGAACTAGGGTTTCCAGGCTGTCAGGTCACAAGAAGAGGTGTTTTGAAGAAGTCCCCTGGCAGAACTGTAAATATTGACACACGAGGTTGTCAGCGGTCAGGGCATTCTTTTGTGTGTGTGTAAATATCAAGCAAAACATCCCCTGTACCAATACACTGAGCACTTGATCAAAGATTAGAAGTCACAGGGATGTCAAATAGTACCCACTGTGTTGCTTCCTGTGTGCCTGTACCTAATGGCTAAGCTGGACACCATCCTCAGGAATCCTCACACTTCAGGAGATATGATGATTTATTTTGCTCTCAGCAAAGCCTTAGATTGCTTCTCCTTCAAGTCTTTCATATACAGTGCAAGATGTGAAAACKTCAATTCTCTTTAAATTGAGGAACAGCTTCTCAACAGTGAAGGAAAATGTGTACTTCGGCTAAAGCAGCATCATATTATTCACCTGAAACCCTTCAATACAGAGGCAATGGGAGAGACGCAGCACCAGAGAAACTGTAATTCTCTCCCTGCTCAATGTTTTGAGCTCCAACCGGACCTTCTCCTGTAAGTGTAACAATTACCATATACAGCATTCTATGAGACCAAATTCCAGGTTTGTTCATTACAGCAAAAAAACTATGCAGAAATGCTTTATTCTTTGATATTTTTTAGTGCTTTATTTCACCTTGTATGTGTCCCAGAAATCCATTCACAACATTGACAAAATTCACCCAGAAAGACTTTGAAGTCTAGACATGACAAGAAGAATCATGGTTACCTCAGTCTTCCCAGTTTCATACTGTCACGGTCTGGACAAACTTAGGAGGAAGACTCGAAGAGCCTCCTCTGCAAAAGATAGGGTTCGAAACTCTCTTCCCCTCCCCTTAAGAATTTCTCAGAGGAAARTGAAAAAAACCTGTTTATTTATCAAAACTTAGTTGCTGGGGGGGGTGCACGCAGGCACCAGGGGAAGGGAAAAGAAATAAAAATAAAAATGAATAATGTTAGAGAATAAACCTCTCGTGAGGAGGATAACCTGAATGAATTAAAGTCCTGAGTCCTTGACAGGTGTGGTCTTCTGCTCTGTCTCTAGCTAGCTGCTTGAGTACGGAGTAGGCCCTGTCCAGGCCTGGGGGGTGTAGGCCCCGGAGAGATGGTATGTAGAACAGAGCCCAGCTGTCTCTTGTACAGTTCCAAAGGAAGAAGAAAAAGAAAATACAGTCCCAGGAAAAGAACTGTCTTCTTCCCTTGCCTCAGGCAGAGGAGGGAAAAAGCCAAAAGCAAGTTTTAACTCCGTCCGAATATCCCTCAGCTGAGTAAAAACCAGGCGAAAACTCACAAGAAAAAGGTAAAGGTAAAAAAAAAAAAAWGTCCCTTCGCCTCCAACTATAGAAAGCGACTGCCGAGATGTTCTCTCCTCAGAACCATAACATAGCAAGCTGATAAAGGTGAAAGAATGTAAATATCCTTCGAAGAAAACCAAAACATAGCTCCTGGCTTCTCAAGCCAGCTTAAAGACACAGAGTTAATACTTTTCATTAAGCAGGTGATTGGGATATATAGCATCATAAAGTCACTCTAGGACACATACTCTGTTCGTGTCCATTACTGTAGATCTCTTTTTGTAAGAAAAAGTATTAGGAGCTTGAATAAGAAAATGCTAGTTAGGTCCCAGTTCCACAAAGTGCTTAATTACATCTGTGATTGTGGGCCTGCTGACCGTGATGGGATCAGAGTCCTTGGCTTAAATTTAGCCTGTGCTTTGGAGCAAGACTCTGTGAGAGCTTCTCCTCCACATCACATGCATCCAAAGCCTYAGAATTTAAACACATGGTTTTATGAAATGGCTGCATCATAATTTTCCTAGGTGAGTGTTAAGTAGAATGGGTTGGCAATGTACCAAATTAATTTACAAGACTTCATAAGCAGTAGTCTAGACAGAGCTGCAGAAATTATTTCTCCTGTTAAACTCATACATCTAGTGTTCTCTGTAGGAACTTTTTATCTCTCCTACTCAACCTGTTTTATGAAAAACATACTTGAAATAATGTTAAAGTTTGCATTTCCTAATGCTTACTACTCCTCTTCACAGCCTAGTGATAATAAAGAGGAAGTTTTGTTCTGGGCTGTTTCTCAGCTTCTAGAGCACCCACATAACAGAGACACGTGAAAATGACTCAAAAAGTGATGAAAAAATCTCACTACATCTGCATCTTGCTCCTAATGACACATTTTTATTCATTTTTCAAGTTGCAACAACCATCTCAGTCCCAAGATCATTACAGCCCTTTAAATATCCTAAAAAAGAGGGGGGTTTGCAGTATTCATGTTGTTCATTCAACCGCAAGTAATTTTAAAATGGTTTTAACTTATGACAAGACAYTGGCTGAGAAAGAACTATCAAATTAAATTGTTATCAATTATTGTAAGAAAAAAAAGCTTTAAAAGGCAACAACCACAGGCCAAATTAGCAAGAAAAGGAAAACAGCCCAGTTTTCCCTTCACTGAAATGAACAAGTGTTAACATTTTGGAGGATGAACTGATGTGTGCACAGCTGTGCAGCATTGGTATGGGAGAGGGCACTACTAGTCCCCAAGGCTTCTTTGCAAAGCATGTGTAAGAATCGAGTTTGGCTTCTGTTGTAAATCCCTCTTRATGGCTTGGGCATCTTTAAGTCATCTGGTGTGCAAAATTATCCATGCTTTGATGATCAGCTGCTCGGTTTGACTGCAAGGACAGGAAAAATCAGTATTGTCCTTCAACTGTAGCAATTCTGTTTTCTCAGCCCAAAATCACAGATTTTGTTCTGTTCTGCCCTTGCAGGGGGTAAATGACCATCCAGGTACAGTCTCTGTGTCCTTCCATTCTTCTCGGCTCTATATTCTCTTATCATCTCTCTGCCTCTTAATTTTTCCCAGCTCAATTTTATGAAATGTCTTACTGCTTCCCATATGTCTCATTCCTTCATTTGCTTTGACTCTTCATGTCCTTCTTCTTATCCTCTCCATGCTGTTCTTTTGCCCTTTGCTCCTCACTTACCCATCTGGCACAGCACTTGGACCAATAGCTTCCCATGGCTTGGCTAAACAAGCAAGGCAGAATTTTTCCCAGTGTTTTCTCAGCGACAGTAGACTAGGAAGTAAAAGTGCCTTTTAAAACTGGTACTGAGTGCTGAACCAGATCTGGTCTTTTCCAATACACCACTAATATGATGCATTTCACCCACATCTTCCTTCCTTCCTTCCTTGATCTCAATAATACTACAATCATTAAAATTTTTGGCTTGTGACCTGGAAATTCAGATAAGCCACCAACTCATAGGGCGTTCTAAAGGAAAAATTCCTTCCTGGCCATGTGACTGCTGAGAATTCTTGATAAAAAAGCAACTTCATGGTGAACATACTGAAGCTGTGAGGGTGGTGGCTGTTGAGGTGGTTGGAAAGGAGAGCTTGGGTAGGTTGCTCTCTTCATAATAGGCAGCTTCAAAGCTCCTGGATACTTGCGTCATGTAGAATCACAGATGCTGAAATTTTGCATCTCTTTTCCAAAGTCCATCCATCCTGATGTGTTTTGAGTAAATTTTAGGCTCTACCAAATGGTATTTTTTGATGGAAACCTGGAAAGGTATTTTCATACAAGTCGGGTAATTCAGGAGGTTTCAATAAACAGCTTGAAAAGGTAATGAGACATTTCTGGCACTGCTAGAGAGTGCTCCAGAGCAGAACTAACACACTCTTGTGTTGTCCTTCTCAGATTTCTACACATCCTTAAAGACCCTGCAGGGACAACAGGAAGGCTGCATTCCTAAGTCAGATGCCCAGACTTGGTAGCCTACTGACCGAGACATCTTCTCCTTAATTTTCTGTGGGAAGTCAACAGCCTGGGAGCAGTGCACAATGAAGCAAACTGAAGAGCAGGAGGCAGAATATCGATGTATTTAAACAGCATGGAGAAAAGGCATGGAYGCTTTTTGTAGCTTAAATGCTGGAGAGATCTCAGATATAGTGAAGAAAAGAAGATAGATGAGGCATTTTCAGCTTTTTAGTAGTTTCAGGGTACAATGACTGCCATTAAGACATTATGTTTCTAATATCTAGGTCCATTAAACAGATTAATTTGGATTCTGAAAGTGAACATAACCTAGGGATGATGGTGAGAATATGCAAATAGCTGCTGGCTACCTACAAGGCACTGGTTTTAGGATCTGTGGAAATCTGAACTTCCAACAAAGGGCCCAGTTCAAAGGTCTGGGACTATGTGTGACTATGTATGGCTTGGAAACTTGTATGGTGCTATAGTCAGATTTATCTGCAAAACCCTGGGTAGCATAAGCAAAGTCTTACCCAAGAGAACGCAATGTAGGGGTCACCTTATACCCACAAAGTCGTCAGCTAAAATATTAGRTGATCTGAAAGAATAAGGTCATACAGAGCTCCTGGGAGCTGACTATCCTTTGATTTTGTCATGAAGAATAACTTTTCTTTCTTTAGTTGTTCCTTCTTAGATTATCCTACCTTTAAAACCCACCGCCTTCTCAGTTTTGTCTTCCCAGTGCAAAATTAGCAGTGATTTGCAGCCAATGTGATTTTTTGTTTGGATTTTTTTTGTGAATTTTGTAACACTTTTTGTGAAGAGGTTTGTGTTCCAGAATTAGGARTGGCATGAAGAAAAGGAAATATCACCCGGACAGCAGCTTCATAAAACATAAAAAAAATACTGGGGGAAAAAAAAGTTGTTCTGACAACTGGAAAAAGCTGACCCAAATATGCCGCTAACGTAGATGAGCCTGATGTTGCTGGAGATAATAGAGTCGCACATTTTCACTGGAGGAGGATCCATTACTTTTGTATATGAGTTGGAATATTTCTTCTGAAGCTGCAATTTCCAAATTAATTTCTTACAGAATTAATTGCAAATATGGGACAGAAAAACAACTTCCGTCACACAAGCTAGAACTTTAAACTCTCAGAAACTGTTTGAACCTGGGGAATCTGAAGATGTTAAAATCTTTTATTGAATGTGGTAGCTTCAATAACAGCCAAGAAATACATGGCTTTCCTTGTAAAAAGATACATGGAAATAGGAGTGGGGTTTTCTTTGCTTTGAAAACCTTTAAAACATGCTTCAATATTAATGTGAGTCTCAATTTGTCTAACTGACAAATTCTTGGGTCTGCCAACCCAAGAAATATATTTTCTTTAAAAAAAGGAAAAAGAGGTTAAAATTTGCAATATCCCYGAGTGGATCTTATGTGTATATAATGTACTTGGAAAAGTATATTGTACAGCTAAACAAGATGCAAAAAGTGTAAYAGATAGGATTTAAAGAAAAGGATTTTGACCAAGTGAAAGGTTTTTTGCGGTTCTTCTAAAGTGTTCTGCTATTCTTTACACTTTCCTCTATTATTTTCAACAGGGTAGAACACAGCTTTCATGCAACACAAAGGATGTGGGTTAATAACAGCAATTATACAGAATGTTTGAAATAGCAGCATACAGAATGCTCATCTCATCATTTCCAAAGTGTACTGTATGTGCCTTACTTGTGGTAAAGCTCAGATCCGTCCCTCTGAAACAGGCAGGAAGTAAGACAAAGACCTTTGTGAGGAATCAGCTAAGGTGTGTGAAGGAAGTAGGACTCAGCTACAACTTTCATCAAAACAATTCCTATGAGTCTTTTTTGTGTGTTTACACAGCAAAGGTGCTTCGAAGACAGGATCTTATTCAGCCAGTTCCTGGAAATATAGAGCAGTGGGAAGCATTATTGTATGTTCTTAGAAGTGTTGCTGAARTCAATGAGAACAGTGTGGTTTAGAGTTGACATTTCATGTTATTTGTTAACTGGACAAACTGCCTTTACAAGCTCTTCTTATTAGGTGTTTCTTTACTGGCATACAGACAAGTACTGTTACTGATTTGTAAATATTTTCTCTTTCCTTCTGATCTTTTTTTAATTTWTTTTTTTTTTTAATTCATGGTCCAACACAGACACTCTAAATCTCTTTGCTCTGACATGCAGAGCAACAAAATCATTGTATTGAATGCTATACACTCCAATACCATAATGGATCTGCTGTGTCCAAATACAGTAACATGTTTCCTGAGTGTTCAAGCTGTATTCCAGCTGGGTTGGCAAATGTTGCATGTAGAACTACTTAGGCACATAAATAGCAATAATCACATTAATATTACTATACTGTGGATCTGATTCTCGGGTGTTGTAGATCAGCAAAGCTTCAGTGATGACAAATCAGGGAAATTATGCTGATTTATTCCTTAATCATCAGGCCGTCTTTAAAATGATGACAAACTCTGACACACATTAGCCCTTTCCCTGTGGTGTATACCTCAGAGTATATATGGTGCCATCTTGGTGCAGTGGTGGTTTCTGAGCTGTATTATTGCTCATCCTTTAGTGGATTTTATCCACAACGAGAGAGAATGCATATTATTAAGAATATTCTCTACATTAGCTGTTCTACTGTGTTCATCACAAAATATTGCCTACTCAGGAACTTTACAGGAAAATGGCAGTATCATTGATACATTTACAAAGCCTACAACAATATTTGTGAGACTGACACAGGCTAATGAAATGTATTTGGCCAAAATGCCGGAAATGAGTCAACAGCTGTCCCTCAAGAATTTCACTGGGAAAATATTATGCATTAGGTTGTCTCCATATGTCTGCATTGCCTGTGTATATAATACAGTTTCATTTCTTTTAGGAAGATTTTTTTATTAGACATCTGACACATGCAAGCTAGAGGTGTTGGAACCTGTTATCTGTCCTCTTTGGTAAAGGCACAAATGTATCTTATATTTAGACATGATTAAACATTCCCTCTGAAAATAGGGACATAAAAGAGGAGCTGGATCACCTCAGGCTGTATGTTTGAGTGTCCCTTGTCCCAGGTCCTGCAGTGCCATTTGCTAACATGAGCTACCTCTAGGAATGAGTTTCCTAGAAGTTAGCATGCAGCTCAGGAAATTCCATACAAGGYGCACTTGGGAGGCATCCAGTCATCTAGAGATGGCACCCAAAGTGATTGCAGGAACAGTTGCACCACACTGCAACTTCTGGCTGGGATGTGTACCCAAGTTGCTTTTCCAGGGAAACCAGGGTACAGGAAGGTAGGGCTGGTTGTCACTCAGATCTCTGCTATTCAGCTGGGACATGGCTGGCATTTGCACTGATGGGTTTGCACTAATGGCAGCACAGTGCCTGGAGGGACCAGCTTCAGAGGGTTCATTTGCAGACAGGGACATAAAATCCCTGCCTTTCACAGGATAGCCTGCCTGTACACTCAGTGGAAGAGTAGGCATCTCCAGAGAGTGAGCCATGTGACTTATTTCTTATGCACCCTCCTGGCATYCAGTTAGACGATAATCCTGCCAGTCAGTGAGCAAAAAAGGCTGAACATTTGAGACACATGAAGATTTGTCTTGGAACTTGTCTTATTGAGAAGCTGACAGGGAGATCTTCATCTGAAGTTTCCACTTTGGCTTCAACCCAAGGGTGTTGCAGAGGTATTGTGGGTGTCCAGACCCTTTCGGGTGTAAGCAGCAATGTGGAGTCCTCAGCCCTCTGTTGCTGAGGACAAGTTTCTCTTCTTTACTCCCAGCCTGCTTCCTCCAAACCAAGATCAATGTACAAAAGGGGAAAATTGGGACAGAGCAATATCTCCAACTCAAACTGCTCTGGTTTCTAAAGAACTCAGGTGATAACAAAAGGTACTGTTGGCAGATTGTATTATTGCACTAGACTGGTTTGTGGTTTTTTTTTTGTTTGTTTGTTTTTTTATTGGGTTGTTCATTTATTTTTTCAACGGGACGCAATTTTATTATCATCGAGTGCCTTAAATGTAATCTACAAGGCAGGAAAAAAATAGTAAAATTGACTGGTTGTAAGATTAAGTTAGCCTGCATGGGTTTTGACAGTTTGTAAAATTTTTCTTACTCGAGCACTCAACATCAATACAGAGACAAATAATCTTTTAATAGGCATTTAAGAATCCATAGGCTAGTTTCATCCTTAGTAGGATCAGTAAAATCACTTGTATTGCATACAGCTTTCTCCATGCAGCAACCCACATGAAGTACTTAGCAATGGGGAAGTTGTCCAGTGTGTCTGGTTTTAAATGTACCTATGCCTCCTGCCTGCCCAGGCAAAGAAGTAGGAAAATAGTACAAGGTAATTGAACAACAGTAATAGTAATGACACTGTAGTTTAGAGTAGTTAAAAGGTAGCAGAAAGGATGGCAATAAAAATAAATATTGAATGCATATGCATCTGTAGATTCGTAATGAAAAGCAGTACTGTGATAGGGTGTGACATGATGCTGCTATTGTCCTGAGCTGTCTAGTGAAGCATGGGATGAAATCCTACCTGGAGTTTAGCGAGGTTCATCTGCCTTATTTTAGTATTCTTTTTTGGCACAGAAAAGTACTGTGCAAAGACAAGGATGATTACATTATCCTATGACCTTCCCCTGATGCCTCCAAACCTCACTGTACCTTGTCCATGTTATTTCCATTATCAACTATCTGATATCTGGTAGAGAAATGTAAGTCTATCCCTTACAATACGGAGGAAAGTAAAAGCTTGTTATCAGTAAAAGCTATCTCTTTAAAGGACATTTAGCATTACAGCTTGGAGATTTCCCTTAGCAACTGTTAAGGCGGACTGCCTAGTGGTATCCACACTCCTGGATGACGGTTGTTGGATGCCTGTATGGTGCACAGGAGCCATGCAGAGAGGACATCTAAACTGGCGAGAGGTGCTATGGCAGTAATGTCACTATTGCCTCTCAGGACCAGATGTGCTAATGTTCCTGCTGGAAAGAGGTGCATGTCTCTTCTGGGTTTTTTTTTTAAGCTTAATTCACAGCTTCACAAAGCGCAAGAGTGAGTTTCTAAATATCTCTATTTAAAGTGTTGAAATTCCCAGCTGAACCCCCACCAAATCACCCATCTTGCACGGTGGCCCTAGAAACAAGGCTTAAATACTTTCTTTCTTTTCCTCCTTCTTCTCAGTCCAGAAACAAGGGATAATCATTCCAAGCACATACAAGAGACCCAAGCAGCACCCACCAAAAACAGCCTCATATTTGAAGCAGGTTCAGGTATTTTCAGCTGGAGAGGGGAAAAGAAGCCAAGATCAGCACAGCCTCAGAAAGTGTATTGACCAAGAGATGATCAGATACATTAGAAGCAAGTGAGAAGGAGAAGTCTGGCTTCTTCTAGGGCAAAGAAGAAGCTGCTGCACTCTCCATATCTGCACTCTGAAGACACCGATTGATTTAAGTCCTGAAGGTGGAATATGTGTAGGAATATGTGTATGTACTTACCAGAGACACAATTGTGTAGCTTCTTAGCATTATTGTGTTGACGATTATTCTGATCATGCCCAAAAAGAGATGTCTAGATGTCACAGGACCTTTGAAAATGTCTGAGAAAATCTGGGAAATAACCAAGGAAAGGGAAGTCTAATTAGCACCTGGATTCCATTTTGCTACATCATTTTGTGTCTCTGGCATACTAAATCTAATGACAGTTGGCATTCCTCCATTCTAAAGTTAGTTTCTAAAATATGTATGTACGTATGTATATATACATTTCTTGGCACACTGAACGTTTTGTCCTCCCATTTCAAATTTTTCCTCAAGTCTCCCTGTTTCTGGGTACCCAAAATCTAGCAACTGCGACCCATGAAGTCTTATCCCTTTCTCTACATTTTCAGTTGCTCTGTTTAAGATGTGCACATGGAGATGCAAAGACAGCTGTTATTTTGTTCCCAAAACATTGGAGACTGTTGTGGAAAAATACTGCACAGATTTCTCTTATTGCTATTTTCATGCTGTTCTTTCTGCTTGATTTTTTCTTGCCTTAATCTTCCCTGTACAACAGCTTAAAATAAGAAGTACTGTTTTTTTTCTCTTTATATATAAGAAAACTTAAAAATCCCACAACTGCATAAGAGATCCCTCTTTATAGACTACATATATTTTTAGCACAGTAACATACTGATGCCACAAGTAATTTAGTTAAAACAGTAAATGTAGGAAAAACAATGTAGGCTCCTTCCTTTTGCATCAAACTCCAGGATCTGAAGCACATTTCTTCTCATCTCTCTGTAGAGAGAGGATATGGTAGATATCTTCCAGAGTGATTGATTTCCTCCTAAAGTCTAAATTACTCTTGTAGGAGCTGCCTAMAATTCACCATGGACAGCATCAAAGTGTGGGATTTAATACCCTCAGTTAAGTGTCTTATATTAGAGGCGGGAATCTGGATTTCAGGTGCCCATGCTACTTGCTGCTCCAAACAGCCTCCCATGTCACTGCTGTGTCTCACTAAAACAGATGATCAGTGGCTTGCTTGCAGACCTAGAGCCTTTGTACATTTTTCTGGTAGTTATGCTACTGTAAACATAACAATAAATGAGAATAAACAAATAACTGCAGAAACACAGCAGACTTTCTCCCTCCTGGACAGCTGGCCAAATTTTGTTCTAACTGGTGTTAATACAAGTTACTCATTTCTACTGATGGAAATTGCCCTCGATTCAGCTTGATATGATTACAAAAGAATCTGTACTGTTCTCCAGGGTCTCTTCAGACTCAGAGATTTCAGAGAAATCAGGAGTTGCCATTATCATTTTTATATAATTTTCAACATGATATGCCATGTCAATCTAACAAAACACTGCACCAGTGTAGTAGTGGGGAACAACACGACAAAATTATTTCTTACATAGTGCTGCAAATGACTGATTACTTTTATTTTTGGGATTTAAAATGGTAAAAAAGACAAGTATCCAAAATTTTACAAGTAAATCAAATAGAAACTGACAGGTATAATTTTTTTATATTCTTGAAAGGAATACAAAATCTCCAAAGTGGAGAGCTCTATTAACAGAACAGATGCTTTAAAAAGAAAATTATAAAGAAATCTGCTTCTTAACCTGGTAGCAGCTGGTGTCCTGCAATTATCCTCTACACATTGGAGTCTGTGCATGTTGCAGCTTGCTTATAGGTAGTTCTGTTGTAGTATAATTTGCATTTGTATTCTAGCATACTTTTTTATATAGCAAAAGCAAGTTGTGAGCTCAGACTCCAAAGCTGAGTTGATGCTGGTGTGTGCAGGCACAGGAGCATCACAAAAAAACATTGCTGGTTTTTCTAACAGACATCCAGACTGTGTGAAGATACAGGGCTCAGGTCCAGAAAAGCTGAATACAACCCTTCAGACTCCTGCTTATTTTTGGGAAATTTTGCCCGAAACAGAGCTAGATCTTGAGGGTGGTTTGAACTACCTCTGCTTTTCTTTAGAGTTAGTTAATGGTAGCTGTTTGCTGACTTCTGTTTTCACAAATGACAATCAGCTTGCCTTGTCTAAGCCTCTAACCACTCAAATGTGTGTCTCAGCACCAAGTCCTCAYATCCCCTCTGTGAAACCAAAACATTGCTTCTTTAATGAGATGTGCATTGCACTCTTTTAGGTTCCAGTGTTGCTGAGGACTGTTTGCAGGCATAATTTTAAGGATCACTTCAAAATGTAGGCACTTGACCTCTCTCTAAAATTCAGCTACACGGTGGAGCACATTTACAGCAAGAGCCAGTGTTGTTCCCRTAGACAAAAATCAGGTACAGGACTTTTGTGGCCCTCCAAATGTACGTCTAAAATGAATAYATAAACCCTTCCTCCCAAGGCCTTCTGGGTCTCCTGCTATGGAGGAAATTCATAATGTCAGTATTTACTTACAGAAAAAAACCCTTCCTGGTATTTTGGGTACACACCAAGGACCTAAGCTAGGAGTAAATGGTACCCCCTAACACAGAAGTGCTCAGTGTCTGGGGCAGCAGTCACAGCAGCTTGTGCCAGAATCTCTTCTCACAGATGGCTGTTCCCATTCAGTTTTTGACACACTCACATTCAACAGAGATCTGAGATAGGTTTGGGGCCCCTGAGGTACCCAAGCAATGCCAACACAAAATAATTATTCATTTCAGTTTTGCTCTTCAACAGGGAGAGTTAAAAATGAGCATAGAAAGGCTTTTGATAACTTTAAAATACTAATTTTATTCATTGCAACAGAGGCCAATGAAGAATTTCAGCCTGGAAGGTTGAAAACTTGGACTACAATTTGCAACCACCAGTATTGCATATGGTGTTTCTTCTTTTTCTTTCTAGAGTGAGTGGAAGACACAGGTTAGGCTGGCCTGTGGTACTCTCTCATGAGTGCTGTAGCAGCAGTTCCTGTGCTCGATCACTATTTGTTTATTTTAGCACCTAAAAGAAGATCAGAACAGACTTTAGGAATATTTCTTCTAGGATAAGGAAGGGAAGATGTAGAAAAACTGCAACCTTCTGCTAATTTATGTTTATATTGTCATATATTGTATTTCATATAGAAGAAGGGGGAAAAAACCTCTTTTAAGGCAAAGTTCTGTTTAGTGATTTCAACACAAAGAAGAGATACTTCAGGGTGTATAGAGCATTCGGATGGGTCCGGCACTCTGTATTACAGGTGCCACCGGGGACCTGTGCCATTCCGCAGGAGCAGCTGTAGAGGATACCAAGGAGAGAGCCAAAAGGCACAAGAAAACTAACCTGTCCTTTCCTGGTCACCATCATCCAGCAATTTCTTCTTCAGTGAAAATCAAAACCAGAGTGTTCTGTCTGAGTTCTGTGACCTGCAAGAGGGCTTTTCGARAAGAAGGTCCAAAATGTGGCAGTACTGAGGGATGGGGAGCAGCCATTCAAGGGGGTCCTCAGGAAGATTTGCTACAATTCTACTCTTCAGAAATAGTATAAATGCTATGTCAGTGACACGTGTCATTTAGACCTTTTCATACCTTGCTTAGTACGTTGCAGAGCCGGAGGACGCTTCAATTATACAGTGCTATGTGAGATGCTCACTCGAATAGTAATGCTGAATTCATACTGAGCTCCTGAATTCCTTGCATTTCCCACTGCGTTTACACTACCCACCCATCAAGAGTACTAATTAGAGGGAAAATATAGCTCACACTAGTCATTTATTTTTATATAGCACCCCTAGGCACAAACTTCCTAATGCCCTTTTCTCTCATTAAAATCCAATCAACTAAAAGTATTCTTTATTAAGTGGCCCATGAAATAACTTTTTCATTTTAGAACAAAAGGATATGAAGGCTACAGCCTGTTTGAAATATTTGCCAGCAGTGTACCTGGAGAAAGAAGAGGTATGTGTATCTTCAACTCACCGGAGAGATACCGGGAAAATAGCCTGCAGAAAGGATGGCTGGTGTTTCAGTGCCTCAGTAACTGCTGTTCATTCACACCATGCATCGTTCACATTAATGTTTGCAACATTGGAAGAAGAAAGTGAAAATAAATGACCAAAGCAATGACAAGGAGAAGAAGCATAATAAAAAAGCAAGAACAAGGAAACAAGTGAAAATGAATCTTTGCTGATATCAGGTGCAGGGACAAAGTAATTGTTTCAGAAAATGCTCCTGTCAGAAAAACTCTTTGCCACAAAGGAAAGGAGAGTGGGAAGGCAACTCCAGTACCTGCTGGAATAATTGCATTCTTACTTGTCAGATAGTCTTGTATTCACCTAAGTAATGCATTCATTTAAACTTAAATCCTGTTGTGGAAATGTGAAACATTTCATCAGCTGGAAGCTGTGGTAGGACTTGGCTTGCCATTGCTGACATCATCCCAGCACTGCAAAGAGGTTTATTGTCACTTGTGTGGTCACAGAGTGAAGAGGACAGACAAACTGAGACATATTTCCTATGCCTACCCTCAAGCCTATCCCCATAAATGCCAGTCTGTTTCCTTAAATCTCATTTGAAGCACTGATTGCAATCTAAAGAGGGGTCCTTTCCTGTGCTTCAAATGAGAATGCAAGTGTGATCAAAGCCACCCTTGATCTGGACTAGGTGAATTTGCTTTTCCTTCATGCATATTACTATTTAGAGCATTATAGGCTTCTGACTGGCTTAGCTATTACCTGGTGGTGTTGGTGGAGAGGAGATGTCACTTGGAATTCCTGTTTTTCAGCTGTATTTCAATAAACAGCACATGAGCCTGGTGCTGGCTCAGTCAGGAAGGAGAATACAGCTGGACCAAAATGCCTGTCTGTGCAGTCACGTGTGCCAGGCAGCCTGACAAGCAGGGTCAATTATTAAAACCAGAAAAATACATGTAGGCAAGGCCTGCTGTCCAAGGGTGCAGCAATGGCATTATAAATGCTGAGCAGTAATACTGGTCTACACCCTGCTTAAGATGTTTAAGGCAGATTAAGGAGAAAATTACTCTGAAAGACATTTCTTCTTGGGATCACTGACAACAGGATCTATGCAGCGGTTACCATTGCAATAGTCCTGCATCTTTCCTGTTTACCAACGACCATCCTGGCTAAACTGTTTCTCTGTGCGGGAAAGAAGTAGTTCAGTTGTCACCATGCTTGCAACCTATTAAATTTTTAACAAAGAAACCTCTGTGGAACAATACTCATGTTACTGCTAGGAGCATGTTGAGATATAGACCTTCTGGGATTCTCCCTGCTTAGATATTTTATTATTTTGCTGTCTTTTATACTTTTCTTTAGATAAATATATATTCTTCATTGTGTGACTAGCTTTTGTTAACCCAGACCCGTCTAACTTTCACCTTCTCCCAGAAAATCTCACATAGGAGAAAACATAAAGAAAAATAATTAGAAGGTGACCAAGTGATACTCCAAAGAAGTGCCGTGAAATATTGCTTTTCTTTACATGCATTATGTCATGAGGGTTAACGGTGCTACATGAGGCAAGGCAAGAACAGAGTTTTACCCTGTGTTGGATTCTAAGGTGAGAACATGGGTTCTGATGCCCTTGGTTTAGACTCATGAAAGAACATGCACACAGGGAAGTGAAAGGCCTGTTTAGTAGGGACATCAGACTTCAACAAATATTCTACTTCATCTGAACATTCTGCATCATTTGTCCCAGTGGACCAAATACCATGTGAGGGCTACCAGTTACCTGTCCCCTGAGGAAAGGAGGGAATCTAACGGGAAACCTTAGCGAAAAAATCTACTAATGGCTTGCAGCTGACAGAGGTTATAACCCAAGCTGTGTGCTGGTATCTGAACTGACACACAGCTTGGATGCTGAGTGGTATCAAACATGCAAGGATCTGCTGTGACTGATGCAAATAGACCTCGAGAGAAGGGGCTGCTTTTTTTCAACTCCGACTTTTTTGATATTATAACAGGGATCAAGTGAAACTATCCAAACCTTTTTCCTCTGTCAAATATTTCACATGTTATGGAGCCTTTACTCCCAGTTTAGAAGCTAGGCAGCCTTGACCTTCCTTACCAGTTCAGTTTATACTCTTTCAGCAGACAAATTTTCACCAATTCAAACCATCAAGTAGACACATCCATTGCTACTTGCAGCCACTCACCCAAACTAGCAACAACAGCTGCTTTTTCTGGGAGAATAAAAGGTTTCAGGCAGAAGAAATGAAGAAAGGCTCCAGCTCTGTCATATCCTATGTCTGGATGAGGAAGGGTAAGGGTGTCTTTGAGGAGGGAGGCAGGGCATTGCCCTACAGGAGTATGACTGGAAGTGCAAGTCGTGTATGCCTAGAAATCTTCCTCCACAAGTACTGCATGGAGTYCTGGTCTGGTTCTGGGCTCTCAAGTGCAAGAAGGACATGGATGTACTGAAGTAAGTCAGCAAAGGGTCACGAAGATGATGATGGAATTGTAGCATTTCTCATGAAAGAGGAGGCTGAGACTGGTTAACGTGGAGGAGAGGAGGCTTATGTGCATATGTATATATCTACACCTCATGGGGGAGTAAAGAAGATGAAGCCAAACTCCTCTCAGTGGCATTCTGTGAAAGGCCAAGAGGTAACGGGTGCAAATTAAAATACAAGACATTCAATTTAAACAGAAGAAAAAAACTTTTTACAGTGAGGGTGGTTAAGTAAGGATTAGGTTGACAAGCAAGGCTGTAGAGTTCCCATGCTTGGAGATACTCAAATGCTGACTGGATGCAGTTGTGGGCAACCTTCTGTAGCTGGTCCACCTCTGAGCAGTGGTTGGGACTGGATGACATGCACATGTCCCAGTCAGCCTCAAGCTTTCTTTGATTCTGKGAAATAGAGCACATTAAATATGCTCAATTAGTCCCACATGTGGACTCACTTGTTCCAGAATACAAATATTTCTCTCTTAATGGCATGGATCTAAATGAGACAACCTCGAGTAGCTCCTTTCTCCATGAGTCCTGCATCTGTGACATCTGAGCCCCTGGAGCTGATCTGCTCTGAGTTCTGCCCACTGGAGACACTGCCAGAGTAAGTTTTTCCTCTGCAAAAATTTCAAAAAGGTTAGTGGGATAGAACAAGAAGGACTAATATCATGGTCATGGCCATTGCACTGTCCTCTGTGCACATCACAGAAAGGCTGCAGAGTGTCTGCAGTCTTACCTCCTGAGGTGGGCGATGGGGTCCCTCACTGTGCAGTGGGTTTGGGCTACACCTGCCAGAGAGAAAGGAGAGAAAATCATGGCTCCCTGGCTCTCCCACAGCATTCCTCCTCACAGGGCATCATGTCTAACTAGCTGTCCTTCCAGAGGAACACCCCTAAGGATGAACAGCTWATCAGAGAGAGGCACCCCTCTCCCAGACATGTTGCTGGGCATCTGGCACTTCAGTAGGAACAGAGGGTTAAACGACACGAAGAACCTGCCCTCACACCATGAATATGAGCATGGAGAAAAAGGGCAGAGATAGAGTTCAATTTTGCTTTTATTAGATCCTTGCCTTTTTTTTTTTTTGCCGCGTTTTTAAAGGCAAGAGCCTTAGAGCAAAAGAGGGAATGAGTCACTGCAGTAGCTTCTCATTAAACTAATGACAAGACATATAAACAGAGAGAGCTCACTTGGCTAATGTTCCTGCCATCCACAATGCTAAGCCATAAGAAATCAAACCAGAAAAAAAGTCATGTAGTGTGCCTTGGACTGGGTGTTCAATTAACCTTAAACTGGAAATGTTAACATCTGGTTTGAAAACAAGTTATGCACTTGCACCAGATGCCCTGTAGCTGGATAGGGTAAAGAAGAAGTGAAATCAAGTTTTGAGCTCTATAGTTTGCACCTTTGTGTGTGTGTGTGCTGGGGAGTAGCACCTCTGTTGAACCACTTTTCCAAAGGTGGGGAGTTTGTCACTGTTCTCCTTCCTCTCTTTTTAATACCCAGTCAATTACACAGGCACCTCCCTGGGTTATTGTAGGTGCTGAACACTTCTGAACAATATCCTCTTAGTAAAAGCCATTATTTGCCCATCTGACTCCATAAAAGTCAACCTGCCAGAAAAAAAATGAATTCTGAAGGGCCGCATGCTGAAGCCTCTCTCCAGAGAACACTCCCTGTTCGGTATAGAAGTATGTATGAATGATCCTCATCCAAAAAGATTAAAAAGAAGATCAGATGCTAATCTGCAGAAAATGTCTTATTGCAAAACTGTTCTAGGTCTACAGTGTCAGCCACAGATTGCAGGAAGAGTAAGAGCTTTTGGAACCGAAAAAATAATGCTGAAATGATTTTAGAATTGCAAACATTCAGAAGTGTTCAAACCAGACTAATTTTCAGCAGTGTTTCCTAGCTAATATTTACAAGCTTTTCAAACTGAAATTTTTAATTGAAAGGAATTAAATCTGCAATCATTACTTTGAAATAGTTTGATAACATTTTATTTTAAATGCGGACTCGCTGTTCCTGGTATGCTTGACAAAAACTGTGGGCATAGCAATATTAATGTCAACTAGTTTTAAAGCAAGTTTGAAGATTTGAAGAGCAAGTTTTTCTAACAACAACTCTGTTTAATTGTGCAAGATCTCAATCCTCTCTGCCTGATAATTTTAATTGTTTGAGCAATTCATGTTGAAGTCAGCTTTGGAAAAGCACCAAGATACAACATACCTTTTTGACTCACAAATGCCTTTTAAACAGCTGAAGCTTCTTCAGCTCCATGGTTAATGTAAAGGAAACAAGGAAAAATGTTCCTTTCATTTCCTCTCCTTTGTGCAAAGGCCAAAGTTTAACAGAGAAAGAAGAATAATTTAGAATTTTACCTATGTTTGTTACAGGCAATCGGGAGAGCTCCTCTACATGAAGAACCTTAGAAAACAAAAAGAACAGAATGTTAAAAACACTAAAAACATTAAGAAATGTAAGGCTGACACAAAAATAGCCCAACAGATTAAATTACACAAATATGTGATCAGTCCATTAAATTTAGCCACTACAAAATGGACAGCATTTCTATATGATAAAACATGAGAATTGAGCAATCATTTATTCCTGCCATTGCTCAGTGTGCAATAGAAGTACAAGGAGAAGAATTATTTTTTCTCTGAGTAGCCTTTGCTAATAAATAAGGCATTATCCTGGCAATGAAAAAATCAATTGCAAATAGTCRAAGTTGAGTGGGGGGCTGGGTGGGGGTCTGCCAATAGGCTGTAATGGAGATATTTTTGAGCCTGGAGGCATAAGTAATTATCTCTACTGGTTTTTAGAGAGAGCTGTTTCAAAAGTAGAAGCTAAAAATAAAAGGACATCATTATTATTAAACACCATCAAGCTGACAGACACTTCTGTATTAAGATGCAAATAAAGTCTTTATGTCACAGATGATGACTCCTGTTATTTTCAGTTCTTTGCCAAAGTTGAATGTTTTGGGCCAACAGTTTTCACAAGAAGTAAGTGCCTTAGTTTGAACAAATTCGTTTAAGCTCTCTGTAATGCCATTTGGCCTTTTTGAAGAGAGAGATTAAGGAAAAGTATTCTTGTTTTGCTCATCACAAGTTTTACARTGCTTTTTGATTAAGAAGTCCTAGCATTGCCATATGACATATCCAAGATGACATTCATCTCTACTGACTTGGTATCAAAGCTGTTCTTTGTGCAACTCCAGTGCAAGTTTATCACCATCTCAGCTTCAGTTTCAGCCAAGGTTGATTTGTTCAGTGCCTTCTTTCCCTGTGTCTTCACTATATACGTYTCCTAGACCTCTGTGCTTAGTGGAAGGGTTAAAGTAGGAGAAGGAAAAACAGTGCAGATGAGTTGGAGGCTGTTTGAGGGAACATGAGCAAGAGAAGACTTTTCTCTATCATATTTGAAGGACTGTGCAAACTGGGGGAGGTCTTCGACACCCGAAAAACAGCATCTTCTCACCAGAGAGCTGAAGTCTGCATCACAATACATTCGTGCAGTGTTGTACAAACAGTCCGAAGTCTGGTATTTTCTAAGTGCAGTGTGTTTGCCATTATACTCGTCACCATCTCATGATATTGTTTTTGTAGTTTGGATTGATGAAGTCTTGAAGCAAGCATTGTGCCTTACCTTGATGCCAGAGAGATATTTTGCTTTTATGCTTTTTAAATCAGTAGCATTTTAGTTTTATACTTTTATATATTAGTAGCCCTATAATCCTATAACCTCTATCCTGCAACCTTGTATCCCTTTCCTATAGACAAAATAGAACCAAGTTATCAGCCTTTAAGCATTCCAGAGTTGGACTTGATATCTGAAAAATGAAGCTATTGAAGTAAGCAGAGAACTTCCAACAGAAACTTGCCACAAGAAATAGTGTGACAAAATTCTGCTTTTCATTGGAGAATATTTCAAAACTATGTTACTCTATAATAGTAGAGGCACGAACCCCTCTTACACCCTTTTGGACCTTTTTGTACCCTTTTTACCTTTGTATAACTTACACTTGCTGGACCCCACTCAGCAAGATTGGGCCCAAAGCCTGCGCAGCAGGAGTCCCGGGGCTATCCCTGGGAAAGYTTTGCTTTCTCCGAATCCTTTAATAAATTTTTACTTTTTACCCTCTTATTCGGCCTCAGCCTTTATTTTCAAACATATAAGGCATCAACCTAACTCTCAGAAAGGCAACCAAGTGAATAGGGAATATGCATGGAAAACAGTTCGATACGCTCATCAGCAGAAACTGCAACAGTAATAAAGTTCAAATATTAGTGTTAAAAAGGTAAACACCTTCTGAAGGAATTTTAGTTCTGCCTGGTTTAGTATGAAAGAAATTATGCTGTTATTGCTAAAAGCCCACAACTTTGCTCTCTTAAATACTAGGAGAAGAAAGAATGTTCACCTCCTCTCCTCAGGTTCAGATTCTTCACAGCAGTATGGACCCTCTTCCCCAAAGGAAAGGAGGTTGACCCTCTGGTATCACTCCAAAGGACACGAGACAGGCCAATGCTGAAGATAAAAAACAACTGCAGTCCATTATGCAGTGGGGAAGAACTGAGAAATGGATCTGGAGAAACTAATAAATATGGAAAATTGACCTGAAGGCCTACATGTGATAAATTCCAATTTCACAGTCTTCTGAATCGTGAGTCCTAGCACACATTTGCACACTTTCTAAATTTGGTCTTTGTCAACCAAAAGATCTGATCCATGCAAGTAGTTTATCCACAAGAGACAGAAAGAATTGATGCTATACAATGAGTAATGCAGTTACTCACAGTATTTATTATTCAGTGTCCCAAACAGGAGAAAGTATGAAAGTAATTTATGAAAATCAAGCTCTTTTGGTTGCAGATATCAAGGCAATTGTTGAAAAAGAAATTTATGATCAATAACTGCAAATACAGTAGATAACTCAAGAGGAATCACTTCTTATAATTCTGAATTGTARTAACAGTGAAAATGTCAAAGAGGCTGAGAAAAGCTTTCTTCTACCAGTAAACTGACTTAAAAATAAATGACTGATAGAGGCTGAATTGAATAATAATTGTAGTTAAGTAGTCTAATATGACTAAAGACAGTATGTTCTTCAACAGAAGAATTACCTACTTATGCACTATTGTGAGAAGACAAATTGGATATAAAAGCTGTTTCTCAACATCAGTAATATTTATCTAAATAGAAAAATTCTCTAAGCTCAAAATGGCATTAATAATTATATGCTTATGAAAGGAATTCCACATCAGATTAACATTTCAAATACATCAAGCTCTTAAATTCTGGACATGTTATTTAGTGTGAATTTGTAGATGAACTGAAAAAACCCTCACCATGTTAAACACATTCTTGATTATTCWTTAAATTGTCTTAGTGCTCTTAATAAATGTGATGGCCTAGTTTGAGACAATTTGTTCACGGGCCTTACGTCTAATCTGTCTTTGTTTATGAACAATTTTTCCCCTGAAGTTTTTCAGGAAATTAAATGCTRGGATTGGAAATCTCCAGAAGTGGATTGATAAAAAAAAAAATCCGTGCTACAAAACCTACCAGTTTTGTGTGTCTCTATGCTGAATTGTTACATTGAGTCTTCAATCAAAACATATCTAGTGGACTTGCGGGCCTGAGATGGCTCTTTGTTGAAATTTAATACCCTCCCACATATGGATTTTAAGAAGAAAAAGTACAATAAAGGTAATTAATCAAACCTCTGTGATGCAGTGTATAAGGAAAATAGGCCAGCACCGTAACTGGATTTCACATGAAACTGTCCCGGTGTAAATCCCACCAGTATAATTACAGAGAGGCCAGAAGATCAGCAAGTGAGGCAGTTCATCACACAACACTCACTCGTCACCATATTTGAATTCTGCAATAAGCTATTTTCTTGCTATATAGTGCAAGAAGCTATTTTCTCATTTTCTTGGTTTTGGAACATTTCACATTCCTCTACCAAACTGGGAAAAAACACTAGAACCTCAAAGAGCGGAAAATGAAACAAACAAACAACCTCCCACCCCTACAAATGAAGCTTTAGAGTAATGGAAATACYTACTTTTAGATGCTGATATTTTTCATTTCAAAAATCTTATTTTTCACTGTCATTACATGTCAGAAGGAAAGTATTTCTGAAATTAAAAAGCAGAGCATTTACTTTTGAAGATACTGGAAGAAGATATTAAACAAATGTCAAATCTTTTTGACTTGGAGTAAAATACTSAAAGCAATCCTTTGTCATAAAAAAAAGTATGGTTTTGACAAATTGGCATTTTCAAACTAAAAAAAAATGATCTTTCTTGTAAATCACATTCAGTTCTACACATCTCCAGGATATATTGCAATGAACTGATTCTTATGTGATTGTGTATGTGCATTAGGAAACAAATCAGCCATGGTCTGACAACCAGATGGCCTCCTACRATCTTTGGACTTCTAAATGTAAAAAATAAGCAAAATGAAGATCAGCAAAAGGATGTCTCATACTGTAATATCACTTTCAGGGAGTTTTTCTTCTTGATTCTGTCTGGAATGCAACAAAGATGACTTCCAGAATATGTTCTTTGTTAAATAGATTAATTTCCTGGGCTATACYCATTACTTTTTTGATATATATTCAATTACACATCTATCTCTAGGTTCGTTCATTTCTATTATGGAAGGTGATACCACAACTTGAAGAATTATGAACTGAGAGCTTAATCAGCCAACTAAGTACCTGTGAATTTAATTTGTAAGTATAATGAGTTAATTTTTTCTCCATACTTACAGCTTTATTCCCCCAATAATTGCAGTACTCAAGTGGAAATGGGAGCTGCATGTGGCCCTGTATCCCAACAGCAGCCAGCGGGTCACAGCAGATTGCACAAGTGCCTGGGTAGGTTATCTCAGAGTGAGCTGGCCTCTGCCTCCCCACGCTGTTTGGTAAAACATCGAACATCCAAGSCAAATAGCAGCTGGATTGTTCTTGAAAAGGAAACCTGGGGCCAAAAATCTGCCAATTTTCTACCCTCCTGACCTTGGAACTCCAAAAAGAGTCCAAAATACTCCAAACAAGTTTTTAAGGCAGTCCAAGTGTAACGTTGATGAGGCGGTTTCACAGTGACTACTGAACTCTGGTGCATTCCAAGGTAGACTCTTTTTCTTGGCAGGGATGGGAAGGAGCTGGGATAAGGCAGGCTGTGCCCAGGTCGCTCCTTCCTCCCTTGAGCCACAGAGTACTTGGCTCTTTGCCATTCTTTTTCTATACATCCAGTTTACAAAATTTGACTGCACAGGAAAATTGGATGTCAGTGGCTATTGCACTCCTTATTTTGCTCTTTCTGCAAATGGAAATTTCTTATCAGTTTGATGCACAAAATGGCGGGCAGGGCAGCATGYTATCAGAGCTGGCAGGCTGGAGGGGCTGACGATGTCTTGTCATACGTCACTTTGGACAAGGGAGAAATGGCACACAACAGAGTGGTTAAAAGGCAATTTTCACATAAAGAACTCAGGAAAGGAAACCTGGCTGACARCTAATGGATTGGAGGTAGGAGGGAACACCAGTCGGTCACCACAGACACATATTATCTTCCGTGGAGATACAGCTGAAGAGGAGGAGGGGACGGAGGACCGGGGTTTGCTGAGAGCACAGCAGATGGCTCAGACAGTGCCACTCAGTCATCAAAAAGACAATTTGCAAGGTAATTGTAGAGTATGCCTTCACCTTTACTTGTCCCAGTCATGTGACAAAATAAGAATAAACATTCTTTATTAGTGATGCTTGGTTGCCGTTTATCTATTTGCCTATACAGCACAGCTGACCTGGCTCCATAAGCAACATGCTGTGGCCAGTGACAAAGCTGTAAAATGTGTGCCAAAGCAACAGGTGAACAACGTTTTTAAAGCCACTAAATATTTTCTGTTGAGTTTTAATTTGGAACAGATTTCTTGTCATTATCATTGTTATTACTACTTTATGTTATACATTGTTGTTATATCTTTATGACTGTGACATATAGAGGTTGTCACAGAATAAAAGATGTCCCTTACCACACAGAAGGTCGCTATTTAAATTTAAGACAAGAGATTATCAAGAACATCAGAGAGATCAGGAGGCTTYTTCAAGGAAACAAGTTCTAATTGGCAAGATGGGAGGGAATTTCAGGTTGCCAAAAAAGAGAGGTTTTCCAAAGCTTTTTATAGATATTAGGTAAAGGAAAATTAGAAGAAGTATTCTGAATTACAGCAAGATAAAGTAGATGTTTATGATGTTATCTCCACAGTATGGGAGAGAATGGAAGCAAGTTATCACAAATGTGTTTGGAATTTAGCAAGGATATTGGAAACAGTAGAGCAATCAAAGATAACAGTGGTCTTCGAACAACTGAACGAGAACGACAGGTGACAGACAGAGTAGGCCCTGGCCATGACAGGCTTTGAAAATAGACACATCACTTAAATTTAGTGAGATAAGAGAAGCAAGATGCAAAGACATGGAAAATAAAAGGTAAGTGGGAGCACTCCGAAAGGTATGGTRAGGTAAGGTAAGGAGAAAAATGTGTTTATCAAAGCCGGAGAAAAATATGTTGCAACAACTAAGACAAGCTGATAGTGAGAGCTGTAAAAGAGATTTAGCTGTGTGGATGGAGATTGCAAGCAGGAAATTGATGCAATTGCTGCTCAGGGTGAAGTTCAGGATGTCAGGAGAYGCAGAGAAGCTACAGATGAAGCTGATGATCAAGCTAAGGACCCAGAAATGGATACTATCTGAAGGAATTAATAATAAAAGAAGGGAGTGATAAATCACTCTAGTAAGTATAGGTGAAAGCTGCATATCCATGAGGACATGTCAGAGAAACAGGCTGAGATTTTAGTGTGTATGGGTAGAGGAAAGCTGGTTAGAGACATGGGCTGTCTTGTTGGGGACTGGAGGAAGATCCAAGGGAAGACAGTTATTGCAACCAGTGGAAGACAATGTTTTCTGAGGAATAAGCAATGTCAAGGATGACAAGAAGTCAGGAAAGATACTCCTGTAGCACAAATGCCAGGCTTTTCTGTGAGGTGTCACCGAGTAAGAGCTTAAGGAAATGGTGTAAAAGACAGAAACCACCTCCACAACAAGATACAATCAAAATTTAGGAGTTAAGTCCTTGCCAAGGGGCAAGACAAGTGGCAGCAGTCGGAGGAGACAAGTGAATTTAAAAGAGATGTTTTAAAGTGGATAAGATAGACAGTTTTCAGCATGCTGAGAAAAGATATCCAGGGAAGTGTGAGAAGAAATTGCAAGTGTAAATAAAAGGATAAGAAAAATTCTGGGGTCACTAGTAAGGACTTGCCAGGAGAAGTGGATTTTAGCCTTGTCTTAGGTAGTCTATTCTGCCTTAGTGACTTATTACTCATGAGTTWGTGAGCTGCTTAATTTGACTGCTATCCAATTTTCCCCCTGCAGAGCAGAAAGAATCATAAAAGTTTTAAAAAAACGTGAATGGAGTGTTTTTCTAACTCTCATTCTGATTCAAAGTCAAAGGACAGTCAAGGGAAGAAGATTGTAAAGGATAGTAGAACCAGTAGATTTGACTGCTTGTCACAATTTAAAGGTCAGTCATGATGCCGGATTGTCAGAAGATTAGATCCTATACTGGAGAAATCAAAATGATGAAGTGACATTTTTAMCTGCACACAATGGAAATGACAAAGTCTTCTGTGATCTGAGTGCTATCATTTTGCTGTTGGCTTCATAAAAACTTCTTTGTTGGAGAAAGAAATTAGGAGGGCTTGAATCAATAACAATGGTTCCAAAATCATATAAAGGCATAGCTGTCTTGCTCTTGAAGACCCAGTGGTGTAGTAATAAAGTCAGTGGGTGGTATACTACTGATTTCCAAAAAAAAAGGTTATCATCCATGATCTAAGGCAATTGTCTGCATTTTACAAGATGATCTGGTAGATAGAGAGATTCAAACAACACTGATGAATCTCTTTCAAGTTGGGGTGAGTTTCCACTCCATGCTGACCTCTGTATCACCAGCTCTTGGTCCTTGACTATGTGGAAGGCTGGTGAAGTAGTACCTCACATTTTTGAAACTGGTCTGAAGCCAGGACAGAATCATGAAGTTTCAAAGGGAATTGGAAGAGGAAATACTAGACAAGGTCAAACTTTTAGATGTCTCAATTAAAGCAGTTGTACTGTACATTCTGGGTGTGAGTCCCTTACCCAAAAATGGATATGTGTTGTCATTTGAGAAGCCTCAAGTACAACACTGTCACTTAGCTGTTGGTAGCGAGGGCATGGCCTTCCTTTAGGATTGGGGCCACATCTGGCAGTCCTGATGGAGGTCTCTGATAGTCTGTGAAGCCTCAAAAGTCTCCAAAACCTATGTGTGGTCAACTGAGCAGAGCCTCTCTGTCTGCAAAAGGAAGGGAATGTGGATTGTTCATTTCAGAACAAAAAAAAAGCCCCAAAACCAAACCACATTTTGAAATCAGAATTTTTTTTTTTCTCTATTCATTTTCTCTGTCCTTTTCCAGAAAGAAATTGCAGATTTCTCCTTTTGGAGACTATGCTGCTTTACTCTGAATTAAAATGGTCATCAAGATTCAGAGTCAAAGGATAAACCAGAACATGATGTTTGTCATTTCGGTGCAGGTTTGTTCTCCAATTTTACACATCTAACTGGCCCTTCTGGTGTGTGAGTTATCCTCAGACTGGCCCAGTCACCAGGTACCTCTCTGGTAGTGCCTTTGCCTCTTATTTCATCATAAGAGGAGCATACATAGACACCCATCCCACAGAAGATTATGTTGAAGCAGAAGAATTAAATCCATGGCTTGGATTCCTTTTCTTTTAATCCATGGGTATCTATGGCAGAGATATTTATTTCTCAATTAATTACATTAGACTCTATTTGTGCCCACTGGGGAGAAATAAGGACACAATTAATTTGACCTATTTTGCTCTAATCTGATTTGAATAAGATAAATTTTGTCCTAGAGGTGCCTATTAAGGGAGCTTATGGTGACAAGAACAGATGTAAATGCCCCTGCTCTGGATATCATAAAGCGTSACACTTTAAATGTGTAAATAGATCTGCCCTGTAGCCAGATTTCAGAGGTTCATCAGGTCATTGGTAAGATCTGCTTCACTCTGATAGTCTGGATGGTCTAAAGGGCATGGTGGTCACACATCAGCACTCACCATGGGCTGGCATTGGACACAGCCAACTTCTCAGTCTGCCCTTTGCCATAGTCTGCCACCTATGGCAGGTGTGGCTCGGAAGAGGAGACATAGGTGGGCAGAGGGCACAGTGTCCACAGCCAGGGACAGCTGCTGCAGGAAGGTAAACCTGCAGGGGACCATGTCCCTGATCACAAACGGTTTGATTAACACTGGCAGGATTCTCACCATTTGCTCCCGCACCTCCTACCAGCCAAATGGGAGGTGCTGTCCCCCCATGGGTGGCAATTAGTGTGCCTGGGACAGTGAGGTGATGGAAGGTCTCTGGCTTGTGAGAGAGGAGAAAGGAAACAGGCATTTCCTGATGCAGATCTGATGACTGCGACAAACCCACTCCAGAAGACTCTTAGTCTGTCCCCAGTTCCCTTCTCTCTCACCAGCTGTGCTGGAGATGCCTTTCCAGATCTCATGGCTCTGTTGTTTGTGTAGCTGCTGAAGGCCAGAAACCTCCAACATGGCAGCAGCAGTAATTGTCCTTCCCCATTTTTTTCTTAAATTCAATTACCATTTGTGCCTATGAGACAAAATTAACAACTCCAGCTGCCTGTGGATGCAAGCTGGAGAAAGTCATGAGCACATTAAACTTTTTAGACCTAAGATGTAACCAGTGAATTTAAGCCAGACTTAGGAGATCTCTGCTTCATACGGGACACAGATATTATTGATTTGGGTCTCCTTTCTGTGTCTTTACTCCTTTTTTATTTGTAGGCCTTCTCAAGAACAGAACTCAAGAGAAAACTTGTATGGAAATACTTGTCTGGAGCATAAGGAAACACTCTGGGAAAAACAGAGGTTTTAGGGACCTGAATGGTAGCAYTTATCATGGAACTGCCCAGGAAACATCTCATTAATTGAAGTAAATTGAAGTAAAGTATACACTCTCAGTGGTATATCTGTATAGATATAGTGACTATTACRTAATTACTTTGTGTGTTTAAAAGGGAGTTGCTAACAATGAGAAAATGCCTCCATGATCAAGCTCTTTTCTCTTTGAGATAAGCCAAGCCAACAGGGAAAATCTTTTGGTGTTTCTCAGCATTCAGATGTAATACATTTACACCTATATCTAACAATCAGAGCTTTCAGATTAATTTCCTYGAATTCCCACTTAGCAGAGAGCTGGATCAGTCACCTGCACTGGGCCACTGTTGATGCTTGGGAGCAGACCAAGAACAAGTGCTAGGTTTCAGCTGAGGAGACATTTTGTTTTTGGCAACTGCTAATTGACGGTGTTGGTTAATTAACCCATTAATTAAGGGCGGGCTGCCCTCCACAGCTCCTGCCATGCTTTTGTAAGCACACATCCCTGAAACTGCTCACTACACTATGCTCCCTGTCCTAATCAACTCCCACACACCAGGGCTGGYACTTCTGCAGATCAAAGGGAGAGCATGGCCAATGTGTGGACAGTAACCCAGAGTCACAGAATCATTTAGGCTGGAAAAGACCCTTAAGATCATTRAGTCCAACCCTTAAGCATTTGCAGCTTGTTTCAAACCAAGTTTGCTTATATCATAATTAGAAATATTACTAGAGATCAAAAACATCTGAAATTCCAAATTCAGTTAGTGTTGCCATTCCCATTTATAATTTTCCATTTTTTCTCATTGTTTTAAAAATAATTGTCCAAGTGTTAACAAAGTAACGTGCTGTTTGTTTTGCCTCCCCTTTGCAAGTATCTCATTGACACCTAGCCCTGTTCCTCTAATCTTCTCACTTTCTTTCCTAAATTGCTTAACATCTCAGCAGCAAAACATGCAGACTCCACTGTGAGTTTCCTAGGCCACCCTGGGGGTTTACGTGTAYGGGGTGGGGTAATGTGAACTGCAGACTGTCATGCTGCATCACTGTTGGAGATTAAAATAAGTTTACTTATAGAATATTAGAAATTGTGCAGGTTTAAGATTAACTTTAACTTGCTTACAGCTTAGCATGAGTGAACCTTGATCAAAACTTAGCATAGATGAACTTTGAAAGAATTCTGTTTGTTAGAATGAACAGCTGAGCAGGAGAGCAAACAGAGAAAGATGCATATTTTCAGATAAGGACTGAGRTCCTGGAGGGCCCCAAGGCTGGCCCAAGCTGGAAGATTAGAACAATTAATCGCCTGCCCAAGCAGAATGGAAAAAGAATCCAATGAAGTGTTGGAAGACCCCAGACCATAAATATTTGTTGGGCCAAGGGATGCGTGCAGGGCACGTGAAGAGCATGTGAAGATTGGTTGCACRGACAGTATAAAGGCCCAGAGCTTGCTTTGTTTGGGGTCCCTCTCCAAAGACAATCAGCTTGAGCTGAAATAAACCGACTCTGCCACRGAACCTAGGGGCTGAACTCTTCCTTAACAACCAGAGTACCCTCATGTGGTAAGATGATTGGGGGTAAAATTAGAGAAAAATGGGAARTTATATTCACATTCTAACAGAAGTTTTGATAGTACAGAAATTATAGGATGAAATGCAGTGGCTGCTCCCTGGCTGGAATGCAGCTGGCATGCTCGAAAACGATTCTGCAATGACTSCTCACACACACAGTCTGCAACCTTAAGCACATGCTAAGGGGGATGAAACGGGGGGTGGAGTGGAGACACAGCTGCCAGGCTCTGTTGAAATCCATGCAGGGATGGTAACTTGGTGGTACCAAGTAGCTGATAAACCACATAGCAGCTGTCAGCCAAGGGAGATAGGAGAAGATGCCTTGCTGCTGAACCAGCAACTGTGGTGAAATCGCTCTCCTTGGATGAACCTGTCTCATTATATTCTAATTGAAACACTAACCCACACATATCTCTGTCCCAAAGTTACCCATCTCCAAGGTACGACCACCCCTCACTGAGCATGCACTCCATATTTTATTGACTATATYTTCAAGAGCAAAGCAAGAGTATTTTACACCAAGCAGCAACAAAGGTATGGATGACTAGGGCCACTCAACTTCCACATAAATGTAAAGAAATAGTATAAAAGTAAGTTAAGAATAGGGAGAAATTAGGGAAGACTCCATTGTGACTTCTGAGAACAGTTGAATGGGCTGAACTGTCTTTTCCATGTGTCCTGAATRGTTATCTTGAGTTGATTTTTGTTGATGATTAGAGCTTGTCTGTGTATTGCTTTGAATGTGTTTTTGCAGTCAGTTACTATCAACAGCAATCTTCAACCCCCTAACCTGTCACAATTTCAGTGTGTGCATTAATAAACAGTGTTACTCTGTAAGCTGTCAGYGTGAGCCCTTCAAGGGCGCTACCAGTCGCTGGCAGTGGATAACACACTCAGCTATAAGTGTGGAGACCCAGGAGAGGGTTTCCCTTGTGGTGTTGGTGTGTGTCCCTGAACAAGTCAGTCGAGCCGCCCTCAGGTCCAGCAGGGTGCTCATTGAAGGGTCCACATAATGGGACACTGACAGACTGGGTGAGCACGAGGGTCTTGGCTTTCTCAAGGCATTGACAGACCAATCAAACACAAAGGATGCAAGGGAATCCCCCCTTTCTTGTGACACCTGGCTGGCTGGGGTTAGTTAGCCCAGGCACTGCAGATGGTGTAACTGCACTGCAGAGGACAAACTGTTCTCACTGGTCACCTTACATCCACATTGTTGCAGTCTGCAGCTAATAGCTGCAATTAATGATGCCAACTTTTATTTACCCTTCAAAGAGTTTTGGGAGTGAAGGAGAGGAAGGTTGCAGGACGGGTCTATAGGTACAGCTAGAAAAACTTTTGGAAACTGCCTGGGAGAGGTTTGGTGGATTTTGCAGCTGGCTTCCCTGAGCTCTTGGTTCATTGCATTAGAAGTAAACTCAGAGAGAAAAGGGCTTTTCCAGTTCAATGGCTGCTTTGGAGAAGGTGAACATGACTTTTGGCTCTAATTTTAGTTCCCAAAGAACACAGAAGAGAGAAAGAAGGGCCTAAGGATGACCATGGGAAGAGATGACAAATGACTCCCCTGTCACCAGAGCAAGTACAAGGCTGAAGGAAAGAAAACTCAAAACAACGCACATAAATTACCCCTATACGCTTGTCCCTCAGCAACATCATATCATTTTAGCAGATTTTTTTTTAGCTTTCAATACCCATGAAATTTAGGATCCAAGTAGACCTTTTTAAAATAAGCTTATCTGAAAGTGGTTGTTGGTGCACAAGCAGTTGTTGGGCTTCTGCGAACATGTAAGAAGCCTAACAGGAAAGCTCTGTGCTAAAGAAATGAATGACGCAATGAGCAGGATCAGGAGTACTGCCCAGGCAGGTATGCATAAGCCTTTTTGCTTTCTTTTTTTCCTAGGGAGCATTTCCCCTCTCCCTGGCGGAGAATATTTGCAGACATTTCAATAAAAGGTTCGTGTAGACATTGTTCTTGCTTTCGTTGCTTTCATTAGTGAAGCTGTAAGCAAACAATGAAGTGGATACCTTTTAACACACTGGTGGTACCTTTCCTTGAGGCACGAAAAGTTACAGCATAGTCCAAGACCTTCCCTTTCTTTGTAATGACTATACCCCAATGTGTATCCATTGCAAATCTAACCTCTCCTACATCAGTACTGTATCATTGCACTATATAAGCCAAAAAGTTTCTGAGTCTGTATACCTGAATGAAAAAAAGAGTTTGATTACTTAGTTTATCTTTGCTATGTCTGATTCTGAAGGAAAATTGCCAGGTAAACAGTTTTTTAAGGGTTTGTAATATCTGCCTCACTTAACTATTTGGGACTTAGTAAAGTGAAGTCAGCTAGAGAAGAAAGGCTCCACTTTGTAGCACTGCACCAGATGACACAGTATGGGTATGTGACACTGTAAAATGTTGTAATTGCTCATTTATTGAGCTCAACCCATCTTTTGGGGGGGTCTTCAAGAAAGGCAGAACCCAGTTAATTCAAATTGCCATTGCTTGCCAGTGATTTAGGTTATTTATGTGTGTTTACCTTTACAAAATACAGAGATTGCAACAGTGTAGCCATCACGGCTTCCAAATTCAAGTTGAAAAAATTTTAAGGAGAAGCAATGCCATTTATTGCCCCAGTTTAACMGACTGGAAAGAACAGTCTCTCAGGTGTTCAGGCTTTTATTCAAGCAAACTATGCAAAACTTATACACCTAAAAGCCTTTCTGGGTTTCACAGCCGGTATTGATGTGTCTGAGAATTTATCACACCTTACCAAGCAAGGAAGGAAAGAAYAGGCAGTATTTCTGGAAGGCATGCAGCTGTACAAGTACTTACGGTCTTTTCCTTCAGGAACAAAGGTGATGCCTTGGCCAGGGAACCTCTAAAACATAATCTTCAAATAGGCCCATTGAAAACCTTTCTTATCAAGGTGGGAAGGTTAATATAAGTGCAAGGAAGAGGTCTTGAGAGCACTAGAAATACTCTTGAGGAGATAGAACTCATTTTTGCCTCCACCTTGCCCTTAAAAGATTTCAGCTTTGATATATAATCAACATCCCATGAGAGCCAAAGACACACAGTGATTTGTGGCGTCTGCTGGGCAGACCAAGTTCATTTTTTCTCATTCAAGCTGGAAGAGCATGACTTCCTCTTGTGAGAACAAGAAGCCCACTGAGGGGATGGCAGCAAATGTTAATGGGAAATGGGTGAGTTAAGAATAGGCTGAAATTCAGGAGAGTCACAGGAGGTTCAATGTAGAGCTCTTCTAATGAAAAAATAGTACAAATAACTGGACACTTGGAAAGTTGCAGACAAAACACTGCATTGTTTTTCAACAAAACAGGCTTGCAGGTAGTCAAGAGTGCTCAGAGCGATGCGAACCTGGCCAGGTGTTATCTCTCTTTGAAACTCAACAGGTAAAACTCTCGGACAACAATTTAGTATTATATAACAATCTGTTATATATCATATCTCTTATCACCCACAAGACTCTGGAAAGATTGAATTATTACAGACTGCTGAAGACTATGTTAAGAGCATTTGGTAATGAGGCATGGAAGCATTGGGATTCAAATTTAGTAGATGCTGAAGGCTAGCTAACACTAGAGGATTAGCTAACAGCCCTGGTCCTGCCCAAACAAAACCTTACATATTGTGGGAGGAGCTAATGTCCCCATACTACACATAGGGAAGTGGCTGGAGAAGTTGGTGTGGATTTCTTCTCCSGTGGGAAAAGGCAAACCCATTTATGGGATTGTCTTTTCTCAAGAATCTGGGTGTACTCGAGAACCTGAGTGGGTAATGCAGCAGATTGGAGGGACCTGGTGTGGGCGTCTAGGAGATTTAACCTTGAGGGGAAAATAATTTGTGGTGTAATTTAATTACAGGAAGTGAAGTAACAGGAATGATATGAACCAACAAAGAGTGAGTTTTGCGAGGTGCAAGGAAAGTGTGTCAGTGCCCCGGGCCGGGCCTGTGTCAGTGCCCAATGATCGAGTGTGCTGCTTCTCCTGTCCTGGCACAGCAGCGCTGGCACAGCATCGGTGCTGTCTCTCCAACATTCCCCCAGGAGTAGGCTGGGGATGGGCAAGATCCTGGGAGGGGACACAACTAGGCCAGCTAACCCAAATTAACCAAAGGTACATTCCATACCATATGACACCAGCTCAGATATATAAGCTAMGAAAAAGAGGAGGAAGAGGAGGGGGTAGAGGAGGAGCATTTGTTATTTACAATGTTTGTCTTCCAGAGCAACCAATACATGTGCTGAAGCTCTGCTTCCTGGGAAGCAGCCTGACATTGCTTGCTGATGGGAAGTAGAGAATAAAATTATTCTTTCTTTGCTTGTGCCTGCACAAACTTTCCTTTTTGCTTTAGTAAACTGCCTTATCTCAACTTATGAGTTGTTTTCCGTCTTATTTTCTCGTCCCTGTCCAGCTGAAAAGGGGAAGTGATAGAGCAGCTTTGTGGGCACCTGGCGTCTAGCCAAGGTCAACCCACCACACTGTGGCTGATGGACATGTAAACAAAATTAWAAGGCAATAAAAAAAAGAAGTACAAACTTTGAATTTGTTCCTTCAGAATTTTCTAATCTTCGGAGAAAACAGCAACTTTTAAAGAATATTGGAAGAGAAAGACATGGATAATGAACTCCTACAGTATGTTAATCTCTCCTGACTCCCCAGCATGTACAGCAATTTAAATACAGATCTAGTCATTGTGATCACTGAAACTGTGGGTGGGAAAAGGGACAGCTATGAACTGACAGAAATGTTATTCTTATCCTTGAAGTTGTGGCTTCAGTAGGTTTGTTCAACAAGGAAGCCATTGCACACTGGTCTTTTGCAGTGGTGGTGTTTATTCAAGGCCATCGGGAACTGCTGCAGCTGCAGAGCACCAGTCTCCTGGCCTTGCAGGGCTGCTTTCCTAAACAATCACCTCTGCTCCCTGGGCTTATACAGGCTCTGTTCATTTGTGTTAACACTGTTGAAATACCATTTGCTTCATGCCACTCCTGGACCACTTTGCTGCCTCTGGATTGTCTGCAAGCACACGACAGGGCACATTAATAGCACTGGGCTTCACTCCCTCCTGCTGCTTGTCCCTGTCCAGAGATACCCGCACCTCGTCTCCCTGAGGTCTGTCACTATGAAGTTACTAAACTTAAAGCTTTCTAGCAGCTCCCAACACTCTCCCTCGTCACTGTCACTGTCACCATTGGGTGTGTGTGGGTTCCTATTCACATGGAGTATTTCCGATCTGGAGACTAAGCAAAATAAAGAGCAGGCCCCCACTCCCTTGCAGAGGAAGGGCAGATAGGTAAAGAAAGGAAGAAGCTGAGGGAAGTGAGATAAGGCCTGCGCAGCTAAAGCAAAATACACAGTCCTGTGAGCAGCAGAACAAACTAAAACTGAGCTCATTGAGGATTTACATTTTGAGGAAAGTATTCCTGTGTGGATGTTCTGGTTTCTAATCAGAGCTGAACTAACTCACCAGTCCTTCTCTTTCTGAAATACTTTAAAGTACTTCTTCACTTAGCTGTCTATTTTCATGAGATATGGGGAAAAATAATATCCTTAGGAATTTTACTCCTCTTTCCCATGTGGCTGAAATGAGCCAATTCCTTCAAAACATTACCAATAAAAGGCAGAAATATGTTGGCAGCACCATCATGTATACCATATTTTCCATGGAAATTGGCCTAAAAATAAATTGATCTTTGCTGCATTGGATATTTTTCTGTGGGAAATCTGGCCCATGATATTTCAGAGTTCTCCTCTTGCCCCAGGACAAGGTGTGTGTAAGTTTTTCAAAGGCTTAATACAACAGCTTTGGAGCATGTGTGTGTGGGTGTGTGTGTGTACCACAGAATCAGTGCTCATGGAGGGACCACAGTACCTATCCAAGCCCTTTTTCCACCTCGTAGATCTGTGCCACTACCCACATATACTCTGTATTGCCCTGGGAGAACACACTCTTGCTCTTATCCTACACTGCAGTTGTGAAACCTGAACATTGACCTTCCTCCCATCTAACTGTGGTTAATACAACTCCTTTGGTGTTTGCAGTGTTTAAACTGCATGGTTTTATGCTTCCATGTAACTTATGAATGGCCCATCTCACTGGCATAGTGATGCAGAAATGGAAGAACTGGCATATGCTTACTTCACAGAAACACAGAATCACAGAATCACAGAATCGGTCAGGTTGGAAAAGACCTCTGAGGTCATCGAGTCCAACCTTTGACTGAACACCACCTTGTCAACTAGACCATGGCACTGAGATGGGTTGACATTAAGAAATGTCTTTTCTTAAACATTTCCAGGGACAGTGACTCCACCACCTTCATGGGCAGCGCATTCCAATGTTTAATCATTCTTTCTGAGAAGAAATTCCTCCTAATGTCCAACCTAAATCTCCCCTGGCACAGATTGAGGCTTTGTCCTCTTGTCCTGTTACCAGTTGCCTGGGAGAAGAGACCGACCCTGACCTTGCTACACCCTCATTTCAGGGAGTGATAAGGTCCCCCTTGAGCCTCCTCTTTACCAGGATAAATAACCCCAGCTCCCTCAGCTGCTCCCCACAGGACTTGTGCTCCAGACCTTTCCCCAGCTCCATTGCCCTTCTCTGGACATGCTCCAGCACCTCAATGTCCTCGAARTGAGGGGCCCAGAACTGAACACAGCACTTGAGGTGTGGCCTCACCAGTGCTGAGTACAGGGGGACAATCACTTCCCAAGTTCTGCTGGCCACACTTCTGATACCTTCGAGAATTGGTAGCAATTCTTTATCCATGGAATGCTTCTCATAATAAAAAGCCACACAGCATGCTGGAGCATACATAATTTCATGAATCTTGGGAACCTAAAATGTGATTGCAGTGTATTGAGAAATTATTTCTAAGAACTGGCTGAAAACTTATTCCAAGAATAAAGACTTTCAAGATTTTATTCCAGGAATAGACTTCACAGTCACATCCAGTAACAGGAAGATGACTTATCTCAGAAACTATCATTACCCTATAGGGYAGAGAAAGCCAATAAAGGTCTTGTGTCTACCCTAAAGTCCTGTCCGGGGTTAAACAACAGTATTTTGGTTTCTGTATTCTAAGAAGTCGCATCTTTTGGGACTTCTCCCTTGTCTTTGAAATCACAAATAAGAGTCTCCTAAAGAGTTTGAGGAATATTTGGAGTAAAGTTCAAATCTGTTTTGTTATGTTTCAGCGAGGATGCCATTCCCAGCTAGTAATGTGGTTCATACTGTGCGAACAGTTGTATGGGTAGCCTGGACTGCGATCTTCCTGATATGTGCCAGCCTCAGAGAGCTACTGGCAAGAGACAAAATTAATGGGAGAGGGAGAATACGTGGGCAGCGAGTGGCGGGAAAAGGGAGTGAGAAAGACCTTTGACCGTGTTTCCCTTCATTCTTCATGTGGGAAATATGCCATTTCCACATCCCATCTACTTTTGCCAGGAATACATAAACTGTGTTTGATAGCAACAAGTACCTAGTAGTTGTGTTTTCATTTCAGCACGTCAATAATAGGCATTTCTAAACATTTCACTGAACAGAGCTGGCATTGCGGAAAATGATTACTAAAATCAGTCAAGCGTGTTTACATTCATTCTTATGTCATAGGAAATCAMAGGGGATGTGTCTGCACTGCAGGCAACTACTGTGGAGCATGAAGGTACTTCAGCTCAAGTGAAGTCCAGTTGAGATAGCAGTCCAGCACCACTGCAAAGAACTCAGTGCAAAGAAGAAGTCATTAATAACACARCTTCTCTCTCTGAAGGGTGAGTTGAGTTTAAAGCAATGGAAACAAACCCCAAGTGGTAGTATAAAACCACTGTGGTCTCTCCACAAGGCATTGCAGTGGAATCAATATGGGCTGGATGCCTTATCTGGAACTACCTAAAAAGAGAGGCTCGACAAAATTAAAAGAGTAAAAAGCGGTTGTATTTATTGAAGGGCCTTCAGGTACATTTTAGGGTAGTCAGAGATCACTCAGGGGCTACACCCTAAGATGGACCCCCTAAGATGAACGATGGGTATTTTTATAAGTTTGGTCCATTTGCATATCGGGATTAGTTCTTCCAATTACAGCTTCAGGAAATGAAGTAATTTACCCCAAGTTTGCTCCCCCCCCAACTCACTATTTTTTACATCTCTCGGGGCCTGAGACAGTAAGGTGTCCTWGAGTTTTCAGGCCTGGAGAGGAATTGTTTCGTCTGACCAAAATGGGAAAGCAATAGCTAACACTCTATATGGAGTTTAGAGTAACATTAAAGAATTGCAGGATTACAGATATATGAAAAATATAAAAGCTAAAATCCTGAGGCATCGGGTTCTTGGCAGATAGAAACCATTGGGCTTGAAACACTGGCCACTTCCAAGGTGAAGTCAGKGGAATTTTAGGGTTGGCTTTACCTTGTTTAACCTTAAACGATCAACAGTGCAGTGTTTAGGCTCAGGTGATCTTCTGTGGCATGATTCATTTGCCTACATATAGACAAAAATGATATGTTAAAAATCCTGCAGCCACTTTTAGGGAGTGTGAATCATCTGTGCAGACAGATGCATCCCTCCAGTCAATGAAGGCAGAATGACATCTCTGCTGTGGGAGTAATCCCCTGGTCAAATGGGTGTCTGAGGCGCGAGTCAGGGATGTGAACACAGACATCCAGTGCTACATGAGATGCCCCAGAGTAAACCTACATCCTCACATACTCAGGCGCTCTAGGAAATATCCAGTTTCCTAGGGAACTGAATTGTGTCCAGAGAGGAATGGAATGAGTTTCTGCCGGCAGGTGCCTATTCTCTCACCAGCTGGAGAGGGAGACTAAATGACTGGTTTAGATGGAGTTTGGGAGTTTCGAGTTGGGTGAGATGAATCCCCATGCGTATGGTAATACAGAGTTTGAGGGCAGTAGTGTGAGTGCCAGAAACGGCATACAGGGTGTGTGCCACCACGGCAAATCACATCCTCAGCTCCACAGCTGCCTTTAGCCTTTGAATCCCCTCATTTAGCACAAGCTACTGGCCAAAGAAGGCTCCTCACCCAAAAAGTTCAATATAAGGGACAGCACTCTTACCTTCAGTTACACACACCAAGATCAAAGTGTAAAAAAAGGGAGAACTGGGTTGGAAGAAAGCCAGACATTTCACTAACAAGGCTCTTCCTCCATTAATTGCATTAAGTGCTCTCAGGATTCAGTTGTCAGGAGCAGAATTGGAGCTGAGGAACTGTGTGACACAGAAGCTGCCAGCAAGTGAAATTACAGTTGGACCCACCTGGGCTTTGAAACTTTTTCTTCCCCATCAAACCATGCCATCAGCCAGCCTATGGGGGACTATTTCACACCCAAATAAGAGATAGTATTGAGTCCTATAGGTCCTCTGCTATAGTTCTCAGGAGTATAAAAGTGAGGCTGATAATTACTCATTTTTTATAATCATTCTGTTTATTTTATTGCTGATGCACCAACACCTGCCGGTTTGCCTAATGTCTACAATATGCTCTTTCCTCCTGAAATAAGGTTATTAGTGCAGATCTGAGTGCAGTTTAAGGCTGAGATTCCAGCACTGTGCAACAAAAAACTCCTCTTTTGTTGCCCTGTCCATGAATTTTGGAGAGATTTGTTGGTGGAGGGACCAGTATCTGGCCTGATGGAAGAAAATGCCAACAACTCAGATTTCCCATGTTACCAGCAGAGTCAACAAGAAAAAGAAATAAAGGAGAGGCAAGGTAGTTTAGCAATAACAAAATGCATATTTCTCTCTGAACCTGGATTGGACTGATTGGCATGTTGGACATCAGGAAAACGCTGATGGTAGTGTCAAAACGTAGTGCTAATGGTAGATTTGTTCAAGCGAAGTGGGAAGCTCCCATCCTGACTGTTTCATCTCATCTCCACTCCTTGGAGGCTCTCTGTCAATGCTCTAAGGTAAATTTTTATCACAGAAATGACATTTTACCCAGTGTCAAGTACATGCAGTAGTTGCATTAAATCTTAGCCTAAGCAGCTTTTTTGTATTTCAGTGTGCCACTCATCACCTTAGCATTGCCTCATTCAGAAATAGGGGAGATTCCTCTCTTTGTCTCTCCACACCTAGAGCATATTAAGGCTCCTTTGGGATAAAGACCCTGCTGAAAGCTGCTGTGTTTTCATTATTTCATTATATATCCATTGTGCCTAGTTATCCACAGTGCTTTGATGTACGTCAGGAGGCTGCATGGTATGTCCCTGTGATGGTACCTGTCAGAAACATCCAATTCACAGCTGTCATATGGTATATGCCATCTGTTTAGACAGCTGGACACTAGCTGAACAAGAGCAAAGAAAAGGACAAGAAAAAGTCAGCAAGCTTTGGGGGAGAGCTCTTCTTTGAGCTTAGAAGAATTTTCCCTTCTATGCACATGCATGATACAGGAATACAAAAATATAGTTTTAGTCTCTTCACCAAAACTGCAGGTTATTCTTTCATGCCAAAATATTTAATGTGTGCCTGTATCCACATCTGTTAAGTACCTTGAAGTCTACTGCAAGCAGTTTATTTACTCTTTATAAGCAGATCAAATTAGGGAACTGCTTCGATTTGCCTCTCAGTGATAGGGCTAAAGCAGTGGCAGCGAAAAAATACCTCAGAGGAAAGGTACTGGTTGAAAGCGAGTAAATTCTGGGAAGAGCTAAGCATAAAATGCAAATTTCTTAGGTTACAAAATGGCCCTTGGGAGGGGCCCAGCAAGTGTCAGGTGTATACAGAAATAACAAGCCATAGCTTCTCCATGTTTTCCATGACAGCCAGCAATAGCAGACTGCATCAGGATCAGCAGCAAGGCAGCATCGAGGTGGTTCAGGATCCACACAGGGTGTTTGTTGCATGTTGCTCGTCCAAAGTGCTTCTGACTCCTTGTACAAACTTAAGCAGAGGGAACTTAGGGAGATTTTGAAATGAAGATTTTTTTTTTTAGGAAGCAGGATTGGGTTGGAAATGTTTTCTCCCTTCTGCTAGAAAGCAATTAGAATTAAGTCAACATAAAGAAAAAGAGCCCTGACAAAAATTTGATGATTCATTACATTACTTGTAATTTAAAAACTTGACTTTGCTATTGTTACTGATATAATCAGTGCAACTTGTTGAACTTCTGACAAAAATCAGTCTTCGTGATTTTTTACTTTTTTATGCCAGAAATATATGACATTGGAACTACATCAAATCTTTTCCTAAAGGGGAAGTTAATACATTTTAAACTTCTTTCCTGAACAATGAGGCTTTTGCCAAATCAGAATTTTCTGAAAAAACCTGATCATTTTCTAACTAGCTTTACAAGGAAGTTTTAAAGAAATAGCAATTCTATATAGTAAAGAGGCCTCCGGTTTAACCAGATCTGAAACGACATCTGGCACAGAGAACTGTCAAAATGTAATTCACCTTAGGGGAAAACTGTCCAGATGCAGAGATATGTTTGACTGTATAATGACATCTGTTGTGCAAACCAGTATTACAAACTTAGATCTGTATCTGTTAATGGGTAAGACAAAAATTAAGCTGAACTAAATGATAAGCAACAATTTAAGATTACAGGTTTAATTAAATGGGAGATAAATGGTTTTCTTCCTGAACAGTTGATTGAAAAATGGAATCTGATCAGAACAAAAAAAAATGCAAAACACATCAACATAAGGGATTTAGCAAAAATGTGTACTTGCAGCCCAGAAAGCCAACTGTATCCTGGGCTGCATCAAAAGCGACATGGCCAGCAGAGCGAGGGAGGGGATTCTGCCCCTCTGTTCTGCCTTCATGAGACCCCACCTAGCGTGCTGCACCCAGCTCTGGGGTCCTCAGCACATGAAGGACATGGACCTGTTGGAGTGTGTCCAGAGAAGGGCCACAAATATGGCTGGACTGATGGAGCACCTCTCCTATGAAGACAGGGTGAGAGAATTGGTGTTGGTCAGTCTGGAAAAGAGAAGGCTCCAGGGGACCTTATAGCACCTTTCAGTACCTAAAGGGAACAACGGGAGGTCTGGAGAGGGACTTTTTAGTGGGGCATGTAGTGGTAGGAGAAGGAGGAATGACTTTGAACTGAAAGAGGCTAGATTTATGTTAGATATTAGTAAGAAATCCTTCACTGTGAGAGTGGTGAGGCAGTGGAGTAGCTGTGAATGCCTCATCAAGTGTTCAAGGCCGACTCAGATGGGGCTTTGAGCAACCTGGTCTAGTGGAAAGTGGAGGATTGGAACTACATGATTAAGGTCATTTCCAACCAAAACCATTCTATAATCCTATGACCCTATGATTCTATGAAATATTAAATTAATCAATCAAAAGGCATTACTGGTGCATTGTAAGGTGGATCAGTATGGATGTATTCTCATAGATCCCAATAGCACTATGATATTTGCCTAAAGCTTTGTGGACAAATGGACAACATAAGCTCCATATGAAAATTTTGCTAGAGACTAAGATAAATAACCGCAGGTTTTATGGCTATAAATCAAAAARTCATAGCAATAAAAATTTTCTGCTAGATCAGTCTATGGAGAAAGAAAAACACTAGAGCTGGGATGATGCATACAAAGAGTGTGTACTTGATATAGAARATAACTAGGCTTATGTATAAGGTTTATTTACCCTTGTCTTTAATAACAGAGCAGATGAGAAGATGCTTAATAGGAATGAATATTCAAAAAGGAAAATTCCAACTGACAAAGATGAAAAAAAATCAAAGTTCAGTGTGTTGAAACTTCTAGAGCAGGTTAATCTTCAGCCATGAAGCACAAGCATGCGAGATTGCAAGTCCTGCAGCAAAGCTTTTCTAAATGATCCTATTCATCTGTGGCCAGTGCATTAGCATTAGAAATTAGGAAACACAGCACCTGTATTTTGAAAAGAGAAAAAAGACCCATGCAGTTACAGGACTATTAGCCAGGTTTCTGGTGCATGCAAAGTGTTGGAACAAATTTCAAAAGAAAGACCACCTAACAGATTGGAGATAAGCGGAAAATGCAATACAATACAGCCTGAATTGACAGCAATGGATCTTGGCAGATATCTTGGTATCTTTCTGTGATGGATTGGACTACCCTCGAATRAAAGAATGTGATAAATGCAACACACCCAACCTTCTGCTAAGCCTGGACATACATTCCAARGACAAATTATTAGTGCTTAAGGCAAAGACATGGGAAATTATTACATTTAGTTTTAGGAAAAGATCTGGCTCCAGGGTAGGTAACAACAACTAACACTGAAGGAAGACAAAGCCAGTAAAGGCTGGTTCTAAGTGGTGCATGATCATTATCAGCCATTGCGTTGGTTGTTCACAATAACAGGGCACGAAAATAAATAATAATGATAATTAATGACACAAATCTGGGACAAGATGTTAATAGAGAGGAAGGTTAGAATACCATATAGGAGGGACCCGATAATCTTGAGCAATGAGGCAAAAAAAATCAGATTAAATTTAACATCCCAAGGTGTTAGGTCAGGCACACAGACACTAATAAAAAGATTTGCTGTAAGCTGGAGGCTGAACTGTGATAATGTGAGAAGAGGAGAAAGCCCAGACTGGAAATAATAATTCACAGTATGGCCATGAGTCATCAACATGATTCAGCCACACAAAGGTTGATGCAATTGTGTGACATATCAAGAATTATGTTTCCAGTACAGAGACAGATGAGAGCAGTAAATCAGTAAGGATTATACCTGGAGCATGACACAAAAGCAGCCACTTACACTCTATATGGGCAGTCACCATAAATATCGATGGGATAACAGGATCTAAACAGACCTTGTTAGCCAAAGAAGAAAGAGGCAAAAAGGGGATCTGGAAATTCAGGCTGGAAATGAGTGATGCTCAAAGATGAAGAGACTTGCAAAAATCTGTCTGCTGCCCTTGGCAAAAAAGGCTGTAAGGCGCTACCTTCAAGGGAAACTCCTAGAGGCAGAGTGCCAGGTAACAAACACAGGCACAGGGAACACCCTTCATGAAGTATGATATGCATACCCAGGGGATCTTGTCATTTGGCTACTTAGGGTAGCAGGCCTAAAGAATCTTTCCACATATCTGGAAAGAAGTGTTGCCAGAGTAAGATTAGCAGATTTTTGCTTAAAAGTGGACAGGATCTAGAATTTGAAGCTCTAACTCTCATCTCAGACACTTTTCTATGAGCTTCCTCAGGGAGGGAGCATTAGCCAGTCATTCAGTGTTTTTAACTCCACTAGAAGTGAGYGGTTCAAGAATCATAGCTTAAAGCGGCTTTGTGACATTTGAGGGAGTTTTAAAGGTTTTAATTCTTACTCCAGGAAAGCCGGGTATCTCCTTTCCCGCTTATGATTTGAGGAATAAACACTTCTGTTCTATGACCTGGCTCGATCCAACCAAATACTCTTGCATCAGCCAGAGGCAGGAACAAACTGGGGTTTCGAGCTATCAGAGCAGTTTTTCCTAGCTTGAGGAAGGTTTTTGCTCCCAAAGTTTTCCCACAGATGCCATGCCCCTCCTCCCAGCTTCTCAGCAGAAAGTTTGACACGAAGCTGCCATTAAATTGCCAATAATTAATTTTATGTTGTGTTCCCTGGACCCATTTTTACTGATTTTGCTTTGCAAGGAGTACATTTGGAGGCTCGTGAGTGACAATTCTTGTCACAAGGAGCAGATTTCTGATTAATTCTTTGTGCTCTAGATTAATTTGTGTGACAATCATTTGTGACAAAGATTAATCTTTCAAACAATTACTGTGACAATTTTCTCCACAGAGACAAGCCATCACACTTGTGCTGCTTTACTCTGACCTTGTTTTGTGACTTTGAGAAAGTTACTGTTCTCTTAAGATTCATTTTACCTATCTAGAAATCTATATAATTCATCTGCAGAGTGTTTACTACATATCTCAGGACATGGGAACTTAATAAACTGTGAAACAATCAAAGGGAAAAAGATAATGAATCTTCAATAAAAAAGGTAACAGCTGTAACTTCACAAATATTATTGTAAAAAGCAAACCAAAACACAAAAGAAAAAAAAATTGCYTGTATTTTTTCTGGAAGATATTTATTTGTTTGCTTCTAAGAACTGAGGGTGTTTTCATAAGCAGTTTTACAAATTTTCATGAAATCTGCATTAAAAATTTCATGAAAGTAAGGAAGTGATCAAAGCTCTCTCTCCAGCAAATAAATAATACTAATAATACTGAGCAAAGTTAATCAGCTTTTTATTGGCAAAACTGCAATGCTGACTATGCAAACAATATATTGCAAAAATATGAAGTTCCAAAAATTTTTTGATTTAATTTTTTTTTGTARCATCTCATAAACATTGGTCCACATAGTTACTTTTGAAGCCTGCAGAATCTCTTCTTTACACAAAAGACATTATGTAGAGAGACTGGGTTATTCTTAGAAAGACACAGAGAGGGTGTGAGCAGCACGATGGAGAAGACAAAGTTTTCTGTTAACAGACTCCTGCTCCCTCCTCTGATTTTCATATTTGAATATAAACATACTGTGCAGTCACCATTTCCGTTCAAATGTTGGTGTCTAGAGGGGTATCCAATTGCCTACAACAGGTGCTGGCTCCACAATGCACTACGCAGTACAGTAAAGTGCATGGGATTCTTCTGTAAAAATTACATCCACAGTGTTAAGGACTCTCCAGTGAGGACTGTCACTTGCAGATGAGGAACACCCCACAGCTTCCTAAAATGAATTTCTACATCTGAGTTTCCAAAGTATTTTCTGTTTTATAAGAGGTAGATTTCATTAAACTGCGGGGTGGAGGCAGTGAGACTGAAGCTCAGATTAAAACAAATTGAGCAAAAACCTGAAGGAATCTTGCCCAATCCCAAGCACGTGATCTTTGCCTTTCTCATTGAAAAGTCACATCCAAGGTGAGGACTTGTGGGGATGATCCCATGCCTTGGCCCTCGGAGGCCCCTGCTGGTGTTGTGCACCCTGAGTGTGCAGGGCTCAGCCACRTTTTCTTTGGGGGAATAAACTCCCATGCGAGAGCCTCATGGTCAAGGCTGGCTTTAGCCATGAGGAGAACCCAGATCCAGACCTCCTGCATGACACAGCAACCAGGTAGGGCTGATGGCACCTCCACTGCAGACCACTGCCGGCAGGTTTGAGCTGTAGTTGGCTGCAGGTCCAGTCCCAAGGAGCTCCAGGCTCCCAGCCATGGACAGGGAGCAAAGGGTCCTAAATCAAACCAGTATCCAACCCACTAGCAGAGAGGCACCTGAATGCAAATGTTGCACTTGCCTCTCTGTGAATCTCAGTGGCTTCAGAGTTTACCTGAAACCTTTTATGGAGATGAGAGTCTTCTCTGGAAACTTGGAGTTAGGGATAAGTGCTCCACCCCTACAGGCACTTGTTAGCACTGCCTTCCTGCAGGTTTTTACTGGAATAAGGCTATTACTCCCCTGGAGTACAAAATTGCTCCCCTGGAGTACAAAATTGGACAGGTACAGCAGGACAGGACCACGCTCTGAACAGCGTCAGTTTTGTGTTAGCTGGTTGCACAGTCTCTTCCTGGATTAGACATGCTCCTGGAGCTAATGGGACTGTGATGAAAAATCATGTCCAGTTACAAACCATGCAAATGGTATAATAATAATAATAACAGAAAACATTGTGATCTGTATGATGGATCTGACACAATTTCCCCACACACAATGTTTTCAACAAATCAGATGTTACAATCAGAAGGAAGCTATTTCTGTATCTGGGCTGAAAGTTAATGAGCCTGATGCAAAGTGTGAGCAGAGAAACATGATGAGAAATTAAAATCTTTCAAGAATCATTAAGTGGAGACATCTGGGTTTTCCAAAGTTCATTTACACTAAAACTAATTTTCCAATGTAAAGCCTTGGCAACCACTTTAAGCCGTAAAACATTTGATGCCRCTGATGTAACCAAGACACTTTAAATGAAAACTTTTCCTGTGAAACATTGTCTTAGTCCTTAATTCAGTTTAAAAAGGACAAGCAATACATCTCATTCATCTGAAGTTCTGCAAAGCATTGGAAACAACACTTAAGCAGGAGACTTTAGATTTAATCATGGTTTGACAGGAAGGAGATACGAGGGACATGATGGGAAGGATATTGCAAGGGGAAATTTTGGCTGGATGGGGTTACTGATGGAGCTCCTGAAGAACCAGGCAGAAAGAACAGTGATCAGAGCACTGTGTCCAGATCCAGGGTGACTTTCAGGCCTTTTGTGGGGTAGTCACTGAAAGACAACTTCAAAATTAAGCTGGATTGAAGTGAGATGYTTCCAGAAAAGGACAAGGAATTATCATTTCCATAGTTTTAGGTAACAGTCACACAGCTCTTGAATCTTGTATATGATCAGAACTTCCATGCTAAAGACAACCAAAGCAGAACAGATGCTGGAAATTGTCCACTTACAAACTTTTCAGGGACAATGCTAAAGGTACTTCACAATTAAAGCATTTGTAAGACCATGTCCTTACAAATGCAGGGTTTATATGAGCTATAGTTCATGTAGGATGAATCCTGAACTAGGACCTTGGTCCCACTGTTCTGCTTAATATAGGCTCAGTGTCCTCATCTGCAGAAGAGACTGGTCAGTCACATCATGGCTGGCATCAGTACTTAAGCCYGTGGGCTCCTTCCCAGAAGGTGCTGATCTCAATTGCTACAGAGTTTGTATATGAAGCTGAACTACATACACCCTGTACTGTTACAGTGAGTGCGCAAAGCCTGGGGCAAGGAACACACTTCATGTTAGCTGTACTTCAAGCAGTGTTTCTAAGTCTGGCATGCTTAGTTTTCCAAAACAAAGGCTATCTTCCTTTATAAGGGAAGCGTGAAATGTAAAGAGAGAGCTGAGAGTGGCCAGACCTTTTAGCCTACTAGTAAATCTTAGAGGATCTTCAGTGACCACAAAAAAGAAATTTGACTTAACTGTCATCTAGAAGATAGACAGAGCAAAAGTCATGCCTCTGTCATGCCATGTAGTCCTTTTTTCAGCCCGTCTGCTTTCACTTTGCAGCTGTTAAAATCTCCTTTAATAGTTGTCACCGATTGTACAGAGAAATAATTCCAGTCCCCTTACAGTCCCTCAACACTAGACTATCACTCAGAAAATCAGTTACTTCAAGGAAAAAGCTGTGGCTGTCCTAAGAGACACAAAGATCATGCTATGTCAGCCAGGCAGAATTTGCACAGCCCTGGTGTGCCTTGCCCAGCTGCTGGGTGTGCAGATTCTTAGGCTGCGCTTTGATAACTTGACGTTCTGAGGCTTTTCAAAGACATATGCCAAATTAGAAGGAATATAATATTTGCTACCTTTTCATCAAAGTCTATGASAGTAAGTCAAGATCAGTGATTATTAGGCCTACTAATACCCCTGTGAAGAAGGCCCACTGTGGGAGACAATACCTCCAATGGGTTTGTCACTTGCCACGTGGGAAGTGCAGTTCCATCACTGCAGGACTTGTGGCAGGTTTGAGGTTGTCCCTAAGACAGTGTCTAACCATTTGTTCTCCAAAGCAGCTCAGCTGCGCTTGATTTCTGCCTGCAGTGCTTGGAGTTTATCTGTGCCTGGTAGACCATGGGCACCAAATCCACCGGCATCAGGCCCCATATTAGCTGTTCCTGGCCCTCTGACCTTTCCTTTCTTTTCTCCAACATCCCTAAATAAATAAAGACAAGCCCAAGGGAAAAGAAGCAAGGCAGAGACTGCTGAGCAGAATGACTCCACTTCAAAGGTAGTAAGGGAAAGCAGGATAGYTCTTTGTGACCTTCAAAGACTCCATCATTCCTTCTCATGCTTCCCTTTCCTGCCTCCTCCATTGTCCACACTGATACCCTGAGGACCCAGATGCTCTAAATCAAACYAAGGCAAGGAAATATTCTGGCAAAGAGAAAGATTAAAATAGAAGAAGTCTGGTGTTTTTGTTGTTATGGTTGGCTAGTTTTTTGGCTAGTTACTATTTTAAATCCAGCTCATTTTGGTGATCCAGTCTATGGCACAGCTCTCATGCAATGCTGCTGTGAAGAGGTTGGGGTCGATCTACATCAAATAAATTTGCCAGCAGGCAAATATTCATGTAACTGTACCTTGAAGTTGTCTAAGCAATTAACATAATTAAGATAAATTCACAGTAGTAGAGTTCCTTACCTGCAAAATGTTAACCTATTTTTTTTCCTTTTCTAATCCAAGAAAGGAAACACTCTGAWGTAAATCTTCTAGATTTTTTTTCCCAGTTACATTATTTAGTCTAATAAAAGATTCTCCTGCTCAGTAGAAAATGAAACAACTACAAAACCAACCTAGAAATCTTTCAGCCCATTTCAGACCTTTGTACTCATATTACTCTGTGGGCTTTGTAAGAAATTACCGTAACCGAATTCTGCAAGACATCTTATGAGAAGAAAGGTGATTTTGCAATACAAAAATCCCTAAGCAAATCACTTTTACCCACTCCTTCTTGGTCTCTCATAGGTTTCATTCACACACTTTCCTCTGTACTCATGAGTACCAAGACACCTCTACCCAAGCAGTTTTGGACCACTTGTATGCAACAGGGAAGACAAAGGACAAATGTCCCCTCAATATGTATCTTATGTTTTGAATTGTCCTTTGTATCTTCCAGCAGCAGAGGCTGTTTTGGATTGCTTGTGTTGTGATTTTGACTCACCCTTTGTAAATGTTAGGCAAAATTCCTGAATTTCACAACTTTTATTTTCCTTTCTTGATAAGCTGTAGTCCTGTTCTTTATCCACTTGTCAGCTTTAACTTTAGTTCRGTTTGTTCATCCTCCACATGAAATCAGAGATACTGAGCTCCACGGTGATTAACACATTCCTCTCCTTTTAAACTTTGTTCTGCTGTTTCCTCTGGTGCTTTTGCACACATGTTTCTGTTCTTACCCCATTTATACCAACCTCCTTATTTCTATTACAAATTTCTGCAGTGTCAATAGAGTCACTCCTAACTTGGGACACCAGAATAGGCAACTCATTACAGGCCCCCAGGGATGGCCAAATTCATGTGGTAAGAATAGAGCAGAAACCCACTGCATTTTTTTGTTCAAGAACTATAAAAATACTGAACATGATGAAATGCAAAGAAGAATCTCATGCCTCACATAAGATGTTATTTTTTTTAATGTGGGTACAGCAATTCAGATAATTTGCCCTAGGTTAATGCTGTGAGTGCTGTTACAGTCACTTGTAAATGCATCCACACCTCCTGTATGGCATTTTCTAGTTCAGGCACACCACAGCCCTGCTCAGTTCTAGTGGAGGAAGATCACTGCTGAAGCACTTCTGCACTCTCTGGTTCAGCCCTTTTATGCATGATGTACAAGCAGGAGTTTCAAACAGCTCTCCTTAATCTCTGACAAAAATGCTTTCTCCTAACAGCAGGCTCATAAGCAAACAACAAAATGTCATTGTCAAAATGATTATAGTGGGATGACAGAATGCATYTCCATAGTAACCAGTGGGGCTAATGCCACCCCTTGCAGCATCACAGGCAGGCACGTGAAGTTACTTTTCCTTTCTCAAAGAAGAATTCATGAAGGATCTCAGTTGATGTTCAACCCTGGGAGGTGAGGAGCCAGCAAATGCCTCTTAAATGCCTTCCTGGAGTGGATRGTCAGATATTGTCACAGCTATGAGCAGCACCTGATGTTCCTTAAAATTGTTTTAAAGGAAGTAACAGCACATAATAGTTCCCTCTTCTGTTCATCCTCAATASAGCAAACACAGTCATATCTCCTGCAAAGTACACTTTGTATTTGCAGTCAGTTAATTTTAAATAATCCTGTGCTTCATTTTGGAAGTGAAATGTATTGAGTGGCCGGATGAGTATGGGGACAGTGAGCTTTTCTTATCTCACCAACCACATCTTTTATTACTATCAACATTTTGACAACTACAGATGTACTATGCTTCGGTAGCATTCAATACTAATGACTAATAATTCCTTGAAATTTGTGCAACACGAAGGGGCTAAAGTTTCAATCCTTAGTTTAGCTGAGGTTAGAATTTTGCTCTTTTGATGCTGTTTCAATCTGTTGTTCATCTCCAAGTTACGCTCTCGGCTAGTATAAACCAGAGCAGCTTCAATGATTTCAGTGCATCTGTGCCATTTTCCCCACTCAGTACCTTGTCCTACTGTCTGCCTTGTTAGCTTTCTCTCAAGGCTCCTACATCCACAAATGTTCCTTGCAGTTCCCATGACAAAGCTGAGAAATACATGCGTGCATTTAGGAGGAGACATATCCCCAGCATGCACAGTTCTCCACTCTGAACAGCACTACCAGCCTCTGGGTGCATATTCTGATCCTAACACATACAAACAATTTCCATAAATGTCACTGCCAGGTAGCTGACTCATCCCCCCAGGAACAAAGCAGACTTTCYGAAGAAAAGCCAAGATGATGTTGAAGACTGGCACAAATTTTCTGCTAAGTACTTTTCTTTGTGCTTTTCTGTCATTATACATGAAAGAAAGTTGTTGCCTTGAGACTTGATTCTCCCTCACTTTGGTAGATACCTGCTGGGGCTAATTCACGTGAAGCCATGGCATCATGTACCTTCAAAGGATGGTATGCTCAGGTCTTCTTAGGCTCCCAGCTTTTCTGGAGAGTGTATGTAAAATGATTAACGGGAATCTGTGAGCTCTCAATATAACTCACAGCCACAGTTTATGGCTTGTCCCCTGCAGTACATTATTTCCTCCATTTCCAAGCAGTTTTTCAGGCAAAGAAGCCATGTGAGGAAGTGATTTACTTTTCTTTCAACATAAGCTTTGCAGAAGTAAAAGCGAATCGTCTGCTCTGCATTTGCAGAAAYGTTTTCTGATACAGGTCAGAAATAGTCATAAAAAAATAATAGAATATATCTGAACAATAAAACATACAACCAACAGCATGGAGACACTGAACTCGGTGATGATACTACTATCAAATGTCTGATACTGCTGATCTGTATTTAAAACAATGATGTTCTAAGAAAATAATAAAATAACTATATAGAGAGATATTTTAATTTTTTTTTTAATGTTGTCTACGTTGGTAACAGGCAGGTTTATTTTCCAGGCAGTGATTTTCATCTTCATAATTGTCTGTTTTACTTTATGGCTMTATTTTGACTGATAGTTTTGTGACTGGTATTATGCTACTACTTCTGGAAGTTAAACTATCTGATGTTCATTCCTTCACACCACTCTGAGTGCAGCTCATTGTCTTCACGAGGAAAGCAGTGGTCTTAAAGATGGACCCTTTTACGTTACTGCTACCCCAATTTCCTGATGATAAAATTATATAYGCTTAGCTTGTTTCTCTGCCTCTCTTTCTGCCAATTCACATTTATCGAACCCACTGGCCAATTTCTGCCTAATTTGACAGCAAGTTTGACATGTACAAGTATAAAGTTTTTCAGATCTTCATGAATGTTGATGGCCTGGATATGTGAGAGTCAGCATTTAGTAATGTCTCAGGGTACAAGATGAAGAATTCACATCTGACCCCTTCTGCCTGGAACCAACCAAACCGCCAGAGCAYGGTACCTCCGGCACCACCACTGCAGTCATTGACTTTATACTCACCTCTACACAAATCCAGGAACAGGCAAACTTGAAGGACTTTACRGGGCAAATGAAGTAGGAACTGCAGGAAATACAGGTGGGTCTGGGAGTGCTGAAACATGGAAACAAAGGAAAAACAGAAAGGAGAGGAAAGTACAGTGAGGAGTGAGAATATGGAAGCATTGTAGGGGCTGGCTGGAAGTTGGAAAGATGAGAATGAGATCTATTGTTCTGGGTCTAACAAAGGATTTGCAGGAGACAGGATATTGTTGTGGAAAGGGGCTTATAAAATGAAGCTGAAAACCTTATTTCATCCTATTCATGCTGCTATTCTGATTTTTCCCTCAAGTCTCCCTTTCCAGAAGGCAAAGTTTGAGGATATATGGAACAGATCCTGAAGTCTCCCTTTCTCAAAAAAATAATCTATCTGAAGCRCAGTATTTCCTTTTAAAAGCTATGGTTCAACCGCACACTCAGGCTAGCTCCCATGTCTGGTCCAAGAATGCTGACTTTCACATAATCTTGGTATTCTAGTGCTTTGTTGGATTTTGTGCTTGTCAGTCAATAAAACAGTAATTTATCAACTGTTATTGTTAATATATATCAGTATACAAAGAAGAAAGAATGGAAGTATTTTCAAGAGAAGGTAGAGAGCATTTTGTGGAAGTAAAATGCAAAACYGCAGCCAGGCTAACCCTTGTTTGTGAGATTCTCCAAGGAGACATTTTATGCAAGCCTGAAATGTTCCCAGTGTAACACATCAGACGCTTTTTAGGTGTTCTGAGTGATGGAGTTACAGTGACATTTAAAAAACAGATGCGTGGCAGGTTTTTTTACACTGTTGACTTAGGAACTAAAAAACTTTCCAGAAAAGGTTCTGAACCAGAAAGGCTCAGAAAATTATTAGAAAGATTTAGTAGAAATAGATAAGGTCTGAAAAAAACATGATGAGTAAACATAGAAGGCAGAAATAATAATTTAGACTAACTATAATCTGTTACTTCAATTACTAGTGCCTATGCTCCCATTTTAGCAATATAATCACAATTCCTGAATAAATTTGTTTCTCCTAAACAAACTCTTTATGTGGATCCACATAATTCTATCATCTAATTATAAATTTAGCTTCTCCAGGATCTCTTACTTGGGAATCTGTTCATTGGTAGTAGTGGGAACAAAGATACAGCTCATAAGAACATACTGAAAGAGAAGAAGTAAAGGAAAGGCACAAAAAGAGATCTCTTGCCTCAGTGGTATAAAAATGAAGTGATAGAATCTTCTAGCATGCAACAACCTAGACCCAGCTTCTCATATCTAGACTTTTAAATTATTCTCACCCAAAGTTCATTCAAATAAATAAAATTTGAAGGACATGTTCTCAAGAAATACACCCTTTACTTCTCAGGAATCTCTGTGGGATGTTTGTTTATCAGGGCCCTTGGRGAGTTTTGAGGCAAGGCTGGAATGATACCAGCTCATTCCCCTCAGCCTGGGAAAAAACTGCTCCAGAGCTGCCTTCCTAGAACTGTCTCCCCCAATTCTGAAAGAAGGATTTGACTATCTGTGAGCTTAACCCAATTTTCCTGACAGGCCGAGAAAAYAGAGAGGACTTTGAGCCCTATGTTGCTGCACTTGGGACCAGACTGAAGTCAGCCACACTTTTGGGTTTYGCTCAGGCTTTAGCTGTTTTCTGTGTGCTTTTCCATTCTCCCATGATCTCTTGATCTCGCTTTGACATTCCTGAGAGTTCTGTGTACCTCAGAGCCCCTATCTGACCATAGGGGCCCTAGAAGCCTAACATCAGCTAAAATTTTAGCCTGATGTACCTCACTGAGACTGCCAGTTCTTGGGAGTTTTTTTCGTTGTTTTTTTTTTAGTTAAAATTKTTGTCTTTATTGTCAATTAAGAAGAGAAAAGCTGGATGCACAAGCATGTACTGAAGCACAGAAGAAGGAAAAAAGGTGTTAATTGTAGATTGCTCTTCAGCACTCTGTAAATCCTGTTTCACATTTTAATGTCGGACTTGGGTGACATAAAAGCTTTGTGCTGCTCCTCAGCACCAGGGAAGTTCACCCATTTCTCTGTCACCTGCCCAAACGTCTCAAAGTGTCTCAGGAGTGGTCAGAAACATCGCCCGGATGAAAGGAAAAATAGTTGATGCATGGCATTAGGAAAACAATTTTTCCATCTGTACAGTGTCTGTTTTGTACATGAGTCAAAATGACCCTGTGCTGTGACAAGGCTGGAACAGAAAGTTAAAGCTGACTGATGCTACTGCTGGACCTTTGCAAATCCTCCAGATCTGCATGTGTGGAAAGCAGCATCTGCTCTGTTCAGCTTGAGGATTGTGGACTGCAGAGCAACCTCTCCCACTTCTTTCTCACCTGGTCTGACTTTCCATCAAGAAAATACCTTTCTTTATTACACCACGGATATTATGGATAACAAATTCCAAATATTCACCTTTTATATGTCCTGCAGTAAGTGCTTAGCAAGCTGTGCTTAAACCCCTTCAATGGCATGTAATATTAAGTCTGTATTTTTTAAGGGTTTCTATGTTCAGGTTTTCCTTCTTTGCTTCTTCCTGATTTGCCACTGAGCATGGTTCAGAAAGGCTCAGAAACATCTGAGCCACTTGGCTTCGAAATTTACTTTTTATCATGASACTCCTTAGACCATGCAGAGAGGATTTTTCACCAATCTACCTTATAAATTTTTCAACGCTCTGAAAATCATTTTTGGGGCATGGTTTCCTCACTTAGACAGGAGCAGAAWATGTGGATGTTCTTTTAAACTAGAATTCACATTCAATGTGGTAAATACACTTTRTGCTGGCATTATGCCACTGTAACATGTGGAATGCAAATGCTTTGCTGCTCAGGCAGACCAGTGTGAAGAGCCTGATTCTCAGCCAGGGACACAGGAAAGCTGGTCTTAAAGGCTGTGTGCCTATACTTGGTGATGAACAGGAAATGAGATTCTCTAATCCATCCATCTCTGATTTGGGTTACTTTTCATATTTCTAGTCACCTCAGGCATGACTGAGGAGTGCTCATCATAACRAAATGTCCCACTTACACTGACACATATCACTTTGCARTAGGATTACAACTGTCAAGGGGGCCTGGTTGTGTTCCTTAAGTCTTCTCAGCCCATCTGAATTTCTGCAAGCCAATAACTGCTCTTGCAGGTCGTGTACATCAGTCTGTGACACAGCTTGTAAAAGGACAGCAGCAGTAACCTGCAGATACTGAGTATTAAAGAAGTTTGTGGAGCCTTAGGGGAATTTTGCTTCTCAGAGGGAAGGAAAAAAGCCTATAGAGCTCCTATTTCTATGTAGGCTGGTGCTGGTAGTCAGTACTGAAATGAGTTAGAGATCTTCAGCAAATGCATCATGTGAGTAAGTGAAATACGGCTTCCTCYTGGCCCCATAGCCTGCCCAAAGACACACTTGCAGACCTATGGTGCTGCTGGAAGAAAGGGACCAGATATCTCTAACATAAAGTCTGTTGAGTTGTAAACACYTCTGGTTAGGATGAAAGTATGAGCCCTTTGTTATTTTTCTCTTGAAGATTCATGAGGACACCTTTCATATATAATAAATGTGAATCTTTTTACTAAAAAATATTGTAAATATTAAATATATTTGCACAGTAAAAGAAATAATGGCAAGCCASCAATATACATCATCTATTAATCTTGATTGCACACATATCTGAAGTGGCTGTTTTTCCTTCTTCTGCCTTTGGTGCTAACATGTCTTTGTGCATTATTTCAGGTGACAGAGAATTACTATAATTCTAAAAATATTTTATTATCCCCCAAGAGCRAAGGTCATTTTAATTTGGAACAAATAAATGTCAAATAGTGGATGATATACAGGATAATAATTCATGGGCAGCCAGCCAGAGGAGATAGCTGCAATTGCATTCAAGTTCAGGATGACACAGAGAGCCAAAAGATGAAAATCTGAATGTTTTTAGGCAAGGTATCAGAGTTTGTTTTGGTGCAGGATGTGCTGTTATCTGATCCCCTAATYCTGCCTGTGCCCTGAGCTGATCTCATAATACAGAAAACCTACAGGAAGAGGGGCCCTATAGAAGTCCCTCTTATCTGAGAGCCCAGGCCACCACCAGGCCAGCTTTGTGTCAGGCACATGCTGGTGCTGATGATTCATGCCCAATGGAGCTGGAGCAGGGGCCACCACAAGAGAAGCTTCTCAGTGTCTGYGGAAACAAATACTTTTAGGAGAGAAGCATGAAGTGCTCAAGAGGACCAGAGCTCTTCCCAGGACAAAACTTGCTGGATCGTGTGGGACACATAAATACACTGTTTACTTCACTTGCTCTGCTTGGTTTTTAATTTGCGACTTCACTCAGTTCACTCAGTTCACTACGACACCCAGCTGTGGTTTCGATAGACAGATGTTCAAGAGTCAGTAGAGAGCAAGGCTTCCATGCAGTTGATTGTCTTTGATCAAGCCAAATAATTCTCTTGGATTCCTTGGCTATGGGCTCAACGCATGAGCCTAAACCCTGGAATTTTCAGTACCACTTGGGATGCCCCCAGGTACTGAGACACCTCGCTGGACCTACCTCCCTGTGAGAGATAYGGTAGAAGGCCTTCATACCTTTGAATTTACTTTTGCAAAGCATGACTAATGTCAGGAAATAAGCTCTCAGCATCATCCAGGGCATAAAAAACATTAAAAAAAATACTAATTTTCTGTGAGGTACTAGTCTCTTTTCCTCCTACTTGTTCACAAGTATCTAATATTTGTCAGTGCCACAAACAGTCTCCAGAATGAGACAGCTGATTTGCCTAATTCAAAATGTAAAATGTTATGTTGCATAGCTCTGTTACTACAGCTGTAATAGATGCCTRCATCCTCTTATTAGAGCTGTAAAAGGTGATGAACTGAAAAATGCAGGCTAAGATAGGGCTTGCTCAGACATTTGGAGGCTTTTGGAGCTGGGAGAAAATAAGCAGTTGTTTACTGCATTACCTCACTATACAGAGAAGGGTTGTTTGTGAGGCTTGTCTGTGTGTCCAAGATTTCTTGCCATTTAAGGATGTTCTGRTCTAGGTTTTCATTCGAGCCCATTCATAGCCACAACTTGGGTAACCAATTAATTTCAATGAGTAATCAACAGAAAAGAAACAGTCAAAAATAATCATCTGTAAATATGTAATAACAGAAGTTAATTCTTTATGCACACAAGAAACTTTTCYGTAAATCTGACATGACAAACTCACTTTCATATTGTGGAGGAAAATAAAGAATTCCCAGCTTAAGTGAAGCAAATCCAACGTTTTGAGAACTCAGTAAACACAGATTTTTTCCTTATATTAGAAGTCTGTATATTACATGTTTGAGCTATTCCCAGAACAACAGAACTCTGCACACGAAKAAGTAGAAAACTGCAAATTGCAAGGCAGATGTTCTGCTGACCTCCTCCCACTGGAATCTGCTAGCTGAGCTGCTTGGGTTTTTCTCTCTTTCAGCCATCAATAAATCAGCACATCAAGTAGGTGGCAACAAAGGAAACTTTTAACTAAGTAGGCAGAAATTTAATTGCACAATTCCCAACAGTGTTGCTGAAAACTGATAGTTAAATGGAACCAAATGCATTGTAGACTTATTGCAACTTAATCCCTAACAAGTTATTATAATGTTCATCATTATTTCCTTGGCGTTCAGCACTTGATAATATGACTCTAGAGAAAAAGGATTTGGGAGAAACACGGAACACATATTTTAACGGCTAAGTTCATTGGGCTCAGGAAAAACTGTCTAGAGAAAGAGTATAAGTTTTATTATTTAGTGATGTAGAAATTGCCTAGACAGAACACCAGAAAAATCCAGACAACAATTGTGAGTTCCTTATCCTGGCACACCAAAAGAAAACGGAACTGTATGAACATGATAATCTAGTAAATAATTTAAATCCCTAAATCCTATGATACTCTTGTCAAGTAAAACAGTTGTCAATTAACCATATGGCTAAAAGTTGTGTTGCATATGTGCCTATCTGATGCCATGAATACTTGCTATGGAGCCCTAGAAAGTATCACAATCTTTCCTGCTTCTCTTCCCTAATACTAAATAACACTGGAAGTATTGTAATTGTGGAGGGTTTTTTACTGCTTTGAGATTCATGCTAATTTGTGTCATGGTATTGATTCAGACCGTATTAGCAAGAAATCCTTCAAATGTGCCCTGAGGTAACTAATCTSCTTTTGCATTGTATGTCAGGTCGTACCGCCCCAAAGGTGTTAAAACCACAAAACAACCGCATTGAGATTCAGTGCTGCATAGAAAAGAGAGTTTGTAGTCTAAAGCAGAGCTGGCCAAGGCTTCTAATGGCGAAGGCAGTGCTGAGGATCTATCACCTTGCACACAAGCACTCCTAAGAGGGTGTTTTTAACAGGTATCATATTTGCATACTTGTCAGTTGTTGCCCTTCTGCTTTGCTTGTTGAGCTTCAGCTGACTTGGCACATCTGCTTTTTCTCTCACTGTAAGCATTTTATCCAACAGGGTGTCAAAGCTTGTGTTGATGTGAGGAAGACTCAGTGGGAATATTTTCAAGGTGCTGAGACTTAATAAAACATTTTTGAGAGTAACATCATTTGGATGTTAATTTAGGAAGCTTTTATTATGAATAAACATATTGCAAATCACAGTTTGCTCCTTCAGTTTTAGACATTCCAGATGRAGACTCCCTGTTGGAGGACTGTGAAGGCTATCAGACCACCATATTCAAAAGGGTTTGCTTTCTTGGATGAAGGATATCTTTATTTGTTTCAAGGGGGCAAACCATGTGTATGACTCATCTATGTCCCCTCTCCTTCTATCCAAGGAATTCAGGCACCTCATTAAGTGGAGAGGAAGAACTCTCATGCTGAGCAGAAAGGTATGTTAGGGCTAGRAAATTTACTCTAAAAGTTGCTTTCTTGTCAATCTTTTATCTTCTTCAACAATTACAGGCTACTGAAATAGCCCAATGCAGCACAAACGATGGATTTTAAAGCCTGATGTTGCTATAGCTGCACAGAAGCCATCACTTTATGCAAACATTCCCTTTCATTCGATTGAACTATGTACAGAGGCATGTTGGTAAAATGGAATGTTGGTAAAARTATCAGAACTTGACCTAGAATTAATTCTGTATTATTGGCCACGAGATAACATAAAGAGCTCTGGAATTCTCCTGCAAAGAAGTGCTAGATAACTGTCACAACACAATTAACATCTTCCTTTTATTCATGTCAATTTTTCAAATCTAAATGTTTATATTCCTGACTTCAGGCTTGCAAAGTCTGTATCCTGGGGCATAGGGAAATGAGCAAACTGTTAATAAAAAGGCAATCAATCCTCCTTGCTAGCTGAATACTGTCTTTCTGTATGTCCCTGAGCTGCAGCAGCAAATCTTTTTCTCCCCTTTTGTACTGAGCTCAGTATTTAACTAGCAACCTGCTACAGATCTTTCTGTGGAGTGACACGAATTGGAAGGCACTGAGAAGTGGTCAAACCTCTGTCATGTCCTGTCTGCTTGCTTTCCTCTTTCCCCAGGAGTCATGCCTAGGTGAATTGTTCCTTCATCCTTCCTTCTACATCACCTCTCTAGTGTTTTGCTAAGGGAATGTGTTAACCCCACTGCTAATAGCACTGGAATGAACCCYATCATGGTTTATAGAGGAAATTATACCAGGATTAAGGGTAGAGTTGGWCTCAGTATTACATGACATACTCCTGAGATTTACAGTGATGAAGGTTGGAAGAGACCACCTGATCCAACATGATCTGATTCCTGAGCCAGGAACTTTAATATTGTTACCTCCATACTGAGCCGAATCCCTTAGGTCTGGTTAGAGACTCTTTGAGAAGGGCATCTATCCTTGGCTGCAAAAAATGAAGCGTCAGAGGACTTATCATCTCCTTTGTACCCAGTGGCTTATCACTCTCCCTGTTAGAGGTTTGCCTCTAATTCCTCCTTTGAATTTGGCTTCACTTCCAGCCACTAGCTCTTAGATGTGCCTTTCTCTGCTACATTAAAGAGCCATTCAGTAACTGGTATTTACTCCCCATGAAGGTTCTTACATGCTATAATCAAGCTGTYTTCTGATCTGTTTGATAAGATAAACAGATTGAGCTCTCACTGCTCTCTCTTTTTATTTTCCCTTCCAGACGTCAAAACATATCTGTGGCTTATTTCTATATCCTTTGTAGCATTTCAACATCCGTTTTAAAATGTTGACATCAGGACTGTATACATTATTCCACATCAGTCCCAATAATGTCACACAGAAGGAAAAGTCAATTTCCTCCTCCTACTCACTATTCTGTTGTTTATACTGACAAGAATTGAATTAGCACTTTTTGCCTCTGTATCATACAGAAGCTCCTGCTACTCCATTTCCTCTTAGAAGCCAATACCATTTTCAGTCAGTGTTTTCCAGGGTACAGAACACCTTTCTGCAAGAATGGTTTGCATTGCCTGCTTTGAAATGAATGATTTGTCTTGTCCAGGGTTTAGCCTACCACACCATCCATGAAATGAACCTCTCTCTGGTTTTAGCAGTCCTGTTACTCTTGCCAGTATTTACTACTGCATCACTAGGGATTTCGTATTAGAGTCCTAAACAGGTGAGACTATTAAACACCACTAAATTTCTCACCAAAGTCTASAGAAATTCCTAGAAGTAAACCTCTCTGATAAAGACCCTGATGAAAATTTTTTGGAGATCTTTGAGACAGAAAAATATCGAGCTACTCAATATGTAGTTTATTGATACCCTAGAGAGCTCCTTTGTTCTTCACCATGTTGCGCRATGCTGAACTGAACACTTTGTAGAGGCCTGAGTAATACCACATCTGTCCAGTTGCCACTGCCAGCAGAACTTGTAATCTCATAAAAAGATGAGAACAGGATTGTCTGAAAACAGCTAGATCCTTAACAAATAATGACTGTCACTAATTACTTACATTCTGTATGTACTTATTCTTAGGTCAGCTAGTCTGTTACTTTGCCTGTATTAGGTGTACTTACATGGCTGTACAACTTTAAGGTCAGCCCATTGCACACTTGCATACTGGCACAGCAGCAGCACTTTCAGGATCTTGCACATTTCAACTGATATTGCAAAATTTAGTGGGAAATTACACTGCTTACAAATGTAAAACATACTTACTGTCTTCTTGATTGCAAGTAGTGTAGGACTGACTGTTACAGAAATATATGTAATCTACATCCATTAATGTCCCAATTTCAGCTGGGATAGAGTTAATTTTCTCCCTGGTATCTGTGGTTTGGATTTAGTGTGAGAAAAATGTTGATAACACACTGATTCTTTAGTTGTCAGTAAGTATTGCTTACACTAAGTCAAGGACTTTTTCAGTGTCTCATGCCCTGCCAGTCAGCAGGTGCACAAGAAGCTGTGAGGAAACATGGCCAGGACAGATGTCCTGAACTGGCCAAAGGGATATTCTGTACCATAGAACACCATGCCTAGTATACAAACTGGGTGGARCTGGTTCATAGGGGCCAATTGCTGCTGCAGTATGGGCTTGGCGYTGGTCAGTGGGTGATAAGCAGTTCTATTGTGCATCACTTGTTTCTCTTGGGTTTTATTCTTTCTCCTTTTCCTTTCCATTAGTAGTGGTGGTGTTGTTGTTGTTATTATTAATAATAATAATAACAATAATATGCTTTACCTTATTTCAATTATTAAACTGCTCTTATCTCAGTGCACAGGTTTTACCTTTTTCTGATTCTCCTCCCCATCCCACCAGATGAGTGAGCGAGCAGCTGCAGGGCTCTTAGTTGCTGGCTAGGGTTAAATCACAACAATTAAATAAGGCAATGCAACATCCTTCAGCAACATAGACTTTATAATTCTAAGACCTCAGGCTGGTCTTTCTGAGCAGAGTCTGTAAAACCTTTTTTAGCATCTTTGCATTTTCAGCACCACTATAAAAAATCCCCATCTAGTACGTAATCTATACCAGTGCCAGGGCTTCTTTTGTTCCAAAAATATCCGTTCCTTGACACTGTCCTCTAACTCAGAGAGATACAGACTTTCTCCAATGCCTACCACTTTCTATTGGTTGCATATCCTCACAACGTGTTTCATAGTTTGGCAGCAACATGCAAGAAATAAAATTTCAGGACCCAACAGAACCCCGAGACTGAACCTGTTCTTTGAAGAATGATAGCACATCATCTTCAAATACATACTAAAATTATCAGACAAGCACTAAAATCTGGTACCTGTGTGTGTTTTGTGCAAGGAACCACAGCAAATGCTGGGTATTTGACTTAGTTTACCACCTTGTGACAAGAGACTTTAGCTAACCTGCAACATGTTGCCATGCAGAGTTTTTAGCATCCTCATTACACCATGATAATTTGAGCAAGGGTCTGAACTGAACCCACAGCCAGGGAGGGATTCAGCTGGCAGTGCATGCCTCCTCATGGAAGTGCCTGAATGCGAGCGAGGCATCAAAGCCCCCAGCACAATGGGAGCTACATTAACATCCAGTGCCCTTTCACCTGCAGTAACTGAGACATCTCCACAGATATGACAAAGGACCTTAGGGACACTCAGCCCTTTCACTCAGCCAGAGGCTGCCAGTTATCTCCATCCATCCCAAAAGGCAGCATGTGGCTCTGATCAGGCAGTTTAACCTCTGTTTAAGTATTGTCAGCAGAGATGAGGACAAGACCCAGCTCACAAGGCAGGACATCTCTTCTGGACAGACTCAGGTGTCTCAACAGGGTGTCTGGTGACATTTGAAATGCTCTTGTGTGTCTCTCCTGGTATCCATCTACCAGTMCCAAAAGTCTCCCATAGGTTCTGTGTGGTATCTGCCAGCCCCATAGGGTTATCTGGGACACCCTGGGGCATCTCAAATGGCAGTAGTTTAGACAATTGAGTCATCCTGGGTAGCAGGTCAGAGGAGTCACTCTCTAGGCTTCACCAACRATAATGCTTTTCACTGTAACAGGAGCTTAAGACAACCGACTTAGGCAGAGACATCTGAATGAAGGTGTTTTGGACATGGACAGCTAAATTAAAGCGTCTTGATTTTTAACTGAATCCCACCCTTCTGGTTCCTTCATGAATCCCACCCTTCTTATTTATTTTAGGGTGTTGTCCTCTCATACTGAGTTAATTGCCAAGATGGGCTAATCCTCTGAGGCAAAAGTGATCTCTGTAGTCCCTTAAAACTTTTCAATCTCATAGTGATGGTATGTTTTTTGCTTTCAGCTAAACCTCTCATTCCCAACATGTTTTGAAGCATTTTAGTTACTTATTTTTACCCCCAAGAGTAAAGCAGTGTTAATTTTACCCTACTCCATCTCTACTGCAGTAGCACTGAAGAGTTGAGGCAAAGTCCCATTCTTTAAAAATTCAGTTCTGTCTTTGTAACATGGCATCAGATGTAGCTCAAAAAAAGACATCTGTCATTAAAAGAGAAGTTTGGGCTTCAGTCCATGAGACCACTGATTTAATAAAGCTTTCTTCAACACAGTCTGACAATTCTTCAATTGTCAAACCACAATTTTCAAATTATCTCCCATAACAGCATGACTGAAGAAGGGTTAAATCTATGTCCATTCGATCTTCTTGATGCTGAAAATATCTTTTCAGTTTCTCATACCAGGCATCAATCTTGTATGTGAGAATCTACTAATAACCCATTAGACAGTGTACTTTTTCCTCTCACTAGACTTCCTTTTTGTGTGCTGTTTGTTCCCATTAGTAAGACAAGAACAAAGAATTGAGCTTTGTACTTGAAATGGCATGAAGTGTCCTGTGCAGTCAGTCGTATTTCCTGCAGATTCTGATCCCTGTGCCTTGAAACTGCCTTTTTCCTCTTTACTCCCTCACAAGTTACATCTTCTGTATGATGGGATATTTTGTCCTAGACACACCGGCTGAGCTACAAGAGTGGAGATACCCATCTAAACTTCTTGTGTTTGGGTGCCCTCAGCTCACAGAACTGAGATCCTGGAAGGTCAGGATGTGAGGCTGAAAATAAAGTGGGACAAAGAATAAGAGTAAGCTGGGAATATGATAACACGGGTTGTGATTAAGACCTGTTTTCACATTTAGTATCACTGTTGCTATTGAGGGCTGCAGGTTTTGTGATCAATCAAAATATGTTGCAATAGTGGGGTCTCATGCAATACAGCTGCATGCAAAAGGCAGRCTGTCCCCACCCAGTTGAAAAGTAGCCCCTGTTGTCTTACCGTGYTTCCATAAAACAAGGTGTAACAATAACTTTTCATTTACAAGCAGACTGATTGGTCATGTGCCTTGAATTTGCCATGTGCACGTGAAAGAAGTTTCAGCATAAGGCCCTGTAAGGTGACACCTGTTCCTAGTTTTTTCACCCAAACTCTCTACCTCTGGAAAATATACTTTGGCAATATAACTTCTGTTTTGGTCTTGAGCAAAAACTGGGGTTATTGAACATTGCCTAATCCTGCACTCCTCAGAATCAATGAGACTAGTGACTGGCAGAGTTTAATCCATAATTTTGAGTTCACATTTCAGTTGTGCAGTCCCGAAATTATATTTTAATTCCATGCCATATCCATCAAGTAATTCTATAGTAAACTGCAGGTAAACCTCTCTTGAGGGATATTTCCAGTGAATCTCACTAACCCAAATATTTATCCAGCAAGTTCCTCTTCTGGAGTCCCATGGAGAAGTCTCTGTTTCTCTGTCCCTAGGAGACAAAGTCAGAAAATGTATATGAAGCAAACAAAATTCATTGATCATAATCATTAAATGATTTGTTAAATAGACACATTTGACTGTTTTTTCTTCATTTCATTTTACTATCTCCATAGTCATAAAAGAAAAGTTGTCAATGTAGCCATCTAACCTTCCCTGTTACATTGACAAGAATGGTGGTTCTGAGGTTTCATTTTAGTCCACAATTGAAATTTGCTTCAAATGACAAATTTATTCCATAATTAGAAGCACTTCAAAACCCCCTCACCTTTATGACTGAAACTAGGTTCTATATTCCCCATAGAAATGGATGCTAATTAGGAGAACTTTTAACCTCCCAATTACATGAAATCAAAGTCTACAGGCTTGCTGGAGGAAACATGCCCACATGAGAAGACACTGATTAACATAAGTTCTCTGTCAAGCATTTTTAATCTTTTATTCATTATTTGTAGGACTCTGGTAAATCTGACCTTAGAGTTTTTGCTTTACTTTCCAGGGGAAAAAGCAGACTTATTCTCTGCATTTCTCACTGAGATTGGGAATAGTACTGACTTTTTCTCACTTGAGTCATAACATTCTTTGAGGATTAAAAAATGAAGGAAATTCTGATTGATAGTGTTGATACGTGCCTACAAGTGCACCTCATAGCAAGTRTTTTTAAGATTTAAGGTTAGTAATGAATGATTCAAATGTAACAATCATGATTTCTTACACCCCAGCCACTGTGTCTGGGAGAAGGAAGGTTCACATCCTTGTGTTATGCCAATTTTCCACCTTTCCTTCTTTTCTTCTGTGCTGAAAGAACTGTTGGCTGTTGTTTCTCTTTAAGCCACCCCCTGCTCATTTTTGCTATTTGCACTTACTTTTCTCTTTCTATCCTTCATCCAGACCTGCTGTTGTAACGCTTCTCAGGCAACATGAAATTGTGAAAAATGGATTCATGCTGTTTCACACCTTTCAGCACAGTTTTTAAACAAGAGAAAATCAAAACAAAAGCTCTTTTTCAAGTGAAAAAGAGCTAAGTAAACTAATTACATTTCTTTCTTTCTTATCTTTTTATTGTTCATGTAGGTTCTTTCTCCTCTGTTTAGCTCCCKCTCTTGAATTTTTCTTTTCTATCTATAATAACTTATATTTAARACCTTGGAAGACAAATTGCCCAGACTGTTGGGCTTGTTCATGGGAATGACTTTGCCAAAATAAACTATTTTTCAGTCTTTTCAGAATATAAATTATTCAAGCCACATTTCAAGGCCTGGCCAAAATCCAGCAGAATGTTTATAAGAAAGTAGCCAGATAGATCCTCTTCTTTAAGTAAACTCCAGTAAAAGAGAAAAAGAGATGTAAAAGAGGTAAAAAAACCTTTTGAAAAAAGGTACCTCTGGCAGCACCTCTCTCATTCTGCCTGAGATGATTTCCTTACGCCATCCCCTCCCCAGAGACCCATGGACAAAAGACCTTCCCTCTGCAAACCCTTGGAGGTGGAAATACTGAAAAAGCCTCTCTTACCCCATGATGATGTATTGGGATAATCATGGTACAGTGACAAACTGTGACAGACATAAGCTCTTTGTCATAGTCCATTGCTATGTTGCAATATTTTCAACCTATTCTTAGGCTTTCTTGTGCTACTGATCCATTTTATTATAAACTCTTCCTTTTTTAAAATTTATACTGCAGTCTGGCCTGTATCATGGTGAGTGACACATGGYTCCAGGCTCTAACCTGACAGAGTTTATAGTCTATGTATGAAAGAATTTTTACTCTAAGTTAAATATTTCAGTTTTAAATCTTGCCCCAGCATCCTCAGGCACCACACCAACATACAACTGTGTTCTCACCACTGCTGTTCTCTAATTTCTTTGTACTATAGCCTTTTGAACGGAGTAGAAAGATGTGACAAGCCACAGCTTCTTATAAACAAATAGTTTATCCTGTTGGATGGGATGAAACCTTTGCACCACRCTGTCTTTTTTGGTGTTTTCTCCTGCAAAATTAAAATCTTTTATAAATTGCACAAGTTTGGCATAAAAGARAAAACTAATCTAGAAATCTGGCTTTCCCGCTGCTTCCCTGAACTGCTGAATGATTAGCTTTTCCTGTGGTGGTGAAAATAATGTGTGGAAACTGGCTAAACTTTCTCAGGGAAATCTCTCAGCATCTGAGAAGACGAATCACATTATCTCTGGGCACCCTTGGCAGGCAGAGTCCCTCCACTCACAAGCATTTGAAGATTTCTGCAAATATGTGAAAGATGCCACAGCCAAAACTCGGGAAAATGCAACAGAATATGTGTGTTTACACAGCACATATCCTCATCCTTTGAGAAGGCTTAGCAGAAGCCCATCCCATGTCTTTCACCTCTATCTTAATGATGTCTGKGAGACAATGGTGCACGAGTTGTTTTGTGTTATCCCTTCACTCATGGCTTTGATCAATTAAAGCAGCTACCTACATCCTTCTAAAGAGCTGATGTGGACTCTAAGGATCCTCTTCCCTGCTCCAGCAAGAAAACACCACCTTTAAAACACTTCAGTGATTCACATTTTTTGATTTAAAGTTTATCTAGCTCTTCTCCAGTGAGCTGCATCCTCCTCAACACCTCTCAGATCACAGGGAAGGTCTGAAACCACCAATATTTGCCACGGAATAAAAAAACCTTCTCTCAGTCCTTCCCGGCATCTGTCATGTGTCTGAAATACRACAGTAACGAGAGATTCTGAGTACAGAGCCTAAGCTGAAAAGCCTCTGTATAGGAGTTCTCTCCCCTTTCGATCATGTGGGGAAGTATCACAGTGCTTGTAAAGCAAACATTCAATTTGCATTGTCATCCACAATGCCAGTAATTAACTCAATGGATAATTTGTTATTAGCTGCACCTAATGGATTCAAGATGAAGCTTGTCCTTGTTTAATAATCAGSTGGTCTTTGATATACTTCCTTCTTGCACAGAATCTGAATAATTTTACACAAATGTCCGTGTACATAAATTCCTTGAAGGACAAAAATGAAATGTTGCATGCACAGGTATTCACACATTTCATAAGCTCTGATGTGTTTCTACTGGAGCTCAATTTTCAAGTTATGCCTATTATTGAAAGCTATGGATCCTCTTTTCCTGTTCCAGTGGAAAATTCTGAAYGGCTCTGAAATACAGAAAGCAATGAAAGGCAATTCAATTACCATGAACAACCCAGAATTTGTCTCCTCTTATTAAACAGCAAAAATGGGTAGTAACATGAATTTTAGGGRTCAGTAATACTCAGAGTCAGGAAGGGGCAAGACCTTCTAAACTTACAGGAGGAGGCTCTTGATCCCACTTTTCACAGTAWGACATTTACTGGAGCATTTACTTCCTACTCTTTTCTATATCCCCACAAGATAATTTTACAATCAGCCACATAATTTGAGCCATATCAACAACCTCCCCTCTGCCCGAGGTCAGTAGGAATCCAGCGAAGGGCTGAGTAGGTTCAACCTGAATTATTCACAACGCTGTGTGGACCCAGGTGTTYGGATGTGCTCAGAAAACACAGAGAACAATTACACTTGTGCCAGAGCCTCGCATCCCACTGCAGGAGCCGGTCATGAGATGTTTTCTCTTTAAATGCCACTWGTGCCTTACAAATTAATTAACAGAAGAATTTGCTTGCACTTCAGTTGTTCTCTTCTTTACGTAAGTGACCTTAGAGAGTTGCATAACCCAGCACAACACTGTGATTCACTGCAATGCTCTACCATATTTAGTCTTATTAGCAGCTATTTGAGAAACGCTGCTGCTCACTCTGGAGAGACATCATTTATCGTGCTATATAAAGGTCTCTATATTTTTCCCTCATGAAAAGGATTACTGCAGCATTCTTATCTGTAATGCAATCCAGAATAGGAAAGACTCATTGATTTTTGAGGAGGCGTTTTCAATATGGTGACCTGTTCCATACTTTCATTTGAAGTGTAATTATAGAACAAAATACTAGGATGGGAAGTGTGTGTTGTAGAGGAAAAAATCAAATGCACATTTTTTCTTGACATTTACTGAGAAAGAAACCTTGCCTGTGTTCTAAATGTTAATGAACAGCATACACGAGAAGAACCAGGGCATTTCTTCACAGAGTTTAAATGCCTACCACGCTCACACCAATTGCAATGACAGTATTCTAAAAAATGGGGTGAGGGCTGAATTTTTGCTCCTAACATTAGCTCTTTTACTGGAAAGGAACAACCAGAAGACAGATCTGCACTGCATAAGCATTTTAACATGAAAGCCAAGGAATGAATCCCTCGTCACCTTGTTCTCCTGCACTATGACATGACTGTCATTTTCTGGATTTTGACAGAGCTAACCCTAGTCTTGTCACTGCAAGTGGAAAAGAAATCTTGGTGCTAGTGTTAGTCTGTTTGACAGAAAAGCCACAATTTTTGCTGCTTTAACCTGTGCATTTTATATTTCCTTCTGCCTCCCAAAACTTGAGAGAATTKATCAGATTTGACACATTGCCAATTCTAACGGGAAATTATTTTTCTTGGAAAAAATAAACCTTTGATTCTGGTTAGTCTTGATTTTTATTTATGGGGAATGCCCATTTCCTGCCCCATCAGAGCAAACCTCAACCAGGCTCTACAGACTTTATCAGAAGCCATGTAATTTTCAAGCAATGAGACATTAGGAAAATCCTGAGAGCAAATTTCATGTAATGCACCTACTACCAAAAGAAGTTTTCAAGGGCATTCTCAGGAAGAAGACAGCATCTCTGGATATTTGGATCTTTATAACCTTTTCCTTCTCTTGGAGAAAATGAAAAAAGGAGGTGACTATATTGCATATGTATCTATACTGGATTCTTTGAAAATAAGTCTTTTTATTCTTTATGATCAAGTTATACCTTTTCTTCTGCTATATGTGATGTACATAAAACCTAAAAMCCCACAGGAATTGCTAGTTTTATGAAACTTTTAAAATGCAATATTTATATTTCACCATTATTGTCACACCTTTAGAGTAAATTTTTTGTAGTATTTCCAGTGTCACTATTGTTTTTCTGAGCCTCGTGGAAGAAAGAAGCTAAAAGAAAGGGATTKATTTTTTTTATGGGGTAGGGGATAAAAGAGGTGGATCAATTGCGAGCCATTTAAACTCAGGATTCATGTGCAGTAAAAGATTATGGCAACTTTAGAGTAAAGACTCCAACAGTACTGTCAATACCATGAAGATCAATGATGCCACTGTATGATATGGTAGAGAGATGTCAAATACTGCTGGGGGACACACATACAAATATATCTTGCTTTTTTTAGCCCCTCTATCTTTAGGGACAATATGCTTCTCAAAAACAGATATTCTCAAATCAGCAGGGCAACAGGGTTGTCACTGTCCTTTCTCAACTTTACAGCCACCTCCACTRCAGCTATCACTTAGGAGATGTTGCCATGTGTTTCCGCCCATCAGACAACTACCAGATTTCATCTTCATAGTGTCATGAGCTTCCTGCAGTCAGAAGACAACAGTGTGATAGCAGGTCTAGATGAGTCAGCCGGGGGACTACAGAGATGACAGATAGGGTGGTACAGTGCTCAATCACAACCTTTCATATCAGAGTCCTGTGAAGCAACTTGCATTTGTTGTAACAGCTGCCATCTGTGAATATGYTGATTTTGTTCAGAGTCCAACACCCACTTCTATCACAGTTTCCTTGTGCTGTCTGTCTGAAGTGGAGACATGAACACCAGGGGATCAAGCAAACAGGACTGGACGTTAGGAAGGACTTTATTACTGGGAAGATATCCCAGAGCTGGAACTGATCCCTGAAGCAACTGTGCGAACTCCACCCTTGGAGGTTTTGGGGATTTGTCTGGATGAAGCCAGAAGTGCTAATTTTAAATTGCAGTGAGTCCTTTTTTTCGAGCGGGAGACAGGGCTATATAACCTCCTGTGGTCACTTTCAACATTTTAAAGTTTTTGTAAAATGTACATTAAGTGTCCTGTAGGTAGCCAACAATTTTTTTCCCACACTCTAGCTTATAATGGAATTGAAGCTACTCTGAGAATGGATCACATGCTGCCCATCCAGACCTCACAACACCGGGCTAAAGTTTTCAAGTAAAGAACAAGGATCTCATTGCTGTGTCCGTTTAGATTACGGTGACAAACTTTTCCTTGCCCAGAGTGTGGTGACTTCACTTCAGTGAGGATGTACAACTGCTTTCTTCTTGCTGCAGGTCTGCTTATTTATCAAAAGCTTCTGTTGAATTTCACTGTTAATTCAGCCCCCTTCCCACTGTTCCTTAGACCTGCATATCATACAGAGCAATCTATAAAGAGAATGGAAAAGAAAATGACTGTGGGTTTGTAAAGAGAAGGTAGCTGCCACAGCAAGCTGTAAACATACATATTTAAAYTGAGCTGAAAAAGTGGTTACCAGTGTCTTTTTGTCACACTGAAAAGGATGGAGCCCTGCAGAAATCTGCCATGACCCCACTGATTATGTATTTGTTGCGGACTGTTAATGAACTGAAAGTACGTATAAATTTGCAGATAACATGAAGCAGAAAAGTGTGTAAGCACTCTGGAGGACAGGTTCAAAATTAAAATTAATCTGCATAAACTGAAAAAAAAAAGCATGAAATCTGAAAGGTAGAATTCTGCAAAGAGAAGAGCAAAGTGGTCCACTAAGGAAGACACTTAAATGAATGAGCCCAAAATGGGAAATGATGTAGCAGAGAAAAGTACTACAGGGTATAATGGATAAGTAAGAAAATAAGAGTCAACTATGTGAACCTGCAGGGTAGAAAAGACAACTCTATATCTTTATTAACAGAGGAGTTACACAAAAGACAGAGAAAGTAATTATTCTGCTATGTTTGTAATGGAAGAAGCCACAGACGGAATAATGAGTGCAGTTGTGATCCTTGTACACTGAAAAAGAGTAAAATTGTTGGACCCTACAAGAGGGATAAGAGATTTAGAAAACATTATTTAGGAGGAAAGAATTGAGCTTGTTGTAGGAATTTTTGATTATGCAAAGGATTGCTGTATGGATGGTGATGATTCCCTTTATTGTTTGCAATGTCTCCACCAAACAGCTACTGAAAAAGATTTAAGATCTGATTCCTCCCCAACACAGATGGATAGACTACATGATATCTTTGATGTCCCTCCTCTACTCTTCCAGGACACGATGAGTCGGACGCAACTGCATTATGTTCTCAGGAGTTATCTTGCTAATCCTCTCTGAAATCCCTTAGCCAGCTTTGTGGATAATTGTGTGAGAGCAGTGTGAATGAAGCAATTAAAACTGAGGACCAGAGGGCAAAGAAATACTGCCAGAAACTCCTGCTCAGATCAATTCTACTGGCTCTGTTTAAATCCTTCTTCATTTGGCACCTCACACCAATATCCTGCGTCAGCCCCAGGACACATATGTATTTCTGGGAACTGTTTCATTCAGACTGTCCAACTCCCTTCCCCTCACACAAGCAGCACACACTTGCCACACATGCTCTGATATCCCTCCTGCAAAATTCTTTTGTAGAACCTAAAGTGGCTTCAGAAAGGGGCATGTTCTTTACAAAAGGTTTTCACCTTGTTGAATAAGACTTTAATTGCTGGGTAGCCATGGGAACGTGGCTTCTTTCAACTCCAAGTCTGTATAAATGTACATCTCATCGTTTCAGTTCATGAGCAATGAGTTATGATTTGAGAGGTAGCACAGAGAGTGAGAAACCTCTGGAATAAGCTCTTTATAGAAAAGATGTAATCTARATACTTGCACAAACCTCATTGTTGTGGTTTTTCAGCAACTCAGAAATTTTGTTGTATTTTATATTTTCAGTACTTGTCTTAAAATTTCCCCATGCCATGAGGGAGAAAAGCATTATAGCTTTCTGCAGATTGGGATTTGGGTTGGAAAACTGAGCAGCGTACGTGACTCAGAAAACGATGGCAAGTGTCTGCAGCTGCAGTGGTCTGCTAGCATGGCCTACCCTGCCAGGGCCTACTGGTGATGTACATTCCTTCCACTGTGTTGTGTGATTCTGATCCCATGTTAAATTTCTTTCTTGACTTATTCTGTCCAGTCTGTAAACCCAAAAATTGGTATGTGAGAAAGCATCGTTGTTTAATGGCTGTCCCAGTGGAAAATAGAAAATAGTATCATCTGTTGGCTGCTCCACGTGTTGGAGTCCTACAGCCCTTTATATCCATCCCCATGATATAATTCTGACTTGCTGTTACCCAAAATGGAGCCCTTTTTCTCTGAGTATTCCCCCTGCATGGACTTTTCTATGAGATTTCCTGGATAAATCGAACCATCACTGGGGACACTTGACTGACTTCAAACCCTGTGATGTGGATAATTTTTGAAGTGTGACTTTGTCTGTCATTGTTTTTAAGGTTCTCTTCCTGGGAACAGTTTGGTGAGTGCTGTACTGGTAATAGGCATGCATATAGCTAATACATCAATTTGCTGCTTACAAGCAACAATTTCCTAGTTACCTGTAATATTTAAATATATACTAACTGTTACTATTGATTGCTATTACTGTTTGTATGTATATACATGTATACATACTTGCTTTTCTGGTACTAACTTTGAATAACTTTATATATACATTTGCCTTATTAATAACAAGTATACTTGTTTTAATAATAATCTGTAATAAAGATATTTAGAAAATGAATCTTATGTTTCCTTGGTTATTATGTAATCATGCAAACCCAGTGTCACAACAACACTTCAAGTCACGACTCTTGCCTAAATGCAGACCTACACAAATTRCTATCAATACCAGCAGGCTTATAGTTTGGACCTTTCTTACTCTATTGTCTAACATGCGTCAGGAAACGACAAATGACAGCAGTAGAATAAGAAAATCGTCATAGGAACACAGAGAGTGGCCTGGTTACTGTCCATACCAGTGTCCGCAACTCTCCTGATGAATGTGATCGTTTGATGAGGTGTAGCCACTACAGGAGAACCGGCTCCCAAGGTGAGATTYGAGTGGAAGCAATGTGAGTTGAGAGATGGAGGGAACTTTTGTGAAAAGGCAAGCAGTTCTGGGAAAAAGCAGACAAATACTGTAGCTTAAAAGCAGGCRTCAGCAGCAGAGGAGAGGAAAGTGAGGCAAACCTGAGAGATGAGAGAAAGCAGAAGTAGCAACCATTCCAAGACACATGAGTGGGGAGAACAAGGAGCTTCAGACTACAGGAAGTAGTACCAAAAAGTAGAGAAAGCTGTTGTGATCATAGCCAGGAGGAGTGCTGCTGGAAGGGGGACTGCTAAAATGCTTTCCTTCAGCTCCCCGCCTTGTTCCATGCTCATTCTAGCCTGGGAACACAGCAGAAAAGCCTGACCCTCTAGACCAGTGACTCATTTCATTACACACAGCAATACTGTTCAATTATTGGAAAGACTTGTTCTCCTGGATCTCCACATCTAGCTGAAGTGGGGATTTACATCAGCACTACAGATCATGACACACACAGAACTCGTACATGTCTAGAGCTGATGTCAAATAGCTGATCTCATAACTGTTAAGTACACACTGAAACTAGCTGCTCCATCAATARGGAGCAGCTTTTCTTCCTGACCACTTTAGCTTTTTTCCCTATCTGTAGGGACATGCTGGAGGTCATTATACTGCGTGAGGGTTTTGATGTAGTTCAGCAATTAGATTATTGCAATTCAGCATTTGTGCCCGTCTGTTCAGAATTGTAGTCTCACCAACAATGCAGAGTAAGGACTTGCAAAAATAAAGGAAATTCGTAAAACAGGCTTTGATTTCCAAGTTCCTCTTGGAAATCTCTTGGTTCCAAGTCTGGATGAGAGGAGTCCAGGTACATCCAACTCTACTCATGTATTCTGGTCCCAACCGCACTATAGAACATTCTGTCAAGACACGTCCTGGGTTTTCCTCTTTTTCAGTGTGGTGTGGCTAGTCCCAGTGTGCCACCAAGGTGAACCAGAAACTTCATGATCCATGACATGCAGAAGTACACTCTTCTTGCCATCAGAAATGTAGTGATACACTTTCAAATTAGACAAATCTCCTTTCATTGATAAGTGCTCATTTTAATTCCCACTGATTTCATGCATAACCTAAGCACTTCCTACAGTCCAGGCCAATCCAGACAGAATGATATTTCCCCATGCTTTGAATGAGTTGTCCTGGAAAGGCTCATAATAAGGAAAAATACACTGAGTTGCATTCACTGAGAGCCTTCAGCTGCTCTTTCTTCAAATTATGTCACCAAAACTAATGAAAAGTTCATCTGATTTCCTCTAGCTTCATCTCACTTCACTTCATCCCTGAATAGTACTAAACCATCAGCAGAAATTGGTTTAAGTATTAATGTTTCTGGAGGGAAAACCTGTTTTGCAGTGCTGTCACATTGTATTTAGGGGGTAGGTGTGAATGAGTGTATGCCTGTCACAGGAGAGTATTCCTGGCTCCTCCTTGAGCTCTATAAGGTCCTGTGCCCTCATCCTCATTCCCCTGCTACAGGAATTTATAGTCACCACATGCTCTGGAATGTTAATCCAAGAAAAAAGCTTCAGAGCTCTTTCTCTCCACAGTCAGGCCTCCCTATACACTCAGTGAGAGGTGGTTGTTGGGGCCCCAAGCAAGGCACAAACCCCCAAAGATCTGAACATAACAACATAACACCATCAACTTCTCTCCAGCCTTGCACTGTCAGAGTTTCCAGTTCTGGAGCCCTGTGAAAAAAAGTTGGCTTAATAGGTCTCTTGGGATAAGATTTGGGAGTAGGCAGCTATGTTTGGTATTGTCACTGCAGCTGTGGTTATCAACACAGTCACAAAATGGTTGTTTCTAAAAGGCAAGAACCAATGTTCTGAGGTAAAACTTATGATATGAAAGTGTCTGGTCAAATTTTTCTCTATGCACAGGGGAAGGTGATGGGGAGACTAGCAGAAAATTGTTTTAAGTATCCCTTATTAAAATGCTGGCAGCACACGTATTTGCGAAAACCACAAGTGCATAACTTGATTTTGTGGACAAATTATGTAACTGTCTGCATTTTTGCTCAAACAGAGATTTCAATCATATACCTAAGCCCTGCTTTAAAYTATTTGCATATGTATTTGTCCTTAGAGGCAGCCATACCACTGTGATATGGAATATAAATGATGTTTTTAATTTTTATGGGTTCCAGTTTCATTCAAATTGGACTTAGCTGCCTGCTCACRTCTCAACAGATATAAATTTTGCTGGCAGGAATACACGCAGCTTAAAATTCTGTGATCTGAATCCAGCTTCTGCTTCTTTTTGCTCTTTGATTTTAAAAAACAATGACAACTCACAGGGTGATCATTGGACATATATCTACCTTCCTTATTAGGGTCAGCTTTGAAGTTATCTACAAGGACTCTCAGGTACATAACAAACCCTTTACCCATATTACAGCTATCTACACGATATTCCTGATCAAAGTGGAGCCATAATCAATAAACACCTTTAACAAGGATGCCTCTTCTCTCCTTCTGGACAGGAGAGGAAGTAAAAGGGGGGTAGAAAGGTGATTGTCTCCTTGTGCTAAATACTACCACAGGCAGGTAAGTTCAACAGACCTGCCAGAGGATGGCAGGGGAGTCAAGGATGGCCTGCATTCTGTCCCTCAGTGCATGGATTGTATGAAACTGGCCTGGAGGGGTGAGGATTACCATGAGCCCACCCACAGGTCTCTGAGCCTGATCTACTCTAGCCCTAGAAGTAAGAGGACCTCTTCGTCCCTGGACAGAATAGGATTCCTGGTCAGGGGAGGACATCTAAACTGACTTTGCGAACTGAAAAGAGGCAGAAGTTTCTGTCCRTGTAAGGACTTCCCCTTTCAGCCTTTGCAAAGGATGAATGCCCAGTAACAGGGGGAAATAAATGATGGCAGGAAAGCAGAGAGAAGATCCAATCCTAATGTGATTCTTGCTTTTCCTTCCCTGGAAAGCTCAGCCAGCTCCTACAGCTGGAACATTAGTCRTATACTGCACTTTCATTTACACTGTCGCTTCTCTTCTAAAGGTGATTTGCATCACTGCTGTTCAGTAGTGGAACCTTAATCTCTCTGTTAAAGCAAAACCCRTGGGTTTCTAGTTCATAACCAAGATTTCTAAAAGCTGAAGAACTGACACTCATTAAGATGACTAGTCCCTAAAATACAGTTGTAAAACCAGGTTTACCACTCCGCTCTGGGTATATTAGCTAAGGARCTATTAACATATATTTACTATTGCTGAATCCTTCTGAGAAAATTAGATTCTCACCTCATACAGATTAATTGATTACTTTGCTTCAACCTCCACCTGTCAGATTTCATTACATTCTCATATACTTCACATCAGTGATTATTTGAAGGAGGAAAGTACCAAAGACAACAGAGAAAGAAGGAGYGTATGTTCAACCCAACTGCTGTAACCCATAAATAGGCTGTTGATTTAAACTGAGCACTCAGCCAGGCTGAGAAGGACTTGGGCTACAGACAAGTGCAAAGTTTGTTAAATTCAAGGAGCCGTTCTTGCATCTTGGAAAAAATAGGAAGTCAGGATTTAAATAAAGTACCACAACACTGAATCRTACCAGTTTGAGACATGATCACGGAAATTAAACTGCAATCTGTAAAAGATCTTCTCATATTTTTCTTTGCAATACTTTATTTACAAGTGTTTTACAAGGCCAGTAGTGTTGCTCTCGAAGTGGAGACCCCAAGTCACAGACAAGTGAGATTTGGGTAATTTCAATGGGTAATTACCAGAGATGCCAAGGGAACCAGGCCCTAACTTTCTAATGGTACAGATAGGACGCCTGCTTGCAGAGTCAGCAGAGACAAAGGCCTGRACCAGCGGTACTGTTTGGAGCTCAGACTCACCTGCTGTCCCTGGGACAGCTAGCAAATGTGTCTGGCCCTTGAGAAGGATATGCAAGTTGATGTATGAGAAATCCTCTCAGATTCCTTAAAGCTCCMGAAGAAACTTTGCACGGGTTTCAGAGAGGATCAGCTGCAAACCCTCAGCTATCAGGTGGTGCACGGCTTTTTGATACCTCTGCAACTGCACATCAACACATGGAGTGGAAAGCSTCAACTATGCACACAGACTACTGAGTGTGGCTGAGTTTAACAAAGACAAGCCTGTCTTGCACTGCAGAGCAGAGGACCAGACCCAGCACTCCAGATGTGTCTCACCAGTGCTGGGTAGAGGAGACCACATACACAGTAAGTTGCAGAACTGACTTAAAGTTCATCAAAAAAATCTCTGCAAKTCACAAAAATTAGAGACATTTTAATAAATATCTGAACCTGATATTTATAATTATACATTATTAAATTTATTTTTGCCACACTCTATATTTGGAATAAATACTTAGATGTTATTTATTTCACAAGGAAATTTTGTACTGAATACCGTGATATTATTATCACGAAACTGAAAGRTCAATATTATGTTGCCTTCCTTTTTACATAAACAGAAATTTAAATATAAATCCACTTAAAATTTAGTACGAATGGTGACCACTGGGAAAGGAAAGAAGAAAAAAAAGAAAACAAAGCTTCTACATTRTTTTTTAAATGTTGCTAAATCTCTAAATTGTATTTGTCTGAATCACGGTCAGTCAATATCACGGCAGATGGTGCCTGACAATTTGCATCCTGTTGCGAACAGTATCTCCAAAAACATTCAGTCTTCTGTATTCTACAAAATCTAGCACACAGAGATAGTTGCTCCCAAATCCTTAGATATCATCTCACTTTTGGAATATATAATATTAATAAGACCACAGGGGAGAAATTACCAATGGATGCTGATGATCTTTCTGTACTATGGAACACRGCAATTTTATTAAGTGTTTGTCTACAGTAGAGGACCATAATGATTCTGAAAGCAACACCATAAATAACAGAGAGCTGGTAAACTAGTGTCAAGAGGGTTTCGTTTTAGCCAGAAGTAGATCCATGTACTTGGAGCTTTAATATTGATCATAAAAAAAGAAGAGACATCAGATTTCACAGGTTTTTAGCAGGTCAGAAGAGTAGAGTGTTCAGATTATAAGSTAGATAAAAGAGGTACACTTTGTAACACTGCAAACCACAGGAACATAGACACTGATGTTCACATTAGCACTCCACGTAGTTTTCCTGAGCCACTGTGTGAGCAACCAGCTCACATGTCCAAGAAAAGCTGTCTGCTCATGTAGCTGAGGAAGACTCAGGCATATTCCCAGTTACCTTCTTGCTGACAAGAGGTTAAAGAGATCCTGCCAACATTATATGTCATTGCAGACCTTAAAACTGAAGGTAGGTAATTAGCAGCTGATAATTTAACAGAGAGATTCCTGAGCAGTGCATGGAAGTTCTCTAGGAGGGAGGCTCAGYTTGCGGGTGATACTGTCAGTCACTTTTATCCTAAAATAAAAAAACAACCAAATTAAATAACCATGTGGATTGGGCATAATGGTGCTGATTTAATAAACTGCAATATCCCAGAAAGAAGACACTAAATATATCTAGGGAATACTATGAGACAGGAGACATTATAGCACACTCTTAATACTGAAAATCCTTTCATACACACTTGTTCAGAAAAGGATGTTCAAAGGTAAACGGAGGCTCCCTAAGACAAGCCTCTTCATTGCTGGAAATCTAGTGTCATTAATATAATCTAAGTAAACAAAATGAGAAATTATTAAACCTTCAATTAAGCACTGTCAGATATATTCTAATTATGTGGAAGAAATATCATGTAGGATGAATTGTTAAATAGCTAATGGAAACAGTGGATAAAGAAAAAACATTTAATATAGAGTATTATGAAATTACAGATGTTTCAGTCAATAGTAACATACAATGTATGAGAAAGCAGAGATGGTCAGATGCTTCCTAAGAGGATGCTGCTTTTGTGCTCCTCAATAAAGGAAAGAGATCACGCATGGGGCACAAATGTCTACATGCATTTTGAACTATTTTCCAACACCTGCTATGTGTGGCATATTTAATTCATTGTAGATTTTTAGAAGCTTCATAAAACTAGGAAACTAATACAAGTCCCAGACTGGATACTTTGGAATCATACTATTCTGAGTTGGAGTGATAGAGGTACCATTTTGCCTGCATTTCACCTGTTCGTGAAATATAGACAGATGTGCATTCAGCAAACAGCTGTGTCAGCGGTATGCAAGACTGCTCAGGATCTTTTCTCCAGCTGTTCTTCCAGCTGTTCATAACTCCTGGTGCATCATATCTGCAGCTGCTCCCAGTTCTTTCCACCAGATTTCAAAATTTTTTATAATTTTGTTACTTGCCCATCAGACTCTTTTGGTACATCCATGCCAGGAATTCTGCTACCACATATAAGGTAGCAACAGGACAGGAAAAAGGTGAGACAGATGAGGCAGGCACTTCAAACCTCTATAGTCACAACTGCAACATAAGGAGATACCTGTCCAGCCTGCCTTACCTGTCCTTGACAAGCCCTGAGCTTCACCTTTGTACAAGCTTGACAGCCTTTTGCCTCAGGGCAAAGAAAGACAATGAAATGGGTCAATGTATGGAGACATGAGCCAAACAATCTGTATAGTTATCAAGCCCTCTCTTCCCCATGAAAGCAATACACTTAACAGAGACAGACAACAGCTAGAATTTCTGTTCTGCAGAATATCCTGAAAGACTCATGATTGAAGTCGCATAACTGAAATTTTAAAATATCCCCAAGAAACAAACAGCCTGAAATGTTTTAGTTCTGTCAGGGTTTCTATATTTTCAAATTATTTCCTAGGCCTCCATCTTGCAGGTAGCAGATGGGCAGTCCAAAGAGGCTCTGAAGCAGTTTCATCAGTGAGTGGGGAAGATGAGCCCCAAAACTTCATGTTGCGAAGGGGCTGGGGCAACTGGAAGCCCTCAGGCTCCCCATCTCCACGGAGGCCAGACAGATTTGCTGCCTCCATCTTGACATCGCCAGTAACTTCCTCACCTTAGTTCTCAGGTGGCTCGCACCCTGAGGGAAGTTCTCTGACCTAGTGCTGATGTTTAATTTGTAGATGACCACAGCAAAACAACTTCCTTCTTCCTAATTAAAGAGAGAGGCATAACTCCTGTGGTGTGATTCATCTCATTGCAGTGTATGCAGGTACCTTGTAAGATGTACTGTGCCCTAAAAGTGCCTATTTCTTTCCATTGACTGGAAGGAGAACCTGGAGTGCTCAGACATATTAATCATGTGAGATGATTCACCCTGCACATCCAGCAGAAGCTAAAATGTAGATGGGAGAAATCTGTTGTAATATTAACATTTGATGAAGTAAAGATGATTTTTTTTTTCTTCCTAAAATGAGGGAAAAAGCCCACCTCATCTCTCTCCCCAACTACCAGGCTCCAGAACAACATCTCCCTGGGTTTTTTGTGGCCCGTTCAACTGATATTCTTCTCTGGTATGTGACACAAGTTTGGGGAGGAGGATAAAGAGGCTGCGAACACAGGCTTTCCTGTCACTTGTAAGTGGTCTTTTTTCTTTGGTGTTCCATACCTGAGGTTGTTCAGTGGTGCCAACAGACTACAGGAGGGCCATAAAATGACCACAGACCCCTTTGCAAGAGGGTTGGTAGTCCCCATAAGAGAGGATGACACATCTCATTCTAGCTAGACTCTTTTTGCTTTTTAAAGCTGTTCCAATTTATCTGCAGTTTGCAGGAAACTGTCAAAATTCAGCAGACAGAAAACCCTCAGGCTAAAGAAATACTTTCTCCCATCAAATTCCATTTAACTTTGTTTGAGTTATAAACTGTTAAAAACCACAAGCTCCCCATTAAAGCTTGAAATCCTCGAGAAAAATTTTTTCTGACAAAGTGACAAAACAAGTCAAAGAAGAGGGAAGACCAAGCAGCACCAGTGGGTTCTGGGAGACACCAGGCAACGGGAGCCTGTGCCAGGTCTGGTTGCTCTGGCCATACTTCTCCTTACACCTACACATTGTCCCTTCATATCCTGGCACATAAAGCAAAATCGACTCACTCCAACAGGGTCAGGCAATTTAACCAGCCTCCAAAGATCTGGCATCCAGCACCAGCCTGGTGTCCRAGATGGCAGTCTCCTCTGGCCAACAGCTGATACAGCAACTGGAGCTCTGGCCCACTGTGCCAGCAGGGCTAAGTCCCACATGATAACCTGCTCCTGAGGAGGTTAAGGCTACAAAGATTTCTTTCAAGTTTTTTCCTAAAAAGAAAAAAGCTAAATTTATAACCACCCGAATAATCTTGGTTCTGTAATTAATTCTCCATATCCATCATGATATAGTCTACTTTTATTCCTCTGTGCTATTTTTTCTCTTGTTGTGATCCGATTCATCCCACATAGTGTAATGATATTCCTTGCAGAGGGGAAAGAATAGTGATAGCACATGCAGCCATGATATTAYTTCTCCTTCATTTATCATGGCCTTGTAATTCTGAAGGTCTTTTTTCCCTCCTACAATATACAAGAAATATTGGTCAACTGTTATGCATTTGATGAATTTTCTTTTATAGTTTCTGACCATTTTTTTCCTAACTTCCTGTTTGTGATGTGTCACAGAGTTATTTTTTTTAATTTAATTTTGTCTACAAACGTTCTTACAGTCAGAAAAATTATTGTCATTTAATCAACACCCCTATCACCATAAAAATGTTATTATTATTATTATTATTATTATTATATATTTCTCACTACTAACATAGACAAAAATGTTGCAGCTACCTTAACTGAATGAGCCAATGGGAATTTTTATTTTGAGATTACTTTCCTCTTTGAGATTTTACTGATGGAAATTTTTGCCTGACAAAAATAGTTTCTTTTTAAAAAAAAATTAAAATTCACATTTCTGGCTTACAATTCCCTTTCTTTGTTTCTATGTCTTTTTTAAATACCTTCACCAGGTTTAGTGCTTATAATATTCAAAACTTTGCAGGCAGTAAAGCTTTCAGTTAATCAGCACATACACAAGGTAAAAGCTTTAATTTAAGTATAAAGCTTTTAATTTAGCTCCTCAAATATTTTCTSCCAAGTATCAGGCATTTTGACATTGATGTTGCAGGGGCTCAGACACTGCTAAGTTCTAATGAACAATTAATCTGAGCTGTACAATTTAACTTCAGAGCATACAAAAATCTGAATTCACTTACCACTGAGCACCACTGCAACCTGCTACAGATGTTAGAAATGTAAATGCAGATRGAGGATTATTAAAGGCAATTGTCAGATACCTAGTGAGCCCTTATGTGAAGAGACTTTTTTCCCCTTTCCTTTCTTATATGAGAGAAAGGGAGATTGAATCAATCATCAATGGAACCTGGCCAGTACAAAAGAGAAACAAGTTACTMTTGAATAAATACTGGTTTCAGAATAGAATTCAGCATCATAAAATGCAGCTTTTAAATGAAAATTTAAAGAAAGTTTGGGGAGTCCCCCTCACTGGAGATATTCAAGAACTGTTTCTATGCAATCCTGTGTAATGTCCTCTAGGATGAGCAGGGAGGTCGGACCAGATAACCTACTGTGGTCCCTTCCCACCTGACCCATTCTGGGATTCTGGGATTCTGTGACTCTCTGAACACAAGCACGTAGCCTCCAAAAAGGAAACCTGTGTTGCTCTAATATGGCTCTGAAATGCACACTTGAAATTAAGAAATCACAGACAAGACCTTTAGATCATTTTATGGCGTTTATACACAAGACATGCCTTCACTTATACAGTTCAGGCAGATTGCACAAAAATGAGAAACTCGTAAAAAAACCCATGAAAAGCAACAGCTGCCCTACACAGATTTCAGATATTTTATTTCAAAGGTTTAGTACRCAGAGTGTGCACAGTATAGCTTTGAATGTGGGAATAAGCCCTTTTATTTGTAGAAGTGAGAGGTCCTTGGCAGATGTCTTACCAGAAACCGTGGGATATTTTTATCCAGTTTCTTGAGCTTCTGAGGAGAGAAGGACTCCCGCCCCATTGAGCTCTGCACGCTGAATGTCAGCTGTCCTTGGCTGATGAGGAAGCTGGAGCCAGGAAAAGTGATGGGCTCCCTTCACATTCAACTTCCTGGCAAACTGTTTCAGAGAGAAGTGGGGTGGAAGATGACATGAAGAATAAAAAAATTTGAAAATTGCCTCACAATTTTGCTGGCAATTCAAGAAACCCATTAAAGAATTAGGAAGAGCTGAGATAAGTATTACTCCACAGGGACTTTGTACAACTGGAGTGGAACTGTCTGTTCCGGAAGATGGCTCTCATTCCTGCAAGCCACCCAGGTGTCTGATGGGAGGGCCTTTGGGCAGGGTCTCAAACATCAGTTTACATCTACAGAGCACACTTAAAACCAAAGGACGTAGCACTTCCTTTTAAATTGTTTACAAAAATTATTCCACCTGCCATAGCAATGCAAAAATCAAAGATCTGCAGCTGCATTTATATCACACATGCAACCTTTTCATATCTGAAGAGGTCTTTATGCAAAATGTTTATGAAAAGCAGAGTTAACTACTGGCTRTACCACAAAAAGTGTTTATTATCCCAACATACTGTGGACTGGAGTGACTGATTATATCCAAGCAGGAATCTGCACTTTATTGTTCTAGAAGTAGTTGATGACACTGATTTATCACGTGGCTGATGATACAGTAGAGATCGTGATAACAGCATTTTACCAATTAATCAAGATGTAGTCCTTCAGTTGAATCAGAGGAACAAGCATTCCTGGAATGAGTATACAAGTGRCTTTTCATGGTTCAGTAGAGAAAGCAACAGATCCCATAAGACTTAGTGCACTTTACAGAGACACATTTTCTTAATTGCTTGTAAACATGTAAATAACAATAATAATTCCTAACATGAGACAAAACAAAACTTTTGAAACATATATCCAAAGAAAAGAAGAGAGCCACCACAGCTCTCTACCATATATTGCATAAAATTTTTAATGCAGGTCACTCTAATTTAACAACAAAATTAATAATATTATTCCAAGTTTTCCATTAACTTAAATGTTTTGTCTTCGTAAGACAACAACTTCAGGCACCATTCACAAAATATTAACTTGCTGTTCAATTGAGAAAGACTAAAGCTGATGTAGAAAATGACAAACCTTTTTCTGATGATGTCACTGATGATGCAAACCATGGATACACAAACATGTTTATGATAAGCTGTTCGTTACTGCATGGTTAACGTGGGAATATTCCATAATGTTCAAGACACCAATAAAACTGTAAGAAATGCTTGTAAATGTGAAGTGTGTACTGCAGTCAGCCAGCCTGAATTTGGCAATGCATCATCTGTGACAAAATTATGACTGTACTGCTAATGATGACTTTGGGACACACCTTTCTGCCCACAGATAAATGGAGAAGGATGACAAATGGTTTCTTGCTAATTGTCTTCATCTATACAATACAGCAAACCATTCAAAAATAAATCAACAGATAAACTTGTGGATTGTATAGCAATGATTTTGACTTTTTCTTTTCTGTAATTCCAAGTTTCAAAACCAGTAAAGATCCTAAATTCTGTCAGTCTGAAGCAGTGAGGTAGGATAGCCTGCACCATGGCTCTTTCCATGTCTTGTGATTGAAAGAATATTAAAATGGTTTTCTGTTATAAGAAGTTCTATAAAATGGTGGGAATTTCCCCCTTGAAACTTTTAAGTTACTTAAAAATGATACATTTTGGGAAGAAGCAGACATATTTTTGGTGGMTTTATTTCTCTCAAAAACTAAATACTTCTTATAACCCTTCCAAAATTAGAATACTCCATATGTGCTGAAGTTTATGAACTCACTGAGAAGTAAAATACAGTAAAAACAACAACAGGTTTGTTGGTCAAGCATGCCATTCTTATTTAAAAGCATGACATGACAAAGTAGGTAAAAGTGGAAGTGAAACATTATTTAGAGACATAAAATGCATATAAATTTCTGTTTGAATTGAGAAACAACTATATTGACTTAATCTATTCACTTTCTCAAAAAAATACACTTACTTTTTAAGGAAACCATAAGGATTCCTGAAAGGTTGAAACCTGACAAAAAGGTAGATCATAAAAATATATATGTAAAAAAATTTTGTGTACTGAACAATTCAATAAGAGATTTATACATATTTCAGGAATGTTATATTAGGAAATAGGTAATAGCCTACCTTAAAATCTTCTTGTTTCAGTTTATTAAAGCATATGGGTCAAGAACCACTTCATTACGTCCAGTTTAAGCTATATCTAGACTAGCTCTTCCAGTTTTGAGGGGATTGTTTCAGTGAGCTCATTTTTTTCTAGTTCTTAGATATCCATTTCATAAAGCTGTCTACCCTACTCTGCTCTTCATTTTTACCACCAGTAAACATTTCACTAAGACGCCAGTTTCTCAATCAGAAATGTCTCTAGAATCAACAACTTTTTTAAGAAATCCTATTTATTTACTTCTTTCTGTAGCGCATCCATGTTAGCTTTTCATTGCATATGGAGAAAAAGAGGAACTTTTGTGCTGACAGATTCCATACAGTGTACTGACAGTTAATGGATTGTGAAACATGCAGGCATAAAAGCAAACTAAATGAAAATGGCTCTTAACATGCGTATTTATTTTGCTAGCACATTGTTTGAGAAAATGTGCATTTATTTCAAATAGCTGTGCAAAAAAGCCACCTGTTTCTGTGCAACAGTCTTTTAATTCTTGTTTACAGCAACTGAGGTTTACATTTGCAGTAACACTATTGTATAGTTACTGTAGACACTGTAAGGGACATACAGCTGCAGCAAGGAGAGGATAAAGGAGTGGCATTTGTTGTAGAAAGTAGGGTAAAAACACCAAATAGGATAATTTTCATTTTCTTCACTCCCCCTGCTCCTCTTTCCTTTCATACACACTAGCATGCTCCTTGTATATATACATAAAGACATATATATGTATTTCTTTGGAATAAAAATAAATAAATGAAAGAACCTGAACCTGGACTTCAAATTTTAGTTCTTCCAAAGGTGTTAGCAAACTCCATTCATGTAAAAGCAATACTCCCTCTCTGACTGCTCTGGACAGAGCCCAGTGCTGTATTTAGGGCATGAGGAGCATGGTCAAAATGGTGTGGGGAGGCTTTTCTGCCTCTCTCTGCAGATGCCACAGGATTCTAGCAAAAGTGGCAAGAAGAGCAAGTAGCACCCTTTATGACAGACTTAACTTGATGGCAGTCGCATGGCAACAGGTTTTCCATCGTGCCTTTCATGTAGCAGAACAGCTCTGGTACTATCCCTTTTCTTTCAGCTGGGCTTTACTTTGTGAGACCCCTGACAGGGAACAACACTGTCCTCCTTGACAGACCAAGATCCCCAAAGAGAACTCGAGTACCTGCATGGAGGGAATTCATTAAGAGCTGATATTTCAAAGCTCTCTATATAAGGAGTGAGGGATTCTCTATTTGCAGTTGTATGCTTTTTTTATTCTCCCCGCAGAAAAAGAAAATGAGAAATACATTCCCAAAATCTGACAGTAACTACAACTTGAACTTATCCAGGTTCTCAGAGAGGCAGGTAGCAGATCTTCGACTTCACTTCAAGCTAAGGCCATGTTTCATCTAATACATGTTTTCCTGTGCAGCGTGGTTTGGAAAAACGATACTTCCCAGACCTTGCAATGGAGGTTGTTGTTCTCCGTGCGCACTTACTGAGATTAACTAGAACAGAAATAGCTGTTTCATTTAAAAGTTTCTAGCTAGTTGTAGTACACACTTATCCCATTATAACCTAGGAAGTGCTGCTCAGCTGAAGAACAATTAAGAGGTAGGAGGAAGGACAACAAACAGTCAAGTGAGCAATGGCATAGACTAAGGGCTTATAGCTGGTGTGAGAAGCCCGATTAGTAACCAACAACAGAAATACAACAATTCTTAACCTCACCATCAAAGGAAAAACAAAGGGTAGTTGCAACAGTGTGATTTATCATTCCCAACCAAGACAAAAGAAGAGAAAAACAGTAAGATAAAAGTTGGCAGAGGAAAAGCAGCTGCTGAGGTATGCACTCCGACCCTCAAAGGAAGAAGTGGAAAAATTATAAAAGTGGTCAGAAAAAAGAACCTGTGACACCTGGACCAGAAAGCTGAAAGCACACACAGCCTGTGGCTTGGTATCCATGTACCCCTTGGCACTCCAGGTACCCCAAGTACCCACTGCTCCCTGGAAAACAGAGTGGTCAGGTGATATTAGAAAGGACTACTTACCACTGCTTCGTTTTGTACAATTTTGTTTGCTCCCGGTAAGTTTCTCCATTAGACTTGTACCATCTTTACCTTCACTGCCAACTGGTTGATTACTTGCTGTCTAGATTCATCCCTTCAAGYGCAGATGTGGCAGCGAAGGAGAGAAAAAAGGGTGAGGGACCAGGAGAAGAACAGCATAGGTGAAGGCAGAGTTTCTTTCTAAAAGGAAAAGTCATAGGTGAGAAAATATTAATTATAGGACAATGTTTAATCAGTGGAGTGTGGTTTCAAGTACACATTAAAACTCAGAGGAAAGTGTAACTCTGAAAGTTGCCTTGATGCCAATTAAATAGAAATGCAGCCTGAAACTCTCCGCAGAGGAAATAATGGTTCCACAGCTCTGTCACTGAAGCCTGTTTCCTTCACTAGAAGATGTCTTTCCCATGAAAAAAGCCACATTGCCTTGTTCTCATCTCAAAATAACTCAAAATTTTCTTCCTTTGGTTATGACTGTTCAGTTCCTTGCCATGGCAGGAAACAGAGGGAAACTGATGAGTTGCTGTTGTAATTTTCTGAAGTCAATTTGAGATTCATGCAAGCTCATTGGGGAGAAATATATAGAGCTCCGTGGGGCATTAGCGTTGACTCTGTGTGTGATATCCCCCCTTCTCCACAYCTATCCCAAAACAGTGCCAGAAACAAGCCAAGAACAGTGCCAGTACCTACAACTATTGAACTTATGACTTCGATTTCTTAAGTAATTTACAGATGATTGAAATATTAACAGCTCCAAAATCCAGCCTACAAAATTATCTCTGCCAATTTTGACCATATGTGTCCTAAATATAACTTGTTTTCTTCTACGAAAACTATGATTAAGAGACCTAGTGAGCCCTATATTTTTAAAATTACTCCACAATTATTTCTTTCTGTTTGCTACTTTGCAGCTTTTACTGTTTCCTGTGGCATGAATCTCCACTCCCAGTCTAGAGATTTTGTTATAGCTGTTAAGATTCTGTCTAGAGATAGCAGCAGGACACACAGCCAGGTAGACCAGGGAGCAGCTTGTAAACAGACCACTTGTTGGTACCTGTGTCACTGTCTCTGTTAACAAAGGGAGGACATTACAGAAAAAAAATAATACCTGGAGGTTATAGTAGGTTAGAAACTGACTATGGGTCAAGAACATGCTGCTGCAAGAAACTTCAATCCAATTGTGTGATGTACAAGCAGAGGTTTCATAAGTGGCAAAGGATGTAATTTTTCTGCCCCACACAGCACTGTTGAGAACCTGTCTGGAGTACAAAATTGTAAAATAACATAAAAATCACAGGAGAGAGYAACACTGTTTCTGAGAGCTTTAGAAAACAGACTGATGAGAAATGATTTTCAAGAATTTTGTTGCTTCTATCTAGAATAGAGAGACTTAAAGAAAAAGAGAAACAGAGGTCAAATGTTTTCCACACCTTCCAAAATAAACAGGTTTTATAAAGGACTGCAATCAACGGTTTCATTTTGTACCAGGCATGGAAGGGAAGGTTCTTTGCCACAGAAGATAAATAATCCAAATATGAGGGAAAAACACCTTCCAAAGGTTGAATAGAGGTTCCAATATGTTGAAACACAGATATTAGGAATATATGGCACTTTCAAAGCAGTGTCAAGGACATGCACTTAATCTTCCCCAGAGAAGGGAGGTGGCTAAAAGGACTTCTTGAAGATCCTTAMAGCATTAATATTTTCTTTAACTCACATACTCATATATAGGCACAACAGAAATCCTGTACACTCAGCTTTCAGAGTATCCCACCAAGCTGCCCCAACGGCCAACTGAAAAAATGTTACTGTAATCACCAGAAGCTCCTAGAGATTTCATTCATCAAATATCTGTTGGTATTAGCTGCCAAGTAGACAGCTGTCCTAGTAGTGAAGTCCTTCCTTTCACGGGTCCTCTTCTTTTGCTGGTAATGTTTCATGCTAGTCTGGTACAGATTGTATGTAATCACTGTTCTCTCCCCACCTCTGTTTATAGCAATTTGCTGTCTTCATAAAATTCAAGCACCTTTTTTTTTATTTTATACTGTATAGAATATAAATATATTATCTCTATAAACCATATGTTAAACTGACTTTTACAATGGAACAGCTGCCTTGGATTTGGTGGGATGGTTCAAAGAGCTCTCAAGAGCACTTACTCTAAAATCACTGGAACAGGTTTGTATTCCTCTGACAGAGCCCCCAGTGAATGTTAAGCAAGCAGATACCTACTCATGATGTGATATAAACCAGGTGTTAAGAGGAAAACAGGATGGACATTTGAATGGGGAGGTGTTGTTTCAGCGACTGAGACTTCTCTGAAAAGAAATTATTTTTAAGCAGGAGATATTGATTGCTGCTTCAGTCCCAGCCTAGATTTTAACAAAAGGTGGGGCCACAAAATTGTGTCACATGCACAGTATTTTCCTGCCTTAGCCTTCTGACTGAAAATAAGATGAAATGGAAAAATAATGTGTAATGTACTCCTTATGATTTATCCTGTAAAACTGTGGTACCCAAGCTCAGCCGAGATCTACAGTCATCATCTTAAACCTCTTATCACCTATAGTGTTCACATACAAATTATATTCCTTCTAATCTCATAAATCCTAATTAGCTTTAACTCTGATGCCTTAGAGTCTCTGATTAAGGAGATCATAGTATCTCACTTGGCTGCAGGATCCCTCAAGAAGCAAAGTAGAGCATTTGAAGGATAGTCTGATATAAAGTTAATAACCTACAAGCATCGTGTTCAGACCTGATATCCTTAATTAAGAAAATTCCAGTTGTCCCATTTGGAAGTTCCTAAGAAATAATACGAGAGATAAAAGCAAAACATTTACAAAATGAAAGCGGCCATTTAGCAATGTAGTTCCGATGATTGTCTTTAAGAAATATTCATATCACAAACGTATTTTATACTGGCGTAATTCACCACAGAGAAATTTGGGAGCTGACATCTGAACTATACACTTACTGGAAGAGTGATGAAGTGTTTACTGCATTGCTGGTATGAAATGTTGCCTGCAACCTGGGTAACCCACTTTTCCTTGAGTTACTGTTTAGTCTTACTTTATCTAACGCTGCCTTAAAAGATACAAAAGCCAGTTGCTTCTCACATTTTACAATTCTTGCCATTAAAGATGACGAATGGTCTGCCATATTCTGTGCTTTCTTCCCTTCTGTTCTAGGCTTGTCCTTTACATCTCCAGCCTTTATGGCATGGCTAACAATTTGCTTTGCATTTCCTGCTTGCAAACACTTGTTCTTTTTTTCCCCCATGCAGACCTACTCTGTTCCTCACACAGGCTTTTTGAGCTCTACCTTGGAAATTCAATTCRAGCTTCCCTGGGTTAAACTTAGTTYCACTTCACTCATTGACTATATATTCCCAAATATTTTTCACAGCATTACAGCACTCTGACTATCTTCTTACCTCAAAGAGAGACCTGTCTTGTGTCAACAACAATAACATCCATTTCCACTAGTGTAACTTAAAGCTAAACTGCTTGCCACATCTGTCTGCACTGAGGCAAACCCTCCAGAAGGACTTTGTGTTCTTGCAGACATGTAGAGTGCCATATACACAAATAATGATGCTCAACACGTTGAGCTGGTTTTAAAAGTATCCTTTCTATAGGAAGTGTTGTCCAAAAACTTCAGAACTATAGGGAACTATATTCAGAAATATAGTTTGCCTTATAAAAGAAAAACCTGTAATGGTTTGGATTCCTTGCCATCACCTTCCTCACTTATTTGTTTTCCTACCCTCTCTCTCTCTCTTTCCTTCTGCTGGAAAGAAGAAGGAAAAAGAGTGAATAGGAAGCAGTGGTGTCAACGAGGGAATTCCTCACATTTTTCTGCTTCTAAAAAGCCTCATTCTCTATTTTCTTCCTCTCCTTTCCTCTGTCTATCAGAAGTACACTTTTAAAATAGAAAGGAAGAAAGCAAAAGAAGTTCTGAGACTTTTCTTTCTAATCTTCCCTCTCCCTTACACTAGGAAGGGGAACAAACCAACAAGATGCATGTAAGGAATAAAGGGATTTTCCATATTTTCAAGACAATCTACTCCAAAATCTTCTCAAATTAAATCAGCTTATTCAATTCTGATCATGGATAACTGTAAGGTGACAAGATCAAATAAAGTGGTTTTCTCCTAAATAAAATTAGCAACTTGAGATGTTAGGTTATACMCAAAGTTTTCCTTTGACTTTGATGTCGATTAAAGACATGTCCCCTTCCAAAGGTGACAGAGAAACAGCAGCTGTGGACAGTTTAGTTGCAGCTGAATCTGCAGTAATGCCTTCTGCAGAAATCCCCCTGCCTTACATATTCATGGAGGTTTTACCCTCTGCCTGTCTCTCTTCTCAAATTTAATATGTGCTCAGCCCTTTGCAGCACGACACATCTCCCCAAGGACTTCGCCTCTGTATTTCAGAAGGATATTTGGCTTCCCTACATACGCAGAAATTGCATCTGCTCTGCTGAATCAGAAGACACTCAGATCTGTGTGTGAACTGGATTTGTCATGCATTCAGTGGTTGCTAYATAGAAGCTTCTGAAGCCATGGAAGAGCAAGGGTCAACAGTGAGTCCATCTCCAGGAGAGCAGGGCAGAAATTTAACCCCACTGCTCTCGGGATGGGTGGCTAGCACAGCCTCCTGCTTGTGGCCACATCACAAAGCAGGGAATAGTCTGTCAATGGGGCCCCACACAGCTCCTGCCAGCCTTTTCCCTAGGAAATCTGCATCTACACCAGACACCCACAATACCAGACAAGCATCCAATGTAGACCTGCAGCACAGAACCTCTGAGCAATGAACTCTGGCTATTTAGGGTTGCCACTGATGCAGCATCTCTAGTGTTGGGTGGTGCAGGTGTCAGGCACAACAGAGTTGGGTGGGTGATAGAGGGATGTTTGCACTGCCAGGCTAAAGGCAAAAGTACAGTTTGAGGTCACATCTGCACTTGCCCCCAGGACTTCCCACAGGATGGCATCTGCTATCTCCCTGCCAAAACACAGGCATATGTTCTGTAAGCCAGTGTCAGCAAACTGCATGGTGATGGCTACATCTCTCCTTACACAAGCAGAGGACTTTATCACAGTAAGTTACTACAGTCCTAAACCAAGTATCATGAATTTGTTCAACTCCTCTGAAGAATTAGATCTTAGTTTCTATTTTTCTTCTTTCTTGGAGAAAAAAAGTTTAAAAAAACAAGTGCTATTTCTTTAACTGCAACAGAAAACAGAACTGAGAAAATTATTCTGGAATTTGAAAGGTTTTCCCTTTTTATAATATTATAGCAAACTTTCTCAAACTGAAAATGTTACAGTGAAAATGTAATGTGCTTCTCCTCGTCATGCTATAAAGAACAGTAATTCCTCCCAGGAGAGGACAACAGCACTCCAAGAACTTTTGCTGTCCTAGATAAAACAAGATTTCAACTATCACTTGGCAGCAGTGATATATTCAGAAATATATTCCTTCCTATACTCAGGAATCTTTTCTAGGAGGGAGCAAAAACAGCAAACACCTACAACTCCCATGGGCTGCTGTTAGCACTTGTTGCAAGGAATAATTAGAAGTGATTTGATCCCACAGTTTCTATGCTCCAGCTGAGTTGGCTGTGGTTTCCAAGAACTAGTGGGACTGCATATCTGAAGGGTCAGTTTGTTATTTACATTTATTTTCAAGTTTATTAGTCTCAAGCATTTTTACAACCTACCTTAGACCACTACCAAGGGGAATAACTTCTGCCCAATAAATACCATCTGGTTCCAGCTGCTAGGATACAAGACTGGGGTCTGAGGCTGAGCAGGTCAGAGAGGAGCAGCCACCCACTAAACCAGACACTAGTGCAGCATTTCTTGGGAGTGGAGCAGCAGCAGGCAAGTCTGAGGTCCTCTTGGGCCTGCTGACAGTCGGAGAAATGGCTGCAATTATCAGCCAGCTCTTCCAAACTCCCTCTAGCGCAGCTTTGAGTCTCACCTGAACCCGTGATCTGATCATTTAGTGAGTGAATTCATTTCTTTATGGGTCAGAACTGGTCAACTGCCCTACAGAAGCAGGTACAGAAGCTGGTGTCGTCTTTCAGCTGAGCTCTAAAGCAAAAACTTCAGTCACAGAAATAGAGATTTCATAGCATCTTCCTAAGTGTCCTGGTATTGATCAGTGTCTGCATACTGAACCTCTGGCAGTTTCCTTTTGTATGCATGAATCCCTAACTTAAGTTTCTCACAGAATGCAAATTGGGGTCTTATACTTTCAGGGCAATATCTCTTAGGACAGAAGACTACTTCCGTTCCACAGGCAGTGGAGGAAATCTTTTACAAAGAAAGGGTAGAATGTCCCYCAAGCCACTAATTCCAAAGTTTGGGCCTGAGAAATATTTTGCATACATATATCTAGTATGCTCAAAGTTGTTATATATAATATATACTACTATACACAGGAAGTAGTAAGGAGTAGGGTGTTAATTTGGTATGCAGCTAGGAAAAGTCAAATTAAGTTTGCAATACCTCATCAAGTTCAATGTTTGAAGAGACTTGACTTACTTATCAATTAAATTCTAGTCCARCCTTTTTGTTAGACTTCAGTTATCTGTTTTCTTTAAGCAAAATTTACTTAGTGATTGGACAAAGGAGCCTTTCTTTTGTTATCACTGCAATTTCCCAAGTTTACCAAAAACCATCTGCTCTCAGTATTATTCTCAGTCATATTCTACGCACCTATGAAGATTATTTTGTAAAGTTTATTCAGCAAGGAAGGTTKTTTTTTTTTAAAGAAAGAAACCTGTAAAAATAAAAAATAAAAAATAAAAATCCCAAACCATGTTAACCCAACCTCCCTTATATCCTTTAATTTCACCAATAAAACACCAATACCTTGGTTCTGACCTTTGCTCTGACTCTGTGTATGATTCAGAGTATCCATAACAGCCCAGCTGGTGTGTAAACAACTTGTAAAAGTTAATGTAGCAAAAACTGTGGAAGGATTAGATGCTGCACAGTAAGTGTGCTCTTRACTTTAAGGGGCATTACAGTTGCTCAGCATTATGCAAAGTGTGAATCAGCATAAAGTAGGTAAGAATTATTTTTGTTTACATCAACACTTGAAGCTCTAAATTATGTTGAGTGCAGCTAATTATAGGATAGTTCTCAGAAAAGGGAACAACATATTGGTGCACAGGAGTGCCCCTATATATTATCATCTCTTGGCAGAGGTTTCAAAAGTCTGCTTATAAAATGTATTCTAGTTTCCAGTAGAAAAACTTGTCTTTGTTTCTTACCAATCTATTCTATTTCTCTTTGGCAAAAAATTACACTTATTTTCCCCAAGTTGTGTCTATTACTGCCCATCACAGTAATTGGTAAGCAATTTGCCTGTCTTTATCCTGATCCATGAGATTTTCCACACAATTTTCTCTCCCTGTCCTGGTCAGGAGGGGATAAATTGCACAGCTGGACTCGGGGAACTTGACATGTAGCCAACAGAATGTCTGCTGGAAAGACACTGTCTCCTCTCAGAAGTGTGTAAGGTGATTATCACTGTACACCTGCTCAGAAGCAATTAATCCCTGCAGGTGATGACTAAGGTGGTCATGCAACTACTTGCAAGTATAGATGAACCCACCAAGGAACTACATGGAAATAGCCAAGTTTATCATGTATTCTGAGCTGAGCACTCAATCCCCAGCTTACCTCAAAGGCAGAAACTCTGTTTCAGTTCACCCTTTATTCAATGAAAGTTATTTTGCTTTTCTGTCAACTGCAGCAAATTATTTAAGCCTCAACTTTAGTGGAAGGGCAATTTAATTAATTCACAGAGTTATTCTTTTAATTRGATTTGGGTGAATCAACTTTTCTGAAACACAAAAAAGGAGGTTATTGGCTTGACTTCACAAGATGCTATTCTTACATTTCAGCTAGCACCAGAARCAAGGTTATTTCTCTCTGAGGATGTCAGTCTGAGACAGCAGCATCCACTGCATTTTTATTATCTTACTAATATAAAAATTCAAGAAAATTTAATGTTAAAATCAAACACTCTCCTTCTTGATGCATTTTTAAATGATGGAAATATTAATTACACTGACACCAAATTGATCATCAGGCTATACCCTTAACTCTCAAGAAAAAAAAGTCAATTAAATGGGAAAATATTCACATTTTGGTGATGAAATATTCTTGTCAACTTCATCAAGCAGCTGTGGTGATTGATACACCTGAGTTCAGGGTGGTAGATGACACCAAAGTAATGTCCACAGAACTGTTGTCAGTTCCCTTTGCTGTACTAAGTAAAGTAAATTCAGCAAAACTGTGAACAGCAACCAGATTAGTCTGCACTAAAATAACAGTAGGCTTCTCCTGTATTCTGGCAGGACTAGGTAGTTGAGGAGATTACAAATTTAGGAGTGAAACAAATAAAAAACTCTCAATAACGACCTTCTAACCTAAATCCACCATGTCTTGAGATGCAAAACATACAAGAGATGCACTCTATCAACAAGATATGCCAAGGGAAGGATTTTTCTTTATCTTTTTTTTAGTTGCAGTGAATTCTTGAGTCATTAGGAACCTCAGATCCGAGAACCTCAGTCTCAGTTCCAAACAGTAGAAGATCCTGGATGGAGTCTTAATGTAAAAAATGCTCCCGCTTTCTCTCCCCTTTGCATCCTGATGCACAGGCAGACAGGAGTGGGCAGTGTGCATTATTAGCGTCTGTGTTCGTGTACAAAGTATAAGCCACTTCTGAGTCTGTGACTGAGCACACGGTCCCCTGAGAGCCCCAGGGGTGGTATAAAAGCAGAATAGGACACCGTTCTTGCCTCCAGAAGTTTCTAAGTCAAATAAAACAAGAAATACCGCAAAAGGAAACAGAATGCAAAGAGGTGGAATAATGTCACTCTGGCTACCCCGTGCCACAGCTGGGAACTCTACTTCTCTTAAAACCATGCAAGATGTTTTTGCACCCACTTCTACAGGATCAGCAGAAAACAGTGTCAGAGAAAGTCCCTCACAAGTGGGACATTCAGTGCTGCCAAAGAGACTGCATATCTGAACTTCTTACAAAAAACATTAAAAACCCACCCCCATAACAATGTGAAGTTCCTCTAACAGCAATACAAGACAAAACTGGAATTCAGGTAAGGCAATGAATTCGCATTCTATGGCTGCACTTGTAAACACCAAGGTAGATGTTGACATTTAATTTTCTCACATTTATATTCCTAAGAGGAATTATTCATTCCGTTTACACAGAKTTATTGCCTTAATTGCTTAGCAGCACTTGGTATAATATTTAAAAGGTCAAAAAAAAAAAGTTTTTAATCCACATTGTGAGGTCCTAAACCCCTGTGAATTACAATTATAAAGCCTTCCCTCTAAAACAAAAAGAAGACTAGATGTGAATGTGCACAAATGGCTTCAGAGGTGGGAAAAAGAGGTAGGTGCTGTTTTAAGACATGCACAAAAGCACATTTATGGAGGTAAATGCTGTCTTCCCKGGGGGTAGAAATATGTGTGCACTGTTGCATCTGAAGTCTTCAGCTGTGAAGTTCTCATTGCCTTTCCTAAGCAAAGACCCTGGAGGGAAGGGAACTTGTGGTTCTGCTCCTACACAAGTCTGATAAGAGCATCCACTCCCAGGCACTGGGACTCAATTAACGTTTTCCATTCACACTTTGTAGTAATGGGAGAATTAGGGGGTTTCTTAAACAAAACCTTTCTGCAGAAAGCTTTACTCTCTTTCAAATGCTTTCAGATTCTGAAGAAAAAAACTTTTCTTTTTCTTAATCTAATATATGTTCCCTTTTTTCAATGAAATGTCAGCGTTTTCTAAAGAACATGTTCTTTCCCAAACAGTTCTGGTAGATATTTTATGCTAATGACTAATTATGTAACTGATGATGATTTAGAGGTCAATATGATCTTGCATAGTGCAGGTTAGCTCTGCTGAAGTCCAACAAGCCAYGGTCAGGCAGAAAAATTTTCCAAGCTACCATGAAGTTTGTACCACTGCACCACACCATCCTCTCTCTGTCCAAGCCAGCACCTTAACCTGAAATGATTAATTATTGAGTCTTATACTTCTTGTTCCCCACTCAGATCAGCCCTGCAGGCCCCACTGGCCATGTGAGTATGGGCAGGAGTGTATTCCTTCTTCTAAATTTCTTTGCACATTTCCCACTTGCAAAAGGCCTGAACAACTTATGAGCTGCCCACTGTAGCTAGATAGGAAATTGCTTCAATCAAACAATTTCCCACTCTGTGATGATGATATGTACTGCAACTTCAGTGCAGGACTCCTACTGCTAATTTAGCTTAATATGAGCGTGTAACATCACAAAATCATTTGGCAACAGCAGTGTTAGGATTCCAACCAGAGCTGTTRCCATGACATGGAGAGGAGTTTAATCTTCTAAACTAGGGAATGATGTTTTAGCTGGAAACGCTGTAAACTGTGAAGAATTTAATCTGAAAAAAAGGATATGTAGTTTTACAAAATGCAGCATGTACATTACCAAATCCCAAATCAGTATGACATTACACTGACCGTACTGTAGTTTTTACAAATCCTACCTTAAGACTATAATCAGTACCTTTATTTCAAATTTAGCTTTTCATCTGATTTTGATGGAAGAAGAAATGTCAAAAATTGGTATTCTCTGTGCTTCCTCAGACCAGTGTTGTTCTGAACAAGATTCACTGTGACTGTACAAGTAGAAAGTACAGCAAGATCTAAGGTTTTGTTGCCATCTTCTAGGCTATCACYGTTAGTGCTGGATGCTAGAAATTAGAAAAAAACTCCTCTCCATACATTGAGTTGAATTCAATGCAAAACACTTGCTGTCATCTATCTGTTTTCTAAAATCCTCATTCACAAGGTTCCCCGAGGTGAATTTCTGCAAAAAGGGAAGGAGGTAAGATGATGAAAGAAAAATTGTCTCTTTGCTTCAACCTGTTTTTAGTACCCTTTTCCTTGCTTAGACTTTGCTACTTTCATAATTCTGTGTAGAGTTCTACAAATATACCCTTCTACAAAAATACCCTTCTTGTGTACCTCCACTAACAATCCAATAAATTGAATCTTTCCTGTGGAGTTAAGTCCCTACACTTGTTGGGGTTTGTTTGAGTCCTGGTACGTTCTTTTTCCATTGTACAATAACAGTGAAGTGGTGTATGTCTGTAGAGGGATACCACAGCTTCACCAGGTAGGAATGAAAGTCAAACAGGACATTCCAACCAAATCTGGGTGAAAAAACTCTACCAGCCCTCAAACCTATATTTGATTCCAACCTGCTTTCATTTTCAGTAAGAGATGGCTTTGGGGGAGCAGCCTTTTACACAGACGAAATTTAAAGTTTTATCTAGAACTTTCATTCCCAACCACTCTATGCTCTATTTGCTTAGCAAAAAAAAATGCCTCACTGTGCATTTGCATCGAATATTCAGTAATGATCAGCTAGTCAGCACCTCTCCACTCACAGTAAGTCCTCTACAGAGTCCATCCCCTCAACCTGTCATCTCTCAGGGCATGTTTGCTGCTTTATCACTGCTATTTCTCAATGCCTCATGTCCTTCACAATGATTCTTCAACAGCAGCACTCTCCTCCCTACATGGCTTCCAGGGTGTGTCACTGGCCAATACCACTGCGCAGAGATGATGAGGTTGCATCTCTCTTTTCAACAATGCTGTAAGCAAAGCAGCTCACAGCTGAAGGTCTTGCTTTTTCCTAGCCTGCGTTCTGTCTGCTGTTCTGCCATCCTTCAGATCAGGCTAGCTAGAGTGAAAGAGACTGGGAATTTTAAATCCTTCAGCACGCACCATCTGAAGTGATTACTTTCCCTTTAGGCAAGAAAGTTTTCTGTTTTATTATCAGAGCTCTGTAGCTTGACCAGTAGCTGCTGCAGACAGAAGATTTATTTATCTTAAGTGAGAAAAGAGATTTGTTTTTCAGACCAAAAGAGGATTTTTAAAACTTTATTTAAGACAAAGCTTAAGCTATTAAGCTGTTCCAGTGTGGGTGTAAAATATAGTACCAGATCCAGTACAATATTTTGTAAATAAATCTGAGAAGCAGAGACATGGGACTCCTTGCAATTTCAGACCAGTTTTCAAAAGCAGTTTCTCAAGGCACTTCTGTGGCAGGGAGTACATGCAGTCAGAAAAGCAGCATGGTGAGTAAACAAAGGAGTCAAAGCTAGGGTAGCCAAATGTACAGACTTCTGCAATGTAAACACATTCAGTAACCTATAAAACATACTGATGAGGGCTGAAATCAGCAGGTGCAACAAATATAGATAAGAACATACCACAGGCCAGGCACCCTGTGGGCATAATCTGCCCCATAAGTCTGCCCAAGCATAGGCCCTTTTTTTTTTTCCCCAGAAGTCAAGAACAATTCAACATTTCTTGAGGTTCTGGGACATAAACAAGCTGTCAGAATTACACTTGGGGGCAGTCCTACTTTGTTTTGCTCATTTATTTTTATGTGTAGGACAGGGTAAGCAACTACAAATATTTTCCTGGCCAGAACAGGAAGGGGAATAGTTGCTGGTTCACAGTAATCACTCACCTTGGCTGCTGAATTGCTTCGCATGAAGGAACTGCCCTTGCTCTTGTGCTCAACCAGGCATGCAGTCAACCCTTATGAAAATGCCTGTCCATATACCATGGAGCCTCCAGCTGGACCCTGTGCAAAATAAGCTTGCTTGCACTGTCCAAAACCCTGCCCCAGCACATGCAGCTGGAACAAGGGATGGTGACACCACTATGACAAATGAATGCAGACTATCAAGTAATCAAGGCAATTGTGACCTCAAATGTGTTTGGGAAATTCTACCACTCTGCTTTAGGAAATTATATTCACTTTTTGACCCGGATGCTTATGGGTGTGGCAGTGCCAAAGACTTAAAATGGGAAGGGTCAAGTTTGCTTAACCCTTAAATACTTGTTTGCTGGAGACTATTTCCAGCAGGAAAATTTGGATTGCACATTTAAAGAAAAAAAAAGCAGAAATGTGGCTAAAATCCTATGAGTAATAGGGCAGCTGAAGAAATGTGTAAAAATTGCTCAGAAACAGAATAAAACCAAACAATCATTATTTTTGCACTCTAGTCTGTTCCCAGTGGGTTGTTTGCAAACCCCAGTAGGTTGCTTGATGCTTCTCTGGCTGTTACCTGCTGGGATATTCCCGTGACCATTAAGCATGATGGAGCTAAAACCAAAACCAACTGGCATACAAGGCTTCTTTATGCTGACTGCAACAGTGAGTATTGTTCAGACAACCTGTCACTCTAGAGGAACAGGCAGGATCCCTGAAGAGGAGCTTGTTTGCATAACTTTATCCAAATATTGGAGATCCTACAGCATTTGAGGCACCCTGGGCTTCTCCTCTGGAGGCTTGTTTCTGTAATAGCAGAATACTCCCCTTCTAGTGCTATAAACTAAAAGATGAATCCTTGAATAGAGATCGCCCTTAGAGTTTGGAGTCCTCTAGCTCCCCTGACGGGGGGGTTTATTAAACTCATTAAAGCTCATAGCTCTGCCAATCTGCTTTGTGACAGTGTCATGTCAAGTTATGCCAAGCATGTGGTGGTGGAAGACTTTTCCATCTTAATGCCTGCTCACTCTGCTCCACCTTACCATGCCACATCATCTTATATCAAGCCATATTCTCAGTACAGAAGATTTTCCCAGATCATTAACTGTCTTTCAGGTTGCAAATCCAGCTTTCCCATGTTCTCTGCTGTACCATGAGGATTGCTTTTTTTATGCTACATATCCAGCAGGTGATCAAGTCAATTGACAGTGGTACTGAACGATTTCTCTTTCCCTCATTACCCCTTAGTTGCCACTGACATATCACTTCTTGCTACCTACTGCCTACTTGGCCTCCCCAGTTCAGCCTCCCAATGTAATCACTGCCATACCTTCTTCACCTACCCTGCTCAAAGTGCCAGTTTCCCACTGATGCTCCCCAATCCTCCAATGCATTTGCCTTGCTTTATTCCCTTCACCTATCACCAACCTCCTCCCATGCCTTACTTTTCCCAAACCTTTTTAACACAGATAGGGTTAATGATGAAATGAAACAGCGGAGAAATGGGAAGGGCAAAACCTTACCATTCACTTCCTCTTTTTTTTTTCCCCTCCCCTGTTTTTAAGGGAAAAAATCCAAACACAATTTAAAGGACTGAACATGGCTGAAATTACACTGTAGGGGACAATCTGTTCCAGCTCAGAAGGTGGTGGGAAGAGAGTCCAAACAAAAGCAAATTGTCTATCTCCTACTGCAAAATGGAAGAACAATAGTATTAATTGTCTTCCGTTTTGTATGCAAGGGTTTGGCAAACCTGTCCTGGCTGCTGTATTGCCATCAAAGCTGAAATGCTAAGACATATGCCCAGTGAGAAACTGTAAAATCAGAGCAGCAAAAAGGATGCGGGGGCTGCAGGAGAAAAGATTTAAAAGGCTAACCATGAATACAACTGGGCTTAAACACATCTGCAAAAGAAAAGGGACAGCGATTTTCTTATCAATATTTGAAGGGTCTGCACACCAAGGGGAGTTACCTCCTCCAGGAGAAAGGATGCAATTAAGAACAGTGGATGAAATCACAAGGTGAATTTAAACTGCCCATTGTGAAAGTGAAAAAACAAAACCTCTTTACAAAGGAAGATATTTTAGGAAGCAGGCATTCCATTGCTTGGAGTGTGGAAAACTGACCCAATAGAAGCATGTTGTTTGCCTCAGTCCTACACTGCCAGGGACACACAGTAGCTGACCTAATGGGGTTTTTGCATGCATTCACTCCATGTTCTGGATTAAATGAACACAAACTCAAAATTTGTGTGTATTTATTAAAAGAGTTTAAGATTGTACTGCCAAGACAGGCTGAAAGAGTTGGGGTTGTTCAGTCTGCACAAGAGAAAGCTTCAGGGAGGCCTTATAGTACCTTCCAGTACCTAAAGGTGTCTACAAGAGCGCTAGAGAGGGATTTTTTACAAAGACATGCAATGGTAGGACTAGGGGAAAAGGCTTGAAACTAAAAGAGGGTAGGTTTAGATGAGATATTAGGAAGAAATACTTTCCTGTGAGTTTTATGAGGTACTAGCAGAGGTTGCCCAGGGAAATTGTGGATGCCTCATCCCTGGCAGTGTTCAACACCAGGTTGAATGGAGCTTTGAGCAAGCTGGTTTAATGGAAGGTGTCCCTGCCCACGGAAGGAGGATTGTCACTATGTGATCTTTAAAGCCCGTTCCAACCCAAACCATTCTGTGGTTCTATGTCTTATTCTCTGCTCTGTGTCCCACAGGCTGGCATCACTTCACTTTCTTCTGTTGCCAGCACAAACACTACTTCAATTATTAATGAAGGAGTGGGTTTTTTAAAGCTTTTCTTACCCCAATATATTGAATCTGTCTTGGAGTTGTACTACTGTGTAATTAAATTTAATGCATTTGAGTTGGAGGCACAAATAAGGTGGCTGCTGTAGTAGAAGTGTAATGATGGGATTCTTCTCCAGCTGATGACACGCATCGGAGCATTTCCAGTTTTCAGATTTTGAGTCTAATGGTTCATTCCTGTTCTTTAGCAGGGGGCATGTGTGAGACAGAGACACTGGGTGTCTGACCCAAAAGCACTGATCTGCTTTTTTGTAAAAGTCAGTAGCTACATGGTGTAAGTGAACTCTGACCAATAGCTCACCCCAGAAGCTGGGTGGGGGGACATTCAGAAAGCAGACTTCAGGTGGTAATTTGCTATTTAGTTTGGACAGTACAGAGCTTACTGATCTCCCTTGCCAGCACACACGGACATTATGGGAACTTGGAACAACATATCTAAACATCTAATGAGCAGCAGCAGGATGGGGAAATTAGGAGTCCCGTCCTAGACACCTGCAGGCGGGAGGTTCACCGTTCTTTGGCTTCATGTTTGCATTTTCCTGGAGCTCAGGAAATTTCCATAGTCTGGACAGTGAGGTGAGTAGCACTGACTTGTTTGTTTTGGAGAACCACCTACAAGTCCCAGTAAGTAATATATCCCCATGCCAGGAAGCACTTGGAAGAGCACAGCCCATAAAATAGGTCGGGATCACATCTTTTTAGGTTCACTGAGATAGTTCATGCATTTTGACACAGGAACTTCTGCCCCACATTTTCCAGACTATATATTGTGGAAACTCAGTTCTCCATTAACTTCACATTAGTGGGAACATTAATGAAAATTCAGTGAGTTCACTTAGAAAAAAGAAGTTCTTGCTCTTACAGAGTCTTCCTTATTTGTCTTGGATCATGCCATTTTCATTGTTCACGTATCACCAGCACAGGATAAGTCAAGCCGGATGCACCAGTTGAGCAGTTTGATACTTTAGCACATATTTACAGGAAAAAGGTATCCCCTGAGCAGCCCTTGACTCAGGACTCAGACTCTGCCAGGCTGGCCGGGCCCAGGGATATCAGCCATTGTACAGGGCCACAATACAAGGCTCATCTCCTGGCAGGCACTTGGGTGGATGCCCAATTTACTTTCAGAGGCAAATTTCTGGCTTGAATCTTGCATTTTAATGCCATGCATTAAATTAAACACTACACAGAGAGCATCAAGGAAGCAATCCAGCCCTCTCGTGATGTATTGATTCCACCTACCATGTGCCAGGTATGTCTCATTGCCTTGAAATTTTCCAGCACCACAGAACAGTTTGATTTCTGTTCCCCTCATGACATGCTTCTTGGGAACAAAGTATAAAGCACAAATGGCATAAGTGTCATCCTTACAGCAGAAGTGTCGCTTCAAAGTCAATGTGCTTTAGGCACTTCTGTCCTTTTCACTTCCAAAATGCCCTGCACACAACTGCTGACTTCAATAAACAGTATGTTGCTAAGAAGTGAGTTGTGTTCATAATAACACTTTATACAAGGCAACCAGGAAAGGAGATGGATTTTTCCCAAGGCCTTTTCTCCCTTGGACTGTGTAATTCCCAAACACCCTATAAATAAAACCAGACACACATAAACATGCAGCCTCCAACCTCTGCCAAGCAGTCCACGATGGGACTTCCAGTGGCACCCAGAGCCTGCCTCTGCAGCCCAAAGATCATGAATCCATATTCTGAATTTGCTCCTCACCATAACCTGTGCAACAAATTATGACTTCTTGCCTACACATAATTTCTACTGAAAGCTCACCTGTCCATTCCAAGCCTTCCTTTACAAAGGCAGGGTCTTCCCTGTTTTCTCTCAGACTCTCATGGGATTTCCATTTTTCCAGATATTAAAAGTCAGGAGAGTATACTGGCACAGTACTTCAGGAAATAGCAGTAAGAAGATCACTAAGGACCACATTCTGACTAAGATAAGCTGTTTTCCTCCCAGACGGAAAAACGTCAGAGTGAAAACAGAAGATTTTCCATTTATATTGATTTACCAGTGGTTTGAAGGACACTATGCTTCCTTGCCATGCTCTCCTTTTCTTAGTATCAACAGGGACATGGGACTTGGAGCAGTTTTTCTTCTACAGCATGCCTGACAAACACATGGAAACAAAACAGTCTAAGAAATACTGAAGAATAAACAGGCATTAAAATTGGTACTTGATAGTGTACGAAAGCCAAGATTAAAATTTTAAAGAGACCCCTACAGGACCATGAAGACTCTTACGGAGTTTTTTTTCTTTGTGAGATTTTGCATTTGAAGTAATGAATTTCAAACCATGGATGTGGGAAAGGGTCATTCCTGGGCTTACAAGTGAGTTTTTGTCAAAGACTCATCTGACTCTCCATGCCTGATACCTGACTCATGAATCTGCACATCATAAGAGATCATGATAGAACTTCCTCCCCTCCCTTTTCTTTCCTTCATCCATCAAACATCAAATCCTTCTCCATCTTCCTATACACCCTTCACTTTCTGTTCTGCGGGTCCTGCCACTTTGCAGCAGTCCCTGCTCCCAGTATCTCTTCTCCTTATCAACCTGGACATCTGCTTTCACATCTGCATTTTGAAGTGCCTTCCTTTTTGTCCATGCCTCTCTCACCATGTGAGAGCTGCAGTACGAGTTCCAGTTAGTCACTGCCCGACTGTCCCAGGAATTGCTGTCAGCTCAGAGGGTTCTCCAGGATGCCTCCCACCCTTCCCATGGGCAGCCCAAGAGTGCTCATGCATCCTCCCTGTCCTTGCAGCCATAGAACTGGCAATCTTCATGAAGTCTTTTCTGTATGGTATCTCACAAGGACACACATAGGATAGCTGCCAAGGCTACATAATGTGCTAGCAGCCATCCTCATGAGGAATACATACGCTGTGGGAAGTACTCTGATCCACGTTAGTCCTAGTGCTGTGCCTAGACACGTACCTTCCTGGCCATGGGTCATGCCTGCACATCTCTAAAGGCTTTCTCACAGATAACCAGAGCAGAGCAGCAGCTAACTGGGATTTACTGGTGTGCATTAGTTCAGCGACTCTGCATGTACTACAGAAGGCTGCAGTGCCCTATAGTGTATTAATGGACTCTACAAATACTTGTGGCTGGAAGAAAGGGAACGACTTTCACCATTCAGCACTTTCATACTCCTAATGGTAATGACTGTTCCCTCATTCCTGCCTCCCATCAGCAGCTTTCAAGGAAACATCATTAAGAAGGCATATTCCAGTACAAGAAAGACATCAGGCTCAGTTAATTTAAAAGACATATTTCAATAAAGCTAATTTAACATTCAGATCAGAGGTGCCCTCAGGGATTCATGCCCTGTATGGCTCTAATACTCAGCTGTAACCCATGTTTGAACAATATAGGTGTGTAAGATCTGGAAATGCCCACTCAGTGTAGATTTTCCTGAAAGACTCTTAACATAAGTCAGTCTTTTATGGCATTCTACAATACAGTGGTGTTCAGACATATGTTAGAATGGTGTATGTTAAATTAGATAAAGTGATCAGTTCTTCACTTGTAGTCCAATTTACAATACTTGCTTCCCTGGTGGAAATTATGAGAAAACTTGATATTTGGGTCCTCAGTGGGCTCAAAAATGAGTAGGAAGAAAATTAAATCCAAAATGTTTACAGAGATATCAAACCTCACTGCAAAAATACTTTAGATTATAGTAGTATTCCACTTGTTTCTTTAAGTGATTCAGTGCTTTAAGTAAATAGTTTTGATTGCCTTAATTGTTCTAAAGAAAATCATTTGGATTCCAGTGATATTTAGGAACGAGAAYACAGATAAAGCAGTGTCTATTAAAATAGATAAATAATAACAGTTCCTTTTACAAATCAAGTTGTTGGGTTTTGTGATCTCTCTAGGACCTTCACATCAGAATTTTGCAGGCTCTGTAGAGAATACCTGTTCACATTGTGTCTAAAAAAGAAGGTGGGAATTAGTTCCATCACTAAGCCTAACGGATGCTACATTTCCTCCAGAACACCTTAAATTATAGTAAAATCACTCTGCGAGAAACACAGTAATTAAAATATTGGAAGTTACAGCAAAATATCAGCACATTCATTTCAGTCGAGTCAACTAGTTCAGACAGTGCAGTGTCTAAATGTAAAAGATACTCACAATCTGGAGACAACATAATTGCTTACTGTATTTTGTAGATCTGTCTTGGTTTCCACTGTTTCAAGAACCAGATGCTATGAAGATACAATCAATTGCTTGCTATGTGAATTGCCACTTTACATGAAATGAGTAGAGGGTGGGATCCAGCTCAGCAGAGAATTGAGTGACTGGCCCCTGAGATTTACTGCCACAGGATCAGTGGAAGCCATCACCTTTCCATGGAGGTAGCTGTTTCTCTATGCACCTACAATTTAGGGGGACATCTATCTTAAACAGGCAAACTGGACCCTAGCCTGTAATGCCAACCAACACTTTTGACAAGCCATAGTCACAATATCATGACTAATATTTAAGGGCTCAATCAGCCAGTGTGTCCGTGGTACCAGTTTGCACCTTCTTGTCAGTCCACATTGTCCGAACAATCTTGATTTAATGYAGGACTATGCTGGCATAAAGACAACAACTTTGTTTTTTTCACACAAAATTAGACCTACTGGGACTGTCCTTTATAGAACTCTTCAATACATTGATTAAAGCTGTTCTAATCAGTTAAATATAATTAAACAAAACCTGATAGCAAAAATCTTAGGTTTGTCAATGAGAAATAACCACATATTTCTAGAAAAATAGCACATATTCAATAGCAGACACTCATACTGATGCTAATTCATGCACTGCATAATGTTTTCCACTGTGGTAGTTACAAATTACATACTGTAACTTCATAACTTGGAAAAATGTGCTATTCCAGGAATAAAAAAGGAAAAACATAACAGCAGTCACCTGCCAGGTGTAATAGAGAGCTGTAACAAATAGCCAAATAGCAGCTATATTGAGATAGATAGATAGATAGATAGATAGATAGATAGATAGATAGATATAGATAGATAGATATGTAAAACTTAAGGGATGCAGCTGTTTGGTTCTTCCATATTTACAGAGCAAGAAATGTCTGCAAAGAAAAAATTTTAATCATCACTCCTGTGGTCCCCACCTATTTCACAGCTCTGTGGTACTGTCTGTCATACACTGGTGAACTCATGAGCCTCTGGGAAGTACAAACATATTTGAGCTAATCCCTGACACCACACAATGCTGCAAATCCAGAAGAGATGACCCACCTCTTTGGATTCAAAATTGATTTTTTTTCTCTTAAATGCTTCTCCATCCATCAATGTCCAAGCGTAAATGTAGGAAGGTCCTTATGGATTCATTTTATTCTCGCATTTCTGCTTATGTGCTACTAGAGAAACAAAAGTAAAAAAATAGCCCAGAGAAATATGGACAAATCATTGCCTGGAATACACAAAAAATTTGAAATTGCTCTTATCTTCCTTTTGTTTTGYCTTTCCTTTGTACCGATCATCAAAGTGATGGAAGTTTTTTGAAAAGGGGAAAGGAAGGAAGGATGAAGTGCCCTCCCCATCTTCTGCAGTGTCTATCACCGGATGAAAGGCTAAGACAGCTTTTAAGCTGTAAGATTCCCCACAGATGATGCTGTCTTGGCAGAAAGGTCCCACAAAGCCACCTTTGCAATATGGTGTATGGTTTTGGTCACTCCATTAAAAAGATGTTATTTCACTAGGTAACAGCTGAGGTGATACAGGCTTTGGATGATGACCAGTGTTAATTGTGGGCAGCAAGTGCACCTTTAATCAGTAAGCTGAAGCAAATCAAGTGGAAAATGCTTGGAAGTGTAAACTGAGGGAAAAAATAGTAGAAGAGATTCAGGTATTAATTCATAGAATATGGATCTTTATGTCATGGGATTTGCTGTGATGTGTGTCTGGGTGCAACAAAATTTCACCTACACAAAAATTGACCAAATTGAAACTCAGGTGACCAGAACACAACATAATATTGTCTCCGAGCAAGCGAACCATCAGCTTATTCCTAGCAGAGYGGAAATGAAAATATTCAAAGCCAAACAAGTTTTAGTAAATCAAATGTCTGCAGATGCCTCTGGTGATATAAAAGGTCATTGTCAGGTACATAAATAGTTAATATTTACAGCTGAAAGCAAGACATAGAGAAGAACCTGTCCCTTCAGCTTTCACTAAAATTAAGCATAGATTTTTAGAGAGGTTTCTTTAAATAAGGCTGCCGGATTCCTCCTTAAAGCATCAGAGGCCATTCATTGCTTCAGCACAAAAGCTTAGGGACACTCCCCAACAGTTCAGCCTCTAGTGGGAAATTAAGTTTCCACCAAATCAACTTTCTATTCAAGGAAAAAATCAATTTTGCCCAAAGCATTCAGGTTTCCTTTGRGAAAATCAAAACAAAATATTTTCTTCACTACATGGGCTTGACCCAAACCAARTGTTTCAGTTTATTTTTTAGCTGAACAAGAATATTTTATTTCAACTCAGTTCTACTTGAAACTGCCTCYGGGTGTGCTGTCATGGTGGTTATAAATTGCCCAGGAGAATCTGGGAATAAGACAATTTGCATCTCAGCCGGTTAGCTGGCTCATAAGAAAATATTATTAATTCAACAGTATTAAAATATCATATTTAGAACAACAAGACTGAAGCAAAATTTTGGATACTTCCAGACTGAAGTTCTTCATAACTTTTCCTCCCAATAAAAATTTTTGATATAGGGAAAGAAATGTTTAAACAGTTAAAATTGCACGCAAGCAAAAAATAATAATTCTGACTTTAATTTCCAGCCAACTAACCATTACATCAGTTTTATGCCACAGTAATTCCATTGAATTCTGCTGAAATGACACAACCTAAAGGGGTTGCAGGCACAGTGTTACTGATCTGACCTCAGTGCATGAGTTCAGGCAGATAAAAGATGTGTCTTAAGGTGCTCCAAGTTCTCTCTCACATTTAGCTTCTCCTTGGGACTGTAAGGATGCAGAGGAACTTGTAGATCCTAAAAGAATAACRTGTGGTTAGAAAGGATGACACCCTACAAATCACCAGGAATAYGGTGTGTCTTTGCAAAACTCATGGATGAATGAGACAATCAGGCTTTTAAAAGTAAGATATTATTTCAGCTTCACCTGAGATTGAACAGGCACTGAAAYTACCATTTGTGTGGGGGATAGACATGAAAGTTTAGAGACCTTCAGTTATATATATATATATATATACAAAATACATATATATATATATATGCTTATTTCTTAGAAATTATAGTTAAACTGAGTTATTCCAGCTTTCCTTTCAGCTTCAACTTCTAATATTCAGTTGTCATTGAAAAGCAATCCAGAGCAAATCAATAGACAACCAGTTTCACAGCAAAGACCCCTACAACACCCTGCCAGTTACTCACCTCAAGTTTACAGTCATCAGGGCACAGGGTGCTGGTGCTGCAACACCCAGCTTGCTCAGGATCATCACCTGTGAACAGCAAGGTTGAGGGATGCTGCTCCTGCATGGATTTCAGAAAGCTCATGTCAAGCTGTTCTCACCTCACTGCAATGGCATGGGTCTAAAAGGCTGAGAGGTCCAGAATGAGCTCAACTCATCAAAAAGAGAGAAGGGGGTTTTAGGTATTTGTTCTGSTTTGTAATAGCCTCTGATTCCCGTCCAACAGCTGCTGATGAATGCAAACAGAGACACCAAATTGTAGTAGTCTCAACCACAACACAAATTATTCACATTCCACTTGCCTCACTTTTAGATATCAGTGATCCATTAACCTCTGCAGTTTACTACTACATTTACTGACTACAAAATCCATTCAGAACATCAGAGAGCAATGGCAAACTGAGAAACCAGGGATTTTTACACCTGAAACAATCCTGAGAAAAAACAAATTTGAATTATGTAAACTAGGCTTTTTACTTCTCCTCTTTGAGATGAAAATTGTTGAAAAGCAGCATTTCTAGGAAGCATTTGTGTGCACCATGCCAAGCATAAAAACTCTGCCCAAGAGAACAGATTAATGTCCTACAAAAAGTTTTCAAGCAGAGCTGGGGAACAGGGGAGGGGCTCTCATGAATTTGATATGTTGGTGCCTTCCAGAAATTAAAAAGCAATATGTAGTCTCTTTCCGTGCCAGCTGTGTTTCTAAAGACTGCTTTCTGTCTACTGTAGACCACACTATCGCCATTTTAAGCTAAGATTTCACTTAATTTACATAGGCTGGGACAGACCACAGCTGTCTGTTCTCAGCGCAGACATGCTGCCTGGGATTGCAGGTTGTAGTGTGTGATGCTCTGCTGCTATCTAATACCAAGCTTTTTTTTTAAATGGAAGATCATGGGACCTACAGTTTTCCACCTTTAGGAAAAGCAATGGTCAAGGCTGGTTTAGACATGACTAACAAGCTAGGAGTTGTACCACACCCTTCTCTCAAGGTAGAGTGCATGCTTGGTTTTGCAAAGAGATGAGAGCCCTGSTATCCTCCTTTTACTGGGTTCTGCAAAGGAAGATTGGACACTTTGCTGTTGCTTGACCCCTGCAATGATAGTGTATGGAAGGAAAACAATTTTCAGGTTCTTGAGAGGAGGTGGGATGTGTGACTTTTCCAGTCAAAAAAAAAAAAAAAAAAAATCCTGAGATAAATAATACAATAAACTTGTAATCAGTGGCACATGCAACATACTTTGCTAGAAGATGTAAGATCACGGATTTCCTTCTGATATATCAACCTACACAAAAGTGGTTTCTGATTTATCCATGTTTCATGTGCAAACCTTAAAAAACTATAAAAAATATACCTATGCCTCAGTTTCACATATGTCAAATTGTTTTCTGGGGGGACAGTTTAGTTTTCAGAAGGCACTCAGACCTTATGGTCATGTGTCCACAGCTACACCAAAGTAGTAGTAGTAGCAAGGACTACACACAGTGCAGTCCTTATATGAAGAGCTTATGACTATAGCTGCAAAGGTCTTAGGCAAGGCAACAGTCAGCTGGCTTGCACTTCACTTTKATGTTTGTGATGTCCAGAGCAGAGCTTCAGTCTCAAATGAGTCATTGTACGCCCCCAATCATAGTGTTTGGCAAGGTCCAACTCAGGCCAAGTTTGGAAGAAACTAACTTCTGTAGTCGGTATGCAAACATGATTGTTAAGTACATCTTACTTTGTAAATAGTGGACAGCCAGGACTCATTGATCTCTCCTGGAGGGCAGTGGACTGTTTGCCAGAGTCTTCTCTTTGAGYAGTATCTCTCAAGGTTACTTCTCAAAGTTGAGAGATTTCTTGACTCAATAGAGTGGATAATAGTATGYTAAACTTTGAAATCTTAGCTAAGTGATACAAAGGATTGACTGTGCACMTATAATCCCTGAGACATAAACCATTCACCAAGTCTGGGACTAAGTCTGGAATTAGGCACACATAAACTCCCTTCTGAGAAGGAGCTTAGAACACAAAGAAGTCTTCTGAACCTCATGACTCAACGGGAGAATCTTCCTGCCAGCTCTGTCTGACCCTGTCCTCTATGCAGTAAATAATCAAGCGCACCTTGCCATCAGATCTTATTGAACCACTGTCATGTTTATTATCAAGCTTTGCAAAATCACTGGGTTATAGYAATAAACATATTGCTACTTCTTTCTTAGGAGTGAAGTTTACCCACAACATACCCATGACTGCTACATTACAGCTGTCAGAGCCCAGAGCCAATCTTCTAAGAAAATAGCAGGACRCCTGGGTTCCTCACAAAGGTTATATGTAGCCTTAGCCAATGGGTCTTGTGCCATGTTTTGCACAGTAGCTGCATTCAACAGAAGTGGAGCCCACCCTCTGCATCAGATATGCACTCTTATGTTGAGGGCATCTTCATAAGGATGGCTGCCAAGCCCTCTGGAGCATGAATGCCAAATTCACTTGGTGAACATAGTAACACATTTGGTTAYTGTATGAAAGGAGAGAGGGAAAGGGCCTCTTCTGGCTCCCGGACGGGACTGCCAGGGCTGAAACATTTCTTGCTAAACTCAGCATTATCACCTTTTTTTACCAGTTTGTGTGCCTGATAATCTTCTGGCCTCACCTATGGGATTGGGAAACTTCRGTACTGGGATGACATGTTTCCAAGTCCCACATAGGCATGAGTGGGAGCTACTGCCTATCTGCCCTGTCTTGCTGGGCTCATCTATGAGTAAAACTGGCTCCAAAGGAACTTTACTGTGAAAGGCTTTCTGTACCTGTGCCCCACTGAACTGAATGGGCTTCAGTGTGTGCTCTGAGACTCACTTTGGCAAGGTTTTGGTCCATGAAGAGACTGGCACTTGTCARCTGAGCTGTAGTAATGCTCCATGTGTTTGAAGCTGCCTGGGATCTGCAGCAGGATGGACAGTGCTGCATGGAGAGCTGAGCTAYGGGAGCAGCCTGCTGCTCCCAAGGGCCTGCCAGGACCCACGGGTGCCCAGTGACACTTGCACCTCTATGAGCTCTCACTGTAAACTGCCTGAGCCTGCCTGTATAAAGCCATTGCCCTCGGCATGAGGGAAATCTGCAATATATTGCAGGATGCRCAGGGGAGGAGCAGACCCACTGAGATGAAATTTTGACAACTGTAAGTCTCAGAAAATCTGGGAGCAGGTTTTGTTTYAGGTGGCAAATTGAAGAGTTGGCTCTTTCTTCATCCATGTCCTGGCAGCAGAGGTACAAGGCAGAAGCGGTGTCAGGCTGTTTTGTTTCCCCCTTGCTGAATACATGCTTKGCTTTACTGAACCTCTTCATTTGGGACACTTGCTTGGGACAGGCTGCTGGGGTTAGTTGCTACATTCACCTCCTAACAAATGAGTATGACATCACAGTGACTTCAATTTTTTATAAATATCTATTGCCAATTTGATTCACATGTCAGCACAGACCTGAAGTTAAAACTGAAGGGGACTGAATATTAAGCCTGCCTTTTAAGGCTGGTGGAATTTCCACTCTACACAGAAAAAACTTCTCACTTACATTTTTCACTAGTATCTACCATTGCAAGCCTTAGATTTTGTCTCTCTCAAGCTTGCATCCTGTAAATCCCTGTAATTGCATGCAGCTGTTTGTGAGCCATCCGCTGCAAATTGAAAGCATGCATTGAAAAAGCCCCCAAGCAGAGAACCTCTGAAACACATGCTGAAAAAGCTGGTTTACCAAAAAGACCCTCTTTGGTCTGCCCTCCCCTGCCCTCCTCTGCTGTCGCTACCTTGCAGTTTATGACATCCAGATAGTGGGAGGTCTGACAACCCGAACAAGGCAGCAAGCAAGAAATTCCATTCCTGTTGCAATCAGTAATTCCTCCGTGGAGGCTGCTTTTTCGTGAGTGTGTGCGCGCGCTTTCTTTTGTGTCACTTCAAGAAGGGCTCTGATATTATTATTACGTTAAATATAGCTTGCCCTGGGGCGGGGAAATGCACAAGGAAAGAGCCGGCAAGCAGCCTATCTCTCAGAAGAAAAGAGCAAGCCTCGCAGCACAGTAACTGGCTTCACTCAAGTGTGCAGTTTAGAAGTCAAAAAACTATTTCAAATACCACCATTGTGGAGGAGACTGAAGAAAAAGGACTTGAAACTGGCTAAACACAGTGAAGAATATGGTAAACCAGAGTACAAAGTGCATCTAATTGCAGTTTGAAAGTGGGCTCTGAAGTGCAATGTAAGTCTTCCTTAAATTGTATTCTTTGATAATAGTATCTAGTTGGTTGATTTCCGTTCTGAAGCCACGCTGGGCCAAAAGCTACAATTAGCTACAAAAATCAGCATGGAGTAGAATGTGTAATATCTGATATGAGGCTGAAAATGATACTGAAATACAACAGAAGACAGAGACTATCAGGCATATTATGGAAGATGCACTATAAATAAGAGCATATCTAATTATTTCAAGAGAAAGATGCTGCATGGAATTATTAATCAACTTTCTTAATAGGGAAGCTAGAGATCTGCTGTTTAATACAGCAAGCTATTTTAATACTGCTGTGTTTAAAATTGTGTTATTACAGTTACCAATAGCAATAAGATGTAGCTCCAGAGGGGAGTCCTAGTGGTTGCAAAAGTTTTATCTCTTTTATTTCTCCAACGTTTTTGCTCTCTGAAGCCTCAAGTCCACATTCTCTATCCTACAGCCTGGTTTTACTTTTCAGATGGATTTTCAATATATGTCAACATTGGACTTCGTATGGAACTGAAAACAAAACATTTCAGCTTTTGGAGTAATTCTGGTATGTTTTTCTACATCACACTAGAGGCAAAAATACAGTCGACAAAAGATTGTGCTTCCTCAAGTTCTGGCATGGAGAGCTGAGGAGTATAATGCCCAATGGTGACAAAGGGTGATAATTTCCTGGTTTTCACTATTTATCTCTGTGGTTTTGGACTTAGCAATGGATATTCTTTGTGATGAAGAGAGCTCTGTGAACCCAACTGCAAACTCCTTCATACAAATAAATAATGAGAGAAGATTCTACAGAAGTGTTTATGGAGCTGGAGAAATTAATATATCTCATCTTTGCAACTTGACTGTGAACTGTGAAAACCTAACCAATCTTTCAGGTGAAAGTAACATGAGTCCACCGTGCTGCCCTTCACAGAAAAACTGGCCGGCTTTGCTGACAGTGATAGTGATTGTTTTAACCATTGCTGGAAATATTCTTGTCATCATGGCTGTTTCACTGGAGAAAAAACTACAGAATGCCACTAACTATTTTCTAATGTCACTTGCAATAGCTGATATGCTGCTGGGTTTCCTTGTCATGCCTGTGTCGATGYTAACCATACTGTACGGTGAGTATTAGCTGTGTAACCTACTGCATGTATTGATAAGCCTTAAACATCGCATGCAATAGCATCTTGTTGTTATTATGATTTCATTCCCTTACCACAGAAAAYTTTAATCGCTCTATATAAGTTGAAATATATATTACTGGTTAATGGATGGAATAGGTGAAGTACTTGAATCTTTTCTTACTTTATATTTCCAGTTATAGGCATTTTAAACTCAGTCCAGAACATTAGTTTATTACTCAGGTGCTGGATGAATTTTCTCAAAGTGTAGATGAAGATGCTTTGTTCTTTCTATTTCTTTCAGGTTTTTATTCTGGCTCATAATTTTCATATTCCTAATGAGAATGTAGGGTCCTGCCAGTTACTTTGCTCTGCAAATATGCACTGAAGCACTAATGACTACCTTTAGATTCAAAGTAGGCAACYCCTCAATTATTTTTAATGAAGTAATACAAATGTAAATAATTTTCTTATCACCAATACCGTGCTTAGACATCTACTTACCAGCAAATGCTGGAATAAATATTGCGGGAGTTAAGAAATGGATGGGAATTAATTCTGCCTAAYTTTTAGTAATGTTTACAAATGCAAAGCTATAATTTCTTAAGAGAAGTTATTTAAGAATTAAGTTWATAATTACTCACAGTTCATGCCCTTGCAGGTGATTAATAGCAGATCTTTCTTCTCATGTTCACCACAATCACTTGCAGCACAGCTCACATAGGAGAARGCAGCACCCTGTGTGTTCAGTACCAATATTGTCAGGCTGTTACTATCCTTAAACTTCAGAAATGAGTCTTCAGTGCCGCAACTGAATTGCTACAGTTCGAGGAGAAGCTAGACAACGTCAGGAGGAAAGTGAGATTGTTTGGAAAGATTTCTATTACTTCACTATTTTGGAACTTAAGGTCCAAGCAGGAGCCTGTGATTTAAGGGAGATTTAATCCAGAAAACCGGGAGTTTATTTYCCATTTTCAGTGTCTCTACACAGATCACCCTCAGTAGCATTTGCAAACTGCATTTGGAATCAGTGATGGTGCAACATCGTGATTTATCTTTTAGTGTGTGATTACCTTTGGCGGGAGAAACAGCGTGAAACAGAACTTGTCCGATGGGTGAGATTTAAGTCGTGCGTGATTCCCTGAGACAAGCAACAGGGACTCCTGCTGGCCAGGCTCCGTTGCCGAGGCAGGAGACGCCCGAAATCCGTGTCTCGGGAGGGATCTGGGGGTTGGGGCACTGGATGCCTTTCCCGCACGCCGGGAGCCGGAGCCCTCGTCCCGGGGAAAGGCTGCACCGCCCTCCTTGGCGACGGCCGGAGCACRGGAGCCGCAGGGCGCCCGAAGGCGTAGGGGAGGGGCTGTGCTGGCTTTGCCTCCTCTCTCCCTGCTTTTCCCCTTGCAAGACCAGGAATGGAAGGCCTTTGCAGAATAACTTGGGGGGAAAAATCGTCTGGTGGCGCACACAGGTACTAGGAGAACCATCTTGGTGTGGTGCACCATCAACCTCCAGGATGATCAGTGATGGCAGGAGGGAAGCGTACCCTTACACAGGAGCATTTTCTTGGCCTCAGCTGCTCAACTTCTGCCACGTCAGCTATGCTGACTATCTTGAGCCCAAACTGGAGGCCTTTGCACATACCTGCTCTGCCAGGACACCTCTGAGGCTGTGGAACAAGGCTGTGGTCCACCACCCCTTCTGCAGCCCCTTGAAGGGGCATGGTGACTGCTTTGCTCAAAAAAGAGATGATTTTCTTCTTGAGAGCTTTACAGCTACTGTGGGCAATTCTGCTTCAGGTGTCCAGCTGTGCCACTCATATGCCTTTCCCAGCCTGCGCCCTTTGGGCCAGACAGGCTTCTCCATCCACCCAGCAGCACCAGCCTCTGCTGGAAAAAATTCCTGGCAAGGTGGACATGCCCATATAGCAGAAAACTTCCTGGAGGATGTTTTCTACACCCTTCCTAAGTGTTATTGCATCCAGAGTTTTCTCCTCTCTTGAACCTGTAGTCTCTAAGGAAGTTTATCTGGCAGATGCTGTTTTATCCCCGCCGCATCCAGGTTTATAGCAAGGACAAGAAGTCTAGAAGCACATGACAAAGGTCACTGAAGCAGGAGAACAGATGTATGTTGTCAAGTGTAAAAATACTTTAACAGTTTTCCCTGTGTAAACTGGCCTGGCCTGACAGAAAGATGCTGCTGGGAAGTCATGRCCCTGAAAGCCAGCCATCACATAACACACTCCAGGGACCAGGGACCAACACTTCCCATTGGAAGACCAGAAAACATGATAAAACATCCATAAATGCTGTATAGCTTGTCAGGGTCAGCTTATWACAGCTCAGTATTACAGCAACCCAAGAGCACCAAAAAACAGGTCTCCTCAGTGTTCACTGAGGCACAGACCTACCTCCTCTGCCTCTCCCTCCATTCCTGCTGTGGCAAATCTTGTACTCTATCTCCAGAGGAGACAGACACTCCCCAAAATACTAGCATATTCTCACAATATGAGCTTTGGCATTGCCCCATGCCACACTATCATGGGCAGCTTTGGTAATATGCTCTAAATTAAATCAGTACCAGAAAAGGACACTGATAACTGCAAAACTTGCTCCAAGGAGAGTTATTAGTTGTTCCCTGCAGGAATAGAAGAACTTTTGAATGGGGGTCCCGCAGGRCTCAGCTTAGCCTGGGTCTGCTTAGTACTGCTCCTAACAACTTGTATGGTGTGTGGAGTGTGAGCTTACACAGCTTTCCAAAAGCACCAAGCTGGGAGAGGTTACAAGAACTCAGAGGGACAGGATGAAAATCATCAACAAGCATCTGGACCCTTGAAGAGAAAGTCTGAAACCAACAAATAACATTCAGTGAGGATAAATGCAAAGGTAAAGAAGCAAACCAACTTCTGCTGCGGAAATTTGTCCAGGCTTCAAGAATGCTGAACAAGATCTGGCTATCAAGATGTATCATTAGCTAAACATGCTTCACTAGCACAATATTTTCATACAAAAGGCTCTTATCATTCCAGGTTGTATAAGGCATTCCCTTCAAGACCCATGAAGAAATCTTGTATTTCACTCAGCACTCAGGAGGCCTTGGCAAGAGTACCAAGTCCTGTTTTAGTCACTGAATGGTATACAAGATGGAGATAAATTTAACAGATTACAGGGCAGAGAAAGAAGAAGTATAAAAGTTTTAAAAGCATGATCTGTAAGAAAAAGATAAAATACTCAGCTTTTCTTAGTCTGGAAGACAAAGAAAATAAACACTAAAGTAGGCAAGACATGATAGCCATCTTCTAACAGCTTCCAGAAAGGAAAGCAATCAATTAATCTTCATGGGTAGTAGAAAGAACAAGGGAAAAGCGAGAGCTTAATTTGCAGCAAAGAAGCTGTAGGTTGGATATTGGTACACACTAATTTGTCTGCTTTGGATTGCATTCCCTGGAGGAGCCTATCAATATTCATTGACAGAGGGAATATCCTCATTTACTTATGGGGTAGGTGCCTAAAGACAGGTGAGATAAATATCACTAGTATGAAACAAAATAAATTTTTTCTTTAGCTGACATTAAAGTTTCACATTCAGAATTAAGGTAGCTTTGCATATCAGCAGGTGTTGATAATGCAGTAATTACATGGATAAAAAGTCCTAAAACAAAATTGAGAACTTGCCGGTTTGCAATGACAAAATTGCTTCTCTTTCCACAGATTTGCTGCCAGAAATGTTTAATTATAGCACCAAGCATTAGCATTATGCAAATAGAATTAAAAACAAAAAACATATGCTGCCTGTACCCTGGGAAAGAAGTAGAGTTAACCCCAAAAGTTACAGTTAGAAGGCAGCAAGCAAATAAAAATGTTTTCCTAAAACAGTGTCAGGCAGCTTCTAAATGTATCACTTGCTACTACCTAGTATTTACTATCCTCCTAGAAAGATACATGCACTAAGACATATGTGTCACAACAAAAGACAGATGCCACATCTCTAGCTGATGCCAACTTTCTCTTGTGCAGGGTACGAATGGCCTCTACCTAGAAAGCTCTGTGCCATTTGGATCTACTTGGACGTGCTCTTCTCCACTGCGTCCATCATGCACCTTTGTGCCATCTCGCTGGATCGCTACATTGCCATTCGAAACCCCATCCACCACAGCCGGTTTAACTCAAGAACTAAGGCTTTTGCCAAAATAATTGCTGTTTGGACCATATCAGTTGGTAAGTGAGGCAACACTTCAGCATGTAATTGCAGATTTCTAGTTTTTGAGAGGATTTGACATATGTACTGCAGTCTAAAACTTTATTCTCTGCCTGCAGTATTTTGCTTTCCTAAGTCTTAAGAAGTCTAAATAAGTGCTGTAATGTAGTAATTATGCAACGGAAACCAACAATGACAAWGGGAAATGGAGGAGAACTGAGCAGCACTGAAAGAATAAACATCAGTGATAGGAGGACTGCATTCTAGTTTGTTTTAAAGATGTGTTTATTTCCCATATTGATTATCCATCATTACCTAAACATCTCAAAAAAAAAAAAAATCAACTGAAAGAAGTACTTCCCTGTTTAATGTAAGTCAGTTGTCCCCAATTTCTTATTAGGGTAATTTGCTTAGAGATTTTTCTCATGGGCAGATCTTCTCTGCCTTTCTTGGTGCGTGTGGCGGGGAATTTATACATCCTATTTATGAGACAACAGATACTGTGTACAGTGTGAACGAGAGGAACCTCTCCAGAGGACCGTTCAGAATTACAGTCTAAAATAGCTGCTCTGAATGACCCAGTACACGAACCTCTTTTTGCACTGGCAAAACGCAGAGCTTCAAAATTAGGCATGGGAACACTGATCTTTGATTCCCATGGTGGCAGCATGTCCAGAACAATCTCATGGCATGGGAGTTGGAAGAGTTTGGTGTTTGAAGCCATCAGGGATTTCCTCACACACCTGGGGTGAAGGTTCTGAAGTGTTTTGAAAACATGGTTGCCTTTCAGCTCTTGCGGTTTTGTAGACACTTGAGCATTGGCAGCTCACTTATTCAGAGGCAGGAAAAACTCACCCTTTTTCCCCTGGAAGAGATGGGAGCTGTCAGCAATCAAAGGTAATTAGCCACTTCCCTGGCTAATACAAATTATTGCAAGTGGTAACTGTGGTCCCTTACCATTCTTCTGAGAGGAGGGAAAGGAGATGATTAGTAACACTGCTGTCAGCCTGGCGCTCTAAATTGTCTCCTGATCTCCCTCATGGTCCTGGCCCACAGTCTGAGAAAAAGCAGTCTAGGATTGTTAGGATTTAAAATAGCTGTATCTTTGGCTGCACAGCAAGAAATAATGGCAGTCCTCACTTAACAGGAGGACAGTCCTGCGTCCTCCGTGACCTGATGATGTTCAGCAGCATGTGGCTCTGGGGTGCATTCAGATGATAAAATGTAGATGGCTAGCACAGGCCAGGTGAACCCATCCTAAAAATACCTAGCTCTCAGCTATAAAGGAAGCCTATAGCAACTCAGATGTAGATGTCTTCATTTAGATTAGATGAATCATACCTTGTCTCTTCTACACTTACATTTTAATTAATCCAGTAGAAAACATATTACTTACTCTGTCCAGTTTTTCCAATCTCTGACACTGCTAAGAGCAAGTATTTTCAGTGAGTTTCTCTATATAACATAAAAAAATCAAGCGTTCCTTAAAATTGTACATACTGTGTTTGTCTGCACTTGTGTGGTGGCTTGTGCTTAGTGTGTGTGACATTATTGTCCTTTTTAAACACAAATTCACAGAATGATCAGAATGGCAATTCCAGGGGCAAACCAGTGGTCCACCCTGCTCTGTATCTTTTCTCAGACAGGGGCTTACAGACAGAGTAACTGAATTAGCTCACTATTAAAAGGAATCCAGTTAAAAATGTTATTTAAGCCCTATTATTTAGAACATGGTTTACGTCCTGTAGCAGGAGGGTTTAGTTCTTCAATAGCTTGAGATTTCACTTCAAAAGTTATGGCTTTTCTTTGCAGTAAGAACTGATAACATACCCATTGTAAAAACACCTTTTCTGCTCTCTGGAGAACTTTCTTCTAGCAGTGACGAGATGAGTCACACATGTTACCACTTATTATTATGGCAAGTGGTAGCAACATAGTCCTTATTTATATAACTGAAAAATACAACTCCTTATTTTATTGGAAATCACTCAAGTGTGGTATGCATGAAGAGGACAGAGTCCCGCTTTACTGCAGCTGGATAAGGAGACATGTAAGGGAACAGTGGATGTCAGGAAAATAGGGAGGGTTATAGGGTAAACTCCATCTCATTCACACATTACTTGTCACCAAAACAGTGAGAAGGTTAAATATATAAAAACGAATGTAGGCAAGTACACTGAGGTGGGCAGGAATGAAGTGGTGCTGAGCTGGTTTCTAGTCTCGTGGAAGCAAGGGGCATGGGGAGACCAGCTGAAGGAAGCTGGGTCAGTTACCAGCCTGGCAAGTGTGTCGTGGAGAAGCTATGGCAAATGGAATATGATCCAGGAGACAGATAAGAAAGCAAACACATAGGAAGCTATAAGAAACTGAAGAGCTAGTCACTGCCAGGCTGGACTGAGTTTGCACTATGCCATATTGCTATATTAATAGAATATAGAAAAATACCAGTGTTAAAAGGAACCTTGATAGATCCCAGATCACCCATGCAACCTGCTGTCAGTCAGTCATCAACCCTGTCGTCCTGATCTGCCACCATCCAAGAATATACAGGAAACAGGTTTCTGAAGGTGCCTTTTATATCACTTACTAATAGCAAATGCTTTCTGAACAAAGAGGTGCTCCATGTATCATTTACCAGTCTCCAGGCTCTCAGCGCTACTTAGAGTGACAGGACTATAAATTATTTAACTCTTTGCATTTTCACATAGGCTGAGAACTCTCACTGGGATGAGTGAGGTGAGGGTGGTGAGACACTGGCATAGGTTGCCCAGACAAGCTGTGGATGCTCCATCCCTGGAAATGCTCAAGGCCAGCTTGGTTAGGGCTCTGAGCAACCTGATCTAATGGAAGGTATCCCTGCCTATGGCAGGGGAGTTGGAATGAGATTACCTYGAAGATCCTTTCCAACTCAAACCATTCCATAATAGCTGGCACAGGCAGAGCTGGTGTTGGGCACAACACACCCTCCACAGCACATGGTGTGGCTAACATCTCACAGATGCAGATCCAAGGTTTGCTCTCCAGCTTCAGATAGATATCCTTTGACTTCCCCTTGGTCCTACAGTTTGCAGCTGAGCTGGTGCCCTGTGAACTCTCCTGATGTATGAGATGGAGGGTAAAAAACAAGAGAACGAAATGAAAGATGTTATGTTCCCCTGTGCAGAGGTTCATTTTAGTAGAGGAAGAGCGAGGAAACAGCCAACAGTTTTGTGTTGCCAGCTCATTTAATCAGTTCCACTGACCATGCAAACAGCTCAAGCTGAACTGAACAGCACTGGTGAACACACAGGCCTGTCAGATGCTGTCTTCCACCACCCTCACTACAGAAAAAAACCGTTTAATCCCACCACTTGTCTTTCAACTTTCTGTCTTTCAACCCATTCTTTTTCTATAAGAGGATCTTTCTTCTTCTGCCACTAGAGTTTAATTTTGCTAACAACCTTTGATAAAACAGTATTGTCAGAGCTTTCTGGACATCCAGGAACATTGTTCCAGCTGGATTACTCTTATCCACCTGCTCACTGACTCCTGTAAATACTTCTAGCTGATTTGTGGGGCCTGGGCTCTAGCTGATTTGTGGGGCCAGCAGAAGCTCTTCTAGTGCTTCCCAACCCACCTACATTATAACTTCTAGTGTACCTAATTAATTACATTTTTGTTCACTAAATTTGTAATTTTCCTTTTATTCACTAAATACACACATTTATTCAGTGAATTTTATCCAAAGGCAGTCAATCAGGGATCTTCTTTCCATTGGCTTCAGTGACATATGAAGCATTTAAAAAACAGCAGGAAAAAAACAGATATTTTAATTTACTTGACTTCTGAAATCTTGACTTTCTCAGTTTAAAAAAAAAAAAKAATTGTGCTAACATTTGTTTTTACGTTTAGTGGAAGAAGAGCATTTAGCCAGCAGCCTTTCTTTCACTAGACCATGTAATGCCCCAGGCAATTGGTTTAAAATAGATTGTAATTACTGTAACAGATTCTAATCGTGTCTTTAATTCTTAAATCATCCAGTAGGCACAGTGGCTACATAATTAGATTATTTGTAGCTGTTGAAGGCAAAAGCTCATTAAACCCTGAAAATTATTCCATTTGTTTTAAAGCACAGAGGTCATAATTGAGAACAGGTGTAAAAAGCCAAAGCATTTCCCCTTGCTAGAAAAAATAGAATTCTGAATAGAAGAGGGATCTATAGAATTGTAAATAGAGCCTATGCCGAAAAACACATGTAAAATACCTTTGAGTCCTAAGTGGGCCTAAGAAATGCATTGCTCTGCAAGAGGCCAAAAGTGCATCATTCCCTCCTTGAAAGAGTAACATAAAAAAATTACAGTCATGACTGTTAAGTCCTTATATATAACATTCTGCAGTTCTTATTTCTCTCTGTTTCTCTGTTAATGGTCTAAGCAATGTGAAGGCTGATGAAGCCCAAGCACTCCAAGCTGAGTTTTCTCTTATCATTTCTCACTCAGCCTACACATCTGTTCATTGCCTTCAGGCAGTCTCTGCACTCCCCAGTCACTAACAACTTAGATTTATTCAGTACTTTTCATGTAGAAAAGAAAGCCCAACATGGAGCTGGATGAAGCTGGTAAAATACCTCACACCACATAACTCTAAAATTTTGCCATTGCTTTTGAGCTTCAAAAATGAGAAATACTGTAGCATGTGAAGCAACATTCTCCAAAGTGCAAGGTGCACAAAGGTGTACAAAACAAGCCCAGTGCAACTGAGCCACCAGATAATTTGGCATGGTGACATTTTATCCTGACAGAGGCTTACACCTCCTCCACAGGCAGCCTGCAGTTTCTCTGCATGACTTCTTGCTGCCTTACAGAGTACGAAGAGGCAGGGAAGCAGCAGGGATTGGGAGAGTACAACAACCAGTGCCTCTGGATTATGTTTTGCTGACAGCTTTGTCCTCCTTAGGCTCAGTCCTCCTTCTGACAAGGACAGCTTTCATTTGCAAATCCCTTTACAGTTTTCAAAAGGCACAAACAGCCAATAGGCTGCAGGTTGGGAGTCCCTGTCCTGAATCTACTACACATCCGTTTCTTCCAGATGACATAATTTGCCATTTCAATCAAGTCTAATTTAGGGATGACTTGGCATAGGAAAAGACCATTTGTTATAACATGGAATATACTGCCAAAATATATAAAATTGCAGATAATTACACACTGAACTGTACTCTGACAATATAGATTTAAAGTTGAACATCTAAATTTGGAAGTGCTGGAGCTAAACTTGAAATATCTGCTACACTACCCTCTTCCCCATCTAGTAATTCACTCTGCTTCCTTTATTCTTTTATTCTTTTGAAGACTTGACTTTGCGTTCTTAGCAGTTTTTATAATCATTTCCCTAGTGAACATTTCTTTTATTTTTATCATACTCATGAAACCATCTCTCAGAGAATGAACATACTGTTTGGTCATTCCAGCTGCAGGATCTCAAAGGCAAACATTGTAGGTTTTGTGTTTGGGCAATCTCCTGGGACCTTTACCATTTGTGGATGTAGATGCTACCACAAAAATAAAATGCCATAGAGAAGTTGTAAAAAATTGTTGCACAACATATAGAGAAATTTGCATCAATTATAATGAAGGGTGCTGGCATGAAATTTCATAAATAAAGTATTAGAGCTTCAGAACCATCTCAGAGAGAGAATCTTCATTGTATTACTTGATAGAGATACAATGCATGAGGCTCAGTAGTCAGCAACAATTATGTCAGTAGAAAGTTCATTGCCATACGAATGACTCCAACAGCAGTGACAACTAATGAGAGACCAGTGCTTCATGTATAGGTTGTCTGGGAGAAGGTAACATTCAGTTCCATGGGAGAGTAACATTCAGTGCTGTGATGCACATTTCTGAGTTGACTAGCACACATATTCTGGTTATGAGGCATTACTTAAGATGGTTCTGAGAAAGGCACATAAATATCCTATTTACTTTCCTCATTGATGTAAATTATTCCTGTATTTCCCATGTAACAGAACCCTTTGCTAGACTTGTTCTTCCCAGAAGAGCAAACACGTCCGCTTACCACACATATCTCCCTCCCATAACTGTGAAGGTTCAAAAACATTGCATTTTGAACTTATATATGATCTTTTTCATTTTCTGATAAGAAGGTGTTACTAACATTACGCTTTTCTTTATGGAAAAAAATAATTAAAGGAATATTAATGGTTGAACTTCTTTCTAAATTCTCTAACTTTGGAAACACAGAGATAAAGAAATGACATAGGGGCATGTGTCCATAGAGACACATTTGCAAACCAGAGACATTGAGCAACCCAGCACACATCTGGATGGGGCAGAATACATTATACCAGTAAATATGTGTCATCAAATGAAAATAATTATTATGTATATACTTAGCATTTTCTCTGGATAATTACATCAGTATGAGATGAAGGGTTTTGCCTATGAAAAAGGCACACACTCATTTTGTGAGCATTTCTTTTGCAAGAAGCATTCTGCCTTATGGGTGAAAAAAGGAATCAGGAGTGGTCATGACATTAATGTGTGACATTTCGTTATGCTTTGGTTTTATTTTTAAAGGCAAATTGTAAATGATAGAGATCTACTTTTAATAACAGAGCTATGTGGAAAGAACCAGGTTAGTCAAGGTACTATGAAAGAATTTGTTGTCTTTTTTTTTAAAACTTCTCTTTGTTTTGAAGACCATAAGGACTATGTTCTTCTTCCTCTTGAAGCTATTGGCAAAGATGCATTAAATTCATTTGGATGAGGCCTGTCCTACTATCCTATTTTTTTTAACGAATAAGTAACTGTTGGTGGGTGGCAATATGACCTATAATCAGCCAGTCTCTCTTTGTTGGGTACATCAGAGTAAATGGAATGTTTTAAGAAAAAAGGCATTAACAGCACAGTGTCTGTTATAAGTTACTCCCCTCTCTCTGAAAGACTGTATTTTTTAGCCAGTCATGTTCCCAGCACAAGTGCAATACATACAAGACTTCAGAATGGATTCCCCACGCAGAAGGGGAAGGTTGAGCCTGGGTCCTGTCACAGGATCCTCTTTTCTGCAGAAAGCATCGTGTGACATGTAGCAAAGTGCAGAAAGGATATGTTCACAGTCTTTCTCCAATAGTTCTCTACAACAATACATGCCCGAAAGAGGATCCCATATTCACCAAGAAATTACTTGAGCATCTCTAGTCAGAGGAGCTGGGATTTCTGCACAGCAAATACCACAGCAATACCACATACAAATGAGAACAAAAGAAGTGTACAAGGAATTATGTTGGGATTCATAATCTCTGTCGTCTGTACACTATAATTGCATTTAATCACTTTCTAAATTAAAAATGGTGCTGTTAAAGTAGCATTGTGTTGCATAAAAGAAAATGTCAGGGAAAGAGAAAATTTCATTCATTTTAAAATTATACAGAACAATTTCACAACTTCTTTTATGTATTTTAAAGGACTAAATTTGATGTAAGCCAGATGTTGCATTTTATGATGTTAAGAAAGATACATGTATTACAGAATTCTTCTTTAAAATGAAATCCTTACATTTATCTTTATCAGCAGGAACGTTGCAAACTATTGCACATTCAGGCCGTAATTAACTTTCTTCATATGCTACCTGGCCTGTGCCATTGGCAACCCTTCTAAGAAGAAGTCCAGCTAATAAAAGTCAGGGGTTTTGTCAGAACTGCAGCAACATATTCCTAATTACCTGCAACAAATTTAGAAACATTTGTCAGGCGATTTTTCCTGTGATGTCCTCTAGAGTCATCGACGGAAAATAGCTTGTTGAGACCCTGTGATGTCCTGAAAGCAGGCTGTAGCATCGTGATAAAGGCTCTCTTTTCTTCCTGATCAAAATTGGAATCTCTGTATTTCACAGTATTCAATCCTGCCTTTATGTTGGAAGTAAATCACACCCACTGGGAAGACTTATTTTCTTTTGGCAGAACATAGCCCTTGTTATGATTTTGTATTTGATCTGAGTTTTGAAATGTCAAATTGACCGCTATTGCCAGGATCATAGACTGAGCTGAACTGTGGGTATCCTGAAAGAAATACTGTGTGATTTTTGGTCCCAGGTGCACTGAGTGAGCAGTGTAAATTTCTTCTTACAAGCACAGAAGTACCTAGAAGTTTTAGATTGAAAGTTCCCCAGTTAAATCCAGCCCTGCCTTGCATACCCCTGCAGGACATGAGGAGGTCACTCCTGCATATCTTGCTGCAAGGACAGTTCATGTATTTATTTTTCATTTTCAAGGTGCTTTGTGATATTTAACAGAAAGATGAGCCTAGGGATTATGCCATAGCACCCACATAGACCACTAGATGGGAAATACGGGCAGATATGATCTGTCCCTTTTTTATTTCTTCTTCAACCCTGTCATCTTCTAAATGTGACCAGGGCATTGACTGGTTTAACAGAGTTCAGTTGGGGTGAAGGGCTTTAGCCGCGGGGTGGACAGTGAAACATAAAGCACAGGATCCTGACTCATCATCTTCAGACCCATGAAGACCTCTAAGCTGCTTCTCATTCTGTTTTTCCTTCCAAATTATCCATCGCATCAGGACAGCTATCCCAATAACTGTCCAGCCGTTGCTGCAGTCTCCTTGTATAACTAGTAAGAAGCTGACCATTTGCTTAATCAACAGCTTCTGCAAGCAACCACAAAAGGAGGCATGGAGAGACAACTGGCACATGGTCTGAGGTCTAGAAAATCCAGAAGAATTATAGTTTTGGTTATCTGTGACCTTCAGATGGACTGTGATATTGTTGTGAGAAAAAATGTACTACAATCATTAAAAAATTTATCTGATAGCTACATTCAGTCTCCTTTTAAACCACACAACAAGGCCAAGTAGCACTGCTGAAGAAATCTGAGATACCAACAGAAATCTCTATTTAGTTCAGTGGAGGATTAAGGCAGAGTTAAGTAAATTATCAGCATTCAAAAAATCACACCATCTAATAATTAAAAGCCCAGAAGTATAAAAACTGGGATATTGGAGGCTCTTTTCACTTAGACTGCTCTAGGAGGCATGACATTATTTGCTTATGGTAGTAGAATATCTGAGATCTTTCCATAATGTCTATCTTATTGCTACTATAAGCATTTTTTCAAGCATTGCTGCGTATATAGCATGTATAGCACATAAAAAATTAGCCGTGAGGATCCTCTAGGAGCTTCATAGCTAAAAAGACAAACTGATAATGTGTGACCTAGGAAGATACTGTAACAAAGCTATGGTATTTCCTCCTTCTCAAAGCACTATTATCCCCAAATCTACTCTTTTAGGGGCCTGAACAGTGAACACTGCAAAACCCTTTGACACGGAACACAGAAAGGTCCTATGCTAAACAGAAGGGATATCACAGGAGCTGATCCCACACAGAGGCTCTTTTCCTTTGCAAATTAACATACTTACCTGGGCCAGTGACAACCATAAATTTGTAACTTCTTTGGACTAGAAATTAAACTGTTGCTACAGGGAACTTAAAAACACCTATGCAATATAAACAACATTAGCTGAGTACACAGAAAGAGTGTTTGACCTGCTGTGCTGCATTTTTGCTGAGCCACAGAAGTAGCAGCCTGAAATAGAATGAGGAGCACCTTGTCCCTCTGAGCAGAGCTAGGCTGGAGATCTGTGGAAGTTCTTGCAAATTCTCAGTCTAAATTTTGTTCTTTAGCCAAATTGTACAAAATTTTATTTATGGGGCAGTTTGGCATTTCTTATTTATTTAGGAAAATTTGTGTGCCTCAGTGGACATAAATGCTATAGTAAACTAGGAAATTAAATGTAATTATGTGTCATCTAAAAGAAAAGTTCTGTATAAAATAATAGTCTTTCCATTTTCTGAGGATTCCACATATTTTTTCTATTTGCTGGCACTAGAAGTGAAGGTTTTACCTGTGAGTGTCCTGTACAGAAAGTGTGCTAACTTCAAGCCACAAGACTTTTACTCTACAAAGACAAAATAACTTCAGAGTTTCAGTTGAAAGGAGGTCATTACCTGGGAATAACTACAAGCACATTAAGAAATAACTAAAAAAAAAATTAATATTCAAATGATAGATGAAAACTAGCTTTGGGATGTGTGACTGCCTTCCTGCTTGGGAAAAACCTGACCAGGCAGCACAGTTGTGTCCAGCAATTTCTTACCTCTTGGAGGGCTCCCCTCTGCCCACAGCAGTTAAGAGACAGTGAAGGCAGCCTGTGCCAGCCTGTGCTAGCACCAAATCAAGAGGGTTTGGTTACAAYAGGAAGACTTCCTCTTTGAGCTTGTTCAGTTGAAACCACCAGCATCTGTTCACCATTGCTCCCTGCTGCCCACAGGAATGGCATCATCTGAAATCCCCAGTCACTAAATCCTTTTTCAAAATAATTTTCTTCAGGACATTTATAAACTTTTCTTTATTTATTTCTAGATGTTTGATAACTGTAGATTTCTATATGCCTCTATTACTCCCTTTAGTGACTGGGTAACCATCTTAGGCAGAGGGATAACAACTCTCAATTTGAGATCTCTGTGAGAAGCCAATAAACACCTCGGAATAAGTCTTTATCCAAATCAAAAATAACGTCACTAGCTGAAAAGCAAAGATTGTATTGGGGAAGAGGCTCCACTGGAAATTGCTATGCACAAGGCTGTGTCTTCCTCATATACTCAGAAGGCCTGAAAAATCCAACAAGAAAATAAGAAGAACCAGAGTGTAAAGAAGTCCTGCAGCATAACTAACAAAGAGAATTTGAGGAGTGTATAGGCAGGAAAAGCACTTAAAGCCAAAAGCAAAGAAACTGCTTCCTGCTTGTTGGACTCTTGCTGCCTTTAGGAAAATGGGTTGTGTGCGCATTTTGAGGGTTATACCAAAGCAGAAAGTGACTCCATCAGAAGCTTCCTCTCTCATAGCACAGCCCACTCTGAAGCTTGGGTTTCTAATGAGTTAGGTCAAAGAGGGGCACCTGTCCTTCATTTCTTGCACTCTCCTCCCTGTAATTCTCCTCTAATCCTGTTTCTATTTAATTTATTAGCACAGTTCTACACATTAATTTGGAGAGACATATCTCTATTCTTGTAAGAAATAGGCTTCAGGACTGAGGATATAAATGAGAAACAGACTTCTCTGATTTTGTTTTTCTAAAGTGAAATAGATGATTTATGGCATAAATCATCATTTACAATAATTTTCTCATATAAAGAGAATTGAATGTATCTCCTACTAGGCTAAATAATATGTTTCCTTAGAGATTTTCTGAGCTGTCATGAGCAAAGCCATTTCAAAATTAATAGAATAATCCAAGTGTTACCTGTAACCCCCTACGTAACGTTACATTTAAATAAGTTTTCCTTTCAGTTGTATTAAATAGAACATGTGTGACCAAATAAAGTGTTCCAAGGGAAAGATACAGAAAACCATCTCCATGATAAAAAACTAAATTTGGTCTGCCTGCAGTGATAAGGAAAATGCCTGGACCCACTCTGATTCCAGTCCTGTGAGTACAGCCTCTTGGAATGCAGAAAGGAGATGATGCTCGACCAGCACTGTGACTTACTTCGCTCTTGAGGAAATCCACCTGAAAACAAATATTATGTGGGGATTTGTGAGAGAAAGCTCCTCGCCCACTCCTGCCTCCACCAACACGTGTACCTATCACTAGGGAAGAATCCCGTGCTGGTCTCACACACGAGGAGAAATTCTAGCCCAGGACTTTGGGGACACTGCCACGCTGACTAGGGAAGGCGGAACCTTATTAACATTAATGCTAGCTAGATGCAGCCTCAGATGGTGATTCCTAATCCACACAAAGCTTTTTAACATCCCCTCTTCCCAGGTGGAAATTTCTGTTTCTGCACTGCCACCCATCAGCAACATATTGGAAATATGGCTGGCATTACTTTGGCAGCAATGAAATCATAACAGTGAAAGGTTTGTCGTGACTGAAAAGGAGTCAATGGGGGAATAACATTTTCAGGTGCATGCAGAGAACAGCTGAGTGTTTGCAGGTCTGGGGAAATGATAATGTAATGACATAACAATGCAATGTAATGATGTAACAACCCATGTCAAATGCCAAGCAGAGACTGAGCCAGCTCCTGAGCCAGACTGAGCCAGACTGAGCAGCTCCTCTGCAGATGTTTAAGTGGAAGTAGCTGTTGCTAAAGTCCAGCTCCTGATATAAAATCCAGACATATTTTCATCCTTGATACTCAGAGGAGGATATGGTCCATGGTCCCCCTGCCACAAGTGGTTCACTGTGGCTTGTGTTCCTAGAGCAAACAAACATCCACACAGGGCACCACGGTAGCCCAAAGCAATAAATATTATTTTGTGTGGCTAATTGAGTCAAAAATAGTGAAAATAATGTGATGGTAATGTACAACACTATACATCACAAAACTGAGATTATCCACTGTATGCCTTGGGATGTAGCAAGAGAGTATACATGGACAGCTGTTTTGTTGTTTGAATGGGCAGATGTACCAAAAGAGGACATTTTGTGAGTACAAAAAGGCACCAGATACAGGCATGGGCTTTTCTAAAGAAATCAGACAATATTGCCACATTGTGCTGCTTGAAGCAGAGACTGGCTTCTCCAAACAGCAATTGTTTCAGAGGTCCCCAATGCCACAGCACATCTCCCTGCAGTGGCCCATGAGCTGACCCATGACCTGGCATGTCTGAATCAATGTGACTGCTAAAACCTGAGATGSGGGGGGTTTTTTGTTTTTCACGAGGGGAACGAAGGTGCCAACTTTTGTTGACAAACAGTAATGACATTCCTAAAAGGTAGTTCCTAACACTTGGACATTTATTAAGGCACAGAGTAATGCTCATTTGTATTAAAATCAATTGAAATGGATACATGCAAGGTGAAAGCATGTGACTGGCAGTTTCTGCTTGAAGGACACTTCAGGGAAGGAACCTTGACCTTATCAGTTCACTTCCCCCTCCTTCTCTTCACCTTGCAGGTGAAGTGTGAAAGTGAAATGTGCCACCCTGCAGGCATATTGTAAATTCTGGCTTTGATTTATTGATAGTCTCAGCAGCTCAAGGCAGCTGCAAACTCAGTTTACCTGTCCAGTTAAAGTGGTTTTATAGCTATTCTATACCTCTCAATGTGTACCACTACATCAACCTTTGTCAATTTTACCAAGCTTTTTGAGAGAACAAAAAGAAGGATGCCATTGCTTTACTTCTTAACCTTTGGTGTTTTCAAGAGCCTTTTGTCATTCTGAAACTGTGCCCAAATGCTTGAGGTTTAATGCAGAATTTATTAGTTGTTTTTATTGTTTGGGATCTGTTGTGCAGTTTATTAAAATCCACAGTTTGAAACAGCCATGTGTGTATAAATCAAGCTATATAAATAAACCACCTTGTACCAGAGAAACATAATATTTAGGGTTTCTCCACAAGGGAAAATGTTCTAAGTGGAAATGTCAACTGGAAACGGAGTGGCTAATGTACCTTCAGTGCTTGAATGGATGCTCCTATTCTGTGCTGAATGTTTCCTCATGTCTCAGTTTAGTTTGTTTTGAAAGCCAAGAAATATAAACCATAAAAAAGCCCTCAGAGGATACCAAGATTTTTTCCAGACTGACCTTGAGCTAGTGGGAGCATGGAATGGGCAGGGTGTGGAATAGCTGTTCTGTTACAGCCCTACCAGGTTGTTTCCTCCAGATCTTCTGTTTGCACATGCTTCATTTCCCAAATACCTGTTTGTCCCTGCCTGGTAGCTCTGCATGATCCTTTCTTGTGAAGCTGATTTTCTTCATATGATGTTTGAATGCACAGGCACCATCTGTGTCTTCTTAAACATCCAGTCACCAAAAGCAGGGAGATGGAAAGCAAGGACAATAAAACCAGCAAGGAATTATACATCTGAATCATCAGAGTGAAATAGATTGTTCAGTTTCAACTTTTAAAGAATTTATTCAGTCAGCCGCAATAATGCTAATGCAACTCAGACCAGGACTTTTTGTTATGGATTTACAGGACAAATGTAATGTTGACCAAACGTGAGTGACGTGTGGGTGATATTCTTGGCCATATGTGATGCTTCCTAAAAACCCCATAAAAACAGTGGATGTGGGTTGCAGATGGAAGCTCCTTTATTTACAGTTTAAACATGACTGCCTTTGAATTTGGTCCCTGTGTCCTCATGGAGTTTGCCATACTTACGCTGCAGAAGCCAGAAGCCACCCGTTAAAGGCTCCTTTATGAGGGGAGCAGTAACTTTAGTCCCTTGAGAGATATGAAAAGAGAAAACTGGGCTGGAAGTTCATTTATTCCATGCAGGAATGCCACAATATCATTTGTGGGATGCCCTGAATCAGCAGAACTGGGGTTACACAAAAAGCAGTCTACAGCTGTCAGTGTTCTCTGCCACTAAAGCGTGGTACCTCTGCTGTTTTCAAACTGTATACAGGCCACTTCGCTGTGGCTGTAGGGGAAAGATGCCTTGAATGGTCACTCGTAAAGGCTTACATGACTAGCAGTGCCTGCTGCAGCTCTTCTGGGTACAGCACTTTTGTGCTTGTTAAAGGAATGACAAAGGAATGTGGGAACTTCTGCTACATGCTGAAGCTCATTTCCATTTTTTAAAACCAGACCTCTGGATTTAGATGCCAGTCTCCAGAAGCTGCTAACAACAAAACAAAGCAGTTGGGGAATTGCTCCTCTYGTGCTTCAGGTGAGAAGTTGTAACAGACTTTGGCCCTTTACTTGAAAAAGCGTGCAATTATGCTAAAATTTTCCTCTTTCTAGTGCTCTGCCTCTGCTCCCATGCCTCCTCATGCAGCTGAACCATAAGGTAGTAATGAAAGGCATCTTTTTACTCTGTCAATACCATTGTTTATTTTATCTCTGCAGCTCACACTGGGTCTTTGAACGAAATGAAAAAACAGCCTTGCTGTTATCAGCACAGGGCAGAAGCAGACAGGAAACTTGCGGTATTGCTCTAACTAATGCCGTGTCTTCGTGCAGCTAAAGTGTAATGCTGGAAGGTACTGGGTGCCTTCAGCACACCCTGAACTCAACCAAAAAAAGGAAAGGAACTTCAAAGCATTTCTCATTTCCCTGGAGGTGTTCGGCACTCCAGATTACTCAGCCACAACTGGACAGTCTGGCTTCTGCTGGTGACCTCTTCCTCTGTGCTGTTGGTGAGACTGACTTGGACCTTTTTAGCCAGCAGCTTTCCTGGAGTCACTGGAGGTTTCTGTCAGCTCAACTCAGGGGGAGCCATGTGCTGCATGAGTTTGCATCTCACTCACTGGCTTCTCCTAGCCCAAGTTCAAGCATTTAGACCTGGTGCAGGAGAAAGAGAAAGGGCAATACCACAGGCTCTCCACCAGCTTCTGCCGTGGGCAGATAAGAACAGCACTTTTCTAAACTGGCCTGAGGCATTGCCATGACTCAGTTCAAAGCTGCAAAGACAAAATAAGCTACAGTGTTCTTAGAAAAATAAAGATCTTTGTAGAAGCTCCAGAAGAACCAAAAGCATGAAGCACTACAAGAGAATAATAATTTAATATTATTAGTATTAGTGTTATTATTATTGTTTGGTATTGAGCCTGTACTCCACTGCCTTCCTCTAGGACTGGAGCTGTTATGCTGGGCACTGTATATGTGTGAAATGAAGAGACAGGCAATGCTTTTAAAGGGCTCCCAGTCTAAGCAGCAGAGTGCAAAAAAGGGAAAGAAAGAGAGGTAAAGGAAGGTACCATTGAAATGTTCAGGACTTGTATGTAAACCAGTAAGGACATTCTTGGGCATACAGTGAACAAAGTAGGGTACAGCATCCTCCTCACATCATAAGAAATTCGTCTCTAGTTAATGTTTTTATTTCTCATAAGCCAAATACAGCAACTGGGATTTCTGTTAAAAAATGCAAATGGGACCAAAGCTCGCAGATTATGCTAACTTTCCACGAGTCAGAGTCCTAGCTGCTTTTGTCCAAACAGGGCTGCATTATCACCCCCTGCTTCACAACTCCACTTTTGCTGTCTTCACAGCACATCATCTCTTCCATTGTCTGAATGTTGCCTCTCTTGGAGAGACAGTATCCATTTGGAGGGGAAAAGACAAATGCTAAAAAAAACCCGAAACCAACAGCCAAAGAAACAGCAGCTGTTTGATTTTTCCCAGTTTGCAGAAATCCCTGAGGAAATGGCTGACTAAGCTTGAATCAGACAGAGCAATCCAAGGAGAATGGACTTTGTCACCTTGCCTTGCCATTCATGAAAAGGCAAGGATGCATCACATGCTCCAGGGGAAGACAAAGTTTGCATGGCTGTGCATTGAGAAGGCAGCCTCTAGCAGTTGGAAATACTCTGAAAGGACCTTTGCAGTCCTGCAGGATAAACTACATCTCAGAATGCCTGATATTAGTGTCTCTCAGTGATCAATTTGTCCCCATTGTTCACCTGGCCATTGCCACATGGGAAGCTGTGGTTTTTTAGCATTTAGACTGTGTTGACTGTATGGAGATTATAGCAAGAAAAGAGAAAGACACAATGAAAGATTACTCCAGACCTACAATAAAAAACTATCTTTCCTCCTAAAATCAATATTTCCCAGCCTACACTTTTAATCCTCTAATGGAAAACAGTCCAAGATCACTCTTAAGACACTCCAGAAAAGAAAGACATAGTATCATCTTGGTCATAGTTCATAAAAGCCTTTGCCAAGGTGGCAGGGACCAAGAAGCAAGTCTGGAGATCATAACAAGGGGTCCAAGATCCAAGAACCTATGCTTTTGTGGCTACCAGGTATCATAGGACAGTTGGATGGAAGCAAATTTGTTCTACCTGTGGCTGAGGCTACGTGTATAGCTAAGATCACCTCAGCCACAGGTAGTATACAGATAAATGTTTATTTTTTCTTGGAGGCTGGAAGTGTTACTCATTATTGTGTTTAACCTCTCCTTTCTCTGATCCACCTTCAGGTATCTCCATGCCTATACCCGTCTTCGGACTACAAGATGACTCCAAAGTATTTAAGAAAGATAACTGCGTACTTGCAGATGAAAATTTTGTTCTAGTAGGCTCTTTTGTGGCATTCTTCATCCCTCTAACCATCATGGTAGTCACTTACTTTTTAACTATCAAGTCGCTGCAGAAGGAAGCTATGCTATGCGTGAATGACATTGGCCCTAAGACCAAGTTTGCTTCATTCAGCTTCCTCCCTCAGAGTTCCCTGTCCTCAGAGAAACTCTTTCAGCGCTCCTTGAACAGAGATATGGGGACTTCGGGGAGGAGAACCATGCAATCCATCAGCAATGAGCAGAAGGCTTCCAAGGTTCTTGGCATTGTCTTCTTTCTGTTTGTTGTGATGTGGTGCCCGTTTTTCATCACCAATGTGATGGCCGTTATTTGCAAGCAGTCATGCAAGGAAGAAGTCATTATAGGACTACTTAATGTATTTGTTTGGATTGGCTACCTTTCTTCGGCTGTCAACCCACTCGTATACACGCTGTTCAACAAAACTTACCGCTCAGCTTTCTCTCGCTACATTCAGTGTCGCTACAAGGAGGAGAAGAAACCTTTCCAGCTGATTTTAGTGAACACTATCCCAGCACTTGCATATGATTCCAGCCAGCTCCAGCTAGCACAAATGAAGAGTTTGAAAAAAGAGGCCAAAATGATGGCTAAGGATTACTCGACGGTCACGATAGGAACACATCACTTAGATGGTACCTCCAAGAGAAGTATCAGCCCAGGGAACGAAAAGGTTAGTGGTGTGTGATGGTCAGCAGCTGCCATGACAACCACTGTGCATACACTGAAAATTTCACCTGCTGTGAGAAGCTCTGATAGCCTAGGAAAATCAGCTGTCCTCAAGAGACCTTCCAATAACATCACATACTCCTCATATTATCCTGTGGATGAAAAGCAGGGTTGAAATGGTATCAAATGTGCAATTTTTTTTCATACAGCACTTCGGCTGTTTTAAGCACAGGCTTTATTAAACTTATTTTTTTAATATTCTAAAGGATATATTTCTTAAAGAAAAAAATGCAATTTCTGGTATTATAATATGGGCTGTGAAGAAACCTACGCATTTCTTTTCTCTTTGCAAATGAAAGCTAAGCTGTCCTTTGATGTTCTTGCAGAGTAGGCTCCAGCTAGTTTGTCTTGCTACAACTGAGTTTTGTTATCATTAACAGAATGAGCACTTTATTGAATTTTAAATAAAATTATGGTTAATTTGCTAATATATATTTCAAATAAATTTTAAATTATTAAAGAAAATCTATTAAAACTGCTATAGATTAATTATATGGACATTTTGTTAACTGTTTTTATGCTATTTTTTCTTCCTCAGTAACCATTCTGAAATATCCCTGGGCTTTTCTGCCATTTGTTCTGTATTTCAAATTAGCAGTCTTCAAAGGTAAATTATACTTGAATAATACTTTGTTTCTACCACCACTTGTAATCTTTATTTCAGGACTTGTACTTTATTTCCATTCAAAAATTTCACGTGTTCAGCTTAAAATTTGAAAGTAATGTTTTCAAAAGTAATTATTGGTCTTAATTCCCTGCTCCCTCCCAGTAGTGTTGACAGAGAAGTGAAATGAGAGAAGAGTGGAAAACCAGGCACAACATTGCTAAATCATTTCAGGACTGATTCCAGGTCCATGACTCTGTTTGATTCCRACAAAGTCTGATTTAAGTAATGTCAGAGGAACCTTTGCATGAGTAAAGCCTTCAGTGAAAGGGTGAAGCAGATCCTCTCTTGTCATTTCTCTTTGGTTAAATAAGGCCATTTTGAAGAATGTTCTTCTGGATTTGTTTTAGGGCTTGTAAAGCCAGAATTATTAGAAAACTGTTAGTTGCTAAAAATTGTTTTCCCTGGTTTCGCTGTATTGCTGTTAAGGCAGATTGCTCAGGAATGGTCAGTAGCTTGCACTACCAGGATTCAGCCTTAATGAAATACGTATGGGCAAATGGGGCTCACTTGAAAAATAACAGGACCTATAAGCAACGCTGCATTTCACCTGCATAGATCCAAGGGCAGAACACATTGCAGAAAGAACATAAAATACATTGCTTGACAGACATGCCTAGTCACGAAACTCTTCTTTCAGGCATCATAGCCAATGTCACTGAGGCCAGTGGGACTTTGCTGAAGAGGAGAAATATAAATGCTGCATTCACCTGCAAAACCTAAATCCAAGCATTTGATTCATTCCACGAATTTTGCAGCCATAATCTCATCAGAACCAGGAGGTACTGCAGTTTCTCTGGAAAAAACACTGCCCATCCAGAAGTAAAACTCCAATGTCTTCATCAGTCCTTCTCTTGAAGCTGTTCCGTTTTTACAAAGGAATTAAATTTCCACCAAGTCAAAAAAAGAGAGAGACAGAGAGAAAGATTCTAGCTTACCAGGTGGCAGTCTTTGGAAGAAGACTTGTAGTTTAAGATACTGATCTATGACAGACAAGGACTTAAAAGTGGGCTGGGTATTTGATTGATTTCCAAGAAACTGATTTTATTGTCATATATATATTGTATAACTAAATCTGTTAGTTTTATGAGCACTTTCCTCTGACATGGGATAAGTAGCAGCCACCATGCACTGGTCACACAAGAGCTCTGCAAGCACATGGTGAGACTGACTCACCCCATGGAGACCTCAGCCTCCTTGTCTGGGTCAACGTGTCATGATGTAGCCCCGTTGCAGTGATGATGCCATGCATGTCATCTATCACCTCACAGACATTCATGGTTTTCCCCCCAAAATTGGTAATTTAGGATCAGTTGATAAATCAAGTGGTACAAATGCTGTGCTTACCAGGTGCTTTATTTATATGGTCTCTCTGGCTCTGGGTACACTTGATCACCACAACCAAACTGAACAGCTTCAGCAGAAGTAAAAATGAACTCGCTGCTCTCACCTCCCTATGCACACACCCTGCTCACACACAGCACTGTGTGAGGGGTGCCATACAGGCAAAGAAGGGATTTCAAGGGAATCTGCTAAATGCAGCTGAACATGAGGACTACCATAGTACTAGGTGGAAGCAGGGACCTTCCACTGTTTCCTGTTGAGTTTGATATAGACCCTAAATCTGGGACTTTGAACTAAGGACAATGTCCAGCTCGTATCCCACAGGCCAGCCAGGCAAGGGATGGAGCACTGGTGGAATAACAATGGTCTGGGTCATCCCATGAAACAGGGTATTCAGGTAGCTCCCAGTGTCCAGATGTCTACACAACTGGAGTGATGGTTTTGAGGATTTACCCTTGAAAGCAGGTACCTCAGGGAATAAGTAGGCAGTAATAAAACCAAAGGTCTTTTGTGAGAGGAGATCTGAGGCCCAAGATCTGCCACCAAACTAGATTGCCTTCATATGATGAACACTGACAGGTCTCTAAACCTGTGTGTGAGGGGAAATGAAACAGAAAGGCTTCCACCAGTGGAGGGAATCGTCACATTTTTTGCCATTTATGCCTGACTTGATGTAAGTTTCTCTGGCCTTGCAAGAGAAAGAAGTGRATGAGACAGACACCTTGGGTCTTATCATGCATTTGTGCCAGGGAGCAGAGCCTACCTGCATACTGTATGATGCGTATGGCACCCTGCACTTCTCCAGAGCTCAATTCCTCCCAAATCTCCTGAGGGTCCAGTTGCTGCTCTGCACAGACTCCTTCACCAGCTTGCACTTGATAAACTGTTACTGAACATTTCACATTCAGTGCTTATGCTCTCCGCTTACCTTCTGCATTTTGCCCATGTGGCAGAGCAGATCAGCCCTCTGTTTCCCTTTCATTTCACCTTCTGTTCCTCTTTCACAATGTCAAATTGCTYAGGTTGCAAATACTGACGGGGAATGTTTCACTACAATCACAGAGGGTTTCAATTACTGGCTTGATGTTTCATTACAAGATGACTCTGAAAAATCTTTTTTTTCCAACTTATTAAAATAAAACCTATGTTTTGGACATAAGAGACATGACAGCATTTCTTTAATTGACAGCTGGAGAGGAAATAACACTTATTTTTTGCTTAGAAGCAGGGATAACTGATGCCTGACATTTTGATTCTGTGAGCACTCAGATAGGTGGTTTTATTGAGTGATCAGCAGCTCTGCCTAAGAAGCCTCTCAAAGCCAAGAATGCACAGCAGACCCATATCTCCAGTTCTTTATGGACATCTCTGACAGCTTAGTGAGGCCTGATTCTGCCACCTTGCATCAAAATGTTAATAGATTTTTGTGCAGTTTGCCTTAGTGAGGATGACAGAGTCAGGATCTAAATTTGTTCTAGGTACCATGCCAGATCTGCAAGAGGTTGTTCATCAGTAGATAGCAATTAATGGACTCTTTATACTGCAGACAGATGACAAAGTTCAGCTGTTTTAAACTAGGATTTACAGCACTTGGCCTGTGCTTGGGATGAACACCATGGTTTAGTACAACCAGCTCCAGAGCAACACTTCCATCTTCCAAAAAAAATTTTTTTTCATTATGCATCAGACTGGAATGGAATTTTTTGTAACTTTTCAGGTAAAAACAAAGAGAAAACATTCATACAGACTAGGTCAGAGGTTAGGGCCTTGCCCTACTTCACAGGAAAATCATGCTGAGTCAGTCTGTCATATCTGCATCCAAAAAAACCACTGCATCTGAAAAAAGTTTTAATCAACGATTTTTCAAGTAGATTGACAATTTATTACTGTCAAGACTGCATCTGAAAAATGTCCAAAGACGTGAAGCTCACCATGTATCTCCTAAGCTGCTGTGCATCCTTTATACACTTCAGGATAAAAATTACTATGTACCTATCCCATCCAGTCAACCATGCACTGTACTTATGTAATTATTGCCAGACAGTGAGATGCATTCTATTTTGAATACCTATATGTTTGCTTATGTAAATATTCAGAGAAAAACATTTGCTGTATTTTGTAATGTTAATGTAAAATGGTGTTCCAATGCTTTACTGTTTTGTCAGATCGCGCTGCTAGTAAAGCAGATTAAAATATTTAAATGCCATCAGTTGTTTTATAAACCGGAGGTTTGTCTTAAGTAGCTAATTTGTTTTGGTTTTATTTCTACCATAAATATTCAGTACAATGTCTGCTGAAGGCTGAAATAATTTTAAATATTTTGCTGGACAAAAAGAAAGTTAAATTCTGCAACATGCTCTTTCTCAGTAAACTGGTCCAAAATAAGCCCTTGTAATCATTCTCCTTTTCTAAGGACAGCCATCCTTCTACTGAAGAGGTACTCTTTGGGTAAGTACATATAGCTTAAAACATTTCAGTCTCAGAAACAGTGTGTTTGCAATAGTAATAAGCCAATTAAATTAATTTCACTAAGTAAGACTATAAGATTAAATTAATAAGCAGCTGTATTGCTTTGCATGGAAAGGCTTTAGTAGTAGGGAAGCTACAGGGGTAGGTTCTGTGAGAAGCTGCCAGAAGTTTCCCCCACATCCGACAGATCCAATGCCAGCCGGTTCCAGGATGGACAAGCCACTGGCCAAGGCCAAGCCCAGCAGCAATGGTGATAGTGCCAGTGGGATAATAGATTTAAGAAGGGGGGAAAAGCTGCACAATTGCAGCCAGAGAGAAGTGAGAATCTGTGAGAGGAACAACTCAGAAGACGCCAAGGTCAGTGGAGAAGGAGGGGCAGGAGGTGCTCCAGGAGCCAGAGCAGAGATTCCCCTGCACCCCATGGTGCAGACCATGGTGAAGCAGCTGTGCCCCTGTAATTCAAGGGGGTCCATGAGGGAGCAGAGATCCACCTGCAGCCTGCAAAGGGGCCCATGCTGGAGCAGGTGGATGCCCAAAGAAGGCTGTGACCCCGTGGGAAGCCTATGCTGGAGTAGGCTCCTGGCAAGATCTGTGGGAAGCCAGTGGAGAGAGGAGCCCACTCTGGAGCAGGTTTGCTGGCAGGACTTGTGACCCACGATGGAGTTGTTAATGAACAACTGCAGTCCATGGGAAGGATGCACGTTGGGAAGTTTGTGGAGGACTGTCTCCAGTGGGAGAGACCAATGCTGGAGCAGGGGAAGAGTGTGAGGCCTCCTTCCCCTGAGGAAGGAACAGCAGAAACAATGTGTGATGACTGACCACAGTTCCCATTCCTGGTCCCTCTGTGTCACTGCAGGGGAGAAGGTAGAGAAAATCAGAAGTGAAGTTAAGCCGAGGAAGAAGAGAGTGGGGTGGGGGGCTGGAGCTGTTTTAAGATTTAGCTTTTTTCTCCTTAGCCTACTCTGGCAATAAATTAAAGTAATTTCTCCAAGTCCAGTCTGCTTTTCCCATGACAGTAGTTGGTGAGTGATCTCTTCCTCCCCTTATCTCTACCCACGAACCTCTCCTTCTATTTTCTCTGCCCTGGCCGGCTGAGGAGAGGAGAGACAGAGTGACTTTGGKGGGCACCTGGTGTCCAGCCAGGGTCAGTCCACAGCCACAGCAGCACAAACAGCACAGCACAGCTACAGAGACATAAATAACCCCCGGGTCACAGAACCACAGTGCCATCTATCGTCGGTATCTTCTTTCACAAAGAGCATTGATAAGAACTCCAAGTGGATTTTAATACTTTTCATTTTCTGTGTCTTAAAACCAAAATAAATTTATTCCACCAACTGATCTTACAGCATACAAGCTCTTGTTTTCAATGGCAATGCATATCAAAGTACTACAGCTGTTAATAAGTAATCCCTTCAAAACTTTGCTCTAATCTTAAGGTTTCATCAATCTTTATAATGTGTAGAAAAAAGCATCCAAGGATGTATTTTTCAGAAGCTATCAGACACAGGGAATCAGGTTGTTTTAGCTGCAAATGTGTGACGTACCACAGGGCAAAATGTACCAGATAAGATCCCCGAATTGAATTTCCACTCAGTTTTACCTCATGTTACTAAATTACTCTATGTAGGCTCCAGCATATCATAATTTCTTTTGTTCTTTGGTAAACTCCTTGCCAGATCTACCTGTTTCTACATAATTTGTAGTGATCATTTGTGCTGGTTTGGCTGTAAATCAGCAGGGGAAATTAACCCCATACCGAATACCTCGAGAGATGTTAGGTCAAAATTACAATTTTAATAAAAAAAGGTTAAAATAAATGCAGTAATACAGAAACATGGGCTTAAACAAACCGACGGAGTCATGGTACAACCTGATACCCTGCTGACCTGGGTGGTAACTGTGCAGTCCAGTTAGGCACTGGTCCTGCAGGAAGGCCTGGTAATCCAGTCCCGGTAGTGGAGTAGCTGAGTCCAATTCCGAGGAGTGGAGTAGCTAGCTGAATCCAATTCCGAGGAGTGGAGTCCAGAGAGCTGAGTGCCGTCGACTCAAAGGTTTCTTCTCCCCTCCAAAACCCTTGTTTTATGCTGTGCTTCTTGGCTGGCACCTCCCGCAAGGGCGGGGACTTTCACAATGGAAGAGGATCTTCCCGATGTTCTATTGGTTGTTTCAGTAATGAGCTTGGAGGAGTCCTAGGGTCCTCCGAAATGTTCCGGAGGGGTTCAGGCTAATTAGTCAGGCTGGGTGGTGCTAAGGGCCATTAGCTGAGATCAGATAATCAGCTGGGTGGTGCTAATGGGCCATTACCTGAGATCAGATAACCAGGGTGGGTAGTGCTTCCTGTGGTTGGAGTGCTTATCTCAGTTGAGATAAGGAGTCCCAGGTGTGTAATTGTGAAATTTATCCAGCTTTTGTGGGTGGTAATAGAATATATAACTAACCCAGGACATCACTGAAAGAGAATATATTCAGTTTATTAATCTGGCACTTAAAGACATAAAAGCAAAGTTGTTTGGAAAAGAAGATACTAAGTTCCACCTACAGACATATTCTCTGAAGGGAGTCAGCATGTATATGCATCAACACAGTCCTTTCTCAAAGGCTTAAAAGAAACCAGAAGTTAAGACAGTTTCTTGTCAGTATAATCAGCTGTCACCACGGAGGCAGGACACCTGCTCTTCCATAAATACTTCTGCAAGTGCATTTGCAATTGATATAAAAAAAACCTCAAGGAGTTTATTTGCAAATTCGTAGGTCACAATTCACTGACAGTACAAATATTAGCATTTTATGGGTTCACTGTTATTCTTCCTGTTCTATCACAAGTGTTCTGCAGCAGTAGGAGAGATTGCGAGTCTTAAAATCCTTGAACTTCTTCACTGTTCTCTGGAACCCAGTAGTAAAAATTATATTCCTGCAACCACACAACTGCCACAGGAAATGGAAGCAAAGAAATCAGTAGTTAAAATGATGGTTGCTGTTTTCAAGCAAATTTATAACACGCTTGTTTTGTAAATTCTCTGCTGCTGAATAGTTTGAAATGACAAAGATGTTTGGGTAATCCATGTCTTTTCGCAGAAAAAGCAAAAAGYGCACAAGTTGAAAAACTTTTTTTCATGGAGTCATTTAGAATGGGAACTGCTGGGGTCTCCTAGTTAAGTGTCCAGGCCTACGCCAGTTCAGTTAGCTCCTAAAGGCAATAGAGAGGCAGCCTAAATTTAGTATTTCAAGAAAGGGGAAAGAATCACCCTCTGGAATTGCCCATTGAAGAAAATCCCAGTCTTCAAATCCCACAAGTGAAAAATAGCTCTGTTCACAACAAACAGCAGATAGAATGTAGCCACATAACTTTGATTTTTAAAACTAAATACTTGGGGCTTATGGGAGGGACTAAGGCTAAGCCTAGGGATGTGGTATAGAGAATAAATTTCCCACTGTAAGGGGACTATTAACAGTCACATCTGGAATTCCTAAGGGAAAACACAGATTCTTTGCTGAATGGGTCTTTTAAGGAACAACCACCTGGGAGAAGGTGAAAAAAATTGAACTGTGCCATTTTCTGATCTGCCCAAGAAGCCAGAGGCTGATGAAAGAGGAGCACACTGAGACATTTTAAGTGAGGTTTCACCTTACAGATCTACATCTAAGTATAAAAAGGGGGAAAGAGAAGCATGTTAAGCAGATTACTGCAGTCACTGTCAGACTACATTTATTTTTACTTACAATTTTTTTCAGGAAGAGGCAGCTGTTTCTGGGGACTTATTTGCTGATGGGCAACTGAGGCACAGTGAGGTAAAGTCAGCAAAAGAAGCCACTCAGTGAGCTAGGAACAGAACCCGGAACTTAGAAGACATGGTTAAAGGTCCCCTCCTTGTAAGCTTCTACTTTTCAATGCTAGGGAAACAGATTTCCAAAGGAAACCTGGGAATCTGCAGTTCTTACTGACATGTGAAAAAAAAATAAATGCCTAACAATAAACAGTTATTGCAATTGAGATTTATGTGTTTTAAATGAGTCAGGTTTACTTATTTTAGGCTTGTAGAACCAGAAAAAATGTGGATCAAAAGCAGTTCATGAAAGCACTTTCTGAGATTAATTAAAGCAGTTGTGAGACCCTGAATGACCCAAAGAAAGACAGATTATCCCAAAATTCCTCTTTGATACTTCCCATAAGAAAAAAACTTTGTAGTTATTTGGGAAGCAGCACACAAGGACCTGAAAATTAATCCAAGGCAGGATACCTACTTCAGAAACTTTGTGAAAGAGATGGAACTATTCAGGGTCAAGTAATGGTGGAAAATCTCAGGATTTAAAAGCAGACTAGTCCAACAGTTATTCCACCAAGGTATTTGGAATTGCAGGCTATACCTATGCATAAAGTAATGGATGAAGTTTCCACATGAGCAATACTCATCACGGCTGCMCTCTGGAAATCTACATTTCTGTTCTCCACATTAGAAGGGTAGAAAATATTTATTTCCCCCTGTTTCTTGTGGACAGTGAACCCTTCAAATCAGAAGGTTTGCTTCAAACAGTTTTGTACAGTGCTTTGCACTGTGGACCTGTTCACTATCAATTTATCACAATCACTTTTTTTCCAATGGCCTGTATTATCAATAGTGCAGAATAGCATCTCCCTTCCTTACTGCAACTTAGATTTTTTTCCTAAACTCCAAAATATTGTTTCTGAAGTCTCTTCACAAAGATCTATTATCCTTCTCTATCTCTCTTACTGCAGGGAGTACAATAAACTGGTTTTTTCTTGCCTACATATCTCAGGTTGTTCTCCATCTCATCACCCAGGTCATTAATAAAGACACTAAACAGTCATGTCCCTTGTATTGATCCCTGAGGGTTGTCACTCTGACAGCTGGACTCTGTACTGCTGATCAATACTCTCTGAGCCCAGCAATCCAGCCAATTTTCCACCCACCTCATTATCCATTAATCGAGCTTATATTTCTCCAATCTTGTTAAAAGGAGACAAGGAGACTATTAGAAGTTCTTTCAAAGCCCTTGCTGAAGTATACAACTTCCACTGCTCCTGCTTTGTCCATTGAAGCAGAATTCTCATAAGAAGGTATTTAGGTCAGGTGTGCTGTGCTTTTGGTAAATCCATGTTAGATATTCCAAATCACCTTCTTGTTCTTTGTATATCTGGAAATGGCTTCCAAGAGGATCAATTCCACTACTTTCCTGGGAATGATGGTAAGGCTGGCCTGCCCCTAGTTTGCTTGATCTTTTGAACACTAATTTAGACACTTTTGGACACTAATAATCCCTATATTGGTGACTGAAAACTTGTTCCCTTCAAGGTTTATCCTGTTCTGAAACTTTCAGAAGACTGGTATCTTTTCTTAAAATTCAGATCAATCAAGGTTTTTGCTAACGGTCTTTGGCCAATGTCAGCATCTACTTTTACTTTTTCATCTTAAATGATGTTTGGAATCTTCTGACTCTTTCATTGCCTGTACTTCCTCTAGGAATCATACATATTATTGAAAAAATATTCTTTCTGCTGGCGATCATGCCAGTTGTTCCAAAAGCCATCTAGGCATGTTACCATACTCATCTTTGACAGCAATAAATTACTGCTTTTTCTCCGCATTTCTAAAAGCCATGCTCTTTAAAATAATCTTCTATTGTAATTTTGCATGACTCTCTGTCTTACCTCATCATATACAACAGATTTGAATAGTTCTCACAGGAAGAATTTATGATACACAACATAAAGATTTCTTCTGCTACTTTGACCCTAAATTTCACAAATGACTTCAAGTCTGTGGCCTGAACTGTACACCAAGACCAAGAAAGAAAGTCTACTGTACATGTATTACTTCAAGGCTCATGTAGGGATCAAGAAATCCTAGGAATGCTAGCTGGTGTTGCTGATCTTAACTTATTCCCTAAGACCTAAAGAAAAGCCCTTTTCCCTAGGAAAGACAACCACAAGCCTAAACAAACAGCATTTATGCCTCCCCCTCTCCTAGCAGCTCCCATTAATACGATGAGCCCTAATGTTCTACTAAATTATTTATTGGCTGAAATTTAATTTAAATTTGTCCTTTCACATTCACTAAATCAGACCTTCACTATTACATTCCTGTCAGCCAATATCCTTCCTTAGCTGCAATTATACATCAAAGTTTACTTGAATGTCTAAATTCAAAATACCAGCCTCAAGGGATCAGTAAATACATAAGAAATTTAACTGTATGTGGAAAAATTTCTCAAACAAGCAGACTCTTCATAAGCTCAAAATTAATCTGTACTAGAAAGAAATAGAAAACAAAAGACATAATAAAAATATGTGCAATTAATTTACTATGAAAAAGCAAGACTGTTTCATTTTTAATTGTAATGCATTAAGAGGAAAACACTTTCTGTCAGAATTATCAAGCACATATTCCTCACTGGACTTAGTATCAGTTGCAACATGTGCTTAACTTTGTATTTTTCTGAAATGATAAGAAAGTATTACTAATACTTCTTACATTACTGTAATAAAAGAAGAATGCTCGGGTTTTTTTCCCTTGGAAAAGTTTTAAGTGCTTTAACTGCTTCAGCGACAAAGAATTTTTTCAAAAAACATTAACTTTTTCTAATTTCTTATCACAAATTACTTGTTTCTGCAACTGCAAATCTTCTGTATATATTCCCCACAGCCTCTCTGCAAAGAGGAGTTATGAACATGCTCAGCCTTATAGCAGCTCAGAGCTATTGAGGCCATTCCTGACCACCAGTGCAGTGCTGCAGAAACACCAATACAAGATAGAGCCAAATGAAAGAGAAGCAACGGGAGCTATGTAACTTGGATTACAGTGCAAGCAAGACCAAAGGACAATGCTGTTCCCCAAACAGACCTTGGGACTCAAATGGCACATTAACACTCTAATGAACGGAAAGGAAATAATGAAATCAAGAAATGGAACAAAGAAGAAAAAAACCTCAATGTACACAGGTAAGGTAAGTGAGGGTGTGTAGATTCTGCCGGGTTTTGTTGGCTAAGAAGCACCTCAGGCAAGTTGAAGAAAAAATAAAGAACTGCCTTGAAGGGAGAGCTGTTAATGACACGACAAGTTGCACTCAGGTGGAATCTTGATGGGAAGGAAGGAAGGAAGGAAGGAAGGAAGGAAGGAAGGAAGGAAGGAAGGAAGGAAGGAAGGATGGATGGATTGATTTAAGATCTTACTTTCATCTGAGAATAAAAGGGAAGACAGATGGATGTAGTAAGAAAGGGAAATAATAAAAATAATCAATAACAATGAAGTGACTGAAAATTCTCCTTTTGCCTGTACAAAGTTTCTCCCTTAAAAAGCTAAACCCAGGTTGTGTCAATACAGTCAGCATGAAATATACTTAGGGATGATACTGTTACCAGCCATATATGTTGCTTGAAAATGACTGATAGCATGGCATAAGACAGTTTAAGATAGTTTAGATAAATAGCACATTTATCTAAACTCTACTGCACATTCTACTGGCTGCAATATCTACTAGCACATTCTACTGGTTGCCCTGCTGTACCATGTCAGAACCAATCTAACAATGAAGGAAAGGAAGCCCATTTCACAGCTGGTATTTTTCAGAGAATCTGAAATGATAGGCAGAATGCTAACAAAAGGAATCCACAGGTGAGAACTGCAGACACAGTCTTAAAGGACAGAGAAATGGAATTAAACAACTGTGCATAACCAAAGATACTAGAAAGATCTATACCGCAGCACAGAAGAGACTGCACCAACTTGGCTCCGCCTTACACAGTTGTTAACACTGTCCTGGTGTGTCAGCTCTATGCCATGAAAATGGCTCTTTGGAGGGCTGCAACACAGCCCTCACATTATTTACCCATGTATTTACTTTCAGTCATTTTTGACTGAAAAGACATAAAAAATAACGCTTACATCTGGACATCATGGAGATGTGGGGAGGCCAGGCAAACTCATCAGCAGGCCGTCAGGTGGCTCATTCTGAATATATCACTCTGAAATGGGAGAAAATAGGGTAGAGGTTATCTAATGGACTTGGACAGGATGATCAGGAACACATCAAAATCTTATCAGTATCACTGCCTGAGTTAGGCAGGTTTTATACTGACAATAGATAAACAGCTAAAAACAATTGCAGATACCATGGAAAATCAGATGCATGTAACAACAGCTGTCTATATCTACAAGAGAGAACACAGACTGGCTAAAGTGTAGCTCAAATAACTAACTGGGCAATATCTTGCTAGTGAGAGTAGGACACTTAGAGAGCTACAAAATGCATACAAATAGAGATGGAAGGAACAGCCTGAGGAGTACTTGAGAAATACTAGTAAAGAAACACAATTTAATTTGATTAATGACAAACACAGCTTGACAAAGAAAAGTTGAGAGAAGGAAGTTTAAACAACTCAGACTATTTGTACCAACTACATCCAAGTACAGAGACAGGATAGGAAAGCTGCTCTGGAAGACAGGATGCATGGCCCAGCTCCCAGGTCCAGCAGCTGCAGTCCAAATGGATCTGCTGGGGAAGAATAGAAAGCAATGGGGGGACAAAATTGTCAGTACTGTTCATTGCTGGAAACAGGAGTCAAAAATATAAAAGCAATTACTGCCAACATTRGCAAAGTCAAGACTGCAAAATGTTACAGGTAAAAATAGTTACTGCCAATGCAGTACATAGTACAAGACTACAAAGTAGGAAAGAACTTTGCTGAGGATATTTTTTGACAACTGATAGGTATGTTTAACAGCAAATAAAAAAATAAAAAAAAAATAAAAAGAAGAGCACGAAGTCGGATAATTTGAATTATGAATAAGATGGAAGCATTGCCAAGTATCTTCTTTGTATTGTGATTTTGCAGGTGAGGTATAAAATAGTATATTAGAATTTGGGTTTATTATAAAATCAGCAGTCTATTAGGTGGCAGCTGCTATGAAGAACTCTGAAATACTGAGGGGAGGTAAAACATTTGGAATGCAATGATGCAGCAGTCCCAGCTCAGGCCACTTAGCAACTTTTTCCCCCTTGAAGTGGTCGAGGGACAATGATGCTAACAGAAACGCTGCTTTGAATAGTTCACTATTATCAGATTCTCTGGATTAACTTTTTGTTTCATTCTTCATTTTTTACTCTTCTGAGCCGGGAGGGCCACCTCTGCAGCATGGGGGCCCGGAGGTGCGCTGGGTGCAGCTGTCCCTGCTCCTGACCTGGGCCAAAGTGCTGAGAAGCAACTGCAGAAGTGGGAGCAGCACCACTGTTGTCCCAAAATAGGTTCTTTCACCTGGTGTGCAAGAGGTCAATCCAAAAAGTCGAGGCATTTGGTTTATTTACAGTTCTGTGCAAAAAGGGGTTCTGGGCAGCAAACACACAAAGCCAGCACGATGACTACCTTTTTACTATTTATATATTTTAGCAATCAAGGGCATTAATGTGCATTGGCTACAAGTTACCTAGTTCTCTTATTAATTAGTATTCTCTCTTCTGTTGGTTTATGATTGTCTGACTTCTCACGCTAATCAGTCCACGTGCTCAGTCTGTCTCTTCTCTTCAGTGAGTGGGTTTCTTGAGTCAGTGGGCTGCGAGTCGATGGTTGCAATCTCCCTGTCAGTATTGCCTTCTACCCAATTAGAGCCGATTTCAGCACAGTTGCTGAGTTGTCTTTGGTATTTTCTTCCTCGTCCTGGGAGTTCTGCCAAATGTCCTTGTGGCCCATAAATTCTACGTTCTTGTGCCCACCATCAGCAGCACACCCTCTTCCCAAGCTTTGCTAACCTCCACCTAGGTCTGAGATCACCGAAACAGGTCAAGCCCTACAACTTAACAAGGCAATTCTACTGAGAAGTAATTTCTCTTTTTAACACCTGCACACCAGTTAGAGCTTGTTCGCTGCTCTCTGTTTCACAGATTAAAACTCCTTTCTTGTTGATTAAGCTTGGAAGTATACAAAGATCAAACATCATAGAACAACCTTTCTTAAGAAAATTTTAACATGTTTCACATTTTGCCACCCCGCGGCGCCCGCAGGTCCGGCTGTCCCCGGGCGGAGGCCGCGGCCCGGCAGCGCCATGGCGGGCGGGGGCAGTGCGGGCCGACCCCGGGGCGGCGGGAGGAGCCGCCTCCGCGCAGGGGCCGCCCCTTCCCCCGCGCCGCACGGTCCCGCCGCTCCACCGCGGTAAGGGAGAGGGAACGGGAACAGGCCGCGGGAATGGGCCAGGCCGTGCGCGGCCGGGAGCGCTGGGCGCCCGCGCYGGGGCCGGGCTGCAGGGAGGCGGCAGCGGCAGGACTGTGCGGGCCTGGCCGGCGGGGAGGGATCGCCGCCTCCACGGGTGGGAGGGTGGAAACGGAGGCACAGGAGAGCGCTGTGGCGCAGCTCGCAGGACTGGCTGTGTGGAAAGGGGCCCGCCAAGCCGGGCCCGGGCCTTGTTGCTGCCCCAGCGGCCCCGGCGCGGTGCTGCAGTGCCATGGGCGTAATGCGCTGCTGAGCTCCAGCCCCGCGGCGGTTGCAGGAGACGACGATGAGCCCCTGAGGGCTCTCCGTGGTGCGTGCTTTTTCTTGCCCGCCGCCTCATAGAAGTGCACAGGTGTGAGGGGTGGACATTCGTTTTGACATTTGTTACCTGGTCTGACGTTACCTGCGTTCTCCTCAGGATTTTCTTGTGTGCCGACCCTGGCGACCAGTGAGAGGACCCGAGGGAATGGCCTGAAGCTGTGTCAGGGGAGGTTTAGGTTGGGTATTAGGAGAAGACTCTTCACCTAAAGGGCGGTTGGGCACTAGAACAGGCTCCCCAGGGGAAGTGGTCACGGCACCAAGCCTGACACAATTGTAGAAGACTTTGGACAATGCTCTGGAAATAAGCCTTCTGCTCCTCTGTTTCTGCTGTCCCACAGACTGTTAGAACATGGTAATTAATTTCTATCACAGGTGAGAGCAGTGCTGAGTATTGTGGTAGCTAGTGGCTGGATACTGTCACATGCAGAGAAGGATAGGTGGGACAGGTTTTTCACTTACACAGTCATTGTGGAAGTGACAGCCTGGCACAGGTAGCTCCGGGTTAACCACAGCACATGGGAATGCTCGTTTGGTGGACAAAGAGTAAGCCACAGTTAGTGCGAAGGTCAAGGTTATTGGAGATGTGGGTCTGTAGGAAAGCAGTTAGGCTTTGCCCATTCTGCTCACAAAGAGTTCAGCCTACCTTGTCCCTTTTCTGTGGGGAAATAGAAAGTTAATGAAAGATCAGAAAGTGTTTGCAGGAAACTCGTCTGAAAAACTATAACATTAAGCAAAGATACTTCAAGCTGTATTGAACTTTTCTCAAAACTCACTCTAAGGCCATGTTTTATTTTCAAATTTAACTTGCTCAATTTYTTTTTTTTTTTYCCAGTTAAAGTCATGGCACTGAAACAGGTTTCCAGCAACAAATGCTTTGAGGGTTTCCAGAAGGTGTTTGAACATGACAGGTAAACATCACTAAAGCAACCTAGATGTTTAGCATGGGGCAGTGAATCCATACTGTCATTGCTGTCAGTGTTTGCAGTCTGCAGGAAAATAGCATGTTCTCACTAATATCCATATTTCAGTAAGGAATAATGTCTGCCGCTGCTTTGGCAATGTTCTTAAATTTCTGTGTTAATGTTTAACATAATCTGGTATACTTAGTGCTGCAGATCTGAGGTGGGAAGATAGTATTTTGCCTTTGAAAATGAAGCTCCATTACTTTGGTTGCAGCACAGAGAACCACTGTGTGGGCAAAGTTCCGCTCACTCTACTGGATATTTCACTGCTATGCACTCTGGAAAAGTGCTGTGAGCAGACAGACTCAGTAAATAAATTCTTGTTTGATGAAGGTGAACAGAAAAACAAGCTTTTTTAAATTTTTGATCCAAATAAAAAGGAAGTCATTAGTTGTGCTTAGATAAGACTTTAKTGATAGTTTTAGCATTAATATTGATTGAGGAGTTGGTTGGTCTGTAGACTTAGCAGATTGAAAACCTCTCTTTCTGGGACATGCTGTGCAGTGTATGTTGTGCAAGTCATGTGGATGTGTTCTTCAGTAAAAATTACTTTGCAATTTAATAGCCAAAGCTCAAGCTAAATACTGCTGAGATTCTAAATTCAATTTTCAACCTGTTCCTGGTTAGCAGCACTGTGAAAATCTGGCTTATTTGTAAGTCTCTGTTTTAAGTATATTCAAAATAAGGTAGGAGAGTTAGCCTGTTGCCAATTCCAGAGTCTAAGGCTGAGTTTAAAAATTGACTTTCCCTTTCTTTAACTTAGTTGTTACAATCACTGACCAAATCTCTCTTTGAATGAAATGCATTGATCCAACTTCCTTTTTTTGGAGTTAATGACCGTGTTAATTAAGTAGTGGTGATAACAAGGAGTATTTTGTTGATACAGTGCAGAGCTAAAATGCAAAATGAAATTTGGAATCTACTTACCTCCAAAAGCGGAAACTGGAAAGTGTCCTGTGCTGTATTGGCTCTCGGGTAAGTAACATGAATTTTAGTAGCTTAAGAAATACAATCTTTAACATGTTTAAGCTACTGCACTACAGTTACTGAAAACCTAATATAGAGGTACTGCAGTGGCAGCTTTTGAATTCTACAAAACCTCATCTTCTGGAAGGTGTATTTACTTTGAGCATACTGTAAATTAGAATGCAGCTTGGGAGTAGCCTAGCAGATTGTGTTCTAAAATTCTCGGTGTTCAAAATGTTATAGTCTTTTGTTCTAAAATGTTCATACTTTTTGTTCCAAAACATATATATAAAGGTTCTCCTGGAAGGCCTTCCTGTTTGGACACCTCCTGCTTCCCTTTGTTTTTGACAGGCTGCTTCAGCTGCCTGTGTAGAGATGTGAAATAGAGCCCGTGAAAGCCAGCACATTTGTCCTGTGGGCTCCAGCTTATCCTGAGTGCTGTTTTGCAGGGAGCAACTGGTGAACTTGAAAAGAGGTGCTGTTAGCTGCCTTAGCAGAAGCATGTCTAGAGTGAGCTAAACCTGTGGGATCAGAAAGGGCCAGGGGCTGAACAGGGTTGTGCAGCAGGAGTGAAGTTGCCTCATGTACAATTAATTAATTAAATCTTTTTTTTTTCCTATTATTCAAACTAAAAAGCAGAAACTGTTCTGCAATTTTAGGAGTTGCTTTATTGAGACTTGTGTTTAGAAAGCTGGAGACTGGACTATTAGTGTGGAGACTTGTGTTCCTTGTATGTATTCATTTCACAAAACAGCTGGTAGGTCTGATATGTGTCATGACAGCGAACTGTGTAAAAATGTGTATCCTTGAACTTAGGAACATCAAAATTGTCTGAAGAGCTCTGAGCCATGCAGCACATTTATTTTATTGAATGTAAACCATGTTGTCTTGGCTAGTGTATCAGTCAAATTAGGTTATTTGCAACTTGTCCTCAGAGATAACTAGAATCATTAACGCCTCTCAAATTGCAGTGAAGAAAAATTGAAATATTGGTGTGACGTATTTGCTGCAGTACAAAAGGCATGGATTGCTGGGTTTGGGTTTTGGAGCCAGAGCACTTACAGGCCCTTTATCCTGTCTAAAGTATGTAGAATGTGTCAGACCACATGTGTAATTCTGTAATGCAAACAGCTGAGATGACAGTAGACAGAAAAATGTAGTTGCAGGGTTAGGTGTCAGAAGTTAACAGTGTCAGCCTTGAGAAAAGTGTCTGTGGTTGTCTGTGATCAATGGGTTTAAATACACAGTGCTTGAAGTACACTGCATGAGTAGGTGCTCGAGGGGATACAGAGTGCACAGTGACGTGGTTTTGGTCACGTGTTAGTGTCACTAGATGGAACAGTGCAACTGTGTGTTTCTGTGGATTGTTAACTATTGTTGAGCCTAATGAAAAGACTTATCCATGTTTATGGAGATAGGAATCCCGCTTGTTTTTCAAAACCTTTTCTGTCAAAAAGGGTTTTAAAACCACTATGCTCTGAGCAGTGGGTAACCAATGATATTTTTGTTTCTAGGGTTAACCTGCACAGAACAGAATTTCATAACGAAAGCTGGTTTTCAACAAGCTGCAGCTGAACACGGCCTTATTGTAGTGGCACCAGACACGAGCCCACGTAAGTTTTAACAAGAGACATGGTAACAGGCATTACACTGAAGTGCACTGTCTCTGTCCTCAGAGAATGGAGTGCTGCAGTGTCCTGAAAAGTGTATTGCCCACCTGAGTCAGACTATGACCTCACCTCTGCATCTTGTGTTGTTCAGTTCAGTTGTGTATGTTCTTAATAACATGGTAGTGAGAGTTTGGCATTTGAAACTCTGTTACTGTTGTGGCACTAAAACTAGAACAAAGGCGCCCTTGAGTTCAGCACGCATGAGGAGAGGGAAGAAAAGTGAAACGAGAGATGTRTATTATTAGAATTCTTGCTGACATTTTGTGGCTTGCTGAGAGCCTATAAAACCTGCAGAACTGTGTTGCCACACAAAGCTGCAATGCTTGCTCTTTGTTGTATTCTGTCTTCTAAAGCCAATTAAATACATGTCTTCAGAGGATTCCAATACTTGGAAAAGCAAACCAGAAACCCTTCTCTCCTGCAGCTACAGTAGACTGTGGATAAATGGATTTTTTAAATGATGTGCTGTTATTTGTGTAAGGCTGAATTTATGGTATGGGAAACCTGGAAATGGTGCATCTGCAGTCATTGGAAATACAGTTATTTGGGGATTCACTGTTTTATGTTTCATATTTGTTGGATTCTGCTAAAGTTGCATGAGTGCTGTATACAAAGGTGGCAGCCTACTAATATTTCCTAAGCCTTAGTGGGTCACATCTGGCTGCCGGCAATATGGGAATGAAGTGATTTCACATCTAGGTTTTGAAGTTGTGTCAGGGCAAAGAACATAAATACGTGTTTCTAATGAAGAAGAGGGACAGAAGAGCAAGACTTGTGGATGAATGAACTTTACACTTCATTGTTGCTATTTGCTGCAGGCTAGAAATGGGCAACTAACCTTTGCATTATTCACATTGGCTAATTATACTGGAACTTGGTTTTGGTGTTKTCTGTGTAAGTTGTCTCTGTCAATGTGTAACTGCATTTGCATAGGTCATTGCTTTGTCCATTTTCTTTTAAATCCCTCATAGCAGCTTCTCTCTTGCCTTTTAGTCTAGTAACTGATAAGGATTGTTCTGCTATTTAGATGAATTTTGGTTGCTTCATATTATACTCTTAAATTTTAGCTCAGAGACCCCAAATGTTCTTAAGTCTCTTTGAGCTGTCTGGAGAAACAAGTGAAAAGCAATTAAAATATAATCATGAATTGAGAGGTACTGAAAATGGTTACATGTGCTTTTTAATTGTGTAGTTATGACTGCATGAGAATTACCTTCCAGGAGCTAGGAGATGTATCTGGATGGGGAGAAAGACTGCATGAAGTCATGAAATACCTCTCATTACAGACCCTCTGTCAGGCTGTGATAGACTTTAATCTTCCTTCTTTGAAGGGGTTTGTTTTTCCAGACAGGTTTGCTGAGCAATATTATGCAGATTCCTTTTCAAATTCCTTTTCTCAAGGCTTCCTTGAAGTTTTTTTTAGCATAATGAGTATTGCCTTCATTGCCTGGCAGGACTTTCTGAGCTTTTGTCCATCTCCAAGGTAATGAAGTAGACTTTTTACATCCAACGTGTTGTTTAAGCACGACAGTCCTGTGATTGGTGGACTGTTAAGTTACAGAATCACTCAGTGTTCAAGGACATGTCACTGGAGCAAAGTCGACTTTGATCCTTGTACAAATCTGATTTCACACTGTGGCAGGTATCTCTGCACGAATTGGGAGGGACTGTCGAGCTACGCGTGGGTTTGCAGTGTAATCTGACAGTGGTAAAAGCCCATGTAATTTTGAATTTCAGAAACTAGCAACATTTTGGAGAAAGGGAGGCCATTATTTCCTATCACATATACCTTGAAATATTACATTCTGTTCTGCAAACCAGGCTGGTAAGTCACAGACTAATCAAAGGGAGGACAGGATGGGATGTACTGGCTTTCAAGGACACACCTGAAAATTCAGTTTGAAACTATAGCCTTGGAAAAGAGGATACAGTCCTGCAGTTACTCAAAGAAGAAGTTACTTAAGTTTCATGGAGTAGGTGGGAGCAATGAAATGAATTGCAGAAAAGGTAGCGGTATAGACTTAAGAAATTATAGGAACAGTGAATGTTATTATTCTGGAGAATCTTAAAAAGGGAGGTGTAGCAAACATTATTTGAAGCACATAAACTGACTTGGACACACTATTTGGTGATACATGGTTCTGTCATTTTGGGGGGAAAAGAAACTCCTATTTCTGTTTCTCACACGGTTTCTTGTACTTCATAGGCTGAGGTCTAATGATTGAAATAAGCTGATAGCACCAATTTGCCAAATTTTGATTAAGTCCCTGGTAAATTGGACAAAGCTTTACAGAAGTAATGTAGGAGATGTGTATGATGTACTTATTTATGGAGAGATACTGACACTATTTATAAATTGGATATATCTGTAGGTATTATGTAAGTGACATTTGGAGAGTGTTGAAATAACACTTGAAAACACTGTACTAATGAATGAAAATCTGAATTGTCTTATACTTGAAGGGGTAGAGATATGATGGTAGAGAAACTTGTGTCCCGAGTCTGATTTGTATGGCAGGTTCTCCAACTCTGAACACATAGTGAAAGAAAGATTTTTCGTGCTAGGTGGCTGCAATATTGAAGGAGAAGATGAAAGCTGGGATTTTGGCACCGGTGCTGGCTTTTATGTGGATGCCACTGAAGATCCTTGGAAAACAAACTATAGGATGTATTCCTATGTAAAGGATGAGGTAACTTTGCTGCTGGTTTCTGGTGTTGCTGGGTAAGATAAAGGGGTGTGGCTCAGTCATAGGAAATTCCCACATCTTGTGTTACAAGGTTATGGTAGATTTCTATAGTGATACTTTGAATGACTTATTATCAGTTGAATTGTTTCATTTTGATTTTACATTCCTGTTCAAGTTGGTCTCAGGCCACAATCACAAATGTCAGGCTAAAACCAGAGATGTGCCTTTGGTTTCAGCAGCTTTGTGGCATTAAAAGGTATTAGTTGTGTGCTTTTTCTTAATAATATTAGTTGTGCTTTTTTCTTAAACATACTTAAGTTGCTTTAACATTTTTGTTACACTCTTGTTTCCTTTACAGCTGCCTAAGCTAATAAACGCCAATTTTCCAACTGACCCTGAACGAATGTCTATTTTTGGGCATTCCATGGGAGGCCATGGAGCTCTTATTCTTGCTCTGAAGAATCCTGGAAAGTACAAAGTAAGATGAAGGATAGCTTATATGAGGTATACTGATGCTCACAAAGATTTCTGTAGATGTGATAGAAGAAAACATAATACTGAGTTCTTATAGGGCATTAAATATATAAATAATTTCAGTTGCAGCAGTTCATTGTTACATAGTATTTTTTTTCATGCTGTCTTTCTGAACAGTCTGTATCAGCCTTTGCTCCTATCTGCAACCCAATTCAGTGTCAGTGGGGGAAGAAAGCCCTTGGTGGATATCTGGGACCAGATGCAAGCAAATGGGAGGTATGTGTTACGTGCTGCAGCCAGTTCTACAGATGAGTGAGTGATCTGTAAATATACCACAGCAGGAGCCTGGAACAAAACTCTGGGGTGCCCCTGAGCTGGTACTGTTCTACTACACCCCTAAGTATGGAAAAGCATTTTTCTGGTGGAAAAGCATGTTTCTGGTGGGTGTGACTTGCTGTTGCCTGAAATGTGATGAGATACAGGTCTCTCATTACATCGACTACATGCCTCTCTGTTTTATGAAGATTTAAAAATCTGGGCTAGGAAGAGTTATGAACAGTGTATTTTTGTAGTAGCCTGGAGAGAGAGACTGCTGAAAACTGTTCAAAGTGTTGAGCTTCATGTCATCCGCAGGGGCAGCCTGTGGGAGGCAGCTCCAAGAGGAGCCCATTGGGTACTTGAAAATTGGTATCCTGCAGAACAGCATTAAATTAGACAAAGTTAGGTTTTAGCTCTGGGGCCCTAATTTTGATATATAAGTAGTTGGATATGAATGGCTAAGATACAAAAATGTTTGTCTGCATGGTTGCTGCATTATTTGGGCAGCCCTTCAGTATTTTTAATCTCAAACAATGCACTGTATTTCTAGAATTAAGTTAAAAGGGATCATCGTGACCATGTGCTCAAAGTTTCTTGTAAATAAGCACAAGCTGCAGTTCAATCCCTTGTAAATTGGATTAAAGTATCCCTTAGGAAGACTTCCAGGTCTGATTAAAATTTTACAGGATTGGAGAGTGCTATCTGCTTTCATAATTGAATAGAGTAGCTTGTTAGAAACCACCAGTAAAACTTGCTTAGACTTACTGTAATGGATTTGCTGTGAAACAAAACAAAACTACCCAAAAAAACCTGTTTTCTGTCCCCTTAACTTGTTTTGGAGCTCTTCTGCAAACCCAGTCCAGTAGATCAACAGCAGTCATCAGGAACAGACTTAGACCTGCCTTTGGCACAGATATACAACCTCTGATCTCTGTATTTTGGCACAAAATTGCCATGTAAATATGTGCAGGATCATTTTATACCATGACCCCGATGCTGGGCTGAACCCAAGCTCCCATTTCCATTATAGTGTCACCTCTGGATCTGGTGGCAACCTGGAAGGATGGCTCTGATGTCATGGTGTAGGACTTTGGATTTTGCTGTCTGTCGGTGATCCGCCTTCTCCAGCCTTAAACACTTTGCTGTCTTTTTAAAGGAGTTACTTATTTTGAGCATGTACCAAGCACAAGACCCCACGAGTAACATGTTCCCTATTCACAATTCCATTTTGATACATGTATGTTTAGAGTCTTTTTATTTCTCCTTAGTACCGAGTTTTCTTGGTCAAATTATCATAGTTGGGTTACACTGGTGTTTTGACCTTCMGCTGCCAGAATAATTACAGCAAGACACCAAGTTTCTTCAGCAGGATTTAGTTTCTGCACAAGGGTGTGAATTAGTACTGATTATATTGCTGTTCTTCAATTCTGTAGGAATTTAGCCCTCACCTGGATGTTCTGTTTGGTCAAACTGCCAACTAGGTAATTACTTAGATGATACAATTTGCCCTTTTTAAAGCATGGGTATTACTTTTCAGTTGCCTGGAATTTCCCTAGTTTTTTGCTCTTCCAAAGTGTAACTTGGTGTCCTGATCAGTGCTGCCCAGGACTCTCTTTCTGTGCCATTCTTTTCCTGGAGTCAGCAAACCGAAACCAGTTGAATGTATGTAACTGAATGTCATTTCTCTTTTATTTCTGCAGGCATATGATGCTACACAGCTTGTGAAGTCCTACTCAGGCTCTCGCCTTGACATCTTGATTGACCAAGGCAAAGATGACCAGTTCCTGTCCGCGGGCCAGTTACTGCCTGATAACTTCATTGCTGCCTGCACTGAGCGGAAAATCCCGGTAGTCTTCAGACTGCAGCAGGCAAGTTGCTTCTGCTGATCTTGGTTGTTGGATTCTTGTTTGTGCATTCTGGGTGTGTGCAGCAGGCGGTGATGAGTGTCTGTTAAGGCGGCATGCTCTCGCAGCGGCTGTGTCCCTGCCCAAGTGAGGCAGAGGGTGCGAAGTGACACTTTCCGKTCCGTCGGCCACCGAGCTGTGCAGCACCACCCGACGCAGCCGCGCTTCACCACTAGGTGCCGCGGTGCTTCCAGCTTGGAGAGGCTGATCCCTTCGTGAGGGACTGGGGCCGCCGGTGCTCGGCTGAAGACACAGCATTAATCATTTTTAATGAGTATCACAGTCACTGTACAGCCGAAGTGACAGATGGCCTTTTGCTGCATCCCTTATCTATGCTGTGGATATTGTGTTTACCGTAAAACTTCGTGATTTAGTTTGCATGTGTTTGTGTAAATTAGGGAAGGGGTGGAACTGCTTGACATCCTAGATTCATTTAAAGACCCASGTGGAAGGATTGCTCTTTCCTGTAGTGCCGTGACCCAGAACAACACTGTCCCGAGAGCACTGGAGTCTTTATAAGCCACTGGCAACTTCCACCCAGACCCAGCAGGGGGCCCAGCTGTGGAGAGCAAAGGATTGTCCTCTCTGATTTATCATAACCCCTGCACTTAAAGATAGAGTTAGTGCTGATGAAGAGGAGTGGTTCAGAGGTTGACATTACAGCATAGTGATGGAGCAGTAACTCAGACCTGGGCTGTGTTCTCCTTATGCCCTCCCTATGTTTTGCCAGTAGGACGGTGCCAGTGAGGGCAACTGTTCTCTCSAATTGTGTCTCACTCTGCAGCTGACCCTTGCTGTTACCCATCTCTGGTTTACAGGCACAGATTAGGGCAGGTTAAGGTACTTTGTTTAGCTTCCTAGTGTTCATATATACTTAACCTGTTACATATCCCTTACCATTTTAATGTATAATCCAGGTATTTCTTAAAATGGATCAAACCAGGAGAGTCATTACCTTTCCTATAAGAGAGCTTAGCATGATTGCTTTATACAAACTGTATGTTCTTTGCTGATTTCTTTGTTGTTGTTCTTTTTTAGGGTTACGATCACAGCTATTTTTTCATTGCTTCATTTATTAATGACCACATCAAACACCATGCAAAATATCTCAATGCTTGAACCAGCTGGATGCGAGTGTTACCTGGCCAATATGAATCAAGGGATAGAAGTGAACTAAACAAAAATCATTTGCTGAAGTAATGTTTGTAAAATGGAGCTTTTCTGATTGTACTGCTAATAAAAATAAAAGTCCCACTTAATTTGATGTGTGTGCTTTACAGTAAGTATTTGGAATGTTCTTGCATGCTTGGAAAACTCTCTCATCACCATGAAGGTACAAACTGCATTCTGGGGCAAAATGTAAGTCAGCAGATGAGTGAGTTTCATATCATGAGTGTGGGTTTGTACATGAGACCTCCAGACGGCTTCTAGTGCAACTGTGCAGAGACTATGAATAACAACAGCCAGCCCCTTCATCTAATTAATTACCAGGGTTTACTTCATCCCTTAATGGTGAAAGAAGTCATTAGTGGCACCACTGATCAAGCCACTTAATTAATCTGAAGTGGCAGGTGTATATTTCCTTGGCCTGTGTAAATACATTCCAAGGACCAAGTCTGGTAGAGAATACAGACAGAAGTTTGCTATGCACAGTAGTTTTACTGTCCTGTGTGCTATCAAACAAATGATCTGGAGTATTTCATGGATGATACTTATAGAAAAGACCTCTTAAAAACCATGTGAAAGAAGCAGTCTGTAGTAAAGGGTTCTTTTTCTCTACTTGTCTTTGATTCTTGCACAGTGTGAAAGGCTTATGCTGTTTCTTAGATTTATTGGGACTGAGAGGAAATTGCTAAATAGATCTGAAAAAAGCAATTACTGCCTCGATGATCTGATATCTCATTGTTGAAATCAAGTGTGCTTATTTTACAAAAGATGGCAGAATTTAGGCCTGACAGTTGTAGATCTAAAATAGCTCCTGGTGGTACAATTCTGCTATGGACAAGAACACAGATTGTTCCAGTGAGCTGTTTATCATATATGCAGGTAATCACTTGTAAACTCAGCCTTCTCTGCTCAAACTCACTCTTGCTAGAGGAAAGATTAGGATAGATGCAGGACTGGTTGCATTTTTTAAGTAATGCTGAATGCTTTGCTGTGTCTGGCCCCTGCTAGATTCTAGGTTATAGGGAGGCTGATGCTGGGAACCTACATTTCTGTGCTGGTGACAGGCTTAAATTATGTATTGACTGTCATCAATCTTTTATCTATTTATTTGTGAAGTTAGCTATGAAGGCTGGGAAGATACAACTGGGTGCATTGCAAGAGTTCTCCAAAAGGAAATTATTGCAGAAAGATCCTCTGCTTCCAAAATCCACTATCAAATGTGAAAAAGTACTGCTATAAAGTCACCTGTTCACTAAGGTAAAGACACTTCATTAGCAGAARCTCTATTGGCTGACTTCTGCATGGGAAAGAGAAGGCTGGATGCTGTGCCTGCTACTTGTCTCTGCAGACAGCGGCAGGGCAAAGCAGCTGCGAGAGCCCTGGCACACTGGGTTATCCCCAGGACTGAATGTGTTACTCCATTCCTGCTCAGATTCAGTACGATCAAGGAATTGCCAGGTTTTGTTTGCTAAAGCAGAAGCCTGCAGAACAATCTCTGCATTTCAGGAGGAGAAGCTGCCCTGTACAGACAAGTGGAAGCAGTAAAATGAACAACTCTCATACATCAATGTGAGCAGGAGCAGCAAAGCTACAGCAAGAACATTTGCAGTTATCCATCAGTTACCAGCTGGATCTTATTCCTAGTTGAGCTGCACAATTACTTTATTTGCACCACATCATCATCTTCTCCATCCCCAAACCCATAATTTCCACTGTTAGGCTCTCCAACCACCCTCTTTTATGAGAAATCATCAGTCACAGGGACAGGCATTAAAGGGTTTCTGTAAATAATATAAGTTTAATTGTAACTACAGTAAAGATTTTGTATATACATTATGTTCACTGCGCAGGGTATTACAGATCTGCCATGCATGTTTTATTGCACATATAAATATTGTACAAAGGGTCATGAAGATTCTCTTTTTAGCCGTACAGGTTAAGACTGCATAAAAAAAAGCTGTATTACAAAATACTTAGAGCTATTTATTTACAGCCAACTTCAAGCAAATACTGAAAGACACTATCAGGAGAAAAACAAAATTTAATTATGAAAAAACCAAGATCTGTCAAAATAATAATTACAAAGCTTCATGTTGCCATATATACATTGTAAAAAAATATTCGGAAACCTGCATTTTATCCCTCAGGATGCAGAATTCAATATTCTTATTTTTATACTCGATCCTTGAATGCTTTTAAAATTTGATAAACTCTGACTTGAAAACTTATTTTCTTTACATTGCTTGTGTTTTTTGACAAAACAGATATTTGTGCAGCTCTGTAAAATATTAAAATACATTTTCATTTAGTGTTAAAGTGCACAGTACATTTTATAGGAAACAATACACTAGCTGCCAATCAAAATTACAATTTAAGTCAATGTTCCCTCTACAAAATAAATGTTTTTGCTTTGGTTGAAGTAACTGGATATTCCATGCATACTGTCTCATTGTCTGCGAGTCCACTTCCCTCCTCCTCACATGTTGCTGTCACTACATCCCAGCCCGTTAGCAGTTTGTGTATTAAAGCGTGCACTCTGCATTCAAATACCGTATGAACCATGAAAAATCTGCTACTGGAACATTGGTGGGTGTCAAGGTAGTGCCTGTGAACATGTGTGTAACTGCCTCGAGAGGTGGTGGTGATAAGTATGCATCACTCTTCCCAAAAGTCTTCATACAATAGTTCTCTCCACATACTCTTGCTTAAATATTTTGTCCTTCCACCCTATTGCCTTATTTTTTTGCCACTCTACATTTCAAACTCCCTGCTGCTTGCCCCCAGCACCCAGCCAGCTTCCCTTTTCACCACATGCAGCTGCCCCATCCTGCTTGCCCAAATCCCATCACTGGCTTCTTGTGTGAATGAAAATGGGATATTCCAGGGATCAAAAGAATCACCATGCTGGAACCTTTTGATCTAAAATGCGTGATGTCTTAATAATAAATTAGGCTTTTAAAAATCTCTTTGAAAAATGTAAAGTGGTGATAAGGAGAAGAACTTTATTTCCTATTGCTGACGTGAAAGTAGAGGTCCGATGCTGCCAACGTGCACTACAGAACATTGTGCTTAATTCTGTGGAGCCTTTTAAAGAGAAGCACTGCACCCAGGCAGGTTGGATCTGGAAGATAAGGTCTTTGAGACTGCCTTTGGCAATTTTAATAATTTTATCGCCTCTTGAAGGAATTACTGAAGAAAACAAATTTTTTGGCTACCTGGTAAATCTTGTTACTGGTCTTGTGCTATTTTTTATTATTTGTTCTGTAGTGCTGTAATCTTTAAAAGAAATCAAGTTAAGTGCAAAATTACATTTCAAGACACATGATCCTAATGCACATAATTCATTTTGTTGTGGCAAAAGTTAAATGTCTTGTGCATAGTAAAATAAGCAATCAAAAATATTTGTTCACATTTATTTTTCAAGTTTACATATTTCCTTTTGTTTTTTGTTCCTAAACATCTATATACAAATAAAATGGGTGTGCTCTCAGTTTCAGCCAATTTAGTCTAGTGAGGGGGGGCGAAGTGCTACTGGAATGTAGGAAACTCAATGGAATGCAGACAACTTTTACCAATGTTCCACAGATTCAAGAAATAAAGAATGCCATTCCAGCTAGCTGTTCTTTTAATAAAAGCACCTATTTTGTTTGCTTTTTATCTTACATATTAGAAAATACAATTTACGGAGATCTAGAGCTACTGCACACCAAGTAGAATAAAAAATAACTAAGTATTTATATTAAAATAAAGTGTTTAACCACAAAAAAAGCAGTAATAAAATACAGTTTCCTAATTTACATTTTGCATCCAAAGGATGAATAACAACTCACTAATAAATAATATTTATATAAATATTTTATGTCAGGATATTTTTAAAAGGCAATAGCCTGAAGCAACTGCAGAAAAACCTAACGTGGTAGCAGTCTGATTTACCCTCCCTTCTCCCTCCCCCCAAATGATTACAGTGATTCTTAGTTTAATAATACAAAGGTATCTTGCTGCAAGACAGCTGTGTACTCCACACGTTTTTAAGTGGCAGAGAGGTGGCTGTTTTAGTTAAGTACTGTACAAAGTGAGCTATAAAAGCAGTGAAGTCCCAACTTCCTCTAGAAAATGTTTCTGCTCAGTTTCTGCTTTGTAGTTCGACATATACATACAGTCTGAAACATGGTTTTAAAATCAAAGCATAAGAATACTCTTGGAGTACTGGAGTTGTTTTCAATGCAGTTTGAAAAGATGGGCAGTTTTTGATTCTTTCATGGCACAGTGGAGCTGGTAACAGCAGAGAAGAGTAGTTTCATGTGAATAAAGCTTGTTTCACTGTGGTTACATCTAGCAATGCTTGAACTGTTATGCTCACTTTTACCAAGCCCTTTTCTTCTAGGATGTGATGTGGTAGGCAGAGCTTCTCCTAGAAAAAGACAAACAAAGGAGTAAAAATTAGAATATTCAATACTCATTGCAGAACCTCACTTTATATGATCACATTTGGAACACAAAGCCCAGCAAGAAGGAATCATTTCCTATTTTTAATTAAAAAGAACTTCATGTGATTTTGACAGGCTCTGATTTTGCTCTCATTATACCTGTGAGTTAGTGGGAGATCTGTTAATAATCTGGGCCCCAGAAACCAAGCTGTTCTGGGGTCATTCCAGCATGTAAACATCTTAGCTAAGAGTGAGGCCAGCAAGCACACACTGAACTTTCACCTACAAAGCAGACAAAACAGCATTTGCCTTGCTATGACATATGTGTGAGCTGGGGCATGGAAGCCCGATTTTTTCAGAAAAAAACACATTCTCCCACTGAGCTCTAGACAAATCCCAGGATATGCACCCCGAAAACAACATACTAGCACTTACAGAAAAGTGCGTGCAATGTTGTGCATTCAAAGGGCAAAGCGTTTAGTTCCGAGTATTAGCATCTTATTTGAAATACTCAGGAATCAACTTTCATTCACCATAAGGACACAGCAGTCGTGGCCAGGATGAAACCCAGCAGCTGTCCACAGAGGCTGTTACAGCAGAAGACACTCAAGCAGTAAACACTCTATCTCCTACAGGGAGCAAGACACCCACCAGTGAATAGTTAGAGAAAGCCTTCAAGGGGCAGCCTTTTGTCATGACTGGCCTTCTCTCTAAAAAGAAGTTTTTCTTAATGTAACTGGGTATTCTTGTTAAAGAAATCAATGACATTATGAAATCAGGCAGCAGGYTTATAATAAATAAATGGAAAAGCCAGACTACATCACAAACTGTAACTGCTACTGTGAGACTCATTGCCACAACATGGAAGCCAAAAGCATAAGTGGGATGACAAAAATATACAGGTAAGAGAAAACCCCAAACAATGCTATTAAACACAAACACATGGAAACAAGTGTCTGGCTCATGAAGTCCTTAAGCTGCATGTCAGATGCCTTTAAGCTTGAAAAGGCACCATGTATGTGATCTAACCTTCTGCTCCTTCCCTATACATCCATACATGACCATCAGCAGACTTGGGATACCAATGTTTTGGAAAGAGAGGGTGGTTTTGATATTCTCACTATTGAATATCTTAGTCATTCAATAAACTTTTAGCTTTTAAAACTACTGATGCATTTGAGATTCTATTTTAATTAATGGCCTGTCTTCTACTGAATATTCTTGCTTTTGTAATGTTAACTAAGGGTCCCTTATTTTATTCATGGTCCTTTTTCATAATTCCTCATATCGATTATTTCTTTAATTTAAACCTCACTGATCTCTTCAACCTCTCTTCTCATGAGACATTTTTTCAGCTCTAGTTCCTTCCTTGACTCCTATGGATGCTTAGAACTCAATATAGTACTCAAAATGATGCAACTGGTACACACAAGAATAATTCATACAGTCTTTATTATGTTATGAACCTATGTTCAATTGTTTTTATCTCCCTCCACTGTTGTCCAGTCCTTGATGAGGAAATCTCCAAGTGGCCACAAGTACCAATATAAAACAGCTGTTCCACTGCTTCTGATATTTATGACTTTCTTTTGTTAATGAATATTTCCTTTATGCATAACCAACAGTTAGCTTGCTTACATGTTTTGTGAAGTTCCTCACACCCCCTCCAGCCTCAATGAGAGGWAAAACTGCAAAACTTATCTATTAATTACTGAACCTAAAAATGAGAGCCAAACTTCATTCACAGTCATGGCACCTGATACTGGTAACTGTAATTTATCTATATTTTGTTTACATTTTATATTTACTACTTGTTTTAATATTTATTATTTTATGTTTGAAAGATTTTTTTAAAACCCAAGAAACAACATCAAACAGATAATTTTTGAGGAGCTTGTATATTCTGATTCACATTGACCAAACTATGGTGGCATCTGCCTCCTGTTCCTGTCCGCTACCCTGCTGCAGCTATTTGCCCAGTCAGCACAAGGAATTACCCCTATCTTGCAGCCATTCCAGGTCATCTTCCACATTTCTATTCCAAACCTACCTACCTACCTTAAATTGATCACTTAAGACTCTGAGTTTTGCAGTTCATTCTTGTTTGTTCTTCTGACTGAAATATTGACCTGCAAGCTGTCAGAGATGGTTCCCCCCAGATTTATTACTCTGGGAAAAAAGTGTCTTTTCCAGAGAAATATATATTTGAGGATGGAAACTCCTAAACTGATACCCAATTAGCACTGGAGTAGCTACAAAAGAAGGTAGATATAGTGATACCAATCCAGAATGCTCTGATTCTGATAATTAAAAAGAAAATTATACTAATTTTATTTGAGAATACAAATTAGACACCTTAAGTGAAATGTTATTCTTTCCACACTCTTCTACTTCTTTCCAGTGTCCTTGCACAGTAGATTTTTGTGTCACAGATTTGGCCCTTAGCATGCCAAGATTTCATTATTCTTCTATGCTAGACAAAAGGCATTAAATAAGTAGGCCTGCTGAATCCAATATCTGAAAACTAAGGGGATTAGTATTACAAGGCTGAAGGGTAGGGACTGAATCCAAAAACCCAGTCCCAAAAAAATCTACCTTGCTAGTTATTTATGTTTGAAAATATTCTACATTTTTCTATTGAAGTCAGATTTGCTTAAACCACCATAGTTAAGGATGCTTGCTTAAGAGAAATTTAAATTTCAAACTCACCATTTTTGTGGCAATTTGTAGCACTCACTGAACTATTCTGTCATGCTCTCTTGCTAGAATTTTTGCAGTAGTTTACAACCACATTTTCACTAAAAGCATAAAGGAATGCATGTCCCATTTCATACAAAAATCCCATTCAATATGATTTTTTCTCTTTTAAAAGACAAGCATCATCTAATTTTTTTAAATACAGCATAGTAGTTTAGTTTGTATAAAGCAACCTCTCTATAGCTGCTCTATTTACAAGATGCATACTCCAATCAGGAAAGCTGTTCTAGGAGGTCTATAAAAAAAATACGACCATACATCCATGTTGTAGGAGTGAGAAGTTTCCCAGCATGTAATTTTTTTATATTATATATCATTCTATGTTAATGCTTGAAACATATACAATTGACAGCCTTCTCTTATGAAGCAGGTGAAACTTGGCTAATATTTTATAATTCTGAGCTAAACACGTGGCTACAATGAACTTTCCAAACTTGACCATGAGACCAACACCATCTCCTGAAAATGACAAACTTCTCTTAATGTGTCACAAATCAATTCTGATACCTAAGCCCTAACCACTGTCTTAAAAGCTTTGTAAAAGGCTTTCATCAACCCAGTCCCACACTTCTCAAATTAAGAGTTTTAGAGTCCTATATTTGCGTCTCAGACTAAGAAAAGTTGAATCCTGCCAAAGATGGAATCCAGAGCACATACAACAGCCTTCCATAACAGCAGCTATATCCCAGGTATCTCCATACTTAGGCTCAGCTGTTGTCCCTGCTTTTTCATGCTCTGCCTCATTCCCTGACACACTACAACTGCTGTCTAGAAACCACCACCAGCAGAGCTGTGAAGCTGCAGGCCATGAAGATTTAAAAGCTTTTCTTAAATCCCAACATTTTGAGACAATATGCCTGGCCAACCAAGAGGAGAATTTGCCTGAGACTCCAAGGAGACTCATCCTCGCCCACTTCTCTCCACATTTGATAAAATTTCTGTTCCTTTTACAATAGATTCAAACCCATAACAGTATAAAAGTGTGAACTGTCTCTAAAAACATCCCTGTTGAAACCATCACTGAACAAACCGCAGAAGAACAGACACAAGAACTGGGCACTAATTCTACAGACCAGCCTAAAACAATTATGGTGGGAAGGGCTGCCACTCCACTCGTAGCAGCACCAGTATCTCTCTTCTCTATTTACTACAAAAATGAAGATCTAATACATTTTTGATGTTTTTTTCTCCCTAAGAACACAAAGGAACTTAATTACTTGTTGCAAGCAAACCACTTTCTACAGAAACACAGCCATTTTGAATGGATAAGGATGTTTTCAACCTCATCACGAAGCAAAAGAACAAACTACTCCTGACAGAAAAAATGCTAAAAAGTGCATAAAAAGGAGGCAGCAACAGGAGGCCAAATCACAAAGCAGCACAAAGAGACAGTACAGCAGGTGTACCCACAAACGTGCATGTGTGCATGTGCTTGCCAGAGCACGTTTCTAATCCTGGAACAAAATATCTAGTTTAGCATAGAAGAAAGCCAGGAATACACAGTAACACTAATCTCTCAAGGATACGTGACACACTCCACATACAGATCTATTTCCTTTGACACCAGATGACTTCACAGTCAAGACAACTGTTTGAATTAGTTTATGGCAGGGCAACTAGCTTGACAATTCAGATACAGTAAGTATTTATCAAAAAATACATTGCTGCTATAATATCAGACAGGTAAGTGGTAAATGACCACATTTTGATAACAGCAGGGCCCAACTGTAGTTGTTAGCAAAAACAGAGAGAAATGGAATTCCACAATTTGGCAAGAGCCCTTCTCTTTCTTCCCTGTATTTGGAGGATATGAGATTTCAGATCTACAGGGGAAAAATATTAATAAAACAATGAATACTGGAATGTGCAATTTCTCCAAGTACAAATTAAAAAACCTAAGTCCATGTAATGCCCACCATTTCATGCCTGAAGCCAACTACTTTGAAGTGGGAAGTCACTAAAAGAAACTTCAGGGCATTTAAGCAAACTTATGTCCAATATACACAACCCTAACATTTAGTTAAGTCAAGGCCAGTTTTCTTTCTAAAGGGTTGAAAAAGAAAGCTATTGCAAATATTTACTTTTTCATATATCTAAGGCAATTTAAAACTATGTCCTTTTGTATATTTTCTTCCTTTTCCACTATTAGTGTTGCTGTCTGTATATGCCCAGATGCCCTGAAGTACCATTTGAGGCACAAAAGAAAAGAAATAAAAAAGCACAGTAATTCAGGCTATACTGCAGCTGCAAAATTATGTATTTGTAGTCATAGCCAGTCAGACGTCTAAATATGTGCATCTTCTGAACATTCAATAAATTGCAAATATTTACAAAACTGTAGTTGCAGATAGTGGGCTTTGGATTCTTTGATAAATTATGACCTTGAGCCATAAAATTTTGAAAGCAGACCATATATTTTACAAAATCCCTCAAAGTTTTATTCTAACATGCTTAGAAAACAGTGACCTGAAACTGCAAGGAACAAAAATCTTAATAAAGACAAGACACACATGAAACAGTAAGAGAAAACACATAGTTACAAGGGAAATACCAATCTTACCATAAAGTTATACAGTAAATTCTGAGAAAGTGATAAAATGAGTGTTTTGTATCATCAAAGTAGAATAGGTCATTATCTTAAAGTATTTTTCTATCACTCTTTCTGCATGATGCAGCTTATGTTTTAGAAATGAAGGAAATGGCAAAGGTTCACAAAACCAGCTGTACCATTTTTTTCTCAACCTGCATGTATGACTGTTTTTTCACTGGAGTAAAATTTTTGTGAGAAACAATGACACGGCAACACTTTGGAAATGTACTACTGTATATTGAGTAGAAAACCGTATTGAATATTTGCTCAGATCTAATTCAGTCCCCATTCACATAAAGTTCAACTTTCAGAAAACTTATTAGGAACACAATGGGATCTACATACAGCTTTCAGCTGTAAAAACTTGTTAATATACAAGAGGCATTTGAAGGACTACTACACTGCATTACATTGCACTTAAAAAGTATTTCTTTTTTCCTGGATCAAGGAAAAGAAAGCCAAATCCACATATTAAAATGCCACTTGTGCAAACACATTTTACCTGCAAGTATACCCACTACAAATTGTCGTTATTATTTTATTATTTTATTGCAGCATGGATGAGATGATCTCCACAGGATAAAAGAATAATCAATATGATTGGCATAGTACAGATTGGAAACCAATTTATTAAGAAATCATGGTTTGAAAATCTCTGATGATCACTGCAATGGAAAAAAATGAATGGGAAAAGAAACAGAGGAGCAAATATAATTAATGTTATTAATGAATATAGGGATGAACTATAGTGCACTTTTTTTTTAAGCTCAAGGTGATCGACTTAATTATGTGACTGGCTGTGAGCAGTAAGTACCAATTATACATTACTGGATGTCTCAATATTGGGATCTCCTCAAAGGTGAGGAACACCAATCAGCTGAACTGTTTATTTCACAAGTAGTAAAGCCACAGAACAGCAGCAGAGAAACAGGACTCTGAATTTAGCAAAGAACCCATTAGAGTAGATTAATGATGTTTTAGTTTCCACTTCCTTTAGTGKAAGAATTACTGACTTCAGAGATGGAAAGACACATTTTTTCATGTTTGCATTATGTTTGAAATGTATTTTGAGAAACTCTACTATATTTACATTGAGAAAATGTAAGGATGTATTGCACTATTTCTTTCCCTCTAAGATTTATATATATTTGGAAGTGTAATCAATAACAACCCAAAAAAGCACCAAACTGGATACGCTTCATGTATGGTAGCACAGCTGTGCTTGTCATGAACCAAGTATGTTTTTTGTTTTTCACACTCTGGTTTAGGATAGTTTCACCATTGCTAATGACAAGAAATTGCACGTAATGCTACACTTTAAACACTGTATATTGTCCTAGCTGAGAATACACAGAAAATGTTCTCTAAGTATGACAACTCTGTTTGCATTATAAGCATATGCAAAGTTAAGACTTTGGACAAGTTTGAGAGTTACATGTCTCTGTGACTGGGGGACATTCACTTGGTCTACACTGGCACAACAGTAGTTCAGTTAAAACACTCAAATTCACTGAAGACATGAACTTCCATTTCTGCACACCAAAAATGCAAAACACACTGATCTACTCCTCTTACCTCCCTCCCAAAAGTACTGTATACAGTGGATAACCACACATGATATTAGACAATGAGACAGACATACTATAGGATGGTAGCAAAAACTTTCTCTATATGATTCTGTAATTTCGAAAAATGAGCTCTGTAGTGTAGAAGGGGGGCACAACACAAAGCATCAACAGGAGACCTGTTTACCACTTATGGGAGCAGTAGTAAAATCCCAGCCTCACAGAAGAACTCACTTTTGTCTCAAATGTCTACATCGGATTATAGAGAAACATATAATTAATAAATTCTGAACTGATTCAAGCCATATGTCACTTTCTCAAGTTCCAATAGAAAAGCAACATCATTAAAACAAGACAACCAAAATCAAGACAAATATCTGCTGAAAGTGGAAGCTCAATTGTCAAGTTCTGACTGAGTAAACAAGTGTCTGGTATTGGAATTGCTGAAACTAGGCACACAGTTAAAAGACAAGCACAAGTTACCCAAATAAAGAGCTTTGAAGCACTCACTGAACTCTTGCCTGGTCACAGATGACACTCTTTATGATAGAGTTGTTATATGTATGCACTGGAAGCTGCTAGACACTAAACCCATTAAAAAGTTTTATTTATCCATCATCTGAAATTCATTTTTCCATCCTAAAATATGTACCTAATAATATATTTACTATTTTATGTATATATATATATATATATATATATATATATTTATTTGAGCCACAGAAACCAGGAATAAAACTGCATTTAGAAGTTTTTTAATAAACTTTTACAAGTATCTGTGGAATGTTTATAGTGGGGGATGTTTATAGTGAAGCACTAAATCGTAACTGTGTGGCCAGAATAATCAGTAACATACAAATTCTTATCCTAGTAATACTCTAAAAGTCTATAGCTAATTTAATTATATACTAGACAGGAGGAAATGAATGCATATATTTCCAAGACACAAAACTGACGGCCTTTGGTTAGCTAGCCTCAGACTGAGTTACAAATTTAGTCAACACCATCTAGGCCAATATTGCAATGTCAATATAGGTTTATATTCAAGGGTTTATATTTTTCAATCAATTTTCATTTGGATATTTAACGTCCATAAGGAGCAAAACAAAAAAATCGTCTTATTTTAAGTTTTAGACAAGATGAACAGAACACAGAACTGGAAGGGAAATGGAGGTCATCAATCCAGCACTCTAACCATAGGCAGAGTTCAAACATACCAAAACGCCTCCTCACTAATGTATGTCTAAGCTTTTCTCCATCTCCTAGGATGGAAAAGCCAGAGGATCTGTTTTCCTAGTTACATTGTCTTTGCTATATTGGTTACACAAACAAACAAACAAACACACACACAAACACACAAACTCTGCATTTTCACAGGTGATGAAACAGAGAAGAGAGTTATATGACTTGCTTGATGCCACACAAAAGAATGGCAGGTACAGGAATCCAGCAGCTTATTCCCAAACTATCTCATTGTGTCACACTGTACTGCATGATCTTCATCTGAAACATCCTCAAGCCCCTTGCATCCTATGGCTTGCTCATACCCACTGCTAATTTACAGTCACCTCTGGGGTGTAACGTAGCAAGTGTTTAAAAGGTGTTCAACACTGCTTCGTGACAGAAGAAAGAGATTATTCTACCAAATCTGCAGAAAACAAAAATGTAAGTAGGAAAACATAACTACTCCAGTATGGAATTTAATCAGAACAGTAGACAAACAATGATCTTTAAACTTACAGTACTCTTGTTAATACAAAGAATTAAAAAATAACAGTAATTTGAAAGATAGTTCTCTTATTGCTTTTAACACAATATATACAGAGGTAATTGGCACCCACTCAGGAAAATACTATCATCTGTTGCAAGTGCCACCTGGAGTTGTTTCGTTATCTGCATCATTCTTGGATTTTCACAAAAAGTAAGAGGCTCAGTTCTGTTTAGCTTGTGATGCACATCTAGCCTACACCCAAAAGTGGAATAAGAGGAGCTTCACTGCTTTAACACATTTAGTGTGTAGTCTAGGCAACATGGAAGAAAAACTATAAATAAAGAGGTACGTAAGTTCTTAAACTAGAACTGGTGGGGATAGAAGACATGGGACATGCCTTCAAGATGCTACTCCTTCTCTCTCCTATTTTAAGAGATTAATAAAGATATTATAAGGAAGGGAAGCAAGGGAAAGGGAGAAGCTTGTAAGGCAAAGGAAGGAAATTAAGTACCTGTAATTTGTCAGAGACAAAGCAGAAAGTTTGTGTGCACATGCGAACAGGTTATGCTGTTAGCAAATTCCAGTGATAAGTTATATACATCAAGACTATAAAAAGTATATGGAAAAGACAAAAGCCTAATAGATCCCAGGAGCGAAAAGTAGAAGTTGATTGTGGGGGTTTCTCCCCGAGGGCGAGCAGAGTGTCAACAGTCTTTCGAATGTGACGAATATCCGACTGCAGGATGTCATACGGAGAGCAGAGGTCAGCCTATCCCGAAGGGCAGCCATTAGAACAGAAAAAGAGTGCAAAAAATTAAAAATACAAAACTAGAAAGATATTGCTAAATAAATTATCACAATATTCTATCACATGTAGGAATAGTTTCTTCCCAGTATTGCCTTAGTCACTAGACATCCCAGTTTTCTTTTATTTCCTCTAAATACTGAAGCTATAATATAACATCCAAATGTTAAGACAAAGAGCTCAGGCCTTCAAATCTTTCCAAAATAATGCCCGAGTTCACAAGGCTGAGGAGGTGCACATGATCCGCTCATTCCAATGAGGTCTGCACACCTTTGTCCATCTGGACCTTATTCAAATGCTTACATGGAACCAGCTGTAAAATCTAACTTATGAAATAGCAAACAGTGGGTTAGAAAGCTGTTAAAAGCACAAGCAGCAGCACTATGAAGTCTCAAGTATTTACAGAAATCATTAGAAGTATGCAAAATTCTCTAACGTAATAATCAAAAACTTGGTATTCAAATATCACCTTAAATGATTCCCTGGGATAGAAGCTAAAAAAGTCAATGTAACACTAACTATACTTAATTTTAATAAAGTTTCTAAACTGAAGAATTGAACACTAAATTCCATATGCAGCATTTTTAAACTTATTAGCAGGTTAGACTCCCATATCTTTTTTGGAAAGTATCAATGACTTGATGTGGCAATTTAATCTAGACTAGCTATACAATATGAAGTGTAATATGTAATAATATCAATATGCTCACACAATATTTAAAATCAAACCAAACAACACTYGTACTTTTGAAATGCAATCGAAGATACACCATTTTACATTGCAAATAAGGCCTTACTGAGATAATGAATACTTACTGAACAAAATTACATGCAGTAAGATTTTGAGAGAACACTCTGTTCCTGTGGAAGCTTTTCAGTCTCACTTCCTTAATGAACTGACAGTACATGAAATTAACCCAGACATGGAAGTTCAATGTCTGTTTTCTGTTAGTGCAAAGTTTCAAGGTCCAGTTTGAAATAAATTAAACTTTAAAATACTTAAAATGYTTTTCTATCCTGAAAAGTGACTAGTGAAACTGAAGTCAGAACTGTCATTCATACACAAAGAAAAAAGTGACACTTTTTTTTTTTTTTTGCTTACCATGACTGGTTCTAGGTTTACCAGGAGTCAAAAGCTGCAAAATTTTGTTACTTAGGCCAGCAGATACAGAGAGGGGAACCAACCTGCCTAGCAACAACACTACCTTTGCAGTAATTTTTTAGAATTTTTTTAACTCAAAACTCTAGTGTGACAAGAAACTTCACTGCAACTCTATTTGTTATTTTTTAAAGTATGAAATCTCACAGACAGCACAAACCATGCTGATCTTGTTTAAAAATGGGATAGAATTAGTACTGTATTCGAGAACACCTACATCCACAAGCTGCTTACCAGAGAAATAAGTTTCAGCGCAAACTATTCGTGACTACCAACTATGTAATATATTGCACTTTTACCAAAGACACCAATAAACCCAGTAAATGCTGGATTCATTTTAAAACAGCATATAATACTCAATTCCCACTTATTGCAAATATATACCAAAAAAATATCAGAGATACATTGAACCTAAACTTATATACAGAAAAATTCCAGAACTTTAAAACAAGGACTTCTTCTTTTTTTAGAATTTTTTGTCCAAAAAACCCCAAAACAATGCCAGTAGTCCCTACTGCAGTCAAATGGAGAAGGAAGCAACTTCAGAGTTAGAGAGCTGGTAATAGGCTGACTTTTTACAGAGACAGATGAACTTGCTAATCCAAGATTAACATCCTAAACAGCATAAGGAGAAGCCAAAGTGTACAGAAACAGCCAACACATGCAGAAGAAACTTCCTAAAGAAACTGCCATGCTGTGTTGTAGTGAAATTCAGTGAAACCTGGAGAAGCCCTAGGAATGTCTGACTATTTTCATGTGTTTTGTAATAATGGATAATTTGGTGTCACATTCACACCTTATCATGTAAAATGTTTATATTTTATGTATTTTAAACTTCTGTAATGTAGCTGTAGATGAAAAAAATATATAGTTTTTCAGTAACAGTAGAAGTATTTCCACTTATTGCACTGATGTTGTGCAATAAAAAAACAAAACTAAAACATGACATCATGAAATAGTGAAAAAGCACATAATCCCCACACAGAAGTCTCAAAGATAATCATCCCTCACCCATGTAGGGCAAACACTGCCCCTCTCATTTAGGGGGCTGAAATTATTGCTGGTAAGAACTACAAAGATACATCTACTTAATCATTACATTTATGGACTGACATTTTATGTCTATGAAGCCATATGATTAAATCATACAGCTGTCAATCATGCACACAGCATAAACACAGCAGGACAGAAGTGGGACAGGAAAAGCATAACCAGCTGTTTGTGTGCACAAACCACCCTCATTCTGCATGCCACTGCAGTGACTGTGGAAATAGCATTTCAGAACCGACCTCCTCAGATTTTGACTCTGGAAAAAAACATTAAGAGTAAGTTTGCAGAAAAACTGCATTAAAGAATGAAATCTGTAGTGCATATGCACTATATTCAAAACACAAATGAAAGGAACCTCAGAATTCTGTTTTCAGGACTGTAATTGAGAGTATACTGAACCACTTAACTCCATACTGTAGGCTAGTGTTACATTACCGAGTCCAGAAAGAAAAGGTGGAGAAAGGAGTCATACCTGATAAAACTTACTGCAACTTCATGGATGCCTCATGATGAAACTATGGAGAAGTAACTGATTATGTGAAGTGATTAAAGCACAAACATAAGTGGCAATGATAATACACCTTGCAATAAACATGATTACCAGCTGAACGACTTAGGTGGATAGAAGATAAAACACTTTACACACTCACTGCTTGGTTGCCTCCTTTGCTTCGTTTCATTGCTTTTAGAACATGAAAGCCTCCTGCTTGGTTTTTTTAATTATTATTATTGTTTTACTTAATTTGCAATTCCTACACTAAGACAAATCACATTGATTTTTAGAACAATTCTGGCTGACATTGCCACATGGTGGACGTAGTTTTCAGAGGAGGAGGCTGAAACACAGTAATAGGTCCCATTTACAGGACTCAAAAGTCACTCAAAAGAGGCACAGCTCAATGTTTCCTAATCTGCACCTTCATATGATGACTTGAAATCCAAAAAGCCATTTCTTATCATCACACTTTTCTGTTCAGTACGTTTACACCATTTAATTGACTGAAAATTTAAGAGATATGACAGAAGTCTCTCATTTCCACCCAAGATATAATTTGTCCCACTAAATCATGCTGTGTCACTACCGATGTACTGGAACGCAGACACTTGGTAAACCTGCTGGAACATTTGGCTGTGAAAGATTTMATTTTATCACTATCTTTTATCAACAGAAATTACATTCTAGTACTAACCGTGGTAACTTCAACCCTTTTTTTTAAGCTATATGAAGATCAACAAGGTGTTTATGTGGGGAAAGTCTTTCTTTCCTCTCAAAAAAAAAATTATTTCTCTGACCTGACCCTATAAATGGCCAGAAGACACTCAAGTACCTAAACTGTTAAGATATTACGTTAGTGTAAGCTGAGTATCACAAAAATTCATTGGCGTCTTTGTAAAAACCTGATTTCACAGACATTGAAAACACCTTCTTTTTCAAAAAATACTTAGAACATCCTACTTCTGATACACCTTACTTCTTCAAAACTGAGACAAAGAAAAAATGCAGACCAAAACTTCTAACTTTTGCCTTTCAAATAGTATATTGCATGTATAGCTTTGTTTCAGTCTATATCTTACTTGTAGCAAAGCATCATTCAACCCACCACAAATCAATTAGTCTTTTCCTTTTGACAGGAATATTTGTTAACACTGCTGGAAGTGTGTAAGAAAAAATACTCTGTAATATGGACTGCCAGGAATAACAGCTACCAAGAATAAAAGTTCGAGTTTAATTAAGTTTAATTTGCAGATTAAAATGGGAAAGTCCTTGGCTACTAGTATGAATACTGATGTGACAATGACAAGTGGAAGAAATGTGTATCATCGTTTTTGCCTTTATTTCCATATATTGTTACTGGTTTTACGAAAGAGCAGTTCTAACCAAAATACCACCATAACTTCACACACAAGCTTATGTGATAATAATTCACTCTTCTGAAAATTTTTAATATCTCTGGGATGAGATGTCACTAAGAAGAGTAAAACTGCACTAGAACTGGTACAGTTGACACTTTGGAGGCCAAACTTACACGCAGAAGAGAAATAAATAAAAAACAGCTTTATTTTTCAAACCCATAAAGTATGAGAGGGTGGGTGCAATATAGGTGAACTGGGTAAGCACTAAGGGTGGTATCATTTGTGGGTTCATGTGACATTAACAATGAAAAGTCCAGTGAATGGCACCATCCAAATACTGCATGTCATGAGAAAAGCAGCAGGACTGGCAGCCCTACTTGTCACACATATCCTGCCACTTACTCAATCTGGATCAGCCAAAAAGTAGGAATGCTCRTCACTCTGTTGCTACTATAGAGGAGATTAGGTAACTTGATGGGTTTCAGTTAGCAATCTAAAATAAAGTATCTTTTTGCAATTTTCTAAGAGACAAAGACTGTACCTTTTTGTCACACAGCTCCTGAGGGGCAGAAGAGACATTTTCTGAATCTTCATGCTTTCAGATACTTACCTGACACCATCTCTTTCTGCCATCAAACAAAAATGTTGTTTTGTCTCAAAAAGTGAACTACAAAGACCTCTGATCAGGTGCTACAGGAAAGGTTAGTGGCAAAACTGGACACAACTTGATTGTCCTAAAATTCTCACACTTTTGACAGCCTCCTGGTGCAGCCAGAGCCTTGGTATTTAGTTTCTTATTAAGGGTCAGACTTAGAACTTCCCTTTTCCATATGATCCAGCACATTCCTTCTGCATGCAATCAGGAGCATCTTAATGGCTGTTAACAGAAAGCCAATCCAACATGTCCCCCATTGTACTGGAATTCTCACCTGACAGGTAATGGCTTTCAGAGTCATCTACATAGCATGTCACTATAAAGAGACACTCGTGTTCCTGAAGTTTGTGATTCTTTGGTCAAAATGCCAATTTCTCATACTCAGTGTGACACACTTAGATACCAGCTGCACTGTTTTACACTTCTATGAAGGTTCCCAGGACATACATTCTGGGAATGTAATTTTGATCAAAAAACTGAATGCTGAAAAACCACAGAAGTAAGAGACCATGTACATTAGCACAACACAGCAATTACTTAGCTATTTTCTTGTTTTCATTTTACATGACTAAACAGGATATTATTCCAAACCTGTGGAGTTCAGGAAACAGCACGTACTCTATTCCTTAAATAACTGAAAACAAACCAATACGGATTATGACAATTTTAATCCTTTTCAAACCCATGCAGCAGGATTTCAAGTTAATTCTCAGGAACTAAACATGGACGTAAGTATCACAGAAAAGCCCAATACCCACGGGTATTAGGATGCAGAAGTGGAACCTATCACCTTCCCACATCAGGTGCTTGTTTTGAAAAAGAGTAGTAATTCACTGCACTCCTTTTCCTGGTTTCTCCAGAGGTAGTTAGGCACTGTACAACTCATCAATCTGAAGGGGCATTAAGGATGTCATCTGCCATTCTTTAAAAACTTTGACAGCTGACTGTCATACTCAGTATTACACAACTTTGCATTCCTAATCCATGTCCCTCCAACACACAGCAAAGTTCTAGCATCTACCAGCTACTTCCACAACACGATGTATTTTCACAAAATATAGCAAACATACATTTGCAAATTACCAAGGGCTAATCAAACAGAATATCCTCAGAGTACTTAAAACCTATTGTAAGTTTACAATTGCAAGCCATTCATCTAGTATTTAAGTGAATGAGTCTTTCCCTTCAAGAGAAGTTAACGCTTATTTAAATACAGAAGGACCATTAGTTTACAAATCAGACTGGTAAGATGTGGCTTTGTGTTTAAGTCTCCTTGCAACTCTTCAACAAATACACTTTAGTAGATTTTTTTAAAAATCCTAAAAAACTCAACACCCGTTTCAATGAAAGGATTAAAAAGGAAGGGTAATAAATATATATATGGAAATATCTATTCACAAAATACCAAAACGGTATTTCTCCACAGAGCTTATAGAAATCCAAAATTAAAAAAAACTGAAAGATTTCTGAAAGATCTCATAACAGCAATGAAAACAGCTCTTGACCTTTTCTTTCCCAACAGGCTACAGCCAGGAAAACCTGACTTGTATTCTAATTCACTGATAACTTACGATGCATCAGAAGAATTTTGGGGCAGCTTAACAAATACTCCATGTCTACAAGTCCACAACAATGAGATTTCGATCTTCTCTGAAGTGAAATTTTACCTTTAATATGAAATCATTCTAACACAATAAATTACAAAACTACAAGAACTAAATGAACCGTTACAACTCAAGAGACCCAGTCATTACACTGACTTATCAAATTAAATTTACGATGAACCATTCATTGGAACTGTAAGATAAAGTCTCCCCCTCAAAATTTCTACAAATAGCGAAAATGATCTGTCACTTCTGCTGTCCTCCAAATCAAGTGTTAAAATATAGAAAAAACACAGAACTCAAATTGGAATTCTTTCCCAATGTGAAATCTTTGYATTACCATCTGCTCCCCAAGGGGATGGTGGTGGAAATCACACAAAATATCTCTTCATTTCAGCATTCTTGAAACAGACTAAAAAGAACTCAGTCTTCATTATACTGTCATGTGTAGACACCAGTAAAAATACATACTGCAATTTTCATGTGTTCAGATTAAAAAGACCTTGGATAACACTTTACCTTCTTTTGAGGGTCACGTATTTGAAATTTAACTTTTCCTTAATAGGTTCTTCTGCACCAAAAGGGAGTCTTTGAAATAATCCCAGTGCAACTCCAGTATTCATTACATTAGTTATGAAGATGAGAATAAATTACATGGTGAGTACTACCATTCTTAAATGAAAAGCAGAAAACATTAAGCACTGCAATTTCCCTATTTCCAACTCCTGAAACACTCATACCTACATTATAGAATCTTTTACATACATACTTTCCATACTTAACATACAATGCTTTTCTTCAAATCACTGGAGAAATGTTTCAGTACAAGAGATGAGTGTGTTATTAGTCACCAATGCATAGAGTACTTAATATTGTAAAAAAAGGAAATGCCGCAAAAAAGAAAAATAAAAAACTAAAAAGAATGAAGTTCATATTCTAAAAGCACAAGGTAAAAATGCAGTTATGTTGTGCAATGAAAAAAATTAGCAAGCTTTTGGCTACTTACATAATATCTTACATTATCATAATTCCTTATTTATTTTCCATGGCAAAGAGGAGGTGGTATTAGAGATATTACTGAATTACTCCTTTAAGGCAAAACTTAAAATTTTTAAGTGCTATGACATAAGCCATTTAAATGCACTAAAGCAGTATTAAACCACATCATTTAGATAATTTTTTAAATTTTGCATTTTTATTGCTAAAAACCTGTCGTTCATAAAGTCATCCTTCAGCTTTCATGTATTTAATGTGTTTTCATTTTTGAACATCTAGAAATGACAGACTTAATTAAATTACCTCTGGTATCCCCAGTTTTCTACATGCATCCAAAAAGTTTTCCACATTTCTCCTGCATTTGGCCATGCTAAGTTTAGGCTGTAAAACAAAGACAAAATAGTCTATGGCAAAAGAAGTCAAAAACATTCATACGGTCAATTCATCTATTGCATTATTCTTGTACTGATGTACCATTTCCATGTTTCTCTTGATAACAATGCATAAAATTCTACTCAACTCTTTTTTTATTACTCTAAAAACATCTTGCCTAGAAATACAAACTGAGTACACACATTGTGGATGCCATGTGCTCTTCCTTAGCACTTAAAAGTCACCAGCACATTTAGATCTCCACTTGTTCACACCCAGCCTGTGAGGTTCTAAAACCTGCCTATTACAAAAATTTCCAACAGACAACATTGATTTTCTGGACAGCAAATAAACCAATGAAGAACTGTAATGTGTATCATGGAGAACAGACTTAACTCTTATTAATGGGGTCACTCCTTTTAAATTTTTATGTACTCACAAATTTATAGTAACTATACACAATATGAATGTCTCTGAAGAACAAATTTCCTATTACTTTAGCATCTCAAATACTTCTATAATTTGTCTCACTGAGAACTAATTACCGAATAGTTACTGAAATATCACGTTACTAAATAGAAAATTCAAAACCCAAATTCCTAACTACTTTAGTTTTCAATACTGGATGTGAAACAACAGTAATTCCTGAACATCCACTTAAACCAAGAATTCACTATAGCAGCAAGGACTTCAAAGAACTTATTTTCTAGGCTAAAGTAATTTGAAGGCTGTTTCAAGCAAGAGAACATCAATATAAAGTTGAAACAAAATGAAATAGATTTTAAAATATGTGCTTTTTGTTACAGAAAACACCACAAGATATTTATTTTAAAAAATCAGCATGAGAAGTTTTTACCCCAGAAATTTAAGTTTGCATATTTTGGCAATGTCATATTTTTACCAAAGATAGAAATTATTTTAAATCAAGGAACAGCAAAAGAAATTCCACTAGACCATCTGAGAAAATATCTTTTTCTTAAATCTGTCTTCTTGGAAGTTCTTACAGACTGCCTCCAAAATCCACATGGTATTCTCAGAATCGAGTATCAGGTTGTACATGGAAAATTTGTACCAACATGTATATTAAGAAGAAAAAAGGCAAATGGTCTGAAAAAAACACAAAACCTCTTCAGAGCCAGACTGTTACCAGAAATCTGGAACAACAATCTGTCCAAGAAATAGACATAAACAGAACAGTGTTTTCATAAGTTTCAAGAAGTGCACAAAGAGATTATATCAATTTTATGTCCTGAAATCTTCAGGTCGTTAGGTCTAGGTGAGCCAATATTAAATCACTGCAGTGCGAGTTTCTGTTCTGTTCTGCCTGCAGGTAAAAGGAATCATCTCTACACTTAACAGGACTAATATGCTAATCAGTGCTTCAAGTGCTTTAGTAACATGACATCTGCTAAGCTAGACATTGCTGAAGCCAGCCTCACATTTTTTCAAACAAACAAGGGGCTAATTTTCTTTTTAAAAGGCATACTAGAATAAAAACTTGTAATCATGGAATTTCATATTGTTCTGAACCAAAATGCCTTTATGAAAATATCTGATCTTGTTGCTAGATCAGGGAAAGGCAGGAAAATTTTATTCTTTTATAGATGTGTTTTATTTATATATATATATATATGCGCACACACATACTTGAGAGATAAATATATATATATATATGTATCATATATAAAAATTAATGACCATTTGAATTTGCAATAATGTAAATGTTGCCTTTAACAGCAAAGATAATTCATTGAACAGCAGCATGGTTTATGTAAACAAATATCATTTGGCAATAAAACGGTAATCAATACAACATTTCAGTGCAGCAAGAAACATGCAACTTACTACTGCTGGTGAAGGAACATGAATGCTTCCCACAGACCGAGGGCGAACGTGATTTACTAAATGGCAGAGAACGACACCATCCATCAGAGCTGAGCCCAGGTCTTCAGGCAAGCAAATCTTTAGTCTTGTTTCTATATTCTGCAAAGGAAGAATGCATGCACAGTTTCATATAGAAATGGATGAAGGGGGAAAAAAGGGAATAAATATCCTCTTCTCCTATGCTGTAGACACATGTCCAGTTTTGGAGTTTTGATGTACCAAGAAACACGATTCCTTTATAGAACTAATTCTTTAGAAACTAAAACACAACCTCCTTTATGTTGGTCACTGAATTACATAAAATTCTTTAAAAGAACTCAACACCTCAAATGTTGCTGCCACAATATGCATCTATTTTTATATACAGATATATAAAAACACATTTGCATGTAATTAGCAATGTGACTGAACGACATGTGGCTCCATCCTTTCACCATTCCCCCAAGTATTCTACTCATCCATCTTACATTTTCTGTATCACATTGAAACAGAACTACATTGTGTCAATGACTGTACAAGCAGAGAGTAAAAGGCAATCTTTCCCTAGTAACCTAAAAATTACTCAGGAAGCATTAGAGTGATCGGCAAAATAGGTAACGGAAGGCAAAACATTCAGATGTAAAATAGAAATTTCGGATACCTGTTAAGTAAAACAGAAGTCTCATTGAAGAGAATTTGATATTGCAAAAGAAAATACTTTTGAAAATGTTTGAGAATTAAAAAAACCAAACCCAAACCCAATAGACTGTTATATATGACAAGTTTTCTGAATTGTGCTCCAATCTTGAAAACATTCCAACTCTATACTTAGACGTAATTACTCCCATTATCTTTAAATAGATATTTCTTATTCCTAGTTGAACCCCTTAATGTCATTACTCTCTATTAATATGTTACCTCAATCTATACTGGTTGAATACAAATATCTATGAATAGGTAACTCTTTTTAGACTCAGAGGAGTAAGTAGGTTGGAAGGGATTTCTGAAGGTCACATGGTCTAACAAATTTGAAGTGACACCAGAGCCCTGGTTAATTAAGTTTTGGATATCTGCAAGGACAGAGAGCTCTCAAAATCTCCAAGCAACTTTGTTCAGTGTTTTACTGCCCTTATGGCAAAGGATTTTCTCCTTACAACTACTTGAAATGTCTTTCTCTGCAATTTGTGCCACTGTCTTTCACGGGTTCATTTGAAAAGCCTGGCTTTACTTTCTCTTTTACTACCCTTCAGGCAGCTGAGGACAGTCATATGATATTCTCAGCATACTAAAGCAAGAAATCTTCAGTTTGCTTCTCCCTCATACATCCTTGGTTTGGGTGGCCTCACCACGAAATAGCCTCCACTGAAGCACTCTGGGGTTTCATTATATTTTCCCATTTTTTGTTTTAGTAGACACAGTACTCATATACTTGCATGAAGGTTTCACAAGTGCCAAACAGGGGAGTGCATCATGTTTACTAATATGTTTTGTTTTCACCTTGGTTTAATTCATAAAGCAGAAAATATTTGTGGTATATGAGATAAGTACATAAAAGAATACTCTTTGAGACTTTTTCCAAAACCTGTTATAAAAATATTTATATAAATTAATGAATTAAAAATTTCTTCCTTAAAACACTGATTTGTCTGTTGGGAGACTATTCAGCATAGATCAGGGTACACTTTTTATAAGAGCGCAGTACATCTACAACACCAGTTCAATGCCATTTCATGCTGGAGTTCRTGGTTCTGTGGAATCTCACTAAATGCTAACTTACCATGAAACAACTTGAAAGCAAAATTTACTAATAGATATACTTATTGAATAAATAAATATATTTATGACTTAATGACTTACACATTCTGGGCTATTTTCTTGTACCATACATAATAAAATGTTCTGGTGGTTACTAATGTCACTAAAGGACCCAGTACACCTGAGAAAACTTTAACTTGAAAATCTCACTATGTGTTTTCAAACATGGTCAGTCTTCTCACTTCTGTCACCACTCCTCAACTTGTAATCAAACTTCTCATAAGAAACAAAAGAATTCTCATTCCAGGACATGATGTTTCAGGGTGAGGGCAAAAAAGGATAGTGTATGGTCAGTAACACATTAAACCAGCATTACTGGTAACAGCTAATACTGTGTAGAGAGATCTTTATTACTTTTCCACGATCATGCCCTACACGATGAATAACCTTGTTCTACTTTTCATTGTGAGGATTAACTGAACTAATGCACAAGGCAGGAATCGTGAGGAATTTATCTACGATTATTTTTAGGAACAATTACTTGGGGACTTGCTGCATACTTATGGTAATCCTTAAATATTAAAAAGCTGCACTGATGCTGCTGATTAGACTAGGCTCAGAATAACTACATCCTAGTGCAGTTTATTACTGCTACTTCCATTTTCTTCCCCCTTACCAATAAGTCTCTCTCATCTAATTCCTGCATCTTATCCTTCTGGCATCATTCAAGTTTAGAATTGGTAATATACTGCATTCTATTAACTATGTTAAATCTTCAGCAATATCTGTTCCGTTAAAAAAAAAAAATCAGCAAAAGACAAAGTTAGGTTAATTTATGCTTGAAATAGGTGAGAGCCTGAGGTAAGACAACGAAAATCTAGAAGTATACATAGTTCTACATGAAAAATCCCACCTTTTAAATGCTATTTGGTAAAGAGAAAAAAGTGAACCCTCTGTCTTTAAAATTAAATAATAGAAGACATGGTATTTGAAACAAATTAATAATTTTTCAATTAGCCATCCCATGGAGCTAATGAAATAAGAACAAATAATCTTGCAATTCAGCTGTGATACCTTATGACATTCCTTGCAGCAAAGGTTGTAATCTCTTTTTTTTTTTTTTTTTAAGCACAACCAGGTGTCACACAAATGGTGCTACCAAGGTATTAGTTGCATAACACAAACCCTAGGCAGCAATTTTTGCATCAGCCTCTAGCTTCTATATTCAAGACAATATATCAGGAAACCACCTTCTGTATTTAGATCTTCCAGTGATGAAATATTAATTTAATTTCTAAGAAAGCTACAAAACTGAAGATTTCTCCAACTGCTTGCAAATAGTTCCTAGACCCCTCTCTCTCAAGTGATCACTTCATCCTTTCTTGATGATGATTGATTAAATTCAATAAATTGTTACTTCCACCAGTGCAAGGCATGCTAATTAACTGTATGTCATTCAGGTAACTCCCATTATTAGTTCCCATTTTTACAAAATCTTTCCTGAAGTACAGACATCTGATTGTGATAAAGCACTTCAAGATAGTCTCATCAACGTGATTTGCAGAAGTAATATTGCCTCATTTAACCTTTTTTATATTCTCCTACTTAGGCAACTTTCCCAAAGAAAAATTAAAAAAGACATTCCATCAGCATCAATTAATTCTACCAACACTCACATACCTCACGTAGCTGTTCCACAAGCTCTCTCTCTTCTCTCATCTGCTCCATTTTCCTTCGAATGGTGAACTGTGGATCTATTGATTCCAAATTTCTTTGTGGCCTTAAGAACACTACGGTTTTTAAAAAGAGAGATTTTAGTTTAAGAATGAACACTTTGATTTATTTATTTTTAAATTAAACAAAACCCTTAGGCACTGCCTCCAGCAAAAACAGTTGGAAAATTTTTTTGTCCTCAGGAAGACAGAAAAATCTGATCTTGGATTACAATCATGAATRGCTATTTTTTGGATATTGCTCTGGACAGTGTCCTGCGGCATCAATGGTATGTATAATTTTTCAACCAAATCCTAATCCCAACAGGCAAGTTTTATCAGGTGATTAAGCACTGGCAGTGTCCCTGAGAGAGTATCTGTACAACAATCTGTATCTAACCTGGCAGGAAACACCTCTTATTCTTTTAAGTAGAACTCTCTTCTACCAAGATGCTGAATTGTGTAACAAGCTGTGACAAGCTTCCTACATGGAACAAAATGCTTCCCAGATAGGGTTATGCTAAAAAAAAACCACCCGCCAAACAAAGACTAATGTAGGAAGACAGCCATTCAGTAACTGCCTACACTAAAAAGTTGTATTGCAAAYGTGGAATTGCACAAACTCTTGGCAGTTCTCCTTCCCACCAATCCTGTCGACTCTATCACTTTGCCCACATGTAATTCCTTGAAATAATTACATGACATTTCCACAAATACGCACCCCTACCTCACATTTTTGTGATCAGTGACTGTTTTGAATGCTTCAGAAGAACAAGAAGATGAATGGTCAAAATGCAACTGTCACCTGTTAGTGACTTTGCCATCTCAGACAAGCTTGGTCATGAGGGATCTCACCTAACTGTATGCAGGCTCACCCGTATGCAGGCTGCTTAGGTAATGAGATGATTGATCTAAGCTACTTCTCTAACTGACGGGACAGACAGACAGCACCTATGGCACTTCAGCCAAAAGGCAGACAGTTCTTTCCCCTAATTATTATAAAAAGGAGCTTAAGGCAACAAACTCCCTCTATATCTTTAGGCTAGTCATCTGAGGCATCAAGATAGAATAAACCATGGCCAGTTACCAAACTTGCTTCCTTTCGCTACTTGACTCCCACTCTCTCAGGCAACTGAAATTTGTTACATTGCTGTTAAATCAGTAAATTCTGGAAAGTCACATTAAAGGCTATTTGTTAAACAAAACTGCTTTTAAATAAAAGACCTAATATTACAGTTTTATATTAGTAAACTCTATTCTTTGTAATGTCCTCAGAAATCCCAGTGACAGAGTGGGAAAGCACCCGGTAGTGAATGTGTAGGCCTGAGAACTACAGAGAGCGATTCCAGCTCAGTTCCCTTCTCCAGGTGGACTACACGTCTTCATCAGTGTCACCATTCAGCAGGATCTACACACAGGTGCACATATCATAAATAAAAACATTTATTATGCTGACCTCCCACACRATGCATGAGAGTAGCAGAGCCATGCCTTCAGATGCAAAAGGTCCACAGTTGTACTCACATTTAATCTGTGCCTTTGTAGAAGGCAAACTGGACATTTGGAATTGAATTCTATATCCAAAGTAGAGTTTATCAACAGATCCCTGCTTCCTAACATTTTGTAGAGGTGATGTGTAACTATGACTTCACATACCCAAAGGCTGTTAGAACACCTATATATGGTGAAAAATAACTAAAATGTTATTTAATAAATCATATAGTTTAGGATGGCTACAACACCACCAACAAAATCAAATCCCAAGTCTTCCAAGTGCAGAAACTCTTATCGAGGACTTCTATTAAACTCCAGAATTGCACTGTATTAAAATTTCTGCATTAGCAACTCTGTAATAATTTATTGGAGACCGCTCCTAAATTTTTAAGAGTTGAAATAAAAATCTCCTATCACATTTATTAAAAATGGTAGTTGCAGTTTCTAAGATTTTCTAGTTCATTGTACAAGTCTAATAATTGAGCTCTGCTGCTTCTCAAAGAAGAAATACCTAGACAAAAATCCTGCTTGAAGAGTAATACCATGTTTAAACGGTATTGAAAAGCCATTGCAGCTTTATTACCAACAGCAAGATTTCAAATGATTCTCTACAAAAACATTAGTACAGAATTATGTTCAATTTTCATACAATCAGAATATTATCATGGTCTTCATTCTGTTTGGCCACAGCTATCCTTGTTTAGGCCTTTCTGAAGTCAATACAAAAGTTCCAAGATGTAATTCCTTCCAATTTCAGACTACAAGCATCAGTTACTGGAAAGTATCAGCATTACTTTGTCAATTCCATTCTCAAATAAGAGACATTCCAGCACAAGGAAAAAGGCTGACTAATCTCGGGCAGTGAGAAATTACAATTAGAATTTTCTCCATAAAATAAGTTTAATTGATTAAAAAAAAAAATACCCCACACTGATAAGCATTAGCTATAAAAGTTTCAGTTATATACGGAAGTTAAAGAAAAATGTTTCCATACAACAGGAAGTTTTGGCAGTCCTGAGTGTTGCTTGCTTCTCAGCATTACACACATTCTCCAGCAAGGGGAGCCCATACCTCACACACACCTGAATGTCTATTTTCTACTCTTTCGAAGAGCAAGTTTCTGCTTTTTGAATCCATGGTCAACCCAGGTTATTATGCGGTTATATTATATAATATTATAACTTTATTTATATTATAATTTTTTAAAAAAATGTTTTGCACAAGTGTCAACACATTAGAGGAGTAATAGTTAATAACACAGCATATATTCAACATACCACAGTCAAGGATTAACTTCCTTGTGAAAATTTTCACTTCTGCACTGACTTCCAATGCACATTGGTGCACTGTTAATTGCACATCAAGGAATTTAGTGTACTGAGTACTTAGTCTAACAACATTATTCTTTAGGTAAACCACAAGATGATTTAACCTGACTCTAAAAATCACATACAAAAAGAAGGTTGGACTGAAAGGCAGAGAAGTAGTCAGAGACAAAGTTTACAGTTATATTTCTCTTTGATTGATTCATTCAGTGTAAATTTAAGTAACAGAAAGACAATARCCCAAATTAAAAAAAATATGCAGTTGTAAAAGCCCAAGATAATAAACACTAACATTTGCATTTGGCTTAAGATTCGAATGACAGGAGGCATCTATCTGTCCCAAATGCACAAGCTAATCTGTGCCACTCCTTTCATTTAGAAGATTAAAACAGTAACAAATATAGGTTAATGCAGATCGAATTCTGCACTATTAGAAGCACCTTCAGGTTCCTCTGTCAGAATATTCATAAGCAAAATGTTAAGTTAGCTTCATACCATCATGAACTAAATTCAGTTTTTCAGCTCACCACTATCACAATTCTTATATTCCACTCATTTCCTTTATCGAGCTGATTCCTTACATATGCTGTCTTTTACAGTTTTTATAACCAAGAACACTGTGGCAAATAGCAAATAATGTCAACTATTGAACTGAACTAAGAACAAAACACCCTCTTGAAGGGGCTTCAGTCCTAAAGTCTTGGGTGGTACAAGTGTGACTCCCAGAGTGGCATCTGGCTGATCAGACGCAAAAGTTTCCTCAACAGTATGCTAAATGTTAGCATATATCATTCAATATTAGTGGTCTTGGTTTCAATCTGATGCTTTTGACAGTATCCCTACCTTTTAATACCTAAACACCCTTCCAATTTAGGGCAACCAGAAAAACATGGCCCACTTTGCATATTAGTGCCATGTCTCAATATATTATGACAATAAGACCCTGGAGAAAAACAAAACAAAAGCAGCAGTAACAGAAGTCCACTAATGTACTTTACCTTCACTATGAACAACTTACTAACAGTTTCTATTGAACAGAAATCACTATTTTTGCTTAGCTGATTGTTTCAACTTTGTTTCTTCATGGATTCTTCTAGTTACGTTAATTATGCACCTGCATCAATAAATGCAGATGGGAGCAGGATATTTTAATACTATCTTTCAAAAAATAATAAACAAAAGATTGCAGAAGAGAGGGCAGCAAAATTAACTGCTGTTTGAGTACAACTTTTATAAACTCTTGAAAATAAAGCAAGTAAATAAACCTACACTGAAAATAGTTCTTGGAGTTAATATCATGGGAAAAGTTGTTTTGCCAGACTTGAAAACAGTGAAACTTCACTCATTTACTTTTGACACTACATATTCCACAGCAAATTAACATGCATCCTCTGCAGTATTTAGTCTTATAAACATCCCATGGAGACTACTGTTTTTGTCCTTAGCCACATGGGGCATTCACCATATATTCATGTTTCCGAAAACACAAAATTAGGTAAATTACATATGGAACACCTACCATTGTCACTGTCTCCTTCAGATGGGATACTGTAGCTAAAGTTGTCCCATGTTTGTGCCTGTGTAAGTGTGTTGAAGGAGATAGGAGGAAAACTGAGGGATGGGTCTGTTGGAAGGGAGTGATAACCAGTCCCACCATGGTGGCAATAAGGACCAGAGTGAGGGTAAAAGTGGGCAGCAGCATTTCATATATGGCATTAGGATTGTATGGTAATGGCAAAGATGTAATTCAAAGGTGATTAATACAAAATGCATAAATTTTGAGAAAAGAATGAAAGATGGTGCAGAATAAAAAGAACGAAAAGTTAAATGTTAGTACTTGCAAATCATACATTTTATGTGCAGTTAAGGCTGTTAAGCTTAGCAAGATCATTGTAACCATAGCACTTCACACAACTTGTTACAACCAAGTTTTAAGAAAAAGTACCCATAGATTTTACGTTATAGCCTGACAAAAACCTTGACTCTGAATCAGAAGGTAAACATACCAGCTGTGAAGTTTCAATAATGAAACTTTCACAGAATAAGAATTTTGGTATCTTTGTGTAACTATGTAATAAGAACACTTCTCACAAAGACAAAGAAAATTTTCACATCCATATGAAAATATTATTACATTACAATTTCCCAGCTGATTTTGGAAGTAGCAACTACATTATCACTTGGATTCTCATTTTGTTGAAGGATGTTCTGTAAGTACATGTACCACAGATGTTTTCCTTTCATTTTAATTCACTTAATAATAAATGAAGAACTACTTTTGCTTCTTGCTAACTCCCCCAGGAATAAATTCAAACCTACAATGGGTGCACCACCCTATGTAAGTACTGGTCCTCTACAACTTTTACAGACTTTGCAGGGACAAGAACAGGCACAGAATACACTGAAACAGTGATCCTGAGTTTGTAACAACAAGCCTTGGCAAACCTGCACCACCTGGCAGTCTTCTAACAAACGCAACTTCATTAATTATTCAACTGGGCTCCCTGAAGCACACAAAATGGTACATTTCCACAGAAGCTGCAACAGAGGCTGGAGACTATTCACCAGATGACTGTAAAAGCATGTCATGCCTACAGTTCATGACCACCCATAAACTCATTATGGAGCTAAACTTGGACAGCAATACAGGCCCTGTTCTTCCTATCCATTCCGCTTTCTCTCCTTCAACTAGTCATGACAATACCTCATCGTTCCTCAAATCCTTCAGCGGAAATTTTTATTCCTTCTCCACCACATTTACTCTGCACTTTTGTCTCTTGCCTTGATTGTGCCAAGGATTTCTGCCCAAGCTTTCCTCAAACCTCCATTCTACAGTGTTTCAGAACTGGATACTGACACCCTTAAAATATCTCCTTCCTGAATCTCTTCAGCACATCATCCATCCTTTCAGCACTTCACACTGGTTTCCTATTTTCTGACAGAGATTTAAATCTCTTTTCTGCCTTTCACAATGATGCTGCTCTTTAGTGAACTCTTCCTGTATTTGATCACAAAGTTCCTTACCACTTCTGCAACAAAAATTACGAATTCACTCAGTTCTTTTTTTCCTACAAGTATCTCCACGTTTATCTACTGAATCCTACACACAAGCCACATTCATGTTCCTCAAACTAGAGATTACAAACTACCTCTGCTCTAAATGCTAAACCATAACCACAAATCAATTTAAGATCACTGTGTAGATCCAAAAGCAGCTAAAACCACTTAGTATTAGAAGAAAGTCCAAAGTAAAGTTCCAGTAAGCACAGAAAGGCCCTCTTTTCTACCATTCCAAACTAATATTCAGAAGGAACTTAATCATGTAGGATTTCTCCTTCCCACAATTTTGCAATCTGTATTAACATGATAAAAATTCAGACAGCATCATATAAAACTTCACCTTAAACTTGTCTTCAAAGTTCGAGAGCTCTCTCTCTCTTTAGACTTTTCCCAAAGCTGCCTCACTGCTTCTGGCTATTGGGACAGCAGATCAGCTGAACCCGAGAGTCAGCACAACTTAAACTCTGAGTAAAGTCAACACTGGGTAATAGAACATAGATTTACGGCAAATGATAAACAGTCTTCGACTCTGGTAGCTATTGGGATTCTCAACTATATTCCAAAGTACACAGATAATGCAGCTAGAGAAGAAAACAAATGGAAGGAATAAATATCCAGAGATTAGAAAAACAGTAACTAGCACTCAAATGAGAGAAAAATACTGTCAAGTTTTAATGATCATTATGTGTTCCAACAAACTTGAAACACAAGCATGTCCAACATAGATACTAACATTGTGCTTCAGATCCTCTACATGTCACCAAAACTGGAGACACTAGATTCACAAGTAATATTATGCTACGTAAACAGTTGCAAGGGAACAACTTCTCACTTCAGAATACAAAGTGCTTTGTGACTCTGAGTTTTGTCAGTGCTTGTTTCAGCCTCTGACAGTACAAATTTTTTGTCTGTGTTGCTGTCACCTTGCTCAGCAGAAACTAAGAAACACAGTGACCTAGAAATGGCACAGAACAAAAGCAAGAACTGCTCTTGATTACAAGATGTATTAGTAGCTGTTCAGACTTGAAGGTCTGGCATATTAAAGATACTGTGACAAGACCTTTGAAACTCTCAATTTCAACAATTAGCACCACTCTGGACATTTTAATCAATTCATGGATGAAGGAGGGAGAATTTAAATTTATTAGCTATTTTGAGTGATCGCCTTTCAGAGAGAAAATCCACTTCTCAAGAGCAAAACTATGGCTCTAAGAAAACTATTGTTTCTTTTCAATAGTACTTTTTTAAGGTTTTCAAAATCAATGTGAATTTGAAAAGTCCATGATCCACAAAAATATTTAAAATACAGATGGAAATTATCTGAAGAATTAAAAAATCTTCTTTTTATCTTCAATGTAAATTTCTGACCCTTGGAAAGAATCTTTCCAAGAAGAAGAAATCTAAACACATTCATTACCTTTCAAAACATTTTCTTTGGGTACTTTGGGTTCTTTCTGTCAGCCATTGCCAATGTTTTGCCTAGCTTTAAAATGAAAGTATAAAAGGACCTTCGGTCCTGAACACATATCAGTATGTACAAACACAGAAGTTTAAGCCACTGTGGTTTATCCTCTGGAAACACTTCCATTTGTGTGTGTACTTCAAAAAACTGGAATCTTTACCAGAAGTCTGGAAGAGTTTACTTTCACCTTTCCAAGAGACATAAACCATTATGAAATGATGAGGAGGAGGGTAAGTCAAATAAAAAGCAACATTCATTTAAAATAGATGAAAATAAATACAGTGAAAATAAACTCTCAAATTTCAGAAAAAATATGGTTGCATATATTTTCATTGAAAATTTGCCACTATGTTTTCCACAGAGCATGATGTATGCATTTTAGTTAGAACACTTCAATGTTCTTTTAATCTCGCACTTGGATTTAAGAGGTTCATAGAAGCAACTAATTCAAATGTAAGCTCTAATGAGGCTAAATAGTTAAAACTCATTAAGACTATTTAACTTCATTAGAGCTTATATATCCAGTAAGTTTTAACATTTCCCCTATGGCCATTAAGAACTTCAATGAAAAAACCTATTAAAACAAACCACAAACTAAGCTGAAAAACTTTCCTGGATCAGAGAAATGCTGGACCTCTGCACTAGCTCAGGTCCATGACAACAGAGCAGTATATAATTAACAAGTACAGATTCCAACCAGTGACAGGATGGTTCAAACACACAAAACTTGCACAAAATTTCAAAGGAAATACAATGAAGAAACTAGACACCTACCAAGCAAACTAGCTTTAAAAGGAAAAACATGCAGGCTTCACAAACATGCCGGTATTTTCAGTCATGTACTACTTCTATCTGTAAATTTTTCTTATGTGTTAGCAAAACAGCAGAAGATGAAACATTATGCAGCTTTACTATGGCTTGCAAGGTTTCATTTTGCTACATGGTGCTAATAGACTGTATTTGTATCTGAAATGTAAAGTTCTACTATTGCCAAGTTCCCCTATCTTACCATGGTATAAATTTAAGGTAAGATGACTGAAACTGGATGTGATCAGATGTGAAACTGTGCTGTAATGGCTCTATCTTGGTGACTGTATCATCTCATATGGAAAAGAAAATGAATTCAGATTATCAAGTTTATTGCAACCCTAACATGCCCAAAAGACACTACAGTATTGGCACACTCAAAGCTGTTCAAACATATGAATTTTAATTAGTACAGTGTAGAAAATCAGCAGGTTCTAACCAACTGACTTTGGTATTCAATGAGGCTAGACACAGCTGCAATATAGTCAGGGGAAGACCTGTAGGACTTGTGCACATCTGGTCTTGCATCACGTGACTTTGAGGCATTGTTGCAAAGGACTGCAACCATTGCAATCCAGTCTTTCTAGAAATTCTCCCACAAAAAGAGTCACTAGGCTATTTTGCCCTGACCTATCCTACTCATTAAGTATAGGAAATCCGGGCACACATATGCCAAGATTCAGAAGTGCATGTTAAACTAACACTTGAACAAAAAGTCATGGTCTTGCATATTCTACCATAAAGCAGCTCCCAGTCCCCAGCAGCAGATCTCACTGGGGGCTCAGAACACCAGCCAGCTCCCGTGAAAGCAGCAACCTGGTATGGGCCCCTTTGCTTTCACACATCTTTATCCTAACAGTGCTATTGCGATGCTGCCACTGGACTATGCAATATTACTCAATGTTTTATTTTCAACAAATCCTGAAAGGATCCATTTGCTCATTATTTAACCCATATTTTAAATATATGTAGAAATAACAACATCTCTAAATCATCAGGACAAGACAGAGCCAGAGTTTAACATTCCAGCAATCTAAGAAATGCAACTGATCTGTCAAACTGTGTATTATAACTACATGAGAAGCTTATATTCTTTCATAAAAAAAGCTTTCTAACACTTCAAAGAAAAACAAAAAAACCCAACCAAATCTATGGGTACAATTTCATAAACATGTTAAACTGCTGCCATTATTGCCAAGTATTTTGTTATGGAAACTACAAGTTTGTAGGGCTTTATCAGCACTTGACTAGAAGCATTTGTGGTGAATGAGAGCAACCAGAACTACATCCTACTACTTAGGATGCTGAAACATACTGAAAAACCTACAGTCACTCCTTAGAGGTGAAGTGACGTGACTTAATATTGACTACCTTAGTACAGAGAAGATAAAAACTGAATTAAATTGTGTAGCCAGTCCTGTTTTTAAAGAAAGCTGTTATCCAAGCCTTCAAAAACATCTCTGTATTTGGGGTTGATATTTGTTTTTAGGTTTGTTTGGTTTGTTTGTTTTTAGATAAATTGCTGCCTGTTAAAAGACTGGTGGTGAGGCAGATTTAGTGCATTGCAAATTCATTAAACTCAGTTGCTGGCTGAAGTAAAAATCTAATCTTCTCATAATGCTTGATCTTTACTCAAGCATAACTCCTGAAAGACTCAATGAAGTGAAAAATTTTCAGAGCAACGCATAAGTGTTATCCAAAATAGCCTAATTATTCATATATATTATTGAACACAATCTAAACTGTATCACTACACATCAATCAAGCAAAAATCTCATTTCAATTAGTATGCCAGCAGAGATGATAAATATGTATATACATATAAAATATGTGTAGTTATATCTAAACACATATTTTTTAAAATATATATACATATAACTTTATAAAACACCCAATTTACTAGTAATGGATGAAAATTGATCCATATATAATGTGCCAAATACATACTTCTTACAAATTCAATCTTGAGTCAAACCTAGAACACCTTAAAAGTGTTCTAAGCTTCTTCTAACTGTTGTACAGAAAATGTTACCTTGCTTACTTCTTAAGGGGGAAAAATAGAGATATCTAATAATAACACAGATGTTAAAAAAACAAACCAGTACACACAAATTGGTTTCTCACATTACCTGATCGTGGCTTCAGGCCAAAAGGGATTGTGGTGTTCGTAGTGGGAGACATTGTTGGACTTTTATCCTTGTTCTGTGTAATTCAAGAACATAAATCAAAGTAAGAGTAACACCCAGAATATCTCAGCATACCAGGCTATGCAAAATGAGAAACTTAACAATACTGGACACTGAAACCATTCCACCATAATCTGATCACAATATAGCCCTAAAACTATGACAATCTCCCTTTTTTATTGTACCCCATTCCTCTCCTGGAAAAGATGAGTTTCTGATAAATGACAGTAAGATATTCCCCCTCGTTACAAATAAGCTTAATTATTTCTCAGTTTTCTCCCATGTCATCACTTGGTTCCACCAAAGATACATTTTGTGGCAGAGTACATTTAGGAAAAAAAAAGCAAAGGCATGTTTTTTTCTTAGATACGTTTGTTTCTTTCACAGAATTAATTACCACTCTGCATGGTATTTTTCATGCAACTCTGAATTTCTGTGTAAGAAACAGAAAAGAGGAAATTAAGCATACACCCCAGAGCAGGATCTCCCCTGACTCTGAACTAGGCTAAGAGTTGCAGCAGGAAGAATGGAGTAGCAGCATACAGGAGAACGTGAGGTATAATCATCATATCACCAATAGTAACACAGAAAGAGTCCTATGACCAAACGCCATAACGGGAATCCTGTCTAAAAAGTGATTCCACTGGGAGCTGGGAGCTATAGAAATTCCATCACCAAGACTGGTGGAAGATGGCTGGGTGCTCAYGAATTTGCAAGAAGCTCATGCACAATGCAATATAGAAGGAGAAGCCCCATTCCTGCACAAAAAATATGAAGGTAAAAAATCTCCATAAGGAGCTCCATACTGTTTTTCTCTCTTTGACCTTCCAATGAGATTTGCACTGTGAAAGCAATAGGATCAATAAAATCAGATTCCTCTCTGAAAACTAACCAAGGACATGGCACAATTGTGCAAAAAGAAATTGCACTGAAATCAACAGAAAGTCTTGCTCAACAAGGAAGAACTAAAAAAAGAAAAATTAAAAAGATATGTGTCAGAATGGAGAAAATGTAAAAAAATTAGATGTTTTATACTAAACTGCATAACTCAGAAAGAGGCTTATCAGAAAGTATATTTTTACAYCCTAGTAAATCTCTGAGATGATAAAGAATAAACCACAGGCCAGACAAACCACTATCCATTTCTGATGAACTCAGTCATATGTTTTGTAGAATTCAGTTATGTTTCATTTAGTATATAAATCCTTCAAATAAAATATGTAAGAGACAAACAAATGGCATCTTACCTCATTGTGAGAGGTTTGCCCACTTGTGTTCCAAACAATTAGATCATTCTGCATGTTTGGAAATAAAAACAAAAAGGGAGAGAAAAGAAAAAAAAACATTTCAGAAATTATATTAGTGATACACTGCAATGGAACATTTTACTCAGTGTAGTCAGATACACATTAATAGTTAATTCTTTTTTTCACTGAAACCATTAAGTTGCATGAATAATAAATATTTTTATTGCTAGCTGAGTAACATTTTAAAAAAACGTGTGGAAACTATTCACACAGATTTGTCATTAACTTTCGAGCTTCAATACTAAGGGATTATAACTGCAGTTATAAGATTTAAATGTTTGTTGGTTAAAATGCAGCATACAATTTTGGTTTTAATTAAACTATCACCAAGGTTTAATATGCAAATATAGATTTTTAATACAGATTTGAAGAGAGAAGAATTCTGTAAGAAATTAAATTTAAAATTGCAACATAACATACCTTTTGTTACCACTTCAGCTATAGTTACATTGGAAACGTACACCACATTGATAAACATGAAATAAAATCGTTAATTCAGCATCAACCATAACTCAGCAGAAACACAACTGGCCTAAGTAAATTACAAGTAAATTCAAAACAATTTTCTTAGGGCAAATTTTTCTTAATTGACAAAAAATGGAAAAGAAAGATAGCACTTGGAACACTAGGTCCCAACAGTCAGGGAGCTTTCCAAAAGTTAGCAAGATGGGAAGGAAGATTACACACCCATTTTGCTTCATGAGCTTTCTCGGCCACTTTTCAAGCTTAAAAAAAATTCTTCAGCTTTAGACATCTTTCATAATATTAGCTCAACCCCTGTATTAGCCAGAATAAACAGAAACAAATCTTATTCACCCGATCCCAGCCAGTTCTACCTGGGGACTTGCATGCTTGAGCACTTCTATTCTGTTCTGGTCAGAATTTTGAATTTATGCTGAATTGAATTCATTCAGTAACACAAGCAACAACACAAGTGTTTCCTGTACTACACAGAACATAGCATGATTAAAAACTTGCTCTTGCAGGATTTGTTTCCGTTTCACAGAGTGTGCCTAGTATTTTTGCCTGCATAAGACAGTCCAGATTAGACCCCCACAAGTGTTCAGGAAGATTTTTCTTCTTTTGAAAAAGTTCTTGAAAGTGAATTAGTGGTGTATCTTTGCTAAGCAGGTCATCAAAATACAGAGACCACACATACTTTGACACTGAATTAGCCTTATCTGTTAATCTCAACGATGAAGTAAGAGCTGTTCCAAATAAAGTGTGGTAAACCCAGTGTACAACAATATAATAAAGGAGATTAACCAACTCAATTTTTTGACGTTTTAAAGAAAAGTAAAGACAAAATTAACAACGTCACAAGTTTAACATAGGAATATTTTATAGTAATGATGATTATTCATGAGACTATTTGAAAAGCATCAAGATAAACCAAAAAAAATCTGTCTGGATACAGCAGACAATATTAAGGTACTGCCAATATAGACAGCATGTTCTGTAATTTTGTTCTCACAATCTTCTTGCAAGAGCAGTCACAAAAATGCCTATATAGCAGCTTCTGAAGTAATAACATATGCCCCAAATATTTAAATTTTTTTTGTAGTTCTTTATTTCTGGATCATTACAATTACACAAATCTTAAAATATTTTTGAAAATTTAAAACTATCATCTCAACTTATATACAGTCTGTTTGCAATATTAAACATAGTAAAAATACTGCTGTTAACAAAAACTTAGAAGCTTACATAACTACAAGAATATTTGGAGTGGGGAGGGAAGAAGAATCAGGTATTTCATTTTCTTGAAGATCTAACTTTGAGATTATTTTTTTTTCCAAGAGAATGCAACTCCTGCAACTACTATCGTTTTTAGTGGATAAAAATACTTTAATTAATTGCATTATATCAGTTCTTTCCTAAGAGACAGGTCTTAATCAACTTTCCATTTATAGTCAAACCTTGAGATTCATGCTATGGCAAAAAAAAAAAAAAAAAAAAAAAAAAAAAAAAAAAAAAAAAAAAAAAAAAAAAAAAAAAAGAATCAAACCACATCCCCACAATGGACCTAAACCAATTATCCACACATACAAACTGACAGAAGTCGATGACCCATTCCAAATATTTCCACATTTACTCCATCTAGACACCTCCATACCTGACTCAATGACCATTTTTCACCCTGTTCACAAGTCCTCGCTTCAGGCTTTGCTTTCTCCATAATCAACTCCCTCCTCCTCTGGAATTCTAGTTCCTCTTCAGCATTTTCTCTCTGTAAGATAAGTAACTCTTCCATCTGTGTACATTGGAAATAAAACTATTTTTTTTTGTATACCATTACCTTGAAGTATTTCTTACAAATACTATGATGAAAAGCAGACAGAGAAGTAAGCAGATACTATCTAAGTGCAGTCCCAGTGCTAACAGGTAGATAATGTAAACTTAAACCTACTTTATAAAAAATACCAGTCCACCAGACAGGATACAGAGCAAATAAGCAGCATTTATCACACTGTAAAACTCAAAAAACATACTTTAACTATACTCTCTGTACCTATAGTGACAATACTCTGGAAAAACACTGATTTTTATTTTACAAAATATTTTGTAAAATATTTGTACTACTTTCCTACACCAAAAGATGGAGAGAGGGGGGTCAAATGCCAGATGATGATGCATAGCTGAACTGGCATATGGGGAGAGAGGGCAGGGAAACGAAAATGAAAAAGTAACTGATAAACACAGAAGAATTTTACATACATAGACACACACACAAAAAACGCCAAACAAAACCCACAATAATTCCATAAATATGTTAAAGAAGAATGAGTTTTGTCCGTCAGCCTACTTACTTTTTGCCTTCCCCACTCGGCAGACTACTAATTGATGAAATTGTGGGCTCATTTTCTGTCTTTCCCCCCCAAAACATTTTGTAATAATACATTCATTAACGTACCTGACCAAGAGAAGACATCTCCATCTGTATTTGACCACTACGTTTAAAGACAAACAAATACAAATATGTAATTCATTGTGTAGCACCTTGAACATCATGCATCTAACAAGTGCACTGTTTTTTTTCTAAAGAACGTATATAAACACATTTTACTGTAGGCTCTTGAAATTCTACAACTGTTGCTGGTTCATGGTATACAGATTCACACCACCGCTCTCTGATATACCCATGCTTAATCTGCAAGGTTTGAAATAAAAACATTGCACTGGGCTATAGCTGGTAACTATTCTGTTCAGCATTTAATTTCTAACAAACGGATGCACTAAATACTTTTCTAGTCATCACTTTAACTTGTTCAGTGTTATCTCAAGAACTTTTGGAAACGCCTCCTGATGCTTCAATTCAAAGCAACATTCATGCTTTCACCTGCAAAGTATCACCCTGAGCAATGGCTTGCATCAAAACAAAAGGACCTGTTTACTACCAACAACCTTGTCGCTATCCAGAAGACTGCAGATTTCCGTATCTAACCTCTAGCGCCCTGTGTTCAAATGGAAGCCACAGCCCTGATAGATATTCCCACCTAATTTACAGTGGCTGAAAATAAAGCAGTGCAACAGAAAATGAAAGAAAGCAGGAAATACAGGAAAGGGAATATAGAAATATGAAGCAAACAGATTAAAATATTGGAAAAGGTTGGATTTGAAATCTTTCTTCCCAGAAATAAAATGCTGCTTATGTGCACAAAGTGTACACAGATTTGAAACTCTGCAAAATACTAAACCAACAATAACCGGGCAAGAATTTTACAAATTTAATAATCATGCCCATTAGCAAAAACAGCTCGACCAGAATTCCAGTCAGTGCACATTAGGTGTGCCAGCATCACCAACTGTTTTAGCCCCTACAGTGTTTTCTCTTTCTAATTCCTAAAGTGCCTTCAGTGTGAGATAAAGATAGTCCTGGCTGGAGTTAATTATTTAAACCAGGTTACCCTGACTAGGCCACCAGAGTTATACCGATGCATAAAGGAAACATCTTTGGGAAAAGCTGTAATATCTGACATGCTCTAGGGTTTAAATTAAAAAAGCAATTGCCAGTTTTGTGCATCTTAAACTAAGGCACAGTAGAAGCATTTAAATTCCTTTGTGGATCCAGATAAACACAAAACCTCTTCAGTATGAAACAAAATTTCTCACACTGCTTTATATAAAACAAGTATAAAGCAAAATGCCATTTAATCCAGTCATTACAAAAGAAATTATGAGGAACCCATGGCCCAGAGGACTGAAAGTCTACAGCATAGTTTGACAAGTACTGGGTACCCAGATGTATCTTGCTGGTTAGGTCTGGATGTTAACATACAGGAGGCGTATATCAAAAACCCTATATGGTGCTCAGAAAATTAAAAATAAATGTTCATATTTTAAGGTTCGAGAAAGAAAGTACAGACACAAAAACCCCAACATACTGTAAAAAACCAGCAGAGAAATACAGACATGCATGACATGATTAGCCACTTTAAAAAGTAATTTTTCAAATTTAGTATGGTGTTACTAATGAAATTACATCTGTATGCACACAAAACCCCCAGATTTTCCATGTTTTATTGATCTTTTAAATTTAATAAAAGTACCTAAATACGCACAAAATATTAGGGCAACTTTTGGAAACAAAAACCAAAATGACAAAATTTATTAGGCTAACAACTAAAATACTTTTGCTGGTGCTTTTTTCCAAAACAAACTCTTCCTTTTTTAACTACAACACTCTTCTGACGAAGTAATAAGTCTCCTATGAGATGGAGAAGCAATGGTATTAGGAAGCTAAAGGAACTAAAGAGATTTCCTAATTTGTACAACATTTTATTAAGAAAAAATACTTTTGATTCAAGTATTTAGTATATGGGTCAAGAATTCAAGTATTCTTTACACGATGCAAAATAAAGCCAGCTAACTGTGTCTCTAGAAATACTAACAGGAGTAAATTTCTGTTCTAAAAGTACTGAAGTYTGCTAGGTGAAAAAGAAGTTCAAAATAGGCATTTGAAGTAAAGAACAGCGTAGTCACAAAAGCAAACAGCTGCCAAGGGAGGAAAGAGAACCAAATATACTTAAGGCTGAAGTGATACGGAGGTTTCTAATCTTCAGAGAAATGAAGATGTAAGCCAGTAACCTCACAGAAGTAAGAACTGAGTTTTGAAATGAACTTAATTTCTGAAGGTGATTACACTAAGAAAAGCAATAGCAAGCATCTGGGCAGACAGAACTACTGACACCACTACCGTCAGACTTTCCCAGTAGGGCAAGCACTTATTTTCTTTTAAATACTTATTCCTTTGTTTAGTCACAGATCCAGAGTCATTCTACCTGATTTAGCCACTCAAAACAGGGATCTAAAATACAAAATCTTGCCTTCTGTAGTCAGGAGAAATCTAAACTTTCTTTGCCTCTTCCTCTTTCTCCTTTGGATTTCAAAAGACTAAAGAAACTCCACCTCTAATTCAGGCACCTCCTTTATGTGCTTCATTGAATTGGCATGAAGATGGACCAGAAGCCCTTCTCATTCCAACAAAATATACCAAGCATGAGTAAGAGGAAAATTTATAGTCCCCAAAAGAAATGTGACAATCCTAGACAAAACTTCAGAGTATCACAGTAGCATACATGAGATGAATGGTTAAGGAGTGTCCCCACCTCTAATTTCAGGTTTCTTCTACACCTGTTTAATTTACCAGGAATCTTGTCTAGATACTCAGAGAGAGAATGTGAGTTTCCTTCTTAACTATCTTGCGCACATCGGTATGCTATCAAAGCGCTTCCTAACTCCAGAGAATTTTCAATTGTCAGTTAAAAGAGAACTCTAATGTAATTCACAAAAATTTTTAATTCTATTACATTATATTATTATTATTATATTATTAAATATTACATCAGCTATTGTAAGCATACCTGTTGGAATCTTGTAATAAATCTACTGCTTCTCTTAGTTGTTCTATCATTGCTATATCAATAGTTTGTTCTTCTGATAAATTTATTCTATAACAGAAAACAAAAACATTCAAAAAAAAGGTACAACAGCAATTATCAAGGGTAGTCCGGATTTCAATTTGTGAGGTCCATCTTCCACCTGGCACGTAAACACTACAGAGCGGGGAAAACCAGCCTCTCTACACACTAATATGTGCTGAATTTATGGAAAGAGCTGCTTCTGAAAACCTTCTCCAACACTTTGTCCTTAACAAAGCCCCTCAGCCTAATACATACATACATACATACATAAATGTGATGAAGCAAAACTTCTACCATTCAGTTAAACAGAATGACTTCTAAAATTGGAAATTGTTTTACCAATATCTGACTCTTAAATGCACTCATCACATGTAATTGTTTCAGCATGAATAGTAAATACAATGCATTTTTATAAGGGCCACCTTGCTTTCTTTTGCTTTTCAACATTTGTAATTCTTTTGAGGAAGTAGAAATATAATCTCCCATTAGTTTTGCCAACAAGGTTCTTTCAGAAAGTACTTATTCTTTCCTTCCTTCAGTTTTTTTTTATATCGTATAGGACTACACTGTTCTGATAAGTGACACCTTCACAGTACACTGTTATGTACAATTTCCTTTCCTTATGCACTCATCTCAGCAACTGATGCTCAGTTTTTCTACTTTTGAATTAATATCTATGAACTAGTGTTTGCTTCAGGGTTAAAATTATGACAAGAAAAAAAATGGGGCATGTTTTCTAATTAAATTGATTTTCTAAATATACATTAAATTTAGATCTGGCAAGTTTTGATAATCTTTTTTCAGCAAGGGCTTTAATAAACTAAATATCAAAATACCTAATAAAAAAGCTTGCATTCTACATAGATAAAAAATTATTGGTGCATACAATTTAATTAATTGTAATATAACATCCACTCTATTCAGAAATAATATGTAAAACATTGAGCACACACAAAGTGCAAGGCTATGCTTTTGTCCTGCCTCCAAGTCTACAAAATTATAAAAAGACAAAGAAATACGAGTTCTGGTCAAACTAATTAAATTACACAGCTAATTATTTATAGAGACATAAAAAATACTCACATTTCGTCTGCTTGCCATTGTGTGTCCTCTTCTATTCTCAATAGTTCATCACATTCTGCTGCTCTGCTCTGTAAGCAGACCAAAGTGATAATGAGAACGGAACTTTGCAATTAAGCAGGCAGATAAATTTTGCTTTCTGACTCAGCACTGACCTAATTTATGTAATAGTTTAGGCTGGCTAGTTGAAGTAGTCCAACACTTCTGTTCCATTCCTCACTCTACCCCCTTTTAAGACACTGATTACAAGATCTTCTATTCAGAAGATTTTATTGAGGTCAACAGCCCTTACTCTCCTTTAACAGTAAAAAGAAAGTCAAGTAGCGTAAGAATTCTCTGTTCTATGTCCCAGATTCCATTTGTGACTTTCTGGCACCTAGAAACAATGCTTCAATTAACCACGACCCCAACTCTCCTCCTACTTGCTCTCCTACTGCAGCCAGATTTGTTTACAAAGCAAGGAAATTCCAAACATGAAAACAGTGGCAATTTTGTACTTCATGCATAATTATCAACAGGATTCATATTTGACAATTTTGACAGTCATGACTGTTCTTTTTTAAAAAGAACAAATCAGAGCAAAAATTGCATCCAAGAATTCATATCAGTCAGCCAGTTATCTTGGGTTCAATGCAGTTATAAATTAGATCTCCCACACCTATAAAGCGCTCCTTATTTGAAAACTTGACTCTCTCTTTTATGCTTCCACTTGATGCTTTCCAACTGACTCTTTAATCTCAGACAGGCAGGAACACTGAAGTAGTTCAGCTGCCAGTAAAGACAGATGCTCTCCGAATGAATGTGCATTTGTTCTCGTAGAGAATAAATAGCAGAAAACAGAGGCTTATCCTTTCTTATGTCATGTGTTTGGTGCATTGATTGCATCACCCTGTACCAATAAATTCTACCCAATTCTGCTGTATGTGACACTGAAGAGCGTACCAGCATCTCTAACATTCTCCAATAATGGCTCATTTCCCAGTGACAATCCCCAGGAGAATGAATAAAGCCATTTTCATCTTTCTTCACCTTACAGGAAATGAAGGCCATAATTTTTTCCTATAACAAGGGTACATACCATAAGACAACAAAAATACAGCACTTATTCTCGAAGGTGATTTGATATAATTTGTCATAATGGATCTCTCAACTGCTACTATTATGTTTAAAAAATTAAGAAAATGTTGTTTACTACCATAACATTACTTCAAAATTTCAGGCACTGCAGCTAACACAAAGTCATCTAACATTTTACCAATGTAACAACTACAAAAAATCATTCAATTCAAAATATAAAGGAAGTGGCACAGAACATACCTGCCATTTTTTCTTAAAGCCTTAAACATAGTTAAAAGATAACTCTCACATATCCTAGAAAGAGTTATAGGTAAACTGTCCTAGATTAATTGTAATAATTTTAAACCTACATGCTTAATTTCACTTTCTGTATCTTTTTATAACAACGAATATCAGTTGCAGTCTTATTCCTTAAAGTATCTGCAGTTTATCATTCCTGTTCTCTCTGCACTTATGAAAGTAGTGAAAATATTTTCCCCCACTTAAAATTGTCACAAACTTGCCTTAATGTAGCTCATAAATTCAGTAGTAAGAGTATCCGATTCATCAAACTGGTTTCCTGTTTCTCGTGACTTATCATTGACAAACACGTGAGAAGATCCTTGATGGAATTCCACTAGTAGCAGCAATTAAAAAAAGACAGAAGAATGATTTCTGGTTCAGCTCAACATTCGTTACTTAACATAACTTACTTGTATTAAATTATAGAGTTCAAAACCAAAGTTTAAATTCGAAGCATATTAAAAACTTCAAACCGGTTCAGATCTTTGCACTGTAAAGAGGGATGCCAATTCATTTCAAAGTTGTAATGCATCCATACCCTGGGCATATACAGTTGTATATCAGAAGCACCAGAGCAGGCATTGATGGAGCCAGTTCTGAACTACACCAAGTCTGTCTTGCCAGTACCAGTACAGGAACACAGCTGGACAACTGCCGAGTGTTTTAAGACATTCAGATGACTGAGGCAGTGACTTGCAATTGAATGCAATTTCAGAGTTATCAAACTGTAACAAACCATCAAATGCCTGGCAAAATTATTCAGAGCCTGTCCCAAGCTCTTGCCTACATACACTATTTCTAGGGATATAATCCTACGACTTACCCTTTCCAGTTTGCTAATAGGATATAATCCTCTTACCTCTTCATATTCTACCAAATTCTGATGAGTATCTCAACTGAAGTTAATTTAACCTAGTATGTAACACTGAGGAAATGCTGATCTCCTGTTTATGTGGTTTCCACACACAACCTTCTGACTTCATCTTGCCATTCATCATTAATACGTGCAGAATTTGGAGAAACATTGTTTATTGGTATATAGGGTAATTTAGAAAAATATATGCCACTTTAAAAAAAATTAGATAAAGTTACACCTTCTCACAAAATCTGAAGAGCTTTACTTGTTTCCAGAGGTGATGCTAATGACTGATAAAGCCTTATATACACGCTAAGTCCAGCTACAGAAATGGATCTGCTATTGCACATCTGCTATATTATTGCACGTTGATATTAGTGGTTCGGTGGCATGGTTTAAACCAACTTCCACTTTTCTTCCCCCAGTCAGAACCAGATCTTATTAACTCTTGAGACAAGGTGCAACAAGTTCTTTGGAATTGTTATGGAAAATTACTAGAAGGACTCAATTCAGTATAGTTAAATATTTTCTAAGTAGCAGACTTTTTTCTTTTTTACAAAGCAGCATATATATGCCCAAAGCCTTCCAGGTGGGTAGGCAAGCATGGAATCAATTTCCCTGTATTTAACTTCCATGTTTTCTACATTCCAACCTTTTCTTGAGTTAGCATGGTGACCTGAATCTTCCTTTGTAATATGATCTTCTTCCACTATGTCTGACATTGGAACATTAAAGCTGATGGTATCTTCATCAGATGGCTAGGAAAAAATAAGAGAAACACTAGTTCCAGCTCAAATCAAGAGTGATAAAAATGTACATATTAAGAAGAGTGCTTAAAGAGCTGCAAATTAACATGGGAGAGGATACCAGAGTATCTAACATGACCAAATCTTGTTGTAGGAAGTAGTAGTCACACTGAATACATCCTCACAGGAGGTTTGCCAAGCAGAACATTTCATCTGTCCTCTTTTCCTATCTTCCTCACTCCATTAGTCCTCTCCTTTCAGCGACACCACTGCACTGCGCTGCTCTCTGCGCTTTCCTGGGGCAGCTGAAAACAGGGGCTCCTTATAGCCACCAAAGTCTGTAGAAACACTGAGCCTCATATCACAGTCCTTTTTTTCTTTCCCTCCAAGACTTCTTCCCTGTTTTACCGTGCAGCTTCTGAACTGAATGCCTAAAGCAAGCAAGATGAACTTCGTACATCAAGGCAACACCTTTAATTATATTAACTGTCAGAGCTGAAAAAAAGCATAGGCTCTCAAGTACACTAGGTTTTCTTGACTTAAAAGCTCTTCCATTTTGTTCAGCTGTATTAGGTGGTACACTGAAACACATTACTTGTATCTACAAGCCTATCCTGTCTATGACATTACAGACAGCAGCTGCACAAGGAAGCACCGACACACTTCTGTCCCAGGCCACTAAGGCTCTGTTGCTCTGCAGGGCTAGCAGTGACCTGCTCAAGTGGGACCTGCTCACATCCCCTCCTGAGGGGAACTAGAGCAAAACCACAGTTTGCAGAAGAGGCCAAGTTTTTATTCTCACTGCTCTGAGATAGAGAGCTTACCACTACAACAGTGTTAGAGCTTTGCAAATGTATTTCCCAGCAAAACCATGGGTGTTGCTCAACCTTTAAATGCTCTGTGTTTCTGTAACTTGCTACTCTGTGCATACATTTTCCATACATGTATCCTGTAATTATAACTGCTATAATACATATATAGCCATTTGTTCCATATCCTTGAAGAATATATATTTTAAAGGAAATTATATTTCCCATTTTATCAGTTCAGACCATTGTAATAAAAAAGATCTGCAATGAAAGAGGAGTATGTTACATACAATCAGTTATTTAATTCTAGCTACCTTCTAGTAGAAGTATGACATTCTTGCTATTTTTGTATGTTCATATTCCATGTAGAAAGCATTTCTTTCTAAATCCTAAAGCTAAGGTTTGTGATACAGGATGGAGACAATCTACCTTGCTCTTAAAATCTGTATCAAAGATACATGTGATTATTCCTGTTTTCCAAGAATACCTTGGACTTAAAACATGTTGTAAATATGGACTACCATGAATGTTCTTATAAATAAACTGCATGTTATTAACTCTTAAGAATTCACTGGCTGTATTCTTATGCTTAAAGAGAAAAAAATTCAAAAGGGTGGTCAGGGATTTCATAAAGCCTTTTCAAAATAAATTTTAAATATTAAAATTAATTATATTTTAAAATGAAACTAATTAGTATCTCAGAAAATAAACCATACTGCAAGTATTCTAAGTACAAAAGTCACTGCTCTTTTAGATCTGAAGCAATGACAATCCAACAGCTTAAAAAAAAAAGACATGCCCAGTACAAATTCATTCAGACAACCAAGGTTACAGTGCAGTTCCTTCTCTTTCTTTCAGGCTGTATCTCATGTGACATTTAAGCACTAAATTTAGTTATTCTAGATCAAAGTTCATGTTTTGCTARTTTTCCAACTATCATTTGAAAACAGTACAGTAAAATGTTCCTACACACATTATTACAAGGTTCTGGATACTAAAACAGGTACTTTTTTTTTCTCAGCGGAGTAACACACACTTTAAGGAAAATATTTTGGAGTGTTAATATAAAAGAAAAGGAATGGACGATTCAATTTGGAAACAAAAAAATATTCCTTTAACAGGATATATCTCATTTTCAAGACCTAGAGAATTCTGCAACTGATTTTCCAGGTGTTTCCTGGCAGCATACTATGAAACAAAAACTATCCAAAGCAGACTTCAATAATACAACAGTATCACTTCTTCATAGGTGAAATACTGTATCCAACTTCCTTCTTCCACAGTYTTACTTTTTATTCAGCTAGCAAGAGAAGACAATCACATACAAGGATCCAAAAACCCTAACATTATTCAGAACCTAACATTAAGACAGAATTCAGATGATGCACTTTGAAAGAATCTTCATATACATTCCTGCTGGTACTAATGCATCACCCATATAGGTAATAGAGCAAGGACACCATTCTTACCCCRTTCTAATGAATTTTAACATAAGAAAAAATAAGGCCAAAGGGAGGTGGAAAATTAATCAAAATGCTACACTTTTAAGAAAAGATGAGGTACATGGTACATTGTCTTAAAGCAGAATTTGCCTTCAAGTTGCCGTGATCAACTTTACAGCAACACTACAAGATATCTTTCACTTGAAATGCCCAAGATGGCCATAAGCTTTGAAAATTGATGCTGTAATGACCCTACCACGTCAAACAGAGATACATAAATAGTTCATTTCATCAGGTAATCCCTCCTATGTGTATTCACCCAAAGCCAATTAGCAAGCTTCCTAAAAACTACATTAGCATTCAAACAAGTGATTCATCTACATTGTTACATACATGAAAAATGTGTTAGTGTTTTCCGTAAAAGAGAAGAAACTCAGTAGCCACTACCCTTCAGACTGAACAGTAGTATGTATTTACAAATAACCCCCCAGAAATGTGTTTTAATGATCATTTTATGACTGATCATTTAATGTTCATCTAATGTTTGGCATGCAGCTTTCTGACTGTAATTAACAACATATATGAAATTGTATTTGCATCATGCTAATATTTCTTGCACAATTCTCATGTGTTACACAGGTATTAAAGGTCACATCAGAAGGTAAGCAAGTGGTAAATTTACCATCAAATGCATTTGGGATTACTGATCTCAGCATTTATTTCTCCTTAATACAAGAGCAACAGTCAGGTGGGGATGGAATGAGTAAATTGTTCTCATATAGAAAAAGCTTTGTGCTATTAGAAATGTATTGGTTCACTGATGGTTGTCTTTAACAGATTTTTTGCAGCATTTCAATTGCTACATTCTCATTATGTAGGTAAGATGATCTATTTTCTAAAAGGGATATATATAGTTGAAGAGCAAATTCTGGGATAACACTTTCATTAACAAGCTAACTGAGCTTCAGGAAGTGTAAGAATGGCAAAACAGTTTGTGTCTCTGAACAGACCGTATGCTCTTACAGTTAAAGGAAAACCATTAGAGACTTGGCTAGAAATAATAACAATTCTGTTTCACTTCCATCTACCAAGAAACATGCCCTAACACTTGGAAATTCACGTGAGTTTTAAGCACTATTGTATTTAAAAGACCAGTGTGTAAGTGGACTCATGTTCAATCTGCTTTTTAGTAACTACAAATTCAGTACCTAAGCTTGATTCTTTATACATTTGTTTCAAAAGCAAGAGAATTCATTTTTCTCAAAGGAAGAGAGACGCACTAAAGAATCAGTGTAAAATTACTTTAAGTAGTGAGAAGGGAATCCTTTTATTGTGACCTAGGTATTTCCCATTAGGTCATACCACAAATCCCATTATTGCACATTTCAGAAAGATCATCACTGAATTATATTGCTAATATTATTTAGTTATTTATCATTATTTATTCAGTTCAACTCCACCTAGATTTAGTGGCCCATTCAGCTGAGCAGTGCCCCAGAAAAAAAACTCTAAGAAGTCAGTTCTAAGTGCTTAGGACAACATTAGTCCTACAAAGCTATCCTTTTTCTTTGCTCAGTCAGACAACAGAGTTCAGAAAAAGATCTGAAGGTTTATTTTCAGCATTGCCTAGCTGCCAGAACATTTAAACACATTAAGAYCTGCAAAGTTTCTAAAGTTCCTACACTACAGCAATCTGTCATGACCACATCACAGAACATATTGGGACTGGGCACTGTTAATTCCCGACAGGAAGGAGTAATCAGTCAGAGAGAAAATATGCGAGAAGTCATCAGCCTGTAACCTGTTGGCATATTTACTTTGTTGAAAACAGCAGACGTGGATTCTGGTTTGTTTCTCATTCTCTAGATTATGTAACCGCCTGAAAACTCTAGTGAATTTTCACTATTGGTAGGTCTGTAACCATTTGGAAGCAAGTATCTCACTGCCCTCTCCAAACAGTGAGCAGACAAAAAAATTCAAACAATTTAAAAATCCCAGTCTCCTTTAACCTTTGTTTTAGCCATTTCTTAGCAAGAAATTCATGTCAAGGATATGAAGAGTTATGTCTAAAAATCTATTTACATTATTACCCAACTTAAAATATCAGCAATATACGAGTGTTGGAAGGAGAGCTGGAAGGCAAATGCAAGTAACTTACCTCTGTTGCTGACAAACGTTTATCACCATTATCACTACCAACACCTGAATCTGAGTCCTTTTTACTTGGGTAGATGTCATCAATGCTAGATGTGAATAAAAAAATTAAAAATCAGTAAAAAGCTACTTATGTTCAAATTCTGTCCTGGTTTCACTTAAATCAGAGCAAATTTCCAGCCAGGTAGAGGGTGAAATAGCCTAGTACAGTTAAATAGTAAAACTTTACTGCCTGGTGATAGTAAAATAGATCAGATTGAATGGCTGGTTAGCCTAAGGATTAATGAAAACAACAGAAATCATCTGCTATAAGCTTGCTTTTGTCTATACACTAGGCAAAACTGCTTTGCTTCTAGCTAAGCAGCACAGGATTCCAAATGAAGCGATTTAGCCAGAGGAGAAGCAACCAAAATAGTTGAACTCAAACTGGAGTCAACTGATTTAATTGTAACCATTGATCCATTAAAAATGAACTAATATCTCCCTGTGGCTTGAAGTAATTATTAACACAGAAACCTTCTTTTGGTGCTTTAAAATAGACTTTGAAATTTAGGTTTTTAAGAAAATCACTACAATAATGGCAACTCTATTCTGGTTTCATTACCCAATATAACCTCTACTCATTTTAAAGTGCACTACTGGATGCAATACTCTCATCACCTAACTTTTTCTAAAACATACTTTATTATTCCCTCATCTGCTGTCCTGAATGCTGTGATACTGAAATCAGATGAACACAGCAATTTAGAAAAGGAGCTTTATCAGTCTTCACATGAATAAGATATYTGATTAATTAATCCTAATCTTAAATTACCTCTTATCAGTAAATACTGAGGATTTTTTTGTAGAAACCGCCTACAGAAATCTACTCTGTCCCCTTACCCTAACCCATATTCTTCACTATGACCAATATATCATCTAAGACATGACATTTCTGTCCATTTTCTTATATATTTAAAGAACAAAACAGAAAACCTGTAGGTGCTTCCTAAATGGAAAACCTACTCTTCATCCTGAATTCCTCTCACCTTTGACATTTATCTGATAGAAACTCACAAAGGGGTCTCCAAAGGTACACAGAGAGAAAGAATTTGTTTGAAACCTTATTGAGATGACTGAGATTCCATAACAGCTCCTGGGTTTTTTCCCCCCAGGGTTTTAGCAGCAACATCTCTACTATTATTCACATCAATATTTAGTTTTCATTGAGTACTTCTCTTCAAAAATGTCATACTTTCTCTGATTGGTTATATTACACTGCCCATGTTAGCAAAGAAAGAGTGGACTAAAAGCTGATTTCCAACCACCTCTGGAGATTCTCATAGAAAGGAGCTGCTTCATATCCAGTTACTGTCCTTATACCACAGTACAGGATGACATTTCCTTCAAGTTTGACAAGACACAGAAGACTTAGTCTCATTTTGCTAACAGATTAGCACACTTCATTTTAAAAGCATCTCAACGTTCATGCAGTTCACTTTGACAGATAACTTTGTATGAATTGAAAAAGATTAAGATAACAATGTCACAAATGTGTGAGAACATACAAACCACCAACCAAGACACAAAATTAAAATTTATTTAATGTGTTAATAGATAGATAGTTCCAACACCTAATGTATCTACCATCTGATTATTTTCAATATATTCCAGGAGCCCACTAGGAAGAGGTTACATTTAAACTAAGGATCACTTTTAAACTCTTAGCTAATGTGCTAACTTTAATCAGAACTGATTTTTAATTCTCTACACTCTTAAAGGGATTTCATTAGAATAAAAGTAAATTAGTTTAAATGAAATCACAGCAAGAGATCTCTCTTCAAAAAAGTACACTCCAAATAGCATCTAAACAAACAAAACTGTGGAATCTAAAGATAAATATTATTTCAGTGTTTATAAGTGTTACATGAAAAAACTAATTGAGACTTTCATACATACCTCTCTTCCACAGGTTGTGGCAAGTGCTGTGGTTCTATGGCATTAAGATACAGCGAGTCTGCTGTTTTAATCTGACAGGCTTGTACAGTCAAATATTTGAATATATGCACCTTACCCTTTGTACAAATCTGTTAGACAAGGAAAAAAGGTAGGTTTATAACTAGAATGAAAAAAAAAATTTATTCCAAATGTCACTTAGTGTAAATCTCCCTGAAAATCAACTCACAGTATAAATTTCACTTCAAGGAAAATAGGCTTTATTTTTTTTTTTTATTACTAAGTACTTCAATTATCAATTATTTGTGTGTACCAGCATAAATACCCTCAGAGACTAAGACAGAAAACAAGAAAACAATATATTCTACTTTAAAAAAAAAAAATGAGCTTCTAACTCTAAAAAATTACATTAAATTATATGGTATGGTCTATTACTAACTACAAATTAATTATTTTTCAAAATTAGTGCACAGTGACATTTAATTAACCAGTGTCTTCTTTATATTCTTGGTCACATTGTTTTTAGTAGTGTCCAAGCATACTTATGATGCAATTCATCTTCATTTTAGATTTTTTTCTTTAAGTGCACACTTTGACTTGCTCTGTATTTTCTCAGTTTAAAGGCAGCATCACTATTGATTATGAAAAGCATTTCTCAAACGTAATAAAAATTCTTAACTATTTCAACAGCTGTTGATCTAGAACAAATGTAGCTTTCAGAGATGCAGTTTGAATCTGATGTCTAGTAAGTCAACAACAACAGAATTGGCCTTAAGCAGAAAGCACAGGTTCCATTCATTTATTATATTTATTAATCAGAGTGCCTACAGTTCCAGAGAGGAGTTTTACTTCTCTATGTATTACAATCTATAAACTTACACTATAAAGTGAAATAAATTTCACAGAATTACATTTTAGACCATCTGAGTATTTTTTAAGTTAATAGCAAATCACTGTAGAACCCTCTAGAACTGGACTCTTTTTAACAGAAAGAAAAATTAACCAGGAAGTTTCTCACTTCTCTTTTTTAAAATTATATGCATATTCCAACGTTAAGTTTCATGTGCAGATAGAAATGACAAAAACAAACAAGCAGCTGACAGAATGGAAATCTTCTAGATGTGTGTTGGTTTAAGTGGGGTACAGATTCATATGGAGAATATAGGATTTTTTTATGTCTTTAGATATTTCTTACGTCTTATTTAGATATCAACAACTGACGTCTGTGATGACTGAAACTCAGAAGCCTGCAATTGCAGAAGGTGACACTTTATAGTCTAAAATGTGTTATCAGCCATCCAATATTAAGGCACAATTTAAATTATAGCTGTTACTTACTTGTGCTGGTGGAGATTGCAAAGGATTATTCTCAAGCAGTAATACTTGTAACTGCATCATCTTTCTAAAACAAATTGGAATCACAAGCACTTTATTGCAGGAAAAGTCAAACTTTACCAAGGGAAGCTGTACTAGCTCTAAAAGTAACAAAAAGGAGAGAAGGTGTTATATCTGGTTTTGTTTTTGGCATAAAATACTAAAATATTTCTGAATAACCCTGCTTTTGCATTCAGGAAAAATACAAACTCAGAGAGGAATAAGATCAACATTTACTTCATTCTATACCGGGAAATGAAGAGAGTTATTGTTATACAAGTGATAAAAAATTTTAAAACAAATACTTTGAAATATATTTTTTTTCCCAGAAACTCAGCTGTTTCATACATGGGGACTGAGCAGTCCCCATACTGCATTCAGACACTTGTTCAACTTAAAAGTTGCCTAGAATCATAAAGATACACTACACAAACCTCACACACCGTTCCTCAGTGAATACCATTGAATGTTATAGTCTGCAGACTCAAATGGAATAAATTTGAACACAAAGTAATTACTACTTTTTAATCGTATCTATTTATATGATTAAAAAACACTTTCAAAATGATAATAAGAAGAGCTACTGTAAAGGTATTTTTTTGTTCGTTTGCTTTTACCTTGGGGTAAAACTTCGAGGTAATTTCTTCTGACATTCAGTTCTTTTAAAGATTTCAGCTGGCCTATCTGCTGTGGCAAAGCTGTGATTTCATTACAGCTGACATCCTACAGCAAAATAGTAACAAAAAATAATAATGAATTTTCAGCTCCTATGTGTTTCATAATACAAATACAACTAATTTGCTATTACAACTGTAACATTCTGTTAGCCTGAAAAAATGCAACAATCTATGTCCCGTAGTCCCAATGCAAAACAAGAGACATGGGAAAATGTTTGCACATTACTTAAAACCAGACCAAATTCTTATCTGAAGAACCAGTTAATTTTGAAAGTCAATTTAATTTCTACAGAAACATTCAAAAACATTTCTTTAAGAAGTTCTACTTTTCTGTTCTTTACTTCATATGATGAATTCACTATCGTGATTATGTAACCAAACATATTAGGATGAAATGTAAAAATCCTGGTGTGTGGATCAGAGTTTTTAAAAAGCTTCTTTTTCTTCAAGAGGGAATATTTAAGCAAAATAAAATAATAGTAATACAGCAATAGCATTCTGTAATGATGTCAGTAAAGACAAATTTGATCATCATAGTACATAACAGGCCATAATAAAATAGGACAGAATTTGTTTAGTATTATGTAAGTATTTCTAACAAGAACCTGCTCTGGATGTGTATGAAAGATCAGCTGCTTGGATTAAGTCAGTCTGAAATGAGACAATTGTCAGATACTATCATTTTCACTGCCAAATGGACATTGAAACCTCTGCTTACATTCCAGGCAACCTGTAAATTTGAATGATGTCCCAATCATGCTTTCATTTCTGCATTAAAAGAAGGAAACAGTATTTCGTAGCGTGAAAGCTAAGTGGGGTAACCCCAAATTTTCCTGAAGAGCCAACAGAATACTCCTACTCTCTCAACTGTTTCAAATGGATTTATACAGTATCTGGCAGCTGTCAGACTACAAAAGTTTTAGAAGTGAGTCAGATTTCCAAGTCATCTCTTTGAAGATACTTGCTTTAATACCAGTCAAAAACATTACATTAACTCTGTGTCTTAGAGCCTAAAATCTAGCTAACAAAGAAATGATAGTAAAAGCAAAATGTGATCTGGCAGTGGTGCTCCCTTTATCCAACAAGTTTCCTCTTGCAACAGAATCTTACTGCTGCCAAGACTTCCTTCCCTTCTCAAAACACAGTCAGGAAATTATTGTAGCTTTTAGACATGGAAATTAAAAATTCCAGATAACGAGTGCATTTTTTGCCCAAGTTGCCACAAAGTTTTGTTAATTGCACTGTTCTCAGATCATTTATTTTTAAAGCTTTAATGTCCTATTTTTAATTTACAGTCTTTAAATGACTTCATAATTAGATACCAGATTTTTAGAGCACGGAATTTAAAGTCACCTTGTGGCAAAGAAACTCTAGACCAAGTGTACTTAGGCACACACATCAGAACAAGTCAGGGAAAGAGACAGAGAATTCTAGAGGAAGAACAAAAAGAAAAAAGAAAATAAAAAAGCCTGGCAGTGTGTAACCTCAAAAACAAAGTCCACTTCCACTTACAGCCTTTCAAAACATCCTCACTAAGACTGACCTATTGTGACAGCATGTCAGCATTCACAAGATCTCTAGAGACAGTAGTACCCTTTATCCTATAAAACACTGCAGTCCAACTTGCTTTTTTTATGACTTTGTTTGAATAGCCATGGAAAACAAAGACCTATACCATTATTCCTAGTCATGCTCTTGACTATTATTAGACTTCATGACTGTGTATGTGACAGGGACAGGGTTTAACTTTCCTATTACTTTGGCAGTAATGGAAGCAATACTATCAGAGTCAAACACCTATGGTTTCCAAGCTAACAGTTTTTTAAGGAACTATGCAACCAGCAGTCTGGAACTTGGCTTCATGGACACTTGCAGGAAACTGAAGCACAAACACCTACTCAAGTTCCAAGGGCAACTAGTATTTGCTGAGGTCAGACTTCTTGCATTAATTCTATTTTGTTCTTACCAGATAAGCCATGTTCTGTCATGACAAGACAATTTGTCAAAATCAGAGAAATGTAAGGTGTATTTAAATTTAACAGTAATTTCTGTGGCATGAAGTTCAGTGGCATGAAAGCAAATTAAAATCATCAACTGTTTTCCTCTGCTTATGGTAAAGTTCAAATAGTCTTAAACCAATCAAATTCAGTAAATATATTCCACAATATAAACAGAAAAAGTAATATGGTACTCTGACTCCATATTAACATATTTATTCATAAACACACATGGAAGTTTATCCAAACCATTCAAATTGAGGCAAACTACCTCCTTACATTAATTTCAAACTCGGGACTCTTGACTGAGCTGTGATTACTGAAAAGTATGTGGATTCAGTCAGAGCTTGTGACATACAAGCCATACTGAACAGTAAAAAGAAGTTGCACAGTACATGAGCACATGGACCCTTTCAGGCAACAGGAGGCAGCAGGTCAGGCTGCTGTCCCGGATTAGATGAACAAGGTAAAGGACATAAATCCCAGCTGAGAAATTTAAAGGTTTCCAACATGACATAGGAGCATCCCAGAGATGGAGAGAGAGGACTGTTACCTGAAGAAGGCAGTAATGCAACAATGCCCAATAGGATAGAAAACAGAATTTTACTGTACATCTGATAGTTTTGGGCACAATTACTGAGCCATCTCTGCCTAACTACTTTTCCTTGACAGAAAGCAAGTTTGAGATTATCTTCACGCTAATTTTGCTCTTGTCCTCCTGGCTGACAGTAAAGGCATGATTGAGTTAAAAGAGCTGCACATAAAAGTAAATTTCCCAACCAAATTTTGCAAATAATTGCAATGTGTTCTGCAGGGAGAAAAATTTCTGTTACAAGCACCAAAGTAAGTTAGTTGTCAGAACCTTAAAATTTAAAAGAATACCTGAAAGTTTTCTGCATGTAGTATCAAAATTATTCTATGCCACAGGTATGAAATGCAACAAAATACATCCATGTAATAGAAAAACCATTACCTACCCCATTTTGGAGGAGAGAGGGGGGAAATGCAGAGTTTATTGGAAAGATCTGATCTAATTTGCAGCAAATTATGCTTATATCGTTCTATAGTGACTATAGAGGTAAATTTTGTATAAAAAGGTTAGACGAAAAAAATTCATTTGTTATGTACACACAGACTTTACTGCATGCAGCTTGTGAAACATTTGGGGAACCTGAGGTTGCTTGGAAATGTCCTAATAATATAAGAACTGCAGGGAGCCAGGTGGCATCTCAGGATCAATTCCTTGGCCCAGCTCAGCACCAGCACTGTGTACACACCAAAACAACAGCATTCCCTGCCAGAGAGCTCGATCATGGTTCCACTTGAATCCCATGCTATTGAGGCTGGCATCACTCTCACACAGCTGAATTTTTTGTGCAACAACTGCAATATGACTTAATCTTTGTTTGTTTGTTTCTTTCTTTTACTCATTTTAGAACAATGATCACCTTATCATCTAAACTGCTTTATATTTTACATGCCAACACAGATCCCCACTCTCAATCCTACCACTATTTGCTTCTCCCAATACATCACAGTTGTGTCATTTCCAGTTAAACAGTGCAACTCATTTCACTAGAAATGTACCAAACACACATGGTGGCATCAAACTGTGTAATCAGGCCATCTGAACAGAATCATGCTCAATTTAACAAAAACTTGTTCTTCATTCAGCCCCCCCTGCCGCCTTCTAATCACAAAGAACAACTATCAGACCTTCTTCAGTTTTCATGTATCTTCTAGGCTACCAAAGTGACATGTTGCTAGAGCCTCTCATATGAAATAGTTTTATAGCAGGAATTGTTTTGTTCTTCATGACAAAAAGTAACACTGAAACTACATTGTAACTGGAAAGCAATACAAAAATCCAGTATTCCAGAATTTAAACACATTATATGTTTGAACTAAACAAACCCAATATGCTTTGGGTATAATCTGCATTGATTTTCAAGGTCTTATTTTTTTTACTAAATTTTTTTACTAAATTTAAACTCATTTTTTTACTAAATTTAACTTTAATGATTTATAAAACTGGAACCATCACCTTTTATTGTATCTATTTTAAGCACAGCAAAACCAGTGCTACAGCCTAACACATTKTTTTAAGATTAATTAAATCAGAACCATCTGCGCAATCTTACTAAAGCCACACATACAAATTTAAAATATTTGATAAATTAAAAATGCTCACCAAACAAAACAAAATTGCTAGTCTTTAGCTCAGTCATAACTCAGAAAGGAAAAGGTAACTAAACTCCCATCCTCATCAACAGCCAGATCAATTGTACTATATAACAGATGCCTGATACTCCAGGATGCTGTTTAAGAATACCAGAAGGAAAAAAAACATCCCAGCTGCCATTTCACTCCACATATGAACAGTCCTGAATAGCAGGACTGGGGCCTAAAGCAAGGTTAGCTCAATTTCTGCAACACAATTTAGTGGAGGAACCACTAGTATAAAAACAATAATATGATAAGAAGCCACTTTCAGGTACAGAAAAGATGTGCAAAGTAAATGCTGTCAATGGAGACAGCAGCTGGAAGGAAGTTCAAATATTGCTGTTTTACTATACAAAAATTAGCAGTGTCAAAACATAGTTTATTTGTCAATTTGTATCTCAAAAGGTCAATATGAATGAAATAACCAGAAGACAAAGCTTATGCCACGAAGAATTCAGACTCAGCCTATAGTATATAGTAGAGGAAGATAAAGGGAGAGAAAGGGAAGCATTCTGTTACAAATATTTTCCACGCAAACTTTAAAAAATATGTGAAATGAAATTAATTTAAGCTATAGCACCAAATAATTTTTGCTTTTTCAGATTGTCATTGACTGGATGATATATCACAAATTATCTCCTGCTTACAGGAACAGTATTCATGTGGACAGCTTTGAAAACAAGACGAGTATAATCATTTTGTAGATCTATTTAGATGGGTGTTCCAGGAAAGGAAGGCTGCATGACAAATGTAGTGAAATAAAATGAAAATAGACTGATAAGACCAGTATGAGTCAAATGCAGTGGGGTAAGAAGATAGTAACAACAGAGAGAAAGGAAGCAGGAGGGAAGGTTGCTACAGTGGGGGTACATCCTTGCAGAGCCTGATGCCAGAACTTATGAACTGGATACAATGGAACAGGGAGCCAGAGCAGGCAGTGAACAAAACCGGTAAAGACAATGAACTTTGAAACTGAGTTTTGAGAGAACAAGGGCAGTGATATTTAAGAGTCCTGAAGAACATAAAGGAAACTGTTATTGTGCTGCTATCCAACACACTTGAGAAGACAAAAATTTAAGTTTTTCAACCTGCATTATAGTATTAAACACTTGTTCAAATACATGTGCAAAGTGAATTTTACTGTTTCTATTTAAACACAAAAGAAGTCAAAATAAGAAGTGGGGAAAAAAATCAGTAACATACCAATTCCATTAACTGTTTTAGCTGACCTATCTCTTCTGGAAGGGAACCTAGCTTATTGTTACTTGCAATTAAGACTTTTAGAGGAAGACCACACAGGCAAGCTGGCAAAGAAGAAAGCTGATTTCGACTGCAACAAAACAAAACAAAAAGAACCATTAAAACCATCAGTGATGTTCCACTGTATACTCACACAAAGTCCGAGAGTTGCAAAATTTCTTCGTTTTCGTGGGTCAGACTTTATGCAGACAAAAATTTTCAAATGGCAATCATTAAGAAAACACTTGCACATCAGAAATACCTGATTACTGACTACACAATATTGTGGAATTTACTACCCCGGGAAAAAAGCATTGTATCAGTTTAACGACATTGTAACAAATCTGGTGGTCACCAAGAACAGCTGTTTCCCTTCCGAATGAATACAGGAAAGTCAACTGACACAGTACTTTGTAAGTATTTAAGCATTCCTGTGGTTTTATGTGCCATTAAAGCGGATGCCTTTTGTTCCAAATGAAAGGCAAATATATAAATTACAGAAAAAATRTTTACTTTCTCAATTACTTTAAAGCACATTTATAGTTGAAGATTTCTTCATACTTCTTGTTCTATGGTTCTATGATAATAACCCAAGTAAATGCAGAAAAAAATTCTGGGACTATCAATGGTTCATTTCTTTCCAAGGTTCATAAGATAGAGCATAAAGACAATAAATGCCATGACCCTTTGTGATCTCCACATGATTAAAAACAGTCATTTGTGGCTCAATGCCCAGAAGAAATTTTATGCTCATCAGAATAACACATTAATTACTTTCTCCTAGAATATTTAAAGGTTCCCTTAAAATGTAAGATTTTCTTTTTTATGAGTATTAACCTGTAGTAAAATAATGAACAGTAACTTAGAGCGGCACCCCCGTATAAACCATTTTAATTAGCTGCTGCTTATTTGTTAAGGCTTCAGAAAGTAAAGATATATGACTGAACCTTGGAAACACATGGCAAAAATTGTCCTGTGTAATTTCAGTAAGAGTTGCAATACTGAAGTGAAACAAAAACAAACAAACCCCAAAATTCCACAAGTTGCAAAGCATTTCTTCAACTGTCCATCCAGCAGTGTGCTACAAAGCTGCACAGAGAGATGCATACTCACACTCCACACAACACTCTCAAAATGTTTTACAAAGTAAACTCTCATCATATCACTGTTGCACAGGCCAGGAGATAGGCAGATATCAAATAACAAACACAAAGATATCCAACTATTAACCAGCAGTAACTGAAAAAAAGAATCAACGCTTATTGTGGAGCCAGGTTTCTTAATTCTAGTATCCTTACAGAAGGTCAAGACAGAACTTTTTTGCAAAATTAAGTAGAAATATTTTTTTAAGTTCTTTAGAACTCAAATTGAGGAAGCCTCCACTCTAAAACTGTAACCCTACACCACAAATCAGCAGATCAGACACAGATCAAAAATAAGTAAAAACCATTTTTGAGCTCCACAGAACTCAGAAGCAACCCATGAAAAGATAAAGAACATAACCAGGGCAAGTGAGTAATAAATCACCATTAGTTTAAAAGGAATTTCTTTAAATAAAACATGAGCAGTATCCACCAAGACCCAAAGACTATATATAGATCTCTTGGCATCACTTTCTAATGCTGTTTAACATATGGGCTCTGCTGGTAACAGACAGAAAAATAAGCATTTTAAATCTCTAATATATTTCTTGCCAAGAAGCAACGTGGTTAGAAAGTTAAGCATGTATTTCCTTCTTTGGATTGTTCCTGACATTCAACTAGCATGGGGAAAACCACATCCAAGTGAAGAGGGGGTTTTAAACTGAGGGAAATGACCTTACTTAATAAAACAAAAAAATTCCTTTTATTTTGTTCAATTTACTGTCATTTGTGATATAAAATCTATTATAGTTTTGTGATGACTCAGACAAATTCCATCACTACACTGAGTTCTAATTCGCTGCTTCATGACATTGAGTTCTAACCGAGTTTTTTCTAATTCCTAAATTTACCAGGATGTTTTATGTATATTAACTTAATCAGGCCTTAAGTTCTTTATGTACATCTAACAAACCCTAATTTAAAATCTCATGTCCTATTCCTTGTATGTGTGCAGATACTCAGGGCACACTATTCCATTTCAATTTTTAGAGCCAAAATAGTGTTCCACAGTAGCCAAAACTACAGTACAGTAATAATATAGAAAGACTTGAGAAAGATCCTCAAGTGCTGATAAAACTGATGATCAAACCTTCATACCTTGAATTTAAAAAGACCAAACCCTTTACTCAAACCTCATTCTTGCAAAGACCAGATTATTATATCTCCATTATTACAGTTTTTACACTTAACTGCAAAGAAAACTCCACACCTGGCTCCAGCTGAAAGAGGGCTCACATGCTCTCCATCAAGAGCACATGTGCATTCACCTGCACTTTAACTAGCAGCAATTCTCTATACTGATTAGCACTCACACAGACTTTTCCTTGAAAGGAGGCAAAGGTGTCCAATTCTTTGCCACTTTCTCCTAGAAGAGGGAGCAGCTATTTTTCTTTCATAATATAAGTATTGTAGTGATAGATATATCATGCTTTTCCATTCCATTCTCCCATGGAAAAAAACATAAATCCTCTGTCTCTGTTCCTCTATCTTTTTAACTGAAAAATGTATGTCAAGTTTTACAAATTCATCATCAGAAGTGAATGAAAAGAATGAAAAGACTGTGCTGATGTGATTAGCATTCTGAATTCGGTAGAAGAATAAGTGAAAGAAATGGATTAGTATTTCATGGTTTTTCCTTAAATAATTATTTTTACATTTTGGCATTTACGATGCCTTCATACAGAGCTGTATCTGGAGCCAATGAGCTTTTGCAAAACTGTTTTCAGTACAATAAAAAAATGCAGTCAGTGGTTCCAGAAACTTATAAAGTGCAGACAAAAAAAGCTTTACACATTTACAAATAAACAAAAAAATGTGGCAAACTTAAACTTACCTCAAATTTAAGTAAGTTAGCATCTGCAAGTTTACTATGGCATCTGGTATAACTTTGATACAATTGTGGTATAGATTTAGTGTTTCCAGTGACACAAAATGGCACAACTCCGTAGGAACTTCAGTTAATCTGTTCTTGGATAAATCTGAAAACAGGAAAAAAAGGGAAGGTACATTTTTTGAATGCTTTATTAAAATAAGTGAATAAATGTAATTTACAGGGAGACAGCAAATTAGACTAGTATTTTTATTATGCAAAATAAAACTAGTGCAAACTTTTACAATTTTGAAATGAAACAGACTGCTTATAAAAGAGCAAATATTCAATTATGATTGATTTGGTCTAATAAAAAGTAATTATTTGCAGGACTCAATATGCTGAGGAAATACTCGCAGACAGATTCCAAAGCTCATATAATACACCCAAAGCTCTAGCCAATACACAGTTACATCTGCAAATAACGATAGCACTGGGAGAAAACAAGCAACCAGGATTACATTTTTAATTTCTTTACATAAATAAATAAATAAATATATAAATCAGGTAACTCTTCAAACCGACTTGTACTTCCTGGGTCTAAACCATTTATAAATGAATGCTACCTATAGAAACAGAGGTGGTCTTCAAGAATGGATTTGATATAAGTACATACAAGACAACAACGATGGATTCCAATCCCCCAAGCAAGTACTCATGCCCACAGAACAAAACCTTTTGACTTTTGATCAGTTATTCATTCTTTATTTCCCATTCTAAGCACACAGACACAAAGGAAAACAAGGAGGAAGAAATGTTACTGAGCTTTGTTACTAATTACCACTGTATGAAGAATGAGGAAACATAATACCGATGTGAGCTCAAGTCCTAACATAATAGTGCATGCCAGCATTCAACTGAATCAATTGGGTTCAGATAATTGTTTAAATAGTGTTCCAGAACAAACATCTTTTCTCATCAGAAACTACACAAATGCCACCTACCCATGTCACCAGACAGATAACCTGACCTGAAGAACGGTCACCGGTTAAGTGGAATGAACAGGAATCTACCTGGGCAAAAAGTGAAACGTCTGATGGTAACAAAAAAAATACAACTGAAGGATCTCCTCACTTCACTGCTGCTATTTTAAGCTTACTGCCTGATCCTTCAAAGCTTATTTCAAAGCTCACTTACTTCGACTAAATAAAGGGAGAAGCAGCCAAAGTATAGCAGATATATTTCCACAGCCCTGATGTTCTGTCTCCTCTCTTTAGAGCCATAAAGCAAACTTTTGCTTTTTGTCAACAAGCAGGTAGAAGTCTGAAGAATTTTTAACTTCTTTTGCAGTTTGCTGTGCAGAAGCACAGGTTGAATTCAAACTTATCACCAGTCAGAAGGACGTCTTAGTTTTGTTCTTGTCTCCTGCAACGCAAGGTGAAATTCAGCACATTCTGTTCTTGTCAGTTTCCACTTTGCTTCATCTCATAGCTTCCAACAAGAAGTTGGTTTCATTATTCCATCCTCTACCAAAACAATTGTGATGGCCTACTGGCRCAGTATCTGAGAGCAGACCTGCTGACCCAAGTGATAGCATGATTGAATTGTGTACTTCAACCAAAATTATTCACTTCTGAGTTACTATACTACAGCAACTCTTGAATTGCTCTGCTCTCTCTTACCAGGCTTTCATAATGCTTAGATGCAGCATTACCTCAGCTTCTCCTTTCCTTCATTTCTGACATCCAACTAAAGGATTCCCTGTTGAGTGAATGTTACTGTTTCAAAGCAGGAGAAAGCTCTTCAATGTTCCTCTGGTTTAGTGTTTAATTCTCTACCATTTTCCACTTATCCTGAGAGCACTTGTTTACCAGCACAGCATTCCAAAAGAATTACCACTGGTTCCTTCTCCTGCTGCCTTTCTAGCTATGTCTCTCATCAGATATTAACAGAAGACTGCCATGCTAAAACTTTTTGAATCATGCAGGGGCTATTCATATTTTACAATGATTGCAAAGAAAGCCTTCCTTTTTTTAAATCGTGCTTTTCTGTGCTGAGATTGCCATGAACATCCCACTCACTTTSTCCTTTAATGTGGAAGGAGCAGCAAAATCCAGACGAGTGAACTGGATCTAGGCCTAAGTGAACTTAAGGTCTAGGCTGAAAACAACCTGTAGGGGTACTAGATGGTAGATGGAGAGTGACAACCCATCCTTCCTTCGATCCTTCTCCAGTGATACACAGATAAAAACCTGTGAACACAAAAAAAGTTACTACTTCTCAAGCTACTAAAATTGCAGGCTACCATCTCAACTCCATCTTCATGCCTGTTCCATTTATCTTCACATCAAAGAGACTGTTGCCTCAATATCTGACTCAGCCTTCAAGAAATTCTAGTACCTTAAATAGGCAAAAGAGCAACTAGACTGACCCTTCTCCTAAAACAGACATTACTATAACGGTTAAATGCCTTTAACCTTTTTTTTTTAAAATTATTTATAACTATCTTTTGTTCTTACGGTTTTAACTCTGTTAAACTGAAGAAAGAAACAAAAAACATGCAGATGATAACAGATAAATCCCTTCCTGTCATCCTCAGGACCATGGGTTATAGGACATACCACATACACAAAAAAGACAGTCAATTATTTGTTCCCGTCTAGTTATCACAGTAAGACAATTTCAACACTTGTTGCTTCCTAAATAATGATTATGATGATAATAATAGTAATATTTTTAAAAAATCTAATCTATTCACAGTATAAGGCAGAGGAATAAAACCTATGTATTTTACTTAACACCATTGTAACATACCTTAATAGAAAAAGAAGTTTGTCACTACGATTTACTGATAAAAGGTATCATTAATACCAAATCTGAATGTCTTTGTGAAACACACTACTGGAATGGAGTCTGACATACAGAATGCCCATCACATTTTTAACTAGTAATATAACTTTTGCCAAAAAACAGACCTCCCTGATCATATGGAAGCAAAAGAAGAGAACAGATTGCTTTTATTCAATCCTAGAATGAATGTGAACCTCTGAACATGATGCAGCCGCAATGAAAGCTTAGCAGCTTTCTGAAAATTGCATACAGGAAAGCATGTCTTCAGCAACTAAAACGAAAACAGCCTGTGTAACAATTTTATACTGTACTTTAAAAGCCCATATAAACATGTACAGAAACTACTGAAGTTTACATAATTATTTTGATACTACTTTATACAAAGGTACCTTTGCCTCAAATTTCTGTATCTTACACGAAGTCTTTATAAAACACAGAGCAAACTTGTAATACAAGTTCTAGAATAAAAGACAAGGGTTAAGACCTTGGGAAGCTGCAGAACCTTTTGAATATACTGAGAAAAACAGTATGCATGCATCTTGGTTTATTCACCATTCATAAACTTTCTGAGAAATAGTTTGCAAAGGCATTCTTGGGTTATTTAGGGGAAAGAAAGAATGCAGAAACTACACTTTTAAACAACCTGTGGAAATACTTTTAAAATACAGAAACAACCAGTTGGTATTTCTTCCTGCATTTTTTTAACTCTACACTTCCCAAACTGCTAAGCTACACATCCCCCTTACATCATTAACTCAAAGAATAACACTTCATGGTAATTACTAACAATGAAGTTTCTGTACAGACCTGTACAGCTTTTGCTACAGAAATGGAAAAGAAAAGATGGATGGAATTTGCTGGTTGTTAAAAGAATTTTGAATAATTTGCTTATACTATGTGTAACAAGGGAGGTCTAACAAATTAACGAATCTATGATAGCAGAAGGACATTTAATGGTTGCCAAGACAGTACAGGTAGGTTTCACCTGAGGTCGCTGTTTCCTGTAACTTCCATCATTAAATTGGTGACACATATATGAAACAATGGGGCAGGGGGAGCCCATACAATGAAGTGAGCTTCCTGTTTTAAATGAAATACACCATTCATTCATTATTTGTGACACCAAGACATTTTCAAACCACATCTGGCTTCACTTCATCCTTCCCTGCCAAGAACAAGTTTGTTAAAACTCCAAAATAAAGTAACAGAACACAAAAAAATAAGCAAGCCAGTTTAGAAAAATATTAGATGGAATCTTGATCTTTAAAAGAGTCATCAGAATTCTGGCACAATGACATGGCTTTTGTATGAGAAATGTTACCATGCTGGAAGTCAGACAGGAACTACACAAAATAAGCACTTCCTTAGCTGGGAGCAAACAACAAAAAGTCAAAAAGTTCAGATGATAAATAAGCATTTAACAGAAGACTCCAAGCCTTGTTTGGTGACTGGCACACTGCATGGCTGCCATTACACAATAACTGGCCTCCGTCCCTGGGGTAAAACGTTTTTCATTCCTATAGCTCTGATGACATCCACCACAATGAAGTGCCACTACGAAGACCTTCTGACTTTACACTTTACAGCCAGATGTATAAAATGCTGCCACTGCAGAACCCAAAATGGTTTTGTCAAAAGAACCAGAATAATATTAGAAGTCAGACAGTTACAATTCTTTCACTAAAGCTATGAAGTGCTCCAATTTTACTGCTTTCCAGAGTTTAATATATTATTAAATATCAATTATTAGTACATCAGTAAATTAAAATTGCAGACTATTCATGGGAGAGCTAAACTACTTAAGACTTTAAATTATAACAGTAATTCATTACATAAATGTGCTTATGCACTACTACCTCACAAATGTTAGCCAAGATCTTTAGAGAAAGCAGTTTATGAAAAAGTATTGATTTACAAATTTCCTTTTATAGACAAATTCACTATAAATTTATGTTTCTAGAACACAAACCTTCATTAGACAAAAACTGAAATTATGCTGTAAGTATTTATCCACCATTGAACAGGGAAAAAAAATTATATATGAAATATCTGTATCTGCTAGGAAGTTCTGAAATCAAGAAATAGCAAGGGAAAAAAGTTGCCCAAACAACCTTAATTCCAGCCCAGCAAGTTCCCTTTTTTGTAGGATTCAGTGCTCACTGAATAGAAGACAGTAATCATTTTGAAGAAGCTATTTGCATTTGTACTAAGATACCCTTCAAGATATTCAAATGAGATGTTTGAAATGTGTTTCACAAGGAATTCAAGCAATTCACTGCAAAACCCTAAAAAAATAGTAAGTTCAACCCTAATTTCATAATGCAAATAAGGACGTTGGAAAATACATGAAGTCTATAAAGACATAACTGTATGGAGCTCTACCTTTTACACTGTAAGCTACCCACGGTTTTATCAGGCTTTTAGGAAGCCTGTATTTCTTCATTAGCAAGGTATATCTTCATTGACAAATGAAGCCAGAAATTGATGGCACCATATCTTGGACACCTTTTGGAATATCTACTTACAGTGTACTTCAGATCTTTGGCAACACTGTACCCAGCCTTGACAAAGGCGGCAAGTCATCCATTATCAGAGTAATTGTACCTATCAGAATCAATCAAATGTCAATGCTCTCAAATGAAGCAATTACTTTGTTCTACCCTACAGCCAATTTTTCCCTCTAAATGGTAGGAAAATGCACCATGCTACAGACAAATGCTATCCATTAGCCATGAAAACACTGTAATGCAATTATGAAGTGCTGTATACTTTTAAGGCATGCCCTACAACTTGTCATTGTCTCTATAGTCATGGCAGGATACCTTGTCTCAACCGTGTGTCCTCTCTCTCTCTGCCAGCATTAATGAATAATGCCCTGGGTGTACAGACAGCTTTCACTGTAGTCAGCAACTTCTAGGACAGTGATGTTACACGAGTGAAGAAGAGGCAGCAAAAATCTCCACTGACTCTGGCATCAAATGCATTCTGCTTTACTCGTGACAATTATGCCACAGAGAATGCATGGCATTTCTTCACTAAGAGACATTTCTATTTCAGTTATTCAGCAAACAGAATAACAAATAACAGAAGACAAAGAATGTCCAGTAAAGTAAAAACTATTCTGCTTCCAAGTAAGAAAAAAACATGACATAGTAGCAGAGAGACTCGAAGTTTTTCCTTCCGAAAGTACAACTTGTATCAGATTGAAAAAAAGGTAGCTCTAATGTTGATTCCTAGCAAAGTCATCATTACTGATCCAATAATATGTAACAATAGCATCTAGCCACTGATCAACACTACTGAGTCCAGACGCACAACTGCTGATTCAAAACATGTAGAAAGTGCACCTGTCTCTGGCAGATAGACAAAAAACGTACAGACCCTGCAAGTCAAATATTTTGAAAAGATTATGAAGCAACTCCACCATTTCATACACTTGGCAAGAACTACTTTAGAACACTGTCAGTACCTATTCCATTTCCATTTCTGTCCCAYTGATTAATTTAAGAATTACCATAAAAAATTTCCACCTCAAAGCCACAGTTCAATTAAGATTACACTACAGATGTAGGAAATCTCAGAGCGATCATACATGTACTTCCATATTTCTTTAATCACTATGATTTAACACATCAAGAGTTTGTCCTTTACCACCGTGTATAATACACGGGCAAGTTAAAGAGCTAACACAGAGAGGAACTAACCGTGGGATTTAGAGGAAAGGAAAAAAAAAAACAGGACTGAAGGAAAACGGCTGAGAGCAGCAACTCGTAGAGCCTGGCAGAGATGTCACCACTAGAGGGGGCCCCGATCTCACAGACTTGGCCAACACGCTGGAAGGGTGTTTCTCCTTTGGCTTCTTTCAGAGCCCATCCCCGGCGGACGAAAGGGGCAGAAACCGGAAGGTTCGCTTTAAAACCACCCTGGGCACTTCTGTGAACCTGTCGCCACCACAGTTCTCAAAATATTATAAATGTGGCTGCTCACTTGCAACCATTACTGCCAGAAACAAATATATACACTGATTTCCAATGTGGTCAAGCCCCTAAAAAGAAAGTCTATTCTGAAATAGTTACATTGAAGTACTTTTCCCCAACCTTCATTCAGCTCATGGAAGAATATGAGGAATCCTTGGGTTCTCTGTAGTACAGCAATAGCAACATTTGGCCAAAATGATGATACATTTGACAAAGACCCTGCTAGCATTCCAGCCCAGCAATCCTCATTTAGTCTAACCCATCCATCACTCCTCAATGGAATACACTGCTTACTTTTCCAAAATTACCTGTAACCTCCCAATAAAGCACAGCCAAATGTAAGAAACATGCATCCTACATTTCTTCTCACGTAGTGCACTAACTAGCCTGAAGCAATCCAGCAGCATAAATTGGGTCTCCCTGTGACCCCAAAATTTTGTGCAGACATCACTTCAGGGGTTTTTGTTTCCTTTGTGTGAAATAAGACTGGAAGGAGGGAACAAAAGGCTACCATATTCTCATTACTAGCTCTATGGCATACTCCAGTTCCAAGGAGATGAAAGGAAATTTCTCTGCAAGAAACATGTTCAAAAGAGTATCACAAGTTTGGAGGAATAAAAAAACCAAGGTTAATACAGTAGTCTGCTTTGTTATTACACCTGGTTTTAGGTGCTAACATTTAAAATTCTTCTTTATCCTTTATTTCTTCCTCTTTAGGACAACAATGGTTTGGGGTTAAGATTCACAGAAAAAACTGTTGGAGATGAATCCGGTGTGAAATTGCATGAGACTCCCTAAAAACATACTATAGAACAACAAGAATCTTCCTGCAGATCTCCATCTGTTTGTAGGTACAAACAGATGTGGACCATGGTGGGTCCTACCCAGTGGCTCTATCACTCCTGTCCTCAGCAGGACACAGGGAGGACACACAATGAAAAAGCTCATAGATTGAGATAAGGACAGGAGAGATCACTCACTAATCACTGTCATGGGCAAAAAAGACTCAGCTTGAGGAATATAATTTATTGCCAATTAATAAGAGAGTAGGGTAATGAGAAATGATAAAACAACTAAAACCACCTTCCCCTTATCCCCCTTTTCCAGGCTCAACTTCTCTCATGATTCTCCTATTTCTCTCCCAGCCCCCATGTCCCTCAGTGGCACAGGGGAACGGGGAATGGAAGTTGTAGTCAGTCCACAAACACTTGGTTTTTGCCACTCCTTCTTCTTCATATTCTTCCCCTGCTCCAGCATCGGTGCATCCCATGGGTTACAGTTCTTCATTAACTTCACCAGCATGGGTCCTTCCCACAGGCTATAGTACTCAAGAACTGCTCCTGTGTGAGTCTTCCTGCCATGCAAACCCAATACAGGCACCCAAACCCTTGTATCACAAGATGGGAAAAAAGTATCTGGCAGCAAACATGTTCCATCAACACAATGACCTTTAATAACATCTGGTATGAAACCCAATTCATGGCCCATGAAGAATTCCTCCTTGTCACACGCCTTCCGCACAAGAGGGAGGATACAAGTCATTAATTTTCACTCCTTAATAAACAACCAGCCCCRAGAAAGATCAATGGATTATATCATGCCAGTATCGTATACATCAGCCTGAGCAGGACAAATATTTCAGGTGTTTTTTTAGACACAGTAGCAGTAAGAAGAAACCTTCATCCAACTCTAGCAACCTTAAGAAGTGCCATCTATAGTAGGTTGACTCAGAGCACTGGAGAACAAAAATGAAGCGTTTACATCGCACGCTATCCAGCTGAATACCTTTACTCTATCAAACTACATTTCAATCATCTGCCTGAACTGTTCCTATTGGCACATGAAAGAAAATTTCACAGTGAACAGCCATACATATCAGGGCAGGACTTTCCCTGCCTTCTCTGTGGAAGCAAAAAGTACACCTTGATACCAAAAAGTCCTCAAGATTAGCTTCAGCCACCACAGACATGCTTTAATTATTAGCAAGGAATGATGTGAGATTAGGTAAAACTGTGGGCTATAAGGGTACTTCCAGGTATATTAAAGATGTCTCACAGAACTAAGACTTGGATCATGAAATTCTTTTCTGAAAGAAGAACATTGACCACTACTTTCATCAAACTGAAAAGGAAAGTTCAAAAATATATAAGTTTTGTATGCGTGTTTATAAATACGCAGGCACACAATCTTATTTCATTGAAGCCACTTCTACCTACTGGAGAACTGGAAAAGATGTGAAATAAAAACAGAAATTAGATTCCATCCCAAAGAAGGCAGTGGATCCCTGCACAGATATACTTTTCTACTATCTTCTATTATGAATCTCTTGTTTCAGCCACAGAGATTTTCTTTCTTAAAGCTGTCTACTTTGGAAGTCAACACCTTCCACCTTCATGGGGGAATTCCAAACGATGCTCTCAAAAACAGCAGGATGTAATCTAACGGTCTAGAACCTTTTCCAGCCCATAGACAGCACTTCTAAGAAGAAACAAGCTGAAAGCAATGTCCAGGTATGTTTTTCACTCCATTCTCTATTTTAATAGCTATTATTTATTTTTTTACCCTCAAGTTATGAAGAGAGGACACTGTTTATGCTATGCATTATCTGCCTCGGTGACCCACTCAAAGAGGAGTTACCTCACACTTACCATCTGGTAGAAGTAGCACATAAACCAATTTCTGTGAAGCAGCTCACTTGCCTGCACTTTGAGGATGATTATTTTTCACACCTGACAGACTTAAATGCTACACTTGCTTATTTTAAATTCATTTTTATACATGAACTGTCTCACTGTTCTGTAAGAAAATTTGCTACAAACATGGAAACGAGCAAAAGTTATTTGATCTCTGGGCATATCAAAGGCATGTGGGCAAAGACAAGAGAAAGCTACCTGATGCTAATTTACAGTGGCATGGAAAGCAGAGTATTACTCATCTAATCACTTCCCTTTCTGTCTGTCCATCTCCCACAGATGTCAGGGTTAATCTCCCTTATCTGAATTATTCATGTCCTTCTCCCACAATGGTTCTTGAAGTCAGCACAACATAATTGTAATAGTTTATCAACACAAATCTGTTTTGTACCATGAAAGCTGACTTACACTATCAAGCACATCCTTAAACAATGAAGTAATTATATGGCTGTTACATAGGAGGTACAACATCTGAAAGAACGGCTAAGAAGTATTTCAGACTTCTAAACGGAACAGAAATCCATGAAAACATTATCAAAAAGTCAGGTACCAAGAAAGAAAAATCCTGGAATAAACAAATTAAGTTGTAATAAATAACCAAAAATTGGACGGCTATTCCTAGATACAGAAAAAAGAAAAAGGAAAAAATAATAAAAATACTTCCTTGAACTGAAAGCAAAATGAGCACAGTTTGTTTTTTTTTCCATTTTATCCATCCTTAAAAAAACCTCAAACAAACTAAAAACCCCAAACAAACTAAAAACCTCGTAGCTGGAACCACTAGAACTACAGACCTGTAATTTTTGTACTAAGATCTCTATCCTGTGTAACTGTTCCCATGGCTCTTTTTTAAGTTTAAAACAATGTTTCTCAAGCTTCCAATTTTTCTTTCCTTCATAATCAAGGAACCTTGCCTTCTTTGCGGAAAACAAAACCAAAACAGATACCCAGTATGCTGCCTGTCGGTCAGGGAGGAGTTGGGGTGGATGGATAACATACACAACTTCTGTTTTTAACTTGTTTTAACAAGTCATAGTTTACAGCAGGATTTTAATCTAACATCTTTACAAGATGAGACACATCAGATACACAGACTCCAAAAAGACTTGGGAGGGGAAAGTAAAACTCACACAGCCTCTACTTATAAACAACCCAGTGCCTGTGACTGGGCAGGCAGAAATCACCTAATGATTGCTGTAATTCTTGCTGAGGGATACAAGTGGGAACAAGCCAGCAGGCTCCAATGGCACTTGAGGGGCAGCCTGCAACTACAGGTTAGTATTAGTGCTGTTGCTATGGAACAACTGCATGGCAATGTGTGTTTTGAAGGGACAAAAAGTCTCCTTTTGGTCGAATTTTTACCATTTGGTGTTATTTTGGGGGGACACTTCACAGTCAGTCTTCTGTAATGCACAAAATAGTCTAATGCTCATCAGTATAGCCTACTAAGCCTGGCCTACAATTTCTGCTTCTGGTGTAGATTCATTTCTACTTCCTTATCCATTTTCCTTTCAAACTACCTTTCAGGAGCTGTAAGTTCCATTTTACAGGCTAAGTACAACCACAATGTTTTTCTGTAAGAAAGATTTTGGGCTGAGTACTCTTTCTGAAGGAATTCTGTTGTGCTTTTGCTTTTATGTGTATCTTACCTTGCATCTTCCTCTTTGTTTGACGGCAAGCGTGCTCTTTATGTGGTAACCACAGGTTATCACAGACACAGAACAGGTGCATAGGAAGCAGGAAAGGGACAGGAAAGTGTTAATTCACTACGCCATCCCCATCAATAATTAAAACAGAATGTCATGAACTGCAGACTCCGAGGTCTGATCCTGAAGAAGCTACAACAACCAGTTTATTTATGCCCAAATGAGACCCCTACAGGTGGATAATGAAGAGTCCTGGGAAGAGCAGATGGACAGCATTATTTCCCTTTAGTTATCATAGCCTGATAGGCAGAAGCAAAGTGTAAGCACGATTTAATAGATTTTAGATGTAAGAAGTCCAGTAACTGCAGTGTTATAACACTGTTGTTACATTTAAAAAAAAAACAAAACCCCAACCTTTTACTCAATCTGCTTTCTTCCTGCTGATAAAATATGATAATGCTTTAATGAAACAGCTGGGGTTAAATTACCCTTGTCAGAAGACAAAAGTCTTTGCTGTACAAGCTGTGAACCTTCTCAAATCACTGACAAAAACATTTTGATACACAGGCTCCTGCAAATCCGTATCAGGTTTTGTGAAAAACAAAATCAAGCTAAAAGCTTCAGGACTAGAACTTGGGAGATTYGGGGACAACACCTTCAACTGTGGCAGCAGAAAGTAAAAAAGATTTTTTGGGATGCTTTTAACAACTTTTTGGCTTGATTTGTTTATCCAGCATAGACATTTTAAAATCTTTACTATGAGATGAGCTGCTAATTTTTAAGTTTTCCACCAGTGGAGGTACGGAACCCAGTTGTTCAGAATGCTGAACATGCTAACCTTATACTACCACTGCTATTAATGAGCAGCTAAACTTCCACTGATATAATGAATTTCAAGTTTGCAATTTTAAGTTAATTCAATTTTTAAGTCATTAAGGCACTGCAAAACTCACTGATTTAGTAACAGATACTTTTAACTGTTCCCTCTAAACATTCTGACTCAATAACTGATATTTTAACAGTACTCCCAACAAGTTCATTAATATACAGGTAAAGTGATCCACTGGTGATTTAGACAATTTTGTCACTTTTCAGACAACATTAAAAGCAATCCTGTCAGGACTTTGACTCTTACCAAATCCATTCTCATGACTCAATATCTCACTGTCAAGTACTTCAGTCATGCCTGGAAAGAAAAGGTTACACCTAATAAGAAAACTGTGGTTTTAATCAAAAAATTGCCTGGCATTCTCATATTACAATTTCTTTTCTGCATCAAAAAAACAACAGTTTCACATTCTTATCTAACTCACTCCCAATTCAGCCTCTTTTTACTCAGAAGAAAAAAAAAAAAAAGCCCGTGAGTTCACAAGAGGCTCTGAAATTTTCATTTGGACTTATTCCAAAACTGGGTAATCTTTGTGACTGACACATTCATTCCTCAGCTCTCATCCCCTCTGCCCCGGCTTTAGATAGGAAATTCGTTCTTTTGGAAAGAACTTCTAAAGAGATTCACTACCAAATATAAAATTACAAATGCATTTTACTTCAGGGAAAAAAAAAGGCTCTGATTACACAAAAATTATGAATCATTTCAACCAGCAGTTTTTTCTCTGAAGAGATGACAATACCACATACCCCATGTGTTTCCTCTGCTTACTTAATGAAAGTCTCATCTCTGAAGTTTGTTTATTCCAGATTGCCAGATAGCAGAAAATCAACTCTAACACAAAAAGCTTCTCATGTGGCTTGTGCTGAGTCCTCTGCCAGACGCACACCAGCAGATATACTGAAGGTGTTATTCTAAAGACTATTACTACAGAGTTACATAGTCTGTGCAAGATACAAGACAACTGTAGTACTATAAACTGACAGTTGCTCTGTTTTCTGTATGCAACAGGATTTGATTTCACAGAAAGCTAATTTTAACCCGTGACTGAGAACAGGAATATCTACTTTATACCATGCTCTTGTAACAAGTGGAAAAGGTTAAAAGGTTATAAAACTTCATTAAAAGGTTAGTTTATGCTTTTAAATCAAGCATCTCAAGATTTTAAAATGCCAGGAAGCTTCAGATATATTCTGTCAAGGTCTACTCTATCATCTGAAATCTTTTGCCAGAAGCATTTGTGAATTACAAATTCTCCTACAGCTTTTTCCAATGCCTTACATGCAAGAGGCTTTTTTCTTTATTCTACAGCTCACTTGCTATACAACCACCCACATGAATATGTAAGGCTAAGGACAAAGACTGTCCTTTTAATAATTCCTCCCCCCACTTTTTTCCTGTGATGATAGTCACGAGAACAGTATTTTCTCCCAGTCATTCTTCTGCAAGACTAATAAACAAGCTGGCTTCTAGTTTTTTCTTGTTGCAATTTTCCTGACCATCCAAGTCCTCTTCTGCACCTGTTTCAGTCCCAAGTCATCTTCCTTCAACATGAATGGGACATAACCCGCCATAGGAGTTTTATGTTACGGCATTGCCATGCATAATATCATTGGGAATTTCTAGCCTGCATTGAAATGCATCTTCTGATAAAGCCTCAAGACAAAATTGGACAGTTCAGATTTGTCATACTGGTGGCTTGTGACCATCTTTACAGGTGTCATATCCAGGATTTCTTCCCTTACTAATTGTAAGTGATGAACTTACAACTTAGAGCAGACACTTCACTTAGTGACTCTAAATTTTCCTCTGGACCACTCTTGATAAAGCATAAATGTTTCCAATGCTAAGTGTACTCTGAGTGTCGTCAGAAATCTGTGTTCTCACCATAAAGAAGTAACAGTGCTTACCAAACACAACACCAGGTGAAAAAAACCTGAAACCTTGACACTAGAAGATACTTAGTTTCTACAACAAAGTTTCATGTCTCAGAACTAAGTTACCTCCTTCACTTGAAATTAAAGAAGAAAACAGAGAAACAACCACCACTATAAAAATAAAAAAGGGAAAAAATACCACCAACTTTTTTGCTCACAAGTAGACTATAAACAACACCATTTTCTACTACAAATTCAGAACAATGAAGTGTTAGGCAAGTATCTGCAAGTATATCTGGCATTACAAATCTCAATTGTAAATCCAAAGATAACAGCTATGATCCTTTAGTAAACTAGGCCAATAACCAAACCATTTTTATCAGTGGATTATTTGAAAACATGTGTATTGCCATTCTTTACTGACTTTTCCTAGGTCTTCTTTTGTCAAACATCTGAAGAGAATCTTGCCCACACCCTTCCTTCTCATTAATACACCAGCCATATCTTAATAATGAACACAAAAAGCAGTTCTTGTCATTTTCCACTAGCAAAGCCCATTTCAGAGGCTAAATAAACCTCTAAAAAAGAATAATAATGTATTTAGGCCTACTTTAAGGTTTGTTTTAGAGGTTAATAAAGCTCTAAAACAATATTTGCTAAAACAAATCTCTTTCACAACATAAAAACACTTCAACCAAGCATGAACAGATTAAACTTACTTTAATAAAGTATGCATATGTYATTAAGAAATACTTTTATATATAAAGCATATGTAATTTATGAATATACTTTATAAATCAATAAAGTATCCTACACTCATGGGTCAGTTTGCTGATGTGAAATGACATCAGTCATTTGCCATAAACTCCCCATCAATGTCAACAACTCAGAGGTACGCACTAGCATTTCCCTTTTATGCTGCATCTTTTCCAGCGTGACAGAATCCATGCAGACAACCTCAGCAACTCCCATCATTTGTTATTCCACAATTCATTTTTTATTGAGAAACAAGAAAAATTGCTGCAGGAAGACAAGGTAGGTTACGAGTCTGGACACTGTAGCCAAATTCCAAGAACATTATTTATTAACTATATACACACTGGATTTATCTGAAAATATTTTCCAAAGAGGAAAATAAACACTAGCATGCAGCAAGGAAGGAGGGAACTTAGCCTTCTACCTTCCCTTCAGGCATGATGAGCAAAGTGTCTTTAGGCTGTGGCACAGAAACCAGGCAACGTGTGCACAGCAGCAATTCCTTGAACAAACACAGTGACTGGCAAAGAGGGCACTGGCAGGAGCAGAAGGAGGCTGACACAGACCTGGACCAGCATCCCCTTCATCAGGCAACATTAGAACAAAAAATACAGCCTAGTCCTGCTGTAGTCTCTGTTTGCATGCATTAGGAAGAGGGAATAACAGCATCTAAGAGGGAAAACCTCTATTTGCTTAGCTCCAGTGAACAAGTGATCTTCAGCACCATGTAGGATACAACACAACACGTATGAACAACTCAGGGACGCGGATCAAAGAATGACTCAATTGGAGTTATTAACAAATCTGTGAGATCACTGCTCTTGACAGAAAGAAAATGAAGGCAGAGCCAGAATCCTCCTGCTTTTCTTCCAGCAGGTGAATGGTCAATGCAGACTGAACTCAACAGCTCACTTGTCTTTGTTTTTCCAAGGACATAAAAACATACATTAACTTTTACCTTTGAAAAAATTGGAAAAAATCAAAGATAATAATAGAGAAGGAGCATTTTCTCCTCTCAATTCAGTTCTACTTCAGATGAGCGATGCATACAGACAATTTGCTTCTGCTACAGTAGGTTTTTTAAGAGTTTATTTTCCTATATTATTTCATGCTACTGATAGTGAAGAGGGAAAAAAAAACCAAGTCACTGCCACCCATCTATCAGCTCTTGAATGCTGGAAGACAATGCCAAAGCTGAAAGCAGAATTTTCCTCCTAGGATAATTAATTAGTAATAGGATAGTCTAGGATCACAGAGTAAAATGCATCTTGTTTAGTTAAAACCTGAACAAATTAAGACTACAACATAGAGATATGATTTCAAGGAAACAAACTCCTTCTACATATGAGACTGCATTATTTTGGGGCTATGAAAAAGTTTGGTCTAAGGTGTGGGGATTTTTTTAAACATTGCAATTATCATACTTGTTCCACAGTAGACATTATCATAGTCTAAATGTACCCAAATGGCTTTGGATTTCTTCAAAAGGAAGTAAATTTCAATTCAGATATTGCACGACTGTTACAAGAACAGTTTGTCATTGACTGGAAGAAGAAAATAGAGGAGGAGGAAATTTCAATCCTTGCATATGTTACACTTATAAACAAGCATAGATAAAAAACCCCTCAAAAGCACCAATGTCACTAACATACCAACTCTTCAGACTGTAATAGTTTAAGCATTATTATTACACATGTAATATTATATGTATGTAAGTGATCACATGAAAAAAGTCTCCTTAAGTACTGAAGTATTTACTTGAAGTCTTTTAATACATATTTCATTTCTTTTCTTTTGGCATGTGAACACAAAGCAACTGATAAAAAGCGTATCACTGAGTTGCCTGAAGCTGCTTCTAGATGTAGACAGGGGAATTTATTGCCAGCGGGAACAGTCTACATTTTTAAAATTGTTTCTGAATTCTCTGTATACAGATTGTCAAATTATTTGCATGTGGTAGACTCATGTCATTTCCAGCTGCTCTTTGGTCCTTACTGTTTTGTACCAACAAATAACAACTTTCAGTAGAGCTTATTGAAACTTGGCCACCAAGCAACAGTATCTTCCAAAACCCACAACCAAACATGCAAAACCTCTCTCCCAGTCATTAAAAGGTATAACAAACAAGAAATACAGCCTTTCTTTGACAGCCAAAACAAACAACTCAGTACCTTTCATTCACTGTGCTTTAGCAGCTTTCACTGCCCAATTCTAACAGGCTAGAAGTGTCTTTCAGGTCTTGAAGTTTGCTTAAAACTAATGAAGCAGTACTGCAGAGTGCATTTTGAGACTTCCATGAGTCCTTCATACATTTCAGTAAGTCACTGATTTTAAGAAGTCTTATAACAAAAACCTTGTAATTAATAAATGAACTCCAGTTTCTAGACATAAGACTGCACTACAAAAGCAGCTGGTGAAAGTTTATCAGAGCTTCCCGTAACTTATTTCCAGAATTTAATACAAAGTTTTCAGTTGTTCCTAGAAGCTTTCTGGTCTTTAGTACTTTCAAGAAAATCCAGCTGAACAATACTTTTTGCCTTCACATGGGTTTCCAACATGGACTTTGAAATATGACTAACTTGCACTAACTTAAGAAAATAGTCTTCAAATAACTTACATACTGATTATAAATCATAATTTTTCAGTGTCCTAAGTTCAGTGAACTATAAAGTTCCCCAAACTCCACTGTAATGGTCAATGAACTGCAAAGTTGACTACGAAGTTAACCAAGTCACTGTAAACATGAAAAGGACCACAGAGATTGACAGGTAACCCATACAGTACTCAGATTAGGAATTCAATCAAAAATTCATGAAACAATGGGGAAAAAATGCTGATTTTAGACTCTGCTCTAAATGATTATCCTTTTAGCATGACAGAGATAAGTTGGTGGTTATCCTCTTTGGAGGAAATAAATGAGGTAAAAAACATTCTAATTAGCAATCTAGAACACCTATCTCAAGTCAGAGAGAAAGTGCTGTGATCTCACATTTTCTTTCAGAATTCAAAAAGTCTCCTAAATTCAGATAAACTGCCCACAGTATTTCTCATCCAAATTTCTACACAAATCCTCTCCAGTTTGTTTTGGCTAGATTACTTGGCTGAATCCTCTTGACTGAGGTTATGCGACCCCTAGTACTATCCTGCCATGGCAAATTCCCAAATACACCAAGCCAGAGACTTTCATTCCCTAAGATTTTCCTACCAGCTACCTGAGCCACTATTAATACAATGAATTAATTCCATTTTAATTTCTCACACAACCTTTGGCCTATTTTGTACAGAGAGAGAATTACCCATCCTATCAGCAATGAAAATGGTACTTTAACATTTTTCTTTATTAAATTATTTCAAGAATTTTTTTTTTATTTTCTTTATTTTTTATTTTTTCTTTATTTTCTAAAACCAGGAGTTTTAGACATGCACTATCTAAAAAAAAAAAAAAAAAAACACACCAAATGACTGGAGTAGTTTGGAAAGGCCAAGGAATTGTAAAGATTAATGTAACCTCTTCAAACTCAATGTGCAGGGCTCACAGGATTTATTTTTCATACTTACCTCGTAATTTGGTCTGGAACTCTGACATGTCTCTACCACTCAGGGAYGCACATGCCAGGGCAAGAGGTCCTAGGACTTCATCATGCTCTTGGTCTAAACAAAATCTGCATTTTAACATATATGTGACAGCAGATTACAGCACTTCATTTTCTATTTTATACCAGCACTGTTCTGATTCCTCTTCAAGGCAGTTTTCTAACTCACCAGCGATTAGTCAAATATTTTCAATAGAACAACAGAGCCCATGAATATTTTTCTAGAACAGTGCAAACTAATGTAAGTCTGAAGAGCAGAAAATTTGCCCCAAATAAAAAATAAATTAAAAAAAAAGGGGGGGGGAAGAGAAAAAAAAAAACAACCAACCAGCCTCTTTTCTTCCAGCTTTTACCAGTAAAAATACACATGCTATTTTATGGCTCCAGGAACAGCTAAATCATAAGCAGATGAAAGTGGCTGTCCATATGAACACAATGTACAAAATTCAGGAGGAGTTTGAAAGTCTTCACTGTAGATCGCAATCAGTAGCTTGTGACTACTACTAGACGAGGAACAAAAACAAGACCATTATGATATATAGTTTTCAACTCAAACTTCTGAAGTTATTGTCCAAACCTATTCAAAGTYGTGACTTTATGACAGAAAAATGCTGAGTGTGCTATTATTAGTAATACTGCAAATAAATGTATTCCCAGACAATCAAACTGTCTCAGATGTTGCTTTGAATGCTTAAACATATAAACTACAGCAAACACTTATGGCAAATCAACAACTCAAGAGAAGTAAAGAAGACAGAAGCTCCTGACACTGCTTAAATTCAGTAGAGGCAAAGTAAAAAAAAAAGAAAAAAACCACGAACAAACAAAACCCCACATCTGGAACTTAATAATACACAATGGAAGTTTAGCTTTATTTTTATACTGCTGTTTTCACAGTACTATAATTAATTTAGTAAAGTGTACTGTGTACATCCAAAATATACCACATTTTACTCTACAATGAACAAGGAACTTCTTAAATAAAAACTGAAGTGCTACTTATTCCCTATAAAGAACAAACTTCAGTGTCCCTACCCTTGCTGGCAGGAGGTGTGAAGTTGTTTAGACATAATACTCACTACAGCTAAACCCAGCTGAATGAATTCAAACTACACCAACATCAAATGTGCCCAACCATCTAAACTGCTTTAACTCAGAGTCCCGACAAGAATGCCAAGTTACTGTACTGTCTATGTAAAACAAACTTATACAGTACTGAAAGTAAAATTAACACCACAGAAATCTAATACAGATTACTCTGCAGAGGTTTAATAATCTAAATGAAGAAATAAAACAAACTTTAAAAATGTTGTGAGAAGAAACCACTTGTATTGCTTTTTCTTATCATTCCAGTTTGGTCTGATTTTACAATAGAAAAGTTCTCACCTACATGATTTCCAGCAATGTCTTTTACCACTATATTAAAGAGTTTATTTATTCTCCATGAATTTAGTCGCCGAACTTTTAAAAGTTAGGACTACCCCCATGTTCACCATATTTGAAATCATTCAAATTGGTAAGAGGCTTTTGTGTTCACGCACACAAGCCACCAAAAGAGCAGCATTAGCCTATGGCTTTATTCCTCTAGCACTACAAGATGAAAAAAGGACATTAGAAGAATGAATGTGAAGAAGGTATGATAAAGTTATCAGGGTCAGATCAAAGAGCTTTTATAAGCTTTTATCTTTCTAAATGAGCTCAGCTTTTAACGTTTATTTTGCAAGCTGTGAAGTAATTCTGCCCTGACCAAAGACAGAACTCGAGAGCAGCTGTTCAAGTGTACATACATCTATTTCTCTATATTCTTGGTAAGTCAATAATGCTGCTTGCATTCTTTTAGTCAAACAGTGATCTGCTAGATCATGACCTAGTTACCCATTACAACCACACAGTTGATAATACTACACTTCTCACACCCGTAAGGACAAAGGTCAAACTAAGTGCTGTCAAATGACACTAACACTGCGCAACCAGTGCTACACAGGAAGATGAACGCAGCATAAAAATAATGCATATGGTGGGTGGAAAACTGATTTAACACACCAAATAATGGGATTTAAGGCACGAGAAAATAAAATCTTCATCCAGCAATGCAGCATCAGTAATCAGTACTCTTCCCCAGCACACACAGTGGGCCACCGAGACAGCTACTGGGCTAAGCAACACCTACTGCTACAAGCTCTTCTGTTTCATCAGCATATAAAAAGCTCAAATGAAGCTAACACCTGCATAAATTGAGATAAATGGCTTTGTTAAAACTGCCAATTGACAGTAGTACATTAGGATTAATGACTTAAGTTCACTGATTTATCATAGTCCCTTTGCTGCACAACAATGGACAGCAAAGCTCCTACTCGCTGCTTCATCGTACGAATCATACTTTTGTCATTCCACTGTGCCATCTGCACTGCAGACCTGGTGTACAGCACTTTTCATTTCAACGTCAGTTATTTTAAGGTTAAAGTAGACATTTAATATACCTCAATATATTTCAAGAGTTTCAACACTAAGTTTTGTATGCATGACAGCTTGATATTTTAAATGACAGACAAATGAAAAGAAACAGGAATAGGACTTTTAAGAGAAAATGGTTGCAGCCACTGTCACTGCAATGATGGCTTGAGTTTGAACGGAATATATATGCACTCTTCTAAAAACAGATTGGAAAAGAGCTTCTTTACATCCCAGTAATATACTCATTTAATAAGATAATAAACAGCATTGTTTTAGAGGCACATCAGTATAAAAATCCCTACAACCTCTATAGAAGAACTGTTAGCTTTACATGAATAATGAACATATGTTACACAAAGAACATAATCTTCTCTTTTCTGAAAAATTATTAAATCTAGAGGTAGACAACTACACACGGATGTGTAACATGCAGAAGTTCAAAGACAAAGTTCTCAGTAGACCTAAGTTCTACATGAACTATGCTTTCCAATAATAATCATCTTCATCATACAGCATTCCATTTGGACTGCCACTAAGTTACACAATATTGGATTTTTGAGAAAACAACTAGAACCATAACAAAAAAAGAAAATGTAACCCACCTGTCTTCCTTCACAAAASTGGCAGATCCCTGTTAGAATTATTTTTACCACCAGATAACAAAGGGCAGGCTACACAAAGTGCTAAGTAAGACACCTTTCTGATAGATCCTCACATTTGACAATAAATGAATCACAGTATCACTTGGAAACCAGGTTGGAAAGGATCTCTGAGATCATCGAGTCCAACCTATGACCAAACACCACCTGTCAACTAGACCACGGCCCTACGGACCACATCCAGTCTTTCCTTACACACCTCCAGGGATGGTGTCTCCATGACCTGCCTGAGCATTCATTCAAATACCTAATCACGGTTTCTGAGAAGAAATTCTTTCTGATGTCCAACCTAAACCTCCCCTGGTGCAGCTTATGACTGTGTCCTCTTCTGTTGCTGGTTGCCTGGGACAAGAGGCCAACTTGGCCACAGCCTCCTTCCTGGTAATTATAGAGAGTGGTAAGGTCACTCTGAGCCTCCTCTTCTCCAGCTCCCTCAGCTACTCCTCATAAGACTCATGAAGTTATATGCTGAAATTCCCAGCTTTGGGGGATTTCATAATAGGACTGAAGTTGAGACAAAAACCCACTTATATTGCTTGAATCTCTGGCTGAGCAGTTGAGATGCTTTCTCCAAAATTCTACATAAATTCTATGTGACAAAGCTTTATTCAATTAATCCAGCAGTTGCACCTAAGAAGGTGATGAACCTGAACCTGCATATAACATGTAAAAGGGCACTGGTCTACAAGCCTAAAGGTGACAGTGTGCTTAACATAGGAAACTGAGTTCCTATGAAGAAGAAAAGTACATTGATTTCATTATGTTCAAGATTTGACTCTCAATTAAAGTATTTCATGGCGACCACATTAATAATATATTCACCATTCTGCAAACACGAGAGAGCTCAAGTATAACTATTCCCATTAGCTTCCTCTTTTGGCTTGAACTTTATGAAAATTTAGTCACATGATGCTCTTCTGTCTAAGGGAATCATGACCTAAACAGAATAAACTGGTTTGACAAAAAACTACTTGCTTGGTAATTTTGGGCAAAAATCAATCAATCCCCTGCAGCAATTTTTTTTTCAGCAGCAGGTGTCAAAAATGCAGACCTCACAATGGACCTATGAAGGCTGATGAATTTTTGTAAAGCTTTTCAAGAAAACAGGGTTGGTAAAAATTTGAAGCATTAAAATCAGGAACAGTTTTCAGCAAGGTCAGCTACTGACAAGATCTGAAATAATTGAAATTCAATTGTTGACAAATCTATTTTTACATAAAATGTTGCCTAGCATGTATCTATAACATTAATTTTTATACAGAATTAATTTAATGCAAACTGACAGAAGAAAATGCTTAACAGTAAATCTAAGTCTACTTGGAATGGAACTTAAACAATCTGGAAAAAGTAAGTCCACACTAGATGTCAATTGTCTTTTTACTCAAAAAACACATGGTGTTGCCTAAGAGATGCAGAAAGAATGTGTGTCACATATGAAGACTAATTTTAATAAATGTCAAAACATTTAAATATATGGGCCTAGATACTTTAGGAGATCAAATTCCACCTTCAATGATTTCAACGTCTAAAATCACTAAGAAACTGGTGCTTTGAAAAAGTCCACCTACATATATAAGCAATTACCATATAAATAACAGTCCAAAAGGCTTTCAAATCAGAGCAATCTCTATTTAACTGAGCATGTTGGAACACTTTGCATATTAAGGCACAGGGGAAGAGAAACCCCATTAGATTACTTCAGTAATTCATTACCAAACTATGACATTGAAAGAAGGACACAAAAGCAGTGTGTTTGATTAAGATGTTCTCAAATCAGTTTCATGTAAAAGCATTTCTGGAGGAGCAAAGTGGACTAAACCATTTTAACAGAGCCAGAAATATGACTCAGATCTTACACTACCAAAAGGCTTCAATATAAATTAACCACAGGATGAGAGGTTAAAACAAAGGGTCAGCTTGAAACGAAGGACAAACATTTGTGCTTTGTTTATAACGGAAGCAAGAGAGAATCACCAAAGCACTTCTCTCAGTGGCAAGAGAGAATCACCAAAGCCTGATCAGAGGATGGAGAAATCACCCTACGTCCTCCCCAGTGCATCACACCCTCTCCTCAATGCCTTGGGGAGCAGCCTTCTCACTGAGTGACACAGACGGCCACACTGTAATCAGGACAGCGGCAGCTCCGAGTGCAGGAAGTGGGGGAGTCCATGGCTCAGGTGGGCTGTGTGGCTTGGGATGGGGAGCACACTTTACTGCCAGCCTGCAGCTTAGCACATCGTGTGGCCCTGGTACAAAGCTGGAACATCCATATTGCCAGGAAGAGGTGTGTGCAATTAGGTGAACTCACATTCCTGGAAGAGCAAGTGTTGCTTGTAACCCAGACTGTTCATGGAGCCTTGTGTGCCAATAACTGTGTGTGTGAAGAAGGGGATTAGAATTTTTCATGATAAGTTACTAAAACCTTTTAGATATTTGCAGATGTTTATTAATTTTTCTAATGGTCTGACCCTCCAGTTTATCTGTTCTAGACCTGATATCAATCCCAAGTATACAGTTTCCTGATTTTTGTTTACATTGTATTAATAAATCAGTAACCTGCTTTTTGTGGTTTAAACTTCATGATCTGAGCATTTTTTCCCTGCAACAGTCAGCAATATAAGTCTTTGAACGTATCAATCTTTACATTAATTTCTATTGTTTCTTAGCAGCTGTGCATTGATACAGACCAACACACCTTTTTGTAGGAAAAAAGAAAAACCTACACATTTCCTCAGAGATGATTCATGATTCAGCTGCATCCACTTAACTTAAAAGATACATCTTTCAACTAGACCAAGGAATACAACTCAAAAGAGGCATTCAGTACCCTTCTGAACTCTCCAAATTTCTTCACCTCTGATGAAATTCAAAGTGGACCTCTCCATCACTTAAGTCTTTTAAAATCTTATTCTAGCCTGTTTTCACAGCATGTCATTACCTCCAGCATAATCAGAAATCTCATACATATGCATGCTAGTTAAAGACATCTAAAAGAAAAGGAAAAATATGTTGAAAATTACTAGACAGCAACCATGAAACTTCACACTGCAGAATAACAGCTCATATAGAAACAAACAGGCACAGTTCAAACTACTTGCATTTTAACAACTTAATTCCAAGCTGGTTTTACAGCCTCAAGTTTTCAGGTTTGTTCAACAGTGCTGAGTAAGGTAGCAAAATTTTTACCTCTAGGGAACTAAACACAAGGTCAGCCTCAGAAACACAGGTCTTGCCTCAGCAAGTTTACCTCAGCAAAACAGAAATACTTGTCCTCACTGTTTTGCCAGCACTGCCCACGCACAATTACCACAGTTAAAAAAATCTGAGCCCATGCCACTCCCGCTACTATTTTTCTCTTTTAACTGTGAAAGCAAAGCCTCAGTCTGGCCAGATGGTTTCAGGTCTCCTGAATCAAAATGTCTCTCCCCTGTTGAACTACTTCATTATACACATAATATCAAAAGAGAATTAAGCATGAAAATCTCCTGCTTGTAGAAAAAGGACATACAATACTTAGCATCATCTTTACCCAATTACCACCTTCACAAATGGAAGCTAGGCAATGCAAGCAAGGCAGACTGTTGCACAACCCACACCTCCCAGATCCCACAAGGCTTTGTTTCTCACAGTCATCTATCTCAGAAGTGATTGGCAGGAACAGTGAGTTTAAAAGCATACACACAAAAAAAATCATGACTCACAGGAACAAATTTCAGTCTAAAGAAAGAGAAACTAGGTGACCATGTAGTTACACAAGTCATCAGTATTCTCAGCACTTTGTATTGTGTGGTCCATCTTACAAACAGAACTAAAGTAGCAGGAGAATAACCAGGTTTACAATTGGCTTTGTATGTTCTGGTTCAAGCACAGTGCTCAATCCCACCTAATATTCCATCAGGAAGTTTCTTTGATATACACAATTTTAACAAAAAGCTCTCTAATAATTCCTCTGATGCAAAAATTTTAAATGGATGAGTCTTGAACCACAGCCCAACTCCCTTCTGAATTCCCTCTTTGCACTTCTAACACTACAATCCTACAAACTCAGCTGTTTCAAAATTCTTCCAGAAAAGGCTACACCTGAATTTCTAACAAAAAGACCAAAGGGCAGGGGAACAAAAGCATTCAAGGCAGATGTAAGGAGGTGTCATCAAGTTTTACATCAGTCTGGTTAAACTAAAGAAACAAAAAGAAAGTGAGCAGCTATGGTAAACTACTAACAGTTCACACATTTGTATTTTGAAATAATGACTGAAGTAAACAATTAGTTGAAAAAAACCCACAGAAAGTCATTTATACTGCACAAAAAGTGAAGTATTTAATGATATATAATATATAACCACTTTGCAAACCCATAAGAAGCACATAAAATCTAAGTGTATAATCTATTAAAACATATACACAGTATTTTATGATTTACAGTTGGGGTATGACTTGCACACCTACGAATCTTCTTCCTTCAGCTCTTTCCAACTAGCGCAACTGGCTCCCAGCAAACTTTTTATGAACTTAAACCAGTCTCAATGTCAGTGCTAGCTAAAAAACCCAGCCAAACAAAACCCACTCTTTCATGGTCAAATATAGTTGTACAACAAAAATACAAAATATTTAAGACTTTGAAATGCTAGGATTTGTGTGAGGTGAAAGAAGTTGATGAAAGTCATGATTTAGTTCTTTTGTACTTGACATTATTCCAAGTATAAGTCTCTCACTTCCTGAGGAATGTAATTAAGTTGTGGAATTCTTGTACCACTGCAGAACAACTTCAGTTAAGAGAACTATAAACAAAACTGAATAAATGATTTTTAAAAAGTAAATACAGTACCACAAAGATTCACCAGCATTTAAAAAATGATGTTAGAAATAAAACGACGCTAAAGAATCAAATTCAGTAGTGATTTCCATTTTCAGCCCTGAAAGTTAGACAAATTGTTCTTGCCATTTGCAGACAATACAGGAGTTTTCCACAAAAAAAAAACCACTGAAAAGCAGAAACAAAATCCCTAAGATTTACTGTGAGTTCTTAGCAATCATTACACATGACAAAACAGAAACTTCTATTACTGTTATGAACAAAGTTCTTCAAAATTAATTTCTTAAAAATCTGAAATTATCTGTAGCTATTCTGAAAAATAGTTTTTTGCAATTCCTTAAAAATTCCCTGGTTTATTGCCCCATTAGAAAGACAAGTGAAAGAATCTGTGGTATGTTGTTGAAATGTACTATTTACATACCACAAAATTAGTTTCTAGGGTGCCCTATGGGCTGTGGATGACTTTTTTTCTTTCCTTCTAATGAAAATGTGGCTTTTGATCAAATTCAATTATGCTCTTAAAATTCTGGGGCATACAAAAGTAAAACCAACTATATTGTGGCAAAAATAAAACTTCGATTTTTGTGCCAGTAAATTCTGATTCTGAAATTCCAACTGGGCCAGATTTCCATTTTGCTAAGTAAAAAAAGGATAACATGATAACAATGTGACTATTCCAAAAACATGGGGACTTATTTCTAAGAGGTCAATATGGTTGTTTGTTCTATTATTGATTGTCTTTACTAACTATTCAATAAAGAATACATGTTGAAGAGAATAAATGTACAATGYACACAATAAAATGCAATATACGCAACTTACCCACAGGAAATGCCGATAGGAAACAAATTGCCTGATTCTTGGAATTTTGCAACTATCTCTGCAAACATACTATTATGTCAGTAAAATAAATTTGATAAGTAAAACCATCAATCACACTCCCTTGGTTACACCAAAGGGCTTGCCTCTCTGTATTAGCTCATATTCATTACATCCAGATTTAGTTGGATTAAGCTATTTAGTAACCTCATAATACAAGCAACATACTTAACTCAGAGGATACAAAGATTTTGCACCCCATGTTCACTTTCTATTTTCTTCCATCTGATAAAATATCACATTTTACATTTTAGAAACTTCTTTTTCTGTTTTACATTTATTCAGAACTTAGGAAAATATGACAGGGCTTTAAGGCAATGTTGTTGTTGCAATGCTGTGGACTTCCAAAAAAAATGCAAATAAAAACTGATAGCACATAATGGGAGACAGGGTCACTGAAGAAAACTTAGTTTTGAAAAACTTCCAGCCTTTCAATCATAAGTGGCACAACATAATAAATAAAAAGTGTCTTCCTTTAAAGCAACACCACATATCACGCTTCTGATGTGCCTACATTATTTTAATTTTGTTGGCTGCAATTTCAACAGGAGACTAAACATCAAGATTACCTAATATCTGAAAAAGAATGACCCATTTTAACACTTTAGTGTTAAATATCTGTTCTGAAAACAAAGGGTGACCCATACTAGTCAAAAATGAGATCAAACTTTGGGCTTACACACCTGCTGGAAGACGGGAAATTCCAGAGCTAAAAACCTAAGGCAAGGCTGAAACTCATGAGCTACATGCTCATGAAGTAGAGTTCACAAAGCACAATGTAACTGTGTGAACTACAGGAAGGCTAAATTGCAATCTCAGGTGAGTGCACCCTTTAGAAAGAGAAAAGAAACAGCTGGAATTGTTCATGGCTGTCAGTGCCATAACTAACACAGCTGTGCAAGAACCTGGTCAAAAGTCAAGTTCATTTTTATAAAGAGGGGGGTTTTTTTAAATATGTCAACAAATGCCAGCTTGACCTAAATTTTCATTTCCTCATTGTCTTTTTGGGCCCTCTTTCTTTCAGCCAGCTGGCCGGACAGCAGTCACTTCCAGGGTAATATCACACTTGTCTTCCCTCAGCTGTTTCCTAACATAAGGATTCTGTTTTGGGTGCCTACAACAATCACTGCATCAACTGCTTTATTGCTGATCTTGTGGCTTATACATTGGTCTTTTTAAGTCCTAAGAATTCTGTAACTTTTACTATTAGTAAATTTTCACACTCTTTATAAGTTAAGAGAAAGCGGTTGAACTTCTCAACCTAACAACTTCAAACAGCTGTCACACAACAGAAATATTTTAACAACTGCAAAAGTGACAGGTGACAATCCCCCCAGCTTTTTTTTTTTTTAAACCTGCAGTCACACATACAGTCTTTCAAAGTCATTACTAGCACTGGGTAGTATATCCTTTTCACCCAGAAATCAGGACAGTATGCAATACAAGCCTAGGTAACTGATCATGCTTCATGTTGGTAAAATGTACTCCAACAATGAAGTTACACCACATACAGAACAGTAGGAACACTGGTAATTTCAATTTCTTTGCTTTAAACTGCAAGTGGCAAATTATTGGAAACTATGGCCTCACTGCTAGAAGGAGTTGCCTTAAATTAGTAAGGTGCAAGGAAGACGTGTATCCTGGCAGTCAGATACTTCCACAATGCTTCTAGATCACGGTTACTCTCTGTCAAATCCGTAACAATGCTTTATGTCTTAACTAGAGCTGGTAACACTCACATGTCTTGCAATAGTATTTGGCAAAGTTATAACACTTTGTTCATTACAGACCTTCTAAAACTAGAGGAAGCAACCTGGTGCCACACATACAATCCTGTCAGTATTTACAAAATTAATCTGGAGATGACAAGTGAGTTAATCTCTCTTCACTCCTGCATGAGAACACAACACTCAGCCAACAAAGGGAAAGTAAACAGTAAAATGGAGCAGGACAGCCTTACAGTTTAAGCTACAGAAGGAGCAGATGACTAAGTATTCTAGGAATTCAGAACCAGCTTTCTAAGAGCACTGGTTGGCATAAAGCTGCCATAAAACAAACTGTCCAGGCTTCTGAGAAAAAAAGTCATGTTATAGAGGCTCTCTCCCTTCAGCCACTGTTTATTAACAAAACTGACCACAAATCTATCAGGTAACTTTTGTTAAAACAAAACTAGAACATTATAAGCAGCAAAGCCTTCAGAAGTTCATACTACACTACTTCTAATCATATCCTGTAGTGTGGAGGTAAGCTTTTCTCACACAAGCAGTGTCTCCTATTTTCAGAAATGTTTGCAGCAAAATAAATATAAGAAAATTAAATGATCACTGCTGTTCCTCTTCAAACTCATATTCAGAGTTGCTCCTGAAAAATTCAACCATAAACCCATGAAAACCATGAAGAAAACTCACGTCCAAATACATCTTGCAGATTTTCTTTCCCCTGACACACACAGTGCTTCATAAATCAGGAGCATAGCAGGTCAGTCCCTTTGGATGGCTGAGTTAATCACTTGGGCTTCCTTGTGGTAAAGGGCCAACTGAACTGGGATTGCAAGCAAAACAGGCATACCCAACAGAAAATTTATTTCCTGAAGTTTACATCAGAAACCAAGTTTTATATTAACAGGACTTCAGGCAACAGTTGGAAAATAAGGGTTAGGAATGAGAGTAATCCTAAAACACACTTAGCTACTCATGTTTACACCTTTACCAGTGTTTGTGTTAAAACAGTTTTGCATAGTTTCTCATAAAATCAGGAACAGTGTTTATTCACTGTTATGGGAAGAAAGTTGTTAGGACTCTACAGGCATTAAAATTCAAAAGTGAAAGTACGCTAACTTTCAGAGGTGATAATCACCCAAAGGACATATCAAATTCCAGCAGAGTTCAGGGTGTTAACCATTTTTTGCACACCAGGCTTCCACCATGGAAAATTTTGTTCTGCACTGTTGGGTACAATCCTGATACAGAAAACTTGCCTTGACAGCAGCATCAAACCCTGCACAGGATCTCTCACAGAAAATGAACGACTAAAGCAAAAAGCTTATTTGTTAGGGGTAGGTAAATAAGGTGTACTGAGGGACTCACAGAACCCCTCCTCTTCTGGCCTGGGCAAGAAGAGCTGTTGCTCCCTAGCACCTTCCCAAGTAGGAAGGTGAAGAAGTAATTCCACAGGACTTTAGATAACACATCTCACCACAAAMACACAAATAAGGAGAAGGTGGCAGTACTGTATTGAACACCTACACAAACACAGACACCACAGATAGATCCAGTCTCTTCCTAAGGATCAATACTAAGAGATAAAAACCCTTCACTATTGTCTCTATTAGCATTTGTCCCTCCACTGTCTCTCAGTTGTTGTGCTTGCTGGCTAGAACAGCCTGAAGCCTGGTAGAAGATCATGCACACATCCCGTAAAGACATTCGCAAGGCAGGGGGATGGGAGAGAAAAATAATTTTAAAAAAGAGTTTGATAGTATAAGCCATGGTAATAGGGCAACAGGGTTGCACCGTGCAAATGTACTAGCCTGCTTTAAAATGCAACTGTCCCCTTTTATCTCTTCCTTCCCTCCTTTTCCCATACTCCTTTCTGCCCACTTTGCTTTGATCCTTTTCCGCTTCTGACTCTTCCTGTAAATATCCCAAAACAGACCTGTAAAATCTCAAAATTCTTTTACTCAGTCCCCAATGCCACTGTAATAAATCTTGCACACCTTTAATTCAACAGCTACCCCTCTCCAGTTTATCTGGCATTCCAGAGAGTTTCTTCCAGTGAATCACCTCAGCAGGTTTTGCAACAGGCATAATGGCTTCACTGGTCACCTTTGCTGGTTTTACGAGCAGCTTAACAGGTTAAATTGGCTCAGTTTTCCACCTTATCACTACTCCTCTGGTCATTACCTGCCTATCACAGCCAGTAATCAGATATTGTTACACGTATCATCAAAAAAGCAACAGGCTTTTGAGACAACTTAGTTATTATTTCACCAATATTTTTGCACTTCTATTGTATTATAAAGCTCTGTTTTTATTTAAAAGCATTTAAACACAATTTAAAAAATAAGCATGATTAATCAAATAAAAGGCCATAAAAAAAACTTAATGACAGTTCAATGGAGCCGCACATTCTACCAAACTGTTAAAACAGTTGGACACGAGGGGAAAGGTTACTCATTCCTACTATCATACAACCCATCTCTCCTCCACTCCTAGTTCCAAACTTCTGTCTATCTTTACCTATTCATTCCAGCACTTGTTCTTGTATCTTGCTGACACATTTTCATGAGTACTGAGATATTGGTGTATCCCTCTGTATTACTCTTGCTCTCATTATACGTCTAGTATGTCAAAATTGCTGCTATGTCTATTTTACATGGGATTGGAGACACAGTGACTTCTTTGAAATTAGCTTTTCAAAGACACCACACATCATTTGCTTCAAGTGCAGTGGGAGTTGTATTATGCATATTTAATAAGTAACACAAGCCAGCAAAGCCAGACTAATAGAGGAAAGCCAGATTTGTCTGTCTTACCCTCGATGTATGTTCTAAGATGACATCTTATTTTCCTAAGGCAAAATTATCAGGCAAAGAGACTGAAAAAGGATTCAGAGGAAAAAATTGCACAGCAATACCGCTGAAAGCAGCAGGGAAGGAGTGAAAGAGAGAGGGACTCTCCATCTTTACCATACACAGTTCTAAAAACCAGGAGAGGAAGCCAGCTTTTGCCTGAAGAATCCCAGACACTTTCAGTTTATTTTTGGTTTTTTCTGAAGACTGAAGAGTTCCATTGCCCAGCATTTACTACATGTAAATGTTAAGATTCAGGAAAAATGCCTACATTGGCAAAGTTTGGATTCCTGGTTTGTACTGGAGCTGGTGCATTAACAATAGTAAGAGTGCAGACCATAACCTAGTGCCAGTACAGAAGATACTTGTGCTATGTCTAATAATACACAGCCTTGGAGGTCTTTTTACTTAACAATCCTATGATTTTAATTTTAGTTCCAACAGAGAATTTTCACACCATTTTTAAATAAGGCACTATTCCTTTCAGAATTAGAAAGTGATTTGCAGTCCTTTATATATTATCAAAGGCTAGGCATTCATTTAAATAGTCAAAATGCTTTCTTGTCTGCTTTTCTGGTGTGCTCTCACATAGCAACTATATTCAGTAATAAAAAAGGCTCAGTTCTACTGAGAATTCAGATATCGCACAGTAATTGCATGTCAAAAAATGGGTTTATTTTAGTATTTGCCATCAACATCTTCCAGAAACTGTGTCTATAATGTGGTTAGTCTATTTAATTATGGCCAACCACAGGCTACTAATTTGCTAAGTTATTTATAGGTTTTCTTGTCCTTTTTTATTGTATGCCTTTCTTTACTTGCTTTTCCCCCTTTGCCCAATAGTCCCATCTTCATTCACATTCATTTCAGACAATTTTGCCAGGAACCCACAAGCACTGCCAGTATCAGGGACCTCACCACAGCCCTTAAGAACCTATCATCTTCCTACCTTTCTATTGTTCAAAGCCTTGCAAATTAAGCACCTCAACTATCAAGGGGCAGAAGAATTCTAACAATGCACCATTTAAAAAAACAAGCCAGAAGAGGATTTTAAACTAGTTTTCAGTTCTCAAATAAAAACTTAATCTGGAATATTTCTAAATATATAGTAAAAATATACTCTACTTCTAAATTAACACAGAGAAATTCTGAAGTTGAATATAAACCAGATATTTACACCAAGGATCTTTTCTGAGAGTCTAAAACATTCATGTGAAGACCAAAAAAATTACCCAGAGATGAAGCTGTTACATCAAGAAAATTTTCTTTCTAGAATCTCTAGATTAGGTTGCCTAGCCCTCCTTTAGAAAATTGCTTAACATAAAGAATTTCATTTTGTTTCTGGTTATTGCTTGTATTTTTAATAGCCACAAGGGAAGAGGACATTCTTCAGAAAATCCTCAGGTTTCATGTCAAGGATCTGTAAATAGTTTTAACGGAATATCACTTTCAAGCTTTTATGTAATCAATGTTTTTCACTTTGGAAATCACTGTTCTGGAGAAACTGTCCCAAAGTGAAAAATCAGTATAAGATGTCTTCTGTAATGACAAATCAGAACAAGATCTCTTCTGCCTCCAATTCCAACAGATCCAAAACACAAAGTCTCTCTGACATGGAATGTTCAGCAACACAAGTTCAAAGGGAAAGGTTTTGCACATCTTTGTTTCGGTAAGAAATTATAAGTAACCCCTAAGTGAACTTTTACACACATTGAATGTTACATATCTGATAGGACTGTTAAATGCTTTACCTACCTTAATCTATCCTTCCAAGTTGTGCAGTCTACATAACACCTTAATTTCACAAAGCCACAGGGATGCCCTGGCTATCACTGGTTCCCAGTCCTGTAGCTCCAACACATCAGCACTATCTAAAGAGACTTTAAGCATTTTCTGCCACCATGGTTAGGGACATACCTGTATCAGCACTACATTACTCCTCTCAGACCCTAAGCAATCTCGGAAATAATGATTAAAACTTACATGGACATATATGCTGAAATCATAAAATCATGAATGAAGAGAAAGGTAAAATATTTTTTTCTTGCTAAACTGTAGCCAGACACACTTAAAAAAGCAATTGCACAAGGACACAAAATAAACAGTAGGGTAGAATTCTGAGGTGCTCATACTCTTCTACTATTGACTTTTTCTGGAAAAATAGAATAGAGAATTTAAATCAGCAGTCAGCTGCATCCTTTACATCAGATTACTATAGAACATATATAGTTACATAACAAAATAGCTAATGCTACGTTATTATCTAAACACATAAAAGTGTTTAGATATGCAGAAATTAATGTAAAAATAACAATGTGTATTCTGAGTAGCAATCAAGTTCAGAATGAAATGTATATACAACTTCTTTGAATAAATTCTGCATAAATCACAAACTTTGTTCTTAAAACTGATCCTGAGAACCTTCAATGATTACATCAATTACCTCTAATTTTTAAATTATGGACATAAAAATGTGCCTTATTTTCTCCCAGCTACAAGAAAATCAAAGCCCGAATTTTCAGTCCATATGCCTGAAGTGTGTATCTGTGTTTATATCATGTCCCCACATCTATGGACATGTGCTTCCACACCTGCAAATTAGAGAATATAATGCACAAATACTGAGGCAAATTATTCAAATACATCCTTGTTTGACAAACTGCATTATACAAAACTCTGGTTGGCAGTAATTTCAATAGTCAGTATGATTTGAAAAATTTTGCCTGCATATAATTATGAAACCAAAACCAGATGTGTCTTCACGTGAATAGTTACCCTAGGGAATAATCTTTAAGGAAATACATTCTCCTGGCTTACCTGTGGCTTTATCTGGCAAAATCGTACCCTACCTACCCTACCAAGGCTTAGAGAGGCTTACACCTGATTAAGTATTTATTCACACTCACAGAAATCAAAGAAGGATAGAAAGTATCAGTGGTCTATAAATTAAATTTTCCTCGAAGTCTTACAAGCAGATATGAAGTACATACATTGGTCAGATAGTCTCACCAAAACAAGGAATCTGGTAATCTTTATAAATTTTGACTCAAGTAGCCATTGCAAAGTAAGGTTTTGCTATAATTAAAAAAACAAGCAGAAAGAAGCCGATTTATTTATTCTCAAATTAAAAACAGCATTCAGGTAAATATGATTACACAACAACTCTTGCCATGTGCTAAAAGTATGTACTATTTTAAATCATTGGTCAGAGAGATATTGGGACCATGGTGTTCCAGATAACACTATTTATATTTACCTTGTTAACTTGAACTAGTTCATATTTGATTTTCATATTTATCTTATACACCTGAAGCAAGATACTAGGTAGGAAACTACAGATCAACATCCACACAAATAAGGTACATAAAAATAGCAAAATCTTTTCCTATACAGTCATAAATTAATAGATTCAATCAAAATTAAGAAACTTAAGTGTGCAATGTAATGCTCTTCTCTTAGGATTTGATATTTAATTGTTTTTTCCAAGTCTCCCTTCCAAGCAACACAGGCCATTGAAGACAAAACTGATGAAAATAAGGAAATTAATTACACATTCATTTTCATAAGCTTTCCTCTACTAAAAAACCATTCTGAATTACAGATCCACTTCCTTGCACTACTAAAAAGGAAAGCAAAGTTCTTTGAGGATGCCCTTTTCAAGCTGTTACATTTCAGATTTTGTTTTTCTGACAAAAGTGAAGATGGGCTCAATCTCCTGTTCCCCTCATTTTTCCTCGGCATCAGAGGGAGGCCAGACAGTATTTGCACTAAGGCTCAACTCTTCTGTGAACTAACTGGTTTCATCACTGTAAAATGAGGTTAAATGAAAAGAAGGGAGAAAAAATTTTCCAACAGATATCCTAAGATTCAGTATTGCCATCTTATTCTCATATACAGTACAGCTCTATTCATTCTGCCATTTCCAGTCGGCCCCTAAAACACTGTACAAAACAGATTCATGTTACATAAGTTACAAATTTTGGTCCAAACTAGGAAACTGCATGAGAATGGCTAAAGATGTATCAGTAGTTCAGTGTTTACACAGTAGTTTTATGAGACCAAGAGCCAAAGTTCCCTTAACAATTAAAAAATAAAAGCTGTCTAAAAAATTACCTTTAACCACAGTAGAAATCCAGTGGAAAGTCCCTAAAAAATTTTCAGATGAAACAGCCAAACGATATTATATTTAAACACTGACTTCCTCCAGTTAATTCACTGCCAGGTACACTGACTGACAAACATTTTAAACCAAAATTGAGGAACACAGAGCAATCCCCCAAAGAAAATAGTTACATGCTACTGAACTGTATAAATGCAGTATAGTGGGATATCAGCTCGATCACTATACTCACTGTACTTCTTTTTTCTTTAAAGCTTATGGCTTACTACATTTATGACAACAATACAAGAGACAGTTACAGATTTAATCATACTCAAGTTCAAAACCATTCAATGCACCTAAGACAGTAAAACCACAACTGTTTGCTACTATTTTGCCAGTGGCCTCATACACAACAGTTACTCTTTACTTCTTAACCTTCAGCTATAAAGGTTAACAGAAAGCACAAAAACCCAAACAACAAACAAACAAAGGCAGTCAGAGGACTAATATTATTTAAACATCATTTAGAAATTTGTCACTTCGCAATGCACCTGCTGCCTGCTCTGTTCCTCATCAACTTCTCCAGTTATTACATGAAAATTCTCACTGGTTGAAATCTTCCATTCTGAAAGTTTATAGCCCTTGATGGTTGTTATGGGAATAAAAAAAAAACATAAATACTGTTAAATGATGCATTAATTTTTTATGAGGAAGGAAACACTGGTAAGCATGTTTCAAAATAGAATGTTATTCTCACAAAATTCTTTTCTATTAATTAAATTTTCTAAGCCATCATTTGATTAAATATGTTACTGCTCTCCATGATCATATTGTACAAAAAAAACTCCAAAAAACCAGACAACAAAATCCAACGTAACAATAGTGACACTGAATAGCACAGCCCTCAGTGTATTTCATTCCACACCAATCTACGGCTGAATCATGAAAGTAACCTGGTATCATCTTGCAACAGATGAGTTCTCCTGGAGATTTTCATCTGATTAAATACAAAACAGATTCCAGCTGTCGTCCTTTTACCAGCTACAGTTTCTGGTGATTTGTTAAAGAAACTAGAGAAAAAACCAAACAGAAAGGACCTAAGAAAAAACAGTATTTGTCATGTATCAAACTCTGTTCCTCTAACTGGATGGGAGGAGACCTTTCCCATCTTAAGACCATATTTAATGAAGTTATATAGTAGATACTCTGCATACAATGAAAATGTATGGGCAGCTAATAGAATTATCAGAAATAATTTTCTAACATTCAGATACTGGAATATAAGAACAAGTTCTTCCAGTATTTTACTGTTTATATCACTGCTGATACAGCACAAGTGATTCCCCAAGACAGTCTGAAAGAATTAAAACTAAGGCATAACAAGCAAGACCATGCATACTAGATAGTGAGCAAGAATAACTATCTTTCAATAGCTATAAGTACATTACAGTCACATTATTTACAGACATCCGCTACAGTCACAGTGATACAGTCATACTCAAACTCCTGAATTAACTCATATGCTGAGAGCAGGCTAAGAACAGAAGCATGACAGGAGACTTAGCCAAGACAGTAGGTTCAATAAACCTGCACTGAGGTTTATGCAGATAAAAGACTGCTAAGCTACCTTACACTGCTATAACCTAGTCCAAAGTATCATTTGTTTTAGAATAGTAGAACAGGGAAAATCCCACATACATCAGTAAGAAGGGATTTTACCAATAACTGCACTCATGCCTACATTTCATGCTACCTGTATTTGCATTCCAAATTTTCAAAACAAACAAACCCACCCACAACTTATTTTGCTTTGCTTGCATGTGCAGCTTTTTCCTTACCAATTAAACTGACTCTATCTCAACCCACAAGTTTTCACACTTTTAACCCTTCTGATTCTTTTCTCCACCTCACTGGGGGAGAATAAGTGGGCAGCTGTGTGGGGCTTGGCTGCCTACTGGGTTTAAGCCAGTACAAACAAGTAAAATTTACTGCCATACAACTTTAAACAGTTTAGTAATTTTAAACACGGGCATTCCACGGTTGCCATCAGAACTTCAAGAAAAAAAAACCACCACACACTATCTCAGCATAAACAAGTCTTTGTCTCTGAGTATTTTTACTGAGAACTCCAGTCTTGAGTGCTGCAAGCTCCTCATGAACATGTTTCTAATGAAGAAACTCCAGTGTACGGAATAGGATTTAAAACTAAGACCACCTCACATTCTCTTTAAAATTGTTATAAATGCACTTCCAAAATGCATTAACCTTGGTCCTCTCTTCAGTATTTCCCTAACAGACGAACAATGAGAGTCTGTATTTGGTCACAGATCCAAAACATGTCAGAATTTCTGTCAATACACAACTGGACGAAAACCCTACAAGTACGCCTATGGGCAAACATGTCAGCAAACAAAACATGTCTGAATAGTGTATTTTGCATAGATGCAAAGCAAGATTGCAAATAAAATCTAATCACCTTGGGTATTCTTTCACCACAAAAATGCAGGGAATTCATAATAGAAGGAATACCTGGGACTTCAAGATACTTCAGAATGCCTCAGCTAAATGAAATATGCTTCAGCTGACAAGAACAGATTGAACAGGTTTGGACTTGACCCAGCTTTGCACAGGTGGTTGGACTAGATGACCTACAGGGGTTCCTTCTTTAGCATCTTAGGTCCCTTCGTAGTTATCCTATGATCCTATAAAATTCAAATACAAAGTTAGAATGAAGATTTTATTATTATCTGCATATTTTAACTGATACTTATCGTCTTCTTTACAAACAAATAGTCTCTTAAAGAAGCTGTTTTTGTGAAGCTGTAATTAAATCTTAACCAAAAGTTTCCAAAGGGACAAATCAACACTAAACTCAAACGCCAGTTGAACTAAAATTAGCACAAGTGAGAGAAAAACACATATAAGAGATGCAAAACAAGTGAACAGCTTTGCCATTCAAGAAAGGCAGTCAAAGGGTTACGTTTTAGATCACAAAACAACCTAAAGTGGAACCTACACTGCAATTATTTATAATATTTTAAATGGTATAAGTAAAAATTCTAATCACCAACTACTCTATTGCCTTAGATATGATCCCCTGGATATCAATACCACTCATTTACCTTAAATAGTGAGACTTCTTAGAATCCAATTCCTTTTATGTCACTGACACTTCTAAAACTGGTCTTTATGTATCCATAGCACCAGTACATAAAAAATTCTGATGTCATCTGCATTCCTCCAAGGGTGGAGGCAGACAAACACTTTCTGAAAATGAGTTCCCAAGAAATCCACATTTCGTAAAACCAAAACATCCTGTTTCTATAAATGGAATTGTCAAGCAATCCATTCTAGGACAGATACTCAGGAAGGAATTCTTAATTATAAAGCAACTTTACCTGTATATGATTTAAAATCTCCTTCAGCATTATGCATAACCTTCATTTTTATGCTCCTACTTCATATAGCAAAACAGGAAAGAAGAYGCAACTGAAAAATTATCGCAAGGAAAAAAACCCACCATGATATCTTTAAAAGACAGTTAGAATTTGTATACTATTGAAACAAATCATATTCTACAATCTCATACGAATATACTATCTACTCAAAGAGCCTTTTTTTAATTTGCTCACACCAGAACATCAGTCATTTTGATTTGGTTGTAGAGCGTTAATCCAACATCTACTCAGAGAAACTGAACAATACCCTCAAGGAAGTCATTAAGTGTCTCATATGAGAAATTAGTTTTATTTCTTCACAACCCAATATCAGTCAGGATTTTCAAGACTTTCCTCCCTAGAATACAAAGCCATTGCTGATAAAATCCACAAGTGATTGATGTTAATGGTACTATAATTAACAGCAAAGCCAAGTTACAGATACATGGGGACCTGGAGCACATGCTAGGTCAGACACAATCAAGGTCATATTTAACTCTGTCATATGAAAACTTAAAAATACAACATGGAGGAACGCAATCATAGAATCACGGTCTTGGAAAGTGATAGAGTAAGCTTGGAACAATGACAATCATGAGCACGCACCAAGTTTAAGGCACAAATGACTGTAATCAAAGTTGGGTGCATTAACAGTGACTATTGATAAATAATCTGAACACACATTACCCCACTGCAAGCTTTTGCAAAGCATCGCACAAATTGCTAGGTCTAGTTGTTACCAACGAAGTAAAAGACAGTAGAAACGTTAAGGCACCCCAAAACCTATAAAGTTTCATAAAACTGCAAGATTTGGAATCTGCAATTATATTTCACAGCAGAACACCAAAGGTTCCTCTGTTTAGGACTGTCTCACAAGCCCTTGCAACATTCAGTACAGCTACATAAGCTATCAACAGCCTCAGCTCTATCCTTCACTCCTCTGATGTTGGATACCTTCCCAAGAACAGGTGCAGCAGGTGACATCATGTGCCAGCTCCTCAACACCACAATTCCAAGCCAGACCTATTAGTTTAAATCCACCATCATCACCATTTAGGTTTGTCACCCTATTTACATGGGCAGTAGCTTTCAGCAGGAAGCTCGATGGACAACTGCAGTGGCATCCTAAATTGCAGCAATTGGAATTATCCCTCATTAATCAAATCTCTTAGTTCATTAAATGCAAAGGTAAAAAAAATGTAGAAACAACTGCAGAAGAGTAAATGTCTGTTACAGTGGATTAGCTGATCTAGGGAAGAAAAAAGAACAAATGACCAGAAGTCGAAGCTAAAATACAAAAAAGCTGTGTCATCTCTTTCATTTGTTTCCAGAGGAAATATATAATCAATCATACTACTACCACTGGCATACTTCAAAATTGAGACAGTACATCTGAGCCATAAATTTCTGATTTAGATACACAGACCCAGTCAGGGAAATTGATGGCCAGTATTAGGCAGAGGGACAAACTGTATCAACATAAAAGTCTCTTTTATTATTAGGACAAATCAATTGCTTCAACATGCTTCAGCAAGTATAGTCCACTAGCATCAGAACGAAAACAGCAGCACAAAATAAGGTAAAGACACATCTGGTAAAGAACAACAAAACTGACTAAATATTCTTGGAGTATTAGAGAAACTCCTCCAAAAGCAAACAGCTTCTGTTAATAAAGCAAAAAACCCTAGCAGTTTACTGCCCTCTACAATTTTCTTTTTTGCAACATTGCTTCCAACAATTTATTTATACTATTCTACAGGAAGGGCAAAGTAGTTATGCTCACACAACCTTAATTTAATAACTTAATCATAATAACTACCAATAAAGTAATATACTTCTCCCTATATCCTGTCTTTTCACACATAGTGATTGGGTCACCCTTAGGTTATCCCTATTTCATGCACCAAGGAAGGGTTTAGAAACAAATGAAAAACTAGAATTGTATCATGCATTAAGTGGAGCAGGTGAAATATTTCTATTATATATAATACACTCAATATATTTAACACACACACAAAATGACATAATGCAAATTGCACTAACACTGAGCACAAGCAACATCTGCTTTTTTCCAAGTTGAATCGACTACAAGCAGAAGAACACCTCCTGACTGCAAATATTTTTATTTTTTTCTATGATGAGAACATTGAAAAATTAGATGGTTTTGTTAGAGACAAAGAAGAAAAATTTTTAGACACAGACTAATTCCTTCAAATACTGTTGACCAAGAATGTGATTTATCTCCAGTAAGGACCATATAAAAAATACTTTTTAAAAATAGCAAACATTCTGTAAAACTATTTGGCTAGATTCTGCAAGCAAGAAATACAAACAGCATACACTACTTAGCCATCAAAATATGAAACAAAAGATCCTGTTTTACAGGGACACTTGTATTTAGGAAAACTGGCAAGGTTTCTGCTCAGTCCAGGAAGGCAAAATTCAAGCTTTCTGCAGATCAAACACTGGTATTCTACAGAGGCTGACTTGGAATTATTCTTTTTCATAAATTGTTTAGAATAATAAGATTCATATTTTAGAAACTTATTTTGGAGGCAGACAGCTCCCTGTGATGCTTGTGCTTCACTACTCCCATAGCAATACCATGATTTATTTCCTCATTTTAGAGCCTTAGCACTGATAAAGAAGTCTGATACCTGTCTTTGAAGAGCCATTCACTAGTCTGGTCATCTCAAATTTGTGTTATCACAAATTTGATCAGAACTCATTTTATTTTGGCCATATTTCCAGACTACTGTGTTAACAAAGCCTTACACTGCAAAGCTACAACACAAAAAACCAATACTGATTTCTTGGGTGATTTTAAAATAAGGGTTCTATAGATGTTTATGAGCTATGTGTAGAACAACACTGATTCTCATGTAGAATTTGTCCATGTTGACTTCACCCACAAAAAACAAACAATTGTGGGGTTTTATTAATTCTAATCATAAAAACTTTACTTTCCTGTGGCACTAGACATTATTCCTATTTATTTCAATAAAAAAAGTTTGTGAAAAAAGCTAACAGATTTGTGAGGTACATAGAGGGAAGCAATCTCCCGCCTTTTTCAAAGTTTTCAGACCTTTTACCGGTGTAAGATTTTTCAGATTTAAACAGCTTCTCATTATTCTCCTGACTATTTCAAACTCCTGGTTTGAAACTGCATCCATCTGAAACTACTGAGAAATCATTCAGAAACTTACATTTATAATAAGGGCACAGTCACATCTCGTAACTGGTGCACTTGTTTCTTGGGGGAGGGCAGTGTTAGCGTTGGGGTGAGTTTTTTCACTTTTAAGGTAAGCCCTACTACACTGGACACACAAGGAAACTTCACAGACTCATTCTACTGCCCACAAGTACAGTCTCAACCGCAGTGCTCGTGCTTTGCTGTTCCCACAGCAATACCATAATTTATTTCTTCATTTTAGAGCCTTTCCCTGCAGAGCCTAAACCTTACACTGACTCTTACTCTTTTTCTCCAGGCTACCATTGCTTCATAGATAAACATGGCTTCAATTTTTCTGATAAACGGGATGTTGGAGGAATCACAGAGCCACAGCTCCCACAGCTTAACATTCAAGTGCATAACTCAAATGCTTCAGTGAGACTACCAATTACTGCAGTTATGTTACTACCACACAGAGCTGCTCAACACCAAACGGAGCTATGAGATTCCAGAAGCCATTTTTAGCATAGGGCAGTAGGCCAAAAATAACCTTTTCAGTTCTCCAGGAAGCCAAATGTACAAAGATATAAAAACTGGCAGAAGAAGTACAGCACTTCTTGCCAAAATACTAATTTTTTTTTGTAAAGTTACTTCTCTTTCATATTACCTGATTCTTAACTGATTGCAAATCTATAGTGATTTTCTATTAGAGACTGAGTACTTCTGAGTTCTGTTCTGTTTCTGTGTGTCTGTGCCAGATGCTACTATAAAGTGAGTTTCTGCGATGTGTTAATACGTTTAAAACCACTCCCAGAACTTAAGACCATAATGGAAGCTTCAAAGTTTAAGTCTTTACTGCTATCCCAACATCATCCAGAACAAAAGTCTAATTCAAATGCCTCAACATCCATTCTTCAAGATATCATACACTGACATTAAAAAAAAAAACCCAAACCAAAACCACACCAGAGAACCAAAGTTGGATTCCTTTCACAGTTTTGTCTTTGATTTCTTCTGAGATCTGGATTAAGCCATTAAAAATTCCTGTTTCTCAGTTTTTCCAATCTTTACAACCAGGGATAACCTGCATCATTACAGAAGAGGGAAATAACTCACTGAGCAAAGTTCACACAGTACTTTTTAACAGAAACATAGAACAAGGTCTTTGCTAGGAACAACTAAAAGTAGAAATCTTAAAGTCATTATATTAATGACTTAAAGACTTAATCTCTTAAAGTCATTGCATTAACAATTGATATAATCACATAAAAGGCTTTCAAATTACAATAAATTCAGAAGCCTTTCGCTACCCTTAGAAGTTCCTGTCTGGTTGGCTGAATGTCAAGTCACACACAGCACACTTCAGCGTAGCAGTAATAGCTGCAATATCATGATACAAAAGTGTCTCATGGTCTACACCATGATATGTCTGTCTTATCTCTAAATTCTCTTACAAAAATTTTAGCAAATTGAAGTTACTGGTTATTTCAAATTAGTTAATATTTTCTTTCAAACCGTAAGATCCACACTACTTGCATGAAAGATTTTTTTGAAGCATCTATCAGATCGTCTTCACTTTTTATGTTGAATTTGAGAAAACAYATGAGGGAAAAAAAAGAGAGCAAGCAGTTCTAAAAATGGGGAAGAAACTTGCCAATTTTTTTTTTAATGAAAAACAATTTTAGACTTAGCAGCCACTTTGTCTCCCCACAAACAAAATCTCAGAAAAATAACATCTAAAACTACACATTGCCGAGTTAACATAATAGATTTCTGTCAAATTTGAAAGTTCAGCTAGGGAATGGAAACATCCATTGTAACACAGCTACAATTTAGCAAAGCAGTCTTAATTTCTGCACATTGTGACTAAGAAACTACATCATCATGTTGATTCTGTATAGAAACTACGAGGAACTGGTATCGATAGGTTTCAAAGTAAGACAAAGTAAGGAAACATTTCAGATGGATGGCACAAGGGTATTCTTGGTCATCCATCTTTCTTCAAAAACACTTGTAAGCAGGGGGAAATACCCATGTCTAGTAAACCTTCCAAGTGACCGGACGTGTGAGTGAGGAATAAACCAAGTCAGTAACACAAAGCAATCTGAACGGCTGGTAAGTGGAATACAAGCAAAGAGTTGGCATTCAGCCAGACTGGAATTCAAACCTTGGAACAGGGACCTCATGCAAAACTTACCAAGCAGGGAAATTACACTGTACAAAGTGGAAGGCAAAAGGACGGTTTCTTGAACTGAGAGGAACTCAAAAAACAACAACAAAACAAGCAAACAAGAAGCCCTAGCAACAGAACATAAAATGAGCATGGGAAACCCGCGTTTAAGTTGTTCTCCCTAATCAATCACTGCTGTATTTAATAACCAGAGCATCCTTGCCCTGCCCCAACTGCTGAGAAAGCTCCTTTCAGCTTTCACCAGACATCCCATTCCAGAAATCTTCATAACTGTCTGCATTTTTTAATTATATAACATATGAATGACACTATGTTCTTCCTCCTTCCCCTCTGAAGAGACAGACAGCTTTGTTGTTACTACACTTGTCCTGCCTTAAAAAGACTGAATTGAATGAATTCAGCTAAGCCTCACTTTTCCAAAAATACAGTAATAGAACAGCAGTAATGGTACAACCTGTCCAGAGTTAAATAATCCCTATTTCTCCTGTCATTAAATTTTTAAATAGTTAAAAGTTCAAACAGTAAAAAAAAAAAAAAAAGTCATTTTAATAATAAAAGCCTCACCATGATAACAATTTCACTATCTTTAAAATCTGACACAAGGTTCTCACTGTATATGAACTACTGCACTTGCATTTTTGGTATCTTGCCTTACCTCTGTGAAGGTTATCCAAAGGTGTATTCTGTTCTACTTCTTTCCTCGGCTTAACCTCTGATTCAATTTTCTTCTCCTATGCCATTTCTTGCCCATTTTACARAACTTCTCCATCACTTTCAGTGATTTATCTCTGCACACACATTATGAACCTGTTTCTTTCTGTTCATCAAACAACAGAGCCAACTTGTTACTCATGCTTTTCTCTTCACAGTTAAATGTGGAGGCTTTTTTTCTCATCTAATTTATTTTTCATCTTTACTTTTTGTGTGTCTAATGTAATGCTATAAAGCAGTGATATCACTGCAAATAGCACAACCAAAGCTGCAGACTTTAGAGGCTAAAAAACCTCACATCTGTATACACATGACAAACCAAAGTGAATCTGTCATTTGCAGTTACTTTGCTACTTCTGAAACACACTACTTCATAATAAAAACTCGTATTATACTAGTATTCTAGTATTCTTTACAGTATAAAGAAATCAAGTCACCTGCTACGTTTAAATATACTTCCAGAATGTACTTTGCTGAATTTTGTTTCTTTAACTCAAAAAATTATTTGCCTTAAATCCTCCACACGCATACTAAAGCCAGCTGCTCCAGCAATGTCTCCTCCTACCAGAAAGAAGCATTTATCAGGCTGCAATAGTAGAAAACCCCTAACTACTTTATATAGTTAAATCAAAAATCTAGAAATTAAATCTGTTACCAATCCCACATTCTAAAGCACTGCAGTCCTGAAAGGAAACTGCACTTCACACCAAGGAATAAAATCACCCAGCTACAGGAAACCAACTCAAAAACCTTATCCATGCAGCAACACAGGTCACTGCTAACATGGTGCTCAGCTGTTTTGCCCTTGTTCTGCTTCTCATATTCTCATAATATCAAAAACTCTGATATTGAAAACCTCCAGATACTTCCACTAACTTCTCTAACCATTCCTAAAACAGCGACCTCACATAGTCATCATGAAATTATCAGATGGCTTTAAACTAAATTCACACAAGCTCAGCTGAACATGAAACATTTCATGCAGCTTCAAAAGCAAGTGCAAACCTCACACTCCAAATTAAGTGCAAAACTAACCCCCATTTGGCTCTGCCAAGAACATCATCTCACAAGTTTTGACTTTTTGTTTTTTCCTTTAAGAATATTTCTCCTACAGACTGGGATGGGAGGACAAAAGACTGTTATTGTTATTTCTATTTTTAAATAGTTAGGAGGTTTACAGACATTACGGTGCTCTGCACCATACAAGGGAAAAAAGAATAAAAAGCTGGCCAGCAAGACACCCTTGGAGAAAGACACTGGGCAGAAAGCGTTAGAGTTTCATAAATGAACTCCTCCCACAAGGACAAAACTACACACAAAATTAGCAGAAAGTAATTATTCCTCCACAAGCTTAACTCCTCAGTACCCTTCCAAAGAACTACTCTATTGTGTGTGTGTTACACCTTGCACAATATGGCCAGCAGAGAGGAGTCAGAAGTCAGGAGACTTTTGAAAGGGATCTGCACACTGAACAAGGGGATAACATTTCTGACTCTTTCAGTCAGTTTTACACACGGGAGAAAAATAAATGGGTACACTTCCCATAATTCTGGTCTCAACACAACAAGTTAAGGATATCTCTGGCTTGAGAAGCGCCATCTCGATTATTTAAATCATATTGATTTTAACTGTGAATTAACCATGTAACTAGCTTGGGGATGTTCACAAGTCAAATGCTTGCTGTCAGCAAGAACACAGCAGGCAGAATGATGAGCACTCAACGGCCTGGAGAAGTTACTTATCCTTCCTAGAATGGTCCTTCTGATGTGCAAAGCATCAGTATCTCCATCTTGGTTGCTCTTGTAACTCTGTAAGCAGCAAAAACGTCACTGGGTTTTCCTTCTGCAGTCAAATAGATACTAAGCTTCCCAAACTTGAATTCAACAGTTAATATTTTAAAGTATAAATTTGAAACTATTATTCATAGCACAAAGTCTGTAAATGTCATGTATATTTCTCCATGTTTATCTAATTCTCTACTCACAAAATTCTAAACATCATTATTAACATAACTGGCATTTCACTCCAGTTTTACAGATTCAGAGAATTATCTCGAGCCATTACACTCAACCAAGAATACACAGCTCATCTCCCTGCTTAGAATCCTGTCCCTTCTTTGAATTCATATATTTTTGCTCGATAGTTTCGATAGTTCCTAAAATTTCACTCTCTATGACACTTCTGCCTTTAGTAGCGTCTTCTTTTTATCCATTTTCTTGTTCAAATCTATGTTACACTGGCATTGGCCCCCTTCCTCTTCCAAGCCACAGCTCTACTGGGCAAATACTCATTTTACTTCATCATAGCTGATTCTGCCCCAGGCTTTTCCCTTCATGAAATTATTTATTGTTTTCAAAACTCTATGTATAGTAACTGTATTAAGATTCATACAGTGTCTCCTCTTTTACAGATGTCTAAACCCAGGTGTCTTTTTTGCTGATGGCACAATTGGAACAGACCAGGCAAGGAATAAAAGGAGGTTCACAAACAATATAGGGATGTTTGGCTTCTACCTCCCACAAGGCCTGTTATCACATGTCAGTGGATCTTCCAAACTGCTCATCCGGAAGCATTTGAAAGGGAACCTGTAGCACCCTGACTACCATAGCAGCACTTCTGGAGTTCTGAGTCAGTCTTTTCCAAGCAGATTGGCCAAGGATGCACAAAGTGACAATATTTCAATCAGCTTTTATTCATTTACATGCACAGTATGCCCAAACATGACAATTCTAGGCAGAGCTGTTTAAAAAACTGCCACCCTCCACAGGAAGTTAGCTTTAGGGGTAAAGGTTCAATCCACAGCAGAAGCTGAAATTGAGGGGTTTCACCCTTCCTCCCATCACAGGATTTTTAGGCTGTCATCTGTCTTACCTCTTGGCCCTTGCACTAGTTTTGAAGCCTCTCTACGAAGCAAACCAGTCAAAAAGAAAAAACAAACAAACACAGAAGGGAAAGACATACACACACACACACAGAGTCAGTGGTAGAAAGCCATTAATCTGCTCAAACCACATTCTGAAACAGTAACCAGGCAATTCCCTACTTATAATTTGTTCCATGCAACAAGAACACTCTGAGCTAATTCACTTTATTTTGTGCTGAGGGGAGTCTAACAGCACCTGCAAAGTCACTGACTGCATTTCAGCTATGGGGACATAAATCTCCAGACAAAACAGGTAACTTTCAAAAGCACAGCTGACAAGACTCTACAGTAAAAGAACTAATAGACTCTTTTCAATAGAAGTCAATAGCCTTGATGTTTATAAGATCCACAAGCAAGGATATACTCAGGCTTCAGGAAGGAAAAAAGGGCCAAGGGGGTTTAAATGGTATTCTGCAGTTTTAAGTTGCTACGCACATCAATGCTGTTAAAAAACTCTCATAGTTTGATAAAGCTCTTTCACAGAGTATTGCTTAGGAGTAAAACACAGAAACTAGAATTTGTTGACACAGAGATATCCAGACAGCCCACATGATCAGGTGGTGTTGGAAACTGTTAAATACATAATAATGAATACAAAATCGATTCATCTTCATTTTTTAGCTTTAAGAATTACATCCCATAAGTTTTGGCTGCAGGATAATATTCAATTCATTTGTCATAATAAACATATTTATTCTCTCTCCCTGTCCTAATACACTCAGGATATTATTTGTGTAAAAAAACAGAGTAAGTAAGGTTAAAAATCTTCAAACAAACACTGGAAGACTCTAGGAAGAGACTGACTTTTGAATATGAAGAAGAAAAAGAGTTCTATTCCTTTTTTAGCTTCCTAAAGACATTATTTATTGAGATGAGTTTAGATTAAATGAGCAAAATGAAAGGCTCTCAGAAAGCCTCACCCAAAAAAACCCACAATTTAATCAAAATATGAATTCAAAATGATGAATTATTCAAAGCATAATTATAAGAGAGAATTCTTAAAAGGAGAGCGGCCTATCAAATATCTTTTTTTTCTACTGACCAAATAACAACCAAATTCTAAACGAGAGCATTTGGTGGTCACATTTGATACATGAAAGTATTCAGCAGCACAAACAAACCAGTCTGAATGTGAGATATCCTTCCCAGTATAACCTGCATTTAGAATAGGTGGAACCAACTGCACATCTACTGCTATAATTAGGAGAATTCTCAGAAGTGAAGGAAGAATTACATTAATAAAGCAGGTGGAGAAAATAACTGAGAATAAATTATGGCAATCTATTATACATAGAATGGTCTGGGTTGGAAGGAACCTTTCAATGTCATGTACTTCAATCCCCCTGCAAGGAGCAGCAACATCTTTGACTAGATCAGGTTCCTCTGAGCCCCGTCCACATGTTATTCAATTTTTTAAAAATGGGAAATAAGAAATATTATTGTTGTTGTTATTAGCAAAGAGGAATGAAAGGAACATATTTCACCTGAACCAATATCAATGCCCATAGTGATACCGGGATTTTTCAACCATCTTGAAAACAAATCCATACTTATGCAGTCTAAACAACTATTTCAAAAATGCTGCCAGGCTAAGGTGTCTTCAATACAGCATTGCCTGGCAAGCACAGTCCACTTAAAAGCACTTTTAAAAACAGCAGGTAGGAGCTCTTTTGATGAGTGAGCATTCTGAAGCACGAAAAATCAGCACATATTCCTTCCAAAATATCATACTGTCCAAATTAGCAATTAAATACTTCAACTTGTAATTATTTTCTAACAATCAAGCATGAAATTTAAAAAATTTATTTTCTTCTCTGCCATGTCATCACCAGCAGCAGCAAGTAATCCCTCCTCACCTGCCTAATTCACCCAGCAGAAATGGATGAAGCAGGTATTCACCAGAAAAGGTTCACAGGGTCTGTCTTCAGAAATACAATCAAAGCCTACAGAAAGGTTGAAGTAATACAGTAGGGCAGCCACAGTTACACATTTAAGTAACATCTTCGGGGCCTTTTCTTCCTCTCTCATAAAGTAACATGCTTCCAGCATTCCCAGTGGTTTGGAGGAATATAATTGCATGCTATTATTTAAGAACTATGTCATTACTGTGCCACTGCCTTCTGCATAACCCAGCCTGTAATAAAAGTGATAAGAATAGCATTTATTATTTTTGAAATGGTTTTTGCATTGCATCCACACTGATGTGGTTTAAAATGTCTGACTAAATTCAAGACACTTTACACAGAGGTCTTATTTTCTTCTAACACTACTGAGCACTATGAAAACTCCCTTCTGTGTGCAGGGATACTGCCTGAAAGTTCCATCTGACCAGGTCACTCAGCTACTCAGCAGAACTTTCAAAGACTGAGCAAGAAATGTCCTATCATGTTTCTATAAACAAGATGTTGTTAATGCAAAGCAAAGTCACAGCAGAAAAAGCATAACACAAGAAGCTGCACAAATAGAAAGTGACAAGTATGGTTAAATCTCTGTAGTTATTACAGAATGTAATTGCAATAAGAATTAGAAAAATCAAATTCTACAGTCCCACCTGCTAAAGGTAAACAAGTCACATCCCTCTCATAAGCGCATCAATTGCTATATAAAATATCGTTTCTAACTTCAGGAAAAGAATAAATGCATGAACAGAGAATTTAAAGTTTAACACTTCTTTCTTCCTCAGATCTACAGAAGGCACTCAGAACTCTTCTAGAAAACAAGCTTGATAACATTTTATTTGAGAGTAGCTGTAGACCATCACTTTCTGAATCAAAAAATATTTTCAGTCTCCAATACTAAAACACTGTCAAGATGCAGACATAGTTTCAGTTTTCTGGAAATTCCCTACTCCTCAGACTCAACCCCCCTCACTAATCTTCTATACAGCAAGGAGTATCTTCATTTTTCAAGAGATTGGCAACCCACCCACTACCCCCCAAAAAAAAACAGTGAAAGGCTACCCCTACCCCAAAACTCAGTTTCAGGCCTTCAGACACATGTCAGCACATCAGATCCAAAGCTATAAGTCATTCATTTCAAGGACATATTCCAAGTAGTACAAGGAAGTTTTATACTATGCACATTTATGGAGAGCAAGCAGGAGAGAAAATTCCCATCAAGAGTTTGCCCCAAGAGTTTCAGAAATCTGGGCTTAAGCCAAGCATCTCTTCTGTTTATGTATTTTAGTTATGTTATGTAACAAGTGAAAAGAAACATGGATTTTTTGGAAATATATCAACACAGGACTTAACTCAAAAGGCAAACAGTTCCCATTGAACAGTTACAACATGCTGTTACAAACAAAACCATAAAGCAACTATAGATTAACACAGTGTTCTTCTAAAACAAGTGATAAAAGGGCTGCTGTTGTCACAAGATTGATATAAACAACAGTGCAGATAAAACAAAAAGCAAATGAAAACACAATTCTACATTTATTTTCATACTGAACCTTTTCCATGTAAACTCTGATAAAAGCACAATAATGCTTGAAGGTAAAGACTACTTTTTCCTAGAAAAATCAGTAGAACAAGCAAACATGTAACAAGCAGGTACTACCTATACATACTACACACAGCTCATGCTTGTACAGCACATACTTATACAACATACAAATACTAACATGCAATCACTACCAATCAATTTTCTTCCCACTATATAATCTCCCCAGTATATAATTTTATTTTCCAACACTTTGGTTCAATATTAGGTCAAACAAAGCAAGCTAAATTATCTTGTATTGCAGCATGTCTGTTAGACTTCAACTTTAAAAAAGAAATGAGATAAAATGCTTTGCTTGGGAAGACAAGCTGAAAGTCATCCTTCTAACCACATACAGTTCTCCTACCATGTCTATCSCCTGCACCTCTGGTACTGAGTCAGCCAGTGGTTAGCATGGCAATTCATGCTATCAATTCATGGGAGTTTCATTCATCAAGCTTCCTTCATATTTCTCTTTTAGTGATATGATGATATAGGTGCTCACACAGACCAATGTGAAATCCACTCAGCAACAGCAGTCAAGTGACAAAGCTGAAGAACAATAATACATGACACCTACTACACATCTGAGGCACTAACTCTGGGATAGAGACAGCATGCAGTCAGCACATACGTCTCCACATACAGGAAGGCATAAATACCCCCACATGCAGGAGCAGCTGAGAATTTAGATTCATGTTATCATGTTAGATTCATGTTTGCATGCAGGTACAGCATCTGCTGTTTTGTGGGCAAGAACAAGTGACTGCACGTCTCCTCTGCTGCTACAACACAACCACCTCCAGCAGGCAAACGGGGACACAAAAGGGCACATGGAGGCCATACATAAAGACCTTCGAAATACGCTAATGTATTCTTCTAATGCGGATTGGCAGTGTTCTACCTACTGACACCATGTAAAGAATGGATTAGGTTCCAACACCTGGGATAAACAGGGGCAGGAAAACTCATATGACCCTTTGAGGTGGGTCTGCCTCCTCAGGTGAGAAATAAGTGTGCCTTTTTCATGTTGGAAGAAAGGTGTGAGGGTAAGTAAACACAGCCTGAATACACCACCCCCCACCACTCCTGCCTGCAGGGTTGTCAGGCCTGTCCCCTCTGCAGATTTATGTAATGATGCTGTGCCCCACTGTACAGTGTGTATGTACAGAATATGTACAGTGCTTGTGAAGACAGGGATTTCTCTCCACATTTCCCTGGAAGACAGCATTGCATAGAGCTGGCACTTGGGGCTACCTGACTGTGAGAACACAAGAGTGGATGTCGACCCGGGTACCGAACAAATGGCATTCGTGAGAGGTGCCGTGCTCCCTAGGGTAGCTGCACAGCAAACGTGTCCCTATGGACATGTGCCCACCTATGGAGTGGAAATAAGTGACATGTTCCGAGTATATTAATGTAGTTACAGATGGACTTGCATCCCCTCCGTGCTAGGTGGGTCCACCCAGGAGCAGCAGGAGAGAAGAAGCAGGTATCCACCCTGGCACTATGTGTGCATTCCTGCCGCAGCYGAATCAAAGGTAGGCTGGCTGCCACAGCAGACCTCAGCAGCCAGGGAAGGGTGGCAGAGACGCACATTCCCCAGAGGGAGAAGAGGACAGGTGCGAGCAAGAATTCCCCACACACATTCCCCCAGTGTGTCACGGGAGAGGCAGCTCTGCCTCGCCAAACGCCGGGTGGGGGGATGGAGGGGAGCGTGCATAGATCCAGCCATATGGGAGCAAACACCTACCTCATACACCAAGGCGGGGGAATAAAGAAAGCACAAGGTCCACGGAGAGATGTGGGTGGGCTCGCTTTCCGTGCGGGGACGGGCCCAGGGAAAGGCGAACGGGTGAGGAGTGGGTGTTCGCCTCTCAGGGAGGCTGGGGGTCACCAGCGTGCCTGAGGGGGCGGGGAGGGGGTCCCGAGCGATGAAACAAACCCACCTTCCCCGCTCCCGGCCGCCCGCTCCCTGCGCGCCCCCGGCGCTCCCCGGGCTCACCTGCCCGCACCGTGTCGGAGAGGTCGTGGCTCAGGGCAGCGGCGCTGCGCGGGAACTCCTTCAGCTTCCTGCCGCTCAGGTTGAGCCCCCCGGAGTGCGCCGCCTCCTCCAGCGCCCGCTCCAGACCGCGGTTCAGCGGCGCCTGCAGCCCCAGCGCCCCGCCGCCGCCGCCGCCGCCGCCGCCGCCCACCCCGGCCGCCGCCGCCAGAGCAGCCGAGGGGAAGGGCTGCGACTCGCCTCCCAGCGTCGCCATCTTTCCCTCGCCGCCGGGGGTACCCGAAAGGGCCGCCGGACCTGCCTCCCTCCCTCCCTTCCTCTCGCCCTCCTTCCTCCTCCTCCTCCTCCCGCTCGCGGTGGCGGCGGTGCGGGCAGGGGGCGGAGGCGCGCGGCCCGGGCGAGGCGCGCCCACTGCGCATGCTCCGCCCCTCCCGGCTCCGCCGCGGCGCCACCCAGCGGCCGCCTGCCACTCCTGCCGCTGGGAGTGCGGGTAGGAAGGCGAAGAGTGGGCGGCTCGCCATTGTTTTCTTGCCACAGCATTCCCTCGTATAGTCATCCCGGGAGGCCTGCCCGCCGCCGGCTTGGGCCCCTTCTGGCGGCCCCCGGAGGAGCTATCCCGTGGCGGAGCTCAGGGCTGGATGGGTGGCGCTGGCGCTGGCAGCTGCAGGTGCGCCGGCAGCCGCGTGTGAGGGTTCAGCATTCCACAGTGGGAAGTTAAAAGCTGCCGCCACCGAGCGAGGCCCTGGAGAGCATCTGCCCTGCAAAAGGGCTTTCCGTGCCTTGCCTCTCCCGTGGGAGTCGGTTCACACCTGTGTGTGGCTCCTGGGCACAGCCTGCCCAAGAGAGACTCTCGAAGGTGGGATTTGTAGTGACAAACCAAGCATAGGAGCCACCATCCCTTCAGTTTCCAGTGGGATAACCTTCCCGAGGGGGCGCGGGTGCTGGGTTTGGTTGACTCCCCCTCTCTCCCTGCAGTTTTGCAAAGCTGAGCCCAGGAGATGAGAGGAGCGAGGCCACATGTTCCCACAGGGTTTACAGAGTTCACAGCTAAAACAGGACGTGTATGTCGTCACCCATGACCTGTGCTTTACAGACCATTACATTTCACTCAGTTACCCTGTGCTGTGATCAGTGGTTGACATGGAACCAAACCCTTCCCAGCTCCAGGAAGTTCAACAGCTGGATGCTACAGGGACAAGGAAAACCTAATTGCCGCAAGGAAATAACCCCAAGTTTCTGGGGAATGAGAGACATCACAGCGAGTTTAGCAGTCACAACAAGAAACGGCACTGGGAGAAAAAAGTGTTAAGAAAAAGGGAGGAAGAGTGTTAGAGGTGGACCTTTTCACATAAAAATATCATAGCATCCTTTAAAAACTTGTTCTTTATAATTAAGATATGCTCTCAGTATCAGCATTTTTCATTTAAGTTTTATATGCATTATTTCACTGCAAAAGTGTCAGCAAGCAGCATAGTAGTGTTTTTAAAGAGATGCCTTACATTAAGGAAAGAGCTGTAAAGTGGATGGGGTTGTTTTACTGTAAGTACATTTATACTGCACCTTAAATACATGCCCTGACCTTAATCTCCAGTGCAAATTCTCCTCATACCTACAATTGCCAGTACTTCATGGTCAATGCAGAGATCTTAGTTTTTGGCATGACTAAGTCAGTGTGCTACCAGTTGAAAAAAAATTTTGGAAGCACCAGAGAGCAATTCTTGACAGCATTCCTTGGAACAGTCCCTAGCCAAAGTTAACCAACAGTCACCACAATATTTGTCCCCAAATATTACATTACTTTTGACAAGGCTTGTTGGTRGGTTATTAAGATCGTATTACCCACAAATTTCCACTAGTCACAGCATGTTTTGGTCTTGTTAAAATGCTTAATTCCAGTCTGCATGCAATCTTTGCATTGCTGCTGGAAAGCATAAAGAAACAGATAAATAGCTACATCTTCTCAGCAATTTAAATAAAAGTGTTGGTGAACAGTAAGTAATAACAACATTATTCAATTCAAATTGAATAAACTGTAAATAAGAAGAACTGCTAGGCTCCCTCTATATTTTTTAATGCAAATTCTTATATGCAAGTTTAATGGACTAAGTACTATATTCTTATACGCTTAGAGAAGTCTGAAATATTGTAGGTTTTATAACACAGGAAATGACTTTGCACAGGGGATTTCCTATGTATTAAATTACCCAACATCGTGTAATTTTATTTGGAAATTTTTAATATAGAACTAAACATTCAGGCAGCATAGATGTAAAATTCATCTTCCAGCATCAGCTTTTTATGGTCAGGTAGCAGGTCTGTCTTCTGGTGAGGTTTGGGAAGTTTTCTCACCAGTGGAATACCATGTCCCTTCCCCTCCCCACTTCTGGTATGACAAAATTATTTCTAATGCTGATTTTGATTTAAAAAACAAACAAACAAACAAACAATGGTGGGTTTGTTTTTCTCTTCATTGACTTGACACCATAACACTAATCCTGGGAATTGATTCACAGCATCTTGCTGAAGGGAGATTAGCAGCAATACTTTTCTCAGCCTCATTCGAAGGACAACTCGTTCTTCTTTGCAGGAGGTACCCACAGCACAGAGGAGCCAGCAGGTTACCCTGCTTGCAGGCAGACACGGTGTGCCTACCTTGGCTGCCCTGTTGGGCTCACATGAAGGGCCCATGGCCGGCAGAGGCAGACAAGTCAGCACAGTCTTCCCTCTCAAGACACACACCATCAGGACATCAAGGATTGCAGAAAGCTTGGGGCTACCCTGGCGCTTGGTCTAGCAGAGTTTAAAGATGTAGCTTCTACCTTACAGCAGTGCAAGGGCACACACCAATAATCAGGGATAAAGTCTGTTTTAAACTGCTTTTTGATCTGAGCAGCTGAGGTGCAATGCCGGCATGACGCATGCTTATCAGATGCTATGTAGAAACTTCTGGAAGTAACACTATGAAGACTGTCAATGTTACCAAGATTGTGGGAAAAAAAAAAGCCTACATAGCACTGAAGCTGTACGTTGCCTTCACTTTTTCTCCTCTCTGCCTGAGCACTGTGCCAGATCTAACTCCGTTCCTATAGATACAAAGGATTAGAAACTGGAAGCACTGCAGAAAAAGATCAATCACACCAGCACCAGTTTCCTATCTATGCAGATGTATATGGAAGGTCATGCTCCATATATTGACTTTGGTCGGAACTGAGCTAGTGGCAAGCTGTCACTGCAAGCAGCCCTTCCATTCCTTGCCCCCACCAGTGCCTATACGACAGTATTTGCATTTGGCTGACTCTTCAATAAGACCTAGAATAGCTTAAAAGTTAACTCTAGAAGGAAAACAGGGGATACCCTTCAGCAAGCAGATATGAATGTAGCAGAGGAGAGAAGAATGCAGAAGGAAGTCTTATCGGTGGTATCAAAAGAGAGGTGAGGGTTCTGCAACTTGGGTCACATAGAACAGTTGTGACAAGAAAACTCATACAAGAGATATAAAGAAAGTACCACAGCTGAGAGAGACATGAGCCTTATACTTTCAGAGGGAATTTCTATGACTCCAAATTGGCAGAAAAGAGGCAAATGACAAGACCCACGTGGCTTGTGAAGATCAGAGTTGGGTGACGACTTATGTGCAGGGAGCTGGTCCCTCACAAGGCAGCACATGACCTCAGTGTCGGTACCTGTCCTGTACAAGACATGGGACTTTCACATCGTGGAGCAGGAGAGCCTCACTCTACTTCAACAGACAGACATTCACCTCATGCTCCCTGTGCGCTAAGATGATGTCAAAGAAGGGATAGAATCAAACAGCTCAGACAGAGTCAGGGCACACCATGGCTTTCTTCACGTGAATATCTCAGGTGGACAAACTGTCTGGTGTGGAGACAGAAACACCACATGCATTAAGTAAGATGTCAGACAGAAAGTGTGTGTCACTCAGCTTGCAAGGATACCTCTGTTTGGTGCCACACACAACAGCAGCTACAACTTGGGCCACATTATACACCCTTGGTAGCATGACCATAACAGCACCAGGACAAAGACAATTATTAGAGGAATCTCAAGAGAAAAAGTATGCAGACTGAAGCTTCGGGTGGCACAGAATAAAAGATGCTCCTTTCAATCAGAGCACAGACTCCTGACCCTGCTCACAGCATTCCTGGGATGAGCAGTTCATAGCAGACACACCAGGAGGATGAGTAGCCTATGCAGAACAGACAATGCGCTGCAGCTTCCTCGCAGCAAAGCTAGTGAAAGGAGTTTGGAAGGCAGGGAAGCTATATCAGGAAATAGCTCAGGTAAATCCATCTACAGAGCACCTACCTCTCAGAATACTCAAGAAAGGGGAAAAAAAAAGGGTGAGGGGAGGAAAAGAACAATTAATTGATAGGAGACAGGAGATCAAGGGAAACTTATATATAAAGCAGGAACTCAGAAAGTAGGTAAGCAGCATAGTCATTTTTCAGAAGACACACAAGGTTCAGCCTTACATAGATTCAAACAAGCTCACTATATAAGGGAACAGAATTATTTAATTGCTACAGAAAAAGAAGCACTTCTTGGTCCCCATCTCACTGATCATGACAAGCATTGGGAGCTCAGGAAAGTATCTCCCTCACTGTGTCCTGAGACCTAGTGGGTAGGCAGGCTCAAAACACACACTGATTGTTGGTTGGTAGGACTCAACTGCTGCAGGATTGATTTCAAACAACACCATGAACACTGGACATGTTGGCAAGATTCACTGCCACTGTCATGGTAGTGATGCTGCTGTACAGACAGATGCAACAGGACAGAAGCTGCAAGAGGTCATGACCACAGGCTCAGCTCTTAGCTAACAGGTCATGAATATAGACCTAAATGTAAACTAAAACCAAATTGAAACTTAGTATCACTGAAACACCCAAAATGACTAAAGAGTTAAAGGCAATGCAGTTACATGCCTGTACCTGAAACACTAATTTAGTTCACATTATTAGTTGTAAACTGGCAGAGTTTCATCTAAGTTTTTCAGATGACCTTGAAATATGCAATGTGATAAAGTGATAACTATATCCACACTTACCTTGAATCAACTTTGGCAGAGGTTCAGGGSATTGTAACTGTGATGGGAGCCTTGCTCTTGAAACCGGAAGAGCTGATAGGTGTTTGAACCACGGAGAGAAGAACAAAGACATACCTAAGCTGGGAAAGGATTGTCTTCCAGGAGTTTGTGAAAATTTGAAACATCTCATGGGGAAGAAGCCATCAGGGTAAGATATAACGTGTCTCCTAATAAAAATAGAGCAGACAATTGGTTATTGTCAATAGGAATGAGACAACATCTATGGAGAGACAGTGTTGGCAGCTTCACAATGCTTCCAGTGTATGCTGTTGAAATATTACAGTTTATATGTCTGTTGCAAAAAAACTACACAAACCTGATTTCCTACCCACATCAGACTATTAGCATAGACTCATGAAATGAAAACAGAAATAGAGTCCTCAGTCTATTGCAAAATTCAATGCAAGGAGATAGAAGACATCAGCCAAGCAGTTGAATTCAGGTTTCTAGGTGGAGCACACAAGGCAAAGATTTTGTAAGCCCTATGTTAATGATTATGGGAAAGACAGCAGGTAAAATGCTTCATATCCCTGTTAAGAACAGCAAAAACACTGGGACCAAAGAGAGCTACTGCCTGGTAAGCAGTTGTGATATAGAAGGGGAAAGCGAAGGCCTAAGGGCCAAAAGCAGCAGGGGATATGAAAGAACAGTTCTACTTAAATGCAAGCCCAAATTTTTTCTGTGCAAACCACATAGACCGTCTCTCTGGTATAAACAAGTTCTTGAGACACCTGGGAACTCAATAAGAGCTGTGAACCAACACAAGCCTGGTGGTAGCAAACCACTCAGCTGACTTGAGTCCAGTAAGTAATTTTAGTGACCAGCACTGTGTTTATGCCTTGTCCTCACTCAGTCCAACCATGTTGCTGATACCAGTCAACTGGCAGCAATAAATGTGAAGGTGAAATTGCAGAGAGGCTACCTGCCACTGGGAAAAACCACACCGTACATACAGTTCCTGGGTGGAGAGTTGTACCCAACATGTTAGTAGCCAGATATGCTTTGATAATGTACACAAATATGTATCCATTGCAACCACCAGCACCTCTCTATCCAAAAAGTGTTTCATCCCTAAGGGATACTTGCCAAATATGTGTCCAGGACCACTGAATCAAGACTTATTTGCTATGAGAGCACCATCAGAATAAGGCTTTTACTGGCAAAGAGTAACCTCCTCCTTGGTTTTCCTAACAGCCCCCAAACATCAGCAAGGATGACAAGATGCAATATTTTATGAAGAGCAAGTCATGTGGACTCTCAGGGTTAGTCACTTAGTTTAAACCACTTTTCATGGAAGTGAAGCTGTGTGTGTTATACAGACAGATTTGGCCCATATGGGAATGTTGCCTTGGTACATGGACAAGGGAAGTGCTGGAATAGGAAGGGATACTCAGGATACTTCGTATTTCAAGAACTGTGGGCTGTATGACTACAAAAAACCACAGGTCTTAGAGCAACCTTGATTCTTTTCCATTGCATAGGTGATACTGGAGCAGCTGATAATGTCTTGCAGGTGATAAAAAATAACTTAAATGGACATTTGCTATGCTGCAAGTACTATGGTACAGGTCTTGAAAATCAGCAGCAAAGAATCAAAGTTTACCACTTAATTGCAATTTGAGTCCTCCTCCCTTCCATAAAGATCAAGGCATTCAGCAATTCTTGTTGAACTTCCCAAAACCAATAATTTTGACATGACTACCAGGAAGACCTCATTGCTCTACACCATGCAAGAAGACAATTACTGGCCAGAATCTCTAGCACTGTAAGTATCAAATCATATTTCATACATAAGGGCCTGCATGTTTGGTGATGGAGTGCATACCGTGAAGTAAGAGGCATAATATCAAGGAGCATGATGGAAATAATAGAGTCCTCTTTGGAAGAAATAGTATGCAATGTTCCTAGTAAGACTGACTGCAAAAGAGCTCAGAAATTGTTCACATGTGGTAAGTCCAGGTTTCTGCAGTGCTGGGCAGACAACACCCCTCCCATTACCTCCTCCTTTTTCTCCAGATAGACACTGTTGGACTGGGCAATGCACAGCCAGCAGAACACCTTTCCTGCTTGCTGGCAGGTGGAGTTACAGCCTGCTCTTGGACATGGAAAATTAAAGGTAATCCTGTTAGCTGCAGACTTTCACATCCTACCTGTAGAGAGGGCCAGGAATGTGGCCAGGTATGGGTGGTGCTCTGGCTGATTTCTCTCAGTGGCTTGGCTCCTGGGGCATGCCAGAAGATCCTCCCATGCTACAGAAGCTGATGGGAGTGAAGGGTGCTCACCTTCATGCAGAATCCGTCTGGAAGTGCACACATCCCTATATTCTCAATGTGCACCCATTTAAGGGCAATTACATGAATGTCTTTTTCTGTTCTTTCCCAATTTTGTTTGAGCCATCTCCCTTACCTTGTGCCTTCAAGTGCTTTCTTGGAATTAATGTCTCATGCTCTATTTTTAACAATATGAGCTGAATATTGAAATAGCAGAGCTAAGTGAAGTGTATGTAGAGAGAAGGGGAAGGAAAAGCAATTTTTCACCCATCCCCCCATCTGTGATCCGTACACTTCTGTTAATATGTAAAATACAGAGCAGCCTGTGCAGCCCACATTACACGTAGCACTTAGAGTAGGGATGTTTTTTCTGTGTGTCGCCTATGGCACTGAAAACACGGCTATTACTACAACACCCAGGCAGTAATGCAGATTACTTGTCCTCAGTTATTCTAATAAGTGAAAGAGAAACAGTAGAAGTCTCTGAAAAACACCTTGCTACCTTTCTCTGAATACATTTGGGCATATATTTGGGCAAGGATATATCCTTTCTCTGATTCATGGAAGCCTAGAGAGCTGTTTAGAAAGGATGAAAACAGCTAACAAAGTGAAACAAATGTTCTTAGTACCCTGAAGAAAAAGAAAAGTGAGAAGGAAAATGCTGGTTATGGAAAGCATTCATTCAAGGCCTTCCATGACAGGAAGGGGTAGGGGATAGAGATTATTTTTGCAGAAAAAAATGGAAGTAGAAACTAGAGGTTGAGACCAGTGCTTTACTGTTTGGTTGGTTTGTTGTTTGGTTTTTTTCCCAAAAACCATCTTGAATTCTCCATCCTTGCAAAGAAACAATTGATTTTTCCAAGACAGTAAGCTGGAAAATTGTTAGGATGATTGCTACTATAACGCTACTATAACTATAGAAGCTTCTACAATGCTACTATAATATCTTGTGCTCTGATGAGATACCACTCTCTGTAATTACAGCCCACAAAAATGAGGCATGTTTCATAAACCATTTCAGAAGTTTAATTCTGAACATATAAATCGCCTTTTTGTGCACACAACACAGTTCAAGTTCACACAAACCAGCAGCAAGCACCTCACACCTTCCATCTATGGCCACTAACTTGTCCTTCAGGCCAGCAAGTCCTTCTGCAGCAGCACCTCTTATGTGACAAGTCATGGGGCTCCACATCTCTCTCAGCAAGCACTGCCCACCAGCGCTGGAGCATGGGGAGCTTTTGGTCCAGCCCTTGAGTGAGTTTGGCTTGTTCAGGGCAAACTTCTAGATGCCTGTAGGACCTCCTCAGACTGTCTTTGTGTGGATTATTATGCCAAGTGTGCCTAATTTTGGACACTGCAGTTTGTTAAAACTAGGATTTAGGACACTTACATTCATAGAAAACTTATAAAATGTCTTTCCTGAGTTGTGTTGGAGGTACATGTGCTAGGCACTTATTCACAGCAGCACTGCATCTTTTATTCACAGACAGCATCTCCAAATTGCCTAACTTTTGTCAGGTCATGGATATTTAACCAGAGAAGTGAAGAAGACTGACTTCAAGACAAGCATATATTTAAAGCCTAATTACCAGGTGTGCCTCATATTTGCAACATATCTGCAGTAAAACCTCCAAAAATTGGCCAGCGCTCGTGTTTTTAACAGAACACCACCCAGTATTAAGTCAAAAGCCTTAATAAATCTAAATATATTACAGTACTTTTATCAGCTAGCTATATAAATTCCTCAAGCGTGAAATGAGCCTTGCTTTATAATAACTCATTTTCACTAAACTATATTGATGGCAATAATTATATTTGTATATGTCAGTTCGTTTGAAGCCCCATGTCATTTTTCTGTCATTTTGCCTACAACTGATGTAAGCTAACAAGCCTATAATTAGTGGCTTGTCACACCCTCTGAATTCTGGAACAGACTCGGTATTTTCCCAGTCTTCTGGAATTTTCTGATTCCAAGGTGTTTCCTGAAGATCTTTAACTGCTGATGCATTGAAAATTGTGTATGATTCTGCCAGAATACAAGCCCATCCTGCTCTATTCTGAACAAAAAATATTTTTTAAAAATATTTCTGCCTGTTCTGCATCACTGATATTGGTTTTGTTTGCTTTTTCTAGTGATGGGCCTAAACCATCATTATTGTTCGTAGTAATTGAATGATTTCATATTATCCTTGGCTGTCATTTGCATATTTTTACTTACTCATTTGGGTAAGTAAGCCACTCAGCACGTGGCTTCTTACTTTCATGAATTATTCCTGTTTTCCACTATAGAAATTATGTCTTTTCAACAACTGATTTCCTTCTGTCACTGAATCAAGACTGATGTTTAGTCCCTCATTGGCAAAGGGGAAAATGTGACACTTTTCTATCTGAATAAACTTCTCCAAAATAAATTTCCATATTTATTTTCATTTTTCTACCTCTACTGTACCTCCCATACACTTTTCTCTTCATTAACCCTGCTTCAGGTGTTTAATTTTCAGGATAACCAATACACATGTACACTACTGGTGGCTGATGTGCAGCTCCTGCCCATATTGAACATAGTCAGATCATGGTCAGTAACCCTGAGGCAAGCAAAGCTTTCCATTGTAGCCATTAATTCTTTTCTATGAACAGAGACTGTAACATAAATCCTGAGCCAACAGCTAAATTAAAGTCACAGAGATTCTGTGAACTCCAGGAGTTCCTACCTTTGGAACATCTGCTTTTTGCAACAAAACACTGTGTTCTTTTAAAATAATGCAATGAGAAGAAGGTAGGAATGCAGAGAAATTGTTTCCCTATTCTTCCTCTTTTTAAAATCCCTGAAAATGCTGATTCCCTGCCCCGTGATTTTGCCTTCAGCAGAATGGTCAGCACCAGGGCCAGAGCTGACTGGCTCAGCCAGTGCCAGAGGTCTGTAGGACACTGCAGTGTGTTTGGCAGGTGATTGCCTTCTCAGTGGCCCTGTCCCAGAGCAGACAGGCAAGAGTCAAATCTATCTGTGGACTAATCAAAGTCTATGGTCCCCTCATGGATTTCCCCTTGGCTTTGCAGGGATCGTGTATAAGCAGCCATTTGTTGTCTTCCCAGCCCTTCTCAAATTTGACCTCTTTTGCTCCCAGCCCTCCCAGACTCATCTTTTCGTATTCCTGGCTTCTCATTCCCAGTCCCAGCCTCCTAGGTTTTCTCACCCAGCCCAAATCTCCCCTCATTATCCCATTCCCCCTTGCTCTCTCCTTGTCCAAAATTGATCACACGTGTCCAAGCTCTGGCTCTGATTTTTCCTGTATTTCAACCAAACTTATCTCTCCGTACTACGACCAGCTAGACAAAGAGGGACATTAAAAGGCCAGGAAAAACAGAACCTAAGGCCATGATAGCCTGGAGTTGCAATTACACAGTCCAGAAGGAATGGTGTCCAGCTCAGACAGCCTTTTCAAGGTATTTAGCACACAGCTGCAGCAAAGATTTCTGAAACATGCTAACTGCATTTTTTCCCCCTAAAAGATCTACAACTTGGCCATATTTGGGTTCATTTTTCTGGAGATACAAAGTATACAAAACTCATTTACAGTTAGTTTCATGTCCCTCCTATAAGCATAGGAACCAACCAGAGTTTCCAAAGAAAGACAGAAATTAGCATCATAAAACAATACATATTTTCTAGCCAAATTCTTGGAAGGGACTGAACTGTTTTATTTATGCACTTAAATTTCAGCTAAATGAGCAGATGCCCAGCAGGGAAACTTTTATTCCCTATTGTTACAATTTGGCAAAGTTATAAGCATAGAAAACAGGAGCTCATCATGGAAAGCATTGGACCAACAATAGACAGTTGCCACTATTAATACAAATATTTTTATTTTTAGATTTCCTATAAAATCTTTATTAAGTATACAAAGAATTTGGTATACTTCTATTCTCCACTGCAATTCCATGGACATTTGACTGAAAGCTCTGGGGAATCGATGAGAGCTAACAGCACCAATAAAGCACAAACCAACTGCTGAGATGAATATAAGCTGAGGAGATTTTGGAGGCAGCTTTAAATAGGATGTTATGAAATGGGACCTACTGGTTAAAAAATACTGGGGGGAGTAAAAGAAAGAAGAGAGAAAATGCACCAGAAAGCTAAGGGAAGTAAAGCCTCAATACCTTTGAGTTGAGTTTATGTGTCCCTCCCCACTATAATAACCAATAATCTATTTTTAATGCATAGAAGAAAATTAATAACAATGACAATATAAAGGTTATGAACAAAAAGATAAACAGGGAATAGGAAATAAGAGAAATTTACAGAAATTGTCAACTTGAGACAGAGCATTGTACCCTAAGATTTATATTAATTACACAGGTGGACAAACAGCAGTGAGAAGGGATGGAAAGTTCACTTTCTGCATTCAAGGAATCACTAAATAATAAGAGCATTAAGATGCAGCAGATGTGCACCAATAACAGTTCTCTTGTGTGCTCAAGTGCATCAGAGCTGGGATCTTCCAGCCAACTGAGAATGGCACCAGCCATGGCCAAGTGCAACCCTCACCCCATGTTGTGCAGACTTAACAGGTTACTTTTGTCCTAGTTTTGGTTACTATATCTATCTTAGAAATTCAGCTTCCTTTTGCCATTTGCCTCACACAATAATACTTTAGTTCTTGATAGTAACACAGTGAGGTTGGGAAGTCTCACTTAATAGACAGGAATCTGGAAGAGCAAGACCAAGATATTGTAGTAGGAGGCCTTAAGCAGGAATTAGGCAACAATTTCTGTATTTTGTTCCCTCTGACTTGAAATTACTTGCCCAAAGACACAGAAAAAGTGGCAGAATCCACTAGGTCGATTCTGGTCTAGGATATCCTACCCTGATGTAGTGACCCATCTTCCCTTAAAGCATATACATTTAGTGGCATCCTGACGCTGCATTTCCATGCAGAATGACAGTGTTTGAGAGTGTTCAGCTTCAGGAATGATTGGGAGGAAAACTCTTGTGAGAGTGTTGATTTGTCAAAATCAAAATCTTTTCCTCAGGAAAGAAAAAAAGGAGTGTGGCAAGAAAATTTGCAGTTCAGACCCACTCAAGGATCAAAGTGATTTAGCTTGGGCTTGCTGCTGCTGTAGCCAGGTGATTGCAGACACCTCAGCTATTCTTGGCAATTCAGCACTTCTATTCAAGGTCAATTCAGTGCATCTGCATTGCACTTATGTCTCGGAATGCAGCATAGGCATATGCTCTGAAAGTGGGTCATAGCGGGATGATGAAAGCTAAATCATACAATAATTATGCTCAGGGTCTAATCTGTTGCACTAAGACTCTCAGTGCACTTTGGCTCTTAAAATAAGAAGCTTTAAGTACAAACAGTAGGTATTTAAGTGTAATAGCAAAGACTGTGCAATACTAGTTCAAAGAGATTTGTGCTTTACATAGTCCCAGCGCAATTATTTTTAGGTGAGGCTTTAGGAAACCATTCAATCTGCAGCTATTAGCAAAGGTCAAGTGTCTAGTTTGAAAAAAAATAATACTAATTGCGTACAAGTCTGTGGAGATACTCGGTTTTGCTGAACATGTCTCTACAGATCAGACCCCTGCAGAGCTGCTGCTTACCAGGATTGCAAGATAAACCCTAGTGTCAGGTTCTGCTCATCCACTACCTGGCTACCCCAGGGACACAAAGATGTGAGAGTCTGCAACATCCCCTGCTGCAATAACAACTCCTTTCTCACTACGTTTCCACCTTCAGAAGCCCCAACGCAGGTGACATCCCACCTGTCCCAGCAGCATGGACGTCCATGAGCTGAACACCTCAAGCAGAAAAGAGAGGCCAGAGAGCAGAGCTTTTAACACAACACAACTGCAGGGCACAGTTTATAACATACAAGCAGGGAGACATTTAGAGACAACAGTCTAGCTCCGAGTCATTACCACCAAAACACATGGAAACAATATTTAACGCTTCTATTGCCATAATATTTAATTCCACTGTCTGGGCCTTTTATCAGTAATGTAGGTTATGAATAAGATAGATTCAGAACAATAGAAATGTGAGCCTTGATACTGATAATCTCTTGTTAATTTTTAACAGACACGGGAACATAGCATTTAATTCCTCAATGAAAATGACTCAGAACCCATTTGTTTCCAACAAGGCACCTTAAAAGATGTAACAGAAATAGATGTTCCAACATTCAGTATCTTGTAAAAGCTGGGTTATGTTCATGCTTCACTATAGCTGAATGCATTGGAATTTGAAAATTATGGCAGAAATTTTTCAGTTTAAAAGCAGTCATCTTCTATCATCCTGTGAAAGCTTGGAGATATATATATGTTTAATTAGTGCTGTTATTGCAAAATTATGAGATGTGACTGATTGAGCTCTTCTTTGCACATTGCTACAGATAAAAATGTCCTTAAAATAATAGGTGTCAGGTGCTTTGAGAAAAATACCCAATTTTTGTTTGTCTCCAGTGGAACTGTGGGTTAGTACAAGCAAGAAATAGAAGAAATAATGTTCATGCTGCTGTTGGCCAGAATCAGCAATGTTGCTTCCAGCTCTGAGACCTAGAACATCTTTTCCATATCTCTCTCTATACAAAAGACAACTGTGGTTCAGTAACCCTCACTAATAAAGAATGTAATTATTTTATTATTTTTGCACAGCAGCCTGTAGTATGGGGAAGGGCCATGAAAGGGTTATTTTATTATTGCTCAGCACATTTTTCAAGGTTCAAGACACCCATAAACTTGCTTTTTGTGATGATCTCCATACCGCATAAAAATATTAGCTTGAAACTTAAGCTAAAGGCATTCCAGAAGAAATAGTCTCCGTAGTTCATGGACCATCAAAATCTTAAGTGTGGCAAACATTCAAGGCACATAAAATACCTCCCCACTAGGATCAGATACAAGCAGTAAATAACTTTAGGGAAGGAAATTATAAATGTAAAGAGAACTAAAGGGCTTAGGTATGAATTAGAAATTTTGGTGAGATTCCACTATAGTACAATGCATGTATGGAGAATCTGCCACACACCACATGAATCAAGTATTGTCAGAAAGGAGCAGAGCATCTTCAAGTGCTTCTGCCTTCCTACACCTTGCAGTTGCAGATAACTCTCTAAATCTTAATCTTTCTTACACCTGTACTTGTGCCAGCTTTGCATGTCTTCAATGTCTGGCAACAGATTGGTGTTTTATTATGTTTTGAGTGCTGTATTATGTTGTAATGCAGCTCAGCTGTAAGGAAAGCAGGACATTCTGCCCTTTGTGGCATGGAGCCTGATCCATGGTGCACACCTTATCATCTTACCATTAGGGTGCTCAGGACAACTCTCAAGGCAGGGGCTACAGGACTGAGAAGCAAATAAGCTGTTCCTGGGAGGAAGGGGCCTGTCCACCTTAGCTTCACAGCAACTATTGTAGGGCTCTAACAATACTAGAGTTGACTTGGAGTTTAAATTATGTTTTCCAAAATCATTCCCCCAGGTATTCCTCATGTACAGCTTCTCATGGCTCATTTGATAGCTCATGAGGAGGAAGAGCAGCAAACTTCAACCCTTAGGTAGACATAGCACGAGATCCGCTCCTATATTTAATACAAGGCACAGCAATCATCACCAAGGGAGGGGGGAATTCTGGTCACTTTCCAGACTTAAAAGCCTGTAATGTTTGCTTTTAGCTGCAGTGCTGAAAAGAGCCATTACAATGACAGAGTGACTAGAAGAGTAGCTCCTTACAGTGTCAGTGACAGCTTACTCAGTCCTATTTATTCTGCCTTCCCCCCAGAGTTATCTCTGCAGCCATGCAGAGAGCCACTCAAGGAAATGGATTGGAGTTTATAGTTTGGGGTTTTTTTCCTTTCATTTTTGAGGTGAGGAAGTCGACTGGGTGTTTTGACTGGAAGATAGGAAAAATTGTTTAGGGGAGAACAAAGAGCTAGCAGGCTGGGTGAGAAGGCTGCTGCTGGCTTAACACCTCCACATGTGTCAATGCCACATGAGAGACCAGCATTGCTGGCTGGAATACCTAGTAGCTCCTCTAACAGATTCATTTTATCTGCAGAGTTTGGAGGGTTTTTTTAATCCGGAGTTTTATAGCACATTAAAATCTTGAAATGAGTAGTTAAACCTTAGCTTAGCATTATATATACAGGACACAAAGAAAGAGAGGAACAGTCTCTTTTGATTAACAACTAATTTGATATTTCTTGGACCAAAGGCATTGATCTGTAGCAAATGTTGCTGCATTTATAATTCATAAGCACAGGGAATGCCAAGTCCCACTACGAGGACAGAGGTAAGATTAATTAGGTGCCCTTGCTGTAAGTTTCCATATGGTACCATGTTTTGTTTAGGTTGTTTTCTGGTAAATTTATTCTTTACTCTGAATTTTCTTGTTTTGCTGTGTACACTTGTGCCACAAGGAAGCTACTTCTGTGTTTCCTCTTAACCCTTTGTAACCTATTTGTGTTCCTGACCATTACTTCAAATGTATCTAATCCTTAGTCTTCTGTCTGACGACAATTTTCCAAGCAATTTCCAGTTTTTATTTTCAAATAGGAATGACCCTGCTTAGAATAGCTTCAGCTGGCTGAATTTTGGCTAAAGACTGCTCCTGGCTGAACACTGCCCTGCAAACATTTGCTACCACACAGGAGGAAGCATCACCTCCCTTGCAGCAAGGACGCCTAAGAGACCGTGAAAGGCTTTTTGATATTTGTTCACCCTTTGTTTATTTTTTTTTTTAATGCAGCAACAAAAAAAGAACCAGTTTCTTTGTTTCGTTGAAATATTTCTGAACTCTACTGGATTTACAATTACACGTGAGAGCTTCTGCCAGCCAGCAGCTCTCGCTTACACCCAGGGCCTCGTGCCTGTGCCAGGAGCCGCCTTGTGAGAGATCTTGCAGCACAGAGTGGAGCTGGAGGGGATGAGCAGTGATCCATGGCATCATGGTTGTACTTCAGCCTTAGGGATCTCCCACCAGAAGATTTGTTGCCAGGATCTAACATGTTCCCAGCTCCAAGCACCAGGATCGCTTCCAGAAGCAAGTTGTCCCTTGTAGGCAATGAATTAGCTGGGAAATCAAAGATGGTTCCTTTGGCAGCTCCTTGGCACTGCTAAAAGGAGGATACTTCTTGCACTGTATGTTCTCCATATATATATATATATATATGTTATAATGTTTATATATAGTTTATATATTCCATAGCAATAAAAACTCAGAACTGAGAAACTTCAGCTGTAACTTGATCAAAACAGTTGGACTCAATAGTCTTAGAGGTCTTTTTTAACCTAAACAATTCTATGATCAAAAAAACCCCTCAATTTTTCTCAAGCTGCATTTTGAACTTGATGTATTCTCTTTTTTTTGTACAAGAACTGAAAACAGGACTAAAAAACAATATATATACATTGGTTAAAAGTCATGGTTCAGTGAAGAATGATGTGGTATGACAGATAATTTTGCCTTTTCCTTGCCCTTTGCCCTGCTTCTTTAAGCCAATCACAAGTTAATTCAACAAGCTGAGATGTACTGATCTGCTTATTAAATCATTATATGCCCATGTCGAAACAATTTCAGCTGAAGCTGAAGCTGAACCAAGGGTTCATACCTAAATTTTGCAGGCTGCTATGGGAACGTATCATTATCTGCTCAACAAACATATCCAAAGTGAGAATGTGCCATGATAATATTATGCCTCTATGAAATGGACTTTCCAGATGTAGGGTACTTAAAGGGCTCAGTTCTCCCTTCACTTCCACTGACTGAACTCCAGTGATCTCCATGAATTTACATTACCATAGATACGAACTAAAATGGGTCTACAGTCGTGGTAGGCAGAGGGGTCTGTTGGCTACAACAGATCATGTCCCAGCTCGTCCACCAAAAGCCACCTTTGTGACAGCCTGCTTTGCTCATCACTGCTTCTACACCCTCTAACACTCATCATTGAAACGGGCAGGTTGAGAGGCCACTGAGAACATACTCCACTCTATGAGATATGGTGGAAAATGATATAAAGATATGTCAGATCAAAAGATATAAAGTCCAACTCTTTCTTTTAAATCCTCCTGCTTTTGGCTGTTTTACTTAGAGACTGGCTTATTTTGTATTAAAATGTTCCTGAAGTTCACTCCTCAAGAGCTCTCTTTTTTTTTCCTACTGTTGGCTGTGTATGGGCTAAAGCTCAAAAATTTAGGTCAAGTGGCAAAACAACACAGATCTAATATTATCTAATCTTAGCTCAGTACAAATTAAGATTTGCTTGTTGAAACCCCTAAATTTTGCAAGCTACTGCAGAAACATATTCTTGTCTTCTTAGCAAGCCCACAGAAAGTGAAGACTGGGCCACTGATGGAAAACAGGTGCAATATATACAGGTGGGGTTATCTCATATTGCATCATTATGTATCCAAGTGACAGATCCAGAGGAGTCACAGATGTCTAAAACTGACAGAGTGGCAAGCTGGAAACAACTGGTAATTCCAACTCCTCCTGGGAGGATCCCAGCCTATAAAGAGGCTGTCTGTAAACTTCCTTGGCTGACTAAAGTGCTGCACCTGTACATGAGCAGCAGCAGCCATGCATTTTGGCCATGCTGGAGAATACCCACCATCCTGGAGTAGGGACTTCCTTCAAGCCTCGTCAGCAGGTGGGTCGGGAAGTTCTCCTTTCACTGTTGCTGGCATGAGCTTGCAGGGCAGCCTTCCATGTTAAATGTTATGGAGATGCTGCTTTCTTTAAAGCCTGCCCAAGTACTTCAGGTCCTTTATTGAAATGGACCCTGAGTGATCATTCTCCTCATTGCACTTGCTCCTCTCTTTCTCTGCCTGGTGCATACGCCAGACAGATAAACTGCCCGTAAGAGTAGTAGTAGGTAGTTACCTAACATAATTCAGTAAAAACTAGTTTCATTGGCTTAAAAATTATCATAAATAGGCCTTTTCTATTAAAGCCTGACACGCTTCATCTGAAAGAGGATTAACTGGGAGTGAATGTGCAAGCAAAGAACCATCTGTCGAGAGATGGCAGGGACATTGCACAGACACAGAAGCAGAGAGAAGTCTCTGTTTACACCAAAAGCAAGGCAGAAGCTTTTGATGGGTCTTTGTTGTAAGACTAGGGCCACATCTGCCTCTTCCCCTGGGAGTGTGCAAGAGACTGGGGACAAATCAATGTCATCTAACTTGACATCTTTATGGAGAGATGTCTATATCTGAAATGGCATCTCTATAAGCAAAGGAGAAAATAAGACATTTCTAAGACACAGATGATATAATTTTATATGCTACCATCTGCTTCGTCCCAGTTCTATCTCTCTGTCTCTCACCATCCCTTTAGCTCTGCCTAGCAGGGTAGCCAGAGCTTCATGGTTTCCCTGCTTGCACATAGGGCACAATGTTGACCATGGTAAGAACATGAAATACAACCTGAAACAGCTTCCTTATACCTGCTGCCCATCAGAAAGGTCCAAGTATTTATTGATAGCTTCCATCTCTCCCACCTCACTATTCTTGTAGTCCTACATCCCTTCACCTTTTACAGTTTTTTATCCTGCTGGATTTTGCCTCTTCAGCACATACTGATGTCTAGTGAGAACGAGCTGTATTTTCAACAGTTGCTCACAACCTGTTTCTCATCTTTTAAGGGCATCTTTTATCACTTCCTTCCCAGATTATCCCTCCTCACCTTACCATATTGCCTATCCTGAGCAGTATATTGGATGAAATCGCAAGTAAAGGTCTTGCCTTTACCTGTTAGGCTCAACACATCTATTCAGGATCACTTGTAAATAAGAAATGAGAGATGAGATGGGCTTGGTGCTCTATGAAGACCAAGGCACTGCCAGGCTGTTCCTAAAGTGGCCTGGAAAAATGCATGTGTGTACATGTATTATGGGCTGGGTTCATTGCTGTCCCTATTTTAGTTCACTCTTCCACCTGGTAATTAATTTTAAGAGCCCATTAGGGAACTCACAAAGCCCAAAAAGAGCCTGCTTTTCCTGTCACCTAATACACTTGTCTCAAGATCTGCTCTGCTCTCCAAACCCTCCCCAAGCCCCAGCCCCAGTGGGGGCACCCACAGGTCCAGAAACTCTGCAATATTTTACCCCAACAAAAACCCTACATCCTGTCAAGTCTGCATCACCCAGCTCATACCCACAGCTCTTGGGGCTCTGCACTCTCTGCCCCAGAGGTTGTGAAGGGAGAAGAGGGCAAGCACAGTGTTGCAGCCAGCTGCTCCCCCTTCCAAGCTCAGGAAAGCATCTAAGAGGTGTTTTCAGCTCCTCTCTTTCTTCCCAAATGAAGTGATGAAGGGAAAGGGAAGTATTGAGGACCAGCTATGACAGGACAAGAAGGAAGATTGCTTTGGGCTTACGGTAGGTTTCTGTACTCCCTCATCAAGGCAAAGATTGAGGTCCAGCACTTATCCCCCTACCAGAGTCAGCCAAGGAGGAGAGCAGGGTGGTGGAAAGCTGTGGGAAGGGCCTTTCCTCTGAGATGGACAAGATGGTATTCAACACTAAGTGATCCTCAGAGCTATTTAAACTTTTTCTCCAGTGAGCACTGGCACCACATGGCCTTGGATCAGGCAGAAAAGTTGCCTTTTACAGAAATAACCGAAATGATGGGAAGAGCTGTGGTCTTCACTAAGGCAATGGTGTGTGGCTTGTATGTACTCAGCACAGCTTTCCTGTGGCAAGGGGTGGGGGATGTGGTCCTCCCCAGGAACTTATCAGAGCCAGCCCTCCAGCTGTGCTCCATCCCACAGTGGCAGGGTACTGACTCAGTGGGGTGATTCCGCAGTCTAGAGCACTCCACCAGTCCTTTGCCACAGCAAACACCTCCATGCAGCTGTCCTGAGCTCATGCAGCTCAGAGCTGACACACTGAGCATCACAGAGGCCGGGTTTGCCCTTAGGGTAGTCACTGAAATAAAGGCTCTTCCCTGCTTCCCGTGTCCTTATCCTCCATCGACTGTACACTCCCTCCTGAGCTGCTTCTTCTTGTGCTGCATGCTCCCAGGGGCTTATAGCTCCCTGGTGCTGGCAGATTTTGATCTGGCTCTTCCAGTTTTTTTACATTCCAATCAGAAGCCCAATAATCGCAGCAGGTGTTTTAGCACGATCTGTCACATGGGTTGGCAAACTGTGGGTCCTCACATCCTGCTGGGCAGAGGCTGCATCAGTCTGTCCCGGGTAGAGAAAGACACTCTGGGTCTCACGACGGCTGTGCAATTCCTTTGCATACAGCTTTCATCCTCTTTGGGCCATATCCTGGGGGCTACATTTAAGCAAAACTCTGTCTGAAGCTGATGAGTGTTTTCCCTGTAGAAAGTGGGATTTTTCCATAACTTTCCAACCCATTTCAAAGCAAACATTTATCTAGCCCAGGCTGATCTAGACTGGTCAGCTTAGGAAAACCCTGACTCTGTGTCCCCCCCTAAAGAACATTCCTGCATACCTTCTTATCCCAGAAAAAAGGGTTCCTCCTTCATGCCTGGGGGAATTAGAGCAATCTTATGAAGCTAACAAAAAAAAAAAAAAAAAGGTTGTCTTCCTCTCCCTCTTTGGTTTTTTTTTCCCAAATAAAGATGGATTTGTTAGCAATCATGGGGTTTCCTGGACAAGAACACAAGCGCCCCAAGCATGTCATCATTGGCCCATAGTTGCAGAACCTGCTTCCCTGAACAGATCAGGGCTGTGCTGGCTGCTGGGATAGAAAGCAGGATTAGGAGATACTGGAAGGTTTCCAGGCAGTTTTCTTGGAGACAGACCCAGCGTGATTGCAGCACTGCTTGTTTGTCAGAAAGGATCAGCTCTGCAGGTGTCATCCCACAGGAATCACAGTGTAGGTCCTTCACCAAAAGGAATGAAGGTGAAAATTGCCTACTTAATCAAACAGAGTGAAACATGCATTGAAAACGGCTGTAGATGCAGTACCACAACTTCTCTATCCCAGGGAAGAACATGACATCTCCAAAATAGCTCCAGTATGGGGAGGCTGCATCTGTACCATGAAGTGGTGGTTCTCCATGATGTAGCCTGACAGGAACAGCTGCTGGATTTCCCGGGTGAAGTCTGAGAGTAGGTGGTGAACAGAGAGAGCAAATGACCCTATGGCAATCTGTTATCAGAATAAACATAAATCACCCTCACCCTACCCAGCACACGTGCTGCCGAGGGCTCAGGAGTAAAAGCTTTGCTCCTTCCAGCTCAGGGTGAGAGAGGAGGCCAGGACTGCCATTTAAGGGAGGGTTTTTGGTGCTCCCGCTCATGCATCTACTAGAACACCTCTTATCATCTTTTGCTGAGACAGACATAGACCCCATCTGCATTTTGTGCAGAGGAGTTTGTTTCAACATATCGCAAGTGTTCGACAGCCTCCAGGAACCCATCAGTGCCTCAAAGATCCTCCTCCAGAGGAGCTCAGGGGTCTCCAAAGCAGTCCCTACATGACATGCTGGTGTGGCTGCTTCCCTGCCCCCCTCACAGCTGCTGATTCACTTGCTTACAAGCAGATTCATGTTTTCCTGCTATTTTTACACAGAACAGTCATCCTGGGTGAGCACTGGGGTGCATGATGCACACTAACATGACCTGACATCTTTCCCCATATATGTGCATATTTGACTAGACCTTGAGTCAATGCAAGCAAAATCACACTAGCTGGTCTTTTGGGTGTCAGGCATGCATTCAAAACCTCATCTGTGGGGACCTTTTATCAGGATAAGCTCATGTGTGTATTTGCAAGCCATTATGTGATGCTCTATTACATCTGGATGAACAAGACATTCAAATTAACTTAAATTAATGTATCCATATGGTACTGCAAACCCCAGTCACAGGAAGAAAATAATGCATAGAAAGATCACATCCAAAGTTTTCAGTGGTGACCCCTGATGCTGGGTGCCTATGATCCAGGTTATTCCTCTTGYGTTTGATATGTCTTTGTTTCCCTATTTTGTTTGCATTGAAGATTTTGCTATTTACTGTATTTTAAATATAAAGCACCAATAATGTCAGTGGAAGTTCTGCTTGCAGATAGGGGAGGAATATTAAATAGATCTGCAGTGCAGAGGGAGATGATATTTTAGTTCCTTTCATGCATTCCAGTTAGAAAATAACACTGTAGTTAGTTGATGCCTTAAACTCCCAGAGATTTCAAAGTACTCTGCTCAATACCCAGGCAGAAAACTTCCCACCACTGAAGGGAGACTCCTGCTGGTGTGGGGATCCGTGGCTAAACAGTTTGCCTTTCAGGACGTGGGAAAAAAAAAATAGCATGCTACAGGTGAACTAGAGTGGAAATATAGAAGTCTTTCCATGCCTGGGTTAAACAGGCAGGGTTGCTCAGGGCTGGCAGCCACAGTAGAGTGAGAGTGAGGGGCTGAGCTGAGGGCACAGGAGCAGAGTACAACAGTCCATCTCAGGCAGAGGTTTGTACAGATGATCAAACATTTTTTGCCTTTATGGGTAATGACCATGGAAGCCTTTATCAAATGTCAGGCTTTTTAGATCTCCAGTGTCCCACACTGAATATATCAGGGAGTAATTCAGATGTTTTTCAAGTGCTGAAATTGAAATAGCATTGGACTTCTATGTGACTAGAAGATGAACGTGCATTTCCAAACTCCCTTATTGTTGACTGCTGCATTAGTGCTATTTATTTGAACTGGACTTTGTCTGGAGCAGTGGGGATGTGCCTTTAAACAGTATTGCCTTAAGACTACCTTCACCTTGGCCTTACAAAGCACCCTTTGTATGCTGAGTTGTGGAAATCACCATAATAAGTAGTCGGATCTGGTTTTGTCCTCAAACCTCATTTCAGGAAGTAATCTGAGGCTTTTCGTGCCTGCTCCCACTCACAGCAGGACATTCTTACCCTCCTTTGAGAGGCAGAAAATCAGAGGAAAGCAACATTTTGGTGATAAGCATATGCTTGCAGGAACACTGCTATAAAACTTGCAACAAAGACTTTAAGAAGCCAGTGTCATAGCAATTAGATTCACAGCATCTATCAAATTATAATTCCAGCAGCACTGAGGGTGAGAGAGCTTGTCACACAGAGCCAGCACCTCTTCCCACCTCTCTGAACATTTTTTTGCTGGTGCAGTTTGACTGGTTACGGAAAGGGAGCTTGATATGGCCAAAGCCACTCTCTTAGAAAGTTAAGACATATATTTACAAGTGTGTTGCATTAGTTGCCTACATATATCCTTCTGTCCATCTAAGCATTTGCCTTTAGTACTGTCATCGAATATGAATAGGACATGAAAGCTTGGGATCCAGGGAGATAGCACTGTCTGCTGGAGAGGCAAGGGGCACGAGAAAGCAACCATGGCTGTGCAGGAGGAGATGTGATATACACTACAACAACTGTGGATGCAGAAATGGCAACATGAGAAGGATAGCTGCCCCAGTGCTGCTTCCAATGGGTCTTCAATGTGCTAGCCCTTCTCCTTGACATGCCAACCCCTTCAGCAGCCTGGTGGGGCCAGGAGGGGGCTGCCCACCTTGTCCCTGAGGCCCAGCAGGGCAGGTAATGGTGCAAAGAGCAGAAGAGGATGAGTCATCTAGTGTGGCAGGGAAAGAGAAGCTGGTAAAGGCACTGGGGATTGCCGCAATGCTACAGCAGCTCCCCTGGGTCTCTGGGCTAGTGACATGCCTTCCCTTTTCAGGCAGCCTTAGCATAATATTGCAACTGGCTGTTTCTTTGCAGCTACAACCTAGAGAGAAGTCCAAGCAAACAACAGTAGAAACAAAAGAGCAGGTGCAAGGCAAATGGGAAGGACTTAGAAGCAGTGCAAGCACTCACCATCTCACACTACCAGAAAAGAGAAGGGAGCAAGAAGAGAGGAATCGAGAAAAGCATAATGAAATCACAAGGAGTTGGGGCACTTCTGAACAAAACATGTTGCTCAGCATGGAGCAGGCAGGGGCTGAATTAAGGAGTACATCAGCAGGTTTCTACTTCTCAGAAGATTTTGAGTTTATCAACATTGTTATGATTAGGATTTTAAACCACATATACCACATCCTTGAGCAGTAGGAAATTGCCTTGAAATCCATGAAAGGATTTTCTTTTTGTGGTTTTTGATTTTTTTTTTTTAATAAATGGTAAGTTCTTTCAATTTGCCTTCTGGTTTCTGGCCTTTAGGGCCTATTTAATTTGCATATTCATGTTGTCTTATGCAATGGTTCAAGCCTTTTAAAATTATCTTTTTTAATAAAAGCTCGGATTTCCCAGAATCAAATTCCAAGTAATGGCAAAATGCCAAATATTGTCACGGTAGTGATAAATTAGCAAGCTAAATTTAATAAGAATTTTCTGATAAATAGCAAGTAATTAACAGAGTGATTACACCAATCATTTTTTCATGCTGTTGACCAGAATGCCACTGTATGTACTTTATAAGTGCCCTAAGTGTGGTCTGACTGTATAAATGTATGCATAGTTCCCTCATATTCTGAAATTTGAGAGTTACACTGATCTGGTGAACTTCTCATATAGCGTTTTCCTTTAAATTAATTTATTTATATTTCTATTTCTTCTTAATTTATTTTATTCTCTGTTTGAGAATCCCCATAAGAAGGTATCAGGCAGGGACTGGAGCATTTGCATAGGGAACGTTGTGTGAACTCAGCCTGCGTGTCTTACAGACCTCTGGCAAATATAATTTGATAAGCAAGTAACCATTCTTCAATGGTTTGAGATTTTTTTTCCCTTCTTTGGCCGAAACTTTTTTTCTCACAAAGGAAAGCAAACCTCTTTGTTCAACTACAGGGCAAGTGCCTGCCCCAGTGAAGCCTTTTGAGGATGCCAAAGAAGTCAGCCAGCTCCAGAATTATGTGATGTCTTAAAGGCAACCATGGGTACAGCCCACTGATTTAGGGAGGAATCAGAAAGCTAGAAAGGAGTAGAGGACTAATGTTGTGTGACGTGATATCCACTGACCCTAATTATCAACTTTGAAGCGGCTCATGGGTAGTGGCGTTATTGCCTCCCAGCAGACAGATGCTTCTGACTTATTTCAGCTCTGGCCACAGCCCCAGATGATGTCAGCAGCATTTTTACAGACTACAAGTGAATTAAAAATAATCTCAGGGAGCAGGGAGGGAAAGACAGTGGCGGAAAGGCCAGTGGAGCCACCAGCTCTAGTGGGAGGATGGCCAGAACTGGAGGGCAAACCCAAGCACATCGAAATCCTTTGGGTAAGGGAGGGGAAGCTCCCTCCTACACTGCCCTGGGGGTGAGGGAGGGCTGGCAACATCCAAAAGAAAGGATGCACCAGGCGACTGGGAATCTGACACACATTTTTAGAGTGGTGCCTGGGGGTTACCAGTGAGCAAGACCAAATGTCACACCAGGAAGTGTGACACTCCAAAACTGGGCTGGCATTAAAGAAGGCAGCTGAGTTACACAGTCTGTTTGCAAATTGAGTGAGATGAATAAGCTTGGGCTGGAGAGGGAAAGAAGATTTAAATCATTTGTGGCAGGATGAAAGCTTTTCCTCACAGAAGTTCAGGACATAAAGGCAAAACACAGACTAGTGCTAAGAGGCACTGGGAAAGGCACTGTCCATCCAAGCTGCAGCCCAACAGGAAGTCTTCAACATCAGCGGGAAGAAACTGTCTCTACTGGGTTTTCTTGTGGTTGTTCGTTAGTTTAAAAAGAGGGAGATTTTTATGGACTTTATTCTTCACTGATGTCTTCCAGTATCACACAGGAACATATGCAGAATCTAATCCAGGGATACTGTAGATCAAAGTGGTGCCCCAGCTGCTGCATCATATCAGATATGGCTCTTGTAGCAGGAGTGTTTAGTTTTCCCTCTTCAGACAATTTTCCTTCAATGAAAAAAACAGATCAAGAAAACAAAAAATGGAGAAAAGTGCTGTTATTAAAATAAAAACTTTCTCTTTGAGCTCACATGCAAGAGACATCCAGCAATCAGCATGGGAGAGTGAAGCATCTCCTTACCTTCAGAGAAATAGAAGCGGTGCCATTTCTCCCTGTTAAGTACCAGCATCTCCTCCCTTCATCTTTGACAGCTATCTGTGTAACCATGTTACACTGTCTCTACCAATAAGCATAACATCAAAGAGGATTTGGGGGCTCTGAAAACGTGGCTGTAGGAAATGACCAATGCCTCATTTGATCGTGCCACACTTAGGATGCCTCTTTGGGCCACTGAGCTGCTGGAAACATCACTGCAAGCAGCTGTATTAATCAAATGACAGTGAATACCCAATATCTTGGACATTCCTGCAGCTTCCCTCTTTTACTGCAGCTAGTTTAATTCTGATGTTGCTAGGATATATCATCTTAGAGAAATAAACCCTACAAAGCCCTCACCAACAAGAGGATTAGAAGAGCCTGTCTACCAGTGGATTACGTATATGAAAGAAGAATAAAATTGAACATAAAATACTTCATTTCTGGTTAAAATTATGTAATTCTCCGAAGGCAGAGATGAAATGGTCAGGCTGGCTTTATCTGTTGTGCACCCCCAAATAATAATGCTCTGCTCCAGCTGTTCTCTCAAGACACATCTCTGCAGAAAGGCAGTGGTGGCTTAGGGAACACCACAAACTTCTCTATCATCTGATTAAATGTAGACAAATCCAAAGTAAATGTAAGTACTCACTGCTTGAGCTAGGCAACCTTACTTCCCATTTATTCAGTGTCAAGAATCGCATGTTTTTAGGGAATGAGTCATTTCACTCTAACATAGGTCAGAAATTGTGCTATCGGAGTACCAGGCCAGAGAGGCCCAGCTTCCTTTGCAGGGCACTCCACCAATCCTTCCCAATCCTGCAGGGTGGGACAATTCAGAGGCTGTGCTTGCTCACTGGTCCCTATCTAAGAGCATCAGCAGTGCAAATACACAGACACTCCCCCTTATATATATACACATACACACATATAGACATATGTACACATATATAAATTCTCACAATACAAGACCTCTATGTATATGTGTATATATATGCATGTATGTGTAAAAACTGCTCCTGTATTGTTTTATTCATCAGATTCAAGTATCTCCAATTTTATGATAATTTCCCCTCTAAGCATTAAATATGTCATTCGAGAAAACCTGCCTATATCCACCGGGCCTTTTAGCTCTTTCCTAATACCATCTAACTGCCCAAACATTAAATTGTTGCATTTCAGCAGCCAGTCTTGGACTTGACATCTGTATATGGACCAAGGTGACCCAAGTAACCAGGGTCCAGCAGGAGYTGAAGTCTGTGCTAGTTTTGGCTGGGGTAGAATTAATTTTCTTCACAGTGGCTGGTATGGGACTGTGTTTTGGATTTGTGCTGAACACAGAGTTGATAATACAGAGATGTTTCTGTTATTGCTGAGCAGGTCTTGCACAGAGCCAAGGCCTTTTCTGCTTTCCCTACGACCATGCTGGCAAGGAGGCTGAGGGTTCATGGGAGCTTGGGAGGAGACACAGCCGTGACAGGTGACCCAAACTGACCAAAAGACCATGTGGCATCATGCTCGGTATATAAAGTGGGAGGAAGAAGGAGGAAGCAGAGGACATTTGGAGTTATGGTATTTGTCTACCCAAGTCACCATTATGTGCCATTACTGCTCTCCTGGAGATGACTGAACACCTGCCTGCCCATGCGAAGCAGTGAATTAATTCCTTGTTTTGTTTTGCTTCTGTGTGTGGCTTTTGCTTTCCCTATTAAACTGTCTATCTCAGCCCACGAGTTCTCCAGCTTTTACCCTTCTCATTCTCTCCCTGATCTCACTGGTGAGGGAGTGAGCAAGTGGCTGTGTGGAGCTTGGCTGCTGACTGGGGTTAAACCACGACAAAGTGACTGCTCAGTGGAGTGTAAATGCATACATACAGATATGCTCATACCAAAATGAACAAGATTAAATTAATGGACTGCCACACTGACTGGTTAAAACCATCATATTTAATCCATGAAAGAGTCGAGTAAATTGCTTGTAAACCTAACAGGAATACTGTGCATATCCCAGTCATATGGTTAGCCTGGGCTGAGCTCCAAGTTTTCCTCCATAGCAAAATTCTCCCCTCTGTGGAACCCCCAACATTTGGGGCAAAGTCAGAAAGTGATGTAAATCTTGGTGACAGAGACCTGATAATATGCTACAGATATTTGTGCCTAAATGCTACACATCCTTGTGCCTAAAACACCGCTCACTGGTACTGAGCAAACCTTAGACACAGGGAGCAAATAACTGGAAACCCATTAGATTTGGCTATTCAGTACCAATCTCTAGTTGTTTCTCTACTGGCCACTTCAGTATCTGTAACTGTCTCTGCATCAAAACAATGTGCTGTTTGATCTTGACCTTTTACCTAGACTTTGACCTTGATATTTTCTTTTCCATTTAGTATCTTGACTGTGATCTGTCTGGGAACTCCAGACATCACGGAATTTCTCTGATATTCACCTCTTTATGTGATATATGTGCCCTACTGATTTGCTGTCACACTGATGGCCACATGCTTGTGCACGGGCACTATTTCATAGCACCATGCATTCATTCCCCATGAATATTCAGGATATTTCAGTCTCCAACATCCCACACGGCACTTTCTTTTTAGCCCGTGCACAAAAAAACCCCCCAAAATCCAACCAGAAAAAACCACCACCACCACCACCACCACCAAAACCCCAAACCAAATTATAGACAACGAATTCTATTTCGTGTTTCCTTCTGAGCTTTGGTCTTATTTCCTAATTCAAGTTCTCAAACTCATTAAAGTGGCATGTCTGGGAACTTACCGGTCATGCAACTCTCTGCCTCTCTGCTCTTGTCCTACACAGCTACACCACAAGTCTCATTAATACTTGCAGCATTAAATACTGTGAGAATCTCACATAGTTTGGGTTCTTTATTTCACCTAGTCATTTCCACAGAGCAATCCCCCTCTCTTTAACAGGTCCCCAGTTCAGCTCCTTCTGAGGACCATGTACTCTTCAGGCCATCACAGAGAGATACTGGGGTTGTGACAAGTTGCAGCAAAGCACAGTAGTTTTTTGGCAAACCTAAACTCTAGTTGAGCTGGCCAAGCCAGAAAAACCTGGTGTGCTTCCTCACACCTCATCCAAGCACACTTGTTGTGTGCATCAGGCTTAGCAGCAAGCACTCATATGCAAAGGAGGGTTCATATCAAGGTATCTACAAATCCTAGTTATCCCTGGTAGGCAATGCCAGGATGCTTCTAAGAAAGACCATGTCTTTCCCATCACCATGTGGCAGGCTACCAGGACAGCAATAGGAGTAGCTAAGAGAGCATTCCCAGAACATCCATACATGCAGAGGTACACCCTGGTCCATGTTAAGGGTTTGCCGAAGTTCAAGCTTTCTTCATCAGAGCAAGCTGAAAATCAGCAGAAATCTGTGCCTGAGTGCTACCAAGGTCTTTCTTGGGAATGAGAATAGTCTGAGGTGAGTCTGGCCCCAAWGAAGATGGTTTTCCAAGGTTTGCTGGAGAGTCATTTAGTATCACAATAACTGGAGTTTTGAGTCAGGACTGAACAGAAGACAGCTTATGAAATCCTGAGACAAAATGTTCTCTTTCAGATAGGCCAGGTGGAGACAAGATGTCTTGCAACACCTGAGAGCCCACACTGTGGTTAAGACAAGTGAAAAACTGTCCAACATGTTACTGCACAAACTGGCTTGAGGCTTGCTTRTTCTCATCTATGTAGCTCTGCTCAGCACAGCAGACCCATTTCAGTCTCATTAGCAGATGTCCTTGAGGTGTTTGAGGCTGGTGCCTCAAGACAAAGAAAGAGGTCTGCAGATCAAAGTAGAGCTTTGATCATCCAGGACATTATTTTTATGAGCTGGGCTAAAACACCACAAATTCCACAGATCCAAGCATAATGAATAGGTCAGGGAGCAATAGGTGGTATAACTTGACACTCAATTTCTAAATCCAGAGGTGGCTTCCTCAACTTGGTGGCTGCTGGGCAGCATGATTTATGGCTTTGCCTGCAGGAGGTAAACTGCTAATAGGAAGTGAGCTATTTGTTAAACAGAAGAGCAGGGTGTCTGTGTCCCATGGTTCTGCTTCTCACTTTGTGGCTTTTGCTGCCAGCATTATGTTTTAAATCATGACTTCAAAGGTTTATAGGAAGCTTTGTGTCTGTTTGAAGAGCTGTGAATCCAATATCGGGACAAGAGCAATGTTTTGAGTTGGAAAGCAATAGGAACCCAACTTTCCCCTGCATGTGAAGCCAATGACACACACAAGATAAGGGCCTGGTCCTCTGCAAGGGAGTTTGTGTGGATTGGGAAAAGGCCATGGGGGAGGTCGTGTAAAGGCAACTTTTCTTTGTCTTTCCAAGGCTGTTTCACATTTCAGATGATATAATATGTGTGCACCATTTTATTTGGGCAGCCTCACCAAATGAGCAGAACAGAAGGCACATGGGGGAGTGACACATCACTGATAGAAGAGCTGATCCAAGCACTGGTGTGGAACATACATTTTTCCAAACTGCTTTCCTTTAGCCCTAAAATTATATTGGTTCTTGTCAGACAAAAGSCTTACAAAGTTCATCTGTATAGGCTGTGAAATACCTGCTGTTATCTTCCAATGCTGTTAGATATCTTTCATTAAACAGACGTAAAACACACAGCCTTATGACTTGTTTGTGCAATAACACTGTTGCTGAGCTGACTTAGTCTTTGTCAAGTGCTTTTTCTTGCGAATGTTGCCCATCTCTCCTGGGGTGTCATTAGCCCAAAGAGCTCAGCTGGCAACAAGTATGACCARTGTTGGGTAGAAAAACTCTACTTTGTATTCAGACACATATTAGCAGAATGTGCCTGAACTGTAGTGGAGTGTATTACTACAGAAGCCTCAAAATATTTCATCAGAGCACTCCAAGATCATTGAGTGATGAGATCTGTCAGCACACAGAGACATAAAAGTTTTGTTCTGACCACTCACTGGGTTCTGTAAGTACCCATCATTCAGCATTCATAGTTCTGACTATGTATATTTTTAAATCACCCTGACAGATGCAAAGATGGCAGGCTGAGCCATGTCTCAGCAACTGTAGATCAGTAAAAACTATCTGAGTAGTTGGCAAGGCAGTTGCATTTGCAGCATGACTGCTGCTGGGAGTGACAGGGCTATAGAGGTCTGATCTGCCAGAGTTTTACAACTTCAAGGCAATGAGGGAGGTTAAAAAGTTTGGCAGAAATCCAGCAATGGCAAACACGGCTTGGAAAGGGTGGGAACCACTGACCCAGTTTTATGTATGTCCACATAATTACCCACAGGAAAAATTCACACTGAGAACAAGCTCTTTTTTTTTTTTTTTCCTTTAAATTGAGTTACTCTGGAAAACAATTTAAAAAAAAAAAGTTGAGTGGAATGGGATTTCTTTTCCTGACACTTTCAAAAACAATCATTGTTTTCCCTCTTCCTGCACTGCTAAATCGCACTGTGAGTCTTATCATGCTTTGGCTTGGTCAGGCAGGTCACATGTCGACATCAAGACAAAGTCATACTGAAAACAGCACAGCCCTTGCCTGTAGACAGACCTGTGCTTGCAGCAATGCCAACAACCCACAGACTCTACTAAAATATCTGCAGTAGTTTCTTCCTGCCCCTGCAGCCTCAAGTATATTTCCTAAGTCAGGAACATCTTGTAAATATTCTCCTACGAAACAGAGAATTGTCTTTCAAGTAGCAAAATTGAAGTAATTGGTGCTGCAAACTTCCTTTCTTGTCTCCAAATAAAGACAAAAAGAAGGATGTTTTGGTTGTTACCACAGAGCAAATAAATGTGCTACAGGGGTCATTAACTTCAAATCCGTTCTTTTGGAAAAAAGATTAAGTGCAGCACTGTACCTTATCCTGAATCTCGTGCCAAGCTTTGTTTAGAAATAGCATTTTACTGATAACTTTTTTTTTTCTCCCCTGTGAGAAAAACCTGCTCACCAAGGGCAGAGGCTAACTACATGTAGCACCTGGCTGCATACCAAGTGCCACCCGTAACTGCTTAAGCACATTAAAAAAGCCTCACTTCTCTTAGTTTAGGGTCTGCTCCAGCAGTGACAAAGGGTTGAATCGCTGCAACTCAGGGAGCAGCACAGCATAGGAAGTGAGCCAGTGCTCCTGCAGCCACTTTGAGGTCCCACACCAGCATCCGGTGGCTTTGGGTCACCCATATCCTGCCAGTGAGGTTCAACCAACTCCTGCTGCAACCTCCTTTAATGCTTTCTGATGAGAAACTGCCATGAAAGGGAGCAGAGAGCAGGAATAAGAAGGTTTTGGGRTCGGGAGTCAGGTGAGGGGAACTAAGCCAAGGTGGGGCAGGACACCTAGGGGCCCATTTGGGGCAGGGCTCCCTGGGAGGGTGGATGAGTGCAGGTCTTTCATGGCAGAGGTGGTCACCTCTTGTAAGTGAGCCATAACTGATATGGGATACTTTAGGGGGATAAGATTTTCCTTTTAATTGTAGATGTGCCTTTCAAGCATTCATTTCAAATACTCTCTAGTATCTACTCAATTTATGAAGATCCAGGGCACCATTTACTGTGTTGTGATTGACAACACCACATTCTGAGACATTTGAATGTATCCTCCACATCTGGAAATCAGCTAATGCAATTCTTCCCAGAAAAACTGAAACTACTTTAGTTTGAAGCCTTATGTAATACTGTTTTTAACAGGTTCACTTGTGAAAAATATTCAGCATTTCTCTGCATCTGAAGTAGGAATGGCATCAGGAGTTCTGAGGGATTTAAGATCATGAAAGGAGGAGGATTTAGCCTATATCTTAATAAAAGACTCCTGAAACATGTTCAAGCTGCTGTGCTGAGACTCTCAAGTATGTAAGAAATTTTATGAAAATATGCCATATCCAGCTTTCTATCATTTTGAAATCACTCAGAAGAACTTATAGTGTCCTGAAAGTCACCATTTTTTTCAGAGAAGTCATCTTAGTCAGACGGAGACTAAAATGAAAATGTGAAGTCAAGTATTTGGGTATGTGACAAAACCCATTTTTTTTTCTTCTTCACTAAGAAGTGTTTTAGATATAAACTATATTTATGACTGAGGAACAACCCATTCTGTCTTGTGACTTACCTCTCAATGAATGCGTGATATAATTAACTTCAGCACATGCATCATAAGGTCATTCAATTTTAATGTTATCATGTAAAAAAATCTTGTGACACATTGTGAAAGAAATGTTAAACTTCCCTTTGTCAACTGCATCTAAATGATAATTTAAGAATTGTAAAGGACAAGTGGGAAATCGTTATCTAACATTCAAAGAGAGAAAGAAGGAACTTTGTTATTTTTTTAAAGAGATAGAAAAGATATTTTAAATTCCTTTTAATGCAACTCCATGAGATAACCATCAGCTGAAGATACAGCTTGATATATTCATGTGTCTAAAGTTAGCAAAAATGAGATCTGTCCTGCAGTTCTAAAACTCTTAGAATTAAGAAAATATCTGTAAGTGTTGCTAAACTGCTTTTAAAATCAAATTGCTTTGCCATATATGAGGTTTGATCAGCTAGAAGAAAATATCTTTTTTTTCTGCTAGAGAAGCATCTTCCAAAGTTAACATCTGCATTATCAGAAGCTACTGATGACACTGTGAAAGTTCAGATTATTTGAACTTTGTTAACTTTTTACATTTTCAGATACTCTTTGTGTAGTTTTAGCACCATCTCGAAAATAACAAAATCACCTTGATGGGTTACTCCCCTTTCATATCCATGCAATAATGAACTACTATGGAAAACTATTTGACGTTTTTAGTTGAAAGCATAAATAAAAAAAAATAAGTTGTATTTAACCATATTTCCAATGTTTTCTCAGCTGGAAAAGCAGCTCAAATTTCAGGAYAGCACAGAAAACTTATATCCTTCCAAAATTTATCAGATCAGCTCCTCACCAATCTTAGGACCAATATTATTTAAGTTACAGTCATGACAGAGTGATCTGCATGTTTAACTATGGCTAACCCTGCTGTAATAGCAGCAACAGCAGATACCTCACTTTAGCAACAAACCAACTAATTCAAGAATTTCATTCATTAATAATTCCTCTGGTGATCAGCTGTCCTTGCTCTTACTCTTCCTTCTGGTTAGAACCACTTTATCTGCTCTATACACTACATATCGGAGCAATACCATGTGCTGTGCCTAATATATCCCCTAATAACTGCATAGGATTAACTGTCTTTGGATAACAAAAGGAAAGGCATGGAAGGTAATCTTAGATGTTCTTTCAAGTAAACTAAATCTTCAGTTGGACTCGATGAAGAGGTTTTTTTCCAACATTAATGATTCTATGCTTGATTCTATCATTCCTTGAAATGCATTTAAACCTGATCTTTTTACATTTGTACAGTGCTTAAAATTGCTTCTGTATGAAGACTGGAAAGGAACAGGACTYTTTGGTTTTACAAGTAATGCTTTAACATGAACATAGTTTTGGGTAAAAATGCACAGAGCTACAACAAGAGAATTTGGGGGAAACAAAGTAGCCTCCAGCAGACACAACTCTATGTAATCAGTTCAGAAGTCCTCCTGGAGGAAGGAGTATGCTTGGTTCTTCTGTTCCTTTTTCCCAGGAGGTTACCTATCCAGGTCATGTTTTTCCTTCCACAAACAATAGGAACTGTGGACATACCCACTTTGGTTTTTTGGAAGGGTTTTTACAACTCTGATCCCTTGTAAAATCCTTATCCAAGCCTTGACATAAACCCAGTAGGAAACACTTTCCCATGCTGGGATGATCAGGCAGCTTTGTTTTTCCACTGATCATCTTAGTATCACAGAGCCCCTGGTGCAGCACACTCAATCCCCCACTTGCTGGAGTTAGATAATCATTTCCAGGACCCCTGCTGAGACCCCAATCTTGACATCTCCAGGCCATGTTATAAAAAGGTATCCTGACACCATGGCTTAAAGCCCAACCCTGCACACTGTGTTCACAGGAGAAGAATATGAATGGAATTTGTTGTGGTCTCTCGCCAGATGGATGCTCGTCTGGGATGTCCACAGCTACTCAGCCTTCCTCAGGTGCCAGGATGTCCTCTGATAGCTACTAGCACAGTATGGGCTCCAGCCAGATGTGCACCTCCAGCCATATGTGTGCTGTCTGGAGAGGGGGCCTGGCAGACCCCGAGGGTGGAGATGTGAGACCCTCTGAAGTCACAGGTTGTACAATTGAAAGGGACAGGACTGGGTCCATTCTGTGAGCAAACCAGGCACCTGTCTGGGATAGACAAATTAGAAGAAAGTGTTCTCAGAGCTGCAATGTGACTTGGCTACCTGCCAGCCACATGGATTTCCCCACAAAAAGGGACATTTTCGGTTCATCAGTTACATAGACTTGCATGCAAGGCTTGCTGTCCAAGCAGCGTGTTGCCTTCCCAGGACCATGGCTGAGGGATTAGCCCCATGAAGTGGCAAGGCCAGCCCTGTCTTTGGGCTAGATCTGTTGTGTTCAGAGCCAAAGCAGCAGTAGCAAGAAAATGTTGGATTATACATAACCAGAGCAAAGGAGAGAAGCCACAAACCTGTTATACAGGAAAGGAAAAGAAAGTGGCAATGAGAATGGAAAGCAATTTCTTATTGCAGGGACTCTCTGTAGAGTGACGGTCCTGTCTTAAAGCCTGTGAGAAAGAGGAATCTGTGTGTGCTTTTGGCTGCCCTGAATGGCTCTGCAGACCAGGTGATCTCACGAGGTCACTTTTATGATGATCTGTGGTCTGTCCTCACGGTACATTTATGCATTTGCGTTTCCTTCAGCAGAGTTATGACTATATAAACTGAGGGCTGAAATCAGCCCATCTGAAGTGAGTCAAAGCAGAAGAAACTGGTTTCCCCTTTGGGCATGATGTTAAATAGATCTGTCAACCTGATGTTTATGCTGGTGCTGTACAAGAAAAGCATTCCACCACCTCATGGCTAATGCCTGCTTATATGTTTATAAATGCCCTTTGGCTTGGGCAGGTTAAATGCTCAGAGTCCAAATCTAATAAAAGCCCACATTTCACTGATACTATACCCACTGCCCCCTCATCTCATTTCATTTATAATAATGATATTTCTTGTTGTAATTCTGTTATATCAGGATGTGGTCTTCCTTGTAATTTTTTGCAGTTTTGCTCATATGACATGATCTATACATTACCAGCATGTTATGAAAATCAAAGGAGATGTAAATCCTTCTAAGGCTGGCATGACTACTTTAGTATCACAAGCTATCAGTAAAATACCTGAGCAAAATGAGAATTAAAGGGTACAGGAAATTCAGTTTCCGTGAGAATCTTAAATCAATCCAGGTGCTGCTGACACCTTTCACAGCCTTTTCTGTGGCTGTGGATATTGATGTGACCTAGAACATCTACCATCTTGCTTATTTGTGACGGTGCATTAATGCTGGTATAATCAGTGATATGTATAGCCCCGGCACAAAACATACACAAGTTGAAAGATAAACAGCTTTTGAAAATTATAAACACCTCTAGCTGAAATTATTTTACAATCAGCCATGGCAGTCAGTTTTATATTTCAGTCCAGTGAAAGGGCTGGAGAAGCTTCAATGAAAGCTATTTGAATAGACAGTGATTATATTACTCTAAATACAGAAATACTGAATTTTATGCACTGGAGTGACTGCAGCTCCAGAGCTGCTACTATTGTAAAATACAGTGTACAGAGCACTTACAGGGTTGCCTCAGGGGATTCTCATGATTACAGATAAATTCTATCAATGTGTCAGCCAGAAAGGCTGCTCTGCACTAAGGGACTCAATAAACATGATTTGTGTCTAAGATTTATATTTGTCAAGCCACCTATTACACATGTTTTATGTGTGTTGCTTCCCCTCAGCCAGGGAGGGCAAATATATTACACTTCTGACATCATCCTCATGATGTTTCTTCACTTGCTAAAATTATTTGAATCGATTTAAGTAGAACTGGTATGATTTATAATTTCCTTTTTCTTCCTTTTTTTTTTTTTAATAGCCCTCATAATTTGCAACCTGTTGTTACGCTTTGTAGTACTGTGTGCATGACAACAGGCTTTGGTCTTTCCTTAGCCATGCAGTCTTAGATGGGTCCACCACAATGGTGAGGGCGGGACCCTGGTTTTGGAAGATGCCTGCAAAGAGCAGAGTCATGCTGCACCACCTTTACCCAAAGAAACACCACAGACGTGCAGGAAGAGGGTGTTATGGTAACACCCACAGAGAACACACGTTATCAACACCCAGCAGTAATGACATTTAAGACCACTGTGGCCATTTCTTCTGTATGACACGATGTAGCCTAGACTGGTTCTTTTTTTCATATCCCCAGACCTGTGACTAGGCATCTGGAGCTGCCCTGCTCCAAACTGTCTTGGATCAAAATGCATCGTAATGATCACAGCAGGATCAGTTCACAGGAAAGCAACCTCCCTGCTCCTACATAATATTGCCCTAAGGGTACGTGCTACATACATATATCAGGCTTTTTGTTCACAGCATCACACTTCAGTTCAGTTGCTTAGTCCCCATGGCTCCTGGTGTATTTTTAGCTGGACATCCAGTTACGGACTCCTTGCTCTGCGGTTGTTGGAGTTTGGCTCCTGCATGACTGTAGAGTTCAGGGGCTGGTGGGAATCCTTTTCTGTCTCTGCAGACAAGCTATAGAGCAGGGCTGATCAGTTGGGTCCTATGGGAAATTGCCYGTCGGTGAGACCACAACAAGCTGATGGGTTACTGCAATTAGAGTCATCTCCCAGCATTACAGTTTATGTAGCCTTGAAAACCAATGTTCCTCCTGTAAACATTGCTCAATACCTCTTCCAACAAAATTCATCAACTTTCTGCCTCTTAACATCCTCCTTCCATACTGTCTCTGTGAAGAGCAGCTTTTTTTTAAATTTTGTATCTCAGAAAGATTATCAAAATACTGCATGTTCTTCCTGATTCAAATTCTGCATGAAGGAAAGCAGACAACTTGAGCTGATGTTCTACAACTATGCTCTGGAAAATCAGCAGGACCTTCAAACTTCAATCAAGCAAGTTAGAAAAGTAACGCTGTTGAATATAACCCAATGTGATACATCAAGGTGTCATTCAGTACACAAATAAAAGTTTACCATAGTACAAACTTTGAAGYGTCATAAAATACAAACAATTCACACTTTAGACTTCACTTCAAGACCCCATTGAAGAGGCATGCATCTCTTTCCTTCATGTCTTGTTGCTGCAGCGAAAGACCCTCCTGTAAAAATCTCTGCCTCATTTTTAAACTTTACTTGCTGGTTTAAATAAGTCAAATTACAGCCATTTGTTTCTGTTGAGGCTTGCCCTCCTGAAGAGTCCTGCATTTTCTCTCAATCAAGGTACTTCAGCAGTGCAATGCTCTGGTGTCTTAATTTGCTTTTTGAGATGCTAAAAAAAGAGAAGTCTTCTGTTTTCCTTATTTCAGATTTTTTTTTCAGTTCATTAAAATTTCTCTGGTCTTCTCTCTGTAGTTTTTATCAGTCTGTTTCAAATAAGCCATGCAGATCAGATGCCAGACTGGTTTACTGGGACCCTCAGCTCCCGGCCCCAGATGATCCTAACTAGCTGGCTCTGTCCCTGGCCATGGTGTGTTCTCTTTGTTCTTACTTGGATGTCCTTTCATGTGGCTGGGCCAAAGCAAATCAAATATTACAATAAGGCCTTTCAACAAAACCGCTATTAATATGTATTACGGCAGTGCCTGGAGTAGCCAGTTGAGATGGAGACTCTATGTGTTGTCTAGTTAAACATTGTCTCTGTCCTGAAGCAGCAATAATCCCTGGGTAAAGTCTGCCACACTCACCTGGAGTATCTTGTTGCTCACTGTCATTAGCTCCATTGAATTCAGCAGCACCATCCATGCGTTAAAGCATATATTGTCATGAATGGCAGCGGCAGCAATCTGTTAAAGTTTCGAGTTACCCAGTTCCCCAGACATGTGATATTTCTTGAATTCATTATGAAAGACAAGGTGAAGGAGAAATAACACAAAAATCTGTAGAGCTGCTTGCAAATCCTTTCTGAGAATCCTATTTCTTCTACAAGGAAAGTAAGAGACGCTTTAAAAGTAGAATTTAGGAATGCCACTTCATTAAACTGGTAGATGAGGACATACTGAATGTCCATTTGTGATTAGTGAGACTTCAAAGGATTCAACTGATAATGCATAAATTAACTGATTAAAAACTTTATTGGAAGACTAATAAAATCAAAATGGGACCTGGCTATTCCATTTCAGCTTTACCAAACTTTATTATTAATAAGTTCTGGCTATTACTGTGGTCATATCACTGTGCAGGCGCTTGCTGACCTACCAAAACCTTTTAAGTTTAATTAATGATGACAAATTCCTCCTTACACATCTTTCAGATTAGATAGTAAATTACATTTGAAACTATAGCCTGTGCTTTAGCATGAATAAATTTTTTCTAATCAGTGATATATCTTCTTCAACAGGGCAAGTCCTAGTCCATGGTCCTAGGCTGGGGCTTCTAAGCACTTCTGATCTGCTGCAGAAACATGGATGGAGTCACATGGGCCTTGGAGCTAACTTACAAAAGGAAAGAAAGATCATGGACCATCCTGTGCAACTGTCTAATGTATAGTTCCATTGTCTCCACATTAAATCAAAATGGCCAGATAATGGTGAGGATAAATGAGCCATCAAGTTTCATTTACTCTCATTTTCAGAATGGGTTCAGGGCTTCTGTGAGTACTGCAGAATTTCAAACTTGTTATTAACGCAGAGCTTGATGAAATTAATATATAGATGAATATTACATACAGACAAAATAATAAATACAAAACAAGTGTTTGCCTGTTTTAATACACTGGCACATTAAATATTCCTCTTATAGGCTTGCTCAGCTGCAGGTAAGGTTAGAACATCTAGATTTATTAGCCTAAAAAAATTCAGTTGCTTTGTGCTTTGTCTTTCTTTTTTAATTCACAAAAAGATCCAATTTTTATGCAGATTTTTTTAAACTATAGCTTCAAGCAGAAATCAGTTTCATTCTTTATCAGATGAAATGGACTGCTGTGGCACTATATGCTTCAGGGATTCACTCAGAGAAGATGGAAGATGAGGATGCCAAAGCCCCTACAAACCAGACAACAATGGCCCTCAGCCACAATGGTCTTCAGGAGCAGAGCCAGAAGTTTCAGACCCACATCTTCACCCACCTGATGGGAAGACTCTGCTTTTCCCTGTGAAGCTGTCCTACTTTGCAGCCCGGACTAAAAGATTGAAAGGGACAGCAACGGAGGGTAGCTGTAGTCCAAGGATTAAAGGATTCACCCAGAAGGGAAGAAAACTGGTTTAATCTCTTCTTCAAGGGCTGTTTTATGCTGATGAATGCAAACAGGTAAGCTGCCTGTAGAACAAGAACTGGCATGAAAGTACCCCTCTTTATTCAGGCATGASTTTTGATGGGGCTGGGGGAATGTGGATCCCTAAAGGGAGGTCCCTTAGGTACTGCTGGGCATCATGTCTCTGGACAGTCAGTCATCATTTCAGCACTGATTGCAATAACAAGCCTGAGCCCTGGGATTTTCAAGAGTTTTAGGATGAAAGCGGCCATGTACAGTCAAACCACCACACAATGAGGCATCACTTTAATCCATTAACTCTCCATTATGGGCTAAGTATGTTTCTTAATTCCCAAATGTGACTTTGGAGGATGGCTTACCCACATGATTCCCACTAATAGGAATGAAAAGGTTATTGTTGCATCCTAGACTTTGCCTAATATCTTAATTTCACCCTCAGAATTGTGCCTGCAGGCAGCAGTCAGATGAGATCCATTTAAAGAAAAATGTGTTTAGCGTCAGCATTCAGGATTTAGTGCATATAGCTTGATCCTCTTTATTTGTAATTTGTAATGTCTGTTCAGGCATTTCCCTTCAATGCTGTGAGAGCATCTTGAGCTCTGAAAAGGCCAGGCTGAAGGATAACATATGGTGCAATTACAGCAGAGTCACTTTTACTGAAGTTAAGGAATGTGAACAAAAGGCTTCCTGGGCCTGTCCAGTTTTTTAAATCAATTGTGTCAAACAGGGAACAGGAGGCAAGGAACAGACAGGGCTTTGGCCTTTTTCTCCTCCCTCGGACTGACTCCAGTGTCACCAGTGCACAAGCTACAATCTCAGCTCTCTGATGACTTCTGTTCAGCTGCAGGGAGCTGCTGCATCCCTSCCCCCCTGCAACCCCCTCAAGGGCATTGCAACAGCTGAGAATAAGAGGAATGCAGCAGCTCAGGTCACCTTTCTCTCATCTCGGCTTCAAAATACTCCTCTTCCAGAAAGGAACGCCATGGCTTGTTCTGGTAGTGCTGCACCATTCAGCAAGTCTCCTCAAATTCTCAATAACCAAGGCTGTGGGGGAGAGTTTAGAGGTGTCGGTACAGAGCAAGTAGTTGACACCTTAGAAGCTGAGGGTCTTGATCTGGAAAGCCATCTCTGCCAGTGGGAAACTGGCTAGAAAAATTGCTTCTCTCTCCATTTCAGCCCCTTCCTTCCCACCCACATGCTGCAGCTCACACTCCCCTTGGTTGTGCCAAAGCAGCTGCTTTGGGGACTGCTGCAAACACAATGGTTTGATTATCTGTTTAAAAATAAACCTTTTTCTTTTCTATTATTCTTTATCTTAAATTATGTCAATAATCCACTCTCCAGTCCAGCCACACAAGCTACTGTGTAGCTCAATGGAAGGGGCAGAGAGACACAGTTTTGGGAAGCGAAATTGTGGCTGAGGAACTGTTTCATCGTAGTACAGTCCTGTTCTCTCATCAGGTTCCTATAGTGTGACCTGGATATTCCATAGTGTACAGAGCTCCTTGGTCATTAATACTGAGCTGTACACTGCTTGGTCAGGCAGCAAAAGGAATTTATGTCCAGTGAAACATGGACACACCACTGCACGTCTGCTGAATTTAGGAGATAATGCACCATGGACTGTTTCACCTTCAAATATTTTTGCTAACCAAAGGTATTTCCTGCAAAGATTGCAAAGGCAAAGTTACCTCATCCACACTCTCACTTATCTGGAATTAAGTTCAATAAGTAGAACTAGGCCTGTAAATCAAGACAGTAGTTTGACAAAGGCTCCTAGCATGTTTGAAGGAGACCCTACCAGTTTTGGATTTCTCAGTGATGAAAACAGATGTAACTCAAAGCAATAAAATGAAACTAAAGAATGAAAATTTTACATTAAATAAGAACAGAAAAAGTTGCTGGATTATGCACAATCTTGCATGAGATATAGCCTGCATTTTTAATATTCTAGAAAGATTGGATTAAATAATCAAATTACAGCACAGGGAATAATTTTTCATAGGTGAGACAGGCACAGAGATAAACTCACTGGTCTTTATCCCTGACTACTTTCCATGAATCCGAAAATGATTAATGGATTTATTTCCCACAGAACATATAAAGTGCCTTTTTTACCAGTCACAACTGAGCTTATTAAATACTTTATTGAACTCAATTAACCTGTCATGTGAACAAGGCAACAGAGATCAACACAGGATGGCCATTTTCTGATCGACCTGGAAATGTCACTGTAGCCACTGCCTTGGCACTGCCTGTCTGAGCCAAGGCAAATGTATAAGCTGGATCTGCAGCACAACCTTTTCCAAATAGTTTTTATACTGATTTTAATTATTTTGACTCAAGGTGTAGCTTACCCTGAGGAAGTTAAATGACACTGCCCCGGGGCAGATGCTTAAACTGTATTTCTACTGGAATTTGCAGCTATCTTAATGGGGYTTATATTAGTCACAGTCCCATCCAACCCAAGCAAGGGGCTGAGATGTTGTGCCTAAGCAGTACTTACATTGCCACTGACCTGAAGCCAAATTTTGTCTGCCTTTTTTCAGCAGAGGGACCTGAGTTTGGTTCATTTACTCTGTTGAGTTGGACAAGAGCATTAACAGGAACATTAGCAGGCATCCCTGGGCACTGCATTTAAACAGGAAGGGAGCTTGTTAAAATGGATGTTTACACTTTGACTAGTCAGACAACATCCTCAGCCACAACCTGCATCTCTCTGTTTCTCTCATCTTTTTTTTTTAATGGGAAACCTTTCCTCAAAGGGACACTAAGACTTAGATTATTACATTGCAGAAAGACGTGATGAGTGTTTCCTACCAGATATTCTTTCTTTCCTTTGGGTCCTCTCTCCATAGGAGCACTCTAGATATTGCTTCAGAGGTACCTCCATTAACAGTAAAAGGGATCCTGTAAGTCTAAATAAGGAAATCTGGATCTCCCTGCTGGGGCCGGGTGCATTATTTTTAAGCCTTTAGCTTAATGCAGGCACCAGATTTGGAAGATCTGAAGGCTGCTTGTTGAGTTAGTCCTTATAACTCCCCATAAGACAGGGAAATATGATTCTTATTTTACAAGTTGTTTGTTTGTTTTTTTTCTAATTACACCACTGCCAGCTCAGAAAAGTATTTATCCGCTATTTACCCATGGATGTTCCTCATAAGTCCATCTGAATTCTGCTTGAACTTTTCCCTCCTGTAATTTAATATTGATAAGGCTGACATCATGAGGTAGTTTAACATCCTTGTGACCGAAACAAAATTTCCCACACATTTTGGTTAGATAAACACTCTAACTGTGGAGGGAGTAACATTTCCTGCAAACATCCCAGTTTTATATGTGAACAGCAGCCTTAGCTGAGAACAGATGATGATGCCAACAAGCTGTGCCAGCTCATGAGGTAAGAGCAACAGGTGACCTCATTTCTTTCCCACCTGCCAGTAGTATCAGCACAATGGTTCATTATGCCTCTGCTTATTTATGGGCTTTTGTACATTCACCCTTCCAGTATCGGACCATATTAGTACTGAACCTCTATTTGTTCCTCTTCTTCTATTTTAAAGTGGACAAAGACTATTAGTTGGCCTTTAAGAAGCATGGGCATTATGAGTCTCCCTTTTCTTATCTTGCAGATGGCAACACTGACATTCAAAGATGAGTGGCTTTGTGCAGATCTTTGCGCATAATAAAATAAAATAAACTGAATTGGCCTGAGACAATGTGGTCTAAGTACAGCAACGTGAGGTTAGGCAGACATATTCCCCCTTCTCACTGCTCAGGGGAGGTCTCCACAATGGATTAAGGAGACCTGAGGGTCTTGGCCCCCCGCGGGAGGAGGCTGAGCTCCAGACCTGGACTTTGAAGGGTGGCGCGGGGGACGTGACGGAGCACCGGCCCCGGGCCGTTCCGCAGGCTCCCCTCGCGCGGGTGCGAGGGACGGCGCTGCCGGGAATGCAGGAATGCTGGGCAGGACGGCAGGAATGCTGGGCAGGAATGCCGGCACCGGGGCGCTGCCCGAGACAAGGCCTCCCCACCGCGAGCGCTGCGGGCGGGCTCTGCCGCCCCCTGGCGGGCGCTGCCCGACACAGCCGCCTCACGCCCGCCCGCGGCCCGCGGCGCGATCCCCTCTTCCCCCGCGGGAAGCGCATTCGTTCCTTCAGGGACCTCGTAACGCTTTTAGGGTTCCTCCTCCGGCCACCCCGAGTGGGAAACACAACGCAAACCTCATCGCGTCATAGAATCCTTTATGTCGGAAATGACCTTCAAGATCATCGAGTCCAACCATTAAGAGGGCACTGCAAAGGCCACCACTAAACCATGTCCCTCAGCACCACATCTACACGTCCTTTAAACACCTGTAGGGATGGGGGCTCAACCGCTTCCCTGGGCAGCCTGTTCTAATGCCTGACCACCCTTTCCATAAAGAAATTTTTCAGAATACCCAATCTAAACCTCCCTGGTCCAACTTCAGGCCATCTTGTCCTATCACTTCTTGATTGAGAGAAGAGACCGACCCCTACCTGGCTACACCCTCCTTTCAGGCAGTTGTAGAGAGCGATAAGGTCCCCCTCAGCTTCCTTTACTCCAGGCTAAACAACCCCAGCTCCCTCAGCCAGTTCTCACAGGACTTGTGCTCCAGACCCTTCCCCAGCTCCGTTGTCCTTCTCTGGACACACTCCAGCACCTCAATGTCCTCCTTGTAGTGAGGGGCCCAGAACCGAACACAGGATTCAGAGGTGTGGCCTCACCAGTGCTGAGTATAGGGACGAACGCCGCCCTAAATCTACTCATTTCCACCACACACAGTGATGCCCATAAGCACCGAGAGCAATACAAGCTGGGTTTTTTCAATGATCATTTCACAGCCTCTGATTCTTCTTTAACTAAACGTGGCATAAACGTAAGGCAGAACTGCAGTCTCCAGCATCCCACACAACACAAATTCATCCGTGTACTCATCAGCCATGGGTGGCTACATAATACCAACACAAGTATCATCACGATCTTAATTCCTGTAACCACCCCAGGGGAAATGAATATCCAATGTCCATTTTTGAAAAAGCAGAGACCAGTATTTTTTATCAAAACAAAAGTTGTCCTCCTAAAATGGAAGGTGTGAAATGTAGTACAACTTGTACTTGTGGGTCCCTTCCAACTCAGAATATTCTGTGAATCTGTAAAAAAAGTACCAGAGAGCAGTATTTGCAGAATGTGTGTGCTGCTGGAATGAAAAGGATTTGCCACTATCTAATGACCTATAAACAAGGATGTCAAGGATTCCTCCATAGACTTTTCCCCTTTCTCAACCCCAAAACTCCAATTTTGGGAAGTCTGTGTACAGACATGACATGGGGCCAGATCCCACAGCCGTGCACTCCCAACCACACACCCACCAAAGCAAATGGACACAATGTGAAATGAAAAAAAAAACCTGTTCTGTGATGGCTTAAATCTGTCTCATCTGACGCTATCATGGCCATCTCCCTCTTTTCCTTCCCTGCCCTCTCAGGAGCTGATATGTGTCCTCCAGCTGAATTTGAGGAGTCTGATTTCAGTTTAGTTTAGAGATGTCCCTGGAACAAGTTTTGGGCATGCTGGCTATTACACTATTACCTCATCCCTTGCCTTTCAACAACAGACTGAAGTTATTTCAACCAGTCTATAAAACTGGGGAACTGTAGCAAAAGCAGAAGCATTCTATGACATACAGCAGTTGTACTTTTAGCATTAATTACCTGTTTTTTTCCAGAAGCTGGAAACTGTTTTTCTTGCTGATTAGATTGCACTGGGAGCTACCCAGTAGCTTGTCAAAAGCAAACGTGATCCCCTCCTCAAGACCACACAAAAACCTTAAAGAAAACCTCTGTGATGTTTTGATAATGCTTGTGTGTAATTTGTCTTTAAGCTTTTTTTATGGGGAATGTCTAATTATCTCAGACTAATCCTATGAACATCAGACATTCTGCAGCTACAACCAACTTATTTGCAACTACAGGTAAAGCCTTGCACAATGCTCCCTTTATGAGTTTTCTGTTTAAGTTAGTACTTTTCATAAATAAAATCAGAAACACTGGCATACTTCCTCTCCTCAGGATCCCAGTACATTTTAATGTGCAGATCCATTAGATCACTTAAGTCAATTGACCTGTACAAACTGGGTCTTGTCAAAAACAGAACAGAAAGGCTTTTGGACATCCCATTATCTTTTTTCTGGGAAAGCAGTAATTGGAAATCCTATTTTAAATATCCACATAATCTAGTTCAGTTTCATATTCAAAGATTAATTCCTCCTTTCATTGCTGCAAACTCTAAAATGCCTTAATTATCAACTCCTTAAATCTAGCACATTCTTTCTCAGCTATTAAAATGTATCTCACCGCTGCTAAGCAATGCTGAGCATTGATGGGGGACTCTGCACTCATTTACCTCCCATAGGAGGTTACCTACATAGGAAGAAGCCCACGTTGCTGCCAGTGCCTCTGTTACTAATTATTCCTGGTGATTTGCTTCATCCAGGATCTCAGCTGACAATGTGAACCATTCAGTATCGCAGGATGGATCTTGTTCCCAAAGGAGCCTGTCAGCCTTTCTGTCCCTGGCCATCAGCTGACAGGGAGACACCAGCCGGTCTCGAGGTGGCCTGAGGTGCCTGTCATGGAGCCATAAAAGCATGGGTTTTCCACAGGGTATGAGGTAGGAGTGAGGGGTGACATTTGCACAGGCAGGGCAGACACGAAGTTGGTCTCTTTTATCTCAATATACACCAACTTCATTCCCTGAAATCTTGGTCTGCTGTGGCTGGCTCACCCCTGCAGAAGTACTGAAACAGCAGGAAGCCTTGGCCGAGAGCGAGATCACCAAAACACCCCACAGCGCCGGCCTCGGCAGCGCTCTGCAGAACATCACTTCATCCAGCACAGCCAGATTCCTAACCCAGGGCTTAAAGGCCACGAAGGCAGAGTGACTCTTCTGTATGCTCCCCTATGTCGTTAGCTTTCATAAGAAGGAATGAAAATATCAAGGAAAGGAAGGGAAAAAAAACAAATATAAATCATTTAAATACAGAATAGAAAGTGAATAGAAAAAAAATAGCCAAAAGAGGATGTAGCAAACACTGTATGCCTGAAGCACAAGAATAAACCTGCATTTACTTGTGGTATTTAGTTAGAGAAACAAAAAATTCCACTGATTTCATTGAGAGCAGAATCATACCTTGCCTTGGTGCCTGTGAGTTTGCAAAAAAGGATATCTATGCTTTTAATCTGAAATAACCCCTCCACACCAAAAATTCACTACTACTCGTCTGCCAGGGCTTCACCCAGCTTCAAGAACTTCAGTGGTCAGAACAAAACTCAGTAACTTCTCTCTTCACAGCTAAGCTAAATTTTTAGTCTCATTTATGAATATTCAGACCTCAGCATTCAAAATAGCTCATTAATTTTCTTTGAGGAGTCTGTGGAGTATTTTAGCCTTGAAAGGTAACTAAGAAAAGCAAGGATATGGACAACACGCTTCTATCCACTACAGAAATTCACTCCTCCTTTGAAAGAAGTGTAGGATGCCAGCACATCAGAACAGTTCAAAAGCACTGCAGACATAATCAGGAAAACAAAACAAAACAAAACAAAACTGGAACAACACAGAGAGGGAAACATGCAATGAGGAGAGGCATCTGTCCTAACAGGTCAGCATTATAAAGAAGACATTACGGTAGGGTATAACCAAACAGGTTCTACCACTGGATTTCACCAAATTCATTGCTGAATGCTGGAACCTTCATTGCCAGATTAATACCCCCTCAGGTAATCGAGGATGTCTGTTGTCTCTTCCCTGTTCAGACATTAATGCAGCAGAGGCCAGCACATCACTGACAGCCGATTTCTTGGCAAGAGTAGTTTACACCATGAATGGTTCAAAGCAAGGGCTGCCTCCCAGTATCCCCTCCTTTGTGTGAATGCCCTGACAGCAAAGCTACACACTCAGCTTGTTGGGTTTTGGGGTTTTCAATGAATTCTTGTTTCATGCTACATGTCTATTCAGGAGACTGAACACATGCAGGTCAGAGCAACTCAGACCCTAATGCTGAAGAAACTAAGCACAAGTGTGTGAGACCTCGCACAAGGATGAAGGAACTGCACCGACCAAACCTGCACCCTTCTCGGTCAGAACCTTACCTGAGAACACAGCCTCTTTAGGCAAAGAGCCTAGCTCTTTGCTTCCCTGAAACTGAAAGTTACCGTTTTCTACAAATCCCAGAAGGGCCAAAAAAAAGAAAAAAAGAGAAAAGAGAAAAGAGAAAAGAGAAAAGAGAAAAGAGAAAAGAAAAAAGAAAAAAGAAAAAAAGAAAAAAGAAAAAAGAAAAAAGAAAAAAGAAAAAAGAAAAAAAGAAGACTAAGAAAAACTGAGCTATTAACATTTATGAATTTGACAAAAAAGGTATGACTGTTGTTCCTGGGTTTTCAGCTGTTCAGAGGGGCAGCCAAACGAAAATTACTCTTTCAAATAGTCCTAGCTGGGTGTCAATTAGCTGGGAACCTGTTTTCAAAGGCGTCAGGTACTGACACAAACCCACTTATGGTTAATGTATTAAATAAGTTGTATTGCAGTAGATTCCTAAGAACTGATAAAAGATTGCAAATGCAAAAATTTGTCTGTTTTCATACAGCTAATGCCAGTCCTCCTAATGGTCCAGAAAAGTTGCTCCTCCCTTAAGCCTTGCCTCTTCCAAAAYGTGGAGTTCTTAGCAGCTGCTAAACAGATAATTTTATTATTATCATACATTGTTAAATTTCAACCACACCTTGCAGTGTGGTGCCCTGTCCTCTCTTTCCCTGGTAAATAGCTCCCATTATCTAGTGTAGTATTTTACATCCATTATCAAGTGATTTTCCAGAATTATGTGAAAACTTCAGTAAACTGATGGAAGACAAAGGCTGGGGGAAGGACTGACTCCTTATGAACCTCATATAGAGTTCAACAAGGCCAAGTGCAAGGTCCTGCATCTTGGTCAGGGCAAGCCCTAGTACCGAAACAGACTGGGGGATGGATGGATGGATGGATGGATGGATGGATGGATGGATGGATGGATGGATGGAGAGCAGCCCTGCAGAAAAGGATTTGGAGCAGCTAGCAGATGAAAAATTGGACATGACTCGGCAATGTGCACTCACAGCCCAGAAAGCCAACTGTATCTTGGGCTGTAACAAAAGCAGTGTGTCCAGCAGGGCAAGGGAGGGGATTCTGCCCCTTTGCTCCACTCTGGTGAGACCTCAGCTGGAGTGCTGCATCCAGCTCTGGGGTCATCACAGCAGGAAAGACATGGACCTGTTAGAGCAGGTCCAGGGGAGGGACACAAATAAGGTTAAAGGGCTGGAGCACTTCTCCTGTGAAGACTGAGAGAATTGAGGCTGTTCAACCTGGAGAAGAGAAGGCTCAGGGAAGACTTTAGAGCAGCTTCCAGTACCTAAAGGTGACTACGGAACAGCTGGAGAGGGACTTTTTACAAGGCAAGGGGGAATGGCTTTAAAGTGAAAGAGGGCAGGTTTAGATTAGATATTAAGAAGAAATTTTTTAATGTGAGGGTGGTGAGGCGCTGGCACAAATTGCCCAAAAAGCTGTGAATGCCCCATCCCTGTGTTTGAGACCAGATTGGATGGGGGCCTGAGCAACCTGACCTGATAAAAAAATGTCCCTGTTCACGTTAAGGGGATTGGACTAGATGATCTTTAAAGGTTGCTTCTGACCTCAACCATTCTGCCATTCTGTGATACTCTGAAATGCTGCCAGTAGCCAAAGCTCCAACATAATTAACACACTCGACATGTTGAATGTTCTTAAAATAACACAACCTGAAGACCTCCTTCATAACGCTTCTTTCCCTGTGTAGTGATGTTGCTTTGTAGTACTACAACCACTACAGGCCTGACTTTCTCAGTGAACCCATACATGTGTCAAGCTAGTGTAACTAAGGAGAAAACCAGGCTGCAAGACACATATTTGGAATAAGTATCAGCTGCTTCTTATTTTGAATAAGTATCAGCTGCTCCTTTACCATTTTTATTTGCACATGTGCCTCAGACCCCATAAGATGAAACTCATCACAAATCTGACTGCTGAGTGATGCTGTGAAATGAAAAGATGATTTGGTTTGGCTTTTGGCCATTTGCATACATATTATCAATGAGACTTTGGATCTATTTAAATTCTGTTTTCAGCAGACTCCAGAGCTCTGTACTTTCGTGCACACAATGAAGCTCAGTGACAAGTCTGTACTTGAAAACAACTTCAAACCCAAACTCATCTGGCAACCTGGGCACACCCCGTATTTTATTCTTCCAAATTCTGCCGCATACCGCCCACTATGGATTTACAAATTGGTGTCTAATTGACAAATAACTAAGTAGACACCTGGATTCTCTTTTCTTTGTTGTGAAAGAAACTGCCTTTCTCATAACCAGTTGCCCTACATCTTAAAGGCACTTTAGATTTTATCTTTACTAAAGGACTTTGCCAGCTGAAGTCCTGCTAGCACAGGTTTCTGCTGGTGGTTTTGAAAAGCTGCCCAGAAAGGTACCTCAAAGCAGCCATGGAGAGTGGTAGGAAACATTGCAGTGATATCTAACAAGACTCACAACATTTAACACACTGAGTGAAAATACACACTAGGGCAGGCCAGCCTGAAACCTTCTTTCTTAAGTTCTTAAACAGAGTTTGTTCCAGGTCAGTAGTTTTGTAAATTTTAGGGTCTGAAATAGGTGGTGTGTACTAAGATTTCATTTCATTGGTATAAGCTGCATGCACAGTAGGAAATTTTTTTCAGTAACATTTCAGCAAAATTTTTCAGCTACAAGCCTAATCTGAAAACCAGATGGTTTTAATATCTTGGAAAAGTAATGCAGCCTAATGCAGTGATATTAGAAACAGCTGATATTCTCATTTATGCAGTAAAATAAAAGTAAAATAATTTGATGTGGTACTATGTACAGTAGCACCTAATATGCTCTTTCAATAATACTAAATTAAAATTTTGACATTCCTTGTCATTCTTTTTCCTTCAACAAAAAGCAACTAATTTGTTAGCAAAACTGCCATAATTTCATGGAAATGTTTTTGTTTCAACAGAGGACTCTTCTGAGAGAAAATAATATATATGGAAAATCACTCTGACCTGCTCAAATTAGCAACAAAATGGTATCGATATTTAGGGGTGGATGATATACATATTTAAGACAGGAAAGCAGAAGGCTACTGCTCGTAAATGTTTATCCAGTCACATTTAGCTTTGAATTTAAGAGAAAGTGTCAGTGATACACAGTGATCTACTTTTCACAGGGGATGTGGTGATTTTGAGCTACAGCTCAGCTCTCCAATGGACTTAATGGGGTTAAACAAGAATAAACACAGAGGTGACAGTTATAAACGATGTCTTGGGAGAAGCAGTTAAGCAATAAAAGCTCAGGCATTGCATTTCTTAACAGAAGTGTGGCTCCTGCAAAGGCTGTTTGCTATGTCCCACTACATCGTTTTTTTTCCAGAGCACATGAACCAGGTTTGCAGCATGCTGCCTGGTGGCAATGCACTCCCAAGATTTACTTTACTATCTGAGCCCTGAGAAGACAGTCACATCTGTGAAGTACAGCAAAATCTCAGCTCCTACTGAGAGCAGCAAGATTAAGAAGCTCGAGAGATATGCAGGGCCAGATCTCTCCAACATCCCTTCCAAATTTTGGGGAGTTGAAAAATATTGAGCAGTTCATCCTGCAGGCATGGCTGGAGCTTCAATAACAGGTATGCAGCGCCTGAGAGATAACCCTAGCAAGATTTTCTCATTCATTTAAGTTAATTTATGTCCTTGGAGGACATAAATGTGGTTACACATGCATTGTTTTGAATGGCAATAGTGCCTTACGGAGCTCCCATTCCCCTTGCAAATTCTCACGCCTGCGTTACCCCTTTACTGAGCCACATCAGGGGCGGGGGTGTGTGCAGCTGCGTAGTAAACTGATCTGGCTGGAAAACAGCCTATTTTTTCTGAATCATCCCAAGCTGTCCCCGTTCCACCACTTGGTTCACAACCTTGCTGTTCAAGCTGCTGTAAGGGTGGTTCAGGGAGGCAATGGGAACAAGAAGCCATGAGCAGGGCAGTATGAACCAAGACAGTAAAGCACCTTAGGCAGTGCTACCACTGAATGTGAAACCAGGGTCTGCTCCTGAATGTGTTGCAAAGAAAGGAAAGGAGCCACAACAGCGGGCAAACAAGCACTGGCTTACAAAGCCTTGGCACAGGCTTACCCACGTGCAGGACACTTTAAGGCCAAATCCCTCATGGCTGTTGCAGAAGTCCTTGGGCCACACAAAGAAAAGTGGAAGGAAATCAGAGCTGTAACTAAACTCAGTGACGTTAGGCCACCATATAAGAGATTTCGGGAAGGGAAATTGTCATGCTATATCTTGGTAAGGGAGAAACAGCATAAATTATATACCTCACATGTGTCTCGCAATTAGCTTCATCTGTGCATGACAAGCCAGGCCAGCCTAGTTTCTAGTTTCATAATTAGTAAAATGTTTTAAACAGAGTATACTTTCTTTAAAGGCAGGAGCTGGGACCCTTATTTAGGTGTCTACAGTGCAGGTTTCTGACCTTTTCTGGCTGTTTCCTCTTAGGAGGAACTGAACCACATCCTAACTGTCCACAAGTGCCAGCCTGGCTGAGGATGACTGGCTCAGAAGTGGGGATGGAGGTGTTGGGTGAAATGTGTGGCTCCTCACCTGGGAGATGGGGTCAATGTGCACAGCCCCCAGCTCAGTGCCGTGGGGTGGGCAACAGCTGCTGCTATGACAGGATGCAAGTGAGAAAAGCATGAGTGAACAGAATCCCAAAATACACCTGCGAAGGCATTTGCCCCAAAGCAGGTCATGCTAAAGAGGAAAATAACAATAAGGAAGTTTGCTTAAGAGATGGCCATCAGCTGGATTAAATAGTAACCAGGAAATTACTGAGAGACTTCTGAAAAAAAAACAACCACCAAACATGGAGTCAGTTTCAAAAGAAGTCTAAACAAAGCATTCAACTTCATGATGAGGGAAGAGAAACCTGGCCTGACAATGCAAGGCATCACACCATCAGCATGGGGTATGTGACTTAGGGGTGCCTGTAGCTCTGCGTGCCTGGGAGGGGGCTGAAATTGTGGGGAGTCCTCATAGAAGGGTGTTCAGGCATTTGTAGGTGTTTGTTAACATTCCGATTTATCTTTTGTAAGGCTGGTACGGATTCCATGTGTGATCAGCACACTGATCACCATGTGATTATGTGACATTAATAAATTAGTGACCAATTATTAATAAAACCCTGTGATTAAAACCACATGGGTGGAGCAGTTTTTCCCTGTGATGGGAACTAGCAAATTCTACCCTTCTCCCACTGGCAAAAATACAGAGTGAAGTGCAAGGGAGACTGAAAAACTTTAATGAAGGTGTATTCATACAGTGCCTCTCTGAGAGAACCCTTCTGGAATTCTGAATTTCTTGACAATTCTCGATTTTTTTTCTTCCCTGCCTCCAGAAGCATTTCATTGTCATTCCTGGCAGACAGGCACATATCCATTATCTTAGATCATATAAAAGGGTCTATGTGGTAGGAATTTAGCTCCATAACAAAACTTTTCTACTGCACACCATTCCCCTGTATTTGTAGAAATATATTTAGACCTGTTGAATGTTCTGATGTATTTCCACATGTAGGAAAGTATCAGTACCAGATGTGAACTTCACTAAATGTGTTTCTTTTGTCTCACACCAAAACCTAATTTTCTCCATCATTTCTAAATTTGGTGATGGTCAGAAGGCTGTTTTTCCACACCTAGTTAGAACTACAAATTTAAAGCATTTTACTGTTTGTTTGTTTTTAAACCAGCACTTCACCAAGAACTATGACAGGATTTCCATGTGTAGGTGTGCACATTTCATCTGTGTATACAATGGAAAACCTTTCATAAATACCAGGTAATTTAAAACAAGCTCTTTTGGGTTAGGCTGKTTTTTTTCACTCATTGATACCTGATCTGTGCTACAGCATCACCAAAGAGTATAAATTTCATCCATATGAAGTGCCAGCACACAATACCTCTTCTGTCATGTTAAAGCATAGGAGATGGTGTTTACACCAGTGCTGTGGTCCCTGGGGTCTTGCAGATGATACCTGATCCACTGTAAAATATATTTGGACAAAAGTATCTCTGCAAAATACGTATTACACTTCAGTTGGTATWATGAGTTTGTATCACTGTGTGTCAAGTAACGACAGTGGTTTGATCCTCTGCTTTGTGCCCTAGGACACAGTCTTTCATCACGTGGAACCATGGCCTTAGATGCTATTCAGGCTCCATGAACTGGGCCCCCACCCTCAGTAAGATGAAGGGCTTCTTGTGTTTGTGAAAGCCAGCGTGTTGTTCACCACTGCATCAGCTGATCTAATAAAAGATATTACTTCTTACTGTAGGCATTGCCTCTCTTTAAGCACTTGACAGTTCAAAAGTTTCCCACTCTGAAAGAGCATCRTGACATTTCTATATTCTCTCTATCACCAGAAGAGTAAGTGCGCAGAAAACATCCATTATATGAAAAAAATATCACAACAAGGAAACTTCTCCAGGAAGGAGCCTTCAACTGGATTGCTCCCACTGTGTTTGCCTGGGTGGAGAGCTGTGCCTCTTTACACTTCTTATAATTTCCAGGGACCACTGTGAGCACGATGCCGTTTCAAAAACGAGACTTCTGTCTCTGCCTGCAATACAAACACCCCGCCTGTTCGTAAATCAGTGTAATTAAACAAATGCACGACTGTCCTGGAGAGAAAGTTGAACTGTTTTCACAAGATTTGTTTATTTAAAACAATTTAGTGTGGCAAATACTGAAAAGCAGAAGTTCATAAAATAACCTTGGCACGTGGATTGGTTCATGTTACAGTTGAAAGGACGTGGGATGTCTCAACAGCAGAACTCCTGTTTAAAAAGGGAAGGCAGAAGTAAGCGAATGAGCAATCATCTGTTTCAAAGATGCTGAACTGCGAACATCTGCATTTCCATCAACAGTGTGAACGGTGATGAAATGTACCAACTCTAAGTACTTTACCATTTTTTGTGAACACGAAATGCTTGGAGGAAAAAAAGAACATTTTTGTTGAACTGGTACGCATTTTGTGTACTTTTCCATGCAGATAATGACCTAGAAGCTTGCTGACAGAGGCAAGAGCAAATATCTTGAAGCAACTGAAAATATTTTGTAATCTGATGTCATTTGTCTTGGTTCTGCTGCTCAATCACTACTGGTGATCACTCAACAGTAATTTTTTTCCCATGGTGTTTTCATACATTTTACTTTATTTTCACAACAAACAGCAGATATCACCAGGACTTATCTCAGAAACTGATCTTTTAAGCAGCAACCTCGCACGCTAAGGAAGTGGCATGAGAAGGCACTACAGAATGCTCTTCAGCACTACAATATGAAAGCTTTGAGGGTCTGTCTCTGACAAATGGACCTCTCTCAGCAGCCACTCTAACATTTCTCAGGGTAAGACATCCTGTCAAAATACTCAGTTCTTCCAGCACATAGCCTGGCAACTGCATCTCACCAGAACAGATGAAGCATCATTTCCTCGTCGTGCAGCTCTCCACTACAGTGGTTGCACAGCTCAGACGTCAGAAGTCAAACTTGTGATTCTGTGAATGAAACATTTATCACTTATCTGTTGAGTGCTAAACATTTGAATCAAAAAGAGCCATGCCCATGCTTTTGCTCTGTTTAAAAGAAAGAGAGATCTTAATGTAAATTTGGTGCACCAATTTCACATTTTCATTTGATTCACATAGTTTTCCCAGCCAAGAATGGAGGAAAAGAAGCTGTGCCTATCAGGCTTGTCTACTTTAGTGACCTGCAGTGACTAATCGTTCTTGATCTTTTTACCTTCCCTCTTTGCAACTATGGTTCTCAGCATTTTATTTTACTTTCCTGAATTATTTAATGCAGGTGAAATGATTTGCTACTGAAGTTTTGTGAGGAGAACCAATTCTTTCCTCTTTCCACTCAGCATCTGTGATGGGCAAAATGAAAAAGGAAAAACCATCTCTTTACAGGTGGCTAGTCTAGTGATATAGCTGTAGCTCCTTGATCCATTTTATTTTATGGTTAAAAACTGGTTTAACAAACAACCAGCCCCATATTTTGCCTTCATCTGCTTTTTCTTCTCATATACATGCTTTCTCACCTGTATCAGTCCTGTGGAGCTGTGCTGTACATTGGATTGACAAATAATTAAATTTAATAATAAGCTATAATACATGTTAATTTTTTTTCCTTGTAATGTATAGTCTGAATTACAGTGGCACTGGCAACTGAAGGAGAAATAAAATGCAGAGTAGATGTGGGAACACAGAACTATCAGACAAGACACCCGGCAGCAAGGATAAGAAGTACTTAAGCCAGTTTTGCTATCCCCGAATATATGTGATGTGTCTACCCAGATGGGATATGGAGAAATATGATCCACCTCAACAGTATCTGTTCTCTCTCTGTCACACATTCATGCCAAGAAACTCCAGCATCATTGGTGAACATTGTGTGAGCTTGACTCTCTACCTCTAGAACAGCTGAGAAGGAGCTCTGAAATGTCTCTATTTCCTGTGTCTTTAATCCCTCTGTGATTCATTCTTCTCCCTTTTTCTCCATGATCTACCCTTCCCCACACACTTCACTTCAGAAATTGCTATGAAAATCACGTTCCTACATTACTGAGGGTTTTTTTAGGTTGTACTCATGAGGAATAGTTGCATCCTGTGCTATATGACAGGTTAAAAACAGAAGTTACTTAAATACGAATGTACATATGGTATCTTAGYGACTTTAAACACACTGTATAATCCTTGCCTCAGCAGCTGTACTGGTGCAGAGTTTACCATTAAAAACATCCAAAAGTGATATTTTTTCAGCGGTTTCTGATGTTCAGTTCATAGCTGTAAGGATTAGCCTTTTCCCAAGATATCAAGTTTTCCCATATGCCTTGAAGTGAACAATACTGGAAAGCCTTTACAGACAGATTTTAATGGAATACTGCAAGGTCAGGTCTTTCCTGTTTTTCTTTCCTTGATCTTCTGAATCTAGCTCTACTCCTCCTAAGACCAGCTCCACTCTATCCTTTTCTCTGCTCTGTGATTTTCACTGGTTAGGGGGATGTGTGGAAGGACACTTGATTCTGTCTTCTACTGAAAATCATTTCACTCATTACAGAGTTTTTATTAAGGCTTAAACTGATCTAAAACATGAACATATCTTTATTATGGCAATTGCATAGTACCAGTAATGCAGAGTCAGAGTTTCTGAACAGGAATGACTAAAATGCCTTCAGGCTCCTTGACCTTCTGTCTTGGGTGGCCAAGCCACACATAAACATCCATTAAACTACTAGGACTAAATGCCATTGCCACAGAAATTATGGTCTTTGGCTGTATTAGAATTTACTACCTATTTGTAACTAAATGTCTACCAGGAAAAAAAAGGAAAAAAGCAGGATGTGCTCTGATGGAGATTTGCCACAGCGCTGTAAGGTCTACCAGCACACCAAGACTCTGGTAGCTCGCTCAGGAGAAGCACGGCCAGACACCCAGCTGGATGGAAAGCTGAAGACACTGTCTCAAGCCGTCGTCTTCTGCCAGGGGACCAACACACTCAGACATATTTTGTATTTTGAGTGGATGCCTGTAAAGCAGCATGTTTGGAATTCTTTAGAGGGTGAGCTGACCACCAATTTCCTGGATGTACTTTTGGCTTCGGATAGTTCTCCTATCCTTGTAATTATTTTGGTTTTACATGCAATTATTTGTATACTTCCTCTTTTTAGCATATTGCTTACATGTTTAACTTTAAAGCTATTCCCGGTAGCTCTTTTCTAGAGAATTAGGAATACTGAGTCTCTTCAAAAGGTAGAGTTGAGTGATTATGCAACATTAGCCTTAAAATTACAAACAAAAAAAACAACCAAAGAAAAAAAGAAAATCCTTGGGGCGTCTCTGTAGAATTCTTCCAAATAATTGCCAAGTTTGAGCTATTTTAGGTGTGATTAAAAATCCTCCTCTTCCTGATTTCTTTCAGGAAGTTTGATGCAAACATTACAGAGTCAGGACTGTCTTGGGTCTCTGTCAGAAACAATGCCTTTAATATGTATAAATAAATAAACTGCATTAGAGACACCAGGCAAATCTCCTTTAGTTCTCCCCAGTATACCTTTGTATCTCAAAGATGTCACTGTGGTATACCCCTCGGCTACCCCTGAAGTTTACAGGACATATACTTCCACGCCCAAGATTTGGAAAGTAGGAAGATTCCTGTACAGAAGCCCATTGATGGACTCTTAATCTGCTGTCTCTGCTCCCAACCTCATTCTTCTGGGTTTTGACATTTTGCTGTAAGGCTTGGGACATATTTTTGCTGATGCTTTTTGTTTTGGCATATACACTAGAAAAAATAGATTGGGTTTGCCTCTTCCTAAGCCAGTGTGGGTGATTCTGGTATTAGGGCAAGATGTCAGTTTGGTGCACCCTAGCCTTGTGGAGTTTCCACCCAATCAACTTTTTTAATAGTCCTACTTTTTTTCCCCTTCTTCCTTGTGATTCTGCCTCTGTCCAGTTTTCTAATATTTCTGTGACATCTGCAAAAAGTAGAAGCTTTTAATCACATCCCAAGCAAGGGGTCTGACACAATCCAAGAGTTCCTGGAAATACACACACACACACACATACATGTATTTATATAAAAAGAGTGCAGCAGGGAGAGAAAAAAAAAAGGATGCAAAAATACTACTACACTCTTTTTTTTTTTTGGTGTTTTGTTGCTTTCAGACACAGTTAGTGTTTTGCATTTGTACAATTCTTTTCCTGCAAAGATTTTGGAAAAGTTTATGGGAATAAAGCACCAATTCCCTAGCACATTTTTTACAGTCTTTAGTAACAACTATAAATAAATCTATAACCTTTCCTCTTACTACCTGCTCTTCCCCACATGAATGTGACTCAAAGCAGAATTTATTTTTACAAATAACCATGTGAAATTACCATTTTATTTCACGGCTGGGAATCTGAAACCCACAACATAGGATAACACACAATCATAGAATAATTTGTGTTAGAAGGGACATTTAAAGGAGCTCTGCGATGAGCAGGGACATCTTCAACTAGATCAGGTTGCTCAGAGTCCCATGCAGACTAAGTTCAGACAACTGTGCAGCATGGTCAGCAGCTACTCCTAAGTTTCCACAGCCCCAATCCACTGTCCTATTTACCGACTAAGTCATCATTTGTGCTTAAAAAGGARGCAATTGTTCCAGAACATCTGAAAGCCACATTTTCAGCTGCAGCTCTGTTTTGCATTCTATTTACTGCTTCTACTTATTTCTGCATGGTACCATCTGGACTCTATCTCCTTTCTACTTCCTCATGATTTGCAATTTCCTAAGTTTCTGCACATATTTCTTGTGTTTTATGGACAATCAGCGATTTTCTAGCCTCACAAATACAGCTCAGCATTCCTTCACTTTATTTTTAGCTCAGACTAGCTACCAGGAGCTACAGCCTGCTAGTTTTGAGCCTGCTAAGGCAGCTGACTCGTAGAGCAGCCTGGCAGATGGCTCAACTCTCTTCCAAAAGCCCAGTGACAATGGACCTGCCATTTCTAATCAGTCAGTTGATTGCAGGTCCTCCGATACAGCTGATCCTTGAGGTGTGTCTGCGTGTGTCGCCTGAAGGCCTCAGCGTACCATTCCCCACCTCACGGCGACTGCGAAAACACCCTCCATTCGCTCCCAATTGACTCCTCTTGGGTTTGTTTGGTTTTAAGAGAGACTCTTCCATTGGGAAGGGACCTACGATGATCATCTAGCCCAACTGCCCGAATAATGGAGGGCTAACCAAGTTACAACATGTTGATGAGGGCGTTGTCCAAACGCCTCCCAAACACGGACAGCCTTGGGGCATTGACCACCTCTAGGAAGCCCGTTCCAGTGTTTGACCATCCTCTCGGCAAAGAAACGGTTCCCAACGTCCAGTGTAAACTCATTCCCACGCGTCCATTCGCTGCGTACGAGGTAGAAGAGCTCAACCCCTCCCTCTTCAATTCCCCTCCTCAGAAAGCCGCAAAGAGCAACGAGGTCGCCTCCACTCAACCTCTTTTTCTTCAAACCAGACAGGCGCTGAAGCCGGGGACCGTCTTCGGAGGTAATTTTTTTTCTTGTTTASGTTTGTTTGCGGTCGTTTGGTTTGGGCCCCGCCTCGGGAGGGAGGGAAGGAGGGTAGGCGGGCCAAGAGAGCGGGAGAGGGAGGGACGGCGGGCGGGAGGAGGCGGCGCCATCGGCGCAGCGCCCCGGCGGACAGGAGGCGCCGGGTGCCGCGGCTGCAGGTGGGATCGGAGTGCCGTGACGGGCGGGAGGGCGGCCGGTGCCTCGCGGGGAGCCGGGTGCGCCCGCCTGGGGCGGGGGGGATGTGTCGGGGTCTCCCTCCGGGTGCAGCGCTTCCCGAGCTGTGCCGTGCCGTGCGGCTGCTGAGCGCTGCCGTGCGCGGGGCTGCGCGGCGTCCCGGGGACAACGGCGGCGTTTGTCATCGCCCGTGCCTGCCCCTGCCCGGCACCCGGCGCGGGGGGAGCAGCTCTGCTGCAGAGCCGGAGCGCGGCGGCTTCGCTGCTCCCCGCTCCGCTCCGTCTCTTCCTTCTCTTACAGCAAACCGGGGGGTATCACAGATCAATAACCTTCCCCTTATGCATGTGGTAGGCGTTCCTGTTGTGTTGTTTAAAAACAAGAAAACAAAAAAAAACCTAACCAACCTCTAAGTCAGGCTTTTTTAAGGACATTTCCATTGTTGCTGAGCTCTGCTTTTCGGTAAGCTTTTATAAGCATGCCAAGTCAAGACGGAAAACAGTTCAGAATATTAACTGTAGAGTCTGCAAAACAGATGGAGAACCGTGGATAACGTGGTGGTGACTGTAATTCTCTCTCTATTGCTTCCAGGTACTTAACAACAACAAAAAATGAAARCTTTCCCATCATGTCTCTCCATGCAGTAGCGCTCGCCAGCTTCAGCAGAACAGAAGTCTTCAAGAACCCCTGCCCTGAAAAGGTGAGGCAAGGAGGACCTCTGAATGGTGGCTCAGTGTGCCAAAAAACCCCCCAGCTTTTAGTTTTTTTCAAAAACTGGCTGTTAGTTGTCAGTGGTTGTAGTAAAATACTTTATTTTTAAGTGCTGGTGGTTTCATTATGGAGTTAACTTGGGAAACAGTCCCAGTATTGGGGGAGGGGGTACAGGCAGACTTCTTTTATGCCAGGAAGATGCCAAACTGTCAGTGCATTTTATTGGTTATGGCAATGTGTTGTGGTGCTTTCCATGCACTTCTGTTGTTGTATTTCCTTATCAGTGCTCTTTAATTGCCTTTTGTTTGTTTGTTGGGAGGGGAGGGTGATGGGTTTTTTTTTTCCCTGTGATGGAGTTGAAATCGTAGCGTCTTGAAAGTAGATGGAAATCTTACCTGAATTCTCAGAGCACCAGTTGCTTCTGGTAAGATCCAAGAGATGGGAGAGTTGTTTAAAAAAAAGGATAAAATCTTAAAATTTGGCACCTTTAATAGTTATGCTAACTGATAAAGAACTTGCATTAACCCTGGTGTCAGACAGTTGGGATACTTGCATCCTAAGAGGCAGAGTCTGTCAACTGCTGGTATTGAAATTTTTTTTTTAATTTAGTAAAATTAAAAAATAGTTTCTACTTTATCCAGTGATACTGACATTATGATATTTATATGGATAAAGCCTGCCTACATGCCAGTTTCTCTAAAGTAGTGCCGAGGGGGGAAAAATAGAAAACGCTAACAGATACTGAAAAGAGTATTTTTTCTAAGCACTGGCATAATCAAATGCTAAATATTTTAAATTCAATACTATTTTTGGCCTGAAACTTTATTCTTCAGTTAAAAGCGAAATTTTCTAWGGGTTTTAATTTCTTCTGCTTTCCGTGAGCCTGAAGGGTATCTGGACAAGATCTGTACTCTGAGTCACCTCACTCTTCCACGTAGGAAGTGTAGAGGTCAACAACACAGGGTGGCCGAGGACAGCACACCTTTATCTCCATTCTCTTTGTATGGGATCACAGGGTGCAGTGGAGGGTGAGAGGAATCCTGGGCATGCTTCAGTGTGGAGACATTCTCACTGATGTGTGGAGAAGGCACGAGGTGAGGTACACCTTGGTTAAGTGCCTTTTAACAATGCGCATGTTGGAGCAGGGCATCCCTTTGATTTCCCTCGTTTCTGTGATGTGCTCTGCAGATCCATGACATACTTGAGGCGGGGGGGGGGGGGGGGGGGGGGGGTGGGGGGGCACCCCCTAATCCTGAGGGGTGGCACTGGCAGCGGGGGACACGCGGCTCCGGCAGCTCTGGACCCCAGCCGCGCCCCCCCCTCGCCCCCAGCGCCCCCGGGACGGGGTTGGGGGGGGGGGGGGGGTGGGGGGCGTGTGTGGAGGGGCCAAGTTTAGGCCCTCACAAGGAATTTGAGCTTAGGGAGGATACATGTTGCTTTGCTGTCCTGAGTTTATCATAGTCCCATGTTGGAATTACCCCCTGAGTATCTGCACTAAGTTGCTTCCCTGGTTCAGCTTACAGTGGTTTGGTAAATCCAGCTTTGAGGGTAGAAATACTGAATTGGAAGTGTCATGACTGCACAAAGTGAAGTGCTGATCTGGTATAAACCTGCTCAGGCAGTTCAAGTGCATTCAAAATTTTGGTCAGCTTATACTGGCAGGCTCTTATGCTAGGTTGAGTGTTATCTTCTTGCTTTGTGCTGGGTCAGTCATGTTGCTGATGTGAACCATATTTAGTGTGTCCTATCAAATTAGGCAAGATGACCACACTTGCTCCCAGTTGTTAGAGATGGGAGATGAAGCAGCACGTGGATCAAGTGTTTGTGGAATTACGGCCTCAGAGGTTTAGCTTATAACTTGTATACATCTAAATAGACCCATGCTTCCAGATACAGGTTGGTGGTTCCTTGAATTCTTTTCCACTTCAATGCTGTTGTTTTGGTAGATACACAGACATCCGATTTGGCATTTTGTCTCATTTGTGCCTTATACACATGTTTAATCCTACTCCTGTGGAGGGTTTCTTTTGGTCACCTGCCTTCTGGAGTGAAATGAGAGATGCAGAGCTGAGATGCCAGTGCTCTTCAGACAGTGCATGCTTCCAGGAAGATTTTCAGAGAGCCAGAAATGTAGGCAGTTGTTAGATGACTGTCGGCAGGCCTCAGAACATTGTTCTTCCTGCTGGGATGACTGTGAGGCTGAGGGTATCATTAGCAGAGTGCTGTTATCTTATAACCAAATTGTCTGCCTCTCTGTTCATGTTCTAGTTAAAGCACGAAAGCCTAAAGGTGGCGTTCACTGAGTCAGCGTGTTCTTCAAATCCCTCAGCGAGGATTAGCTGCCTTGCTCCAACACCTCAAATCTCTGTTCTCTCAGGTAATGCCAGTTTGTTCTAAATTGCCTCCCTCTGGGGAGTTTTGCTGGTGCTTGTAGTGCATGCAAAAGCTATCAGTGTTGGTGTGTACTAARCAAGTCTAGTTTGTTCGAAGAGGGTTCCTTGCTTATTGGCAGGGATGGTACAATGTCAAAATACATTGTACAAACTGAAAGTATGGGTGTTTTTTGCCTTTTAATGGTAGTTTGGCCATTTGAGTTAATGCTGACATTTTGTGTGCACAAAATACTTGAACTGTTTAGATGATCCTTGTCAGGCTAAACTATTCAAGAAATAGTTCCTCAGATTTTAACAGATTAACATAATTACTCACATGAATATCAATTGCAAAACTGATTTTTGAGATTTTTTTTTTTTATTGGAACTAACCTATTTCTGATAGTACCTTAAAATGGAGTGTTTGGTTTTTCGGTTTGCTTGTGTTTGGGGTTTTTTTTTCTCTTTTTTGGTTGGTTTATTTTTTTGTTGTGTTTCTGTTGTTTTGTTTGTGGTTTTTTTTTTTTAAGCTTGGCAGAGCAAAAGCCTGAGTTAAATTTTTAAAGCTTTTTATTTTTTCTATTATAATCCACTGAGAATAAGTATTTATCAGAGTAAGTCAGCATGGTTGTATTATTAGTGCTAGAGATGTACCGTAATGGTAGAGTAGTGGAGATGACAAAGGAGGAAAGGGTATGGAAAGGCTGTTGAATTGGGCTTTGCGATAGGAGAGCAGAGTAGAAGAGTTGAAGACAGTTGTGGGATCGAGTGTACCCTCAGCAAGTTTTCAAATGACTCCAAGCTGCGTGGTGTGGTTGACAGGCTAGAGGGAATGGATGCCACCCAGGGGGACCTTGACAGGTTTGAGAAGTGGGCCTGTGTGAACCTCATGAGGGTTCAACAAGGCCATCTGTAAGGTCCTGCATCTGGGTCGGGGCAATCCCAAGCACAAATACAGGCTGCGCAGAGAATGGGTTGGGAGCAGCCCTGAGGGGAAAGACTTGGGGTATTGGTTGACAAGAAGCTCAGTATGACCCAGCAGCGCGCACTTTGAAGCCCAGAAACCCAACTGTACCCTGGGCTGCATCAAAAGCAGTGTGGCTGGCAGGTCAAGGGAGATGACTCTGCCTCTCTGCTCTGCTCTGCTGAGATCCTACCTGGAGAACTGCATCCAGCTCTGGGGTCCCCAACATAAGAAGGACACAGACCTGTTGGAGCAAATCCAGAGGAGGCCATGAAGATGCTTAGAGGGCTGGAGCACCTCTCCTATGAAGACAAACTGAGAGAGTTGGAGCTRTTCAGCCTGGAGAAGAGAAGGCTCCAGGGAAACCTTCTAGCAGCCTTCCAATACCTAAAGGGGACCAACCAGAATGCTGGAGAGGGACAAGCATGTAGTGATAGGACGAGGGGGAGTGGTTTAAAACTGAAAGGGTAGATTTAGATTAGATGTTAGGAAAATATTTGTAATTGTGAGGTGATGAGATACTGGATGAGGTTGCCCAGAAAAGTTGTGGATGACCCATCCCTGGAAGTGTTCAAGGCTAGGCTGGGTGGGGCTCTGAGCAACCTGGTCTAGTGGGAGGTGTCCCTACCCATGACGGGGGGGGGGGGTGTGTGTGTTGGAACTAGATGATCTTTCAGGCCCCTTTCAACCCATATGATTTTGTGAATTTTTGATTATAACACTAAATGTTTTGTTTTGCGTGGAGAAGATGATGTTTGCAGCCCAAGTTAAGGTATTCCAATGCAATTGAAATGTCAGTAGTTATCAAAATAGCTTTCTTTTCCTGAAAAGGTTGAAATGTATTTGTTTGAAAGTCAGCTCGTTTTAATTTTCCCATTCCTGCCCTTATACTGCCATGGCTGGCTACATTACCAAGGCGTTTCTTTGCAGGTGCAGCCAGTAAAATTTGCACTTTTGTGGCTGTTTCTGTAAGAGCTTTGTCCTGCTAAGTGGCAGGTGACTGATGCCTATCACTGACATACTCTGGCTGATCTTGGCCTAGCTTTGCTGGGATACCTTTGTTACAGCTTATATGTCATGTTCTTAGTTTTTTCAGCTTTTTCTTGATGAAGACTGATCTTTACATAGACTTGCTGTTCCAGAATACATGGTGGTTTTTGTTTTGGTTTTGATCCCTTCATTAGTAAACTTTCTTATCATGTAGTTTGAGTGCATGCTGACTTCCAGGTGAGTGACTTGAAGTTTGCTGTTTTCCATTGAGATCTGTCCAAAGAGAGCAACCTCTGGGCAAAGTCCACAGTCTGGAAGACTTGCTGCTTTTTTCACGAGCAGTGTTTAACATTCCTTGGGAGCCTAACTAAGAGTTCTTTGTCCTGGAAATGATTCTTCTTGATTGTATCTATTCTTAGAATTTTACAACCCACTTATCTTCCCCAAAGGAGACAGTTGTTAACTTGATTGTGTTGAGGTGCTCAATGGTTTCTTCTTGAACATAGACTTTGTGTCTAATCTCTCAATTACTTGGATTATGGCAGTTCCTGTGAGGGTTTTGTTGTTGTTGTTCAAGGTATAGGACTTCAGTTTTTTCTTCAAAAGCTACTGGTTGCAGTGCACGCTTCTGTGTCCTGCTAATGTTGCCATGTCTGCCACTAAAAGCAGTTTTTCCATTTTCTGTTTAACTACAGTTTTGCAGTAGATCACATAGGAATTTGGCAGTGCTTTTAATGCCTTCAGAGGTGTTATAATGAACTTGCTGTGACAGACCTAAGTTTGTTATGGGTTTGTGTAAGTGTTGCCACCCCTATGAATAATGGACTCAAAAGTTACTTTAGCCATTTCCACTCTGACCCGAAACACACAAGCACGTTGACCTTGTATTACTAAGTGTGTTTTTTTAATTCTTTCTGCTCTATTGATCTTCCATATGTCTTGCTATAACGTAACCTTCTCTTTTATTGGCCAGTACCTGTATCGGTAACAGTTTGTTATCCTGTTTTGTAGAACAGTGATGTTTTTGAGCACACTGACAATCGGTCACCATTAAAGTCTTAGCTAATTGTGTTTGGCTAGCAATAGAATACTTTACTGTTGGTTTATTACCTAGCTTTATCAATGGCAGAATTGCTTCCTGACTCAGAAAGCAAGAGCTTTCTTGCAGGAAGAGGCAGCAGTGTGTGGTGAGTGAATTCAGCTGTTTCCTGTCTTCTCACCTGTTTAAAAAGTAATATGCATTTTATTAATGTTGTATATTAACCTTTTCTTAGAATTGTTTCCTAACCTCTTGGTTTCTTCTGTTTTCTGAACAGATGAATCTTCAAGGCCAGCAGTGATTGGGCATGCTGGAAGTTGTGGATCATACCCAGGCAGTGCTGAGGCTATCAAAGACATTCTCGTGTCTGTTTTGAATGCATCTGGTTTGAAGCCCTCTTTGGTGTTGGAGCAGAGCACAATGCAGGGAGCTGAGCAACTGGACAGTGATGTGGAACAGTGGGAAGAAAGCAGTGCCGGGGATAGCCCCGATGACAGTGACAGTGATTCTGCACATCACAACACTGCCTGTACACAAACAGACATTCGGTTTACAAGGCCCCGGGCGTGTTGGAACAACACACACTGCGATTCCCCCAAACCTTCGCTGGATACTTTGCTTTGTCCCCGTTACTCTGATGGAGATCCTGCTGCTTCCCCCTTGAAAGGTTTCACTCTTTCGGACATGTCCCCTCTGAAGCGTGACTGCTTTACCCAGGTGACATTAAGAGGAGGCACCGTCACATCCGCTGTTGTGCATTCTGGAAAAGAACGTTGTACCTCCCCTGAAAGAGACTTGGCTTTCACAAGTTTGCTTTCTGATTCAGCTGTTGGTAAAGCAGATGTAGTGAAATACCCTTACACCGTGGAGCCTGCGCCTATCAGCAACAGTGACAGCAATTCTCCCAGTGGCCTTTCCCAGTCAGAGCCAGCCAATCCAACAGGTGACTTTACAGGTGCATTTTTGTTGTAAGATTTCTTTGCTAGGAAAGACAACTGTAATTGAAGTAGGCTTCGTTTATGGTGATTGCAATTTAGACAAATGCTGCCATTCAAAATAGGAGGGGGGGGAGAAAGCTTAAAAACCTGGGAGAACTGGAGGGTTGGACTCAGTAAAATGGGAGAAACTCATGCCTACAGTAGGCATCTCTCATGATGCAGAAATGCTTCTGTAATATGCAGCTGTTGATAAAATGTAAAAATTGCTGTGCTTTGAGCAATATAGAACATCCACTGGGTGAGCTTTCTACCAACTTTGCCTTGTCTTCACTGTTACTCTTTTCCCAATAGCAGATAGCATGGATCTGGGCATCAGGTAGTGATTCACTGTGTGGCTGCCCTGGGTCATATTGTGTTTGACGTGAGCTGGAGGAGAGGGAGTCCTTATTCTGGGGTTTTGGAGGCAGGGCATTAACATCCAGTTTATTATGACTAAATTGGCTTGTGCTGGAGTGGGAATGTTTTTCCTTTTCCCCTTTCCAAGTGCACTTGAGGTCTTGAAGACACAAACCCGCATCTGATATAGAACAGGTTCTTCATACCTCTCACTGGTTTCCAGCCATATGGATATCCCATGAAGAGGACAGCCTGAGGGCAGCTAGCAGAGGGTGCTCTCTGAGCAGGATGCCTTCTGTCCCTGCAGTGTCAGGASGCTCAGGGCAGTGCAGGCCCATAGGTGAGGAGCTGTTCACGGGGAACCTTCAGCACGTGCCCCTGAGATGGCTGGGGGAGTGGCTGGCTTGGCTTGGGGCTGTGTGTGCCTCCATGAGATGTGCCAGCCTTCCTGGGCTGCAAACTGGGGTCCCTGCCCCTTGGCTGGGGCAGCAGAACAGTCCCCTCCTGTTTAACACCTAATGTCGATAGGAGCAGCTTTGGTATAGCAAGGTGAAGCATTTTTGTTTTGCTTATAAAGGGTGTGAGTGGTTTCTAAGGATTTATTTGTAGTTTAGGGCTACAAAGATGTTCAAATGGATGGAGCACCTCTCCTTTGAAGACAGACAGCGTTGGGGTTGTTCACCTGGAGAGAGAGCTTATAGCAGCCTTGTAGTACTTAGAGGTGGTCTTATAAAAAAAAGGGASAGAGATTAGATATTAGGAAGAAATTTTTTACTGTGAGGATGGTGAGGCATTGGAACAGATTGCCCAGATAAGTTGTGGATGCCCCATGCCTTTAAGTGTTCAAGGCTAGGTTGGATGGAGTCCTGAGCAACCTGATCCAGTGAGTGGTCTTTGAGCAAACTGGTCTAATGGAAGGTGCCCCTGCATGGCAAGGGGTTTGGAATATGATCTTTTAGGTCCCTTTCAACCCAAGCCATTCTTTGATTCTATGATGATAGATAATAAGCTTCAGAAAAATGTTGCAACTGAGACCTGATTTTTCTACTGGCATAAAGGCAAAGAGCAGGGAGTGTTCATCCTGCCTTTGTATTATTAATAAAAATAACAAAGGCTAGATTTTGTTGGTTTGTTTCGATTTGGGTTTTTTCCTTCTCCCTTTGGTCAATAGTACTCTTAACTGTGACACTCCACTGAGCTCCACTTCCAATTTCTGATCCTTTCTAGCTACTCACCCAGACCTCCTCCAAGGTCTTGAGTTGSCAGCAGGATCTCCCACAGGCACATGCCATCGCAGGACTGAATGCTCTTAATAATAACAACTTTGTCATCCGGGACAGGCTGTTGTCAACAGTTTGTATATGACGATTATGGTTGTTTCCTTCTGCTGGGTGTTGCGTTGGCTCCGTGCCTTCAAGAAGTGCCCGTCAGGGAGAAGGAAACCGCACCCGGCCGTTGGGCCTGCCAGAGGCCAGTCACGCGTGTTTGTGGAGCTGGGTCTGGAAAACACAGCCCGGGCTCTCGGGGTCAGCGGGGACTGCGAGGCACGTGTGTAAGAACAAATAAATCATGCATGACTCGACCTTCTGGCACGAGTCGGACATGTCACAAGCTTGTGTTGGGTTGGTAGCACTGCTGGCTCTCCAGAAAACAAAGGGAAGAATGTGGCAGCCAGGTGACTGAAGAAGAGCATCCTTGATTTTACTAAAAAAAACTCCACACAGGAGGCAGTATCCTGTTAGACACTGTGCAATGTGGTGTGCTCTGTCTGCCTTAGACTCAGGCCTGTTCTGTACAAAGTGAAAACTTGGCATTTCATCATTCCTTGTTGCTTTTAACCATTTAATTTGCTACTGGCTAGCTGGGGTGATGACGTCTCATTCTCTCCTGCACTGTCCAGTACTATGAGGATGTGAAAAGTGAATAGCAGAATGAWAAAGAAGAAATGCAATGTCTAATTTCAGGGCAGGAATTGTACAATAGCATTTCCTGAGTTGCTGTCCTTTCGATTGCTATCTCAGAGATGGTGGTTTCTCACAGGAGAATTGCTGAGGGACACACAAGGTAGAGGAAAATTATGTAATATCACTTAGAATAAATAATTTTTTTCAATGAGGTTTAATTTTTGTTTAGTCTGATTTTCTGCTGGTCTCCTGAGATTTCTGCTATGCCTTGTTCATATGTTTAAGGGCCATTCTCTGGTGGCCTCATTCAACCTTTTGAAAAGGCTCTGTCATTTTTAATGAAGAGCTTATGACTGAGTTTGGTGTTTTCTAGGGGCTTTGTTGTGGCTGCTGTGTCACTGCCAGTTTACAGGGCTTGTTCCTGCTTTTACCCTCTATGTACATCAAGGTCACTTCCTTCTCTGGCTCTTAGGGCTCTTTCCTCAGCCCCAGCAGCCTCCAGGCAAGAATATTCAGGAGCAGAAGGACAACCAGATAATTTTTCTGCATCAGACCCAGAGGTGTATCCCATTGCTGGATGTGCTAGGCTTCTTCCCTGTGCTTCTTTTATATTCTTTTTGCTTAAAGATGAGAGTGGGATTCAAGAGGCAAGCAAAAGAGACAGCTCCCATTAGGTTTCAAAATTATATTTAAGATGAACTGCATCTTATATTTCAAAGAGAAAGGAATCATTTTCTCATTTCCTTATTTCTGCTTATTATATTTAGTTTAGAGAGTAATGTTTGTTATCTTAACTGATGAGAATGTAGTCTTTTATCAAGCTCTAGAACTTATATAGCAAGATGAATCATCAAGTAGGTATGAAAACTGAATTAGGCCATTAAATCTATTTTGAAAAGTCATAGTCAGCCTTTCTGTTTTTCCTTCATGGTACACACAATGGAGGTGTTAATAATTCAGTACAAAAACTCTACGTCTATGTCGCTACACTCGAGCACGTTATTGACTTTCCAGCCTGATGTCATCGATGCTTAGGGCAGCATAAGGTGATTTCCCTAGATAAGGCAATATAAATAATGTAAACTAGGCCTGAGAGTCAACGCCCCTTAGTTGGAGAAAAGGTTTACTTAAATTATGGTCATATTTTGTGGGAACTCTATAGCCTTTCTGTGACTTTTAAACAAATTTAGGAATGGCATTTTTTTAAATAAAAAGCTGTTGATTAAGGCATGCTATTTGCAAAGCCTTTACATGGTGTGTGTGGTGGCCATTTGCCACCACATATGGTCTGTTTTATCCTGTAAGCATCACRAGAGTGAAACAGAAACTGCTGGAGTTCAAGGTCCAAGATGAGGTAGTAAACACCAGTAAATACTTGATGTCTGCTCTGCTGCACAGTAAAAAGTTCTTATCAGAAAAAAAGACATTAATTTTGTTTCACATGCTCATCATGCTCATCATACTCATCAGTGAATGCCAGAAAAACAAAACTGCTCTTCTGGGAAGCAGGGAGTACTGTGGCTCGTGTCTCAGTTGGATATACTACCTTTCAGTATGGGTTCAGTATTCATTCATTTGGAGACAGGAGGGAGATTTCCTCGGGATAGGGAAACATAATGGCAAAGTGTTTTCCAAACTTGCTGTACTCACACAATGCCAGCAGGGATACGGGGAATCTTTTAAGGCTGGTGCATCTCTCTGCATGCCCAGACAGCAGTGAGATTTGTTTTTCTTTCAGCAACTGTGAATGAGCAGAGTGCAGTGTTAGCTGGCTGTGTTGCCAACTGCAGAGCATCGCTGTAAACCCAGCCTCAGGTCCTGGCTGTGCTTGTGACCAGCAGTTCAGGCCATAGCTTAGAGAGAACTGATGTGGGAGCACAGTGGTGCTGTCACAACACAGCATTTAAACTGTTTCTGTGGCAGTTGATGCTCATGCTTCAGGTTTCCAGAGTAGTTCAAATGTCAGTGTTTTGCACRTTTTGTCTCCTTAACTTCCATCACAGCCTCCAGCCCCTACAGCGTTCAGTTCTGGGGAAGAAAGTTTGCTTTGCTTTTTGTAAGTTGCCCTGCACACATTGTGGAAGCTGTAGAGAAAGAAATAACTGATAAAAGTTCTCGTTACACCCACAGGTTCTACTTCTCCTTTGAACATAAGTGCTATACCCTTGAATCGTTCATTGCAGGACATCTGTGTGCTTCCCGAGGATGTGGAAAAGGTGAGGACAGCAAATACTGTCGTCATAAAGGTTTTTCAATTTTATAGTGGCAAAACCAAATGGAAAGAGGTGTTTCTCAAGAAAAGAACTTCCTGACACTTGTACTAATCTTTACAAATACTGTATTTTCCCTCCTCTTGCCCTCTGTGGGTGAACCTACAAATCTAAAAGGCCTATTTCATAATTTACTTTCTTATATTTATTAAATGTCTTAATTATTTAAAAATAATGGAGATATATAGGAACACTGTGCATTTGTGCTTTTTATTCCATCATTTCCCCACACATTCCTTGAGAGCAAACTTAAGGATTACTCTAGTAACTTTAAMGTTATATTAGAATATGTTACATAGAATTCGTTGCAGCTGCATGCATGTGGATGGGATCTACCTCATGCTTTTACTGTCATTAGATGGGTAGAGGATGGGGGGTTTTTTGTGTGTGCTTTTCATGAGCATGTGAGATTGCTGTCAAATAATTACAGTAGGAATAACAAGCACAACAACTCTAACAACTGCAGTAATTTAAGCATTTTCTCATGGTTTCTAATAAGGGGCCCAAATAGTCTTAGGTGTGTTGCCAGATAGGCTGTTCACTCAATCTTATAAACAGAGCTAAAGATGGGGAGGTAAACCTGTCACACATAACTCTGTGTGCTAAATGTTAATCTTTTCTAGTGGAAAAGGAGGGGTTAATGGATTGCAGTGAGTAGGATTTAATACAAAAGAGCTTTAAAAATGTGCCTAGAAAAGTAGATTTTTTTGCTGGACTGTATGCATGTTGTCCCATGTCCCGGGCCCAAGAGGTGTAATGATCTCGGTGCACGGCACTGATTTTACTGAAATGACAAGTTCTGCATTTGATTTGAAGCTCTCAGCATCTGTAAGGTGCATTTCAAACAAAACACCCCACTCAATAAATCTCACTTCAAAACTCAACAAACTTGTGAACTAGCTTTTCATGTTGCTTTTTATGAGAGGTGTTTCAGAAAGGAGATGATGTTTCTCCATCTGTAACGTGGGAACTAAAACAAAAGAAATTTGCTTTCAGTCACCAGGAGACCAGTGAGTAGATATCTGGATTAGAAACCACAGTCCGAGTATTGAGTGAGGCAAGACATTATCAGCTACTACTTCTGTGCAGAGATTTGGGCCTGATGTAACTACAGGTTAAAAGATAGCAAGAGCTCAGTCTGTTATGAGCAAGGCTGCCTGTGAGAAAGCCCAAACAACAAAGAAAACCCCAACCAAACAAAAACCTACAAAACTCCAAATACTTCTAGCTTGTGAAGTAATCTCTTTGAACTTTAGAATTGAAAATTAAGGTACACGTGGTGTCAGCAAGTGCAAGAGTTGTAGTTGTGTGTCAGGAAGGAAATGGGCCAGATAATCTTAAAGGGACTTTCCACTGATGTGAGTGGGAGGGAACAGAAATTAGAAGGTTGGTGTGTCACACTGAGTTGGGACTGCTTCCTAGGGTGAAGGAGCTATCAGTAGACAGAGCTGAAAGCTGACAGTCATGCTGAGTACAAGAGTCCCTCTATTCTGTTTCATCTTTTTGCAATGCAGCTCTCTCAGATACACTCATAATTAGTTTTATCAGCGGGGCATGCTGATAGGCTGTGCTCTGCCACTAATTTGAGACTTTTTAAATCTTCAAAGTAGGAGATATCTCCTAAAAGAAAAAAAGGCTGTTTAAYTATTTCTTTGCTAATGGAAAGATAGGAAACTTCTGGACTCCTAAAGTTCACTGAAAGTTGTCTCTGGAGAAACTGTGCACCCAGCAAGTGATGTTAATCAGTTTTGGGGAAAAGATAAAAGTTTCTCCAAATACACACAGAAACTTGGTGGGTGCTCTCTAATGTTGAGATTAATCTTGTTTCCATGTATTTTTCTGTGAGCAGTAAGAAAGCTGTGCTGTCTCTGTCGTGCTCTTCCAGATTTAGCTATTTCTAAACACTGGTGTCTCTCTTGATGTTTCACATACAAGTTGAGGGGATGTCATGAGTACTGATGTTGAGTGATACAATTTTCTGAACATAAGGCATTTTTTTAAAGCTTTAATTATCCTGCACTCAGAATCTCTAGCCTTAGATACTACCATAGCTTTTTAGATGTAAGTTTAGATTTGCACATTGCAGTTGAGGGGAGAAAGGGCAAGTATCCTGGGTATCTCTGGGTTTCCACCTAGGTGCCTGAGTACAACTATCTCTCCATGATGTATCCACTTTTGAACTGAGTCTGGTCTGGGAACTGTGCCGAGGCCATCAGCAGCACCTCAGGTGGGGCTGGAGGGGTGCTCTGTTAGACCTCACAAAGCAAGGGATAGAGCAGTGATACTAGGACTGGGAGCCCCAGGTTTGTGTGGATGTCTCAGTGGTCCCTTTTCCTAGAGAATGAGTGACCAGGGCAGGCAAGATGGCAAGGGACATCATGAGGAAGGGTTTTCTGGTTTGGAAATGCTACACTGAAACTTTGAAAGAGCTACCTTAAGGCAGTGGGAAGCGCAGGGGAGCCAGGCTCTCACTTACCCTTATCACAGCCTTTCTACGTAGTTTGAGTTGACCATGTGAGATATCTCACTGCATATTCCTTACTTCACTGCCTTAACTCTTAACACATGAAAGCATTTTACTAGCTCCTGTACTTCCCACCACCTGAAGGTCTATGCTCCATTCAAAACTTCTGGCCACTTCTGGCCCCCTCCAAGCTAGAATGTGTGCAAAACTACACATTGACTTGAAATTAAAGCGTGTTAAGTAAGTTACTTGGATGCATGCTTGCATACTAAATAATGCAGTGTAACTGGAAGACTACATCTCTAAAATGCATACATGCATATCAGTTAGTCATGTAATCAAGTTCATTTTTGTCTGATAGATGAGTAAGATAAAAGTAAATTGTGTGTTATAATCAAGGGTGAGACAATTATCTGGGCAGTTGCCTTTTGCATGTTGTCTGAATTGCGCTTGGGGTGGTTTTTTTGTGTTTAAATAAAAGGTCAGATAGGTTTACATTTTTATTTATAGAGATGAAAAAATATGGCGGGAAAATTATATATTTCATTTCATCTTACCTAAATATCAAATATGCTGTGTACTAATGAGTGTTCCAATCTTGTTTCCAGGAAAATGCACACTTTTTTGTGGCAGATATGATTATAGCATCACTAGAAAAAATGAAATGTAATATCCTAAGCCAACAACAAGCAGAGTCCTGGAGTGTGGAGGAAACAAGTGGATCAGATGGCAGCTATCACACTGATTCAGAGTTATCTTCTTACCCTGGAGTGAAGAAGTCTGATTCTTCTGTTGCCTCTTCAGACAGTGGTTATGAAGGTAAGTTACTTAATCTATAATGTAACCTCATCTGAAAGCCTTTGCTGTTTGTTTCTGTGCAAGAAAATACTAAATGAATTGGGGCATTGCTTGGATGCAATCCTCTCTTACCTTCTTTGAGTCTCTGGAGAGAGTCTCTAGGTCCATTGAGGATCATTATGCCACAGGTGTTTTTCTTGTGGGTCAAACACTTCCTTTTGAATGCTCACATCTATGTTTTATTTATTAGGATTATTTCTTACATTAAAAAAGAAAATGTAAGGTTCAAGTGCCACAAGCCAAGCATGACTCTCCATAGAGAGTGTCTGTAGCTGGCTGGTTTTTTTCTCTGCTTAAATCCTTTTTTTTTCTGTAGGATTTGCAGCTCGGCTTTTTCCTTCTGTGTTTGCTTCTGCAATATGCAGATCAGGCCATGCAATTGGTTTGAGTGAGACTCCCCCGAGTATTCATTCACATGTAGTTTGAGGCAAGATAATAAATGCTCTCGGCACTATAATGCTTGAGTCAGCCACACACATTTTTAAGTAGATTTTAGTCTCTTGAGTAGTACAGATCTTAGTGATGGATCTTAAGTCTAAAGTCTAAATGACATAACTTCTGGGGAAAAATGAATGGTATGCTTGGACATGAGAAGGAGAGAGACCAGTGATAATATAAAAGATTTTGATTTATCACTATAAGATTTTGGCTAAGAAACTGAGGGACATATACTGTATGACAGACTCCCAAGAATAGGCCTGCTCTGTGTATGTATAAAAATAATTAAAATTGCTCTGTAAACACAGTCTGTGTCCTAAAGTTTYGGTAAGTGATGAAAAATGTAAACACAATTGCAGCTACTTATAAATGCTGGAAAAGTTTAACTGATATTGTCTTTGTCCTGGACAGGCTGTGCTTTGCTGCCTGTCAGCTCCCCAGTGCAACTACCATCACATCATGAGGTTACCAGATTTCGTTGCCACAGTGACTCAGAGGATGAATATGTAATTATTGGTAAGACTTTAAAATTGTAACTGCAGAAACAGATTTATTGTTCAGTTGAATCTATTCCATTGTTCGGGAATTCTATTGATTTAGTAGATGTTACTGTAGGAGAAATAACATGAGAGAATGGAAACAATGATGTATGTGTAGCTCCTTGTCAGAACACATTCAGAAATACCAGACTGGTGCAGGATTTCCTTTCTAGAAAAGAATATCTTTGCTGGTTTGAGAGTGTGGTGAGCTGACCCTGGCTGGACACCAGGTGACCACCAAACTGCTCTTCACTTCCCTTCCTCACTGGAAAGGGAGAGAAAACATAACGAAAGTCTTGTGGTTTGGATAAGGACAGGGAGACATCACTCACCAATTACTGTCACAGGCAAAACAGTCAACTTGAGGAAATTAATTTATTGCCAATCAAATCAGAGTAGGGTAATGAGAAATAAAATCAAATTCTAAAGCACCTCCTCCCCACCTCTCCATTCTTCCTGGGCTAAACTTCATTCCCAATTTCTCTACCTCCTGGGCCTTCCCACACGTCCTGTCAGGAGCATGCTGTAGCATGGACTTCTTCCCTCTGAGTCACCGCCTCCTTCAGGCATCCTTCTGCCCCAACTTGGGCTCCTCCACGGGCTGCATGTAGAGCTCTGCTCTCCCATTAATCCTCATGGGCTGCAGGGGCACAGATGCCTCACCATGGTCTGCACCACAGGCTGCAGGGGAATTTCAGCTCTGGCTCTTGGAGCACCTCCTGCCCTTCCTTCTTCATTGACCTTGGTGTCTGCAGGGCTGTTCCTCACACATATTCTCACACCCCTCTCCAGCTGCAACTGTGCAGGGTATTCTTTCCTCCCATCTTAACTCTGTTATCCCACAGGCACTGCCACCACAGCTCATGGACGCAGCATTGGCCCGTGGTGTGTATGTCCTGGGGCTGGCTGGCATTGGCTCTGTTAGACACAGGGGAAGCTTCTGGCAGCTTCTCACACAAGCCACCCCTGTAACCCCTCCTGCTACAAAAATCTTGCCACGCAAACCCAGCACAGGGACTGAAATGATGTTTAAGGATTAAACCCAAGGAATGTGGGTGAAGAAAGTGTGAAACTGGCACAACCTCAGTCAACTATAGCAGCATTGTTTGAGAGAATTTAGGACATGATCGTTTCTTAATTAAACAGATTGACTAGGTTTTAGGCAGCCCCTCCCTCTGCTTGAGGACTAGGGCAGAATATCTCTGTTCCCTTATAGTCATATGTGGTTTGCTTCTCTTTAGGACATCCTGGTTTTAGTTTGGTGAGCTTCTAATTTTTACACATACAGAAACCCTTAGAAGTAGCCTGCATAATATTTAACCTCTGTTTTATTTTTTCCTGATAACAAATTAATTTTTTATTGCTCTCTTGGGTTTTAGAGATTTTTTATTTTTTCACCTCATCTTTCCCTGATCTACAGATGAAGGACCCAAAACTGCATTCCTAGAAGCAAGAGTTACTTTGAGATGTATCAATGGGGAAACATTTGTCTTGACAGCAATATGCATGGCCAAAACTAATGCTACCAATGTGAACACCTTGTTGGCATAAACATATTGTGTCTATATAAACATAATGAAATGTGTGCTTTAATTGCATTCATCTTGCCTGTTACTAATTTGCTTATAGCATTAGCTGGCATGTTTGTGATTGGTGTCTCCAAATATCAGTGTCCAAAAAAAATTAGTGTGCACTCTCTTGGCTCTGTCCATTATTTATGTTGAGTGCCTTCTGGCTGGACCTTGACCATTAGGCTCTTAGTCTCTCCCTACCACATCTGCTCTTGAAGGCAGGCTGATGCTGATGACAGGATGCAAAGGTATTAGGGAGTATTCTTCATCATGTCAGAGATATGCAGAGGAGATTAAGACTCCTTATGCCTGTTTTACAGCTAGGGCTGTTATTTCCCACATCCAGCAAGGGTGTTGTAAGGATGAATATATTTGAAACTGACACTGTGGTAACACAGAAGGTAGATTTAAAATAGTGCTGAGTAACAGATGCTTTGTTTCTTAAATAGCTTGATAAAATTTTCTCCTTTACTTTAGAACTTGAAGACCTTGAAAATCTGTCTCTTGCCCCTGATAAAAGGTGTGTATCTTTACTGTAATAGCCCCATGGCACTATCTTTTCTGCTGGAGCAGCTTTCTGGTGGTTCTTCTGGCTGGGACAGGGAAAGGTGTGGGAGTAGTAAATTGGGCTCTGCCAAGGAAGGGGAAGGAATGCTGCTTGACAGCAAATGTCTCTGGTGCTTGGCTTAGCAGTGTTTGTCTGGTCCCTGAGTCTTGCTGGAGGGTGGTGTCTGTGGCTCTTCGAGGGCCTGGGTGTATCAAAGAAAGAGGGTAAGGATGAAGGGATGGAAGAAAACTTTTCAGGGATACGGAAAAGGCAGTGGAGATGCTGATGTCATGCTGCTATTTTTCCCTGACTGTATTCCTTACCTTTCAGATCATCTTTTGGACCAGGCAGCAATTCTGCTGAAGCAACAGCACAGGAGTTGTGCAGAGCTTTCAGAAAATACTGGTTGCAGACAGACTCTGCAGTTCAGCTGTCTGGTTGCCTGAGTTCATCTAAGCAGAGAGTGAGTCTGATCCAAAAACAACGAGCTCTTTATTCAGTTCCCCAAATAATCATTGTCTCACTGCAGCTGCTTCACTGCTAGGAGAAAGAGGAAGCTACATTAAAAAAAAAGAAAACAAATACAGATGAGTGCTTACAGTTTATTAGTTCACTTTAGATAAATTTTTAGAAAATGTCTTCTCTAGCAATTTTCAGCACATTTAAGGCATGTAGTTGTGAACAATCAGGATGTGCTTTCTTCTGCGGCTGATATGAGGGAGTTTGACTGAGGGGGGACTACATGCAGGTGAAAACTGAACTTTAAAATACCAGAGTATAAAGGCAGATAAACATCTCCCATAGCATTTAAAATATGTCCAGCTGATGGGCAGGTCATCTTCATGAGTTTGTCTTTCCCAATAGTCTGTGCTGAAAGAAGAGATTCCAAGAGAACTTGAGTCCAGCTTGAATCTGGCTGAAGAGATAAAGATCATATCCAAGTTAAGAGGATCTTCTGGCTGGTCCCCACCAAGATCGCAGATTATATTTAATATTCATCCTTCAGTCAAGTAAGTTTTGAGGGATCTGAGCATTGGCATTTAGTACAGCATGGGGGAAGTTGATGGAAGGAGCTTGGGTGATTAACAGATCTAGCGCATGTGCAGATGATCTGTGAACAGATCTAGAGCTCGTGCATGGCACAGCCTTCTGCAGTGTCTGCCACTAGCCTCACTAGAAAACAGATGGCACCTTTTCTGCTCTCTTGGCACATCCTGATTAACATGGCATGTGCCCTTTTCCATATGATGATACATGTACTCTTTGGTGTTATGGCAGCAGGGCACTTAGTTCCTGAAAGTTTCAGTTTGTGTCACTGTCTGGAGAATATTCTTGACTTTCCCTCCTTTCCTGATAATATTTAATGGGTAGTAGCTTTTCAGAAAGCAGAGGGAGGAAGCAGGTCATGTGTGAGAAAATGGCTGTCTCACTCTGCATGAAATGCTGTCAAGTGCAGACAGTGGGCAAACTGGCTGATCCCTGTGCTGCTGCAGATTCAGTTTCTTTTTCAATTGCAAATGTGGATTTTCCCCTCTCCAAACCCCATGATATTGATGCCACCTTAAGAAATGGAAAATCATTTAGTTATTTCAACAAGCCATAGAGAATCCCTCTTCTTCGTGTGTAGGAGTAGGAATCAGCTCCTGAGCTGGGCATTTTCCCTGGTGCCAGTGTAGCTCTTTTGCACTTTGAAAGAACGTTAACTAACACTGTGTTTTGGGTGCCGAAAGGTCTAACTATTTGCCTCTGTATACAGGAGAGATGCAGTGGTGGCTGCTCAAAACTTTACATGTGTTGGTTGTGGAACCCCAATAGAAAGCAGTAAGTATTACCAAAAGTGGGAAAAAACTGCTTACTAGTAATCAAACTATTGATTACTTCACCAACACAGATGTACCACAATTGTAAAATTATCTGAGCCAGAAGGAAAATCTCATTGTTGGATGTGGMTGCAGTAGTAAAATATACAGTGGGATCTTTCCAGTGTCTGGAATTTTTCATTGCAGACAGAATACAATACTTGATAGATGGCCTTCTCAGACACAATAAAAGTTCATAACAATCACCAACAAAACAGGAAAAGCTATTAAAAAAAAAATCAAGCTTCTAGGCTGGAARGTGCTGGTTTTACATAGTCCAATTGTTTCTTTCAATAATTCTTTCCCTGTGCCAACTGAAACACTCCCAAAAGTCTCTTTTTAGAGACTTTATGCAAGCTTATGGAATGTATGGTTTTGTTCTTTTGGGGTGTCTTTTTAAAACTTTTTTTTCTTTAGATCTTGATCACAAAATCTTGCTTGTTTTTTTTTAAATTTCTGATACTTTGTGAGAACTACTTGAAAGCACAATGCTTTACAGATCTGATAAACAGACCTTACCTAAGAAACCGATGAAGTGGTGCTCAAGTTTTGTTCTGGGTCATTTCACAAGAGCAGCATTTGTGAATGGCCTGTAAACTATCAGCAATCTATGATGGCACATTAACTCAAGCAAATATGAGATGCTGTAACAGGTGTGGAAAAACCCCACAAACCTCTTGATGTGAAAGTATTATACAAATGTGACTCCAACATTGGTGGAAGTATTTTTGTTGCATATTTTATCTTGTGTCTCTTTTGTGAGTAAAGCAACTGTGGTTTCTCTAAGACATCATGGTGATAATTATAATCAGTTGAACAAATGTGGAAATGAGGAAAGCTTTCTGTTCTAATGCCAAGTACAGACCTTGTACATGTGTTTACCACAATAACAAAACCCCTTACGTAAAAAAAATAAACCCAAAAAATCCCTTTCCCCTCACTCCTGTAGATCTGAGTTATCTAGACAGAATAGGCATACAGACAAGAGTTATGTCCTGTAAGTTTTAAAAGTACTCACAATTTTGTTTACTTTGTCTGTCTACCTGCAGAATATATCAGGAGACTCCGCTATTGTGACTACCTGGGGAAATACTTCTGTGACTGCTGCCACAGCTATGCCCAGTCTTCTATTCCTGCCCGAATACTTTCAAAGTGGGATTTCAAAAAATACTACGTTTGCAACTTCTCCAAACACCTATTGGACAGCATATGGCAGCACCCCATTTTCAATGTGTCGTGTATTAACAAAACCCTCTACACAAAAAGTAAAGAAATGGACAGGGTGAGGGTAAGTGTGGCCTTTTTTTATTAGGAATTTCTGTGTGAAACTTTCAGGAAGACGTTCTTAGGGCAGGATGTCTTTTGTGGTGTGTGTATGTGGAAAGGAGGAGAGTTGTTTTTTCCGGCTTATCCCATCACCACTTCTGGGACTTGCCCTCTCTTCCCTCATACGAAGGGGGAAAGGGAGGAGTTTCCAACCTATGCCGAAGGTCTCCTTAGGCCTGTTGTCTTTGGGAGGTGTTTCCTTAGTGGTTTCCAGTCTTAGTTCATGGAGGGGAGTTCGTCTCCTGCAGTAATTACATCTGCCTGGCTTTTGGCTGTTGGAAGGTTCTGGAATTTTTGAATGACTCCTTAATTTTGTGGGCCATTACGGGAAACACCCTTGGCTCATGTAAGAGCTGTACCTCCTACAGCTTGAAGAAGAATGTTCTGCTGAAGATCACAAGTAAGCATGTGTTTCCTTCTTGGCTGAGGAGAACTTGTCTGTTCTTACACAGGTTTGGGTCTAGCATGCATCAAGATCTGCAGCCATTTGTAGCATTAGGACTTGCTTCACTTGTCARGGAATAAAAATAGCCTTCGCCCGCCTCAGTCTTTTGTGCATTAGAAAATCCATTGGTTTAATTCTATGCTAAGTGTAAAGTGCCTATTTTTAGGTGTGGTTTGGTGTACTTGCAAGGGTTGCTGACTCAAATAGTGGTGTTCCTTACTTATGAACATATAAATGCAATTTATATATTATATAAATATATATATATATATATATAAACATGTATATAAATATATATTATAACTTTAATTTAAAAGTTATTTTGTTTTTCTCCTTCATCTTTTAGGAGGTGCAAGAGCAGCTTTTTCATTTAAAAAAGCTTTTGAAAACCTGCAGGTGTGCTGAAAGGTATGGACTGTGATTATGCATGAAAAATAGCTTAGTAAAATGTACATGATGTGCTTATAGAGCCTTCATCTCTAGAGACGTTTGGGTGCAGTTTTAAATAAGTTTTTATGATCACTAGAGAGAACTGCCTTCTATTGCACTGCAAATATTGAGTGAAGTATGAATTTTATGTGGTAGCTGTTTCTTGTAATATGGTTAGACATTTGGTTTTAAATGTTGAATCATTTTAGTTAGATGTGTATTTTTTCCTGTTCTGTCTCTCTTAGGTTCTCACTTATTCTTAAAAGGTCAAAGATGCTTACTTATCTCTCTAAGGATATTTGTCTTTAAAAAATACATTGGGTTTTTTTAATTAACGAGTGTGTTGCTTGCAGCTTTAAAGATTTCTTCCAGAAATCTGTCATAATGCTCAATTCAGTTTATTCTATAAAAATATTCAAATGAAAGTAGTAGTAACTCAAAGTCATAAAGACCAAAACATGACCTTGCTTGTTGCTAGAAGTGAAAGATTTTTGGTGTTCACCTTCCCAAACTATAGGCATAAGTAATACGTAGGCATGTGAATAATAAGACCATCACTGCAGAATTGCTGACGTTTTTAAGAGCAGGCATAAGCAAAATAAGACTTAAAAGTAAGTTCTGTTTTCTCTTTGACATAGACCTCTTCTTTATGCATCAATTATGTGCTGTTCACCAAAATCAAATAGAAACATATTTTTGTGTCTCTTCTGTTCAACTCCCTGTGATTCCATTACAGAAATAAGTATTAGGATTGTCACTGTACCTTCTAGCTGCATCAGTGATATTTTAAAAGCTCTATTTCCAGTGCTCCCCTGCTCAGCACAAGCATAGTTTCACCCAGTAGTGACCTATGCAGGATAAATGCCCTCAAAGTCCTCTTTGCAAAGAAAATAAGCCTAACTTATATAGGTAGGAGAGAGCCCTTTACATGTTATTTAAGAATTGCTGGGATAACTGTGTATGGCAGCTTTAATGCCTGAGGAATGCACATTTAAAGCAGACAGTTTATTCTAAATCCCAAACCCTGCAGTTTTTATTAAAGTGATTTCAGATTGGGAGGGGAGGTTAGATATAGCATGAACTTGCCTTGTATAATCCCTGTGTGGCTAGAGAAGTGAAGAAAGCTTATCCTGGAAATATACTTGAAAAACAACTTTCTGTAACTTGAATTGGGTTTTATTTCTCTTTGCAGTGTACTGAAAGAATTTGAACAGGTCCCCAGCCATCTGACAGAGGAGCTGCATCTCTTCTCACTGGATGATCTGGTGAAGATCAAACGAGGGCAGTTACTGCCCCTTCTTAAAGATATTCTGAAGACTTCCACCTCTCATGTAGATGGCTGTGAGGTAAGGAAAAGAAAAAAGGACTTTTAGTGTCCTTGCAGCTGCTACTGTGAGGAATACCCCTGCTGCCATTTCAAAATAATTTTTTCTTAGATTTTAATTCATTGCTTTTGCTGTCATCGTAGCTCTGTCAAGCAAAGGGGTTTATCTGTGAATTCTGTCAGAGTGCAGACCTGCTTTTTCCATATCAGATTGCCAAATGTAGAAGGTGCCCAGGTATGATTCAGACCAAATGTTTTTCTTTCTTCCTTGGGGGAATTTTGGTGTATAAAACCATTTGGTTATTTTAAACATTGAGAACTAGCGTCACTGAAAGCATGTATATTTTAAAACCTGCATGTGCATTTGGAAGCCATGGACAGTGTCTATCTTTGAAAACCAGCCTGTGGCAGCTGTATTGCACTGGTGAATTCAGAGAGCAAAACCTGGGATTTGCCTGAACATGGTTATGCTTCCAGGGGGAGGCTGTTTTTTGGGTCTACACATCAGATCTTGCCAGCATTCATTGCATATTATTACAGTGGCTGTTGTTGCCCTGGCCTTGCACTGCTTTTGTTTGCTTTCGTACTGATATGTACCACATAGAACATCATTCAAGGAACACAGCTATTGATTCATTTTTTTAATTCTGGGTTGTTTTTTTTTCTCTGAATGCTACTCTGTATGTATAAACAGAGTGCAAAACATGCTTTCACAAAGCATGCTTCAAGTCTGGAGGCTGCCCCAAATGTCTGCGGATCTCGGCTCGGAGGACACTTTCAGAAACTCCGTCACTGGTGCCTCAGTGAAACTGGGTTTATCTGGCTGCTGACTTCAGAAGATGCTCAAAGCCAAATCTTCAGGTGCATGACTAAGAGTTAAAGAATGTTGTTTTAGACATTACTGTTTTTAATGCATGTCTCCTTTATGGGGGGTAAAATTAAAAAAAATAGAAAACCAAAAAAACAAACATCAACTTTCGTTTCCTCATTGAAACTCACCCTAAAGGAGTTTCGTSTTAACTGGTGACAGAAAGACTGGATGTTAATTTTTTGGGCAGCATTTTGTTGCTATGTTTTGTCCTTGTATGTAAGATTTTTAATACTATATTTTTTCATGTAAAAATGATTCATCTCTGTAATTCTGTAGATAATGTATAGATAGTAAATAAGCGTTGAAGGTGCTTGCCTGTGTTTGATTTTGGAAATGGGGGAAGAAGTGGTAAAGTACAAAATCATTCTCTGAAAAGCTCTACAATAAATAGAAAAGACTTGCCTGCAAGTTTTAGGCAGATGTTAATCTGAAATTGTTATGGCAAATACTTGGTGTGAACCAGTGGTTCTTAAGTTTCTTTTAAACACATCTATGCAACAGCGTGTGGTGTGTTGACTTGGCCTGCTGCTAGGTGCTCACCCAGCTGCTCTCTCACCCCATTCCTCAAGAGGACAGAGAGAGAAAATAAGATGGAAGAGCTCACAGGTCGAGATACAGACGAGATCACTTGCCAACTACTGTCATGGGTGAAAAAGACCTGAATTGGGGAAAATTACATTTATTGTAAATTAGAAATTGAGTAGGCTGGTGAAAAAGAAAGACTAAACCAGTAATTTTCCCTTACCTCACTCAGCCATTTTCCAAGCTCAACTTTGCTTCTTCATTCCCAATTTTTCTACCTTATAGCCTGCCCCAAGTGGTGCAAAGGGGATGAGGAATTGGGGTTGCCGTCAGTCCATAACTGACTGCTCCTTTCTTCTGTTCCTGCCTCCTCACACTTTCCCCTGCTCCAATGTGGATCCTTCCCATGGGCTGCAATCTTTCAGGATAAACCTGCTCCTGCACAGGCTCTCCAGGAAGATGTGGTTCCTTCAGGAAATATTCATGTGCTCCAGTGGAGTCCTTTCCATGGACTGCAGGGAAATCTGTGCTCTGATGCCTAAAGCACTTCTTTCTCCTCCTTTTTCACTGATCTTGGTGTTTTTGCTCCTGTTTCTTGTGCTTTCTTAAATACATTTTCTTAGAGGTACCACCATCTTGGCTGAGGTGCTCAGCCATGTTTTGCAGTGTGTTCATTGAAGCTGGCTGGAAGCACTTGTGTCTGGCATGGGGCAGCGCTGGCCTCTCTTCACACAGAGGCCACCATGCAGTTGCCCAGTGCCACCTACACCCAGTATTCTGCTCTAGAAGTTTCTTTCCAGAGCACTTAGAAATGTGAGGAGAGGCAATGAGTGATCAGGAGAGATGCTCCTTTTTAAATCTACCCTCACGCTTGCAGACTGAGTCCTTGCCTAAAGGTGAAGAGCTGGAAATTGAAAGCAGCTTTCTTGCCCTGCATGGTTGGTTACTTCTAATGAAACTGGCTGAGGAAGCAGCTGTTGCCTTCAGAAAGGTAAAGCAGCTGCTTGAAGCCATAAAACCATTTTTCTTTTTGTGCTATGAAGTAACAATGAACAGAGAAACCCCAGAACCTGAAAGCACATGTGAAAGTTCTGATCTCTCCAATGGGGTGCTGTTACTATTTTGAATTTGTTGCTCTMATTTTGTGCTTTGTTCTTCCTCTCCTCACCTACTCACTCTACCTTTTAGCTAGGAAAGGAACTTTTACCCGGGACTGTGTAAGTTCACCTCTACATTAATGCTCACGGTACTGCTAAGCTCACTAACAAGCTATTTTTTCTGTGACCAAAAACCGCTTACCTACTTACTGTTCTGAAGCAAGATTAGCATCTCTTACTCAAGATCTCTCTCTCCAGTGGTGAGAAAGAGCCTGCTTATGCAGCTGTGACTGTATTTAATGTTATGCAAGAGTAAATTCTCATTTAAGTTGGGTGCAGAACTAACTGAATCACATGAAAGGCCTTGCTGCAGGGATTTTGTGCTTACGAAAGAGTAGACTTGAATGATCCTTCTGTGGGATAACCTGCAGGGCAACTGAATACATCTTTTTCACTATTCATTAATTTAGAAGAGCTGATCTGGTTTCTGGCTGTGCTTTTCATGAATGTTCAAGTCCTTACTAAGCAGTAGCAGTAGACAGGCAGGGGAACGTCGGAGAGCGAGTTTCCTGCGTCAAGTGTTGATACTTCACGTCCGCTCAGTTCATCCAGGTCTCCATAGAGCCTGTACAGCTTATCCTGACTAATTATTGCTAAGTACCACAACACAGATTGCAGCAAGAGCAGATCCTCAATGAGTCTGTAAAGCTGGCAGAAAGMGGAAGGCCTGGGAGTATCAACACGTGTATAATCCAAGTAAAACTAGTTAAAATGTTCTACTGCTGAAGCTAAAGTAAGAAGGACTAAGTTGTGAGATGCCAGCAGGTTCGTCCCAAGCTGGAAGGAATAACAGAGGTCACTTTGTGCTGCATTTAAGAGGATACTGCTCTTGACTGTTGGGTCAGGAGCAGGGTCATGCCAAACCCACATTTTTGTGTTCTGATATCAGCACAGGACACCCTGAGCATATTCACCCTGAACCTTTTCTCTGCTGAGAAGCAAGGCATAGGGACTAGACCTGTAGACACAAGATGTTCTCACAAAAGGTGAGAGTTTCTTGTCAGCCTCTATCCTAGGATAGCATAAAGCAACCATGGTAAAACTGAAAGCATGCGTTATCTTTCTGTATTTTGTGATAAAGTGGCTTGGACAGAAAGTGTCTGTGCTACCACAGAAAGTGTCTGTGCTACCACAGAAAGTGTCTGTGCTACAACCCCTCCAAATGTCTTTAAGGTGTAGCCAAGTTTTTTGAATCAAGTTGCAAGACTCATTAAGCTTCTTAGGTCATTAATAGTGTGCTCTTCCTGAGCATCTCTTTATGGATAAGTACTGAGTTTGGTCATTTCTGAGGCTAAACCAGATGATAAGGCATGAATTTTTTTAAGAAAAAAATTGTACCAAGACAAGAATTTTTTTAAGAAACAAAATCTGTATGGCTCCAGTGAACTTCTTTGCAGGAAGCAAAATCCTACAATCCTTACCTGTGTGAGCTCTGAATTCTTTGATAGGAGCAGACATAAAAAGTTCAGGGAATCTTACCAAGGAGTTAGGCCAGTTCAAAATAAGCTGCCTGCCAGCTAGAAAGCTGAACATGTTTCACAGAGAACAGTGACAAGAGACCTGACTCTTCAGCTAGGTAAAGGGAGTTGTCACACTTGTTTTTTGCCTGAGCAGTGACAACCAAAGCTCATTCTTGGCTTGGGTTTCTGTGGTGCCATGTGCATGCAACAGGAGCACCACTGAGGACACTACTGGAGGAGCATTCTCAGGGGCATTGGGGACAGAGAAACCTATTCTTAGTAAACTTCCTGCCTCACTCCACAGGCAGAATTCAGGTAAAGACAGTTTTATTAGGAATTTCCACTGGCAAAGGTTTTCAAAGGAACACAATACCAACATCTCACTCTTACACCTAGCAATTTTACTTGTTTCTCCAGTAGTTATTTCTTTACTCTTATTTGCTGTATTTTCCTTCTTAGTTTCAGTTGTGAGTTGTCTGGAGTTGGAAGTGCTTTGCTAAGGCTTTGTGCAGCGCGTTGCAGCCAGTATTTTTCATGATGCATCATACAGCTATTACTGTAAACAACAGAATAATATTAATTATCAGGCGTAGTATGGTCTCACAAATACAGGTCTTGTTGCAACCGTAAGCAAGTATGTCAAGTACTTAAGTAGTTTTATGGGTCCATATAATTCCAGGGATGTCTGTCACACCCATTCACTCTAAGAGAAGAAAATATCTACGTGTTTTATGAGAAATGATTTTCTGGCTGGTTTTGCACGCAGCATATACAAACTTCTTCAGCAGAAGTCTTTCATCCCTTGATGGGCCTATATTCATATTTTTAATMTTTTATAGGAAATTTACCCTGATTTCTCCACATTTGCTCTATGACTGCTGCTTGACATAATTTTCTTTTCGGTTGGCAGTTTGAATACACTGAAAAACTCCTGAAGTCTTCTCTCTTAAGATACCAGTTTTACTTATGTGGTTCAGCTCTGGCAATTATTCGTATCCTTTGGCCTAGTGTATTTGCCCTCCCTCGTGATTCTGAACAAAGCTACAAGACCCTTTAATTTTGTGCGTCAAAGTGCCACATTTTGTATGTGTAAATGCCAACCCATTGTGTTATCTGTCTGACCACAGCTTGAAAAGTCTTCTGAAGATTGCAAAACCAGGAGGTCATTAAGGGAAATATAATCAGTAAAGAAGGGAAGAGAGAGATGAGGGTTTTCTATTAGGAAATAGAATCATAGAATCATCAAGGTTGGAAGAGACCTTTAAAATCTTGCAGTCAAACAGATTTACAAGAAAGGCTGGGGTAGCGTACACTTCAGTGGAGTGTGGAGAGAGAGAGCTGAGCAAGACTGACATCAGTAAAGGAAGTTCTGCACTAAATAAATCATGCATCCTGTCTACAAAGAATGACAATATTTTACATTTGATGAGATTAAGAATAAAAATGCAGTTATCTGTAAGTTAAACTTGCCCAGGACTGGTCTGTGGTAGTGAGGGCAGATGGTGCAAGATGGGCCAAGGTCAAATACTCCATGCTTTTGTTCAGTGTGGAGTCACCAAATCCAACGTGCTGTTGTGAATGATCCCATGTCCATGTGCTAACTCCTGATCTGTACCTGCTCTTGTGAGCCAGAATTGTGCCATGTTTAGTCTTAACATGTCCGTGATTTAAATAGAAAAAACCTCTATGGCTGTCCATTGGTCGCTGTAACCACTCATAAGCTCAGGAAAGTTTACAGGTTCATAGCTGCAAATTGTTTGCTTTCCATAAAATGATGGATTTTCCTAAATTATTTTTCTCCACCAAATTGCTCGAAGTTTGTTATTTTAGGGCTTTTGGTATCTTAAGGCAGAGGAAAAAGGAAGTTGTTTTTTTTCTTTCTCCCTGCAATGCAGATTTCCCCTCAGTGTATCATTTACTGTTCATTTATTCGCAACCAAACCAAACCCAGTGTCAGCCTAATCACAACTGCTCCAAGCATGGCGCTGGACAGCAGCGTGTTTTGGAGGACAAGTATGATCCCCAAGTGTGCTGGATATACCGGGTGGAGTACCAAAGCACCATTTGCCTGAAAAACAAGCTGGTTTGTACAGAAGAATCCTAAGCAGCTGAGGAATTGGCCCACCTGGTTCTGGTGAGCAAGAGCCAGATTCTCTATGACGTTCATGGGCCTAAGTGTGAGTATCTGTGGAGATACCATGGAGCACCTGTGTGGGTGCAGGTATGGATGGTGTGAGCAGATCACCACATAGAGAGGGAAATCTGACACAAGAAGGCAGCAAGCATTGGACACCAAAGTGACCGAGTGTCCAGCTACAGGGGTTATATCCGTGGCATGGATTTTTGCAGTAGCAGTGCCCATTCCATGGACCTGGGGTGGTACCTGCCTCCTGGTGCAATACAAACGAAGCCAGACGCCAATGGTTAGGATCCCATAAAATGTGCAGAATTAAGGAGGAACTGAGAAAAAAACCTGCAGTTTTCTGGAGGCCTTATTTCGATGGTCCTTTCCAGTGTAAATTTTTCCGTTGCCTGGAGCTCTTTTCCTCCTCGGGCCCAGAAGCTGCCCTAATCTGAGCATCTTCATTCCAGTTTCCTGCCTGCACCTGCCTGTGATTTGAAAATGGTGAAGTCTGCCTGAGTGATGGACGGATTCTTGCTCAAGAGAGCCCAGGGAACAGGGCAAAATGCTTGTGGAGCATCTTTCGATGTCAGCTTTCAGCTGGGAACATAATTTTATTCAAGTGCCTGTCTTGTCCCAGCACTGTGTTGCTGATGCTGCAAATAGTGCAGGGTCTGGATGCTTGTGGAGCCGTTTGGACAATGGACATTTGAAGGAGTTGAGCTGGACTGATTTTTGTCAGCTGCTCCTGCTGTCACTTATGTGAAATTGTCTAACTTGCTTTACTGCCCCAAGGAGCAGCAGCAGTTCCTCTTGAATTCCTTTCTCTGCTATTTTAGTCAAGGCATTTCCAGTTGTCCATAGAAGCAAAATGAAACTGAGAGATAAATCCCCCAGTGTTACCAGCCCCTCTTCTCCTAGGCCTGTCTGTTTTATTCACTTTTTAAACCATTTTTACCTCTTTAAAGCCCAGATGAATGTCTTTATGAGATATGCTCCTTATGATAAAACAAATAACATAATAAAATACTTTTGCTATTCTATAACCTAAGGATGATACTGAGGAAGATGTTTGCAAAAAAGAAAAAAAAAGAAGCAAATCCAATGAGGTGTTATCAGCCTGAAGAAATGAAAAAGTCCTGGCAGGTCCTTAGGAAGACCTGCCTGCTGCCTTAGGAGACAACACCAACACACGCTTCCTGGCAGAAAGGGATCACGGTGCCTTGCATAAATCAGAAGGAATGTGGCATTGTGGTCACTTCAAAGCAAGTCAGTGACTGCCAAAATGCTGCTGCTGTGCATCAAGGAGCCTGATGTGGGAAAGGAGAATTTATTTGCCTCACCTGGGAGTCATTTCACTGTGCTCTCATCTTGGTCCAACAGTTACTGCAAATCAAGTTCCCCCTCCTTGAGTTCTCAGAAGGTGAAACTAAAAGCGGGAATGGTTTTAACTGGAATATGTTTTTAGACCTCCTATGCATTTCATGGATGAGACAAAAGAATGTGAGTAGTAGCTTTTGTCCTAACACAGCACAGAGGATATACCCATGCTTCTTTTTCAGCAGAGGATTTCCTAAAAGCTAACTTGGACCACAGTAACATCTAGCTGCAATTGCCATGTTCCTCTCACAGGAAAATACTTTAGCAGAGCATTTTCCTGTGCCAGCACAGCACTAACATGGCCAGCATGCTGTGCTGTGTCACACTAGAAAAAAAAAGTTTGTGGTCTGTGACTGAAACAGAGCCACAGGTCTGCTTAGAAGAGTAACAAAAGATTGAGAAGTCACTGAAGTAGGAAGATATGATGGGATGAGATCATGTGTAATTAAAGTGTGGACAGCAAAACGCAGTCGAGGCTTGTACAGCCCTGAGGAAGGTGATGGTACAGGTGGAAGCACATCCCAGAGTAGACCAGCAGACTGAGCAGAGGAGCATCTCCAGCCTTGAGAGACACAACAGTGATGAAGACAGACTTTCTCGGGAAGGATGAAATGCACAGAGAAGGCTGAAGAGGCCCTGTCTCTCCCCCATAGTGAAGGAAAACAGGATTATGTTTCATCAATGTATTAGTCAACACGTTTACAGTACCACTCATCAACCATCCCTCTCAAAAATCTGCTCAACAAAGATCTGGTTGCCCCAGCCTCCCCTCTAAGTGCCTTCCAAGACACCTGGCTCACCCTCCCTGTTGAATAGCACTGCATCCACTGCAGGGCTCCTTCCGTAGGTCCCAGCAGTCAGGCACAAGGCCAGTGCCAGAGTGGGACAGGCTGGATTGCCAGAGTGGGACAGGCTGGATTCCCCTAACCCCGATCCCCAGAGTTTTTGTATCTGACAGACTGATGGGAAAGCAGAAATAGCTACCAACATATCCCGCACACTTCCTATTTCAAAATTGCATTCTGGCTGGCTAACACATGTGCTTCCCCTTTCACACAGCAAATCTGCACAACTGCTGCTCCGGCAGATGCTGGCTGGAGATGGCCAAGATCCTTCCCTGAGTCAATCGTCCAGTTGGTCCTGCCAGGAGATGGGAAAATCCACAAACAGCCCATCTACTGGTCTGTCCTGGTTCCTGATCTGGCCTTTGATGCTGGGTCCAGGGCCTTTCTCCATGGTGGGCTTGTCTCAGCACTGTGCTGAGTGCTCACCAAAGGAATATGATGACATTACTCTCATATTTTCCCGGGATTTTTCCTTACATTTTCATATTTCTGGATCTCCTTTCCACAGGGAAACTCTTCAGGCCATCCTACCCTATCCTTTCCTCTCCAGGTTCCTGCGAACACATCATTCACTCGTACCTTCCGGGGGTTCCTAGCTTCCACAGCCACAGCTTTTCTCTCTAGCGTTTTCTCCCCTCTATCTCTAGCTTCTTCCTCTTCCTTCTCCCCTTACCTGCCAAGAAGGTGCACCTTGGTGCCTGCAGCTTATTGCCTCCAGCCACTGTCTCTCCTGAGAACTCGTCTCAGGCCCAAGTACTCTCCTGCTCTCTATCCATGTTGCACCTCCGGAGGAGCAACTCAAAGAGCTCTGATTTTCCAGCACATATCGCATGAATTAGCCTTTGACTATTACTAAAAGTCTTCACTTTCTCCATGACTGAAATCCCCACTGCTCTCTGCCAGGTACCTTTTCACCATTCATCCTTTCTTCCAACTTGACCTGCCAGTGAATCCTGAAACACCTTTCAACAACTGAACTATGACTGTTTCCCAATGACCCTTGCCCGCCTACATAGCTTCCCAGTCCAAGGAATTCAGAATTCCAGTCAAGCTTAGACGAAAAAAACTCTTTCTGATGCTACAAGTCTGAGCTCACACTTTTGTTTCCCACTTCCTGTTGATGACAGAACACAAGCACATGCTTTTGTCTCGGAGAAAAAAGAACTGATTGTAAATCCACAGACTTTATAATCCAGGAGGTCACAAATGCTCTAGATTTACAAATGCCATTTACCATGCATCATGAAAAAATGACACTTCTTTGTTGGCAAAAGTGGGCTGTGACCACATGTGCCATAGTATCTGACTGTCCTTAGGGTGCTGTTTGCCAAATCAATAAATCCATAGGTGTTGCTGGTCTTTTATGTGCACCAGGTCTTACCAGGAAAACAAATACTGAAACCATAGCAGTACTGAAACCATACCAGAAGGGCAGATTTCTCAGACAAGACCTGCCATCCAAATTTGACAGCAGATGGCATAAAACCTGCCTGCTGGTCCTGTCACTCTGCTGTGCTATAGATCATTTCTAGCACTGCTCATGCAGGGGCAGACGGCAGCTTGTATTTACTGTTTGCTGCTAACTTGTCCTGTCTGACCAAGGATGTGTACAAAACCCTGTCTAAGGAAAAGATGGCTTACGGCTACACAGAACTTCTCCTCAGAGTTCTGCCTGAGCCAGGGGAAGGAAGGACAACACTAATGTTGCTGACACTGAATCATTTCTGTTTCTACCCCGGAGAAATAAGAGATGCCCTGGGGATTTCCTACTTTTTGCAAAAAGAAAGGGTTGTCCCCTCCCTTCTCTCTGCTAAGTAGGCATGAGAATGAAGCAAGGAGGGGGGGAGTGGATCAAACCTCTGAATTTGTACTATGACATGCAGTGCTGCAACATTAGACACCTGTAAGTGAGTGAGAAGGAGGTCCCAGAGTCACACTGAAGCTGAGGGCTGAGGGTCCCGCTTGAGCAAGAGGCTTGGGATGGCATGTCACCCACCATGTGGTAGTTCATGCCCTGGGGCTGCAGGAAATACTGAAATTTATACATCGGCTTGAGCTTCTAGTTATGTGTGAGGGTTGTAGGTTGCTTGTAGAAACCCCAGGTGGCCAGCCTGGAATTCAATGGTCAGCTACATGCCTGCAAGTAGGTATGTCCTTGAGCTTGGTCCCGGGCTTCTCAGCCACAGGCAATTGGACACTGAAAAATAAAGCATCACTTAAATTTTACCCTGTGCACTCCCCAAGGATTTTGCCCTAAGCCAAGATGAGGGGCAAGAAAGGAATGAAGAGGGGTGTGTTTCATATGTTGATCAAAAAGATGTGTCTTGACCTCCAAAGGGGTTTGGCACAGTTCACAGGCAAGAAGAACAAGGAGAGCAGTGACTTGTATCTGTTCACCTCCCTTCCCCCTAGCCTCAATCAATGAAGCAGAAACCTCAGTTTTCCACTCATCGTGAGAGCTGGAAGATGCTTCCTTAGCCGGACTCCAAAGCACAGTATAGATGGCACAGGAGGTGGGGCTGTTGCAGGTGACAGGAACAGCCAAGTGTGCCGAGCTCAGCGAGGAGACAAAACAAGGAGCAGATAAGAGTGAAAAGTGAACACCCAGAACAGCAGGAGCAAGCCTGTTGGGAGTTTTGTAAATGTGATGGGGCAACAGCCCGGTGCTGTCAAGCACAGATGGTTGCAGTTTTTCCTGTTGTAAGCTCCACTTCACTCCCCCAGCACACACGTCTTTCCTGCACTTGCCCAACACATGATTGGGCTGTGACAAATGGTTGCTTCCTGCAGGGAGGACACGCTCCAGAATGGACCAGGAAACTGCACCACATGGTCCAGCTGGCCCAGCCCTGTGTGTCGGCCTAGAAACCTGTCTGCATCTTACAGGTACAAAATGCCACGGTGTAGCCACACAACCAAGGAATGCAGTACACAGTGCTCAGTCGTTGGCTTTCCCTCTGAAAGCAATGGGAGAGGACATGCCACAGTTTTTAACTGTGGCCCAAATTCTCCCCACTGGCTGTGCAAAATCAGTGCATGGGTGTACATCACTCACAGCTACCTTATCCTCTGCATGCAAAGGGAAGAGCTCTCGGGGTGTCTTGCTACACCACCCTTATTACCTGCACCCTTAAGCCACCTTCCAGCTGACCAGAGCCATGAATTGAGAAAGAGCTTGGAATAAAAAGGTTCCTTGCCCTGTCCCCCTGCCTGCCTGTACAGGTATGTCCACACACACCTGCTTTTACATGCATGCACACACAGATGCACACACACAAACAGGTGTTTAAAGAAGCAGGGCCCAATGCAAAACCATCAAGAAATGCCAATCTTAACTTTGACTAAATTATGTCTTGTCTCAGATCAGGCCACATCTGAGAAGCAAGAATGCCTGCTATTGATCACCCAGGTAATAAGTAATTTCTGCACTATCTAAACATGATGTGAAAGTCAAAATTATATTTTTAGTGATCTCCTGATAAAACAAGAAAATAAAAAACTTCTGACCTCACCAAAACTTGGTCCTCTGCCTCCAGAGTACACAATTTCAAAATCCTGAGTTAGTGGGAAGATCAGACTTACCTCCCCAACACAACCTGGCTGTAATTTTAATGTTTTCCATTCTTCTGAGGAACTGTGTAAGCATGAGCTCTGTAGGTAGTCCATCACATGTAAAATATGAAGCCTATGGTCCAGCATCTGGGTCAAACGCCTTAAGTTATACTGCAATAAATACTGCTAGTGAAATGTTCAAGTGTAGCTTTGGGGGATGGATCTCCTCTGACACTAGCTTTACATTTAAAGGTGTGTTTGGGAGTGCCCTGGATGAAGAGGAAGGCAAATGAGGTTTGAAGACTTTCACAGAGGAGATGAGAGAAGCAGTAGTGTTGTACAGAAAAGCTGTGTATTCCCGAGCAGCAGCTTTGTTCACGTTTGAACAGTTTGATCACAATTTTCATTTCATTCCACCACAGAAAATTCTGAAGGCGACTTGCCCTGTATGCAGGGTAAGAGAGACTGTAGGTGAGTCAAACAGCTTAAACCTCTATGCATCTGTGATTCTATGTCACTATCTCGTCACACCATGCTGTATAATATAGCATAAAATTAAAAGAAACCGAGCGCGGTTTCACGAAGCACCCGAACTCCACGGGACAAGTGCCACTAGAGGGGGCTGGCTGTACACGGCTGTGGGTTCCAGCGCTGCGGGATAGGACGCGGGGATGGCGGGGACACCCCAGCCTCCGCAAACACGCCTCGGTGTAGCTGGAGCCGCATAAACTGCAAATCCTGCCCGGAACCGGGGGCAGAATCCAGACTACTGACCTCAGCAGTGCTGTATTGCTGTGTTCGTGCCGCGCTCGAAGTGCACCAAAGGTGCGTCTGCAGAGCCACACCGAGCTGGAGATGAGCAAAGGCTCATCCCGAGGATGCGATGCCCACACCCACATCAGCAACTCTAGTGGCGGCAGGACACAGCTGCACCATGTGTTCGCATCCAGCTTGGCACCTCATTCTCGTTTCTCCAAGCTTGCCCACTTCTATTCCTCTATTCCCTTAACTCTTTTTATTACTCACGTTTTGTGAAAGACACGCTGAATGCCAACTCCCTCTGCTGCTGCCAGGTTAGCAAGGCAGAGTACATCCCTCCGCCCTTGGAGCCTGGCAGGGAGGCTGGGAGTCTGGGCCAGAAATCCTGAAGGCATTTGGAGCTCTTTCAGTCTGGAGACACTTCCTATTAATTAGTCCTGGAAAGCTGTACAGCCATTCCTAAAATAATGGAAGAAAATGCTTAAAGTTACCCCTAGAGCAGCTCGATGTTAGTGAACGTTTTTTGTTCGGAAGACACAGGACTACTGTTCCTTAAAGGCTTATCTGTTCAGGCAGGAGCTGACACATGGTAGCTCCTCCGTGCGCTTGGCACAGCCCAACTCTCACTTAGAAGCCAGAGAGTGAAGCAGTGCTGCACTTGAGCTACTACTACTACTACCACTACTACTACTACTACAACAGTAGCATGGAAGGCAATGTAACTGCAGCTCACAGCTCCTTCTCTGCCAGCCAGCTCCAAGACAAGAGCACAGAAGGTCACACACGTCTGTGTTTGTCTCTGCCTGCATCGCCCCTTGCAGAAGCACCTACTCCATACTGTACTCTGCAGTGCAGAGTTCGTTTTCCTCACCATGAGCAGCCAGCAACAGGTGAGAGAAAGCCAAAGGCTGCTATTAATTTTAGTGGGCATCTTGCCAGTTTCTGGATTATTTTGAATTTCAGCCATGGGCTCTCCAGCATGCACAAATCTTCTGGAATAACATCAATCCCAAACAACTTTAAAGGAAAAGAAAAATCTCTGTACCTTCTGTACCATGGAGCTCTTCCTTTCCTGCTCCTCTCAAAACGATGGAGTAGTTGTTCAGACTACCTACTCCATGGTAGGCTTTGAAACTGCTGTGTAGTTTCAATCCTAGGCATTCTCCTCTGTATGTGAAGCTTTAACACTTAGCCAATGGTAATCTTCATGCAAGTGACACATTCCCCTGTTTTCTGTGTTTGAATAATGCTTATTATAATTTGCAAAAACTCCTTTAGGTCTTCTCTCTTCACTGTAGTGCCCATGAGTTCTACCAAACCTCCGAATTCCCTCTTGCAGTTCTCTTTCTGCTACATCCATTTCTGCTTCTACATTTAAATGCCTCTAATTTCACTCCCAGTGCCCACTGCTGTCCATCCCCATTTCTGGCAGCCTGTAGCTGAGTATTTGTACTGAGATTAATGACTCCCGTGAAAATCCCAGCAGAAACAAGCAGTTGAGATTTTTACTATGATGAGTATAACAAGTGGAGAAAGACTCACAAAGTTACTCCCACCCTTCAGCTCCATAGAAATATGATTTCAAGTGTGTTTAGTTAGCAGGGTGAAGCCCAGCTCCATCCTTGGCTTGGCCCTTGTCCACAGGCACCTAAATTCTCCTTGCAGCTGCCCGAGGCACTTGAGGGCTCACTGCTGCAGACACAGGTGGGTCACTGTTCTGTGGGAATCACCCAAGGACAGCACTGAATCCACCTGAGATTAAGGAGAAGGAGGGGAGAAGGGAATCTGTGTCTGCACAACTGAGCAGAGGTTGGAGCACTCACCAGGAGGTGAAAAGCATTCCTTCTTCGATTGAGGCCAAGGTGGTTTCGCTCCATGTAAATGTATTGGAGCAGAGCTCACCAGCCACAAGTCAAGAAGAATAACGTGGTATGTGGTGGAAAGCAGAAGAGGTGGTGGGGAGAGAAAGGGGGGCTACTACAGCTACGTAGCTGTCACCAGGCATGCAAGATTCAGGGAGCCAGAGGGAGGAGTCAGCAGAAGGCACCTCCGTTTGAGGGACAGTGTTCATATAAGCAGGAGGGCCATGTGTAGAGCTCTGCCTTGATGTCACTGATGCAATTTATCCAGCAATTATTTTGGGACGAATACTATGTTCGCATCACTGGGGCAGAAGTGTACGTCTGTCCATAGGAGTGCTTGGATACAAAGAAGACCTGTGTCACCAGTTTCTCATCTTTCCCTTAGCATTCTCCTCTTCTGTCTCCGAGTCCCACCTGCCTTTGTAGTGCTGTGTACACAGCATCTGTGAAAAGCCATTTCCAGACCTTCCAGCCTCAAATCAAATAATATTGACTTCTAAGACAATTTACATTATTGATAATTGAGGCACACAACAAATCCAAGGCACTGCCTGCCAAACACCAGGTTTGGGCAAATCCCATAGGCCATAGTGGGAAGTGCCTTTCTCCTGTTCTTTCCAGGCTGTAGCTGTGGGTATTCCACAGTCAGGGAAAACTCAGGCACTGGCTTCAGTGCATCAGGGCCCAAAGTCCATTACAGACCTATGGGTATGAATCCTTCCATATAGAAAATATTTGCCTTGGAATAGGCAAAATTACAATGTTACAGAGATCAGAACAAGACCCTTCAACTGTAGCTGAGAAAAAATGCTGGATTTTGTAATTTAGCCAAAAGATATTAAAATCTGTCACACAATAATTCTGCATCTGTCCTGTTAAGTGAATTGTAATAAAATCAGGGGGGTTGATTTTTTAAAATTAAAATGGCAGTTGAGTTTCACTGTATTTGTATATTGCATTGCTGGTACTGATGCTATGTGGGAAACAACAGGAAGCACCAACTAAGCCCTAACTGAGCAGTACTGTGGTTAAAGGGTAACCAATCAGAAGCTGGACCTCTGATCTCAGTTCTGTTGCAGGCTACCTTCATCATCAAGGCCCTTAGGCAATGTGCTTTTGTTTGTTTGGGGGTTTTGTGTTTAGAAAAACATCAGGCATTTTAGATCTGGGGACTGCAACTCATTAAAAAATACAGGGGTTTTGTTATATTAAAAAAATATTTACAAGAGATACAAGATTTATTTACAAGATTTTCTATAGCTTGCAAAAATGTTGCAGTTTTGACAAATAGGTCCTATATGTAATTTGTAATCCAGGAATAAAGTCATCCCTTTTTTTTGAAAGCATTGACAGGTCTTATGATGTAAAATGACATAATGCTAGCAGAGTGAAAAAATCTGATCCCTCTCCAGGTATCACTGGATGAAACACAGGGTCAGCATATAACTTCATTGATTTTACAGAGGGCTGAGTCTGCCTTTCATTTTGATTCAACTAGATATTCATTGATATGAAACAGGCCATTCAGAGCTGAAAGCACTGATCCCATCACTCCAGCCAGAGTCCCAGATTGTCCAACAGAATAACATAACATGCTACCTTGTATTTCGTAACTATTTTATCCCATTCATAGTTCCTCTGCTGCAATCCAGATCACTTTCTGCAAAGTACAGGAGTCAAGACTCAGTCTAAGACATGAAGCTTCTATGGCATGATGATGAGCAAGYGTGGAAACAAAAAGAAAGTCTTCCAAATGCAAGTATGTTCCTGTAATGTCAGATGAGCCAAAGCCCTTGGCCATACCAAGGTCCACTGCAGCAATCACAGACAGTAAAACTATGCTGGGGAAGAAACTGGGTCAAAAACTTTGCATCATCGTTCTAAAATTATATATACACACCCACTGCAGCTCCACCTCCTCACTCACAAATGTGGATTAAAGAAATTATCTGGCTTCAGTGGTTCATCACTAGAGAAGGTGCTTAAACTTCTTCAGCTCCGCTTTAGCGGAGGCCCACACCACTGCAAAGGAGTAATTACTCTGGCCTTAATGCACAGCCTGCATGGCTCCCGTGGGGAAGGAGGCAGGCGTGTCAAAAATAGAAAGATGTACTGTACAGTGGAGCGAGCTGGAGAGAGAGGGAAGAAAATGATTCTGCAGTTCCCAGAAATGGAGCTGACATAATTTTTGTCTCAGCTGCGGGCCTCAGGTCTATTTCCCTTCTGAACAGACTGGCTTGACACGCAACCACAACACGAAGCTGCAACACACATTTGTTTGGAGGCAAGGTGACAGGGTAAAATCCTAGGAACATTAGATACAAGGAAATATTTGCATGCCTGACAAATCTCCCTTACAAATGCTTTCACTTTCATTCCGCTACACTCGAAATCTGGATGGAGCAAACCATGACATATCCCATATTACGTAATAGCTGCCTCTGACCAACATTAATTTCATGAGAAAGAGTGGACCAGTTATGAACTTCCATTCATATGGAATACTTGTACAGTTACTGAATAGGGGTCATCTGTACATAATTCTTGCTCACAATACTCCTTGAGGGAGGAAGGAAATTGGGCATATTTCTGTATTACTCATCCAGTAATTTTTTAATGATTTCTATCTTGAATGTCTAGGTATCTTTAAGTTCTTTCTGGAGAAGCAAATGCAGCCACATGAGTGAGCTTCTGAGGCTAATTCTGAATATTATGATTTCAGAACAAGGTGTGTATGGGGTTATTCTTTGTTCAGAGGAATTTTAGTGGAAGATTCAAAATCCCAGATGGCAAAGCAGAGAGATGGTTCACTTCAGTGTACAAATATTTGATTTTTAAGTAATTTTAGGGATCACTAGGCATTTATAGGCTCTTCACACCGTATCTGACCTTGACCACAGTTACATATTGTCCTATTTCCCAACTGATGAATTAATAAACCAAGCTGGTATGTATATAAAAAATGCTATGTGTTTCTCACAGTGCAGTTTATATTCTAGACACAGTTATACATACAATATTTTTCTAATGTTAATTTAAACACCTGAGTTATCTAGAAGAACAGGGATGTGTGCATCTGAATGCATTAGGCATGTATACAGATAACATCAACATGAAGGTTAACAACGAGCCGCACATTCTCATGTATGAATAATTTTTTTTTCTACAGTTTGTATTGGGTCGGTCCCCATCTTAATTTTATTCTCACCAACACTTTACACTCTTGAAAACAACCACACGTGGTTTAGAAATACGTTTCCTCCTTCCTTATCATACAAATCAAGAGTATGTGGACTTGGATGGTGCAACTGAGGGAATGATCATACTTTGTATGGGGATATTCGACTTCCAGCTATCATCAAGATTCTTGCAAATAGTGGCTGGCTCTACACTACCCACAGCTGTTTCTGGTATGCAATTATCATCTACTGTTTTTGGCTGAATGACTCTTTCAACTTGGACAGGATTAAGAAGAAGGATAGAGGGTGCAATGAATCTTCCCAATATATTCAGTGACTCAATTAATACCCAAGTATGGTGCAGAGCATTATGATGCACAGATCTGTTTACATTTTCTGTTGTTTATATACCTGAGGTTCTTGATGTCATTAGGAATAATAGGCTACATCCAAATACTGGAGATCTTCTAACAAAAACAATGTACGAAGAAAGAAAGTAGAATGATGAATTAGAAATTAGAAAAGACAGAGAATCACGGAGTCAGAAAAATATAGGCTGAAGGGGACCTCTGGAGGTCATCTAGTCCTGCTCTGCAGCTCAGATCACAAAAGGAGCATGAAAGTTTTCAAAAGAGAGGTCTGACTGCTAGAGGCACCCTAATTTAAGTCACTTATCTGACATTTTATGGTCTTATATAGTTGGCTGCATAGAGATGGTGAGTCAGAAAAGCAGGGAGTGGGAGGATCACATTTTTAAGTTTGAAATCATACTGGTTTATTTCCTTTGGTCACGAGTCCTGTGCTCCTGAGGGAGACATCTGAAGGTTTAAATTGGTGCTGCTCTGAGTAGAGTTTGGCCAGAATTCCCTTCCAGCCTGCATCTACAACTCTGTTGTCCAAAGACAGCCTTTGCCCAGGCAAAAGCTTTGTATGTAAGCCTATACCTAAACTGTAAAATTTCAGCTTTACGTCATTTCAATGAAGTCACGGAAAACATGCAGCACGTACCTGTATGGGAAAGAAGAGTAAATTTTTGAATGACAGAGTAAGGCAGACAAAGGTATCCACTAAAGGGGTCAGGTCTGGGAGGTGAAACAAAAAGTAGGTCCAAAAGATACGCAAAAATTGGATCAACTTCATAAAGAAACACTCCCCCATGTTGTTCCAACTGTGTTAGACTTCCCTTTGTAACCTTCGTAAAGCATACTGGATCTATTCCCTCAAGAAGCCTAGTCAACTTCTAGACTATACTCATCCTCTAGAGAGGATCCAAACCATCCAAAGATGCAATCCAAAACATCTCCAGAGCTCAGGCAGAGAAACTCTTTTTCAGTTTGTTGCTCTTTTATCAAATTCATTTAATTTCATTTCTAACCTAGGAGGTTTTATACAAACTCTGACAGGAGAGCACTGCTTCTGCATTATTATTATTGTTGTTACATACACCATCTCAAACTACAGATAATACTTAACAATTGTCTTATATGATTTCAAATAAACTTTAATATTCATAATCTGGCATTTAGTTCCATGTAAACCAGAACTTAATAATTTTCAGGACAGATACACAATAACGTATATCTATACAACACACACTACTTATTAATACCTGTAATATTACCAAATATAAATCTATGATATCATCTAAGAGTTCTAATAAATAGGTAGATGAATGTAAATAATGAAGATTACTATAATGAAAGAGAATTTATATACTGCATTGGAATTCAGGATTTTCTTAGATCCCTGGCATCTGTTTTGCAAGAAAAACAATGCTTCTGTGCTGAAAATTTCCCAGGGTAGTAACAGATGACTATAGCCAGAGTAAGAAAGCATTGTCTATATTTCATTAAAATTAAAAACCCAAGTGAAAAATCCTTCCTTGAGTAAACATAAATCTACAACCTGTGATTCTAAAGATGAAAAGTATTTCCAGCAAAAATGAAAATCCAATGAAGACATTCTCACTGGCAGCTGTGAAACATTAAGGAGATGTAGTATGAACAAGACAGTCTGAGGAAAAACTGATGTCTAGGTCCCAAGTGGAAGTGTTGTGTTGCTTCTTGTAGCAGAAAATTGCTTTTAGCCTTCAGGGTATATTCTTTAAAGATGCATTACTCATGTTGCTGTGTTTAAGAGTCAATAGCAGCTCTCATTCAAAGTATCTTCTGGAAGTGTAACCTCACTGACAGAAAAGTGATCTTGTGTTTCTTACCCTACCACTGCATGAAGTGCTTAGAATGATTTAAAACTGAATATTAGTGATTTAAATCTTAGTATTAGAGTAGCTGTAGGGATAACCAATTTACATGCCTTTTTTCTGTAGTATCTTTACCTTAAATTCTCCATTGTTTATTTCTTCTTTCTTTTGTCTCACCCTCTTTTGCCATTTCCTCTGTACCTTTACTGTGTCTCGTCTTCTTTCCAATGCATCCTGTATAATTTTCATGGCACTTGCCCAGCACTGCACCTATTGTGAAATTATAATTCAACCCAAGTTATGTCAGCACCATTCAAAGTAGTTGGTTTGGCATTTTGCTGCCTGAGCAGACAGGAGTGCTTGCAGTTATGCCTGGCAAAGACCAACATCCAGGGTGATTATTCTAATGAACTAGGCCTGGGAATTATCTATCATCACTCTGCTCTGTTGGGGAACTTGCTTCRGAGGGAATCAAACCTCTGCTTAATTCATGCAAACCTGTAGTTTTGGGCTGGAACTCTATTTGCCCATGGATATTATGTTGATTAAGGAGATAGGGCATATCTGTGTTGTAAACATAGAAGGCAAGAACAAAGGTGGTCTTTTTGTCTGTCTGTTGCCAGGCTGCAACTGAGTCTGGAAAACTGGTTCTTTGAACAGGATTTGCACTTGACCATAGCAAATCTGAATATAAGACTGCGATGTATCTTTAGGTTGGATTTTGAAGGGATTGTGGAATACATGCTCATTACTGAGGGAAGCATCTGTTTGCCTGATTTGCCATTGAGTACTGCCAGACTCTTCCATTTTCATCATTTGTACTCTTTATTGCTCTAGTTAGATATTGTCCAAAAATCCTTCCTTCTGAAGACAAGAGAAAAAAAGACATTTATAATGAGGTAATGCTCTGGCATCCTTTGTGAGGAAAAGATTGTGTGACAAATTCTCCGTGGCCCTATGTGGATTTTTCTTGTTCAGAGAAAATGCACCAGCAATTACGAGTAAGCACCTCAGCTCTGCCAATCACAAAATGTGTTAGTCTGGTTTTTTCAACACAGATGCATTCACCTACACACTGTGTTGAATGATGTGTTGTAGAAGAGTTGGCTAAGAAGCAAGACAGAAAGGGCAGGTTTTCAGAGCTACCTTGTGAGTTTAATGAAGAATGAATGAGCAGTGTTTGTTCTCCTTTGTGTGAAATATGGCCACTTGTATCACTGACAAGTCCCTGTTTAGGGATCCTGAATCCCCTTGCAAGGTGCCATGTGCCAATGCAATGAGATCTTTCACCTGAGAAGTCGATGGGGCTCCTTTGGTGAGCATTCCCATGTGCTTCAATAGGGTTCCATGTATCACCTAAGCCTCATGCTAATCCTACTGAATGGGAAAGGCAATTCAAGCCAATACTATATGAAAAAAGCACCATGGAAAGGACGTGTTTAAAGTATCATGGCAAAAGTGAGATCACTTGTGGTCAGACTGTGAAAGAACAGTGGAATCAGCTTCTAGAAACTGCCTCAACAGTGACTGTAGGACTGGGCACTTCACGGAATTTCAGTCATAGGTAGCTTCACAGAATTTCTCATGCTTTTTATAGGTGGTGTTTGTGTGACTGTGGTCGTGAGGTGGATAATGTATTCAATTTACAGATGTGCCTTAAGTCTATGAAAAGTTGATGAGGCTGGTGGAGGATGACTAGTGTTCATTCTACCTCTGGTGTCAACTGTAAATTCTGACTGAAAATAACCAACACACTCATTAAGCCCTATTTGCATATAAACTTTTCCTCCCCGAGAGTGCAAACAGAGACAAAAGTGAAAATGCCTTACATGTATGACCACAATCACCAAACCCCCACCTATAACATGCAATTCTTCCACTTCATTGGGAAGGGCCAAAATTTATAGTATAGGCAAGGGGAGTTTCAGGAACAAAAAAAAAAGGATAAAAAAAGAGATGAGGGTGTGTGGGGGAAAACCTCTGCCTGCTCCAGATTGGTTGATGGACAGTGTCTCTCCTCCTCCCTTGAAGGGATGCTTAGGTGAGCTTTACATCTTCAACTACATTGGAGCAGATCTATTATATATATGAGATGTATACGTCGCTGATAGATCTCTGTTACTATACCTTTGGTATAGTACACTATAGGTACACTATTGGTACACTACCTTTGGTAGTGACATATACTAACACACTGTGGTTAGTGCATTTATCACCAACAATTCTGAACCTTCTTTCCTGTTGCTTCAATAAACTGCACTGGTTTTGAATCTGGATCGTACAAGTTCTTACTGAATGTGACCAGGCTGATAGTGCCAAATTGGCTGTAATTAGAAATTAAATGCAGCTACACCCAGCCCCTCTGATCTCTGAGGACCACCTGGAGTGCGAGTGGCTTTATTTTCAGTCAGATTTCTATATCCTTAACGCAACAATTGGCACGGAGCCCTAGTGTCCCACACCATCGTGGTGGGTTGACCCTGGCTGGATGCCAGGTACCCACCAAAGCCACTCTGTCATTCCCCCTCAGCTGGACAAGGGGCAGAAAATATAACAAAAGGCTTGTGGGTTGAGGTAAGGACAGGAAGACGTGACTCACCAGTTACCATCACAGGCAAAACTGACTCCACTTGGGGAAATTAAGTGAATTTATTACCAATCGAATCAGAGCAGGGTAACAAGAAAAAACTCAAAATCTTAAAGCACCTTCTCCCCACCCCTCCCTTCTTCCCAGGCTTAACCTCACTCCTGATTTTTCTACCTTGTTCCCCTCAGCGTTGCAGGAGGACAGGGAATAGAGGCTGTGGTCAGGTGCTACCGCTGTCGCTGCTGGGCTCAGCCTTGGCCAGAGGCAGGTCAACCTTGGAGCTGGCTGGCATTGGCTCTGTCAGACATGGAGGAAACTTCTGGCAGCATCTAACAGATGCCCCTCCTGTAGCCCCTCCTGCTACCAAAACTGTGCCGTGGAAACCAAATACAACCACTGTGTCAAAGGTTCATTTCATACACCTCACACTGGAACTGGACTCTAGACTTTGCTACCAAAGGCTATTTCCAAAGATGTCATCTGGAGGACCACTGGGTCCTGAACTAGTCCCCGGTTTCTGAACAATGCTTGCAGCCAGTGGTCATTTAGTCCTGAACATTTTTATTAACAAAGAAATACTTACTAAATTCTCCTTCCTTCAGTTTAGTTCCACAAGGTTGGTGCTCTGTTCCCTTAGCTAGGGAGACTCATTTTTAGGCACCTGCTGAGGAGAAGTTACTCTTTATACCTCTCTACTACAACTTAGCTCTCAAAGAATGTTGAGACCATTGTCTTATCTCCTTGTCTCTCCTAACTCCACCACAGTGGCTGACAGCTTCCAGCCCTCAGCAGGGTACAGTCCACCCCCATGACATTTCTGTTGCCTTTTTAATGAACTATTTCATGGTGTTACAGCCTCACTTCCTACACTCCCCTGGCAGCAAAAAGTCACCCCACATGACACTGTCTTTTTTTTTCTAGCCCAGGGCTTCTGCTCTTTGCTCTCAGTCTCACACTTCATGAAGCACAAAACAATTCCATCTACCAAGACGATGGAAGTACCATTGTTGAGGAGTTGCTCGCTGATCAATGGGCATGCTGCTGTATAAATATCTTTCAGGTGTGATAGTTGCATTTGGAGAAATGATCCTTGAACAAACTTTACTGCAAGCTCCTAGATTCTTGTCATGTTTACTATATAAATACACAATCTATAAATAGCATTCATCAGTAATATGTACTACTAGAAGGAGAGCCAGCACACCAGAACTTTGTTTCAGGATAAAAGGTTTATCTATCATTTTTAAAATGGCTTAAATCATTGAAGCACAGCTCTGGTAGTCAGCCAGAAATATTTACATCTGTTTGGGCAGCACCAGACTGGAACTGCATCGTATCTAAACAAATTTTACCAGACTTTCAAAATAGTATTCAGAAGCACTTAATAATATCAAGGGACCAACAATTATATCATCTGACTTTTCAACCTTACTTCTTTAACTGAATTTTCTTTACTATTTTTAATGCTGTTATGAAGGTATTACTTTTAATATATTATTGTTACTCCTTTTAATATTACATAATGATGATAACCAATACAGTATGACAGTATTCTGACAAAATGAAAATTCAAATTACTTACTATTTCTCTCAAGCATCATAAAAATTACTTTGATTTATTTTCTTTCTCTTTGCCTGCTTTATTGACTGTGTGAAGATTGAGGAGTTTTAGCTATGTAGATACTCCCACAGAACTACAGAAGCTAGATGGGGATAGAACACAAACTTGATTTGGTCTCCATAACTCAGTTCATAGGGACAGCATTGTTTTTTCATGCTACGACTTTATTCTATTGTGCCAATCTGTGGAAAAAACATTGTAAAATTTCTGTATGCTATTCTTTTACAGCAGATCTTGGGGCCTGATGTTGTCGACATAAGTCAGTGAACCTGTACAGATGCCAGGGTTCCTCTCTACAGATCTGTTTTCAGGAGTGGTGCCTAGTTTCCATCTTATTTATATATTACTTAGCTTAAAAATGTTATAATTATAGATCATGTTATTGTTTTTCACATTTATTTTTAAAGGTTAGTCCTTAAATATTTAATAAATAGCTGCTTTATATAAACTGGAAAGAGGTTTTCATTCATGTATATAGGCACTCAAAATGCTTGGTTATTCCTGAAGCATACTGCATGGCAAGTCCTTGGTTTTAATTAGAAATCCCTGATGCCTGTAAAATAATATAAGTCAAGATATTTCTTTTCACAGGATTGCATATTCTGAGAAGAGCATGACCATCCCCCAAAATGGCATTTTTTCCATTTTATCTGAATCCAAGTTGTATCTCACTTCCCCTATGGTCTGACTCCATGTGATCTAATTTTATTTTTCTTGACACCAGCAGTTTTTCATGTTATCTCTCATATTTTCTGATGAGCTAGGGGGAATGCCTCTATTATCCAGTGGGTAGTATTCAAGTCTGATCGGTGGAAGGCCCAGCTTCCAGGACCTGCCAAGAAGACTCTTCCCCAATTTACGTGAAGAGCCTCCCAAASAGATGCAGGTCAGATGGGTCATACTGCAGTCTTATTCACACTGCTTTGCACTGGTAGCTGAACTGCCAATCTATCTTCTATGTTAATTTTAGAGGACACATGGAATTCATAACTATGCACCACAGGAACTGTCTTTGTGCAGTTTACCTTTGTCAACATTCTCCCTTGGTGCAGAAATAAATCAGTGACACTAACTAAAAAAAACCTCCAAACCTATTCTATAAACTTCAAAGGCTTGCATTAAAGAATGTTTTTCAGTGCTTGGGGTAGTCCTGTGCAGGGCCATGAGCTGAACTTTGATGATCCTTTTGTGTCCCTTCCAACTCAGGATGGTCTATAATTCTATGATATATAATGCTATGATTCTATGACCTCTGTCATAAAAGTTGAGGCAATTAGAGTTTTTAATCTCTGAGCCAAATTTGGAACAGTAAAATAGAGAAATGCCCCATGTCAGCCGTTGTGAAAGCTCCCAGAAACAGTTTTCTGCTGGATAAACAGATTTAATAAGGGCAACTATTAACCCTGGGAAAAGGCTGAGTCTGCAAGTAGCAATTTTATGCTTCTTTCTAGTTTCCTATTAGTTTATGAATGCATACAATGACACTGATTTCAATCAAAGAATCTCTGACTTGGTTTCAGAAATCCTCTTATTAGTAGCCAATTTTAGCAAATCTCTGATTCACTGTAATTTTCAAGATTATCTACATCCTAAATTGCAGAGTGTGTTGGTTATTTTTTTTCCTGTAGGGCTAAAAACATCTTAGACACAGTATTAAGACTTGGTCCTAAAGAACTGGAAATCAGAAGGAAAACACAGAAGGGAAAGCACTGATGAAGGTGACTTTGAAGAGAAACTGAAAGTGCCATCAGGAAGCTAATGGCTTACAGAAAGATTTACAAAGATTGAGAAAATTGTCATATACACCTAGAAGCAAGGACATGTCTAGGCAATTTTTTTTCCCAGTAATTTGATTTGAAAGTTAATAAACTTGAGACTTCAGTGCAATTTTGCATGTGGACAAGATTAACTTAAATCAAGTGTAGCATTATATGAAATTGTGGTGGAAAGAAAAATAAATACTGTGATGAAAAGAACAAAGACAGTCCCGAAGTGCATAAGCAGTAATGAGTCCAGACTTTACACTTAGCTAATGGACTTGAATGGCACTTAAACAAGGAGCTGAAAAAGGAAAAAATGGAGGAAGTGTAAAAAGGGAGCCTGGAGTTCGATTATAACCATGCTGAGTTTGAATAAAGGGACAAACATTGCAAGAAGAGAAGGTATCACAGCACAAAAATGGTTTGTGATATTAACCAGAGGCTGGGGACAGTACCCTTGCAATAAACTGGAGGCACAGGAGGAAGAATACATAATATCAAAAAAAACCTCCAAACCAACAAACACCAAACAACCCAATAAAACAAAAACTCTTCTCCCTCCCCCAGTGCAGGACTTCTTAAAAAGCCAAAGAAGTTGAGTTTGAGGAACAGGAACAAAACACTCTATAACTATGCTTGATACACGCCAGCTTAGCATTCCAATCTTTTACTCTTCAGGATAAGGGTTCTGGAACATGCCACAAGGATATTGCATAGGGAGTAATTCAGCTCGGAAGACAGCTCGGGAGATCTCTTGTCCAACCTCCTGCTCACAGCAGGGTTGGCTATAAGCAGATTGGGACCCAAGGATGGAGACCTCACAACCCTTCTGGGCAACCTCTGGGCCTCCTTCCAACACTGATAAAAACCAAGACATAGAGTGCACACTCGATTAGGACACACATCCACAGACAAGTGTGCTTGTTTTCTCTCATTTATAGGCAACCTGTGTTGAAACTGGCTGACAGATCAAGGATGGATTGTGAGAAATGTTTGCAGATTTGGTTACAAAGAAATTATCAGTGCCTTGAGGAACACTGCCCGCAAAATTCCTGGAGGAAGAACAGACTGGAAAGAAATGAGGGCCTAGGATGGAAGTGGAGTGAAAGAGTTCCTGACAGTGAGTGTACACAGCACATTCAATTGCCTCGAAGACAGGGAAGGAGGTGAAAGCACAAGAGGAAACCTGAAGTTATGGAGACGAGCAGGGTTGATGAGAAGAAAAGGAGACTGGGTGGGGGGAGAGGAGCAAATGCAATGCAGGCAAGAAACCCTAGTGCTTCTGGCAGGGAAGAAAAGCAGAGTTGTTCAAGCTACTAGAGACAGAGAGGATAAAAGCACGTCAAAGGGAGAGGGAACATGATTTTCTCATGAGATAAAATTGACCATTATATTTGGTGAGATTTTAGGTAAGAATCCAAACGAAGAACGAACAGAATCACAGAGTATTCTGAGTTGGAAGGGACTCACAGGAATCATCAAGTCCAACTGCTTAAGAGAATGGCCCACACAGGCATCGAACCCACTACCTTGGGACCACAAAACCATGGCTGTAAGTTGCTACTGCAGGAGGAATTTAGTTCAAGGCAGCAGGCCGTTGAGCCAGCAAGACTTGTCACTGCTGCAGAAGGGAGTGAAGAAAACTGGTAGGGAAATTCAGCCTGGTGAAGGATACAGAGGCAAGGGAAGGGTGTGTCTGATGAACTCTGCCAGGTTGGTCCTTGCTGTGGGAGAAAAGCAAAGTCATGGTCTGAAGAAGGGAGGGAAAGAACTCACACCAAACAGATGTGGATCAAGAGAAACCTGAATACGGTTGTATTCTACTTTAACCATGGCCAAGTATCAGGAACTTTCTGCTGCACAGCATCAAAACCGGGTTAACACTGACGAGGAAGAAGCAACTGCTCTGCGTATCAGCTTCGAGCAGAACTCGTTACAGAAGTACCCTTTAGTAATGTGTGCTACAGAGCAGTGCGGTGCCCGCCCAGCGCCACACACCAGGCTGCCCGCGGGGACCGTCCCCAGTGAAGGGGCGTGTCCGGGGCGTGTCCGTGGGGTGGGCAGGCGGGCACGGGCGGCGGCGCCGGTGGGAGCGGGCGGAGGGGCTGCGGCAGCGGGAGCGCGCCCGCCCCCGGCCCGGCATCGCCTGTTGCTGCGCCGCTCCTCGCTGGTAACTATCCTCTGTAATTGTGGCTGTAGATGGAGGAGGTGGTCATGGTGGTCCTTGGCATTATTATTACTGTTGTTGTTATTATCATTTCCTTCTCGGTGCTTACGCAAAAAGATTAAAACTAAAGTTACTATAGAGCGGATCCCCCGGGAGCGGTTACCGCTCTCCAGGGAGGGCTCGGGGGGAGCGGCCGGCGGGCGGGCGGTGACTGCCGGCGGCGGGACAGGGAAAGCGGGGCGGGAATCCTGGGGATGACCCTGCCGGCTGCGGGAACGGGGCTGCGGTGCCCGAATCCTGGGATGACCCTGCCGGCTGCGGGAACGGGGGAGCGGTGCGGGAGTCCTGACCCTGCCGGCTGCGGGGAGCGGTGCGGGAGTCCCCCGGGCTGCGGTGGGTGTCCGGGGCGGCGGGCGCGGAGCGGAGCCGTGCCCGGGGAGCGGGCGGCATCGCAGGGATGGAAGCGGGGCTCTGCTGTCGGTGTCACACCGTGCCCGCCCACAGCAGTGCCGCCGGCTGTGCTGGATGGGGTAGCAGGTGTAAAGCTGRTGCTGCTTCGTGCAAACTGGGTCGGGCTGAGCCAAACCTTTCCAAATTAATCTGGGCAACATAATTACTTTGAGAAATAGGCCCGGCACTGCAGTCCTGGTTCAAGCAAGCCCCATTTGATCAAGTGGGATAGAAATCTTACCTGAGTACAAAGTCTTTCGAGAGTGACTTACAAATATGGGATGGGGCAGAGAGAGGGACTGGAGGTGGGTGGGATACTGAGGTGGAGGCAGTTTTAGCATCTCTGATAGCTGAAAATGTTCTCTTGAGGTTGCATTTAAGGACTGATGAGTAGTCTGCCTCTGTGTTACGTGAACACTGACCACCCAGCATAGTTTGCTCTCAAAAACTGCTTAACTGATACATTTAATCTCAGTATTTATTTTTTTAAAATTCGTTTTTGTCCACAGGGTCCCACTAGAGACAACTTCTTTATACCTGTAATAGTTTTGAAAATTTCTGAAGGGCATTTCCTGTGTCTCACTATGGAAATGAAGAAGCTGGTTTGCATGTTGCAGATGACTCTGCTGTTTGTCTCCTGCCTGCAAGGTTAGCGTTTCCCTACCAAGCTGGCAGCAATCAATTTCTCTCTCTTTCCTCTGCTTCTCCCCTTCCTTTGCACGTACTCCACTGCGTAAAGTGAGTGGAATAGGCTGCGGGGAAAAATTTGGATGTCTTTCCTCAAAAGAAGCTGCCTAAATGAAATTAAAGGTATGGCTGCAACATGCATAATAGATGCCAGAGAGGGTTTATTTATGTAACACACCAAAGGGCTTACATTTTTTTTTATGTAATCGTCATTCAAGAATCAATACTGTGCCCGAGTGATTTATTTCATCATTGGCTTTTGTGCTTAGCACTGTGAGATAGAAAGCAAAACGTCACAACAAACAAATGCACGTTTCCTGTGTGCCATGTGGAACCACGAGCTCTCCCCTGTCAGGCTGTGAGCTCATTTGGGCAGGAGTAGCAATGGTTGTGTCTGCACCATGGTGTGGCCCTCCACTGTGTGGTGCTTGGGGCTGGTGGGACACCATGCTGCCCACCCTGGCACCCCTGTCTCTGGAAGATGGMATGGGGCTGTTTGTGTTTGCCTTTGGGTTTGGAGTTAGGGTACAGTTAGAGTGAGCATCCAAGCCTGGGAGCCCAGGCACATTCCCGAGTGCCTGGTCAGATGTAGGAGCGTTCACTGAAGATGACAGCCTCAGGAAGGCTAGGGGGATACCCAAAGGATTCCAGAATCCTCCTACTGAAACATTTTGCATGTGTTCCTGCCATTGACAGTGAAATACTGGGTTGCGGACTTCCCTTGGAGGTAAATGTAGAATTTTATGACTGGCAATAGGCATAATCCAAAAAACCCTTGCTAAAATGTTCAACTTTTCTTTGCCAGAGCAGTGGCTTAAGCAGGGTGGGTAGTTTCACCAGCGAGCAGGAAGCCAAGCATTTGTCTTGTCCTTTGGGACATTGGGCCAGCCCTGGTACAGCAGATAAGGGTCCTGGGCTTGGCCAGGTCCTGCCAGGTACCCACTGGCAGGGGCAGTAGGGAACACCTTTCCTGCCAGTGCCATCTTCTGTCTGCAGCCGTGTCCGTGTCTCCCATTGGGCCAGAGCAAGGGAGTGTGTGGACCCCAAACTGAAAGCTCTACTCATGGAATACAAGAGTGTGACTTAGGCTTCCTTTTCTGAGGAAGTTTTGCATCCTGTATTTTACAAAGGGGATGAAATTTTGCTCTTATAGGGATTTCTGGCAAAACTTTTCCAGGCTTCAGTGGGATTGGGTTTTTTCTCCTTTCAGATGAGAGGAATAAGGGGGCCTTTGTGTTTGCAAGATCAAAGCCTGTCTTTTTTTGTTTCAGCATAAAAGACAATTACAAGAGCTGTGCTTAAACCACCATCTCACTCAAAGGCTTGTGTGAGTTTTCCCTGGTGAGGAAGGAGCCTTTTTCCACTTTCTGTTCCAGACCCTTCCCACACTGATGGCAGGGGCCATGACAGCAGCTGGATGATGGCACAGCCATCTGAGCAGGTGTCTGGTGTGACAAGACACATAGGAGGGTCTGTGGCCAGGTCCCCAGCAGTGTCTGTCATTGGTCTCCACTGGAGATCTGTCTTGGGTGACTGGTGAGATGATCGTGCTGCCATTAGCTGCATCCAAAGTTACCACCTTTATTCCTTTAACAACTGTTAAGATACACTCATTGTGAGTGAGATCAGCAACGGTGGCAGTCCAGCAACGGAGTGTGCTACACATGTTATCCTTGAGTTACAAAACAAGAGGAAACTCAGATGAGATTTCCTTTGCCACACTACCACATCATGCAGTGCTTCCTCACCATTCGTGCTTTCTCCCTCACATCCCATCACCATCTCTAGGGCAGACCTGCAACTCCCAAATTTTCCCAAGTGCAACACGCACTCAGGTAGCCCTTGATAAAAAATAAGTCCTCAGAAAAGTCTTGCCCTCTGATCATCCATTCAAAATCAGGGAAAGGAGCTGCGCTCTGACATGGCAGATGGAGAGGGGTTTGTTGGAAGCACATGCTGGGAGACCAAAGGGAGGGACTCGGAGCAAAACATCTTTTGCTCCTCTGCAGGCACATGTGTGACCTTTACTACTGCTAAATAACCAGATTCATTTATTTATATTACAGATAACCTGCAGGTTTTTCTCAGGAAAATGGAATAATTCATCAGAAACTATTGTCTCTTCCTTGTTTTTAGRGAATCCGTATTTCAGTTTTGAGGGGTGGATGAAATAAGTACCAATTGTAACAGTAAGGGTTACCAAAATGGAATGAGTTTCACCAAGAAGCTAGGACCATGCTGCTAGTCCTCCTGCTGACCTTTAGCACTGGCAGCATAGGGAGCACTCAACTGGAAGATTCACAAATTGGTAACAGCATTACAAGGTGGACTCAAATGAYGAGTTTCTAAACTGATCATGGACTCTGCAAAGAAAACATACTTCTTTTCTCTCAGTATATTGCTTTTTACAGGCCCTCCCTGTGCRAACTGTGGGCAGAACACCCGACCCAGCCAAGAGCCCTGACGTTGGTCCCACTGCATGCAGGCTTAAAAGTCTGAGTGGATCCTCCGTGTTAAGGAGGGAATATTCCCCACGTAAATGTCTGTAGGCTTCCTCCTTTCCTTTCTCCCTTACCTAGTAACCTGGTGACCCTGAGTATTTACAGTGCATTCATTTCCTTCTCACTTACGGGAAGACCACTAGGCCACTTATTTCTTATGGGAAGAAAGCAGCTCACTTAATCAGCATTTAAAATAAACCTTAATTTGTTTTTTAAATCTTCTTTAGTTATATTTAATCTGTTTCTATTGTGATCATCCTTACACTTCTTTTTCCTAGGATTTTACTCTGAATGAATATTTAACATAATTCCCTAGTTTAAAATTTATGTGTCTTTGTTGGTTTTCATTATTGAACCTTCAATATTTATTCTTCCTTTCCTGTTGTGACATTTTATCACTAGTAGACCTTTATTAGATTGTGCCTGTATGCCCTTGACTACTGCTGTTTCAGGAAGCCACTGAAGTTGTTTTGCAGGGTTTTGTCTTTAAAGAAAGTCTCAGAAGAAGGTCAACACATTTCATTTTGCTCTTGCAAGCCCTTTTCCTGAAGAAAGTGGACTGTTGTAGCTGGGAACACTCATAGGAATGAGCTAAGTAAGCAAGCATTTACATCAGAAAAGTTTCCTGCCTCATAGCATTGACTTTTAATGTAACCCACTGAGTATGAGGTTTGAGTAGATGAACTCCAAAGTTCCCATCCAAGCAACATAGACACAGTCTTTTCTTCTCAGCCTATTTAAACTGTGTACCTCAAGATGGAAAAGCATGGTTAAAACTCTAGTGTCAAAGTATTTGGGAGAGCAATGTGGCAGCCCATTTAACATTTACATCACACTGAAATCAGCAAGTCCAAAAGCTTTTGACAAAGGAGGTCAACATCATTCTGGAATTGATTTCTCCAAAGATGAAGCACTGTAAATGCAGTGGTAAAAATATTTGTTTCAGAGGCCTGGGTACTTAACAAAATGTTTTTGTTCCTCTAGACAGAAATAGCCATATTTCTTATGGAATTTCTTGTGGAATTTCTTTCCTCATTATAGTTCTGTCACCGTGCTGTTATGTTGCCTAACCTTGGAATGAAAGCAGTTTCGTTAACTTTTTACAAATGGTCGTTGCCACGTTGGGATTGAATTGCGTATCCCTCTCAGGGCAGATTAAAAAAAAAACCCAAAAGTTTCGTTTTCTTGTGTGTACTGGTAAAAGGGAGCCAGCGTACTAGGTAAGAGAGGAATTGAATGGGAAAAAAAATCTGAAAAAAAAAGGCAGTTACTGCCTTTTTTTTTTAATAGTTTTATATGGTCATCATTTTAGATAATAAGGAAACAAAACCCAGTGTCTGCTCTTAAGCAGAAGTCTGAAGTTGAACCACTGAAAACATACCTAAAAATAGTATCTTTAGAAGTAACTTCTTTCTTTCATAATTATGTGAAGAAACATGAGAACATTCTCTGATTTTTATATAGAAAAGGTCCTGAATGATGGACTTAAGGAAGTTGTGAATGTAATTTGTCTTTTGCTTATGGGAAGAACTCCAAAGATGAGATTTCAGTGTGTCTTACAGACAAATTCTTTGCATTTACAAGAAAATAAATAATTTATGCCATAAATCTCTTAACAAACTATACATTTTTTACCCTGCTTTTAAATTCAAAAGCATCTGTACTAAGCATCAGCAAACTCTTCTAGCATTTTTGCCCTGTTGTTTTCTATACAGTCCTTGTTTGCCAGACATTCTCTACAGGGATGATTTTTCTCTTCTTCCCCTCCCCGTATGTTTGCTGTCTTTTCCTATAGGTGGGTGTCATGACTTCACTCTTCTGTTTCTTCACATGAGCATTCAGGTCAGAGTTTTCAAAGTAAAACTTAGATTCCRCATTACCCAGTTGAAGACATCCAGGCATTCTACAACCTCAGAGTTTTTTAGATTCCACATTACCCAGTTGAAGACATCCAGGCATTCTACAACCTCAGAGTTCAGCCAGGGTGAGAGAAAACAGCAAAGGAACACAACATAAGTGGAAATAGCTTGGATTATATTTTGTGGGCACAGTGAGGTCATTTGCATGTTAGTGACTTGATCAGCTTGTCTTTAATGAGCCAAGTTAGTCAGAACTGTGATTAACACAGGAAGTATGAGCAGGGACATGCAATGAGCAGCAACATCAGTTCATTTATTTTTGCCTACGAATTAAAATGCAGTAGTTTATGTGTTCCTAAAAAACCCCTTAGTTTCCCATAACAGCTCTGTTCTTGGACACAGCTCATCAGGGGGGTTCCTCACTGGTGGGTCTGTTGTAAGGCCAGGCAGAATGACTCCTGGCTTGGATGGGCTCCTCTTGCTAAAAAGACCAAGAATCAGAGGAAAGCATTCCCCTCACCAGGTACCCAAACCCAAATGCTTTGTCAAGGTGGCTGGTGGGGTTGTCCCTCTAGAGATGACATCTCTGAGTGTGGGAACAGGCTCCACTGTACCTGGTGGGGGATACCTGAGGTGCCATCAGTTGATAAGCCTGGGGGCATCTGCTGCCATTGAAGTGGTGCAGTAATAACATAGAATCCCATGGAGAGATGATGCCAGGGAAAAATGAGGCAGAAGAAGACACACCATACTACTCCCTTCCCAATGAGGAGTGGTTGTTGGCYTCTGAAGGTCTCCCTTCCTCGTGAAAGAATGTGTCTCAGAACCATCATCAACCTTTAAACCTCTTCTTTAAAAAAGAAACTATCTTTGAATATGCATGTTAGTAGAAAGCCYGGGATTTGGGTAGTATTGGACGTGTCAGTATGCACAGGGCATTTGGGACAAATGATTTTAAAAGTCCTGCAAGAGAAAATACTGTTTTGGACATTTTGCTTCTTGACAGTTTTAAATGTTTTACACAATGAGGCAGTAATCAGTTTCTTTATTCTTATATTGCAAACACAGTTCTTATATTTTCTGTTTGCCTCAGAGAGATTGCTAGGTCATAAAAGAGATACCAAAGGAGAGATACTTCCCAGAAAATGAGGAAGAGATTTATAGTCAGTGAGAGAGGGAAAATGTCCTTAGCAGAGATCCTTTAGACCTGCCTTCAATCTCCTGTAAGTAACAGGATAACTGACACTTTTTACGTCTGGTTTCTACTATCAGAAGGAATCAAAATTTTTGTTAATATTATTCACATTTTTTAAAACAAATAACATCCTTCCCCTTCCTTCTTTTCATTTTGGGCATTCATTCAGTTAAAAAGGCAGTRCAGTTCTAATGCTGTGATATACCAGTGAGCCCAGTAATTTTGTGTGAATGCTACATACATAGATGAGAAAAAAATTTTCCAAGCAAATTCAAAAGCAGCCCTGAGATGAAAACTGGCATTTTATGCTRGTTTTCAAATAACCCCTGCTGGCTGCCCTTGCTGCAAAGCTGTGAGTGCCCAAGCATTTGCCTGTGTCTGCAGTTCTTATCTGAATCCCAATGTGCAGACTTTGTCAGCATCCACTTTCAGAATTACGTGCCCAACAGAGACAAGCAGAAGGTCAGAAGAGGAATGACCAACCAATAGTTAGACCACTATTTCAAACTGTGAGAGATCTTTCTCGGACAAATGTATTAGAAATATGTCTTTTTTTTTTTTCTTTTTGAATAGGAGAAGTGGAATAGATTAGTCAGCAGCAGCTCAGTTGAGCTAGCTTCTTTAAGCAGACTCAAATATTTCTCAAGAATCTCAGAATTTCTGCACTACTCTGCCTTCATGGTCTGCATGCACATATTTAAATGGGTTTGTGCAACCAATGGTAACCAAAAATCCTAGTAGCTGCAAGAGAGATATCCCCTTAGGCTGTGACCACCATGCATCTGCCATGTATTTATCCTCTTAGCCTTCCTCTCAGAGAACTTCTTGTGGTGGGATTTGAGGGCTCTCTTGTGTTGTTCCAGGTATACAAGAATCTATGCAGTGGCCTTGTCCCAGAAATTTCAGACAGAATCATGGAATAGTTTGGGTTGGAAGAGACATTTAAATACCATCTCGTTCAACTCCCCCTGCCATGGGCAGAGACACCTTCCACTAGACCAGGTTGCTCAAAGCCCCATCCAACCTGGCCTTGAACACTTCCAGGGATGAGGCATCCACAATGTATCTGGACAAGCTATACCAGTGTCTCACTACCCTCACAGTAATTAATTTCTTTCTAATATCTAATCTAAACATGTCCTCTTTCAGCTTAAAGCTTGCCCTTGTGAAAATTCCCTCTCCAGTTCTCTTGTAGGGCCCTTTAAGTGCTGAAAGGCTGCTAGAAAGTCTCCCTGGAGCCTTTTCTTCTCCAGGCTGAACGACCTGAATTCTTTCAGCATGTCTTCATCGGAGAGGTTGCTCTAGCCCTCTGATCATCTTTGTGGCCCTCCTCTGGATTTGTTCCTGCAGGTTCATGTCCTTCTRCTGTTGGGGTCCCAGCTCCAAAGCTGGACATAGCACTTCAGGTAGGATCTCATAACAGTGGAGTASAGGGGGAGTATCACCTCCATTGGTGCTTCTTTTGATGCAAGCCAGAAGCACACAGCCTTTGCTTAAATGCTGACTTATTTCGGAAGGGCAGGTGGGAAGACCTACTGAAAATATGCCCTTTGGTAAAAGCTGGGGTTTGAGAATGCAGATACCTATGTGCTGGCAAGGGAGGCCATGAAGCTTTGATGCAAGGCTGCAGAGCAGCTGGTGCATGGGATCTTAGTAAGTGTACAGGAATTTCTTTCTCATTCATGAGTCATCTCCTGCACTCACTGATGGAACATATCCTTGGGCATAGAGCAGCTGTAGCATCATGGTTCACGTGCCTGCTGTCCTCACAGTGCCGTGGCCAGAAATGAACTTGCCAAAGGTGTTCCTGGGCTTTAAGTGGAGAAAGCCCACAGTGCTGAAATCCTACTGGGGTATGGAAGTACGCTTACTTTTGAAGTTAAAGGCCACAGCTCTTAAGCAATGGAGGAAACAGAGACTGCACCATACAGCTCACGCTACTGTGGAAATGTAATCAGGATGAACTAATTCTAGTCTTTGCAAAGGCACATGCAAGGCCTCTTGCTTAAAGGTGATTTGCAAGCCAGAGTGTGCCCTGTGCCAACTGAGGGTGCATTACAGTATCAGTGCGCTGCACAGGAGCATGGTGGGTCTTACTTCTCAGAGAAGGAGAAAGTTTGTGGGGAATTGTTACAGGCTGTCAGAGGCAGCCCCCAGTTTTTCTTACTGTTGCAGTTGCAGGAGCAGGTCACGTGCATAGGAGAGAGCGGAACCAGGCAAATTGGTGGGATTTTCTTCAATATGAGATCTTTGCCTAAGTCTGCTACAGTTTGGCTGTCCAGTGTTTCTGACAGCTAAAATGGATATTTCATTGCACACTTCTCAGTCACGTAATATGTAATGCTATGAAGAGCTGAAGAACGTATCCAGTTAAACCTTAGATACTTTCCACAGGAATGCTTAGGAAAGGATTTACTGTCATGTCAGAAACTCATTGCTGCTCACGTGAAGCTCATAACTCACCAGGTGGCCAAAGACAGAAATGCCTGAAGGAGCATTAAACAAGCAAAAGYGAGTTTAACCAGCAGGCAGACTGCTCCTGACACTCTTGACACGGAACCCTCTTTCCCTTGAGCTATTTGTTGGTTTGTGCTAATCTTTTATCTCATTTCACCTCTCCTGTGTGCCTGGCCTTTAGCCCTGGCTAGCAAAGGTGGTTGAAATAAAAACTAAAGATGCTCCTTTCTTCACCCCTACACTTTGCAACTCTCTGAATTATGGTGGTAGAGCAAACTATTCTTCTCTCTCTGTTATGTCTGGTTTCTTTCACCTCCCTCTCTYTGTCATCTGGCAGAGTGCAAGACCTTTGGGAAATCCATCTTTTTTTCTCCTCTGTCTTTTTTCAGTTCTTGGAACCACAGTGTCTGGAGGCTCCAGGAGCTTTTGTAGAAACCAGCCCTAGGAAAAAAGAAGCCACAAAAATATGAAGGAAAAAAAGCTGAGCACCCAGGAGCATTCTGGAAAGAAAAATTCTTGTCTGCATTACGCATTCCTCTATGCAAACTTGAGACGCCAGGGAGGATGGCCAGGATTTCACAGTGGCTGAGGCCATTTTCATCCTTGAGCAGCAATGTGGCCTTCTGTACCTGTCCCTTTGGGATGGACTCCATAGCCAGTCTGTACATATTGCCCACAGCAGCGCTTGCCAGGCGCTGCAGTGGGAACATGCCCAGCAGAATGGGGCTGGCACTAGCTCACTGAGGCAATCCAGCCCCAGGACCCCTGCATGCCCGTGCCTTGTCCTTGGCACAGCTTCAGCTGCCTGGCCAGGGGAGGGACGGTGGGGCTGCTGGCTGTGCCTCAGTGGTCTGTACAGGCCAGTTGTCCACTTAGAGGTCACAACATAAGCTGGCCTGTGGTRTCATCTGCAGGGGTTTCCTTCATCTTGAATGTGTTCAGGGGTCTGTGTCTCTGCTGTTTGGGAACAACTGAGCTCAGAGTTGATGGAGTTTGCCATTAATTGCATGAGGCATTGATAAGTATCCAGGGAGGGGCTAAATGGATCTGCCTGAGTTCATCTCCAAAGCCATRCTGCCACTGAGCCATTCACTCAGCTGTACAATGAGGGATGGAAACTGGGCAGCAAAGCCAGGTGGGAGCAGGGMTAGGGACACTGTCCCTTTTTGGGTTTTGGTTTGGGGGATGGGTCGTGTGCACCTGTTGYGTGTCAGTGAGTGCCTGGGAAAATGGACTTCACTGTTGACTTGGGGGTGATCTGCAAAAATGCCGTGGTCTATGCTTTTATTTAGTGGGATAAAGGGCTGAATAGAGCCAAACACTATTGCTCCTTGTGCTGTTTATGCAGGGGATTTGGGGGCAGCTCTCTGGAAGAGTCTGGGGTTTTTTTCGTGATTTGTGAGAGCAAAGAGGACAAAGTGACCAGTGTGTGTCACTTGGACAGCATAGAGCTTTTCTCCTAGAAGGACTTGTTTTCTGAACTCCTGACACTGCTGACAATCACACACACACACAAGATCAATACAGTTGTGGAGTTTTTGTTTGCTACTGAATTGTTTAACATTTCAGTTTCCCCTGTGCCTCTTGAAGAGCAATTAATGTTTGTTTCAAGTTTGTCTTTTAGATAACGCTCCAGCTAATGTTTTGTTCTCCTTTTCAAGAACAGTCATTTAGGGGCTCTTTTGAGTCTTCTGACATTTGAAAACACACCTGATGTCTTTGCCTCATTAGCTTTCAGTGTGCATTGTCCACAGCAGCACAGAAAACGGAGCAGGTAAATGAGGATGTGGAAACGAGAAACTCCTCTGCTTGTCTGTGGATGTGCTCAGCCTGTTCCCTGGCAGTGCAGGCAGTTCCTGTATGATACCCACAGGAAGCAACACGAGCAGCATCTGTGTGAGCAAACTCACCTGATACACCTCTGGCTCTTCACCGTGGTATTTGCTTTCGGGTGGTGGATCTTCCATCTCTCTATGATCCTCAAAAATCTTTCACTTTTARCAGTGAGCAAAATTAAAATCTGTTTTTCTCTCTTAAAACGTGTGCCTTCTGTAGGATTCCTAACTTAACTACTACCCCAATATCGAGGATCTTCCTGACTAAGTTTTTAGTCAGGTGCTAAATATGTGGTTTGCTAAAACYTGTTCAGGCTGCATCAGACTTTTGGTCAGGTGTGTCTTGGCCACCGTTACTGTCAAAGCCTGGCTACTGCTCTATAGATACTTCGAGAATAGGAACATCCTTTGGGTGAATACCTTTCAATTGCCTTGAAGGATGTATTCACATCTCTTCCAGCCTTATGTCAGCAGGTCTTCCAAGAGATATCAATGTCAACCAGTAGGAGAGGAAGGTATTTGACCAGCAAGATGAATTAAAAAAAAATTCAAGGAAAAGCTTGGTTTTGCTTACTTGAGATAAGCAATGCTGATACTGAAAATATGAAGGAATCACAACTGGGTTTTTGTCGTGCCAGCTATAATCAGTGTTTGTGATTGCTAGCAGCAGAGAGGGGCAGAAATGTTTCCCCCTTCCAAAGCTTTTTCCTCTCATATTTTTAGTTTATATGTGTCAGGGAGGAGATTAATCCCAAATACAAGCTCTGACTCAGAGGTTTAGTTAATCACTGTGTAAAAACATTACTGGGACTAGATTTGTTGGCATTCCTTTACCAAAAAAAAAGATATAACAGGTAAGACTTTGTTGGATTCAGGACCTTTGCAAAAAGCCTGACCTCAGATCACAGAATAATAGAATAATAGAATCGCAGAATCATTTGGATTGGGAAAGACCCTTAAGATAACACTAAGTCCAACAGTAAACCAAGCACTGTCAAGTCCACCACTAAATCATGTCCCCAAGTGGCACATCTACACGTCTTAGATACCTCCAGGGATGTTGACCCAACCTCTTTCCTGGGCAACCTGTTCCAGTGCTTGACAACCCTTTGGTGGAAAAAATTTTTYCCAAAAACCAGTATAAACCTCCCCTAGCACAACCTGAGGCCATTTACTCTTGTCCTGTCACTTGTTTCTTGGGAGAAGAGATTGACCCCATCCTGGCTATAGGCTCCTTTCAGACAGTTGTAGAGAGATCCCTCCTGTGTATGATTTCTATAAAAATGCCCCCACCAAAGAAAACCCATACAATCTTTTTTTGTCTTCCTGCAGCTTCAGTCAATGCAGGACATGTTCCTCCTGAAGGAAAGGCTGACACCCAGCACAGGGCACGGACAACTGGCTTTCATCCTTCACCTGCAGGAGGATGACAGGTCCCCCTGACGCAGCTCCAGAAGCTGGACTGGCTCTGCAAACACAACCATGGCAAGGCTGGAAACAAAAGCCCTTCAGTTCGGCGCTGTATGGGGAAATACTTTTTTTCAGATGTGCTGTAGAAACCCAGCAAGTTCCTTCTGGGTTGTGCAAAATTTCCCCTTCTGACAGGGAACTAATTACTGCTTGCAAGGGTTTATGAGCAGCAGTTTCTGTGTAAAACTTTGGCCCCAGGCTTGCATGCGAGAGGCTGCAAAAAAGAAGTGGAGATTCTGAGCTGAATGTCCATACAAATATGAAGAACACTGGCTCCAATGCTTGAGAGCAAGCAAGCRGAAACTGCTAGGGTAGGAGTGAGGGAGTGAGGAAATGACGAGAGATAGATGGAAAAGGGAGAAAAAAAAGACAAAATATGCAAAGGAAAAACAAGATAATAAAGGAAAACATGCCAAAGAAAGAGGAAGAGATACAAGAATATACCTTTCTAAAAAGCTGAGAAGAAAAAAAAGAAAACTAAGCTAAAAGCAGAGCAGGCAGCCTAGGATGTGAAATGTCTAACATTTAAAAACATCCATTTAAAAAATTCTTCTTTTGTAAAGAAGAACATAATGACAGAGGATTCAAGAAGGGACATATGTGAGTGAGTCCACCTGCACACAACATTTCGTTCAGTCCTACAGGTATTTGTGTGCAAATTTTCATCTGGATCCAAGCAAAGTTGAATTATTCTGGCAAAATTATTCTGGCAAAAAGCTGCCTGTTGTTCAGGAGAGCAGTGTAATTCATAATCGTGGGGATTTTTTTTCCTGCTGTGGTTTGCAGCAGAAGACAGGTACTGGAAGTTCTGGCAGCGGGCTGGCAGTGCCTGGGCTCGCAGCAGAACAGCTTTATCTTGGCCGTGACAGCCACCCTGGGGATGCTGCAGAGCCCTGCACCCACGTCATGGCCAGGGCAGGGGCCCTGGGAAAGCCCATTTTGCTATCATGTTAAAGCCACCTACAGTTCACTCACCAAAAATTGAGTGAGATTGAGGCTGAAAGTACATGAGAAGGTTGGTTAACCATGAGTCAGCTTCTGACAGATCCAGATTCTCAAAAATCATTACTTTGTTTCCTCATGGTTTTGCAAAAATAACTGGTATAATAAGCATAATTAAAAATAAATATTTTTTTTCCATCTGTTTCTCCATGCTTTTTGCTCCTGTAAGCCTCTGGCCAGCTGACCCACCAAAGTAATTTTTCATACTTTTCCTCCCATCACAAAGATGAATTATTTCCTGAAAGAAAACCAGGACAACTAGGAAAGACATATTGGGCTGAGTCAGAGTCCAACCAAAACTCTGGTTTTATTTCTTAGGAGTTCAAATCCTCCCCAAACAGGATAGCCAGTATTGTTGCAACAGCCTCCATGAATGATGCTTCGAGACCCATATCCATCTGGAAATGGGTTTATCAGCTGAGGTAGTCACTGCCAGTCTCTGCTGGAGATGTGGGGCTTGCACACTATCCTGGGAGAGCCTTTCTTCCACTGCAGCCAGACCCAGGGCCTAACGGTGGCCAGGCATCTCCACCCTCTTCTTGTCACTCTCCCACCAAGTAAAACCTAAGATTAGCTCATGCACTGTTATTAATATTTCACTAGTACTCCCCATTGCAGCAAATGGGTGGTTTTGATCAATAATTAATGGTTGGGCGTAGCCTATTAAATTTGAAGTGGGGTGTACTCTTTCCTGTTATTTATTTATCATTGCTTTTCTTTTACAGGGTGTTTTTTCCCCTGCTATTTCATTTTTCACTTGCTTAAATGCCTCTCCTTCAAAGTTCAGACTGCTTGCAGGAAATTAATCTTGTTCCTTATGACTTTTAAGTAAGACTAACCTCTCTGCAAGGGCCTGAGATTAAACCATGAGGAAAACTTCCAGACCCACTCAGTCACTTMCGTGTGGGTGATCTCTTTGAAACAAATGACTTGGGGCATTTGGTACCAAGTCTGACCACTCAAAGTTCATCCCTGGCCTCAGAGCTGTCTGCTTTTTGTTTCACAGGGATATTTGGCAGCTTCTTCTGAGGGAACAACCTGCTCCAAGACTGGCAATCAATCGTTGTCCTGTCTCGTCCCCTGGCAGTGGGCACTGTTCTATCAAAGCCCACAGGTTTTGGGGAGTGTAAATCTTTCTAGGCTGGTTGCAGGTTGTATTGCCTGCTTAGAAGTGGTCTTTTGCTTTGCTTAATGGAAATAGTCTACTCATAGCTTATTTGATTTTTGTGGCTTATCTTGATTCACAAATAAGACAGGTTGTAGTGAAACTGAAATAAAGATTCCCTTAGAAGACTCTAAGGCAGGTTTCAGAGTTTAGGGTTTGGAAACTGAAAGCTGCACAAGCACATGAAATCATAAACCAGTCTCAGAGCCTAGCTTTAACATGCCATTATCCTCCTGGTCATTCCTGTGCCCAGATCCAGGGGAAAGAGTTGGGTTTGTGGAGCTGCTGCTTCTGAAATTACCTCACCAAAAAATATGCTTTTCAGTATGACAGAACTTCTTTMCACACTCCTATGTCTCCACCCATGCCAGTCTACAAGCCTAGATGTCCCTCCCTGACCAAGTGTAAATGTCTTGTTGCTGATGGGCACTCGAGGCTGCCGTATTTGCTGTGTGGCAGAGGTTTCCCTTCCTTCACACCTGTGTGAATGGCATGGGCCAGAATCACACTCCTACCTCCTTCTCCTCCACTTCATGCAGCAGCTGGGCAGGGTGCCACTGGGAATGCCAATACAAGAGGCCCACAGGGGCTGGTGACTCCTGCCACAGAGTGTGGTGGTTGCATGGGGGTTGGAGACCACGTTGCTCGGGGAGGGAGGGCACAGTGGGAGACTCCAGCTGAAGGCAAAGCTCTGGCAGGGGTAGATCTGTCTCACTCCTTCCTGCATGAACAGATTTAGACAAAGAGCGACATGCTCTTGTTGCACCAACAGATATTTCAGGATATCATGATTCCACCCCTAACAGACACCAGTATCCATGTTGTGACAGGTTCAGTGGGATCACCCAGCATTGCTTTGCATTCTCAAGGCTTTTTCTGACATATATAATGCAGGAAGAATACAGTGTAAAAGGTCTTATTTTCACATGCATTTTGCAAAGCCCCCAGTCTGTAGTATTCTCTCCTGCAGAGATCACAGGTGGCATTTCAGGGTACATTGCTAACATAGACAGTCCCAGCAGTGGGTCAAATTACAAATTTCACCTGAGCACATGCCATCAGAGTAATGACTCCTGCTTCACAGAGACTCATTTACCTTTCAACAGCATTTAAGTTCTCAGGGTCCATATTCAGAGGCATTTCAGTACCTAAATCACTCGTGGCTACAGGAAGTGTCACTGACTTTAATAGGAACAAAGACAGGSTCACACAAAATAAAGGTGCGATTCAGATCATGTCAAACCGCAGCGGAAATTAGATCAGGTCCTCTGTACTTATATAAGAGCAAGATATTATTTGTTCGCATGAGATCATTTTTAAATAATTTCCATTAGTTTTGATTTGCCCTAATTTTTCATGGACCAGGATGTTCACCTCAAAGGGTTCATTTAAAATTGTGCAGTCATTAAAACACACACACTTTGCAAAGGCCACAAGAAGCTTTCATTCATCTTGGAAGATCTGTGCTGCAGTCCCCACTCTGCTCTTCTCATCCTGTGAATGTTCTTGGATGGAGGGCGTGTCTACAACCTGTGACCATATCAGCTGTGGCAAGGAAGATGTTGAATTCATTATATGAATGTGATTTTGCAAAGTAATGGCTTTAGGAGAAGTTCATTTCCTGAAGCAGAAGCAGCCTGCAGGAAGGCAAAGGTCTTGGGAGAATGCAGTGGGCAGTTAAAGAGGCAAGAGCCAAGAGGTGGGTGTGCCAGGAAAAGCCACCACAGGAACACACTTCCCTAGTGCCATAAGGAAACTACTCATCAGCAGACCCCAACTCCCTCCTCAGCTGGGGATCCCTGCAAACCCCCCCCGAGGCTGCCAGAACACGATGCTGCCAAGTAAGATGAAGCTGCTGTACCTCTTCTTAAGCAGATGCCCCAGATCCTTTAAATGTAGTTCCCATTCATTGGTGAAAGTGGGATCAGTGGTTCCTGCACGCATTTTGGGTTGTCACTTGCCTTGTTAAGAAATATCCAAGCCTGATGGCAGGAGAACACAGGCAGTTGCTGCCCTTCCCAAGGCACTCGGGAGGGGAAGGGGAGGAAGGTGGGAGCCCATTGGCAGGTGATGAGGTGGAAGTGAAAGTACTCTGTCACTCAGAGCTCGGGGGCTGACTCGGGCAGAGAAGAGGAGGAGAAAAGTCCTGGAAAGGTTTGAAGCCTGCTGTGACACAGTCTGGCTGACCTGCAGTGAAGTGTGGCTGCATTACCCAGGGAGCGAGATGAGAGTGTCAGCACTGAAAATGATACATGGAAAGAAAGGTCCTTCAGGCACAGGGACAATAATGGGAAAGGCTTTTGGAGTGTTTTAGTGGTGACGACAGAGGGGAAAAGATTGGTTTTGACCTGTTCAACTGTGTGTCAGGGACATGGTCTCTTGATAATTATAGTCCTCCCTCTGCAAGTGATTGGACACAGTGCATGTTAATTTATGGTACTTAATATGTAGGGAATCATCTTAGATGTTTCCTAATGTCTTTTCCTGTAATTGGAGGACCACTTCTCTTTTGACTCTTTTGCCTTTCATGCACGTAAGTCTCAAAGTAGCTGCATTGATATTTTGGCCCTAAGACTGAAGCTGTAGGTCAAGGGTATTGTTTTTCTGATGTGGGACAGTAGTGGACATTTAACTCAGTGCCACAATACAGCCTGTCCTAACACCAGCTGGCCTGTTCTTAGCCATAAGCATACTTTGTGGCAAAATACAAGCTATTTATATTGAAGAGTTACAGTTCAACACCCTTCTAGGCAATCAATACTATAGTGATAGCCTGCAGTATCCTGCCCTGTTTAAGAAATTACTTTAGAGAGATCATTGTCATAGATCTGTCACTGTCAGCAATACCACAAACAACCACCACACAGGTACAAGTTAACCAGGTACAGGTGGAAGTTAACTATTGCACCATACCACTTAAACGTGTTTCAATGCTGCCCAATAGAATTGTTGTTTGTGTGATGCTTCAAGGATGCACAGTGCTGGGTTTAAATAGTGTGTCATGACAGGACTTCAGCTGGGRTGTGTCTGAAGACTACTTAAGTTTAGTAATATTTGGGGACACAGCATTATTAGGTACACATAGTGACCCTCCAGCAGGTCTTGAAATGAGGCAGAAAAAGGAATTCATGGTCTACATGGCAAATATATATTTTGTTTATGTCTGCCTTATAAATCCATCATACTTTAAATATCATCCTTGCTGTCCTTGTATTTCCAAGCTTGTTTGAGCACTTCTTTAACACAGCCTATGGAATGTGCTGGTGTGGATCAGAGCTGAGGACACAGTATTGAGCTCAGTCTAGGTGATATGAGTATAAAATACCATACAGCAGGGTGGAAAGTCTGAGTTGCTCCCCTACCTTCTGCATAAGCTGTAACAACTCAATAGAGGATTTTAAGAGCGTTAGGCAAACATATCTGATAAGGAAACACCCACCTGTAGTTTTCCTGTGCAAGTAAGATGTTAGATTTAAGGCACGCATCCCTTTGGTGCCCTCTTCCCTATCTCAGAAAAGGTATTGCAGCATTTAGTGGAATGTCATGGAGAACAACAGAAATAATTAAGGATTTGGAAAAGGCTTGTAAGAAAAAAGTTGGGGCAAACCATCAGGCCGGTGTAAAATATCCTTGGCACAGCCTATAAAATAATCAAATACTATAGAGGAGGTATTTTTCTAATAGAAGTAAGTAATCAAAAATGCCTGGAACATACATCAACATATTTCTGAATACAGCGAGTGTACATGTGCTTCAAGGATGGATCTTAATTATGGAGATTTGTTCATGAGAAGGCTTTTCTGAAGTGCTCTACATTAGTGTATATCTGATGGTCCAGCAGGTCTGGTGAATTGTGAGTGGCAGCTTTTTCATTAAAGCCATTCAGTTTGGTGATTTTTTTCAGCTGTCTGTTTTCAGAGGTAAAAGTCAGAAGTTGTTGAAAAAGCTGAAGGATGATTCTCCAGCCTTTGGAAAGTGGCAAGAATCTTGCTGTTAAGGCAGGACATTTTGTAAAATCTCTGTGGGACTGATGAATAACTTTCCTCTCTTGATGTTGAGTTTTCCAATCCGTTAAGGCTTCTGCAATGCTGCATCAGCAGGCTTTGAAACTTTGTATTTGCATCCATCAAGCACTTTCACAGGTGACCCTCAGTGTACTGGGAAATGTGTCCTTGAAATCCGTGTCAGTTGTGAGGTGGTGTGAGGAGCGCTGTGTCCTTTTTCAGGCTCCCCTGTTCAATAAAGGCTTGGACAAACTGTAGGGAGACACCAGGACGGTCCTGGGCTAGAGCACAACAAATCAGAGAACAGGGAGACAGGGCTTGACTTGTTCAGCCTGGAGAGAAGAAGGCTGAGAGGAATCTTGGTATCTAGACCTACCTAATCAGAACTTACAGAGAGGATGGAGCCAGCCTTTTGTCAGCAGTCACAAGGCCACAAGTTGCATCAAAGGAAATTCCAACCACTTGCATGGAAAAAGTTTTTACAGGGAGGGCAGTCAAACGTTGGCAGGGGTTGCGTGGAGGTGGTGAGGAGTTTCCACCCCGGTGAGAGTGCCCCAGCCCGGCATGGCAGCCAGCCCTGCCTGGTGTCTGAGGTGGCACTGCAGASCTCGCTGTTGCGCGCCTCAGGCATGGCTGCCCTCGCCAGCGAAGAGAGGAGGCGTTTTGTGCGTGCGTGTCAGCGAGTGGGAGCGGAACCGAGAGGCAGACTGCAGTCAGCAATGCCACATCGGCGGAGCTATTGGAGGAGCTGAAGAGGTAAACCAGAGAATACTGCACTTCCTTATAAAGACAAAATCTATGATGTTTTGTCACCACTCACTTCCCTCTCTGGACTAAGTTGTGGGCTCACAGTCTTGGGCTTGCCTAGTTGCTCTACAGAAGAATTTCCTTGTCACACAGTGACAACTGCTTTGCAGTTCCTCAAACCTACAAGAAGTTTGGCTTTTTTAAGGAGTTCTGCCCTTTCTGTTGGATTTGCAGCTGTTGAGGTGTTCATTGCTCTGACAGCTTGGACCCACTGCTTGAGCCCGGGAGGTAAGATCACACCATCTGATGGGTTTTTGGCAGCTGCCCTCACTGAGCATACCAGCAGTTTAACTGCACAGGAAATCGTGGTCGCCATGAAAAAAGAGAGCAGGTTCTGTATTAGTGTGAAGCATTTTGAGTAGTCTTGTGCACGGCGTTTCTACTGACCTTCAGGAAAGTGTTTGATGGGTTTAATTGGGMAGAGTGGTTTTTGGCTGAGTAGAATGGTAGTCTTTGAGTTGGCAGTGGCTTGGCAGGGCATGATAAAGTAAGAAGCCATTATTTAGATTTCAGACTGGATCCATGTAAAAAGGCAATTTTAATTCCAGTGATGAAAAACACTGATTCATAAAGATAATGTATTTTGGCTCGTAGTGCTCACAATGTAATCTGCTGGCTGTTAGGACATTTATATCAGGCTTTTAGAAATGTAATTTTACTTTCCAGAGGATAAATAAAACTGATTCATGATGGAGCCTGATTGTAGTAGGGACTTCTGCTTTAAAAATAGTGATATGGGGTGGTCCTAACATTATATTTGCCTTTAAAGATCTTGGCTGAAGAAGTTGGTCAGGCTTGTCCCTTGTCTTCTTTGGGGTTTCAGCTCAGGCTGTAGATGAATTGTGACTTGTGAATGTCTACAGATATTTTAGGTGCTAGTGTTGTGAACAGGAGTCTCTAGGCTTAACTTTCTGCTCTGTAAGAGCAGTAGCCTTGCTGATTTTGTCATACAGTGGTTTCCTCAGCACATGGATTTGGTTTGAACACTGACCCAGTGGAACCTCAGGTCTTTGTTATCATAGCCAAAGTCACAGAGCAGGCAGGCTGACTGATCTCAAATACCAAGTGAAGATGATCTTAAGCAAATGCAGCTCAGCAGATGGCTGTTTCATCATCCTGCTAAAAGCAGATCACACCCTGAAACCTCTCCTGTAGAGAAACTCCAGCATGTATCACCTTCCTCCCTTCTTGCCTCTCACTCAGGAGCAGTCTGGCCTCCTGAGCTGGGGAAGCTCTCATGAGTAGACAGGAGGTGTGGAAACCCCCTCAGTGGTGGGGAACTCCATTGAGAAACGATGCTGGAGCCAGGAGGCACTGGGAAGTACCTGCCTGCTTGCTGGTTACAAGAGTGGGGGTTTCTGCTTCAATTCTGACTATAAGGTCCAGATTTACTTAGCTCAGAAGCTGAAGGCAGTGTTCACTCTTTAGGTCATAAAAAGGGATGTATTATACTACTGGTTTTGAATCTGCTTCCTCAACTGAAACCAAGTAACAGTTTGGACTGAATACTATTACAGTTATAAAATGTTTGTACTTCAACAAAGCCAGTGATCTTGCTTGTCTCCCCTTGCTCGCAGAACCTGCCACACACTCCATTGTCTGCTATTTTGCAACCAATTTTTTTTTACTCTATTTCCTTCTGATTTCAGATCTTAAAACACAGCTGTGTAGCTTGGAGCAGAGTTATCTTGATAGAAAACCTACTGTAAAAGTAATCACCATATGCTTTTTATAAAGTATGAAAGAACTTCACGAAGAGAGTGAGTAAAGGGGAAGGAAGGAGACGGGGGCGATCATGGGAGTACAGTGCATTCAGAAATGTCGCTGATTTTCATACTCTTAGCCCTTTCATGCAAAACAGCAGACTCCAGTGAAATGCTGATACAAAACGTAAAATAGTTACCAAAATGAAAAATAGGAAAAAATGTGAAACAGCATTTAGGTGCTGCAAGATGGACTACAGGGTTCTGTTGGATGCTSTCTGCATTTTTGCACTTATCCAAGGGGAAAGCTGTAGGATGGGATGTAAATCCTTGCCCCCTGGGTGAGACAAGTGTGTCCTGGACATGAAGGCAGTGCCCAAGGGCAGAAGAGTGGCATGTGAGAGACATGAGAGGCATGCCCAGTGACAGGGCTTAGGGACCATGCCATAAAGCCAAATCATTCTTCAGTGGAAAGGGGAGCAGGAGGACTGGGCCTCCTGCTGCTCCAGGTCCTGCTTTGGTTCCCCACTGCACRCTCAGAGACACTGTAGCTCCCAGCACGGCACCATGGCAGGACGGGGGTCCAAGCAGCAGCACAGCCGGTAAGGAGGGCTGTGTTCAGGTGTGCTCTCCATTCTCCGGTCTGGGTTGGTGGGTGGAAGGGCTTGGTCGCTGCTGAAATCAGTGAGGTATCCTGCAAAACTGAGGACAGAATACAACTCCTGGCATGGGAGTGACAGCAGCAGATTCGTAAATGCTTGTGGAATCAGTCAACTGCAAATACACATTTGTATCTAAAAACCTCCTTTTTACAGCTGGAACATGTTTTTAATATTTTCCGTGCACAGAGGAACTGTTTTCCTGCAAATGAGCTGGAAGCACAGGCCATCTTCTCCTTTTCTTGCATCGGTTGCCAGGCTTCCACAGGACATTTGGGACTGAGTCAGTACTTTGTGACCTGACCTCTTGTCGGGCTACAGTACACAGGAACAGGAAGAGAAGGTTTTCTGTCTTTGTCCAGGGTTTGCCCATCTGCCACCCCAGTCGTGATGGAGCAGAGGTGGGATAGCTCCTCACACCCATATCCAAAGCAGCCCCTGCAGATGCTCTCCTCTTCCCCAACCTTTGTTAGTGAAGATGGAAGTGGGTGAGACATGCCAAATGGGACATCTCTTGAATGACTGAAGACGTTTGTCAACTTGGCTAGGTTTGAAAACSAGCTTTGGCCAAAAAAAAAAAAAAATTAATAAAAATCACTAGAGAGCATTTGAAAATCAAAATGTTCCTTTATCTATGGAAAAATGTCTTCACTTTAGCTAGTCTGTGTGGTAAAGAGATAGGAAAGATAAGTGACCCAGTAAGAAATGTAGTGTACTGGATCAATTTATTTTTTTGTAAGAAAAATTCTACAGAGTCTGATTGAGAAATAATATGTACATATATGCTGTCTCCCTAGTAGGATGTATCTGACAGATAAAAGACACATAAGGAGAGTATTTATAAGTTCAGAGCTCTGCTTTTTCAATGTCTTAATCTCCGTGAAGGATTAGCCCTTCCTGCCACTGAGTGGTATATTGGAAAGAGATCTCCATCTCTCTCCGAACCCTGTGGATTTTCCCTTCCTAGGCCCTGTTGACTAGTATTTGATTTAGGACTTAGGCATCACATTGACAAATAAGGTCCTTTATAAAATGAAACATTAAGAAAATAACTCACGGGCATCACCATGTTGCTTTCTGAACAGTGATAAATGCTTTTCTCTGTAGTTTYTTCAAATTGTATAAGAAAAAAAATGGGTGAAATGCAACGCCTCAATAATTCCACTCCTGCGTACATGATGAGATTTGCTGTTGCAGACAGGTCTTTCAAAAAGCCTTTGAGGCAAAGATTGTCATTTATTGTGGGCTAAATTGTGAATCTTAATAATGTACCAAGGAGGAGGCATTTTCCCTAACTTCAGAAAGACTCCTCTCGGTGTTTTGAATGCTGGTTTAAACAGCAAGATCCCACCCAAACTAAAGGTACTGTGACCCAAGTTACACATTGCTAATAGAGCCAAGTATGTTTCTGTCTACTTTAGGATTTAAAATTGACCTCAACATCTTTGAGGAAATTAAAAAAATACTCTTAATCATCTGCAGCTATTTCAGTAGGGGAAGTGTCATTACGTGCACAACATGAAAAATTAACTTTTTTAATTGAACCACCTTATGCATTTGAAAATGTTGCAGTTTGTGTTTCTTAAATGATTTTCAAAGTTGTTGTGTAAGAAATGTGTCTAACTGGCATGTGGTTCCAAGCCTGATTGTGTTTGGTGATATCGACTGCATGGTGAGTAGCTGGCTGAGTAACTCACCAGCAGGGAAGAGATCTATGGACTCCAGTTTTCTTCTTAAATCATAAGCAGAAAAAAAGCTGTCCCAAAAAAAAATGTCCACTCAATCTGCCTGGAAGCTGTGACACCAAACAAAAATGAAGGACACGGATGGGATTTTTTGTTTGTCTGAGAAGGCTGGATACCCCAGAGCTATCACTGCAAATAATCACTGACAGCTCCAAACTGGCTGTAAAGTTGGGGAAATTTGGCTTTAAAGCTACTATCCTATTTTGCTGTGTGGGTACCCTATTGGTCACCCTGCTGGTGCAGGGATATAAGCACATTATTTCAATCAGAACTGTAAGAAAAACAACAGATTATAATAAATATATGAGAGAGAAGCATGATAATAGCAAATACGGTGAGACTGTGAAGTTTAATTGGAAGATAACTATTCTGGATTATGCAAAAGAACGTGTTTGGCTGATTGTCAACAAGATGTCTTTGCCCTGCTACATTTTAGTTGAAGGTTTTTGCTGATGAGCACAAGATGAAACTTCAAAATTGAGGAACTTCTAGGCCACACTGCTGTGGTTGTAGCATTGATTCTTCTTTCAACATGAGATCTACTGAATAATTTCTCTTTTTCTCACCCCTTAGTGAGAAAATGGCCTTTTTGCCATTAGAAAATGGCAAAAACTTGTCTCCAGAAGGAAAATATCAGAACCTAACTCAAAAATCTTCTTCTCGTCTCCTCCTCATCCCTTCCACACTGTAGAAAATCAGCTGAGACAAATCATTTAAACAGAAATGCATCTGGATATATGGACTTATGTGTGGTACCTTACGAGAGGAAGATAGAGGGAAATATTTCTGGGGAGGAATATCCTATCAGGGATATTCTGATGAGTGACCAGGAATAGGCAGGCATGCAAAAGTGCAATAAATATGGGACAAAGATTGAATATGTTCGAGATACTCTGTTTTCCGTTATATGTTTCTGGCCTTCAAGATGCTTCAGATCTATCACAAGAGTTTCTGCACAATTCCGAGGCCCCGTTGCTTAATCCTGCCTGCTGTTGGCATGATCCAGGGCAGGCTGTGGCTTGGGGGAGGATTGCTGGGGGTGCCTCTTTGATGTCAGCTGGGAGGGAAAGTCTAATGCAGAAAAGAGCTGAGAAAGTATTCCCCAACCCTTACAGAAAGCTGGACTTTAGAAATCGAATTTGTGAGTGATACAAGAAAGAGAAAAGGAGCTAGAGTTGTGAGCTCTGGTAAAGTAAAAGGCAGAGTTTTGGGGGGGAGGGGGTACAGTCTTACAGTGCCCCATGCAACTCTTAACAGCTGTGTTTTGCAACAGTGAGTGTCTCTTATTTCATCACTTTCAGAAAAACATAAGTTTGAAGAGAATATAGCAGGAAATTTCTATATGATAGGGGACGTGTCATGTCACTCTCCAACAGCTAGAGAAGTTATCATATAATTAGCAAAGTACTAGTGCATTAATAAAGCAAAACCCTGATGGTAGAAAGTGAGTAAATATTAGTAGTTTATCTGTCTTTCTTTATACCAAATTCACAGTTAAATTGTTCCTGACTAAATATGCTTGTGAAGTATAACGTTGTCCCATGAAATTTGCTTTTTTTGTTTTAGGAAAAGCTACAACTTTATGTCTGTCTGTAAAGTGCCATTTCACATCTTCAAGGTTTTCATTGCCTTGCTTGCAACAAAGCTTAAACACCATAGAAGTAGAGAAAAGTATGAAACAAGGTAATAATTTAATACAAGTCTTGGAAACCTTGAGGTTTTAATGGCTTTGCCATTTATTATTTATATTGCACGGTGGGTGGGTGTACACTTTGCCAAGCAATGCATAACCAGGCAGCTTCTCAGACTATGGCTTCAAAATCGAAAAGAAATGAAAGAACATCAATATCACTGTGTTTCAATTTAGCAATAATGTTCAGGTTTAAGATTATTTTAGTTCCTCCTTTATATTCCAGTCTGAAAATAGTTTGTTATTAGATCTCTTAAAACATCAGTGTGATCATAGGTTCTTCTGAGGATAAGGTCAAATAAAAGGAGGCTTTAGGGCATGGCTGTAACACCTTGGTTTGGAAATGATGGCAGGCAAGGGAGTGATTCGTTAGAGGCCCTTTCGATACCAGTTTGTTTCAATTCTCACACCTTAGGTAAGACCCTTTTCCCTTTTTTACACTAACCTGTAACTCAGCAGTCTTCTGAGGAGGAAAGAGTGTATTTGCACAACTTTATTTTTTGCTTTTGCAATAGCGGGTTTATGCTGCTTGGCAAACAAGAACCAAGTGTCACTTCCAGGCAATGTTGTAATCTGGATGTCCTGGAGCCATCTTAATCTCAGACTGTCTCAGGCTGTGTTATATTTTCCTTCTGAATGTTTATTACCTTCCATTTATTTCTTGTTGGCAGTTCCACYGTCTTTCTTGCTCTGACCTGGGAGCTGTCTTCCCCTCCTCAGCATCCTGTCAGCATCTAAGCATGTACTGACTTTCACCTCGTTCTACCTAAGGAATTTCAGCTCTTTCACTGATCTTCCGTCCCCCCAACTTCAAGATCCTTCCTCACAGCTGCTGCTGATCTTCAATATCTCATTTGTGCTGATAGCTAAGCTGGTTGCAGTCAGTCCTTATCAAACTCAACTGTGTCTTGCCCAGACTCTCCCCTGCCCAGCTTTTCTCTTTGATTCTTGCCATACATTGCTTTGGTCAAAGCCATCTCCTGGTTCTCACCAGCTGATTTCCCCTTTGCCCCTCCCTCAGCTAGCTTCTCAACAACACTTCCCTTCAAAGGAGCTCGTTCAATTTGTTCATATCGCTCGTCATCTCCACATATTCTCCTTTGCTCTTATAACMTCCTCTGCATTTTTTTCTCTGCATCAGCCTGGTCATACTGATTTTGCAAATGGTTTGAAGCAGAGCAGTGCACCATGCCCTTACAATGCCTTGTGAGTTATCAGTATTGGACTATTCAGCCAGGATTGTTGGATACCCTCTTGATGAGATGCCTGAAGTATTTCCAATTTACATTGGGGATGGTGAAGTGCTGGAAGTGATTGACCCCTAGAAGCAAATGGCTCTACTCTTGTCTGGTAAAATCAGAAGGAAAATATTAGGCCTGACCTCTCCCATCATTATCCAGAAGCATTTTACATTTCTGTGTGCCTAAATATCATCATTTAATGATCTAAGCAAAATGAGTGTTTTATATACTGAAAAATAGCTTTTTGAAAGGGGTTTTCCTCCTTTTTGCTGTGTTGTTGCTAAAGCTTTGGACTTCTACTCTCTTAATCTCTTTAAGTTTTGTTTTCCCTACTTCAACAATTTAAAAAATGACAGTGATTTTCCGTTGGGAATAACTCTGAAACCTTTAATCTAAAAATTCTGGTTTTCATTAATTAGGGCTTGCTGACAGAGGGTGCATGTCCAAATCTCACCGTTGCGAAGCCAGAGTGAGGTATTAGTCAGCAACACCTAGCAGGTGTTAGATCTTGGAACTGACAGGCTGAAATCAAGAGGTGCTATGGGGGTGCAAATGTAGAAGAAACTCAGCTGTGTGTTGGAGCAGGCAGTGACCATCCTTCTGTTGCCTGAGTACAACTCCTCAGGTSATGGAGGGCTAGTCCTCGGTCTTGGTGCAGAGATGCATCTGATAGCTCAGCTAAGAGTAGTTACCTTCACAACAGAGTGGATAATGCTGACCTAAAAACAATGTCAAAATGAGTCATTACTGCAAAGCTCTTAATCCTATTATGTATTATTAGTATAAATATCCACACATGTAAACATATGTACTACTAATAGGATTCTCTGTATTTATCAGATCACTTAGTTACTTATCAGAGGCCACAACTTCTTATGCAGCCAAGAAGAGCCGATTTTATGTTGGTGGTAATTTTTTCTCGAGGTTACTTTGCAAAAGTAATGTTAYAGGCAACAACCTGTGGTGTTTCTTACCTGTCAAGCCTAGAACAATCTTAATGCTATTAAAAGTTGTGTCTCAAATTATATTACCTGATCAAGTGACTGGACTATAAGGAATGATTTTGTAGTGGAATATGGATTTTCTTGCTGATAGTGTAAGATTTTCATGTGTCCATTTTAGTTAATCCACAGTTTGTAAAAGCACACARCAGGCAACAGAAAAAGATTGGTAGTGAGGAATCAGAGGCAGGAAAGATACCAGGACAGTGGGGGAGGACTATGGATCTAAATTTTATCCTGGTATACATAACCCACACTGCTAGTGGTTCATAGGGGTTTTTGAAGGTAATCCTTGAACGTATGGTGGTTAGAGCCACTTTTTGTATTATATGAGTATTTCAAGAGCAACCACCAGCTCCAGTGTGCTGGAGCTCATGGGTTCTCATGCCACAAGAGCAATGGCATTACAGATTTTGCTGCATTTCTCTACTTATGAAAGTTGAAGTGAATGAACAGATTTTTCACTAGTGTCCTCATCCCAAAATCACAGTGATTAGGCAGAAAAAGGGTGCATGATACTACTGGGAGACAGCAGAGAAGAAGTTAACCACATGAGATTGCCTTTGGGCCATTTCAAAGCCATGTCCATAGTGGTTTTCACAGACACAAGGAATCAATGCATGAGTCCAGGAGAGCATTGAATCTGAAGCCCAGATAGGCTGTACATAACTGTGTTTTTATAGAGGGCTATTGCAAATCTATATATTTTTTTTAATTATCCAATGTTAATTTTAGTCCCTGAATGGCATATTTCTGATTTCTTTTTTCTTCACGTGAACACTGTAGCTACAGCAACCACTTCCCAAGATCAACTCAGGTTTCCCTTCTATTCTATTTAAATAGTTGCTTGGTTAGTTAATACTTAAAGAGACATAGGACACTAGAGTCATTCTCACAAATATAGAATAATAGGTAGTCTGTACACTGAACAGTTTCCTCATGAATAGATGCAAGCAACAGTAAGTGCATGAAAAAGCAGATGGGCGTAATGTGCATCTTCTGGCAATGTATTTAATGACTGGATAAAAGGAAGTGAACTTTCCCTTCCTGATTATTAAGAAAGGTGCCTAGAAAATCTGATCCTTCCTCCTGTTTTGTAACTYTGATGAGAGGAAAGGCAGGAAAACTCTTTCTGGCCACACTTTCCTAAAGCCACGCAACCTCAGGCACTAACTTACACGCCTTGGGAGGAAAATCCTTAAACTCCCCACGTATYCAGGGAGAGAAGTAGCTGACTTTTGGGAAGCCAGACCTGGTGCTCTGAACACCTTGCAAAAGAGCTTATCTCCATCCCTCCACCTTGTAAGGGTGACCAGCCTCCTCATTAGGTACCCAAAGGTGAGTGGTGCAAATGTCCCCTGGGGCTCTGGCTCCAGCCCAGAGCCCTGAGAAGCACCCAGGGCGGCTGCTTCTCTGCCAGCACTGTTGAAGAAATGTGTGGTGAATTGCGTTTCCAAAGGGGAATAAAAAGAACCAGCACAATTTGGTCTGCTTTCTCCATGAGAAACAAAAGTTAGCCGAGGTAGGATTTAAGTCCAATTAAATTAGTGTAAGTAAAACTGTTGGAATTTTGAGCAGGGCCTGGCAAAACAGCAGGAAGGACATGGAATTGTATCTCATCTACACAGGATTTTACCCCTTCACTTGATTTCAGGATACAGAGAGGAGCTGGGATTTCAGCTGTGGCAAGCTGCTCCAGGACTTTGAAAAYCCAAGTAGAAACCTCTCTGTTTGATCACAATTGCAAACCCAAAAAGCACCAAATGAGAACAARTGTCTTCTTCTTGCAGACCTGCCACTCAGAGAAGTCAGAAATGGCGTCAACAGCACACTTCTCGGAGGAGGAGATGGCAGAGCTCCGGGAGGCGTTCGGCAAAGTCGGTGAGTGCGGCCAACAGGAAAGGCACTGCTCAAGTGTGAACCTGTGGCAAGCTCTTTTCTCATGTTCTGACTGAGTAGCTGTGAGCAAATGGAGTTTGCTCCAGCACTGATCTGCTGCAACGCAGCAACCACAGAAAGCCCTTTTCCTGCCACTGCAGCCTCCCAGACGACACYGCATCAGCTTGCTGCGGAGCAATGGCCTCCAACAGAGGGGGACATTGGGGGTCCAGCAGGGTTTGTGAAAGAAGCTCAAAAGCTGTACAGAAAACCATGTTGGAAATATTCTCAAGTGTTTTCCCAATARTATTGTTTGTTCATGACAAATTATTTGGAAGTCAAAAGGGTTTTATTTTAATGTAAACTGAGTACTCCCTATGGGAAGGAAGAGCCTGGAGGGGACAAATGTGCAAATGGCTAAAATGTTTGTAATCCCTTTGCAATGACCTTTCAAGCCCCATATTTTTAATTTTAATCGGTTGTCCTTGCTGACTCAGATGGTGGTTGTTTGATTTCTGAGCACACCGTAGTCTAGGCTGGCAGTCTTAAAAATCTGGTCTCTGTGAGTGTCCTGTATGCCCAAGGCACTGACAAGGCAAAGCACAGAATCCTAGCATGGTTCGGCTTGGAAGGGACCTTAAAGATTGCCTAGTTCCAATCCCGTGCCACGGGCAGGGACACCTTCCACTAGATCAGGTTGCTCCCCCAAATGCTGGAAGGAAGCTGTTATTCCTCTCCCAGACCTTTCCCTCTCCGAGTCCAGATCCTTTTGTTGTATGACTTTGGAAATGGATAGGATGCTCTTTGCAATTTGTATTAATCCGTGCTACTGATTGCTGAGAGCCCAGTGCCTTTTTGCAGCATGCAAGAAGTGACTCAGATTGCAACGTACTATGCAGGAAATCAGCACACACTTTGAAATCACCTCAGCTTGCGAGCTGGGGAGAAAGAGCCTTCAGAAAAAGAAAGACACAGATATATAAAAGCCAAATATAAATAGCAGTATATAACTCYATGTACATTTATGTATGTCATAACCATAGTGTTTTAACAGAAACTCTCCGTATGATAAACTCGGTTTGCTTTTTATCTGTGGAGATTTTCACTAAGTGGAGAATAAAGGACYATGTAACGTGTATTGGTGATCTTCTTATCAAATACTACCCTGGATGTTGCAGGAAGCTCAGTAGGATTATTCATGTTAGCACCATCACAGAGAAATACCCAAGTTTTTATTTTGAGGATGACCACATGCAGTTCCAAGCCTCTCAGTTCGTTACTTCTGATGCTATTAGATGCAGAAAACAGGCCAAAATATCAAATTATATCTAAGAATAAATGCACATGTGTATCGTGTGAACTTAATTTTCTTTAGCTGTTCTGTAAACAGGATGCTTCCTCTCTAAATCACATGTTTGTCTGTATGCCAACCTTGGAAAAGCAATTTTATCCATTTAAACCTAGCTTTGTTAAGATATTACTGTATGTCTAAAAATATAAATTCAGCACTATGAGTTTTTGTTTGTTAAAAGGTGATCGTAATTTTTTCTTGGGTGTGAATGACAACACACCAGTTGAAAATACCAGATTTCGAGACAACAAATCTTTGTATATAAGGTACCTTTCCTTGGGTAAAATACAACCAGCCTTCATGTGCAGAAAACTTCATTGGGCTGATGTAGAATATAAAAGTTTTCTTTAATCTTTGCAGATATCAGTGGGAATGGCTTCATCGATGCCAATGATTTAACAGATGTGTTGAAGGCAGCCAATCTCCCTCTCCCAGGATATAAGGCCAGAGAACTCATTCAGAGTCTGACAACCACGGGAAATGGCAGGATCAGTTTTGATGAGTTTATTTCAGTAAGTAAGATGTTATTTATTTCAGTCACTCAAGGTGATCCCCAGGGCACAGCAGAGGCACAAGCACAGGGTCTCATGGGCACYTTATTAGGCTAATCCAAGGAGTCTCCTCACTGGAAAAGTTGAAAACAGAAGGTAACCAAACCAGAAATCCTCCAATTAACTGGGACAAGTTATGTGAATGTAGCTGCTTATTGCATAGATGTCATATCTTTCAGTTTGGTTGATGCAGCAAGATAAAGTTTTTCAGTTATAAGTGGCAAAACGATTATGTTCTAGCTAGATGATTACCAAAAGTTTAAACAGATTGAAACTGATAATTTTATGGGACATTTTTTTAACCAAAAACCTTCTTTTTCTGATCTGAACTGGGTCAAAAGCAAATGCTAAAATAGTGGAATTTCCTGTGGGATGGAGTAGCAGGATTTTACTTGCCCTTTATGCAAACCCAAACTGCTCTGCTCCAAAGTAACATTTCTGTTACTTAGCTGATCTTTGTTCACTGCTTTGAAGGCATAAAAGCTGTGTATAATCCTGTTGTACCACAGCAGATACACAGGTTGTACATAGAAACCCACTAAAAGTACTCAAGCTGTCCTTCCCCATTTATGAAGCAGAGAGAATGTATCCCCTGGCCCAAGAGCTCACTGTTTTAGCTTGGTTTGATTCTCCAAAATTTTAAAATTCCCGCTCATGCTTGAAAGATTTTCCAAGACCTGAAGAGTGACGATGTTGCTAAGTCGTTCCGAAAGCAAATCAACAAGAAGGAGGGGATCTGTGCTATCGGTGGGACATCYGAGCAGTCCAGCGCTGGCACACAGCACTCTTACTCAGGTAGGTGCAGCTGTCCCACGCTGGTATCAGCAGGCGAGCCRCGGCTGCAGCAGCACAAACACTGGCCCATTGCCGTCCCTGCTCCCCAGTGAGGCAAGGCACAGGTTCCCTGCTGTTGAAACCCCATTTCCTTGTACATTTTACCAGTAGCCTGGCACTCATTCTGTAAATTCCCTTTGCAACCAGATAGTTCCTGACTTTTTCCTTTAGAGGGCACAACCCCATCAGGGCTCTTCTCCCAGCCTGTTTCTCCAAGCTGAAAGTTTGGGGCAGCCATGGTTGCTTCTGTTGCCTCCTGGTCACAGCCCACTCTGAAGCAGCTCCACAGGGAGGAGGTCCCACCCTTGGCTGTCTTCTCCAGGGGCAGGAGTGGGGGACTGACTCTCTCCAAGGAAGAGAGAAAAGAGGATGTTTCCAAGGACTCCATCCACCTGAGCAAAGAGGGCACCTCCTCTTGAGCTACTGGGGGCCATGTGAGCTGCTGCTGGTACAGGATAGCTATGCTACAGCTCTGTTGAACTGCAGGCAACATTTGCCTATTATCCTCTGAATGCTTTTTGTCAGAGCCCAATCCTGGCCAGGCTTTCCCAGATATTCCACATGAAGAGGGTGTAATGTACAATACAGAATCATTCGAAGTTATGTGGGATTTCTGTTTAGCAGAGTGGTACAACAATGCGTTCAAATTGTGGTGAAAGTACAAATTACCCCTTGCAGAGTTTAGCATCTGCCCCATACAGCTGAATCACATGAAATTCATTCCCAGTCTCTATAATATGCCTGCCCTCATGACCCAGGCACCCGCAGTGAGTGGGAAGGGGTATTGAAGGCGTATTAACCAGCTCAAGCCCATGGCTGTCTGCAGCTCATTTGCTTGTCTCTTGAGAGCCTTACACCATGTGGGGTTTTGTTCATCAGTCACTCYGGTGGAAGAAACTCCCCCAGGAGTTCTGCCTTTGAAAGTAAAATGATGGTAGAGGTTCTGCAGAGCAAACTGATGGATTTGACGTTGTGTCCACAGAGGAAGAAAAATATGCCTTTGTCAACTGGATTAACAAAGCCCTTGAGAAGGACCCTGACTGCAAGCACGTGGTCCCAATGAATCCAGAAACRGATGACCTCTTCCAGGCGGTCGGGGATGGCATAGTGCTTTGGTAAATAATACCTTTCTTTCTCACAAATGAGAACCATGAATTTGCAAAAACACACATCTCTCTTTAAACAGAAGATGCTGAATTTGCATTAAGCTTATGAACCTTTGCAGACTCAGGGCCTTAATAATACTAGGGGTTTTTTTTGCTTCTTTTATCTTCAAAAATATAAAGCATCTTTCATGTTTAATGAGAATTTTTCCTTGCCTCTAGACTCTTACAATTAGATGAAGTCAGTGAAATTTGAGGAGCTACTTGGTTTTATTTTTGCCCGAGGACTTTTGGGGTCTCACACAAAGCAGCACAAAATAGTGAGTGCTTCCACAGACATTTTCTGCGCAATAAACTTCTCACACAACTTCACTTTGTGGCATTCTTGGCCTCATATCTACAATACAATCTGTATGTAGCCCAAAATAGTTGCTCAAGTATTGAGTGTGTGTCTCTGTGTGTGTATGTAGAAACAGAGGGTGACTGTCTATATTTGTTAAGTAACTCTCCAGCTCTTAGACTTGTCCTACAATGTAGAGACAAAAGCTATGCCTATATTTTCTGCACATGCAGCAAGTTTATTTCTTGTTTTGTTTTTTTTTTCTTTTATTTCCAGTAAGATGATCAACTTTTCAGTGCCAGATACCATTGATGAGAGAACAATCAACAAAAAGAAACTCACGCCCTTCACAATACAGGTACTAAAACACAACAAGATTCTTTGCTTTTCCCTTAGGGTGCTTTCATGTAATCATTTAGAGCAAAGGCTGGAGGTACCGTGGCTCTGCCCAACACAATCAGGCGAAGTCGTTTGTGGCACAGTGAGGTGTTCAGGTCCATGTCATAAAAACACAAAGACACATATTTATATTTCTTTCCAAACATATGGGCAATCTGACTAACCAAACAGAATGAATAATGTTTACCAGATCAGAGCTTTAGATACTTTTGTGGTAGATGCCATATGAATGCCAGAGAACTAGATAATACAGTGACCAATTCCAGTGGGAGTGGCTCTCAGAAGGCTGAACCCACATCTAAGGCAGGGACTTGAGCTCACAACTGCTGCTGTTGGAGTCTGATGTCTTCACCAGAATATTAACTGTGACCCTGGAAGTACCATGGTGTGCAACATGCCTGAAATGGGACCATGGCCTTTGCCTGCCTTTTACAAGCCAGTATTTCACCTTGAATACTGAATCCCTTCTTTATTTCTATTACATGCACATGTATAGGATTTAAAAATGGACAAAAAAGGCATTAATTTTCACCTCTTTAAAGTTTATTGTGTTTCTCACTCAGCACTATGTAGAGAGATATTTTTATATGAACAACATCTATGTATCTGGGTACAGAATGTAAATAGACATATGGAATAGATATGAACCTAACCAAGTTTAGCCCTCAGCTACTCTGATTTGATGGAACATTAGCCAGACTCAAGTAAGCTCAGAAGCCATTAAATTGGATTTTTATGCTGTATACCACATTTTTCAGTTCTAATCGTTTTGGTCAGCAGCATAACGTAATGATGCAGCTCAGATCAATCCCTGCCACACATAGACATGATTTGATCAATATAGCTTCCACTTTAACTTAACCCTTTTACAGCTGTCTGGTGGAAAAAAGGTAATTAATTTGAAATGGTCCAATTTTTCTAGCTTATGAGAATTTACACTATGTCTCTCTCTGCATTTTCTATCTAATCTAATCTCCCTGTCTTGCCAGCAGTGCTGAAATTCAGTGAAAAATTGCAAATCTGTGTGATAAATTATATTTTCCAGGCTTCTTTGCGTGCTTTACTTKCCCTCTGTTTACCAAGACACGTTTTTGCACAGTGTAGACCTGTCAATCAGATTTTCTTATTCCTTTTATTTTAGATGGACCGAAATGGGAAAGGAACATAATGTTCCAGAAATGTCACCTGTTTTCTTCCTGTCACTGTGAATCACTGAATCTCTCAGCTTCCACTGCACACTCCCAAACCAGGAGTCCATACTCCAAAGTTCAAAAAGAAAAAAATCCAGATTTTACTGGTTCCAACCTAGGCTGAACTGAAAGGTTAAAAACTCAACAGGTTTCAGTGTGCTTTTTGTAAACATTGCCAGCTAACAGCTTACTTGTATCTTAGGTGTCAGGCCTTTTGCAGAGTGCTTAGGGAGAGCCAAGCCTGGAACATCTGCCAGTTGATTGGGTTGTAGCTCCTTTCTTCCTCCATGTGTGCAAGACTGAGCAGAGGAGAGTTTGCCCCATGCTGAAGCTCAGTCTCTASTTGAGCATGTGCTTGAGCTACAGGGAGAGCCTGGCTTTGGTAACCAGGATTGAGCCAGGACATCACTGTGAATGCAGGCATATGCTCTGACCTCCAGTGCCCTGTGACACGGTGTCTTCCACCTCTGCCAAAAAGAKATCCTTTCTGTTTTCATGTTGAGACCCAGAATTTACCTGTAATCCCCAGGAGAGTCTGCATTCTCCTGCTCCCTGTGGCCAGACATATATCCTGGGCTGCATGAAAAGAAGTGTGGCCAGCAAGTCAAGGGAGGTGGTTCTGTCCCTTTACTCCACTCTTGTGATACCCCACCTGGAGCACTGCATCAGGAATGACATGGTTCTATGTATGTAAATGCATTTAAAGTGAAGCTGCCTGCAGATTTCACTCGATTTGGCTGTGCTCCCTTCCTGTATCCTCAGGTCTCAGGTTCTGCATCATTCAAAAGTTCTCGTCTTTCCCCAGGAAAATCTGAACCTGGCCCTGAACTCTGCTTCAGCCATTGGGTGCCATGTTGTTAACATTGGAGCTGAAGACTTAAAAGAAGGGAAACCTTACCTGGTTCTGGGTCTTCTATGGCAAGTCATCAAAATTGGACTCTTTGCTGACATAGAGATAAGCAGGAATGAAGGTATGTATGGCTCTTCCTTTCAGTGCTCCACTGTTACCACTGCASAGTCTTTAGGATAAAGGTCTTTAAAAAAAACCTTAATTTTTTTCTTCAAATATTTGTTGCCTGTTTTCTTGACTGCTTTAATTTTCCTTGCTTTTCACAAGTTCCAGCACTCGAAGTCCAAGGCTGTCTGTAGAATTGTGTGTTCAGAGCCATTTCATGCTCATTGGGTCGGGAATGATGGCCTACATCCAAGTATATTGACGTTTTGGCACTAAATCTGGGATAAGGAAATCTGCATTCAGGAACCTTGTCTCTTTCTTGCTCTTGATTGCCAAACATCTCCTCTTTCTTTGTGAAATCATAATTATAGAATCACAGAATATTTTAGGCTGGAAGGAACCTTTGGAGGTCCACCCTAGAGATCTTTTGACTCAGCTGTCCACCTACCTCCTTTCAGCAGCACAATGACTTAAGGTCAGATAAGGTTGTTCAGGGCCTTTTCTAGTGTTTTGTGGGCAGCCTGTTCCAGAGCCCAACCACTCTCACTCTGAAATCTTTTTTTCTTATATCTAGTTGGAATTTCCTTTCCTGCACCTTGTGTCCACAATTCCTTATCCTTCTGCTGTGCACACTGGGAAAATGCAGATCTGGCCCCTCTATCATGGTTGAAGAGAATACTTGCTCCCCTCTCAAACCTCTTTCCAGGCTAAACAAACCCAGCTTTCTGTTCCTCTTCTCATATATTGCAAACTCCCATCCAAACATTTTGGCGTCCCTCCACTAAACTCGCTTCAGTTTGTCAATGCCTCTCTTGTATTGGGGAGCCACAAACTGGACACAGCATTCCGGATGTGTCTCACCAATGCCAAAATTCTCCATGAAGTAGCTTTGGTGTGAAGCTGCTGTACATGCAGGCCACACAGCACCTCTTCTTGCTGCTGTGTTCCCCATGCCTCTGGATAGTCTGCTCACCCAACAGTGACACTTCCTTCCTCCAGATTCCATGTGGGTGTTACCTTCATTGCCTCACCCCTTTCACATTCCTGTCCCTATAACTGCCAGAGCCACTCGTTCACAGAGTTCCCAATTCCCACTCCTTTGTAGGTAGCTTTGCCCTGCTTATTCGCTATTTTTTCCTTTCAGGTATTTTCTCCTTTGCTTCTCATCTAAGACTTCAGTTTGTCAGGGCAGACAAACCAAGATAGTTTTGATTTCTTTTCAGGTCCTCTCTTTCCCTGATAGCCCTTCTCTGCAGCTATTTCAGGTAAAATTCTGGAATGTATTTCCAATGAAATTTCATGAACAGATGATATCAAGGTAGTAATACACCCCAACTTCTATGGGAATTACCTGGGATGCACTTAATATCATGTTTGATTTTCCCTTGGTCATATCAAATGGTGCCTCAGAATAGCTTAGAAGACATTCAATACACTCAAGTTGTTTTGATCCTCTGTTCGTATAAGCTTTTAGCTAATAGCAGTTATTCATATTAATTCCCCAGTGAACGTCTTCAAACATGGCACTATTGAATTGCATTCCATTTTTATTACTGTCATCTAGTTTGTTCTGTCTGATTTCCTGATCATCCTCTGTATTGACTATGCCACCTAGTGAATATCATCTTCACATTTTTAGCACATTGCTAGCATTTGTGCCAAGATAATTGATGCAAAAAAAAAAGAGAAAACATTAATCCAAAAATCAATCCACAATCAACTCCACAAGAATCCTTCTTCCAGCCTTCTTTCAGTGTTAACACTGTTCTCTTCATAAAATCCTCTGTCTACTTTCAAATGCTTCTATTATCCCCCACTGGTCCAGTTTAACTTCTTTGCACCCTATATGAAATTAACTATGGAACTCCAGATATGGTATGTCTCCACTGTTTCCTTTACATATCCAATCCATAATTCTTTCAAGGATTGACGAAAGATATTGGAAGAAGATTAGTGTGACACATTCTCCTTTTTTACCACATTAATAATTAGTTTCCATGTTAATTCTTCTTTTCAACAGTTGCTCTAAAGCCTTTCATGCTCCAGAGATCAGCTGAACATACCGCATTTGTAAGGGTCAATTTGCCCCTTCTGCCTGTTCCTCCTTTTATGAACATAAATTCTGTATTAATTTTTATATAAGGGTATCTCCTCCAATTGACAGACAAGTTAACCCTACTGGCCCACGAGCCCATGAAGTCATGTGCAAGTATTCCAGAACACCTGTGTGAATCAAGTTTCAGTGTGGAGGTCACTGAGATTTCTTTCACCTAAGCTGCAGAAAGTCTGTGTTTGTATTTTCATTCCAAGCTTGCCCAGCTGTCCTCAGCATCACTGTGTCCAGCTCTGGGCTTCTCAGCACAGGAAAGACTTGGCACTGTTGGAATAGGTCCAGAGGAGGGCCACAGAAATTCTCAGAGTGCTGGAGCATTTCCATGAAGACAGGCTGAGAGAGTTGGGATTGTTCAGCCTGGAGAAGAAAAAACTCAAGGGAGACCTTATTGCAGCCTTCCAGTACCTAAAGGGGATTATAAGAAAGATGACAAACTTTTTTGCAGGTCCTGTTACAATAGCAAAAGGGGTAATGGTTTTAAACAAAAGAGGGCAGATTTAGGCTGGATATAAGGAACTTTTTGCAACAAAGGTGGTGAAACACTGGCAGAGGTTGCCCAGAGAGGTGGTAGATGAAACATTCAAGTGGGGCTCTGAGCAAACTGATTTAGTTGAAGATGTCCCTGCTTATTGCAGGGGGGATTGACTAGACCTTTATAGGTCGTGGGTAGTTCTTAGACCACACTGAAACAGTCTTCCACTTCTATATGATCCACTACTAGATACATAAATGACAGCCTTGTCCTCATTTTATTGATGAGACCCTTCTTCTATTTACATCCTCTGCTATGTTAACCCAGCTTGACTTTTGGCAACACTTTTGCCACTCACCTTTAGAAACTAGGATATTGAAATGTAAAAGAGAGAAAGCAGTTATACATTCTCCACAACAAGTATTCACATATTTTCTTTTTCTCCTGCTTAGCCTTGATCGCTCTTCTGAGAGAAGGAGAGAGCCTAGAGGATCTGATGAAGTTGTCTCCAGAAGAACTGCTGCTGCGGTGGGCAAACTATCACCTGGAAAATGCAGGATGCAACAAAGTCAACAACTTCAGCTCAGACATCAAGGTATGAGAAACACTGACCAACAAAAGCAAAACAGCAACTCCACACCCAAATTCCTGTCCTCCACACAGGGATTGAGCACTGAAACAATCCAAGCAGCTGAGACTGCTCAGTCAAGCACATGGAGCTGGGTACMTAAAATGCTTTAGTGGGGTTTACCTTTCCACTCTGCAGTATTCCTCCTCCTCCTGACCTCGCAGTCATCACTGCCAACCCCAGCACACCAAATGCCTGGGAAAGGAAGGGCTGCTGGCTCTGAACAGAGCATATGGACACAGTATTTTCAGTTCCTTGCCTCTGTTGCTCTTCTTCTTCTCAAATGTCCTTAAATAACTCTTGACTTGACTTTAGTTTGGAAAAGCCTGGACCTTACTCAAACGCGTAACTAGATGTAGAGGAAGAGGATGGGGCTCTTCCAAGTCCCCCGCTTAATCTTTGCTCCATCTGGGTTATGTGCTCCTCTGTCCCAACCTTTACTGTAGCCCTGAACGCACTTACCTGCATGTTTTAATTCAGAGGGACTATTCACAATAGTATAGCTAGGCTGGGAGACACTTGCAAGGGTGAGTCTGCAGTCTGTGCAGCATTATTTCACCTACTTGGGACTTCGTGGGCTTGTGGGGGCAGATTTCAGCAGGGCTTTCTCTGTAGGACCTTCATTCTTCCCAAACAGATGTATCTGAACCTCGGTGGTGCACACTGATGAATTCCACACACTAAAACCCAGTTGTGAGGCCCAGCCAGCATCCCAGAGCTGGAGGGGGTGTATAAGGGAGGGTATTGAGCTGGCTTCCAGGAAAGCCAGGGGCTGGCCAGCAGACCAACCTAACCAGCCATGACCTGACATGCCTGCTCCCAGCATAGCATGGCAAAAGCCTGGCTCCAGAAGTACCTGGTTGTAGGCTTCACTGGGGACGGAAGCATAAGCACAAGCATTTAATTGAAATACAGAAAAAAACAGGAAAGGCAACAGGAGGGGCAGAAAGTCACATTTGATAATACAATTTTTATTGTGACAGATTTTTGGTTCACTGGGTGGAGGTGACTGGAGAATATCTATGGAAAGGGAATGGAGTTTTTCCCACCTTTCTGTAGGCCGGCCAAGAGAACAGTGGTGCAACTGATTAAATCCTATCTACAATTGAAAGCTAAATTGCAGTTATGGTATTTACAGTTGGAAAATAAGGCACACATTTACAAGATTTCAGTATTTACAAACATTCTCTAAATAAGTCTGTCTCCTCACCTGCCTTCGGTTGTAAATAACCGCTTTCCAGATATGGTGCATAGTAATGCAGATGTAAAATATTTAAAATAATTCAGGTAGTCTGCTTTATATTTTGAAGAGCATTAGTTGGGTTAGTTAGTCAAGTCCCTAGACATAAACATGTAGCTTTATTTTCAGTTCTTTGAGCTGTTTTTGAAGTGAGCTAATATTTTCTACATATCAAAGCAGCACTGTATTTCACAAAAGATTAAAGACACAACATGTTAAATCCTTGTCTTGTTCCTGCCCTTTTGCCTGAAAAATGCTGATACTGTTGTCAGTTTTAACTTTTGTCCTTGAAAACTATGCTTTCTCTTCCATAACTGTTCCAGCCTTGCTTTGAAATCCAGTTTAAACATCTGCTTTCTCCTTCTGCATTTTCTTTTATTAAATGCTCAGCAGCCTGACTTCTACAGTATTATAAAGGTATGCATTTTCTTACCTCTAATTTTATGTTCAGATTAAGTATATTCTAATATCTTTTTATTGTTGCTGTCCTTTTTGTAAGTGCCACACGCAGCATTTTGTCTTGTGTGTTGAGCATTCTGCAGCACATATATATTGGCTCAGGGAAGAAATAGATCTGGCAAACACAGCATAAAGTAGGAATTGCTAAGTGCTTCCAGCTTAATTAATTTAATTATGTAGCCCAATGATCGATGTAATAAAAATGAAGCATGCAGGCACATTGTCCAGGGGAGCACTGGCATGAAAAGGCTGAGCTTTAGATGTAATTTTTCTTCCCTTTAATTTCTCTGTCTGTCACAGGACTCAAGAGCTTATTACCATTTGCTGAACCAAGTCGCCCCCAAGGGAGATGAAGAAGGCATTCCAGCTATTACTATTGACATGTCAGGATTAAGAGTAAGATGAGATAAGTTTAGAGTAAATGCCGATATTTTCTGTCTGTTAGTTGCATTGCTGGCCAACACAGGGCTGCACCGGGATGTCAGAACAAGCAAATTCTTTTTAGCATTGCAACACGATCTTGTAGTTCAGAAATCAAAGCTTCAAAGCTTTCAAAGAATTAAATTATGTGTTTTGAATTTTATTAGAAATGATCTCTGAAACTTCAGCAACCATTCAACCACACTGATAAACTACTAGCATGTAACAAGTGTATTTAAATACATTTGTTTGTGAATTTCATCAGACCATCACATTTTAAATGGAATTTGGCTGTAAAAGCAGTATGGTGAGATGGTTGAATCCTAGGCAAAGCCCGTTTGAAAATACAGACTTGCCGTTAGCCAAAGTGGGAAAGGGAATACCTATAAATCCGTCAAGGGCCCGCTTTAGCAGCTAGATCCCCACAGGGAGGCCCCAAGTGTGCCTCAGTGCGGTGCCAGGGCGGGTGAGGCTGACGTCCTGTTCTGTGCCGGGCAGGAGAAGGACGACGTGCAGCGAGCGGAGTGCATGCTGCAGCAGGCTGAGCGCCTCGGCTGCCGGCAGTTCGTCACCGCCACCGACGTCGTCCGGGGGAACCCCAAGCTCAACCTGGCCTTCATCGCCAACTTGTTCAACAAATACCCTGCCCTGCATAAGCCAGAGAACCAGGACATCGACTGGAGCTCCATTGAAGGTCAGGACAACACAAATATCTCATGGTGCACCGTACTTTCTTATTTCACATGTCAGCCAGTGTCTCCTTCTGCTCATGGTTCAGTGCGCTGTAAATTCAGAGCTAGGGTTTCTTCACAAAACACATTGCTGAAGTGTTGTGTTTTGCAGGCCTTTGATTGATGCTTCTGTTGTTTTAGGTGAGACAAGGGAAGAAAGGACATTTAGGAACTGGATGAACTCCCTTGGCGTTAGTCCACGTGTAAATCACTTATATAGGTAAGACAAGGTATTGCACTTCCTTCAGATGATAAATACAGCAAATACAGCCAGCAAGTTGTTTACGAGAACGTAAAAACTTTTGGACCCTATAAGCATATATGCTGCTTGTGTTTCTTAGGAAACTAAGTTTGCCTCTATTGAGTTGTGTTTCTTTCCTCTGTTCTTTGGACAATGATATGTATTTTTTATTGTTTTCAGTGACCTGTCAGATGCCTTGGTTATCTTCCAACTCTATGAAAAGATCAAAGTGCCAGTAGACTGGAACAGGGTGAACAAACCACCATATCCTAAACTGGGTGGCAACATGAAGAAGGTACAAAAAGCTGGAATAGGTCCAGTAGTGATGCCTTATCCTCGGAGAATATCTGTATAATTTCAAACAGCAGTGTGGGTACTTATGTTGCTCTCCAGTCGCAAGTACAGCACCTTAAATGACTTTTTTGTCTAGTCAGTGAATAATTTTTCATCCTGAAAAACAAACATACATTTGACTCCCTTGCTCTGTTGATAGGTGAAAAATATTCATCAAGTAAAAATATCTGACAACTTTTGCATCAGTATTTAAAAACTGTATTTGCAGATCACTTTCGCTGCTGTTTTAGGCACTAATTATAATGCATCTGGACCATGAGATACATGGCACCAGCTTAATTGCAGCTGTCTGGATCACTGCCCTCCGTATCAAATGAAGACAGTGATGATAAGCATTCTTGAGCAGATGCATCAAGAACCAATCACACAGTCGCTGCTAAATACAAAGCTTTCTCCCAACTATCTGGATGAGTAATTGCATCCAGTTAGACCAGAGCAATCAACCAACCTAAAATATTAGCTGGGACATTAATCCTTTGTCTCAGTGCAATTCCATGATGATGGAGGTACCCATGAGATATACATTTTTATTTTCCAAGGTAATCTGGTTTTCAGGCCCTGATAATGAAGTATAGCATTTTCTTCTATGTTGACTGTTTACCATGGTATTTTTTGGGATAGAACTGCCTGCTGGTAGTCAAACAACTGTATTATCACAGAGCTCCAAAGTTCCTGTTTGCCCAGGAGGATCTGGGCTGAGTGATCCAAAGAATTTAAAGTAACAGTGTCTTGTCTTCTTTTCTCTTTTTCTATATTTTTGAACCACATCAATTGACCCTGCCATTAACAGCTTGAAAACTGCAACTACGCGGTGGAACTGGGAAAGAATCAAGCCAAATTTTCCCTTGTTGGCATTGCTGGGCAAGATCTGAATGAGGGAAACCGCACGCTCACGCTGGCCTTAATCTGGCAATTGATGAGAAGGTAGGTCCGGCAGCCACGAGCTTCAGAGCGTTTTGGTATGCTCAGTTTGCATTGCAATAGTTTCCTGATGCTATCACTGAGAAGGCTCTACAGGCTACAGCCTTCTCACTCCTCTGTTTGCACTTACATGCAAAGGCAGAGTGACCTTTTGCTCACTCCTAGTTAAGGGTGTGATCAGGAAGCACGTCTTGTGGGCAAGGCCATTACAGTCAGCTGATGCAAAAGATTATTATTGTCACTATCTGTACAGCAAGAATAAATGTTTATTGCATGGGGGAGAGGAAAAAAAGTTAAAAAGCCTCTGTATCAGGGAATGGGGAAAATGTACCAGAAACAAGGAATTGATGCAGAAGTTTCATAACCTGCTCTCTGAAGTGGGTACAACTCAGTAGCTCTCCCCGTTTTAAAGTAATTCTCTATGTATGTATGTTTCTGTGTTTAAGAATTCCATAATTGAGAGTAAAGAGACCCAGGAGTTAGTAACTGAATACAGACTAAATTCAGACAATAGAGAAAATATAGGTTTATCAGGCAGGTAATTAAACCAGGGACATGATGATTACTTACCATCAAAGTGGGATATCTTTCCAAGGTGTATACTGACATATAAGCAAAATATTCCAGGCTTGTTTTTATGCAGAAGGTCAGTCTTAGGTGAGCAGAATGACTCTGTTCTTTCTGTAAAGTCAGTGATTATTTTTTAAGCACTATGAGAATGAGTCATTTACAATGAGATCCATTAAGAGGGACCTTCCAGGAATTTTAAGTATCAAAAACTTTTAACACTCTCAAAACAGTGATGGGGATGAACGAAACTCATTAGATTAATTATAATGTTATAATATAAATCATATGCACTGTGAGTGTGTGTAAGGCAGGGGAATATCAGGTCAAAGAGGACTGGTGATCCGAGTCAAACTGCAGCCATGCAGGACAGTTCTGAGGTTACAGCAGACTTTGAGCAAATATCCTGGCTTCCCTCTTAAGGTACACCCTGAATATCCTTGAAGACATTGGTGGTGGAGAGAAGGTCAATGATGAAATCATTGTCAGCTGGGTCAATGAAACACTGACTGCAGCTGGGAAGAATTCAACCATCTCCAGTTTCAAGGTATAGTTTTTTTTAGAAGTCTGTCCTTAGGAATCTCTTTTTCGGTGTGTTTGTGTGTATGTTACATACATTGCCTGTATATAGTGTGTGTGTGTGTATGCAGATACACGCACACTCCACATTATGATATAACTATCTACTATAGTTTGATTATTTTTCATTCCCTTTTAAAGGCATGTTCAAATATACAGATTTTATTCAAGGGACTTTGTTATGAAAAGGTAATAGAAATATGATATGAACACAACAGGAAACACCTTGAATTTCAGTTTGATGTGGGAAATCAAAGGATGGAGACAGGAATGATGACTGGAATTAAGCAAGAAGTGCTGTGCTGTTGGTTATGAATCAACAGCAATTGCCAATGACAGTATTAAAATGAACAAGAGCAATACATTTATAATCTGATAGTACCATTTAGGGGTACCTTGCCCCATTTTGCAAGCTGCCATACAAACACAGAGATGGACCAGTTTTAGGGAGCTTCCAATTCTGCTAACATATCTGTGACACTTCCCAAGCTAGGGAAGAGGCAGTGGCTATAAATCAGCAGTTTGCACCAGGCGAGAACAGATCCATCAAACTTCACGTAACGAGTTCAAAAATCACACAGCTGATCCCCCTCACACCTCCCATCAGTAGAAGTGTATCAGTGTCATCTCTCCACAGGAAGCAAATTCACTAGCCCTGCACCCCATCTTTTGCTTTAATGACATTGTATTCTATGACAAGGTGACCTGCTTAATGGATGAGGGAAAGGCTGTGGATGTTGTCCACCTGGACTTTAGTGAAGCCTGTGACACTGTTTCCTGCAGCATTCTTCTGAAGAAACTGGCAGCTCATGGCTTGGACAGGTGCCCTGTTCCCTGAGTAAAAGTGGATGGCTAGGCCCAGAGAGTGGTGGTGATTTGGTTATATCCAGCTGGTGGCTGGTCACCAGTGATGTCCCCAGAGCTCAGTGTTGAGGCTGCTCCTGTTTAATATCTTTATTGATGATCTCGACAAGGGGATCAAGTGCACCCTCAGCCAGTTTGCAGAGGACACCATGTTGGGTGGGACTGTCGATCTGCTGGAGGGCAGGAAGGCTCTGCGGAGGGATCTGGACAGGCTGGATCAATGGGCCAAGGCCAGTTGGGTGAGGTTCAATGAGGCCAAGTGCCAGGTCCTGCACTTGTGTCACAACAACCCCAGGCAGTGCCACAGGCTGGGGGCAGAGTGGCTGGAAAGCTGCCCAGCAGAAAAGGACCTGGGGGTGCTGGTCAGCAGCAGCTGAACGTGAGGCAGCATGTGCCCAGGTAGCCAAGAAGGCCGATGGCATCCTGGCCTGTATCAGCAATAGTGTGGCCAGCGGGGCCAGGGCAGTGATTGTCCCCCTGTACTCAGCACTGGTGAGGCCATACCTCGAATCCTGTGTTCAGTTCTGGGCCCCTCACTGCAAGAGGGACATTGAGGTGCTGGAGCGTGTCTAAATGGCAACAAAGCAGGTGAAGGGTCTGGAGCCCAAGTCTTAGGAGAAGCAGCTGAGGGGGCTGAGGTTATTTACCCTGGAGAAAAGGAGGCTCAGGGGAGACCTTATCACTCTCTACAACTGCCTAAAAGGAGGGTGGAGCCAGGTGGGAGTCGATCTCTTCTCCCAGGTAACAAGTGACAGGATAAGAGGAAAATGGTCTCAAGTTTGGAAATGGCCTGGAGAGGTTCAGATTGGATATTAGGGGAAATTTCTTCCCTCAAAAGGTTGTCAAGCCCTGGAACAGGCTGTCTCGCGAAGTGAGTCACCATCAGTGGAGGACTTAAAAAATGTGTAGATATGGTGCCTAAGGACTTGATTTAGTGGTGGACTTGAAAGTGCTAGGTTAAGAGTGGACTTGATCATAAAAGTCTTTTACAACCTAAATGATTCTATGATGTTTCATCCATTGGGTAAAAAAAGAACCTTGAAAGAGTTCTTAGTCTGCCTTAGATAAAAAATTATTCTAAGCAGCCCTTTGTGAAGATCTAAATAGTATTTGACTGAGCTGTTCATTGCTCTTAAGTCTAGACTCTGTCTTTGTGGGAGTTCTGTCATTGTGTTCTTGCATCTAATTTTATTTTTCTTCTATGCAGGATAGCAAAATCAGCACCAGCATGCCAGTCCTGGATCTCATTGATGCCATTCAACCAGGATCAATCAAGTATGACCTCTTGAAAACAGAGGACCTGAATGATGAGGAGAAACTAAATAATGCTAAGTATGTTTCTGCCAAGTGACATTTAACATGAGTTACCTGCTCAGGCTTGCCTAACTGTCTTTGAAAACTGCTCTGCTGTCATTCTCACCTGGCACAACCTCAACTGAGAAATACCACCAGAGTCAGAAGCATGAAGGCTAGGAGTTAGGTAGTAAAAAGACTATCAATGGAAATGGAGTGTGTAATGTTGTAGTTCCTGCTTTATGAATCCCTTGAAAGGATTAAAATCACTTGGCTTCACAAGCTCCTGTTTTCTCATATTAAATTTAAAATTCTTTCAGAGGTCAGGGAACAGTGCCAACAATAGTAAGCCATGGAAAACAGTGATTAGAGGTCATGATAGCTCTTTAGTCACCTACAAGTGGAACAAGGGCATATTTAAGAGATAAAGGGGAGGACAGGATTCATGCCTCAAAAAGTGGTTCCATGGATGTGGATATTGATTTTTTTTCCCTGAATGCAAATGATTTCCTAGCACAGAGTCAGTTCTGGGGGCATCTCTCTTTCCTTTCAGAGTTACACAGATCACCTCCTGGTCTGACCATCAACTTAATTTCTCTTTTTCTGTACAGTAACTACAAAAGAGAAAAGGATAACTCTAAGACAACCAGAGCTGCCATAATTTTTGTAAAGACTTTTCCCAATGATCTTTTTCCCTTCCATTTCCTACCATCTGTTCTCTTTCTTTCCTTGCAATCCTGTGTGTGCTTTTCTCTGTACTTTATTCCTTCATTCCTCTGCTGTTCTTTTCCTCATTTCCCGCTCCCACGCCCTCACCCACCCAATGATTCTCTGCATTTTGGGGAGAATGTCACGAGTGTATGTGCTCTGAAGTGGGAAGAACTTGGGATTTTCTAGCTTTTTTTAATGAAGAAATAGAGAGAACAGACAAGCCCACTGGAGAACAGCCAGTAGCTGTGCAACAATGCACTCTGAGCAGGGAGAAGGGAATGTCAGCTTGTACACACTGGGTATGACTGAAACAGAAGTCCCAAATGCTGATTTCCAGCAACACTGATCTCCACCAACGTCAGCCTTCTGCTTCCATCCTTGCAAGTTAGTTTGTGTGCAAAGACTAAGTCTCAGAGATTGAGGGGGAGCAAGACAAGAATGGCTGGTTGTGAGGGTAGCCTTTCAGGCAATGGGAGACTAAATGTTTCATACCAGAATTTGACCTGCAGTCTTTCATCCTGCAGGTAATCAGTGCTCTAACCACCAGGGAATGAACTCTACATTTTATTAGAAATGTAGTTCTTTATGAACTTGTCTCATATATTCGTATAGAAAAGTTTAACTTGGGTGAATCAGTGAAACCCACTCTGGTACTGATCATGTAAAACAATTAACGGAGAGAAAATTAATGCTACTGCACTAATTTCTGTCTTTATTTTTTCTTTTTTTTTTTCTCTTCACCCCTGCAATGCAGATATGCCATCTCTATGGCAAGAAAAATTGGAGCAAGAGTCTACGCCCTCCCAGAAGATCTGGTTGAAGTAAAACCCAAAATGGTCATGACAGTGTTTGCTTGCCTTATGGGAAAAGGCATGAAGAAAGTTTAAAGCACAAAAGACTTGTACTGATGCCTGTTACTCACCCTTTAGATTCCCTCAAACTGGATGCTCTTCTCAGTATCAAAGAAATATGCAGGGTGCTCATGCTTTTAAGGCATGAATGTTATATATGGTTCCAGACCATACAGAAGTCATGTATTCACATGTATCCAGGAAATCTTTTGTTATGAACAGTAATATATGCTTGATTTCTTTGCTTTATTTTCCGCTTTGCTAGATATAAGCATTTCATATTCCTAAATAAGTTTTCACACTGAGGCCTAAGCATATCCTTTTATTAATGGATACCGGGTTTTCTGTCAGAGGTCATCTAGAGACCTTTGTCTCAGGAGGTACAGACAGCTTTTAGGATTATGAAATGTAACACACTGCTTCTGCCTGAAAATGTTGTCATGCTTTTTGTAGCATTTCTGCCATACTTACCTTCAGTTTGCACCTGGGATAACAAAATGGGTTTCTCCAAGCCAATGCAAGTAGTAGTGATTATATTTTTGGAATGGTAGGAAATTCTTGTGGAAAGAAAGAAGTGTTTGGTGTCTGTGATGTGTTGCTGGTATGTAAACTGAGCAGTACTTTTCCCTGCAAGTTATGCCTCTGCCATCCATGGCATTACTCACAGATTACATTACTGCTGAAAAAAACATACTGCAGCCTAGTCCTCCAAGAATACCCAAACTCTGGAACCTTTGCAAGAGACATTCTCCAAAGGATAATTCATTTTTATGTCATAATACACTTAAACAGATTGCAAAGCATAATAGAAATGAAACCCATGTTAAAGAAACTAAGGGAATGTACTCAGTTAGTAGCAATACAATAAGAAGTGAACCAAAGGGATGCAGAATGACATATTTATGTAGTCAATAAAAATTAAACTCTGTTAACTTCACAGACTTGCACTCAAGGGGCTGCGGCTCTGATTCAGGAGAGCATTTATACCTGTGCTTGTATGTGAAACACATACTAAAATGCTTCCCTGAACCCAGGCTGGATCCTCAACAGAGCTAAATCAGCTTAGCTTTGCCGCTAACAAGGCACTGTCAATTTGCCTCAGTTGAGGACCCAGCCCTGTCTGTGGATAGTCAGTGGGATATATTTGCACTGAATCTCTTCCTCGGCATGAGACATTTACTGGCCTTTACATGGATTTTACTGTGGTGAAATGCAGAAGGGGGGAATTTTGCCTTAATGCAATCCCGTTGACACAGTCTCAGTTCTCTCCCTCTCCTCCTCCCTCTTCTTCAGCCCTTCAGAACTGCCTTAATAAAGAACCAATATTCAATTACATGAGAAGTCTCTCCAAATAAAATGTTCTATAAAGCCAAATGTGTAGTCTTTGCTTTTAGTAGTGGATGCGTTAGTCGGTGTGTATCATAGAGCTGAAATGGGAACACATTTAAAAATAATCTGTGGGCTCACTAAGAATGTGTCCTCTGTATTGTTATTGAAACCACAGATTGCAGAGAATGGAAATAATTATTTCTGACCATGCCACTCTGAGACACTCTCAAAGATGGGACATTGTGCTGGTTGGACTTGCACTATGATTTTCCCCTTTTGGTGCAATGCCCAGCATCCTCTTCCTTTGCCCAGGAACCCATAAACTTTGCTTCTTTAAGCATTCTGCAATGCAAATATGCTGCTTTGTTTCTGCGGTAATGGCCACATCTTGTTCCTGATCAGATCTGGCTGCCCTGTTCCTCTTATGAGAACCTATGTATTTAATACAGGATGGGAAAAGTACAGCATCCTAAGACCCATTCTGTCTGGTCCCAGTATTTCCCAGTGCTGGCAGAGGAGGAGAACATCTGAACTGTTATACAATGGAGATGTCACTCCGGATTATTGCCTAGGAAGGGGGAGTTATCAGACCATGGCCCCTAGACCACTCCTCTTTTCAGGTGTAGGACCTCCTGTTGCCAGAAAAGAAGGGTGGCACGAAAAGGCAGCTGCTCTCCCCTTATGATAGACGTGGGAGTCCTTCAGAGGTAAAGCAGAGAGAGGAAACTGTGACCACAGCACTTCTCTTGGGTGGGATGACCTTGTATTGTGTGTGTTTGCAAACTGAAGGGGTCATTTTTGGTTGGATAGATGGAGTACATCTGAAAGGACCGGGTAATCCTGCCTGAAGACAGCCCTGCTTCGGGTTCCTTGTTTCAGGGAGATGGTCTCACCGCAGACTCAGGAGCAGTCATGAAGGATGAAGTAGATGACAGACTGGAAATGGCAGCGGTACCACGGTGAGAAGGATGGCTTTTACCTTTGTTCCAAATGAATGCAGGCACTTGCCATGCCCACAGAGTAGAAGGGATTTTCGGGTATTTTCCATTCACCAGCTCTTAGCAACTCATGTTTTTGCTCAGAGGTAGGATTTTTAGAAGAATCTGCTGAGAGAGGCAGGGAGAGGAGGCTTCCATACATCATGCATTTGCACGAGGCAAGATGTAGGACTTCAGGGTCCCTGGAGACCAAAAGCTGCCTCTGCCTCAGGCTCTGGAGAAGGGCCAGGTGATGTACGCTGTTATTTGAATCACGTTTTGTGAAAGGGGCTGCTTTTCCTCCTCAGCATCCCAGCACCGGAGCCGGGCACCCTGGCACGCAGCCCTCCCCGCTGCGAGTCCTTTGTCCGCAGGCTGTTCTTGGGAGCACCATCTCCGAGAGCCAGCCTGCAGCTGTGCAGCAGGGAGAGCTAACCACGAGATGGCACTCACTCCACCCGAAGGTCTACAGACGGGCAGGCATGAGCTTCAGCAACGCGATCCTCTGAGAAACGGAGGAAAAATCGGATACTTAACCCCAGGCACAACGCCAGCACCCGCCAGCGCGCGAAAAGGAGTAAGTGCTGTTGGCAGGGATAGTATAGTACATGCCTTACCAGATCTTCATCCCTACCTCTGGAATTTCACTTTAAAAATGAATCTGTCATGGTCCTGAAGGTGCAGGAATAGCTGCATCCCTGTACAGCAGTACAAATATTTTCACTTTTCAGAGCATCTCTGTTTAATCGAGTATGCTTATTTATTTGATGAACTTGAGATTTTGCTTTCATGAACTGGTAATAGCAGCATGTTATAAAGCTCCCAGCTGATGCTGAAGGGGTTAAGCCTATGACAAACATCACTAAAAATACCCACCAGGATCTGGAATTTTTTGCTGCTGCTTTTCTCCAACTTTTTCTATCACTCTTAGAGAAAGCAGCTGTCTTCAGGATTCACTCCCAAATCAAGCTGGCTTTGTAAGCAGTTCCATTATTGATTTTCATTGCACAATTAATCATAATTTTCAATGCTTCAAAAAGGCTTAGACATTCATATGAATAAAAATAAAGCATCAGCACTTAGATTAACTAGGAGAAAAAAACCATGAGGGCAATCAATCCACATGCTTCAGGGTACAGTCTGATCACCAGATGGACTCAGAAGGAAATATCCCCCCATAGCATAGTAAAGCATAATTAGGTGTACGATGAGGATTTTACACCTTCTTGTAAATCATCTATCCTAGCTAGAAATCATCTGTTCTGGCCTTAGAAAGGGGAAAGCAAGCAGTATGGCTGCTGCTGTGCTCTTGTACAGATAAAGTGGTTTCCATTTCCTCCAGAGCTTGAACCCAACCAAAACGCCAACCTGACATCCCTCATCCTTCTAAGTGCAGCTTAATTTTGTTGTGAGCCTGATCACAAACTTCAGGTCTTGGAGTCCACTGCTGCCTAACCGAGCAGCAGTTTCAGTCTGATTTCTGCTTGGAAAATAGGACCCTGCTTCTGGCAGATGGCAGCAAAAAGCACACAAGCAGCACTGGTCCTACAGCAAGTACTACTGCTGCTTTCAGATTGATGGAGAAATGGATCCTGGTGCCTCTGATCATGTGCTGAGTTGCAAATGTGACTCTTCAGCTCTCTAACTTCTCTCACTTCTGGCAGCCTCCTCCACCATATGAAGAATAGACTTGTCAAGAATTTGGGAGCATTTTCCTTCAGGCTGCTCAGCCACTTAAGCTCAGTAATTCTCAGGCAAGCAGACAAGGCAAGCAGCAGAGAGTAGCACCACTGAATGAATGCCTAACGCTCATTGCCTCCTGTGTGGTGAGCATATTTGGAGCTAGTATTTATCTACAAACCTAAGATTTGTTCATTAAAATAAAAAAAATCAAAAAAGTTCACTAAGCAGGACACAAATCAGAGGAGCTCTGTGTACTGGTAAGGTGGCATCTGTGGACTTTGTACAGCTTAGTGTGAGAAAACTCTGCATTAGGAGCAACATCACTTTATAATGTTCTTATTTTGTTTATAATTGTCAATCAGTGCTCCACAGCGGTTCTCTTCTGCCACCAGGAAAACTGTGTGATTCCCCTGACAATTCCTTTGCTGCTCTGAAAGTAACACACAGCTCTTAGTTCTCACTAACTAAAATGACTATATTTTTAAGCACTGTTTTTCATTGCACCTTATTTACTTTTTGAGCCCTGATAACATTTCAAAGGCAACAGTGCATTATAGGAAACCTAATTTGTTCCCACAGTGCAAACTACTATTAGTATTCCTGATCTATGATAAATTGTCCAAAGCTGAGAAAGGCCAGAATTCACACAGGCTGAGTTCTCACAGGTAATGCTATGTCTGAAATTCGTGAAATGAGCAGAAAGCTGCATAGCTAGTCGTGCATAGACACACTGAACTCCCTCAGCACAGGCACTCGCTTAGTGCATTTGTTAAGGACCTAAAGAAATACAGCAATGAATATTTGTAAATGCACAAAGCAAGGAGAGGAGCCCCACACATCCACACAGGAAATCTCCCAGCAGGTGATTGACATGCATGGTGCTGCTTTGATTCACAAAAACAGAAGAGCCATGTCCCATTGCCAGGCACCTCTGGCAGCCTGTGAAGTTGTGCTGGTTCTTCATTGCAGTTAAGCAAACCCAGCAACTCAGAGCACTGAGGTGGAGAGATATCTTCTGACCAGCCCCTCAGCAATGTGCCCTCTCTTCATTTTGCAGCCCTGGAGCAGAACACTGCATGTCTGAGAGGTGGTGGATAAGCCTTAGGAGCATCAGCCTCACCATGCCTTCTCCTCAAGACCTGTGTTTGCCTGGGTGCTGATGAAACTATCCTGAGGTTAAGCAATGTGCCAGTGAAAGGCTCAATCAGCCCCAGCAGTGAAAAGTAATAGAGATCCCTGAGGAGGGATGCAGGCCCTGCCCACCTATCCTACATCCACTGCTTGTTGCACTGTCAAATCACATTTGCCATTAGGGAAATGTGGCCTTAGTGTCCCATAACGCTTCTCAGACCTACATGGAGTGATGTAGTGAGCAGACCTTGCATAAGAGTCAAATGCCTCTAGAAAATTCCCAAATTTGTAGGAACTTCCCAAATTTGCTGTTGAAGCCAGGTTCTAGAACAGTGATGAGTGTCTCTGCAGTGTGGATCCGCTTGCACAGACTGATGACAGTGGGGACCACATCAGCTGAGAGGGGTCAATGAAAGATGGCAGGAGCTTTGCTCTATGGAGTTTCTCTTCACCAACATTCTCAAACAGGTCCCAGCATCCTTCAAACAGGTCCCAGCATCCTCCAAAAGGCCAAAGGGTCCACTCTTCTAATCTCTGCCAGATGCCCTGCAAGAAATGTGAGCAAGTGCAAGGAGTGCAAAGAAGAAGAGAAAACTCTGTTGATCCAGTCAGAGACAGGCAGAACACTTCACTACTCCAGGGCTAATTGCATTCTGGATGTGTACACACATAACGTTTGTCCACAGAGAGGGAGACAAGTGTGCATCCATCCATCCATGCACCCACATGCAACTTGGCTGAAGTGGGCTCTCTGTAGGTGGCACTTGGAGCACCTTTCCCAAGTGCTCAGTAGCTCCGCTTAGAGGGCTCCTGGGGTTCTCTTCGATGTCCTTTGTTTAACAAAATTAAATTTGCCTCGCAAATGCTCCTTCTTAAGAAACTGGCAAATAAGTCAATACGTACTGGCAAAAAGAAAACATGAGTCACTTGCACAACATGTTGTTTGGGTGGTAGTTGATAACAGACCTTCAGGAAATACAGCTCATTAAGGAAGTGTTTAAAGAGTAGAGACACCTCCCCGCTTACTCAAAACCATACATACACCACAGCACCTTTCTCTCAGCTGGAAAGCTTACTAGACAGAAGAGTAAAATAAAAAAAAAAAATAAAAATAATAGGTTGGCACAACTGAGTCCTCAAAAATGCCAAGTAAACGTGTTTTCAGCCTCTGCTCATACCTATCAGCCATAATTGAAACATACTGCCGAGGTCTGTTTCCTCCCAGGTTAACCCATCATTTTCTAGCACAGGCAGCATCTGATTTTTATATTTGAGAATKGTGTGAGGGAGAAACGCCAGAACCACAGAAATTTAGACATAGTCCAGATTTTCCCCTCCTGGTGGTTTCACGGGCTGCATTGTTTCCTGAATGAAATGACAGAGGCTGGTGACATTGGCCATGTATGTAAATGATCGCAGTGTCCTACAGAGATTAATTGGTTCATGAATAAAGATGAGGAGCCGAGGTGTGCGGGGAGAAATCATTTATCAATTATATGCCTTGGAAAACTGAAAGATGATGCAGCCTTAACGGCTGAATGGGTTTGAAAGGGGGACTTGTAAATTGAGTTCTAATTCTGTTCTGCCACATTCATAATAAAGAGCTGTTACACTAATTGCATCCTTGTGTGGCTCATGAGCAACAGCACTCAGCTGCATCGCACAGTCAGCAACAGAGATCGAAGTTTAGTTAGATTTTACTCATCTCTTGCCTCATGTGGGAAGGATGCTCACTGGTTACCTTTGGCCTCATCAGTAGTGATAATGCACAAAAAAATGGCAAAAGCCCATAAACATTTTTCAAGAGATTATTTTGCATTTGAATCTGAATTTAAAGAACCAATAAGGACAGGACAGACTCACTTAGCTTTTATGTTCTGCTTCAGTCACATGGATGCATCAGCACAATTACCCATCCCTGGAGGAACTCCCTGATTAACTGGAAACAAGAGGATTCTGGAGGATCAAAACCATAACAGACTATGCTAATCCCAAACAAGGAAAAGGATCTGAGGGATGTGGCTGCTGATAACAGCTGACCTCTGCTCCTCCTGCCGCTTCTGTGTGCTTGTTAACAGGTTTACTGTTGCAAAGAGACAGCACCAGCCTAGCATGGGCTTTAGCACACACTGAAATACAGGCTCAGATCAGAGAATCTCGATGCAGAATGAAACTTGTTATTTAAAATCTTGCTGCTGGATACTGTGTAAGCCCGAGGATCAAAGACATAGGTCCTGGTAGAGTTTAAAGAAAATCTCATGATACTTGGTTCCTGAAAACCAAGGGTGCCGCTGATGGCACTCACTGGAGGTTACTCAGTGGCACTGCTCAAGACCACCTGGCTGCAGCAGTTCAAGAAGTTTCCCCTTTGACTTGTTTTATCTGACAACTTTCCAGGATCTGGCTCTCTTTCACCAACAAGAGCAGCTGCAGGAGACCAGCATGATGGCCAGGCACAGCCCAGCATCTCAGCGTGTGCTGAGAAGGCTTGAACAATGATAGATACCCCGACTTAGCAGGGACATAGATGCCYGGCCTCTTCTGCTGCCACCGTTTTGGGCACTGACATCTTAAACCACCACACGAAGATGTGTCAGAGCCTGGCCTGGGTGAGGTACGGCACCCGTGCTGTTTCCAGAGGACACTGGTGTTACTACACATGAATATGCAGAAGGAGAGGACAGACAGCATTCAGCCAAAAGAGTAAAAACATCTCTTTAGAATTGCCTTCAAAGTGTGATTGTACTTTAAAAAGCAATATAATAATGGCATCAGGAGGCTATATATACTGCCAGTCCTAATTCCCAGATGCATAATTTTAAACATAGAAATCAAGAGACTACTTTGTTAATTATCTGCTCATCCCTTTTTAAATGAAAGCCTGTACATTTCCCAAAGCTACTCTAAAAGTTAACAGAAACCAACACAAATGAAACTGTCCCCCATTACCGCAAGGCTTCTGGTCACATCTGCTACGGCAACACTTACGAGAACCAGGTCAGCATAGCCCATGGTCTACCCAGTGGAGAAGGAATAATTAATCCAGGTGCAGCAAAATCTTTGAACTCAGACAGAATTTTTGATCAAGCAGCTCTTCACCAGGGAATGCTGACTCAGCAGAAGCTAGAAGGGTTTCTGGAAATTATCAGTTTTGATGAATTTCCCAATTAGAGAAAAATAAATTTGTTCAAGAAAGAAGGATTTCAAATCTTCTCAAATTCAGCTAAAATCTCCTCTTGCAAGGGTTTCTAAATTCAATGTTATTTCCTCCAGGCCTTAAAAAACAGCCTGGAAATGTAAGTAATTTTCAATAAAATTATTGAAATGCCTTGGAAGAAGTCGAGCAACAGTTAAAATTATCAGAATGAAATGTTTTTATTAACTCAATTGTTTTTATAGTTGCCCTTCACAGTGTTTTTTAAGACTGCATTTTTCTTCCCAGATTATCTGGGAAACACTTCCCAGGTTCTTAGAAATTCTTGAAGGTTATTAACGATTTACTGCTGCAGGTAAGAGTTTCCTCAAACACCCATTTTTTATATGAAATATTTCCATTGCATTCCAGAAATCAAAAAGCAAGTAGGAAATCAGTAGGTTTCAAACACCATGTGAACTACCTCTTTGCAATAAGCTGGAGAATCTACCGGAAAATCAACCAACATCCAAAAATATTTTACACTGACTGGTTGTCTAAAATGTTCTTCTTGGGTAGACAGCAGAAATGTTCCCTTTTCCCACTTAATTAACAATTTAAGACATGTAGAGATATGATCCTTTCCTTTCCTTCAATACCAGCAACCCAACTCCATCAGCTTTTCAATCCCTTCTGTTAAACCTATCTCAGTAGATCAAATTTTTCTTCATATCTGTGCATGAGACATTTCCAGACAAAAGAGTGCCTGGATGAGCAAGTGTTGTCTCCTGCATTTTACCCTGTATTTTATTTTATTTGACAGCTTCCTTTTGTCTGTGTGAGGAAAGAGCATCTGAACCACTTGGTTTAAAAATCAACCCTTCTGGCAGAGCGCTGCTCACTGCCCTTGCCGGGAATGGCCTCTGTACCTTACCAGAACTTCCTATTTGTTTGAACAGCATCCAGAAAAGATAAAATAGGAACTACAAAATAGGCAAGACATCAGTGGTTTCACTTCCCATGAGCCTTTCTTTGCTTGTCCTCTTGGTGTCTGCTTTGTGCGCAACTGCAGTTTGGGGATTTTCAGTGTAGGTATACTTTCACAGAGACATTAACCACAGCGTACTCCCTGCGGAGCATGATTCACCTCTGCTGATTTCAGCCCTCTAAAACTTAGCTGTCTGGCTTTTTAAAACAGGTCTGCCATCCTGAAACAATTAAAAAGAGAAAGAAAAAATAGCCAGGCCAGTGTTTGACTTCCAAAGCCCTGACTGTCTGCCTAACGAGAATTGGCTTTGATCCGCACCACTCCAGAGCTCTTCTAGAGGGTGTTTGTGGATGCAATCTAGTCCACATTACTTAACCTTAGTTCCAGGGCTTGTTCCCAGGCATTTTCCACCCAGGTGTACAGCTATAAACCCAGGCTACACCTACAGCATCAAATAATTCAGTTCCCCCATTCACGCCCAGGTCTTGGCTCCCTGGTGTCCCTATTATGTGCATGTTGATCACTCGTCAGTCCTCTTCTGGAATGAATTATCTCTGGAAGAAGACTTGAACCATGATAATAAGCTGTGTCTTAGTCAAGTTTGGATTTGCTGTTCAAGCATAGAACATAGATGGAGATCATCTGTTCTGGATATGTCAAATTCATACAGCTTTTCAGCATGTCCTGTATGGAAAACTGTGGATAGAGATATGGGAAGCAAAAATTAATAATAATGAGATGAAGAGTCACTTGCACTTTTTCTTGAAGAGCTAACCCAGTATGACATAAGGAAAATATATGGGTGTCAGAATACCACAAAAACATATGTCCCACTTGCTCCTTGTTTTCTCTGCTAGCAAATGTCAGCAAAAGAAGCTTTCCTATTCAGGATTTTTCTGTTTGGACTTAACCTCATTCCCACTGCTCTGCTCCAGTTTCATGTTTGGCTATGGCGTCTTATAGGAGAGCTGGATGAAGAGCATACTGCTGGATTTCCACAAATATTAGAGGATCAGAAAAGCTTTGTGCTTGGTGTTCTTTCTTACATCTGTAGTTCGTAGCTGCAATAAAATAACACAAAGGCTGAGATGACAAAGCAACTTGTCAATATAAAAATGTCCAAAATGTATTTTATCCTCTCGTACAGGGATGACATCAATACCAGCAGCACCTCCCCAGGGAGCTCTGTCATATTGACTTAGCTACCAGGAGCTTGGGGTTGAGGTGAGAGGCAGTATTAAATTTTAACCACTCTTTAAATAACATTTTTTAAATCAATATTGTGGGTCCTGAACCCTAACTTTCCCATTGCATTTGGTTTTGTTGTGGATGCCACGAAGATGAAGTTTTACCTGCTCTTTTTTACCTTGTTTATCTGGGTTCAAGAGAAGCATGTCTTCACTCTTCCAAGGTAAATATCTACTGAGGCTACTGGGCTTTTAGTGTGTGGTGTGTGGGACAGGGAAAGTAATGATGCAAAATAATTCTAAGTTGCATGAGAAAACATTTGTCAAAGGCCAACATTTATTTATTGCTCTTGTAATTGGATACATGGTTCAATTTAACATAAAGATGGTAGGGGAAATGAAATTATTTTTAGTCTTCTTTGCATCCATAAATCCTATGTTTTTAATCATATTAAAACTACTCTTTTTAGTCTAAGTGCAAATCAATTCTGTTCATTCAGTGCTTTTGAATGCCAATAAAGGGCATTTTGAAACTTAATGGGAAAAAATAATTTGTTTCATTTGCCTTAAAACAAGATCTTAAATGAATTACTTCTTGAGGTAGAAAGAGAAACCATTTCAGAAAGTGCTAACAATCTGTTTTCTTTCCAAAGCAGCTTTTATGGTGGTTTTTCCAGGCATAAATCATTTTTGAATAACCATTTGGTATTTGTGCAGTGTTTCAGAAGCAGCTTTATTGTTACCTATCGATAAACTTCAGAAATGCCCTGGAACCAAATGCTTTCTTAAAACACAAGAACATATGTCAGAGATGAAGACAGGCAAAGTACTTTTATTTTCTACATGTACAACTGGTTTAAAAACCTGGAATATGTTAGTAAGTAGAACTAAAAGGATAAGTTCCTCATGTGGTGATATTAAGCAGAGCTGAACAACCTAGGATTAAATACAACCTGCTCCCAGGACTAAAATACCTACACAAATAACAGTGAATTATGTTTCACAACCCTTCTGTGACTCTGCACCACTCTGCAGACCTGTGAGAGGCGAGTACCATTGAGTTCATGCCTTAAAAAGAGGATCTTTCCTCTCCTTTTGTGTTGCAATCATATTTTGTTGTGGATTGTTATGAAGGTGTGAGGGTTACAGTAGGGGGACACTTAAACATGGGTTTAGGTGAATTCAGTGGAACAATATTTGTCTGTGCAACTTGAAGGTTCAGTTATTTCATGTTTAAATAGAACAAGGGCTATCTGACTCTTAAAAAAGAATATGGCAGTTCCCACTGGAAAGCAGAACTCTAACTTTCCCAGGCCCAGTTACGAAAATGGCTAAAATAATGAGATTCGTCTGACTATACAGAATTTTTACACAGCTCTACGTGGGAACAAGTCCCTTTCACCTTTCTGTACAGCTAGTGGAGAAAAATAAGTGTATTTAGGAGTAAATTCATTCCAGATTGGCACACATATCTAAATTAGCTCAGGTTAACCAGATCCCACAAGTGTCTGTTTCTTTATTAAGACAGTGCCTAGCTCTAGATGAAGATAACAAAACCCATCTAAAATGAACTGAAATGCATCCCACTCACTTTGTCATAGTTACAGGGTAAGACCTGAGTATTGTAGTGTGGGTGTGGCACCTGGACTTCTATTTACCAAGAGGTAAAAGAGAGAGGAAAAAGAAATGGGAACAGTGACAGAGCTCAGTGGGACCCTGGCAGAAAGTTGGAGAAAGGGAATGAGAAGGATCCTTTCAAGGACAAACTCAAAGAGCAATCAGGTAAGGAGGGTGTGAGAACAGAAAGAAAAGAGGTGTGTTCAAGACGACCAGGTCCAGCTGTTCAGGGGCAGCAGGCCAGGCAAGGAAGCTGGGAGTGGAGGGTTGCTTCTGAGGTTGGTATAAGGGCAATAATTAAAGATTTTGGCTGGGTGTTTTCTAACAAGAGTGGAGCAGAATACAGATGAAAGGGGGTATAATGCCAAATTGAAGCAGAGGAACTGAGAAGCCCAACAGCTACAATTTTGGGTGTTAATACTCACCATACTAAAGTGCAAGGGCAGAATTTTGACCAGCTTGTTCAGTGTATTCAGGTCCTACCACAAGAGCTGTCAAGGGATCGTACGACCTGTTCAGTACTTAACCACACTCGGCTGAAATATTTGTGCCACAAATGGTGGGGTACAAGCACACACCAGCTTCCTCATTATGGTACCCTCCGGCTGTGGGAATCATACAATGAAACCAGATGCAGCAGGCCTTTTCTTGACTCCTGTGTGAAAAGGCTTCCCCAGCTATGAGAAGACAAATTCACTTCTAAAGTAGCCTCAAACACACACTTTGGAGTGCACTCACCTAAAGAAATCGGCAAACTGCCAACCCTGCCCTTCCCTGATTGGTTTTTGATGTTCTGTCAAATGATGGTGGAGGCAAAAATAGGGTTGGCATGTTGTTGGTTCTGCATGAGAAACAATAGTGATTGCTCGGAGCCTGGCTAAAAGTAAAGACGAATCACCTGGTTGCCAGATGCTGTCAGGTTTCTGCTCGAAATCAGTCATAGCAACGAGCTATGACAATAATGTTATGCTGCTTGAAAACCTTAGTTCTGAGAGCCCTGCSTGTTTTCTTTTCAGGACAGTCTTTGCAGACAGGGCTGGCAGGGGCTTTGATGGTGCCTAGGTTTATGCAGCACCACCAGTTCCACATGATTAGATGGCTGAGAGCCACCCGAGCCCAGGAAATGGAAACAGGTCTGACATTCCCCTGAGTCTCCTTCTTCTACACACACAAATTATTTTAATTATCTATCCAATGCAATTTTGAACTACATGACTTGCAGGACCCCGAAGATCAGGGCTCGATTTACAATGCAGAGTGGTATTTTTTTCTTTCCAGAAAGTGAATTTCACTTCTGTCACCAACAGTGGGGTCAGGCATGGAGTAGCTGGGAAGTACCATGTCATGTACAGCATGCACAGATYGTGGTTTTCAAGTAGAAGTGGAATATAAGTTACCAGGCAAAGGTGGGGAGGACAATGGCACAGATCAACTGAAACAACACCTGGAAGAGGGACACAAATGAAGAGACCAGAAAAATTTGACTGGAGTAGGAATGCACAAAATACCATGTTTGGCTTTTGCCGAACTGGGAGGGCTTTTGGCAGACTGGGAGGGCTAATGTCTCTGCTGAACATTGACTGAGACTGAGAAACTCAGGGGAGAACAGGACAGCCATCGTCCTGCTCTAAGCTAGTTTTCCACTGGTGCTGCTGCACTATGGATTAGCTGGGGCTGGTGGCTGTGGTGCTGGTGCCAGCTTTCAGAAGAAATCTCAGTGTYCGGCAGTAAATATTGGCTACCAAAGCCCTGCACATCTCTTTCATGGATTTTACTGACTGGCAGATGCAGAGGCTGGAACATGACTTGGCGTCTTCACTATCGGACTGTCTTTCAGTTCATAGCAGCCAAGCCAGGGAAAACAAGAAAGGCCAAGCCTGCTTCTCCACTTTTGCATGAACCGGAACTGTTCCAAGTACCTGTGCTTTACCTAAACACCCTTGTTTTTCAGGGATGAAGTTTTGTGCGCTCTCCCACAAACCGATGAACAAGTTGAAGCTCTTCAGGATTTACTGAATACCACTGAGGTAAACAGATTCTTCTGTCTCTCTGGTGTCTCGGCCACACTTTTTCCCYCAGGTGCCCTAATACTGCTTCTCTCTCCCAAGAAAGATTTAGCCCTGTTTCATYCATTTGATCTATCGATTCAGCAAATGCTTGGTTTCCCTTGCTCCACYACCTTCTGATTTACATGAGGAGACCCCTCCATAATGTTATAGTAATGAATTATATCAGAGCTCATATTTCTGCAATTGGTTTTGTGTATTAAGACATCGCAAAATTGGCAAAGCACCAACACACAGCAAGTAGAAATACATTTGCTAGGGAACGTCAGCACTTTTGACCAGTGCAATCTTGATCTCTATGGCTTGCACACCTTTGAAGATCAGGACTGGATTTTTGTGGTATTTTCTTAAAGTAGCATCTAGAAGATAAAAATATCTTAAGCAATACTTTTGTATTATTATTACTTCTATCTTTCGTTAGATAAAAGAGTATTTAATTAAATTGAGACATCTCTTCCTCTTCCCTTGCCCAATCACACCCTCCCAGTTTGAAGCCAACACTCTGCAACAAAGGTGTAACCATTCCCTCAACCAACATAATTTACAGGATGATTGAGGATGCGTTTCAGATGACTGAGAGCTTTTAAAGGTACCTATGCACAGTATTTCTCTGTCTTTCTCGGCCCCTATTCATTTTATGCCCACCCCAAAATCCTTCTGCTGTCCCTACTTGCTTCTTCTAATCCTTCCCTTAAGTTCTTAGACACCTTTTGATAACCTTCCTTGCTCTTTTCCACCTCCACAAGTCAACTCCATCTCTTTTTCTGTATCAATAAAAATCTTCCCTCCTCCATCTTTTTCTTACTACTGTAATTCTTCACTTTCTTGTACACAGGAGCCCCAAGAAGTCGGGAAGAACTGCAGCACATTCAGAGCAGAAAGGGCTGGTTTCTACCAAGTCATTTATGTGAATACACAAACCAAACATTTTTCATGGGTTATGAACCAGACAATTTCTTTCTGTGGCTATAAATTGAGCAAGATCTAAGAAGAAAACAGAATGAGAATGGGAAAAGGAAAGGCAATAGGAAAGGGAAAGGGAAATGGAAGACACAAACAGTACCTCCCAACAAATTTTAATGGTTACAACCTACAAAAACAATGCTGAGCAATGTGATGCTGCCACCACTCTGCCAATAACATCTGAGACGGCTACTCTGGGACTAGCTCAGCCACTGGTAGTACCTTGCAGTAATACATCCAGGGGACAAATGCCTTACCATTTATTTGTCACACAATGTTCCTCATGTAACAGCATCAGAAAGGAAAAAGACCTAAGCCCTATTGTCTGGTGATTTCATGCTGTACAATGCCCTAAAAATGCATCCAATAATTATGTTGACTTTTTCCACACTCTAAATTTATGCCTAATGTACTGCTAACTGTCGCCCCTAGATCTTTTTGTATTATTGGTTCTGAAGTTTCAGTCTTTTATTGAATATGTTGGCTGCTGATTTTATTATAGTAAAATATTTAATTTTACCAGGAAGAATTTAATTTTCTTATTTTTCTCTCATTTCTAATCTCTGTATTGCTTCTTCAACTTGACTTATATTCAAACCCCTTCTGGCACTTATTTCCACCCTGATCAAAGTCATCAGAGAATACAATAACTACAAAGACTGGTCTGATCTTCATTAATTCTCCAAATACCCTCAGGGAAAATAACTCTCAGCAGACTTGAAAAYATGGAACATAATAACCAGCTAACTATATCTATTATACTAGAAATACTATCTCAGAAAAGGTTATGTTCTTGTCTTTGTTCTTGATTTACGAATTTATGTGCAGAAGTCATTATAAACATTTCTTAAACACACACATTTCATTTCCAGAAGTAGCAGAATGCTATAACACATCACAGGGAACATTAAACTGCTTGTTATGAGCAGTCTCTTAAACTGAAAACATATCCTTTGATTATTTTCAAAAAGCTTATTAAATGTTAGTAAGAATATTTTTTCTTTCCTCAGTAAAAAAAATACAATGTTTTTGGAAATTTTGTAGGTTGTTCTCTGGCAACCTGTTGTGGTCGAAAACATCGAGAAGGACAGAGAAGTCCATTTCTATGTCAATGCATCCAACATAAATAGCATAAAAGCTCAGTTAAGGCAACTGACCATCCAACACAAGTATGTATTTTCATTTGTTGTCATGAATTATTCTGTAAAGTTGTTTGTCATTTATTTAACAGGAGGTTGTGCTCTTCCTTTGTTATTCAGAGTCTTGATGGGAGATGTTCAAGGAATTATTGAAAAACAGGTGGTCAATGACACAGTCAATCCTCGCAGATCTTCCTCATATTATGAAAACTACCATTCAATGAAAGAAGTAAGATATTTTTGTTGCAAATATCTGTAGATTCAAAGGGTGAAATTTGTCTCATCGTTGAGAAGGCAGGTAAAGGGAAAGAAATCATCAGCAGGTAATAATTACCACTGTATTGCTCACCAATTAAGAATTCTCTTTATTGTAATGCTTTCAYAGAGAAAGAAAGAAGCACCAGACAAAATCTCTCATACATGTAGTGCCTCAAACTGTCATTCAAAGGCAGTCAATACAGAAGCAAAATGAAATCRCTAAACAAACATGTAAATATTTTAAACACAAAATCAATAATAATTTAAACAAATAGAACTAAAGAGGAATTTCAGGGCTATTCTTGGACTGTATTGTGATTGTATCTTACTGTTCGTTTTTAGAGAAATTAGAGTCAGGCAAGTGGTAAGTGGGCTGAATTGCTAGTTTTTTCTTTCCCATCAGATAAAGATTTTGAGAGGCAGAATGAATATAACTCTCGAGCACTTTCAGGKATGAAGGAAAACAATAGAGAGAAGATCTACTTACTAACTTCCCCCTTGCAGATATATCRTTGGATGGAAGAAGTTGTGAAAGTCCACTCTGATCTCCTCCAGAGAATATATATTGGATCATCGTATGAAAAGCGACCGCTTTATGTTTTAAAGGTACAGCTGTGACTTACCGCAAAAACTTTCCAAGTACTAATGTAAACAAATGACGGGGCTTGGGCAGGACACTTCCTTAAATCTATACTTATGGGCATATTTTTTGTCRGTTTTTATGAGTTTCCTAAATTCTTCTAGTAAGACACATTGCTAACACATTTGACCAGATTAGGTTCCTTTCTGGGTCACAAAGAAGTTATCACATCTAGGTCATCATCCAAAGGCAGGAAATACTGGCACGGTGGATACCCTTCTCTGTTGACGATGAAGCCTATCTAGTTTGCTGCCCTGCATAGCTGACGACAGACTCACATGACCTCAGGTCTTGCTGTAGTCCTGGTGCCTATGTTATGACCTTGCAAGCAGTCTGAATGTGGCTCTCTGACTGTATGCAAACATAACCAATGCCTGCATCCTGGTCCGGGATCACTCTGAGCTCTCCCTACAAGGCAGATGCTTCTTCCATCTTGGTTACCTTTTCGCTTCTGCTGTTATGTGTGTGCTGGTTTGAATGTGAACCAGCAGGGGAAATTGACCTCACACAAAAGACCTCGAGAGATTTTAGGTCAGAMTTACAATTTTAATAAAAAGGATAAAATAAATGCAGGAATACAGAAACACCAGCCTAAACAAACCGACAGGGTCACGGTACAACCTGGCAGTGGTTGCAGTCCTGTGGAAAGCAGTAGTCCCAAAGAAAGGCCTCATCCGCTGAGTATCCAGTGATGGGGTCCCATCCTCTGATTGTCCACTGGTGAAGAGTCCAGTCGTGATGGTTTGGAGTCCTCTGGCTTTCCAGTCATCTGGTAGTCCCGTCCTGGTAGTCTGGTCCTGGTAGTCCGGTCCTGGTAGTCCGGTCCTGGTAGATCAGTGATCTCTCCCATCCCAAAGCCTACTTTTATGTCGTGTTTCTTGGCTGGTACCTCCCCCAGGGGCAGGGATTTCCACAATGGAAAGGGATGTTGCCAACCTCCTATTGGTTGGTGCTTATCCAGTTCGGTAATGGGCCATTAACCGAGTTAATCTACTCAGGATGGGTGGTGCAATGGGCCATTAGCCGAGGTGATCTACTCAGGATGGGTGGTGCTTGCTGTTGGCCGAATGGCTATCTCAGTTGAGATAAGGRGTACCACTCCACCTCACATGAGCATAGCCTCAGGGACCAGGTGTGAACGACCCAGCTTWTCAAGGAAATATGTGGGTGGTGATAGAATTCATCCTTTTATGGTTAACCCAGGACAATGTGGTATCCTTTACAATGGTGACATTTGAATGCAATTTCTCTTTTGTCAGATTTCTAAAAGCCAGGAAAAATCCAAAAACGCCATATGGATTGACTGTGGTATCCACGCTAGAGAATGGATTTCTCCTGCTTTTTGCCTGTGGTTCATAGGTCATGTGAGTACCTAATCACATCTGATTACTGTTTTCAAAGCAAAGCAAACAACCTTGATGACATTCATGTTTGTCCAATTGCGTTCTAAGCTCCACTAAAGCCTTAACCCATTTACTCCCACGACACCAACACACGATGCAAACATAGCAGTGTGTGCCCACGAGTGTGTGTGTCAGTAGATGTGGGAGGGGGGGGATGGGAGAGACAGAAAGTGATAGGGATTCAATGCAAAGGAGCTCAAAGGTATTCTCAAGCATGAAAGAAACTTCAAAGTGTGTGCAGCAAATTCAGCAGAGATGTTTATAACTATGGTCAGGGATGGAGAGGGCCCATCAGAAAAAGCACATGTTTGGTAATCTACTGGGGCTTTGTCTGTACTGCCACATGGATTCCGTGAGTGGTCTTGGCTCTGAGTCATCCACATGGTGATTTGTGCCCATACTACTGCATCTGGCACTGCCTGGAGCACATCAGAAGACACACAGGGTGAGCTCAAGCTGTCCTACAACCCTTGGCTCTTCCTTACATGCCTTCCTAGAAGAATAGGTACCCCACACTCACCTGCCCCAGACGTGGCATAGCTCCACACCAGCGTGCACACCAGAAATCTCTACCRCTTGCTGTGATGCATCACCTACTCCTGTGTCTGCTTCTATTGCTCCTCCTGACTCTGCTTTTCATTTGTGCTCCTGCTTTTTTCTGGATCTGCRGAGAATAAAGCCACACAAGCCACGTTCTTCTGAAGGTACTATCCCTGCAAGTGACACCCTCATTTTAGACCTCCAGAATATGAGGACATATACAGCTATAGTACCAGTCCATGGAAACTAGAAAATCACTGATGGGATGAACCTGTAGAATGGCCTCAGATCAAACAGCCTTGATGTGCAGCCACAGACAAATAGTCACATCTATCTTTAATATCTACACTGCTCAGGAAAGTGAACAAATGTACACCARAACTGACAACCTCCACAGTTTGCACCTGGATTTTAAAATACGTTGTCCTGATCTTATTGAACTTAAGGAATCTCTGTTCAACTCCTTACACTGAGCTGCTGGCCCAGTCCCTGGTATGGACCAGGAAAAGGCTTCTAAGGTCTTTCTGGCCCAGACAAGGCTGCCCATCTTCCTCATTTGATGTTCTGAGATATTATTTATTGTTACTTTTTCACGAAAGCGAGGTTCACAGTAAAAATAAACTAGATGAGACTAGGACTTCACATTCACCAGTACTGTAGTCAGAGAAACACCATAGACAAGTCCTTGAAACATGAATTATGATTTGGCCATGACGGAATGAAATAATGTGGATGATGATGATGATGATAACAATTTAAAAAATTAATAAATGTATTTATTTCTGTCATCAGTCACAACTATAAAACTTTGATGACTAACAAATTTGAAAGGATATTGCAGGAGTTAAGGACATATACAGCTGAATGTACCTGGTGACCCACTGATAATCCCAGGCTTTAAGGTTCTGCTGGAAAAAAATACATTTGCCCTTTTTATGCTGCTCCAAATAATTACCAACTGTGCTGTCACTTTGCCAGTGACATGTCCCTGCAGCATTTTTCAGAAATAACAAGCTGAACATTTAGGTTTTCCATCCCTTTGATCTAATTTCCGTGGTTTAAATTCAAATTTTGTTTCTATATCACTTAATGAAGTAGCATTTTAAAATCTGACATTAATACACATATGCAYACACACACAAAAATCATCAGCTCTCCCTAGCAAATCCTAGGCATTCTTTATAACGGGTCCACTCTTTATCATTTAATTCTGTCGTTAAGATTGTAGAAAGATTGACATTTCTCATTTAGTCAAAGGAAGTCCGTTGCCTGAGGAAAACTAGAAAGGATTTAAAATTAAAGGAGGTGGTCTAAGTAAGGCATAAAAGAAAAAAAAGATGATGAAGGACCTAGTCTATTCTAATAGTAATAAACCCAGTTATATAGGTTAAAATTTATTTCTTTGACATGGACCAACAGCTGGGTTAGGTATCACCTTCAAAATAAGCTGTGAGGCAAAATTAGCCATGTAGATCTTACTGATTCTTGTCATTAAACTCACAATGCAACCAGAATAAATAATGTTATGTACAGCAGCCATTTGAAACGTTGTTATTTTGGGGSTTGCTGGGAGCGGGAGGGAGGGTTCCTATTATTTATAAAAGCAAAAGCTCAATCCTTCCTATTAACAGGCTTCAATTCTATCTCATGACCACCCATTAACACCAAAGGACTGCAGTGCATCTGACCAACTGTATCAATTTCATTCCCACTGTCCTTGGCACTTCTAAGCAAAGTGCTACTTTGCTATTTGGCAATTTCCCTGATGTGATGAGCCTTAGCAGGAAGTAGACTGCTCTGATAATTGCACAATTATTTTACACATGCCACCAGGTACCTTCGTAGGAAGGTAAGAAAATCACTATTATGAATGCTTTCAGTAAGTTTCCCTGTGCTTTATAGGCAATCCATGTTCGCGAGAGAGATCAGACCATGACAACACTTCTGGAGCACTTTGATTTCTACGTCATGCCTGTGATAAACGTGGATGGCTACGAGTACACATGGAGCCACCCCTCTGTACGTAGACATTTTCTGACAGGTTGTGCAATGTACTGACTTGCTATTTATGGGAACTATCACTGTGCATGGTTAGGGCGCTGTTTTCATTCTGGAACTGCACACCCCAGGCTCTTATTCTGTGCTTGGAATTTCTGCATCTTTGCCCACAGAAAGTTCATACCTGGCCACACTCACATACCTGGCCAAACTGTATGTGTCCTCCCCTCCTCTCATAGTCCTAATTCCATTGAAATCGAACCAGATGTGATCACTTCTTATCTTACCCAACATTTCCTTTTATCAACCAGCCTTGCTGGCAAGCAGATTGTGGTTTTAGAATTTTCCTTGGTCTTCATTAGCACATGACTGTAGAGGCACAGGTGGGAAGTTACATTTAACCAACCAGTGAAGTGGTGCATTGATTTTTTCAGCTTTTTGCCCTGAATGTGGCTTGTGTGCCTCTTTCCATAGAATCGACTGTGGAGGAAAAGCCGCTCCTCGCATGGTAACAGCAAGTGCATTGGTACTGACATGAACAGGAATTTTGATGCACACTGGTGTGGTAGGACATAATTTTCTTCCTATTGTAGCCCTGCCTCACTTTTGGCCTTCAAAATTCTTTATTTTAGAAACATTTTCATCTAGCGTTCCATGAAGTTAATACAAAGACAAATGCAGCTGGGTATCTGTTAAGGACCAGTGAAAACTTTCCCAGCTTTAGATACTTTTTGTTGGGACTGTTGTCAGGATTTTTCCTCCCCAGATGGAATAACCTCTTCCCAGCACAACAGAGCCCCTTGCATCACACCATGACACTCCTGGGGGAGGCTATTGGTGGGAAAGAAGAAGCAGGGAAGAGGTGGCCCTTGCCATGTCACCCAAGGCCTGCTCCACTATCCAGTTGAGTAGATGATTCACCATGTTGTATGAACTGATGACCTCAGTCATCCTTCCATAATGCCCAGCCATCCAAGATTTTTTGGCTCTTAGTGTTTTTGATGAAGACTATATCATGTTTACTTACAGCAAGCACTTTAGTACTTGACAAATCTTTTAATAGTCTGCAGAATAGCTATGTTAAAATRTTACCCTATAGATCAGATCTGACTTCACTCAGTGCTGACACTAATGTCCCATATGGCTTTCAATCATTTTAGTCCATTGCTAAGCCATCCACAGCTATTACATCAAGAAAAACATGCATTTCTTCCCTAAACACTAAAGATCCTGACTGCTTCCAGAAAATTATTTGGCCTTATTCTGAAGACAGCAGAAGTGGTGAATCCTAGCTGTCTTCTTGATAACTGGTTCCAGCGTCACGTTTTCTTAAAAACCTTCATTTTGATTTGTGTTTCCTCAGCTTCCCATCGAGAGTTTGCTTTCCCCCCAAAATTAAATAATCCCTTAAAACTGCCTTTTTCCTGTAGTACTTCTAGATTTTAAGATGTGTTCTCAAAATCATATGATGGTTTTAAACGAAGCATACTCATCCTCTCCTCTATGACTTTTCACCCAGTCTTTGAATACTTTTTTTCTACACCTTCTCCTTGATTGTTTCCAAGAGTATAGTAGGCGAGAAATCCTTGTAGGCTCACACAGATTTCTGCAAGCACACAAGTTCTTTCCATAGCATGGTGGAATCCACGATTCCTTGTGTATTAGCACCATACTCTGCTCTTTCATTAGATGAACAGAAATGCAGAAGGGTAGAAGTAAAAAACACAGTAAAAACCTGTGTGCTTTTTTTTGCTTACAGGTCCAGGAGCATCTCCCAATGAATGTCAGGAGATCTACTGTGGACCCTACCCAGAGTCTGAGCCTGAAGTGAAAGCAGTGGCTCGCTTTGTCAGAGACCACAAAGACACCATTAAAGCCTACATAACCATGCACTCTTACTCCCAGTTGGTGTTGTTTCCATATTCTTACACTACMAACAAAAGCAAAGACCATGACGAGCTGGTAAGTCTTCCCACATCCTGAAGTTTCACATTTCTTTCAGATCTACTTATCTTGCTTGGTTAGTCTTGTAACGAGGGAGTCACTGTGCTGTGAGGATCAAAAATTAGGAAATGACATTTTTCTTGATGTTCTTAACAACTTAAAGAAATCTGGGCTGGTSTAGTAGTGCGTAAGTCAGCAAGCTGCTTCTGAAGACTATGGAAAAATGAAAATATGTAGTCCAGATTGATTATACATAAACACCACCTGATATGTTGAAGCTGTTGCTAAAAGAGCAGAGTCTCGCTGTTTTGGACACCTTGAAAAGATATATATGTGCAAATTCCTCATTATGTTGTATGGCTTACACAAACTCTGAAATTACTTGGATGTGTAACTCTCAAAAACACCCTTCACATACCTAAGCAATGAGGTATTCTGGTGGACACTTGCTACTTTTATCAAGGATTTTGCTAGGGATACTTATTTAAATGGGTCTTAATGGTAGGATGGAAAGTATATTCTACATATGTAGAATCTTACATTCTTGAGCCACCCACCAAATGACACAGTAAAAACTCTCACTGAAGACAGCAGAGTTTGAAACAGAAGAGTTACTCTTTTCCTGTAAAGCAGAAAGAGGTGCACTAATTCTGGGCATTTAAGTCTTCTTCACAGCTTAAGAGTAGGGTTCTCTCAATTAGAATATTTTCCTGCTGTATTTGTCAATACTACTTAAATCACCAGTGACTTAAATACCGTGGCAGAAAAGAAAAAATGAGAGACAAATGAGAACAAATAGTTTGACAACAGTTTACTGCCTGAAGTGAGGGTAAGGTCCCAGCTATACGTTTTATCTGTCTACAGCAGAAATGCAATCTGTAGCACAGGCATCTGCAGAAAATTTTTACCACATTGTGTGGGGGTTTTAGCACCTTTTATAAGAGTATTTAACTAATGCGAAGTCCCGAGCACGGTATAAGTAAATTCTAACTGCATACATATTAACTATTATCACAAGGCCTTGAAGCTAATAATGTTTTGTTTAATTTCAGGAAAGTCTGGCAAATAAAGCAGCTAAAGCTATAAGGAGGACAACTCAGAAAACGTATAGACCTGGTGCTGGTGCACGAACAATCTGTAAGTATGACTTTACTGCAATAACAGGCATTACAGTATATCCTTGCTGGCATCAGAAGACAGCTTTTGAACAGAAAAAGTTCCGGTTTCAGGCAATTTATCTATTTYCCCTTCCTCACAAAGATTTAGCTCCTGGAGGGTCCGACGACTGGGCTTACGATCTTGGCATTAAATATTCTTTTACCTTTGAGCTTCGGGACACAGGAACTTACGGATTTTTGCTTCCTCCTCACGAAATCAAGCCGACTTGCTTAGAAGCACTTTCTGCTGTCAAAGAGATAGCTAAACATGTTCTTCAAAATTTGTGATGTTGAATATAATTTATTCCAGCATGACTGCACTTAGTTATAAAAATGTAATAAAAAAGCCTGCTGCTTTATTAAAATTCTTTCTACATAGGCAAAAACCCCAAATGACTGCACCCCCTGTATTTTAGAATACTTCAGTCTTTTTCAGCCATACTTATACACCTATACCTATGTCTGCAATGGTAGTACACCACATATATATATATRGAGAAAGCACACTGTAAGTGGGAAATAGCACAGATGTCCCACTAGATGGTGGGAACTCCAGGTGAACGGGTCTCTGACTGACACGGAGCATACTGGGCAGATTCCATACATAGAAGAGACTCCCCCATTTGAGTTATAATAGGAYTTCCTTACAAAAAAACCGACCCTATTCATCCTCTCCGTTGTCAAACAGAAAGGGTGTTCACGTGAGAATTCTTGCTGCACCTTTCCTTAAAGGCAAGGACACACAGGCGGCCAAACCACCAAGGCGGAGCTGCCCACAGGCTCCTCCACTACAATTAGCCAAGTTCATTCATCCTGCAGCCAAGGGTTTGTTGCAGCACAATCCTGGCTTAAAGACTTTATAAGATCTTTCTAAGGTGACAGGACAAGGGGCAACGGTTTTAAACTGAAATAGGGCAGGTTTAGTTGTTTTTTTTTTCTTTTTTTTTTTTACAATGAGGGGGGTGTGGCACTAGCACAGGTTGCCCAGAGAGGTGGTGGATGCCCCATCCTTGGAAACATTTATAGACAGGTTGGCTGGGGCTCTGAGCAACCTAGTCTAGTTGAAGATCACAGAATCATTGAGGTTGGAAAAGACTTCTGAGATCATCGAGTTCAATCTATAGCCCAACACCACCCTGTCAACTGGGCCATGGCACTGAGTGTCATGTACAGTATTTCATGAAACACCTCCAGCTATGGTGACTCCCCCACCTCCCGAGGCATCCATTTCAATGTTTAATCACCCTTTCTGTGAAGAATTTCTTTCTAAAGTCCAACTTCAATCTCCCCTGGCGCAGCTTAAGACTACGTGCTCTCGTCCTGTCACTTGTTGCCARGGAGAAGAGACCAACACCCACCTGGCTACCCCTTCCTTTCAGGGAGTTATACAGAGGTACAAGGTCACCTCCAGGCTAAACCAACCCGACTCGTTCAGCCACTCCCCGTAGGTCCCGTTCTCCAGACCCTCTGCCAGCCCCGTTGCCTCCCCCGTGAGGCGGAGCCAGGCGCCCTCCCCGCCCCCCCCAAGATGGCGGTGCTGCCGCTTCCGCCCTTTCCGCCACCGCCCTCCCAACTGCGACGTCACCGCCACCGTCATCGTCGTCATCATCGGCGGCGGCGCGGGCGGCGCGAGGGCCGCCGGGAAGGGCGCGCGGAGGCGGTGGCGGCGGCGGCGCTCCCACGGCGGCTGTCCCGGCGCGCGGGGCGGGAGCGGCGGGTCCGCGGGGGCGCGCGCCGCTCCGCGCGCTCCTCCCCCTCCTGCCCGCGCCGCTCCGCGCTCAGGCCCGGGAGGACGGACCCCCCCCTCGCCCCCTCCCACCCTCTCCGCCCCGGGCGGCGGCGGAGGAGGCGGCGGGGAGCGGCGCGGCAGCGCAAGGAGCAGGTGAGTGCGGCGGGGCGGCCGCGGGCGCGGAGTGTGGGGGCGGTGGGGCGGGGTGGGGTGGGGCGGGGCGGGCGCCCGCGTCCCCGGGCCCGGGCCCGGGGCCGCCGAGCCTTGGGCGCGCTCGGCCTGCGGAGCGCAACGGCGGGGAAGGGCCGCGCTACCACTCGGCAATGTGCGCGGCTGGGGGGCGGCCGGGGGGCTCCCCGAGGAGGGATGGGGCGAGTGTCCGGCGCTGCCATCCCGCCGTGTGCTCGGGGTGCCGTTCCGTCAGTCGGTGGCCGTGCTGGAGCCTGCTTCCCATATATTCGTRTCTTCCCTGTTCGTGGGGTTTTTTGGTTTGTTTTTGTTTTTCCCACTTCAGTAGGGCTCTTCTCCCACTTTCTGGCAGTACAGTAGTTTCTGCTTTATGCGCTGAAGAGGGGCTACTAATTTCGCTYGTATAAATTCACTCATCACCATTCCTTCAGGTGGCAGCTACAGCTAACTCCCATCCCTTCCAGAACTTGTAGCCTGGGCATGTTGGGTTAGTGTGTTATGGATGGTCTTCCTAGGGCCTCACCTTGACTTCTCCATGGATTTTCACTCCGCCGTTGATTGCTTGTCAACCTTCTGCAACACTGTTTGAAGATCAGGTGTTTGGCTTGTGGTGGGGTAGCAACCAGGACCTTGAGGGATCTTGGGCCGGTGATGGAACACTCACGGCKCCTCTGTGCAGATGGCAGTGGACAGTGTCGGTCCACGCATGAAGTATCTGAAAACWAAAGAAGTGTGGCTTTATATGGCTGTGCCCGAGATAACACCCTGCTTCTCAACATGTTAGCTGAGAGTGACAGCATGCCAATGTGCTGATCCAGCTCACAGATTGGAGAGAATGTGTATCCAGCAAGCTGGATACTAAGGCAGAGTGAACTTGGACCTGTCCACACCAGTCTGCACAGACTGTCCCTTAGTCTGGGGAAACATCTTCTTTTGAGAATGAAGACTTTGTTAGACAAGACATGGAATACTGTATACTTCCTGATGTGATACTAGGGCCTGATGTTTTTATTCACCTGTAGAAAGCCAACCATGACTTTTATACTTGTGCAAACATAATGAGCAGTTGCTGGTAATGGAGAGATGTCATATGTTAAATTAGAGGGATAGGTTCAAGTTAGTATGGTGATGGGTTATCAGGAAGGAGTTGTTAAAGTAAACTTGGATTAATTTCTGGTTTTATGTCAAACAGGCTTCTTTGTGTGAGTATTTGTTTTTTTAGAAGGTTCATTATGAATGCATTTTACCATTTTTAGTAATATTTTTAGRTAGTAACCGGTGAAGCTCCTTCAAATATCACTATTTTCTTAGTATTGTGACATGGAAATGTTAACATTGTAATAGGACCCAAAATATTTTGAAGTAAAAGCTCTTTATTTTGAAAAATGGAGGGAACCATTCTCAAAGCTGTTATTTAGTGTTCAATACATATTTAGTTGATCATAGAGTGTTATAATGAGTTTGTATCTAAACTTCTGTAGGACTTCCAAGTAATTTCGCTTGTTATTTTAAATGGCATTTATCTCTTCACAGGTAGGATTTTCTTAACTGACATAATGTTTAGCTTGTGTGTGGTGTGGTGTGCATGCGCAGACATTGACATGCTTATGAGTGGTGTTTTGGACTTCTTAAAGAGATTTTATCTCCTTAAATGTTGGGGTTTTTTTTGAACTTTGCTTTTGTTCTGTTACATCTCAGTTTCTAGTTTTCCTGTAGAATCATTCAAGATTCATTTTTTCAGGGGGCTAGATTAGGCTTTTCTAACAGAAAAGCAGGTGTTTCAAATGTCTCTTGATTGTGGCTTATGTAATATCACACTAATATTGAAGAAAAAGGTTAAGCATGCTAAAGACCGGAATGTAGGACTACTGGTAATAAAAAATACAGAATTTCAGTGAATACTGTGTCAATCATATCATGCCTCATTGATTTCAGTTCATTAGTTAGAGCACACTAGGTGCATTCACTTCTCTCAAGTCTGTCCACATTTTAGATTATTCATGTAAATAACACTCTGTGATATATTTTCTTTCAACTGGTAGTATAATTAATGTCATTAACAGATTGTCTCTCACCCTGGAAAAATTACTCCATTATAAGAATTACATAGATGCATCTGTGAGTAAGTTATCCTAGTGTTATAATATTTCTAATTTATTATAAAGGTTGTCATGGATCTTATTTATGCATGGAAAAGTCATAATTTACAGTTAAAATCTTAGGTATAGGATTTATTTTAGGAGGCTAAAATTAATTTAGCCTAGTTTGAGAAGTTTCATTCTGTTTTAGAAGTTGCAGAAAGTTCAGTGCCCCTAAGTAGATTTAGCAGTGCAACGTCATGTACCTGAAATAGAGAAGTGCATAATATTCTACGTAGAATTTTTWTTTTTTTTTTTTAAATCATGGTAGTAATTATTTGGGATTTTGAGAATGCTCAAGGCTCAGTCCACACTGATACTCAGTGCTGTCTAATCCCACGAGTGTTTGGTAAGGAGATGGTGATTCAGAGGCACAGACATCTAGTGGAAAGCCATTGCACTGGCCATCGGTGTGGAATTGATAGCAGGACTGTGAACATCAGTAGTAAAACAGCAGAAGGTGAAAGTGTATGAGAATGGGAATCTTTATGGGATGTTGCATTTAAGTTGTTCTTGGTTGTCCATTAATGTGCAGTCTGAGAAACTTGGAAGTTAAACACGTAGTTTATTCCCCTCACAGTTCTCATTTATGAGCAAGGAACCTTCTCAGAAACACAAAAACTGTCATTATACATCTGAGATTTTCAGTACTGTTTTAATAGTCTCTTTATTTTTCTACCTTGCTTGGTCCTCGAAGAATGACAATGGGAGTGACTGCATCTGTAAATACAGGCACTCAAGTGTAATGTTTGACATAGTGAAATTCCTCAGTTTGCCTCAGAACAATGTGTCTGGACTCTAATCCTGCAGCCTTTGGTAGCAGCCATATTCACTTAACAGGGAAATGCCTCGTAGTTCTGGTTGCACGAGTGAGGCCCTCATGTGATAGTACGTGCAAACAAAAAGTAATGTGCTGTGCAGTCACAGCATGCTGGTTTTGTTTCCTTAGAGTAATCTATCATGAAGTATCTATTTTGTTAATAAAAGATTTGGTGTTAATTGCAAAGTGGTGGATATGGGCCAGACTACAAGGATAGAATTGACAGAACACTACCTGAAATAGCACAGGTTTTTGTTTCTTGTTTCAAGTCTTGTTTTGGTTTTTTTTTTTATTTAAATAGGGGATTCTGCAAACTATAGAAGATTCAGGGTTGGATGGTATTCTTCTTAATTTCCTTATGCCAAAATACAGGGAAAAAGGCAGTTGGAATTAAATTATCTGTTCAGTTATGATGATGTTGCCCCCTTCATCCTCTCCGTGTTTATAACTATCCTTTTAAGCCTAGTCATCATCATAACTTCCTATAGAAGTTAATTCCAAAAAGGTACTACATGCTAGGTAAAAATTAACGTTTAAAATGAGAAGTTTTGCCTCTGTTTCTTTGAAAATAAAAGTACATTCAGATTAAGAGGCAAAATGAATTTAATTTTTCTGTATGCTGCTACCATGTCAGTGTGTACTGTGCTTCCATATTAGATGGACTCATCTATCCTTCATGTGTTAAACCCTCTCCCTATGCCATTGCCAGTGTTGTTTATCTAACCCTTTTTATTTCAGATGTGGCTCTTTCAACTGTAAATATTTAATCCAAATCAGGCATTTGTTATATGATTGTCTTATTAAAAATGCTTTTGCATGTGTCAGTTGATTTTTATATCCTCTATTAAAGGGTGTGGCTGTGTGAAACCGTAGAAATTTAGTCGTTTTTTTCTAAAATTCTGTGAGAATCCTGAAACGGAAGGGTGCTCAGCTAGGTGAGATGTGGTATTGTTTTGCTTTCTAACTTTAATGGTTTATCCTGTCAGACTTTTTTAACTACTGCTGCTGCATATTGAGCTGTCCACAATGACTCCTAATTATTTTTCTCAGAAGACTGGACTAATTTGATTTCATCAAATATTTAGGCAAAATCATTTCTCTTTGTGTGCATTGCATTATATTTATTTGCATTTCATCTGCTGTTGTATTACTCAATTCTCTAACTCAATTAGATCTTTCTGGTAGTCTCTATTCTCTACAGTTTTTACTAACCCAAATAATTTCATACTACGGGAAATTCCACTGTTTGACTGTCTGCTTTCACTAATTGATGTTAACCATTGTTTTTAATGTTTGGTATACACATATGGTTAACTTCAGCCCTCCCTGAGCATCTTGATTAATGTCTTGATTATCTGAACCTTATTTATGAAATAAAATTCTTCAGATAATCAGAGAGGCTTGCACAAGTAGTCAGTAGAGCAAAGCTCTACTGAGAAATCTCAAGTACACAGTGTAAGTTTTCTTTCTTCTGTTGTTTATAAAGGAGCTACAGTGCTTAGCAAGAGCTCCGGCACAGTGTTTTGTTTGTAGAAGGTGCACAGGTGTCAGACTCCAAGGGAAGTCTTGTGATGGAAATAACTGTAGGGTTCAGATAATGAAGTGTCCACGTTTATACATTATACTTTTTTTTTCTGTGAAATGTAACCTTACAATCCGAATACGATGGGAACATATTGCTGATCAGAGGGTGAAAATGTGTATTAACCCTTTCTGGTGGATATTAGTTTGAATGTGTATTATTCTGGCTTTATGGATGAACTTTGTCATTTAAGTGTGTGTGTGTGTGTGTTCTAAATGCAGTGACACGTGCATAGGAGTAGAAGAGACAGCAGCACAAGAGTAGGAGATTAGTGTTTGGCTAATCATGTTCTACTGATTAATGAGGGTGATGGCACTTTGCAATACAACAGAAGTGGTTTTTGGAGCTGTATGTAAATTGTCCAGCACCTGGCAGATTTTCCCAAATTAATTTTATTTCTGTGTAGATCAAATAGCATGTAAATAATGGACAATAGTTTCTGGGGCTCCTTTTGCCCTTTTTGCACAATCTATCTCTAGTGCTAAATATGTATCTTCCTTTTTTTTTTTCCTTTAAATATGTTTTTCTTTCTCTAACTCCTTCCTTTCTCAGGTAAGATAAATTGTGACTTCTTKTTTATCAAAGTTGTGCTGTATTTCCTTTAAAATCTGTTTTTCTTAATGAAAAGGAGCTACTTGTTTAGCAGCTTAAGAAGTGTATCGTTGTTATGGAGGTTGTTTTTTTTTTTCCTAAATTCATGTGATTTGAAATAGTTGTAGGAATCAGACCAGTAACAAACACAGACTGTGGATGATACAAAGATGGTTTTCAGTAGGTTGTCATACACAACAAAGGGGAAAGAAAATGAAGCTGTCATTTTTGGAAATTTATTTCAAAATTGGGAGCCATTTTTAGTGGTCGGAACTGGTTTCTGAGAGGTTGGTGAAATAGCATTAAAGGTTGTCTTCACTTTAAGTCACTTGAGTTCGTGCACCAAAAATACATGATGAAAGAAAGCATCTGTTCTGTATGGTGTTTGCTGCCTAAATGAATAACATGTCATATGATCTTTCCCAAGGGGAAATTGAAGAATTCAAAGCAGGTCCTGAAATAAAATGAAAAATTATCATGACTGGTGTTCAGCTGATTGGTTCAAATCAGAGGCATTCCTTGTTATTAGATACATTTCACTCATTTATGACTTCTTTTTCTTTCTTCATCACCTCTGCAGCAACTCTTGCAACRTGTATCATACTATTTTATTCATGTGAGTTCAGTGTCAATAGCCCCAAACTGAAGGATTTTACAGTTTTGCTTTTTTTTTTGGTTGAAGTAGTACAAAATGTCAAAAATTAGAAGGAAGGTCACAGTGGAAAATACCAAGACCATATCCGATAGCACATCCCGAAGACCCAGTGTGTTTGAAAGGCTTGGACCCAGCACTGGAAGTACTGCAGAGGTGAGTTGTGAAAGTGTTCTTCTTTTCCTCCCCACCCCAGCATCTTCTTTTTCAGGACTTAGGTGGTGGGAAAGAGTAGCTCGCAAGTACCAAATGCTCAGATGTCACTGATGTTAACTAAAGGTGAAAAGAACTCCTTAACGCATGGATGTTCAACATGCTAATACTAGAATTTCAAATAACGTGTGTTRTGCCAGCTTCTGGAGTGGAGCAGTAGTACTGTACATATTAATAATATTTCCACCAACCTAAATTTTTCTCTGCGAGACCTGATGCTCATTGTTGATTATTTTTAAAATCAGTTATATTACTGGTGGACAGAAATTACAGATAAATGGGACTTAATGTGGAGTCATTTGTTTGTTCTGCCACACTCACACCAATGGTATTTCCAGAAAGGAGTGTGAAATTCACCCAGTAATGTCTGTCTCTTAGACACAGTGCCGTAACTGGCTGAAGACTGGCAACTGCCTCTATGGGAACACATGTAGATTCGTACATGGCCCTTCACCACGAGGTAAAGGCTATAGCAGCAGTTATAGAAGGTAAATCAAGAACTCACTTTGAATTTTTCACATGCTGTAGGAAATAGCTTTTGCAACTATGTCTTTTGTTTTGTTTTTTCTTTAAGTGAAATGCTGTGGTGTGCCTAATTGTATGTTTTATCAATAACCAATTGCCTTATGAAGCTGCTCAAAACAATTATTTTGGCAATGTGCAGGATTTTTGTGTGTATATAGCTTTAAAAAAAACGGAGTTCGCTGGATGCAGATTAACTACTTATATTACTTGAAATGGGAAGTTCAAGTACCTTACTACTTTTTTGTTTTGGTGTAGTGTCACTGCAGCTTTCTGGGGTACTTTTCTGTCCTTTACTAAAATGCTGGTTTGCAATTACTTACAGCAGTACTCACACTCACAGCCCTTCTGCCTTTGCTATGTTGTGTGATGAATGTCARTCCTTTGTCTCCTGTTGTGAGAAAACACTTCTCCTTAAAACAGAGCTTTGCGACTTTATCTGTCGGATATAGAAAAAATACCCTGTATCATAGGAGAAGATCCAAAAAGTTACTTCATTTTCCATTCAAAAGAGAATATTTTTTAATATATGTCTCTTTGTATGTTACTAAAATTTAAATTTTTTTTCAACTGTCCTTTGTGTGGCATAACACCTTACTTAACTGAAGTCTGGCAGTAAGCTTGTAATGTTCTTGCTGTAAAGGACAAAAAGATATTATGGTTTTAGCATCTTTGACAAACAGCTGTGTCTCACATTTCACAAACAGCTGTGCTTCATAATGCTACAGTAATGCCAGTGTTATCTAGACTATGGATGGGCACACTGGAGCATCAAAGTGTAAAGCAACAACAGGAGGGTTGGCATGAGGTTAGGGATCTGCATCTGGTTCTTTTTCCTATTCCTGTGGCATACTTTTAGGGTCTTGACTTTTCTTGTTTGATCTTCCATTGCTTCTAAGGTGGTAGCAGCTGGGATATGAAATACATCACCGAGTTTAATGTTTCTTTTGGTCTGTAAAAGATTTTACTCTGTTCCATACTGAATGTTCCAAATGGATAAAATAAGTGATTTGCTGTTAGAGATTAAATTTTAAAACTGTTATAATGTCACTTGCTCCTTGCTTTCAGTGTTTGGAACACTCAGTGCGTAGTCCTGCTTGGTCATTCGAAGAAAAGTGACATTTCTTTTAATGATTAAAGCTGTGTTTCTGCTTCACTGTCACCACTGACATTTAAGAAAAATGTTGATTTGCTTCTTTTCATTGCTAACTTTTTTACTAGAGCTATATGAAAAAGTCAAAGGACACGTCTTCCTGCTTATTTGCTTGGCACATTCAGCATTTAATAAAGGTGTTCTTAAAAGTAAAAAGGGGGAGGAAGCCCACCACCCCCACACACCCTTCAAAACAGACAAATGGAAGAACTATGCTGGTCATCAGAAGTTTCTACTAATAGCTCTTGGCCAGGCATAGAAAAAGCTGGTACATAATATGTACATAATAAAGCATTGGCATTTTCACGCTGTTGAGAGATTTTCACAAATGTTATCCAGGCACTTTGAAGGCAATTTTATTGGCTTCATGTAAGCCAAACTAATGCTGCTTCCACATCAGCTCACTTAAAGCACTACTCTTGTACATGTATCTGGGATAACAAAATGGCAGCGTGTCTACGTGTGCTCAGCCAGGCCTGCCAGTGAAGTCTYGTCTGCTTTGTGAGCAGTTGGGTAGGACAAAGCATGTCTTGCTGCYTTGCTGCCTTTATACTTTCTGCCTTCACTTCCATACCTGTCTGCAGTAATTCCCATTGTTAATGGTTTTATCTGACCATAATGTCTCCCGTAGTTCAGAACATCACCAGACAGTAGGAAAACTTGACTCTAAAGTGTGAAAAAGATTCTTTCGTTTCAGTATTAATGCTGCCTGTCACAGCATGGATTTTAATCTTGCTATAAAAATAAAACCTAACATGTTTTTACATAAAGCTTAACTGATGATAATATTAAGGATTCAATATTAGACCTAGCAGTCTTCCAGGCATCTGAAGTAAGGAGAAGCTAACAAAGAGCGAGCTGTGTGTAAACATACTATGCTTGAAGGAATTTTGCCCTCTTGCTGCACTTGTAGATTGTTGGTTAGTTGCTTGGCAGCTTCCTTGCTGGCTCCTTCATGCTATTGTCAGGATCTGTGCCATTGCAGAGTCCTTTTCTTAGTCTGTCTGATCCTCTTTATTCAGGATCATTACACAGCATTTAAAAACCAAACCAAGCCAGCAGTCATATTAGGAAAGAATGTATGGGTTTTGAAAGTTTCAAATACTGTAGTAAGGGAAACTGGAAAACAGGACAGTATTTCTTGAGCAATTATAATATGTACATGATACACCAATAATTCTCATTGCCTCTATGCACACATGTGCTCTAACACATGTACACACACATATCCTCAGGGAGGTGTGTTGCAAGGTGCGCCTGTTGCTGGGTACTTGTTCCTGACGCTGTAAGAAGTACAGAAGCAAATGGAGGCATTGTTATGAATGTGCACTTCCTAAATGCTGTTGAGCATGGAGAACTGAACTGTTGCAGGAAGTAATGCTGTTTAAAATCACTTAACTGCACTGCTTAAAATTTGAAATGAGGAAATTCTGCATTTTAGGCCATGTTCAAAAGATGGGCCTAGCTCAAAATCTTAAAAAGAAATTGCATAATGCCTTTTGTGTGAAGGGTTCTGGCAGTTGCAGTCTAGCCACATAATTTTAAATTGGAGAGGTAAATTGTCATGATCTGTTGAAATTCAACAGTGAGCATTACTTGGAATAACCAAAGATCCCTTTTGGAGTGGGCCACGGGAAAGTTATGTAGAAAAGAAGCTGTGGTATGCATAAAAATCAGCTGGTAGACCATCTTGTTTTTCTGTGCATTAAGCCAAAGCATCTGAAAGCAGTCACGGCTTCCCAAGTAATTATTTCTTAAAATTTGACAAATATTCAGTCTTATTTTATTAGACATTTTGGAGGGTTATGATGTCTTTGGGGTAGGAGAGGCAGCGTGATTGCCATGACTTTGCTTTGGAGTTCTCCTAAAGCTGAAAAAAGTTGACCCAGTAACAGCAAAACCACACAAAAAATCGATGGGCAAACCCCAGCCCTGAACCTTTATAATTTGTGGGGATTTTTGATAACTTATAATGTTATAAGTAGATCTGAATAATGCTTTAGCAAAATACCTTTTTTTCATTATGGGAGGGAAGAAAAAATGTTAATCGAGGATGAAATGGTTTGGATTTTTTTGTTTTTTCCTCCAGCCTATAACTTAAAAAGTAGTGTTAAAATATCAGATGTCACTCTGTAAGGTACATGAGCTGCATTCAGTGCAAGTTCTCTTGCTTTCTCCTTCAGCTAATGGGATCTTTCCTGAAAGTGTTCCTCTTGAGCAACAATATTATGAGTACATTTTTGATAATCTTTCTGCCTTTTAACTTAATTTTCAGTTTCACCAATCCAAATCCTTTGTATTGTAGCTTAAATATTATTAAAAATGAAGGCATTGAATTGCATTTTAATGTTGAAAGACAGTTTATTTGTTGAGGTAGCTGATGGTTGGAATGCTTCCGAGAGTATTGGCAATGCGAAGGAATTGTCTCTTTAATATGGGGAGAGGGGAAAATATTTTGAATCATAACCTTTACTAAAACCAGACGCTTTAAAGATGATGTAGTCATGCATGCAAATAAGATAATTTGTTTATATTTGTATGCTGGATATTATTTGATCCTTAGTGATGAAAAAACAGGGCTCTACTGTTCTGTATGTTTCCTCTGATCTAGAGTGACCTGTGTTTACAACTTCACAGAGAATTAAATGCATTTAAAAATGAGAGCAGTCACTGGTCTTTTTCTTTGTAGCTTTAACCTTATGATGTGGTTTAAAGAATTAAATATAGGAAACAGTGCAGAGGAGGAAGTAGAAAAAATGACTTTTTCAAATATGTGCAGATTGAAAATGAAATCATTAATTTAAATTTTTGTATGCATTGACTGTGGAAGACAATTTATTCTTTATGCATTATGAGACAGAGGAAGAGTGGGAGAAACAACTTTGTCAATGGAAATTGATTCAGTCTGAAAAACAAAAGAAATGCAAATTTCAGTATTCAAATATTACATATAACTCTTCTAATCAAATAAGACAGCATTAGTATCTCTTTATGATTCTTTAGTGTAAACTGATAGGCACAGATCTAGTGCGTTTATACAACCATTTCACAGAAGAATCTATAGTTACAGCTAACAGCCATCACAGAAGTACTAACCTCAGTATCAAGCCAAATGTATATGAAGAGAAAATTTGTTTTCTTGAACTGAAAGATCATCTGAAATAGTTCCTATGTTGCCTTAGCTTAGGAATTTGGATCATAGAATTACGGAAGGGCTTGGGTTGGAAGGGACCTTAAAGATGATCTTGTTCCAACCCCTCTGCCATGGTCAGGGACACCTTCCACTAGACCAGATTGCTCAGGACGCCAACCAACCTGGCCTTGAACACATCCAGGGATGGGGCATCCACAGCTTCTCTGGGCAACCTGTGCCARTGCCTCACCAATACAGTGGTTGTGCTCTTTAACCCATAAGGGGTACATGAACTTGTGAATCTGTACTAAGAGGTGACAAAATTATAGTAGTGTAGGATGTTTCTCCTCCCATTCTACGTCACTTTAATATCTTTTACAGAAAATATGTATCATAAAGTTGCATGACTAGTAGAGTTCATCCAGTATTTTGTAATTAAATAATGAAATAATGATGTTACTGCAAGATGGAAAATGGAAGAGGCTTCCAAGAGTGAATTTCTGGTTCATGGTCTTGCAACAGTGTTTTCTTGTGTCACAGCCTCACCCAGACCATGGGAGGATGGTGCTTAGGTTATGTTATCTCCACTTCCAAACTTAATCCGCATTCAGAGTTATGCTTCTCTGTGTCTGTCATTGCTGCTCCATAGTAGCTTGACTCTGCATTAATTGTGGTTTAAAAAATATATAGAGAGATGCTTATATATATAAATTGTTGCAGCTTAGAATATAGAGAAGGCTAAATCTTTATCTGCTTGGTAGGAACAATTGTGAAACACATTTGCATGATGATCAGAAAAAGATTATTTGTTCTGGATAGGATCACCTGAAGCCGATCTAGAGTAGTGAGTGAGTCTTGCCACATATACATACAAGTAATTTTTCTTTTTAGAGTCAAGTCTTCCTCGAGTTTCTGAAAGAGTTGGGGTTTTTGGAATGTGTAAGCCCTTTAGAACGGAATATTTTCTTACTCATCCACTTTGCCTCTGGGTGGGAGATTTAGATAATTTACATACTAATAAAATAATAATTAAAAGATCATATTCCTTTAAAAATAGTCCCATAGAACTGGTTATATTATGTTTCTGTATTGTACAGGTCACCGGAAAGACCCACTGGAGATCTGCGGGAAAGAATGAAGAACAAACGTCAAGATGTTGAGGCAGAGCCACAGAAACGAAGTACAGAGGAATCATCCTCTCCTGTTAGGGTAAGAGTGGAGTTTGCAGAACTCCAGAATCCCTCAGTAGCAATTGGGCAGTGTGTCCTAGAAACCTTATCATGGTGACTTGTAATATTGAAAATGTTTAATGAACTGATCATTTTGTACATAGCACATSACATATTTTGTTATGAAGTGTCTTAACGATTGTACTGTTTCGCAATTTTGTAGCACTTTCTGGTCTTTGGTTCCCAGAGATTTTATAAATCCCACAGACTTAAAAGATGTTATAAACACTGATAAACAGGCATTTAATAACGGTGCAGACTCTTCGATTATTATCAAGGAAGTGTATTAACCATTGTTCCAGTCGTCCACTATTTTCTGCTTGCACTTACTCGTATCCATTATATACGTGCATCCTTACTTAAGTTGTTCATCCCAAATTTGGTTTTGATGAGACCATGCAGTTACTATTGTGCTGGTTCATTTTGCCTTCCTCCTCACATATTCATCAGGCACCCCAACTGCTTGCTTACTGGATTTTGCAAAAAATTCATTATTGTTCTCATTTTGTAAACATCTTTCTGCAACCCTGTGGCCCTCAAATATCAAAATTTAATTATTTTTAAATTGTGTTATCTGTTCCTGATGTTACAAAAAATAGGGGTAGAGTTGATAGTGTGACCCTGTACCTGTGTAGCAATAGCACCACTGTATTCCTGCATCACGTTTAAGACCATCTTCATATGAATAATTTTTAAAAGGTTTTATTTGTGAAAAATCAGTTTTGCTTCTGCAGGTATTAACAATATTCTATCATTTCCTCTTGGTCTGTTCCTACTTGCTATGTAAAATGAATTTTTTTATGTCAGCTGTAAATAAATCAGCAGCAGCTGCTATCATTAAATTTAACAGAATGGCTTACCTTCCAATCATGTTTTCAGTTGCTGTTAATTTGTGTAAGCTTTCAATCTTTTTACTGAAATGTGTTTCTTTTATTTTCCAAAGTTTGAATAAACTGTTCAGTTATTGAGTACATGGTTGGTGGGAAAATTGTTTTTTCCAACCGTTATTAAAAATTTGCTGTAACTTCTGTCCTGGTGCAACTCTAATTTTGATGTCATTCTTACTTTTGATTAGTTTTGCTTTTTATAGTGTTCTATTAATGTAATAATAAAGTACTCTTAAGCAACTAAACCCCAAGTAAAAGTGAACTGGAAGCAAGAATCTAAAGGAGTTGGAGAATTAGTGGGTCTGTTACACTATCAAAGAATTATTTATAGGTTAAGCACACTCCAGAGTAAAAAATTCTCTGTTTCAATCTCATAAAACAGAAAGTTGAGGAAACCGCTGAACTTTTGTGCTAGTTGCATGGAGGCAACTCTCAAAATACAGGATATCAAAGAAAATATTCTGGAACAGATAGATGAAGAGGGACAGTCGTCAAGAGTTGCTTTGCAAAGAACCAGGATGTCTAAAAGGACAGAAGACTTGAATGACTGAACTGCTAAGAAAAATCTTACTCCATCATTAGAGCTACTGTTACGGTGGAGATCTAATATGTGATGTTTCCATCCCTTATTAAAGCTTTTGGAGTAACAGAGGAGCTGGATAAGAAAACTTTGAAATAATGAAAGGTAGCTTGTTCCTTAAGAAGTTTCACAATTGTGGTTAAAAAGAAAAAAAAAAAAGATAAAGACCGATCAGAACTGTGCCTGCAGACAAAATCTGTGCTTCACCAGACTACTAGACTGCAACTTCGATGGAGAGTAGTGTTTGAGAGAACTGCCTGACACAGGAGAAACCTTAAATAGCTTGTTTTGAAACAAAGCTTTGAGGCGTATGTATAGATAGTCAAAGAATAGCAGGTATAATATTTTCGGGTTTAGAAGCCAGCTAAGGGGAAAATTTTAGATTAATTTGGAATTGAATTACACAGAATGCTATGGTACTTCATCTAAAGAACCTTAAAGAATGTAGAAAAAATGTTGGACATCCCAAATGTCAAACTTTGCAGAAGATTTGAAAACAGTRCTTGAGATTACTGAAGTCTGAGGAATGCCATGGGGGTTGGGAAAGATAGTTTTTGGCAGTACAATGGCAGATGAAACTTGGTGTTGGCAAGTGCAAGGTAATGCACAGTGAAGAAACTAAAACAAAAAATGAATGAATTTTTTTAAAGTAACAAACCATGCAGTAGAAAACTAAGTTATTGTGGACAGCTCAATGAAACCGTTGTTCAAAGTGAAGTCGCAGTTGTAGAAGCAAACACTCAGGTATATAAAAATGGAATAGAAAATGATCAATAGTATGCTGTAGAAATTCATGGTCCAGTTTTATTTGAAATGCTGTTTGGTTGTCATCACCTGTATGCAAGAAAATACAGTCAAAGGTCTTCTTGAAGTGGGCAAAGAGGTGGGAAATAAACCGGAGAGAAGAAGGGACATGGGACGAATGCATATAACGTATGTTTGAGAGAATGTAAGTTAGATGCGTCATATTCATACTTTATCCCTGTAGGAAGAGTGGCAAATTTAGAAATGACAAGGAGGAATGCTATTTATGTTATATGTGACAATTCTACCTGGTTGCCGGAAGATAGAGTCAAAAAGCTGAATAGGTTCCACAAGAAGCTAGGACAGTATAACTACTATAAAATCTTTCTAGAAGAGATTTTTTTGTTCTTTGGACACATAAGATAACTAGTACAATCTGTATGTATTTAGGAAGAAACTTCCTCTGTGGACATCTTATAGACTACATCCCCTATTATTTCTTCATGCTTTGTACTATTATTTGCAGAGACAGTATGCTGTGTTGCGTGGACACCTACATTGAACTCAGTTTCTGTGTTTCTCAGATTTGTGTTTGGAATTACTTCAGCACTGTGTATTAGTRTATGAATTATTATACAAATAATTAGATAAGATTCCTGCTGTTACTGGAAATTTTTATATTGAATTTTTCTCTGTATTATGAGAAGGCAGTTACATTGGCGTGTATGAAGTCTTACCTAAAGTCTTAACTTGGAAGGTGTGCGTGGTTTGGGAGAAACACTGGGAGGAACTTAATGTACATCTAGGAARGGTTTTCGTAAGGAATGTGTATCACTTGTTTCATATCTGTGGTTTTTGTCACTGTAGCTTTTAACTATTTCCACTGGAAATGGGACTCAGCATTGTCTTCCATCTCTGAAATGGCAACAATACTTTCTAATGTCAGGGGAATTTCATTTTCTTTTGTATTTTTGTAGCGTGGTAGTAGTTTACATTACATTATATAGGTATTATACCTAGAGCAAAATAGTACTGTGCTTGCCCAAAAGGTTCTGGCTATAATACATGTAGCTTACTCTAGGTTTAAAGGAATCTGTGCTTTTGAATGAGTTTATTTTGCTGCTGCATGTACACGTGCAACCTGATATGGTTGAAACCGAGGTTTCTGCAATGCAAGAATTGTAGGTTGTAAGAGTCTTATATTCTTTCTATTGGTGTTGGCAAAATAACACTTCTTGGTTAGAAGCATGTTTTACAGACTGGATGAGTCCTTTTGTGCTTGGCTGGGCTTTTCTGGCAGTAGTGGGAAACTTATTCAAGTAGACATCAAGTCTTGTGCTGTAGAGTGCTTATCTCATGGGCCATGGAGCTTCAACTTAAGTAGACATTAAATTAAATAAAATCTCACGGAAGTCAGCCATAATGTAATACTTTTTTTCCCTTCCTTATGTGGCATTTCTCCTGAACATCARCATTAAACTGTAAACATCTATCCAACACGTGTTGTGTTTAGCTGTGAACATATACCTGAAAACAGCATAGACAAAGTCTGCTAAGTTTTTGTTTACTCTTAGGACAATCTACAATATATTTTTTAGTAAATAAATACATAATTATGAAAGTCTAGTGTTTCTCATCTAGTAAATGGCATTTTTTCAGAGTCTGCAGAGAAATAGTTGACAAGTGTGACTGAAGTGGGATATACAGCATCTTCAAGTACAAGCTATTCTGCTATGTGTATTGAAAGACGTGCTATTGGCCTTTAGGAGCTTAACTTACTTTATTCTTGGCTTGTTATGGGAGAGACAAAAAACACGTAAAGTACGAAAAGGTCTATAAGGATATGAAGGAAATACTTAATCCCTGTAGTATGAGGGAATTGAATGTGTTACAAGTATAACAAGTAAAATAAAAGGAATACGTKCAGGATTTTTCAATGAGAAAAATTAAGTATGTGTTCTAAGCCATCATAACTTAAATTTTTGATTTGCATGCCCCAGCAAAAACATACTCAGTTTCTAAACTGAGGTTTGTTTTTCAAGATGCAATGTTGTCAGAATCTTTCTACCTGACAATGAAACAACATTTAGTGTAAAATACTATGCTTCCCCTATATTCAGTATTTCAGTTTGATAGCTGCTTTTGTTCTCAGTTCTTCTGTAGAAATATGATTGTACCACTACTGAATCTTTCCACAGAAAGCAGAAAATACAGACTCTTTCAAATGCTTGTTTTGGATTGTAAGTTTGAAGAGGTAGGCATGATACATTCAGGTTGTGTAGTATTTTTAACAGGGGTTATTAAATTGGTCTTGAAGCATTCTGACTTGCTGCACATTCTTTGCTGACAAGTTATTTGGCGAGTTGGCTTTGAGAAGTTTTTTTAAATCGGACTAGAGAGATTGTCTTAACATTCGTATTTCAGTGTGCTAGTAATGGGTAGTGTTGAATTAATAGGAACTAGTACTTGTATTTAAGAACTTATGGTTTTGTTAATTTATATTGTGGGAGTTAGTTGAAGTATATAGCAGACGTACACACTTTAGTAGAACAGATGTGGCTTTCATGGAGGGTGGGCAAGAAAAATAAGAATAGTCTTAAGAGAAAAAAAGGATGGTTGCAGGGAGGACTTGATATACCTACAGATTTTCAGATCTCATCAGAGTCGTTTTCTTTTGAAGTAATTTGCTGTGGGGCATAATAAAATTCTGGCTCTTAGACTGAAATGCTTTAGTATATGTGATGATGGCTTAGTGGATGTAGACCTATGTGCAGGTGATGTCAGCAACCAGCATGACTCACTTTATGATGCTTTGCATGATTTTAGAGATCCTGTCATGAAATGGAGAAAAATAATATTTTTTTCTTAATCCACAAGCTACTTTAAATTAAACTTGACATAAATTAGTTCTTTAATGTAATGACCGTAGCGACCGGTCAGCTTTCTCCAAACTTWCTAGGGCTTTGAACTGAATGCATCAAGATGAGAGGCTGGAAGATAACTGCGCTGGTTTAGTTCTCTAGGTCAAATAAATGCAGTACTTGTCCTGTCATCATTTACATCATTAAACTAGAGATAAGGTTTAAACATTAGTGAATAAAAAAAAATAGTTGAATTTTGCTTGGTTTTGGGTGACTATCTGCAATTTTATGTTATTTCCTTAATGTTTCTAAGGTGATGTTAAGGTTTTAAATTAAGTCAAGATCTAAGTCCCAGTAAGGAAAGCTAGTGAAATTCTGAGGCATCTCCTTTCCTTGGYGTAAGTTTCTCCCACATACCAGCATTGAAGAATCCCCAAAAAACAAAAGAAGGCACTGTGGGAGGAGAGAGCAACAGGGCTGTGGGACAGACTTTGCTCTTCCAGGTTCCTGTTTAATAAATTATCCTGAGATACTTCTAAGCTTGATTTTTTTTTTTTTTGCTAATAGTGAAGAAACTTTTTGTCCTGTATTCCACTTGAGCTCAGGTAGATCATTTAGAGAATGTCACTTCAGCAGGTGCAACTATGCAGCTTTACTATGGGAATTCAGCAGGGGGACAAGAGCAGCAGAGCATCAGTTGACTTTTGAAATTACTGTTTTCTTGTAAGGATAGTCTCTGGCTTTCTTAGGTGTTCACAGTACCATCTGCCACATGGAAAATGTGTGCTACTGCACTAGTTAGGCTTGTCTTGGGGACAGTGAAAGTCAAACACAAAGCTGTGAAGGAAACTTGATTCCATTGAGTTGCTTTAGACTTTTTTCCCCTTCCGCTAGCCAAGGGTCTCCGGGTTTTTTTTAATTTTTTTTATTATCTCCCCCCCCCCCTTTATCCTCTGAAGAGTTAAATGGTTCCACTTCTCAGGCTCATCTGCCTTCCATATAAATATTCTTATTTACAGCTGAGAATTCTTGCTCAAGCTGTTAAAATTATACTCTTTAAATGTTCAGTAAACTTCTGGTCTTTAGAACTTAATGTGTTCTTTTGGTGCCTATTTTAAACTTTATTCTCTGATGTGTGCTTGACTCTTGCCCTGCCTTTAAGTCTTCTTATTTTATGAATACTTTCTTCTCTTTTCCCCATCTGCTATTTGCATATGGATTATATGAAATTGCATTAGAACGTGTAGCCTGTGGAGTCTCTGCTTGTTTAAGAAGGTATTTGTTCAACAAGCTAAAGGGGAAAATGCTTTTTGTACTATGAAAAAACCCCAGCCAAAATGCCATGTAAAATACACCTGCTTCTTCAGGCTTCTTTTAAAATAGTTGTTTACTCTAATGCAGCATTTTTCCCTTTATAGAAAGAGTCTTCACGGGGAAGACATAGAGAAAAGGAGGATATCAAAATTACAAAGGAGCGAACACCAGAAAGTGAAGAGGAAAATGGGGATTGGGAAACAAATAGGGAAGGTATGTATAACTGAACAGTCCTTGGATGCCTCAAAGGATTGGGAGATTACTGGGCTGTGTGTCAAGTGGAATGCTTCAAGATTTGTTTTTTCAGCAGAATACTTTCATGCAGGAGCCATTAATTTTTTTTTTTTTGTGGAGAACAAACAAGTTATCTGARTTGGACTGCTACAGCTGTTAAACCAACTAACTTTAAAAACACATGCTTTTTATTTTTCCTCTTTTGACTCCTCAGACAACAAGGACTTTAGGTATAGTCTACTCCATGGCTGAATCTTTCACATCAAGATCACTAGATGAATCCAAGTTGCATCTAAAGTAATTTTGGAACTTGTCAGTCTGAGGAGAGAGTGTAACTCCTTTGAATTCAAAAGTCAGCAGGTTTTGTTGCATGATTTGTAATGATGTGAACTGTCTCATTAACAAGGGCTCTATTAGAATGAGTATAACAACAGCTGAAGGTGGCCATCGGTGAACTGTTTATATTCTAGAAACACTTGAAAAGTGTCCTGCATTACCTTCTGTAATCACTTTTGTATGGGTTGGTGGGTGGAGTTTTTTGGGTTTTGGGTGTTTTTTAATACTCATGAGGTGATTTCATTGTCATTGTTGATAATACCCATCCATTTACTGTGTGGGGTCTTCTGTCCTAAGTGTTTTTTTAGAGTGCAAGTTCACCTGACAGTGATGTTAGGGAAGCTTCTAATGAACTGGATGTTTCTGTAATTTTCTAAGTGTCAGTGTTTTAGAAGTAGTTACAATATTTCAAGAAAAAATGGCAATTCTGTTCCTTCCTGAGCGAATTCAGATGTAATATTGTATTTGCAGTGAAGTGCACTGCAGGTTGTAGGACGGAGCTCCTTGTAGGGAGCTTTTCAATGCTGTGTGCTAGAAGTATTGCAAGTCTTGTTTTACTGTGTCTTRAGCACAATACATGAATGGAAAAGTAGCCATAATATATATTGACTCCTTTGTGAATTTTATTTTGCACGATTTAAGAAAAATTGATCTGTGACGTGTATACATGGAAATGAAACCTGAGTCAAAAAAATTGGAAACATAAAAACCGTGAGTTCTATATAAACATATAGTATGAATGTCTTAAGTCTTAGAGGCTGAGACTTTCAGCTTGAGAATTAAGCTTTTTTTCAAAATAGTGTGAATCGTTGCTATTGGATGAAGTAGAATTCCTGTCTGTTGCATTCTAGTGAGTGCTGAATAAGTAGACTGATAGACTGGGAAAGAACCTATGCTGTTACGAACTGCACCTTTCTCTAAACTCTTCCCATGCATTCATGACACAGGAAGGCAATTTGTAGACTGAATTTAGTTATTGCAAAATCTTTTATGTAGTTCCTGTGTGTAGGAAGGGAGTGAAAGCTAATAATGTTTTAATGAAGTCCTTTTCTCTCACAGATATTTTCCCAAAGTGCTTTTTGAGCATTAGACTTAAATAGCCATAAACAAAATAAATGTAAACAAAGTGAGTAAATTCAATTTTCAGTAAGATTTYGGTTGCAAGGTTGGAAGCATATGATATTAACTAGCCATGACTTAATGAAMAAGTGAGAGAAATAGCACTTTTTCTGATGTGAAAACCAAACAGTGATAATGTTTTAAAAACAGATGTAATCTCTTGAAGTGTATGTTTATCTGATGAAAGGGTTCATACAGAACTCTTACTTTAAAATCAATTTGTAGGTGTAATTAAGTAAATGTATCAATTGATTTGTAAGAAACTATTAAATAAAACCCTCCAGTATCATACATTACTATATAAATCTGTTTCATGTGAGTTTCACAGTTAAGTAGGGCTCTACTTGTTTTTGGTCTTTGTGAAGACACAGTTTTAATTTTTTTTGTTACTTAAATAGAAACAMGTAGTTTACTGTGTTTCCGTTGCTGCCTCAGCCTAAGAGTTGATGAATGTCCATGGAAATAAGTTAAGGTGTTCTTTTTAATGAAGTTGAAGAGTTTAACTGCAGGTTATATGGAACTAACCGGAGTTACTTCGGGTTTGCATACATAATTGGAGAAGAAATTTGGCTTTAATTCTTTGATCCATTCATGCAGTGCTTAAAAGTCATGGAAATATTTATGCTTGGCATCTAGTATGCTAAATATTATTGTTATATATTTAATAAGAAATTGTTTACTAATCTATTTGCTTTCTTTTTTTTTGAATAAAGACTCTGATAATGGAGATGTTAATTATGATTATGATCATGAGCTGTCTTTGGAAATGAAGCGCCAAAAGATTCAGAGAGAACTCATGAAATTGGAGCAGGAAAACATGGAGAAACGAGAGGAAATAGTAATTAAAAAAGAGGTTTGTATTATGTAAATGTGAAATAAAAAATACAAGTCGTCAGTCACTTCAGAGGCTTCTAATTGTTTCCTTAAAGACTTAAGCTTCCTGGGCTACAAATGCACTATTGTGTTAACGTAGTAATAAATAACTGGCACTTATGTAATTAGTCTGTGGCTTGGGTATTAGTAGTATCTGGTCAATCATCCGGCGCAATGACCAAGTTTCTACTTTGTGAAGTCAGCTATTAAATGAGTAGGATTTAATGCATTTTAATGATACAAAACTGGTAAGGTCTTTAACAGAGAAGACATGTAAAAGAAAACACAAGGCATTTGCCAATTTCATTTTCCAGCTTGCTGTGTAGTAATAAAGTGGAGTGACAGAGACAAAGCTGTAAGTGTTAGAAACCCTAAAATTTTGGAGGAAGATAAAAAAAAATCCTCTAAGGATGTCTTTGTTTTTTGGACAAATGTGAGTGTTAGTTGTGAGCATACTGATTTTAAACTTTCAGTTACAGTTTTTGTAATGTATTACCGAGTGCATCACCTTCTCTTCCTCCACGCTTAATCTGTCATCTTCCTTTCATGGTGTTCTTTGCAAACAATCTGATTAGTTTATTTGAAGTAGAGATGTCCATAGTTAAGATCTCATGCTCTCTCACTTGCTGAATTTACATATTTGACACATATATTGGCATGCAGTTACACTTTTGAGCATCARTATCTTATGGGTTAATTATATTCTTTCCCTCAAGATTTCTCCAGAGGTGGTTAGATCTAAATTATCACCATCGCCATCACCACGGAAGTCTAGCAAATCTCCAAAACGAAGATCCAGTCCCAAATCATCATCTTCAGCTAGTAAAAAAGAGAAGAAAGCATCTACTGTCTCTTCACCACTTTTGGATCAGCAGAGGTCAGTATGTAGATGCATCTTGCAAGAGAGTGAGAACAGAGAACTCACTGGTATTTATTACTGGAGTTTTCATAATTAATGTTTTCCGTTTTCCTTGCTTTCAATGCCCTTGATTATGTAACTTTAGGGGAAGATCTCTAAATTGTGCATTGTGAATCATCTTATGTAGAAAATTGTTATATGGATGTAGTTGCCAGTTGATTATTTTCATGGTTTACAAGCATATCTTTTCTCTTTGAGTGTCCAGAGTCTTTGGGAGGTGATGAGAAAATATAAAAAAATTGAAAAGTGGAAAACACTTCAGTTTGAAATGCTGCAGCCTGAGAAGCAGCCTCTCTAGACTGAAGTGTTTAAAATTTGACCAGCTGCACATTCTGTTCATGGAATAATGTTTGACCTTCAAGGCAGGAAATTTCTCAGAATTCAGGAGAGGATAAGAAGTGAGGGATGTGGAGGGGCAGGGAAAAATTAAGAATAAGATATGTAAAAAACACAGGATTTGAACTGGGTGCTGTCCCACCAAAGTCAATCTTCRAAACCTGTTGCTAAGTTCTTGCTGGCCACAAGAACTTTTGCATTGTTGTTTGAAGCTTTTAGATAGGAAAGAAACTCCTGCAGCATTATGACCAAACACATCTGTATTTGCTAAGCAAAAATAGCCTTTAAAATAGGGGCAAAACAATGTTGTTTCTGCTACAGGAATGTAACAGCATGTGCTGGTATGCTACTGACATTCAATATGCAGTGATACATAGTTGATAGAGTTTATCTTAGTGGTGAATTATATGGAAAATATATACTATTTCATATTTTGAGATGGATATTAAATAATATTTAGATGCTTTATCCTGTCAGGTAGTTAACATTAAATTGAAAACATGAGTTGTTCAAGTAATTTTGTGTGTATGGTTGGCTTATTGCAGTGCGGACATGGAAGTCTAAACGTACAAGGTGCTCTATAGATTTTGTCTTCTGATGTGTGCAGTTCGTGTAAGGGCATTTTATCTTTGAAAACTGGTTCTGTCTGAGCAGGAGCAATTCCTGTTTCTCTTAACTTCCTTCAGAAATAAAGGCTATAAATCGAAGAGCTCAACATAAATTTTTACCGTCTCTATTCATCCTTCTGTCAAGTACAGCTATTGAATGCTGGTTGCTAATGGAGTTGGTGAATCCTATCCTAAAAGCTTCAAGGCCTTTTATGTTATAACTTTCTTGTCAGTGTCTGAGTAATCATTGTTTGAAATAGTTGTCAGTTCTTCATTTTTACCATCCCCTCTCCCCCCGTTAATTTCTCTCTAGGAGTTCTAAAAGTAACCAGAGTAAAAAGAAAGGTCCTCGTACCCCTAGCCCCCCTCCTCCAGTACAAGAGGAAACTCCCCTAGGGAAAAAACACAAAGAAAAACATAAAGCAAAAGAACGTTCAGAAGAAAAGGCAAGGGAGGTGAAAGAGAGAGGGCGTGACTTTGAAAGGCACAAGGAGAAAAAAGAGAAGCAGAGGTAAGTTACTGCATTATTAGCTTTTAACTGTAATGTAACCTTGCTTTTAAAGTTACCTTTTATAGAACACTGAATAATAAGGGTATTTTACCTGCTTTGGCAACAACCTTTTGTTATTACTATTAAGCAAAGTGTGTTATATAGATGGGTTGATAGACTATAACTAACAGATTGATACATTTTAATTATGTAACTTAGTAAGTTTGTAAAATGCCCCTTTGAAGGTTCATTACTTCTCMGGAAGTTGGACCTTCACCAGTGTGACAGGTTGTTTGCCAAAATCTTTATCAAAGTCATTCACTTATCCAATTGCCTGCTTTTCTGAAATCTTAGGGGACTAATATCTTATAAGTTGGCAGTGTGTGTTTGAACTCCCCCTAATCTTCAGTAGGTTAAAGTATTTTTGAAGTAGTCGAAGACTACTGACATTTTAGAATTGCCTCGCTTTTCCATATATACATATTTATATATTTTAAAAAATGGTGGACTACTATGAATGTTCAGTTATTTCCTGGAGAATACATGTCTGCTTGAGTGGGAAGATACATGGTCTGCATTTTTGTGTCCTGTATTTTCTTGATGAAAGTAGGGTACATGTTCTTAAGGCTTTACTTCGTAACTGGCGTAGCAAAGACTTAAGTATTGGAAGAGCAGTGAATTGTGTATTTAATTGATTGAATAAATTACGCTCTACTTACTTGAAAGTATTTTATTTCCCTCATGGTTGCACACTCCATTACTGGAAAGAAGTCGCAAGCAGTAGAAAAGAACATTCTAGGTAGTGCTGAAAGTACTTGGCTTTCATTATACTATAATTCATTATACTATAATCAGGTATTGCTGTGGTGACTACAGCCTTATATTTCAGTGTTGGGTTTTTGTCTTTTTTTTTCCCCTACATAATAAAAATGAAGTAGTAATGTCAAATCTGCGTGAGGTACAGTCAGTGAAATAGTTGAAGGTTTTGACGGATTACTTTCACTCCCTTGCTACTGAGATTAGCCTTTAAAAATGTGTTGGAGCTTGAAGCTTCTTAAATAAAGTTGTGACATTACAGAAATTTTTAAATAAAGTAGCAAAATATTTCTCCATTTATARGAATTCTGTTTCACTGCCACATGAAATATTAGGTAAAATTGCAAGAAGGTTTTTTTGGTTTTACCATGTTCTAGTTTTTACAGTCCGGAGTAGCAAGCAATTTAGTGCATATCTTGCATTCTTGAGTTTTGCTAGCTTAAGGTAATTTCATATGTGAAATTATAGATGGAACAAATGATTTTATAAGAGTTCTTTATATTGTAATCACAGATTCTGTCTTGAAGGTGTTTGTTGTTTCTTAGAAATTTACTAATGCCGTATTACACCCGTTAAACAAGCTGCTGTTTATGTTTCCCAGGGATCCCTCTGAAAGCTCCCGTAGACAGAAGCGTTCTCCTAGTCCAGCAGATCATTCTGGCAGTAATTCCTCCCCTTCCAGGGAGTACTCACCACCTGCTGCAAGGCGAAGGCAAACCTCCCGAGCTCCAGCCAAGTCAACCACTCACAAACATAACTTCTCACCCTCTCGCAGGTGGGAGGTCAATTGCATGGATTTTATTTCCATTAATAGTACTCCTTTGGAAACATCTTCTGTTGGTTTGACTACTTGTTTGTGTGTCTGTTGTGAATATGTTCATGCCTCAAACACTTGAGCTCTGAGACTATTTTTTTTTGCCAGGTTACTACTTTGAGGGTACCTGTCATGTCAAGAGCACAAGTCACAGTGAAAGCTTCCATTTTTCAGTTCCTCTCAAATGTTTTGTCTTCAGGTAGAACTTCAGAAGTCTGATATGAGATATAGTCAGTCTGTGATCCTCTGGGAACTTTTTGTCTTCCCTAACCTTCCCCATTCTTAAAAAGTAGAACGTGGGAAAATCTTTTACCTTGGAGATGGGAAAGGAGCAGAGTTTCTCTATTCTAAAATGGGCAAAGTGATACACAAGTCCTGTCTCTGCACATCTTTCTTGAGAAGCAGGCACAACTGGCCAAACGGTGCAATACAAAGCTTCTTGCAGGAAGCTTTAGGGAAGGTATCATGCTGCTAGTTCTAGGGGCTTTAGAAAAAAATGTTTTACCACCCATTAAAAATGGAATAGGCTCCTTATTTTGGTCTGAAAGAGTGTAAGCTCAGGTTTAGAATGGCAATGCTAAATACTACTGTAGTCACATGTTTGTGTAATGGAAAGGGAGGCATTCTTGTTTTTTGCACCTCTGTTGAAGGGTGGGGGAAGCTCAAGATGTCATATGTATTTCTACATGCTGATAAGCAAAATAAAACCCATCCATTCAGCAATCCAAAGAGTTGTAAGCAAGCTCTTTTGCTTCTGTGGTGACTCAGTTCTGCTGGAACAATGTTGGATTGTTTTATGCTAGATGTCACTGATGGACATTTTTGCTAAATTGAATTCTTCATAGGGAAGAGAGTAGAGCAGCCCGTTCCTCTTGGAGCAGTAGCACAGAGTCTGCAAAATACCTCTTCAGTACTCTTTTCCCTGTTTTTTAGCTTACTCCAGTGTCCTGGTTTCAGCTGAGATAGAGTTAATTTTCTTCCTAGTAGCTATTGCACTGCTGTGTTTTGGATTTAGCATGAGAATAATGTTGATAACACACAGATGTTTTAGTTGTTGCTAAGTAATGCTTACCACTGTTTCTCACACCTTGCTACTGAGCAGATGCACAAAATGCTGGAAGGGAGCATGGCCAGGACAGCTGGCCTGAACTGGCCAAAAAGATATTCCTTACCACAGAACATCATGTTCAGTGTATAAGCTGGGGGCAGTTGGCCAGGAGGTGCCAGTTGCTGTTCGGGGMCAGGCTGGGTGACAGTCGTGGTGAGAAAATGTATTGTGCATCACTTTTTCTCTTTGGTTTTCTTCTCCCTCTTTTTGTTATCTCACTTGTCATTGCTATTATTGTTACCACCATTACTATATTTTACTTTATTTCAATTTTTAAACTGTTCTTATCTCAACACACAGGTTTTAGCTATTTACCATTCTCCATCCCGCCATGGGTGGGAGGGGCAGTGAGCGAGCAGCTGTGTTGTACTTAGTTGCTGGCTGGGGTTAAAACACGACATCCAGTATTTTGCTCATCATTGCCTCCTTATGTCGAGTGTTGTGCAAGGRAGCGTTAAGCAGGGAAGATAAACTGGCCTTCTGCTAGAAGCAGGGAAGGATATTTGAAATGTTTTGTCTCCATACCATTGAAAGCCTTCCATGAAAGGCAATTTTGGAAATGGTTTTAGAGGGAAAAGTAAATGTAGTCTTAGTTTAAAGACAGTAAGTCATGAAAGTCTTTTGAATCCTGTCAGTCATATCTGGCCCTGACAGAATTTTACTTTGAGTGCTTTGGAAATACTACTGCTAATTCCAGGTCATCTGTTTCATTTGTGTATGAATTGTCATCTTAGAGGCATGCAGGCTACTTGTTTCCTCAGGAATAGTGAGATTTTTGAAGATATGTTGTCGACATCTGGCTTTTTAACTCCCGCTCCTCTCCTTGTAGTCTRTGGAGTTTTGTAAAGTAGAAGGGAGTTGGGAGTTAAGGACAGTATATATTTCATGAGGAAAGGTACTTGCAAGTTACTTTGATGCTGATAAGGGAAGAAAAAAATCACTACTGAGCCTAAAGACTTTAAGTGTGTTTTTGTCCACGTTAGATGTMTTCTGAGGAAATTTGTTTGCTGTTGTGTAAATTATCTGTAGTTAGTGATGGGGTTTCGAAGAACAGAGGTATTTTGTATACATTTTCTTATTGTATCATATTTGAATTTTCCCTGTTTGGGTAAACATTCGTGTTTGCTAAAATTTTAAGTAGCTATGCATATGGTTTTTCTGGATCCAAGTCTGAATTGTTTAAAGATCGATCCTCATAACAGAAGATGTTAGAAGTGCATAAGAAGGAGACACTGTTGCTTTGGAAAAAAACTCAGTGCTGTTTTAAACAAAAATTCTTAGTAACATTGTGTAAGAATTATCTGCCTAATTCTATTATGAACTCCAAAAAGCATTTTATGTTGAAGAAAACAATGGTTCTTGTTTGGGGATGGGGGAGAAGATAATGATTTTTTTTCTGACTCCTCCCTCCCTTCCCCTACATTCTGGTAGCTATGTAATACTGATTGGACAAATTGTTCCTGGGTATTGAATAAATAATAATCATTTAAAGAGAAGCATATTTTGCAAACATATACTTGGCACCCTTGAGGGAAGACAGGTTTGAAGTTTTATAGAAACAGCACATATTTTCAGCAGACAAAGGGCAGAGAATACACAAATTATTTTAATTGCTTTGTTGTACAGTATGTTAAGAACCTTTCAAGTCAAATTTTTACACATGTGCATGTTCTAACTCTTCCTTGCAGGTCTGCTTCCCCATCAGGTCAGCATCACTCTCCCATATCCTCCAGACATCACTCCTCTTCCTCACAGTCAGGCTCCTCTGTTCAAAGACATTCTCCTTCCCCACACCGCAAAAGAACTCCTTCTCCATCCTATCAAAGGACAGCTTCCCCGCCTGCAAGGCGGTCGTCTTCCCCCTACCCCCCACACTCTTCCTCTCCGCCTCAGAGGAAGCGAAGTCCTTCGAGACACCGATCTCCTGCAAGAGAGAAGGGAAGACATGATCGTGATCGGACTTCACAGTCTCATGACCGGCGCCACGAAAGGCGGGATGGTATGAATGAAAAATGGCGCTTCAGAATCATTTYTATTTGTTTGCAAATTGCATTTGGAAACTTGATATTCAAATTGTGGCATTGTCTGCACCCATCCCAATGGCTAGGGGGTGAAGAAAATATTGGCTGTGGTGCTGTTTTCAGGGACTGGGCATTGGAGTATTCCTGATAGAACTGCTTGTGTAGGCTCAACTGATCATATAGATCCTGTAGGTATCTATCTAGGTGTTTCTTGTGTAATGCAGTGGTGGTGTCAGTAGGTAAGTGTTTTTCTCTGTAGGATACTCCTAAGTAACTATTATTTGCTTCTGTGAGGTGCCCAAATCCAGTCCCCACTGATTGATGTCTATTGTCTTTGTAATTGACATTAAGTGAGGTGTGTGCAAAGAAACAGTCATTCCCTCTGGAAATCTGTAGAGCTGGTTGAGCAATATGTGATGAGCAAACATCCTGTTTCTCTCGAGAGACAGATTACAAAGAGTACATATGTCAGCTTTATTTTAGACTGGCTGTAAACTTACCTTCCTGTAGCAGTAATATTAGAAATACGTAATTTAAAAAAACAAAAMCAAAAAAACCCCCCAGACTTTAGCAGGGCATTGAGGCCTTGCAAGTGGTCTAAATATACCACAAATTTTCTGGAAGAGCGTGTGTGTGGAGAAAGTAAGAGGAATTTATGATTGGAGGAGTAATGACCCTACCTTAAAATTTTTGAAGTGTGCTTGCTCTTTAGTATGTTTGCAATTTATTTTTATTATACTTACTGTCTTTTGAACAGGTAAATTTTTGTAGAGTAGAGATTCATATTCACAATAAGATCTCTAGAGCTTACGAAATGTATGCATAGATACGCAGCATGATCTTGTCCTACTTAGGTATTAATTTTGATTTGCTAGGTGTATTTTCACTGTGTTATTTTAGTGTTGTGTGCTAAATTTTTGCTTGTTCTGATTAAGGTAGGTATATTACATTCTTTTAAACATGTTACAGAAACAAGAGGGAAAAGAGAAAAAGAAAGAGAAACAAGAGATGATCGTGATTATGACCAAGAGCAGAGTACCTCCAGGGACCATAGAGATGACAGAGAGTCTCGTGATGGAAGAGATCGGAGGGACACAAGAGACAACAGAGATCGAAGGGAGCCAAGGGAATCCAGAGATACTCGAGACTCCAGAGACACGCGGGATTATAGCAGGGATACCAAAGACAGTCGTGACCAGAGAGACTCACGCTCCACGCGAGATTCCCATGACTACAGAGACAGGGAGAGTCGTGATGCCCATAAAAAAGATGACCAGTATCAAGARGATTTGCGCAGCTATGGAAGGTCCCATGGCAGAGAGGAGAGCTCTCGTGCTGAAACAAGGAATGACTCCAGAAGTGACTCCAGAAATGAGAGCAGAAGTGATAGAACTGGCCGAAGTCGAGGCAGAGGTCCAGAATTATCTGACAAAGGTATTGCCTAATTAAAAAAATACATGTGTCCCTGTCATTGAAGACTGGATATTTGCATTCATACTGCCTTGTTTGATATTTGATATGGAAGTGTTGCCAAATAGTTTATGCTTTTAAAGCTGTGTTCGATTCTATTGTCATTAAGTTAAAACTTTTGTTGAAATTTATAGCTTCTCTGTGTTGGCCATTCATTAAAGTGGCATAACATTGGTATTCTGTCATCCCATTTTAAAACAAAGCCTAACCCATACACCACTCCATTTAATGTGTCTGCAACCTTAGATTTTCCCATTGGCTACAAACACAAGTAAGAGGGTGATGTGTGGTGGAAAATATGTAGGGGGTAGTGTGTCTCAAAGCACTGGGCAGCAGGTTTCTTGTGTTCTTTCAAAATCAACTGCATGTCTTAGGTGCCTGAGAACCATCTTTCACACACATCGGCCTCTAACTGCCTCCCCCCCGCCCTGTCTTGATTGATTCCCAGAAAGTGGGACTTTAATCTTTAAAATGCACTTTATTGAATAATACAATAATTTTTTAATAAGTTTTAATAATCTATAATATATTTCGCTTTTTCAGGTTTATTGTAACATTTGCATTAGGGAAATGACACACAGCTTTTACAGGCAGAACCATCTCTACTTTTTCTGCTTGTTCTTGCTGCATGTCTGCAAGTTTACAGCCTGCTCAGAACAAATGCAAACTGGCTTTTGGACTGATATTTCTAGTGAGGAGACCTCATGCTATGACCAGGGGATGATGACTTAGAAAGTCTTGATTTTGCAGTTTGAAGATAATAACTTTACAATTAAAACGTGAAATTTGAGGTTTTGGTTAAGTAGAGTTTGATGCTACAATCTCTATGTCCATGAACAGCTAATTCAGGTTTATTTGAGGTTGAATACTTCAGTTGGTATAAAATACCAGTGGATTCCCTTACTTGTGGAAGCTCATGTTTTATGTTGCTATGTCTCCATTAGGAAGTCGGGGAACTAGAGGATCCCAGGTTGATGGTCACAGCAGTAGTGGAAACTACCATGACAGCTGGGAATCGAGGAGTAGCTATGCTGATCGGGATCGCTATGACAGTCGGGATCAAGCAAGGGATTCCTCCTTTGAAAGAAGACATAGTGAACGGGATAGGCGTGACAACAGAGAAAGAGGTACTTTAATGTCTATTTTTACACACAGTACAGGTGTGGTCAAATGTACATGTATGAATGTGTGTTTCTCCCTCCTTTTTCTTCCTTGTTTTGCTCCCACCACACCACTGATTTGTAAATAACACGTTTGACATCACACACTGACACTCCTCCTATCCTTGATGTAAGTTAACTTCTGTAGTGAGATCTTTCATTGGCATTGTGTGCGTGAATGCTATGGCCTTTCTCCTGCGTTCTGTCTACATTTTGGCATCTTCTGTGTTTATTCATCCAAGTAGTATTTAAACAAGCTAAACTTCTTCAATGGGTTTCATTGTACAATTTCATTGTACAATGTACTTTCCTTTTCTTTGCCTCCTTCTCCACTTCATGTACATAAGCATGCAAGCTTAGAGTCATGATTGCATTTCATTACTGGTTCTGTTTTTCTGTATACAAATATTGTACTTTTGTACTGTAAATTATTCGAGTGTGTTTTGGGAAGGCCTAACTACTAGACTGACAATTATGGACTGCTTGCTACTAAAGTAAGTGACAGTTTAAATTTATGATTAATTCAAAAATTTATTGCCTGGGGAGTTTAATAGCGATGAGTGCTTTGCTATTGTCAATAGTAATTAGCTAGTAAGTGTTGGTACAGATATCAGTGATCATGGAAAGAGTATGCAAGACTGTTTTTTTTGACGCAGTATGCAAGATGTCAGACTTCTGTACCAGAAAGTGTAGTGTGTGTGTGGAAGGAACACTCACTCTGGATCATTTTTGTATTGCTCACGAATTAAGAGAACAGGAGGAGTCAGGGACGTGAAAAGGACATGAAAATTAAGAGGAGCTGTGAAGTCTAAATATAAAATTACAGTGGGATATTTTCTGTCTTGAGTTTTGATTTGCAAGTGACAGATGCATTCTATCTGCTTTTTAATTTCGGTTTTTCAAAGAGATATTTTGTATGCCACTTTGAAAGATACTTTTTAGCCCGTTGAAAGGTATCTGTTGTTGCTTGTTCTTGTGAAAGGCTCTGCTTCAGATTCTCTCTCATCTTCAAGGCCGGATTTCAACAAACCTAAACTCCAGGCTTCCTTTTTCATGTCAGCTGAAAAATCCTGAAGACAGAATGTGTCCTGGGGGTTGGCTTTTGCAGTCTAGCTTTCATCTCTTTCACCTCCCCAGCCCAAATAAATTCTACATATATATATAATGTAATTTTGTGATCTTCATAATGTAGGAAGTTCTTAATTTATGAAAAAAACCAACAAACGCCCCCCCCCCCCCCAAAAAAAAACCCTAAACCCCCAAACCAACAGAAAAAAACTTGGAAATGAAAGGATGTAATCACAACAAAATAAATTTCTAGGAGAGAAGTTGCTTTGAATGGGTCGTGTTTCCCTTTGGAAGGAAAAATACAAAGAGTGTCAATTCCAAATTTGTTGTCTTCCTTAAAAATTTAGATCGCTTTTTGTAATAGAAAATCCTCGGAGTTACAACTCAAGACAGTTTCCCTAATTAGACCTCAGTTTTAACATTTGTCATTTTGAGAGAAATTGAGATAGATTTTGGTTGGTACTTAGTTCTGTGATATTTAAGGAATCTTTTTAGTATGATTTTAAAATGCAAGCTTGCAAATTTGAACTGTCTTTATTCAACTAAGGCAAATATGTAAGTGTTCCAAACAACCACTGGAACAGTACTTCAAAAAATGAAGTCACATAAGAATTGCTGACTCTCCGCATTTAATTGTCTAACACCCTTCCAGCATTTGATTCACTTAACGCTTTCACATGGATGTTTTGTGACCAAAACTGACATAACAAATAGGAGTTGGAGAACTTGTTTATAAAATCTTATACTTAGTATGCACGGTAAATTATATTACAGTGTTATAGGCACCATTAAAAGAATGTGAAACCTGTTCACGGAACTGATTGTATGGATTGATGGTTTCCCTTTTTAAAAAGGCAGAAATGTCAGTCAACTTTGCTTTTAATTTTACCTGGTAACAGGGGAGCACTAAATCATTGTTAATTCACTCAGAGATGAAAATTGATTAAACTGATGGAAATGCACGTTTTATTGATTTAGTCCTGTCCAAACTCTGCCTGCTCACGCCCGGTGGACATTGTCTCAATTCACAGCAAAGTGCACTCTGAGCCTCAGAGTAATGGACCGAGAAATACCAACCTCTGTTCATGCCATTCTTTGCTCTTTTGTATAGTGCTTTTATATATATAGTGTAGGAAAATAGTTTTATTGATTTGTTGTGGCTCAAATACTACTAACATGAGCACAGAAATTACTATGAAGTAGTCAAAACTTAGAGAAATACTCGAAAAATATCCAAAACACTATGAATAATATGTAGCTAAGTCTATGAAGAGTAAATATAATTAGATAAATCAGATTTCACTGTCCTTCTGGATCAGTCATTTTCTACATATGCTTAGTTTTCCCTCTGACTCTAATCCACTGTCTGAACAAAACAACCCTCAGATTCTAAAACTGTAAGGCTCTGCATTGAATACATATGAAAACTTTAAGCAGTTCTACTTCCTGTATCTCAGCCTTGCCTCTCCCTTTCTTGTGGATTTGGTTGTGTGTTTCTGTGCAGGGATCTCTTCTGTGATGAGACAGGCCAGTATTTCTTATTTTGTAAAAACTTACTCTGTGTTATAAATGGTCTGAGCCCTTGTAAATTACATGACACCTAATAGGTTTAGGAAGTAAAAATTTGTGCAGAAGTCTTAACGTTTGACGTTCACAGCTTTTTAAGATCTTATACCAGATTTGGAATCATTGAGTAATGCAATAGTAATAGCTAGGCTGTGAAGTATACATTTACTTTTTGAAGCCATTCAGAAAAATTGGGTAGAAAATTAATTTTTTTGAGGGCAACTTTTGATTAAATAAGGAAAGCCCACTTCCTAAATGTTGAAAAATTCTTTGAAAATTAGTTCTGCTTTTTGTCTTCCTTCCTCCCTAAAGGGAATTTTCAAGTTTCTGTAGGGAGCTGCTTTTTATTTAATGCAAACCAATATCTAGATCATCAAAACTAAGGCTCTTTTGTTTTTATTAGTGTGGTGGAAGTGTATATCCCTTTGGCACTTGGTAATGAAACCTGTTTCTGTTTGCAGATCAGAGAGCAAGCTCACCCGTACGACACCAAGGAAGGAGCGATGATCTCGAGCGGGATGAGAGGAGAGAAGAGCGAAGGGTGGATCGGTCTGATGATAGGAGAGATGAAAGGGCCCGGGAGAGAGAGCGAGAAAGGGAGAGAGACCGAGAGAGAGAAAGGGAAAGAGACCGGGAAAGAGAGAGGGAGAAAGAAAGAGAGTTGGAACGAGATCGTGCTCGAGAACGGGAGAGGGAGAGAGAGCGGGACAAAGACAGGGACCGTGAGCGGGACCGAGACAGAGACCATGACAGGGAAAGGGAACGAGAGAGGGAGAGGGAGAAGGAACGGGAGCGAGAGCGGGAGGAACGCGAAAGGGAGCGAGAACGAGAAAGAGATCGGGAGCGCGAACGCGAGAGGGAGAGAGGTCGAGACAGAGACAAAGAAAGAGACCGCCAGAGAGACTGGGATGACAAAGAAAAAGGAAGGGAAGACCGCAGGGATAAGAGAGAAGATATTCGAGAAGAAAGAAGCTCAAGAGATGTCCACGAGGAAAGAAAATCCAAGTGAGTGCATCTAAATGTTGCTTCAGTCAAAGGAAACAGAAAAAAAACAACTCAGTCTTTTACTGTTGAATTTGGTAAGTTAGTAGACAGGGGAGTATCTTAAGGAAGAAAACACCCTGTTTATCCATAGGCTTGGTCTGGAGCTGTGTGGCACACCCTGCATCTGTGTGGCACATACTGGTGGCCCCCAAATCAGTACTATGCAGGTGAAATTAATTTCATTAGTGCTGAATCGTGGAACTACTTGTGAGCTAACAGTTGAGTCAGACAATGTCATTTTCCCTTCTAAGTATACTTGCATTGTCTTGCCTTTAATACTACAGGCATGCATGAAAACATGATTAGAAAGCTGTGGTACCTTTTGAAGCCTGAAAGTTAAATAGCAGCTAACTAGGTCAGGGTTTGTGACTTTGTTCATTAAATTTCTGTGGAATATGCATTACCCTTTGCACTACTAAATTGTCAATACCAGAAGGCTACCAGTGAAGGTGTGAGCAATATCCCGAGTACTTGCGTTGTGCTTTCTTTAAGTGCATAGCTGTTACTTGCAATAACAACTTAGAAAACTACAAAACCTCCTGGCACCTTTAAATGTGTTGTCTTCTGTATGAGGTACTTAGACTTCAGGGACGGTATTGATGATGAACTCAAAGAATCCTGAAGAAATTTGATGGTGTGTGTTCCTTCTGCAGGAAGCGTCACAGAAACGAAAGCAGTCCAAGTCCTCGTCAGTCACCCAAACGTCGCCGTGATCATTCTCCTGATAGTGATGCTTACAACAGTGGAGATGATAAAAGTAAGCGGCAGTGGGTTATCTCTGCAGCTGGATCCAGCTTATCCTCTGTCTGTGGAAAATAACTTGCAATCTTAAATAGAAAAAACATGGGGAAAATTTTTTTAAGCATCCTCCTCATTTTTTTATGAGCACTGCCATTTTTCTTAATCTTTATTTGTTGTTTATCTTCATTTTGTCACTATGTGTTATGTCTGCCAAGTGGTAGTGACTTCCACATCTGCTGTTTAAGGTGCATCTGTACCAAAATGGAAATTGCCTGTTGCTGCTGCAGCAGTAGAATATCTTCAGAAGTCTAACTGAAGTAATGGGTTATATGTTTTAATTGACACTTTTTTTTGCAAAAGATAGCAAATGCTCACATGTTCTCCTTCCTAAACAATAAAAGCACATTCTTTTTCACATTTTGCAGATGAAAAGCACAGACTTCTGAGCCAGGTTGTGCGGCCGCAGGAATCCCGGTCACTGAGCCCCTCTCACATTACAGAGGAGCGGCAGAGCCGCTGGAAAGAGGAGGAGCGAAAATCGGACAGAAAGGAAAGTTCCCGGCGTTACGAAGAACCAGAGTTTAAAGAAAGGGTTTCTTCAGTAGATAAGCAAAGAGAGCAACCAGATGCTTCAGAAGGTTCCCGGTCCAGGGTTCAGGAAAATCTCGGACACCGTCCGTCTGAAGAAAGAGATGCTTCTGATAGAATGCACGATGATAGCAAGAAGAAGTCTAAAGTACAGAAAAAGGCCACAAAGAAGAAGAAAGATGATGACAGTGGGGTTGAAAGGTACACTAATGAATCAACAACTGAGGAAAGCCAGGTCTTTTCCCCTAAGAAAGGTCAAAAAAGAAAAAATGTGGAGAAAAAGCGGAAGAGATCCAAGGGTGATTCTGAAGTTTCTGATGAAGAAATTGTTCCACATCATAAAAAGAAAAAAGGCCCAAGAACCCCTCCTGTAACTAAAGAAGAACTGGTTGAAGCACCACCTGAGAAAGCTGTGGCAGAAGTCCCCACAAAAAGAGAAGACACAACATTTAGTGACTGGTCAGATGAGGATGTTCCTGAACGTGGTGACATTGTTGTTCCAGAAAGAAGCACCGAGGATTCCCATAGGAAAAGTCACAGGACAAGGGCAGAAAAGGTGGAAGCCCCTCATGTTACTATAGAGGATGGACCACACCGTAAACCTGTGGATCAGAAGCGCAGCAGCAGCCTCGGTAGCAATCGGAGCCATGCCTCAAGCAGGCTTAGATCCCCTTCCAATGACTCAGCACATCGCAGTGGAGATGACCAGACTGGACGGAAGAGGATCCTGCACAGTAGCTCTAGAGACAGGGATAGGGACAGGGACAGGGAGAAGAAAAGCTTAGAAATCACTGAACGGAAGTCCAGAATCGATCAGTTGAAACGAGGGGAACCCAGTCGCAGCACATCTTCAGGTAATAAGATACATTTTAGTGAGGGTGACCTATCATTCTGTGTACAAATCCCAAAGCGTTCTTGCATGGCTCTAATTAGTGTGACAGGAAAGGGAGGTGCTCTTTGCCTTTCATTGTAAAACTAGAATGGATTAAGATTCCTGCAAGTGTTAACATATTTGAAAAGCTGATTCTCAGCGGGCAGGATTACCATTTTGTTTACACTGAAACATTCAGTTGGATTTGGTTCATGCTGTCTGGGGAATAATTTGTAGGACAAAAAAATCTCAGAGAAAATGCTTGTGCTAACACAACATTGAGGTAGTTTTGTCACCTAAATAATGTTCTTAAATTCATTTTTAGCATTAATTTTGGTATGGAAATTCCTGAAATTATGCAAAATGAGGTAAATATTTCATAGTTCCTGCTAGGCATACTTCTAATGCACATGAAAATCATCTTTGTTGCAAATCAAAACAGCCACAATTGACCTTTTTTATGTGTATAGTTGCTGTGAAAAACAAAAAGTTAATATATTTTAAACCTTAAACAACATCAATATGGAAATATCTTCCTCCTAAATCATTTTGGCTCTCTGTTCTCCTCATGATTACATGCCTAAAATTATTTTTCTGAATTCGTCATTTGTTAACTAAGGCATTCCTAGCTTACAGAAGACACGTTTTGCAAAATTTTAGTTTTGTGGTGATTCTTTTTTCTTTCCCCCTGCCCCCCTCATACTCAAATTTCTGAGTTAAGATTGTGTATTTTCACTTGGTTTCTGTCATAGTAAAAAGTTGCCACTAGAATTTTTTTTTGGAAGTGGGAGAAGTTGCCTCATGTTTTTAAGTAAGGTTAGATCTATAGGCAATCTGAAAGTGTTATTAATTTGAAGATGATGCTTTTAAGAAGTGTATTTTCATACCTGAATCTTTAAAATGCTTTGGTTTAATAAAATGGTACGACATTTATGTCATAGTCATGTTTATATTTATAATCTTTTATCCAGATCGTCAAGATTCAAGAAGCCACAGTTCAAGAAGAAGTTCTCCTGAGTCAGATCGTCAGGTCCATTCCAGATCCGGGTCCTTTGACAGCAGGGAAAGGCTTCAGGAGCGAGATCGACATGAGCATGATCGAGAACGAGAGAGAGACAGGAGAGAGGGAAGACAGAGGGACTGGGACCGAGATGTAGACAAAGACTGGCCAAGGAGCCGGGAAAGAGAGAGACTCAGGGAGCGAGAGAGGGATAGGGAGAAAAGGCGGGAGCTGGAGAGGGAGAGGGACCGACAGCTGCCTGATACTGCTGAAAGAGAGAGAGAGAGAACTCTTGACATCTCCTCTCAAAAGGAATCAACAAAGCACAGTGAAACAAAACTGGACAGAGATCATGAGAAGGAGTTCGATGGTATTTGCCGGGATTCAGCAGCTTCAGAGAAGGAAAAAACAGATAAAGATTTAGGACCTTTACAAGGTTTTGAAGATGGAAATGAGGCCGAAAAGGTGGAGAGTTTAGAAGGTGAGATACTCGTGGAAAGAACCTGGGCTAACAAATACTTTGTTCTTTCTCTTTTAGCATAGTGCTGAACTGAGCTGTTTTAGAATAATTTTCTACTGAAGGGCTTATAGGCTTCAGCTTCTCTACTGAAGCAGACGGTGAGAGAGAAATCTGATGAGCATGTTCCTTAGTGTTAATTGTGTTAGTGCTGTTTCTTAATTTCTAGAGAAGTCTTGAGGCAAAGAAGCATAAATTATCTGAGATATAATTTCACAAAGATGTAATGTTTCTGAATAGGCAGTTTGCTAAAGGATAACACCAACATTTGATTGCCTTGTTATATCATTGTAAGATCTATTTCTTCTTTTGGAAGTGACAGGTAATGAGTGAAAAAAAAAACTGTTGGAACTGTTCTGATAACTTGGAACTGTTCTTTGGGGTTTTTTTCCTGCAGAGCCCAATTATCATAGAAATGGTTGCCTGATTAGTAGGTGAAACATATGTATGGCTTGGCACAGTAGTCAAAAAATAGCTTTCCTGAGGTAATCTTATGAAATGCAGCTTCAGTTTGCTGGCCCTAATGGTAGTGGGGAAAGTGTGCTTAGAATTGATAAATAAAGTAAGTAAGGGGCGAACACTGGCAAACTCCTAAGAATTTGTCACACGGATTAGAAGCTTGAGCTTGGTGAATAGGGAGTTGGGAAGTACTTTTAACCCATATCAACAACATAAAAGGAACAAGTGTCTAAATCCAGAATAACTGATGTATGTTATGGTTGTGCTCATCGTGTTTGTCATTCTTAGTAAGAATTACCTGTAGTGTTCATTGTTAATTTGGGCAGTTAAATCAAATGCTCTCTCAAGAGGATGATGAGAAGTATTTGTTACTTATGTCTCCTACCTCATTACTCACAAAGTGGTCTTTAGGGTTGAGAGACCCTATTGAGAAAGTTTCATTTAAGGAGATTATCTGTGGAGTGGAAACACTTGACTAAGATAGTATTTGGAGTGAGCCTGGAAAAGCCTGCTCTTTCTATAATATACAGAATTAAACTATTTTTAAGCTAGAGGAAAGGAATGGTGTGATAAATCTGAGAGTACAATATGGTAACTTCAGAAAAGAGACTATGAAAGGCCATTCTTGTGTACATTATCTGTTTCCAGGAGGGCACCTGTAACTGAACAGGCTGTGGATGTTAAATGTGTTAAGTCTAGCCTTTCAGCATACTTCTTAGTGTTTTAATGTGTATTCTTTTGTCTGTTTTTCAAAAGTTGTGTTCTAAATTCTCTGAAAATTATCATCTGTAGGGAGTTATGGTATATTTAGGATTTTTTTATTTTCTTAGAAAAATAAATGTCTTTTACAAAATACTAGATGGCATTCTGTGTTATTAAAGCAAACTATATATAGCATGTTTATGATTTTCTCAGGTTTAGTGTACTTCATTGTCTTTCATTACTTTGTAACTCCTGTTTACATTACTCCGTTCAGCTGATGAGTGTGTTGAGTTTTTAATGCAGAATTACTATAGAAGTACATTTGCACACAAGAGTGGTAAAGGTAATGATAGGAGTATAGTCTAGAAATTATCAAATTTTGACTTGAAATTCAAAATTTAAAGTGATTTTTTAAAAATTGTGTATTGAGAACTATGAATTATTATTTTTAATTTCTTAATACAGTAAATTTTAATGGGTCCAACCATGGAGTACTGGTGAACTAGTGTATCTGGTAGACCAGCGTGGACGCAGAAGATGGATCTTACAGGCAGTGAATATTCAAAGTTGTAATACACAAAATGAAATCTAGTGCAGATCACTTTACTCTCCTTTTTGAAAAGGAAAATCTTGTTAGAAAACTAAATACGATTTCCTAATCTGATGATGTTAAGGAGGTATCTGGTATTCACTTGGGCAAATTACTCTAGTATATTGTCTAACAAAATGTCCCAGGATATCATTAAATTATTGTAATGTTTTGAACTTTCATAGATTTGCTGTAGGAGTGGGCTAAAATAATGTCTAAGATGCTATATGCTTCCTCCAAAGCATTGCCAGATGGTCTGAATAGTTTGTTTATGCTCTGCTAGCATGTTTTCTACTTGCTTTTTCCTTGCTGATTTTTAGGTTAGTTGAGGTGACTATTTTTTTCTTCCCCCTCAAAGGCAAGCCAAAAAAAAAAAAATATGGGGGGGAAACTTAGAATGGAAGCAGTTTCCTTTCTGGCTATGGGAGCTGGGAGATACTAGAATAGTCACCCACAGGGGAGGATCCCTGTAAATTCTGTCCAGCTTCTGAGGCACAAATCATTGCTAGTACCGTGGTGGAGAACCATAAGAGAGCCGGAGTTTAGAGCAATAGGATTTTTAAATGCTTGGGTCAGATCTTTCAGTCTTGGACGTGAGAGAATGCCTTCGGATCTTCCTTTTGTGAACTGCAAAATGCAATGTTTGGGTGTCTTGTGTTCACAGGTCTCAAGGAATGTGTTCCCACAGACAGCATGGGTATTTGTATATGCAGATAGATTGTGGATGGGTAGGAGGGTAACAACTAAAAGAAGTTTGGCATGGCTTTCTAAAAGCTCTTCTTGTGACTGCCACAAAGAGACTAAAATTCTGTACATATTTGTTTCATTCCGGATACCTGTTACATTTTTGTATTTTGGAGTTTTGTTACTTCTTGTAGGACCTTTGGACTAAATCCTGATTTTAGATTAATGTGCTAAAGCATCTGAAAGACTTTGTGGCACTAACTTAGATTTTTATAAACTATTTATTATTAGAAACTACCTGTCTGATATCAGATAATCAACATGTATGTTGTGGAAATGGCCTTCTGTATGCAGTTTGACTATACGGCACCAAAACGATGACCAGTGTACGTAAAATTCAAACTGCCACATTGTGTATGGGAGGAATAACTTCTCTGTTTCTGTGAGTTAATACCTGCTTTTATGTTGAATATACTTGTCCCTAAAAGCTAACAGTTTAGTTTGCTAAACCTTTTTGTCTTCAGGCAGCTTAGAGCGTGTTTAGAAAACAAATATGATTGCTTTAAAGCTACTGCATGTGTCTGTCTCTGTAGGAGGAGAGGATGAAACAAAGACTAATGATGTGCAGTCACTGGGGTCTGGTGCTGGAGAATACGAGCCAATCAGTGATGATGAACTGGATGAAATTCTGGCAGGTGATGCTGAAAAGCGTGAGGATCAACAGGAGGATGAGAAGATGCCTGGTAAAAGTATATCAACCTCCCTTTATGATTATTTGAATATAAAGATTAGATCAGTGTGCATATAATACTGTTGTGATGTTGACAATATTTCCAAATTAGCAGTGCAGTCTGTGAGCAGATTCTGTCTGTGCTTGAATGCTTTCCAAATGCATTGGGAACAGTGGAATTGTCTAATTGTCCTAGGTTCAGTTGGGTGATCTGGGTTGTATGATCAGTGTATTTTCTATGATAAATGTACTAGAAAAACACCATTGTATGGTTATTCAGTAAATAGTATATCTCTCTCTTGAAAAAAAAATCCAGCATCCAGAGTTGAAACACTAACTAGCTTTCTAAGCATTTAATTTGAATCTGTCTTAGCATGTTTAGTTATGAATGCATAAGTAGTATGTCCAAACCTGCTGGCTAAGCAGGATCTGAGCAGCCTTTCACAAAGGGATTGCAATAAAAATGAAGCAGAATATTAGGCATGGCATTTGTTGATTTTTTTTAAATCCAAATAGCTTTATGCTTCTATACTCCTATTCCACCCATCTAAGTGAGTTTTGAAATTCTTACCTGAAGAATCCAAGAGAACTGCAGAATGATGTTCATCTAATATATATATTGCTTTTAGGAGACATCAGTGTGCACGGCATGTGCAGTTAGTCAACTGTGGTAAGGGGTGATGATGTGGTAACTCATTCTCTGTCAATGTTTTTGCAGATCCAGTGGATGTTATAGATGTAGATTGGTCCAGTCTTATGCCAAAGCAGCCAAAAGAACCACGTGAGCCTGGGGCTGCGCTCTTGAAATTCACGCCAGGTGCTGTTATGTTGAGAGTTGGCATTTCCAAGCGACTGGCAGGACCAGAGCTCTTCACCAAAATAAAAGAAACTTGCCAGAGAGTGTTAGAAAAACCTAAAGGTAATTTCTTGAGGGATTAAACTGTCTTTTGTGCATAGGGAAAAAATCTTTATGAAATGTACATTAGTTCATTAATTTAGGTTTTGAAGACCATAGAAAGTGTATAATGAGTATTGTGTGAAAATTACGGAAATGTAATACAGCAGCATGTCAGTCAAATTAGTGTTTAATCCCAGCAACGGTGAGGTCTAGACTAATAAACAAAACAAAATATTTTTTAATCTTAGTGGAATGTTCTTTTTGTGAGACCATTCATGCTTTCCTAGCCTAAAGTGTATCAGCTAAATAGCTCTTCCAGTGAACTAGTAGTAGTATTTCAAGAAAGAAATAAGATTTCTTGTTTTCTCTGAAAGTCTACTGCATGTCCTCTTATTTTCATTCTGAGGATCCTTTCTAGAATTCATAGATAGGGGGTTTGGATCAGAATGAAGGCACTAAGAGAAATTTGTATATTACACCTCTGCTAAAAGTGGTAAATTCAATAATTTACAGGTTTAGAATTTGGACAAAGTGTGTGTCATAGGACATGTAGGATAAATGGGATGGGCATGAATTGTATCAGTGCTGTTCACTACAATTCTGAGTGTAAGCAGGGCTTTTGCCTGAGAAAGAATATGGATTTTTCTCTTTCGCATCCCAGGAACCAGTTGAGCTGCTTGCAACAACTTGTATAGTAGAATGATTCTTTTAGGACTGTGAAACATTCGCTTTCTCTAAGATTTCTCTGCAAATTATTGCAGGATCTAAATGTTAGAAAATGATGACGTAAATAATAGTATCTGCAGAGCTCATTTTGGGTTTTTTTGACTCTGTAAATTCTAGTTCTTAATTTGAAACAATACYTTTCAGTTCTTCACGTTATTCTTTATGCAGTTGTCTTGTTAACATCACAGTCTCAGATGAGTGGGGAAAAAAAAATCCAAAATTTCTCTTAGCTATGCTAATCTCCATCAATGTTACTGCTTGCTTGAGCCATTTAAATTGTATAGCTATTAATGGTGGGCTGTTGCTACTGCTTCTACTTTTTTTTTCAAGTCAAATAAAATATTGAGTCTTCCTGAGTATACAAACTGATATAGTAAAGGTATGAACTATGTCTCTCTCCCTGTAAGCTTTAATTTTGCTGTATACTTCAACACTTCTTACCAGGGATTCCTTGCAACAGCAACTGCACTGCAGGATCACTCCACTTGGCTGTTAAAAATGATACCTGAAATAATCTCAGCAATCCTTGCATGCTTCCCTAGAAGTAAAGTCCTTAGTGATAATGGAGGCTCTCCAGCACTGCCTCTGGACTGTCTTAAGTGTACTTGGATTCAGCAGAACTTTGCTCTGGAGAGGAAAGGGGATTTGAAGTGCCTCTATTGATTTCCCTCTGGTGTGTGCAGTCTCTCACGCATCAGAGTTGCTACACTGCCAGTAGGCTTTCAAGTGTGTGCACTTCCTCTGTAATCTGCCAGGTGAATGTTCTTTGTGTAGTAATTACACAGCCACAGCATGTGTATTCTAAAGAAAGGCACAAATATGGTGCCCTGAAAATTGAATGAATTTGAGCCAGATGTGTTCAATGTGTGTTACAGTGAAAACATAGCATTTTCACTTTGGGCTTCATTGTGGTGGTATAATTTGTCTCCCTGTCTTATTCCTGAGGTTGGTGTTCCTGTCTGTCTTCTTGTTGAGGAACAAATTGAAAAATTTCTGGTAATACTCTTAAATGCAGAAAGAAGGGAAATGATAGCTTGTTTCAGGGTATGGTTTTTTAATTATTTTTTCTTTGGAAACAAAAATCTGTAGTATGTGATGGAATTGAGATTTGCTGACTTGCCCTCTATTATATGCAGTTGTTCCTCTAAGGATATGGACGTGCTTGCTTGCCAGATATGCTCAGCAAGCATCTGGCACCTGAGAAGACTCTGCAAGCTGTCCATGTTACCTTTGAAGTGGCCTTTTTGTGTCTTGTCACTTATTTCCATTTTTTGATTGTCTATTGAGGTTGTCTGTATGACTTCAGTGCAGTTCTCTTTAACCTGCCCTTCATTTCATGTAACTTTTTTGTTTGTTTTCACCTTGTTTAAAAACTAGTCTTACTCAGCTTCATCCAAGTTCTAAGTGGTTTAAAAAAATGCATCTTTGTTCTCTTCTGTGTTTGTTCTGCCAAACTGCTGTAGCAGTCTTTGGTTTTACATGCTGTTATTTTCCCCAAGGTTCTTGGCATCTTGAGTGAGGTGTTAAATTCCCTGCTGAACACCCAGCTTTACTATATAGAGGCAGCTGGATTCGACTCAGGCACATACCTTACCAGCTTTTTTCTATTGTATCATGGTCTTCCTATTTACTGTAAAAGGGTTATGAATCAATAAGCTGTGGTCCAGCCCTGTGTGCTCTGTTTGTCTTTGTATTTCATAGAAACAGACTTGTTGCAGAACAAGATTCACTTCAGGATCCATCTTTTGTAAAAGTGTTCTATCTGCACATTGTTTCTCCTGGTAAATGTATTGAAGGACTGGTCCTGTCACTTTGAGTACTGTAACAAGTGCTGTAGGTGAACTGGTAGGAGGGGGTAGTCAGTTGGCATCTGTTGACTTGTTCTCCAGGTTCACCCACCACAAATGAAAGAATTATTCTAGAAAGTTGTATTTCACTTCTGCATAGCCATACAAAACCACTGTTGACGCTCGTGCAGTTATCTAATGTCTTGCAGAGAAGTGAAACTTAGCCTACTTTATGATTAATGCAAGTGGTAAACACCTTTTGTCCATCACACATCTGACCATAAATCATACCCTGTCTTCTGTCCAGACCTGTCACTTGATTTTTAGGCTTCCCAGTGATTGCTGTCTCAATATTGCTTTCCAGTGCTGAAACTAAATACAAGGGTATCCATCCTTCCCTTTAAATGGTGAAGGATTTATTCATGTTATTTTATAAATTCAGGTATCCTTTTTTTCCAAACCTTGGTATTGTTTAGAAGGCAGAAATACAAATAGTAAAACTTTAAGAAATTTTACATTACTGTATGTTGCTGTTCAAAAATACCATATATATGTTGATCTCTGCAAATCTCAATTCTTTCTAGATGCAGAAAACCTTTTTGAACATGAACTGGGAGCACTGAACATGGCTGCACTTCGGCGGAAAGAAGAGAGAGCAGGTCTTCTCAGCAATCTGGGTCCTTGCTGCAAAGCGCTGTGCTTCCGGAGGGATTCTGCAATCCGTAAGCAGCTCATGAAGAATGAAAAGGCAAGTGCTCTGCTTACAGTGCTTGGGCAAAGTGTGGAAAAACAGATTCCCCTAAGCATTTCTCTTGGGAGATCATTTTTGTGTTCATTGTTCTGAAGCAGATCTAGTCCTTCAAATAATAAACAGACTTTTATTTAGAGAGGTTGAAGGGTGTTTTTTTTTTATGTAGGATGAGAGGTTAATTTAAGTTTGAGACTAGAGCTGGGTGCTGTTTCTTACCATTTTGGGATTTAAATTCTGGAAATATATTTTTTATGTTTAGAGAACACATAATAAAAATAATTGGGTAAAATACAATTTCAAAGGTAATTGTTGAATATCTCTCCTGCTTAAGATTCCATGTACTTTTGTAAGAGTTGTAAAAATCCAAGTTAAAGTTAAGACTGCTGCCGTAGGTTTGATGATCTTGTATGCTAGTAGAAAAATCATTAATTCTCAAAACCTTTTCTAGTGGTATGATTAGTATGATTAAACCTCTAATTACTGAGAGTACTTGAGGTTAATTTCCCAGCTTGCACGTTAAAAGACATTGTTTTCAGTTCTTTCTTTTTTTATTTTTCATTTTTAATTTCAATAGGGTGCAACAAAACAAACTTACACGAATTCCGCAGCAATGGACAGTGACTTGTTACGGTTGAGCCTACGGTTATTCAAACGAAAGACTGTGTGCCAAGTTCCCGGGCAGGAAAAGACAGAGGATAGCAAAATTCCACAGGCGGCTATCCAGCAGGAAGTGTGTGTGACTTGAGCAAATGGCTGCAGTAGCACTTCCTAGTTGGTGTCTCGCTACCAGTGTTGGTGTTGCTGTTTAGAACTGGTTGGCTGGAAAGCGGCTGTAGAAGATGGACAAAAATACGCCGTTTGTACACAGTTAAGAAGTATTTGGTTTAGATGTGAATAGGAGTAAAAAATAAAGACTTCTGTGTGAAGGTCTCTGCAACTTTTGTAATATTGAACCTTACACTGTAACATAAACCTGTTTTATGGTGCATCAAGTGTAGTAATGTGAAGATGTTTACCAGTTTATAACACCACCTGATATTAAACTGAAGAAAACCGTCTGCGTATCTTTTTCCTTATTGTGATTGGGTATTTCCACCACCCCCTGATCCCTCAATACATGTCTTGAATTTCTTAAATAGCTCCTTTCCTGTGTGTCTGTTTGCCTCCATTTTCCAAATCCTTTTCTTATCACAGTAGCTTCTGGTATGGATTTTGACCAAACTCTAGCTCTTTTCCATTTTTAACGTTGGTTTCCTTTAATGTAATTTCTGGACACAAAAACCTAGTCCAGTTGGGTAATGCTCCCTTTCTTGTTGATGAAAGAGAAAGTAAAATAAAAACCAAAAAAACCCCAACAAACCTTCAGGAAGTGATTTATGACCAGTTTTAGGTGTCTCTATTTATGAGACTGCATTTTGGAAATGTTGGCTGCTTACAAAAAGGACTAACTAGTGCATATTGAAAAACACCTGAAGGACCATGCAGTCATTGGTCACAGCCAGCAGGGCTGTATGAGGGAACCTGCTTGTCAAACCTATTTTCCTTTTACAACAAGGTGTAACGCACCTTGTTGATCAAGGAAGCCTGTAGATGTGATCTTTTTGGATTTCAGTGAAGTTTTCGATACTCTCTCACAGGATCCTTCAGGACAAAATGTYCAGCATTCAGCTGGATTAACACATGATGCTGCCGGGCAACTGGGGTCGGGCACAAAGGGTTATAGGGAATGGGGTGACATCAGACTGGTGACCTCTCACTAGTGGGGTTCCACAGGGCTCCATCTCCCACGCTGGGCTCTTCCAACATCTTCATTAAGGCTTGGACTCAGGACTCGAAGGACTAAGTAAGTTTGCCAATGATACTAAACTGGTAGGAGCTCTTGATTCCCTGGAAGGCAGAGAGGCCCTGCAGGGAGACCTTGACAATTAGAGGGCTGGGGGAATCGCCAACATACGAAGTTCAACAAGGGAAAGTGCCAGATTCTGCACCTGGGATGGGGCAACCCTGGATGTGTGTACAGACTGAGGAATGAGGTGCTGGAAGACTGCCATGGAAAGGGACCTGGACACTGAGGTGGGGTGTTGAATGTGCTGTCTCACAGCAGGTTTGTCTCACATCTCTGCAATTACTCACAGTTGTATTGGCTTCAAGCAAAGGCCTAACTGAATAGCAGTTCAATTCAAATGCAGACATTTCTTACTCTAATGCTTTCTGTAACACCTAGTACATAAGTGCTCAGTAAAATGTTCTTACACTGCATTTAAAGAATTGTTAAAGAAGATGTGAGGGAGTTTTTATATTTTTGTAAGTGCCCACACACGAGTGTATAGTACTTGTATCAAATATAAATGACATGAGAAATCTCTGCCATTTGCTTGATTCTTATTAAACTATATGATTCAGGCAAAACTTCATTTTTTTCACTTGCTGGACATTTTTAGCTTGCTAACTATTATTTGTAATGTAATCGGTGGTTTTCTATACACTTACAAAAAAATAATGTGTCTTAAACACTGTAGTACCTGAGCGAGTGAACAAACCAATTCCATTCAGCATTTAAATGCGTTCTCACCTGTTTTATAGCTACAATAATGCTGCCTTTAAGCTGAAAGTATTAGATCATTGCTACCAATTATGTTAAAGCCTATTTTGACCTCTGTGTCTAAAAGACATAAAAATGTGTGATAGCTAGAAACAGCCTTATCTAAGACCACACTACACAAAGTAGATTAATGGTGTGGCATTTAATTACACTGTGCTTTAAACACTCTTCCTGTAAAACAGTCAAGGTGTATATATGCACTTAGTTTGGAGAAGAATATTTCACATTACCCCAGGAAACGCAAAATAGAGTAGGTCTGATGAGCTGCTATGAGTATCCCCTGATGTGACAGTGTCCCATCAAAGCCGGTGCTGACCTGTATCATCATTTGTTGGGACTATCCAAAGAACAGTGCTGAAATTGCCTCTTTGCACACCTTTGTTTTGATTMAATTTGCAGCACTTAAGAGTGGAGAAATATGTTACAGTACTGGCAGAAAACACATGTTCCTGTGGGAAGGACTAAGATTTTTTTTGTCAAGCATTCCCCATCACCTGGCAGGAATTACTGTACAGGTAGAGCTCAGTAAGTGTGAAGTTCCTGTGTATAAGTATTTTGATCTCCATCATTTTAACTAAAAGTAATGTTTAGTTTGTAGGGAACATAAGTTAAAAACTGTCATCAGGTAATTTTAAAATGGCTTTAAAAGAAGGAGAATTGTTCACAATAACTTTAAGAAAAGGAGAATTGCCCACATCCCAATTTCAGAAAAAGGTATGAAACTTGTCTGAATTGCAGACCTTGCTTTAGGACTTCCCATCCCCTTTCATGTGTTGATCATTTCTCTGATGGGGTCTGCTCACCGTCCTATCCTCTTGCATCTCTTCCTTTCTCCCCATTTCTCTCCTGATTTTGTGTGGAAAAAGAGTAGATGGAAGTATTTTAGTCCGTTTCACATTTTGCAAGGCTTCAGGAGGGCTCACAAGAGCCTGTAATATTTCAGGCAGTGGGGCTGATCGTGTGCCTTGGGTGCCCTTGTGTGCTCTGGCTCCAAGTCTGAAAACGTGGAGGAGCATCTCTTCCTACTCAGTTTCTCCTTTTAAGCAGTGGCAGCAACTTTAAAGCGGTTCCTGAACCAGATTAGAGATGTCGGCCCTCTCTGCTGCTAAGCCCATGCTGTGCCTAGTTGGATGATAAATTAGTTTCAAGCATCCCTGAGGTGCCCCTGGCACGTGGCGCTGCAGAACAACGAGCTGTGCCTGTGCTGGTGGATGAATCAGACTTTCACACCCGTGAAACGCTGGGCCCAGCTCCTGCAGCCGGAACGGATTCACAGGCAGAGCAGATTTTTAGAGCCTCGAGACACAAATGGGACTGTGACCTGTATCTTGGGGTAGTGTCACGTTCATTATCTCAAATAGTACTTTAGGGCTATTGCTGCTTCAGCTGGTGGAGCGAGGTACGGATTTTGACAGTGGGYCATCTGCACAGTGTACTCAAAAGACAGAGTTTAAACAATTTTGCTAAATTAAGGCTCTTACTTGAATTGCTTTGCTGCAGTTGTGTTCTCCCTTTTCTGCTGTAGGGATGCCCTTCAGCAGGGAATAGGCTGGCTGGAGCTGTTCTGCCTCTAGGAGGCAGGACACAGCATGTGTGTTCAATTCCAACACTTGCTACCACCTAAAAGAATTCAGGAACCTCGTTTTGCAGTAGCAGTCCAAGTCTGCTTTTCAAAGGGTCCTTTTACAAAGCAACTGTTTTTACTGTACAGGTCTTTGTTTTAATGCAAAGGGGAGGCCCGAGGAGATGGTACCAAATGCTTGGTCTCGGTACACACATTGTATAGTAAGTAAGGGATTGTGGGCTGCATGGGTGTCAGGAAAAATCTTGAGAATGGCAAATGAACTGTTAAAATAATAATGAAAAGCGGCAAACAAAGCCCTAAACTAAGAAGTAAAGCAATATGACCAAACATCAAGATGCTAGCTGTTCCTTCAACAGCTAGCCCCCAGAGAATTAGAAAATTTATCCCATCAAACTCAATAAAGGAGACCAATCATGTGGGAGAGACAAGTGGTAAAATAGTATTCAATGGTCAAATGCCTAGAGCTTTATAGAAGAAGACTGTTTTTGTACTGAACAGTACTGCCAGTATTATTGCCTCCGCCCTAGCAGTAGGGATCAATTGACAAAAGAGGGAAGATAAATGTATTCTGGGTAAGCTTAATTTCTTGGTATCTGCTTCCACTACCACAGGCTTGCTTTTTGTCCTTAGTGATGAAGTTGAGGTATTACCTATAAAGACTGAAGTGTCAGAAGACATGCTAGGACAAACTGCTGTGGCACAGAGCAATGTGCTGCCTGATTTGAACTGTATGTTCTCATATGAAAGGGTTGTGAGGGTTGCAAGCATGAAGTTCCTAAACAAGGGGTGATTGAAGCAGCGAGTTTTGGATGAGGATTTCAAGAAAGCTTGCAGCTTTGGGGGGAACGGAAAATGTTCTTTCTCGTTGACTTAATGATTCAATTCATTGTTTGAACATATTACAGGTATGAGAAATGCTTGGGGCACTGCATGGCAAGTACTGGAGGAAGGGAATTACAGAAATGGGGCACAATTGAGTAGCATAGGTTGTAGCTGTCAGCCTGGGAGTGTAGCTCTGGAAACAGGCTGTGTAGCTGTATGGTTCCAGATGGGACTCTCTGTAGTACCTGCAAATTCTCACCTGGTCTGCCCTGGTCTGCTTCCCAATGTCTGCGGAAGCTGCATTCAACCCACAGATAAAAGGAGTCCTGAGAATAAGAAGCAGCATAGAATATGAATTCAGTCTCCTGAAAAACTGAGAAAGAGAGAAATGAGGAGAAAAACCTTAAGGTCGGCAAAAGAACAGGTGGGTTTAAGATGCTCATACGTACTTTTATGATGGCTACTGGGACCTGAATAGGTGCACACAAGATTTACCTTCTCTCTGAGTTGCAAAGGTGCTTTGTGTCAGCATGAAACCTGCAGTTGGCTCTGTCTTAGACATTGTTCCTACGTCTGTGCCTTGCATGCTTACAGAAAATGTGTGAGCAAGAGGTTTCAGAGCACTTTTGAAACGTCTCACACAAGGTTACCAGGAAAAAATTAAGCTGTAACGAGTGAAGAATAAAGAAATGACATGAATTTAAAATTAACTAGGAAACAGGAGGTAAAATAGAGGACTAAATGATCACGTCTCATCATAGCTCACAGTGGGTGACCTCCCTGTACATTTGTGATTTGGGAAGGAGTTGACTGAGAAGCAAGATGAGAAAATTTGCAAATCACAGTAACAACTGGAGGAAAATCCAAAGAGATGTGTTTGCTGCCATGTGGCCCATTCATTTAGCTCTTTTCAAGTCCTCCTGAGAGTCAGCATCGAGATGTCCAAATTGGCGCTACTTGATTTGCATGGCAGGGGTTCGGTAGGAGGAGGGGTTATAGGCGTGGCTTCTGTGAGAAGCTGCCAGAAGCTTCCCCATGTCCTGCAGAGCCAATGTCAGCTGGCCCCAGGACAGACCCTCCAAGGCCAAGCCCAAGCCCAGCAGTGACAGTGGTAGCACCACTGGGATAACAGAGTTAAGAAGGAGGAGGAAAAAACCTGTGCCATTGTAGATGGAGAGGAGTGAGAATATGTGTGAGGAACAGCCCTGCAGACACCAAGGTCAGTGGGGAAGGAGGGGCAGGAGGTGCTCCAGGAGCCAGAGCAGAGATTCCCCTGCAGCCCGTGGTGCAGACCATGGTGAAGCATCTGTGCCCCTGCAGTTCATGGGGGTCCACGGGGGAGCAGAGGTCCACCTACAGCCTGTGAAGGACCCCACCCAGAGCAGAGGAATGCCTGAAGGAGGCTGTGATCCTGTGGGAAGTCCATGCTGGTGCAAGCTCCTGACAGGACCTGTGGTCCTGTGCAGAGAGGAGCCCACTCTGGAGCAGGTTTGCTGGCAGCACTTGTGACCCTGTGGGGATGCACGCTGAAGCAGTTCTTGAAGAACTGCAGCCCATGGGAAGTTCTCACGCTGGAGAAGTTCATGGAGAACTGACTGTCTTCCATGGGAGAACCTCACCCTGGAGCAGGGGAAGAGTGTGAGTCCTTCCTCTGAGGAGGAAGAAGCAGCAGAGACAGCGTGTGAGGAGCTGACCACAGCCCCCATTCTCCATTGATCAGTGCCACTGAGGTGGAGGAGGTAGGGGATTCAAGAGTAAAGTTAAGCCCAGGAAGAAGGGAGAGGTGAGGGAAGGTATTCTAAGATTTGGATTTTATTTCTCATCACTCTACTCTGATAATAAGTTAATTTTCCCCAGCTTGAGTCTGTTTTGCTCATGACAGTAATTGGTGAGTGATTGCTCCCTGTCGGTTCTTGACCCACAAGCCTTTCATTATATTTTCTCTCCCCTGTCCAGCTAAGGGAAGTGAATGGAGTGGCTTTGGTGGGTACCTGGTGTCCAGCCAGGGTCAACCCACCATATTGACATATTACTGAAGCAGAAAATCTAATCAATGTCTATACCTTGGAGTGCCATAAGTTTGCAATATCAGTACCAGAAGGAAACCTATAGTTCACGGCAACTTCAGTCTGTTGTAGAGAGATGTGTGTAAAGCTAAAAATAGAAGAATACACAATGTATGCAAAGGAAGAAACTGCACTATGAGTAGGTTCCTAATGCAAGAAAGGCTATTGCAAAGCAGGTGAGAACTTGGGGAAGGCACGGAAGATCTTATATCAAAGATATTAAAATTCTTGGGACTGTGTCCTTAAAAAGGAAAGGAGTAATAGTAGATATTATTAAAGTATGTGAAGTAGTGGTCCAGAAAAAGGAGCACAGAAAATACCTTTTTTCTGCTCCTTATGACAGAGCTCAGTCAAAATTCAGTAAAATTGAAGAGTGGCAGAACTGAACAATAACACAGAAATTCTTGTTTTCCTCACAGTAACTAATTAGGTTTAGAGTTCAGGCTGTAGAACTTGGCAGAAGCTAAAACTTATCAAAATTTTCAAAAGGTTTAAGCATGCTGTGAGCATATACAGCTGTTTCTGGGAGGTAAACTAAGGTTGTGTCTAAAACAGCTTCTATTACATGAATTTTGGCACAATGGGGAAGGCTGTCAGGCATTTTGAGCATCTGGTATCCAGCGGCTTGTTTCTGTGAGCTGTCCTAACACCTGAAATGGAATAGGTGCCTGTTGGGAAAAGCCCCTGACCCAGCTGCCAAATCACACAGCGCATTTCTTTGGGAAGAATTCTTCTTGGCATGAGCCAGGTTCCATCACACAGTCATTCAGACTCGACAGTCACGTTCCTGTGCTTGGGAAGTGTCCTGGGCTTGTTTGAATCTTTCAGGGTGTCATATCTGTGGGCTTAAACTGCTCATCTCTTGGAGACTGTAAGAGCCTCTGAGCAGGTTACATCAGACTGTGTCTAACTCTGGTAGAAAATAGGAGACTCTATCTGATGGCTCTTGAATTTCCCTTTGAGGTGTCTGGTTAGGACCACTGTAAGAGAGAGATAAATTGACAGATAACGTGCCTGACTGTGACATTTTTCCTGCATCATCTGAATTTCTATTCTCTTTTCGTTAGGGAAATGGCTCTTTTTGCCAGCTTATTCAAAAGCAAGTTGTGCAAATAATAAATGCACTGTTAAATTCACACTTAGCAGCAACTATTCTGTTCTCCACTTTCCCCAAGCAGTGGTACCCCTCTTTGAAAATCTCATCTGATGCATGAACCGTCAAAACATAAATGGGCAACTGTGACTTCTCTGTTGTCTGCTCTGGCATGATAGCATAATCTATTTGCTGTATTTGTGCCTTTAATTTCCATTTTTATTGCTATAATCCACCCCACCTTTTTTTTTCTTTCTTGTTGCACAAATTATGAAGATGGCCTTGCCTATTCATCAGTAGAGTCTAAAGTGCATGCAGTGTGTGATGCACAGTTCTGTCTCATTGTTTGGTCTAGTTAATGCTGCATTCATAACAACACATAAAAAATGGGAGTGCTGTCTGATGACAGCTTGGTGTAAATCATGGCATCCTCTGGCCCAAGTGGAAGCATGGAATCTTAGCAGGTCTGCAGCTTAAAAAAAAAAAAAAAAGGTAAACATTGCTTTTAAAACATTTCTAAACTTGTGAAAGACAGAGCTGTTCTGTTCATCGTACATGTTTGAATGAGCCTTTTCCTGGAACACAGGACCAGTGGCATCACCATCTACATTGAAATGTCATCGTGGGAGGGCTACATAACTACAAGATTTGTTCATAAGGAAAAGCTAAAATTAGGGTCGCACTTCAGCACCATTTCAGGAAAGTTGATTTATACTGCTTAAATACCATAAGCACATTAAACAGCCTGATTTTGCTTAAATTGCTGGAGCCTATAGCAAAATGTATTGGGTAGTTAATAAATAAGGCAACTGGATAGAGAGTTTGAGAGTCAGAGGTTTTTTTTCTGGCAACAGTCATTTATCAATTCCAGGCTTGGCTCAGCTGTGCACATCTGGATAGAAAGGAAAGATAACATTTATGTATGGGAGATTCAACTGTAATTTTCACCTGTATAAACCAATGTGAAGTGTGAAAAGAATGACTTGATAAAATTGATGTACTACCAAAGCGATAAATCCAATATCTGGAAAGATGTTTTCCTTCCCTGCTTGCTTCTGAACCGTAGAAATTGGTTTTCAGCTCTTCACCCAAGAACAGCAGAGGAGGATTTATCACGTGGGGTTATTTTTTTTCTTTAGAAATATTTTGTGTTGCTCTAAAAGTACCTAATAACTGCGGTATTGATTTCTGTACCAGAAAGGGAATATTAGTTAAAGAGCAGGAGTTTTCTTGGCTTTTGTCCCTGATTGTTACTGGAATACATATATATGTTTTTACTACAGTTTGCAGAGGGTAATTTGTCTGGTCTGGCCGTGGGACACAGGCAGTGGAGTTTCTGCCATCATGCAAAAGACTGTTTGGTGCCTCTGTGGTGGTGTTGGTGCTGTGGAGGGGCCGTGTGCTCAGTGTGCTGCTCCTAGCCCTGCGCAGCTCCAATGACCAGCACCTACACGTTGGCCATGGCCCCACGGGGCTGTCACACCTCAGGCTGCCCATGGGCAGAGGTAGCCTAAGTATGTTTGGAATTGGCATCTTTAGGAGGATTTACATGATGCTGTTTTTAAGCAAGGCATAAAAGTACAAGGTCCGCAGCTACAAAAGAAATATTTTATCTGGAGACATTAATCTGATAAATGCTGACACAGTCCCATAAAGAGATGGAGGAGAAATCAATGTAACACTAAATTAATTTGAATTGTTGGGGTTTTCTCCTCTTCCTTTTCCAAGACTAGGGTAGCTTTGTGATTCACCATTCAAGACCTGGGAAAGTTTATTTCCAGGCTTACAAAATTAAATTTTATGCAGCTTTTGACCTGGATTAAGGTGAACAGAGCAATATATAGCCTGATCCCAATTATTTCTTAGCTGTCACCCCTGAGCCATTCCATTGCTCCACTGTTGGCATGTGCTGCTGTTTGTGGGCTGGCAGCTGCACAGCTCCTTGCTGGAAAAGGAGTCATGGAAGGGTTATTAGGTGGTAATAGAAAGCTATTGTAAACAGAAACATTCAAAAAGCTAACAGAAGTCTTAGGCATTTAAAAATACATTGTAAAGAATATTGCAAAGGCTGTTATACAGATATAGTCATCTTCAATATGGCCTTCTTTCTAATTGAGTCTTAGACCCCCACTGGTTAAATGACTGACTTTCTATCTACATGCTTAAATTTACTTTTTTTTTTTTTGCAGATAACAATTTATGAACACTGCTCCTGTTACAAATTCTGAAGTACAATTTACATTGACAATAAAACCTTTAACAATTGCTAAAACAGTTAACCGGCATGCTAGAACATTCCGCATCATAGATCTAGCCTTAGGAAGTTAACTAACAAACATGTTATTAACCACTGATGAGGAGCTGTATGGAAGAGATCATTGCTTAATTAATCTTTGTACTGAGCTAATAAGAGTGTTAAATGGGCCTCTCTGTTGAATTGGGTTGTTAATACAGATTGCAAGTTCCCTCAGGGGGAAATCTGAGGCCAATATGACATTAAAGTTAGCCATCCAACGAAGAAGATATTTTAGGCATTAAAAATAACAAAGCCAAACATCTCCATTAATAATGTCATAAGATTCAGTGGCTGTGTATGTGTGACTGAGTGTATGTGCGTGTATGAATTACTGTGCTCTTTCCTCCCCTGGTAAGAAAGCTTTATCTAAATTCTTATTTAGATTCAGTGTTTTTCATCACTGTTGCAGCATAAATTAAACTTGGCACACTTATCTGTAGTAGGCAGAATCTGACGCAAACTCTAATGTCATCTGCTTATCCTAAAAAGACAAACAAGATCAAAAATCTCTTCATATTAATGAGCTGGATAAACCTGCTGGATACAATTTGATGCCACAGGAAAAGGCAGCGTGACCAGATTGCCCTTGTGCTTCACAGTGTTTTTAGCAGTGAGTGCTCGGGTTTTAGCCACGGAGCAAGGTGCCCATACTTAATATTAAACGTTTGTTTTGGACGGCATTATAATTCCCTTCACGAGAAGTTACCTGCTGCCTTGAGCTGCCTTTTAACACACACGTTACATCTTCTGGGAGAAGAGAAAGATTCCATAAAAAGAAATGTTGGAAAGGAATAATTTGTCCTTGAATGTCTGGTGTTAGTAATCCAGAAAGGATATTGGTCTGTCACTAGAGTCACTTCCCCACCAGTGCCTGTCCCTCCTGAGACCAACTTCCATCTTTACACCCAGCTCGGAGGTGTTGACTCTGTGTGTGCCTGCATCCCATGATCTGCGTATCACACTCAATGTGCTATTACATTTATTTTGTATGAAACGACCTCAAGAAGGACTAGCCAAAGAATTTATAACATGAAGGTGGCAATATGACAAAAATGCATTCATGCATATCCATATTTTTGATGTTTGGGTTTTATCTTGCCTGAATTCTTGCCGGCTTCATGTTTAATATACTACACACACCCGCTTCACAAAGCCTGGGCGTGTCTACGCGAGATGAAATCCTTGTGTGCCTGACTCCTCTGTGACCAGCCTTTGACATCTCACAGGTTTCTTTTATGGTCTTTTGCTAGGCACACTTGGATATTGATAAGAGTCTTGCACTTAGGGAATGTGGTCATAGCACAGATCATCGCTTAGTGGTCTGCTGACTGGTTTCTCTGTGTTGTCTGCATTGTCTCTAATGCATCACATTGAAGCACCAAGGCAAAACCATCTTGATTAGCAAACCCTTGGAGACCTCTAAATATTGCCTCACTTCATTACTACTGCAAAATGATCAATATGCCTCACCAAAATTAACTGTACCTTGGACATCTCCCTCGCCTGATTACTGTGCATGTTTTATTCCTCAAGGATAATGGAGGTTTGTTCCCAGCCAAGATGTTATCCTGGTTTTGGCACAGCTGTGGAGTCTCTCTGTGCCTGTGGTCTTTTTGGGAATGGGCCTTAGCTGCTGATGAAAAATAGTCTGTGAATGTGCACATGATTCCTGTTTGGTCAGTATGAGCTGAAATTCATAAATGGGAAGTGAGTGATTAGAATAACATACCCCTGTGCTTTTTTAAACATCAGGATGAGGGCTGGAATAACTCACTCCTGACTGTCTACAGCACATGTTCACAAACCAGAGATGTTGTTTTTCTACCCTTCATTTCATGCTGACCTTTTAATGGAGTAACCGAAGCTAATCTTATGTGTACAACAGCATATTGGCTACATGTTTTTGTTACAAATAATTAATATTGCTCCAGTCAGACATTTTCTCATTTATTATTTCCAGTTGCTTCATGGTTGTTAAACTGCCACATTTCAAGTGGCAAGTGTCCGTGATGATATACAGAGGTCTGTTAAGTGGGAAACTTAGAGGTGCCTTTGTGTTACTCAGATCCCCAGGGAATATTGCTGTGGTCATGCTGTCTTCAAAGATATATTTGACCTATCCTTGGTGTGCACTGCTAAAGGTTAGAATAAATATGCATGTTTTCTCTGCTTATTAAGCAAAACTCTAGACATTACAAGAACATGAGAGGAGTTTCCCCTGGTCTCCCAACTAACACAGTAAATTGCTCATGCTGGATGCACCTGCCTGCCTCAGCTCTGCTCCACTCATCCATGCTACTGTTTGTCCATACATGCATTCATAGAAATCCATTTGCATGGAAATACAGCTTACTAGTTAAGCCTTTGCATTGTAAATCCAACTTTAATGTTATCAGCAGTGCTGCTCCCTGCTGTGCATCAAGGTCTAGTGCTCCCTGCTGTGCATCAAGGTCCAGTAGGCCACTCCTCCACGTTGTAGGTTGTGGGACCTGTTCCACGTCCTGCATCTTCCAGGCTCCTGCTTTCCTTTGCACCTTCTTCCACGAGGAATACCTGGTCCCTCCTCCTGCAGCGGAGGCCAGCTGAGCTGCTGCAGTAAGTGCAGGAACCTTCCAGACAACACCACAAGGTTGTCCATGTATTGTCCTCAGTAAAATCTCCTTATCAATGCTATTCTTGCAGGATCCTCTCTGTTCAGAAGGAGCTGCATCCCAAATGAGTGTGAGCTTCAGTGTGGAGGTCTAAGTGACAAGGTCAGAGAGCGCAAAACCTCATCCTCTCCCAGCTCGCCACCACATCTGTGGTCCCAATCACTATCAGCTGGGTCTGAACAGTGATGGTGCTTGGGAAGAGAGGGAAGGGAAGCAGAAAAGGAAAAGCAAGTGGAAAGAGTATGAACAAATGTCCAAAGAAAGAAGTGTGAGAGTAAGAAAATTATAGAGCAATGTTGTTCAATCTCTATTCATCAGGTAGCAAAAATGTCCCCTTTACACAAAGAAGAATCATTTGCTTTCCAGGACAGAGCCAGCTGCCAACAAAGTCATGTTGGATTCAGGGAATTTTCTTTCACAAGATTCTTCCTAAGCAAAAAAATGCTGTGGCTTTTTACTGGTAAAAGTTTGAACACCATGGTCAGGAATCCAGCTAAAGATAATCTTCGACTCCAGTAGTCCTGTTTGTCCAGGACAGGTGTCCCCCTTTCCCTCTTCATTGTCAGACCCTGATATTCCATTTTTCTCAGTCACTCAGGAGATCCTTTTGTTCCCAACCACAGCTCACCCACTGGCTGCAACAGTGGTCCCCTGCTCCCTTTCCCCTCTGCTGTTTAGGTATATTCCCACCATAGCGGTGCTATGACCTTCAGAACTGATGTATGAAGCATCCCTGCAGGATCCTCTGACACTGAGCATGAGGCTGGGCAATAAAATGAGGAATTATCAGGCATTTACATTCTGAAGTTAATGAAGAGGAGTGTGAGCCTTCCAAACATCTGTTTCCCCTGTTTTCAAGGGGGCCTTCAATTTGCTCCTGGTTCTCACCCATGTGGCTTTTGCCATTAACCATCAGTCAGCAGCGCCCTGCATCCCCAGGGATGGGCTGTGGAATAAACCCCCTCTAAATCATGATACATCTCAGTTTTGGGGGGCTGATTGTAACAGCCATGAGGTTAGGAAATAGCTGGAGACCACCTTTAAGGGTGATGAGAGCAACACAGGGAGAGCTGTGCTGTCCTCAGGGCTGCACAAATAGGAAATGGTTCTGCAAGTGGCTGTGGTCTCCACTGTCCTGTCCACACCACTGTCCTGTCTCCTCTGCTATGTCCTAGGCTGGTGACTGTCGCCCCGGGAAGAACTGATCCGAGTGTGAGAGAAGAGCCAGAAACTCCAGAAATTGTGAATTTCCAGAGGAAAAAGAATGAGAGAAACAACGTAGTAGGACAAAACCCCCAGGATTGAGCATGTATGGAAAAAGAAGGAAGGAGGGATGGAGGAAGGGAAGCTCTGGGTAATGACCGCTGTTTAGAGAGGGACTTGACGACACAGGGGCAGAACGCTGTTCCCCAGTAGAACACAGGCAAGGGTGAAGCTACCAAAGAGCAGTCATCTCCTGAGCCAGGGAGTGAGGGCAAACAGGGAGCCCTGGCACGGGTCAGAGTGTGAGAGCAAAACATAGAATGGATCCTTTATGGAATAAAATGCCTGAGGGATTACAAAGGCAAATATAGCAACAAGTCTTCCTGGTGCCCCTGCCTTTGACTTTCAAAGCCTTGTAAGAGGGTAGGTTGTTCAGCTGTTACACCCCTCCCTGCTTTAGTGGCACTGGAAGTAGCCTTCCCCTCCCAGAGTCCCCATTTTATTGCCTTTAATAACGTCGTGAAGGACAATGCAGCATTTAAAGTTTTGCGTCAAGCTGACTGGTGTGGTGGGGGTGGGAAATTGGGTCAAGGTTTTGAGACGCCTTTGAGAAGGGGCCTGGGGTGTGAATGAGGCATCCCAAGGCTCAGCCCTGGGATCAGGGTCCTGCTTCTGCAGCAGTTTCAGCTGAGAGCCACCCTCCCACATTCGGTGCCAGCTCTTCATCCTTTCCCAAATTCTCCTTAGTCCGTCTGTGACTTTCACATGGGAATTTTGGGCTGAGACAGTACAAGGGCGCAGGACAGAGGGAGGGGTCTTCTGAGCCTCACACCTGCTGTCCACCCACAGGCAGAGCTGGAGGTGGGTTTTAGCATTCCCTCTTGTCAAATGAGTTCCCCCATGCCAAAATCTAAGCACAACAATAGCTGGGGGAGCTTTAAAAGCCTGATGCCGAAAGTGACTTTCATTATGCACTGCACTGCTTGCAGTCATCCAAATGCTGCCATGCCAGTGCACCCCTTAAATTGGATCTGTGACAGCTGGATTCAGTGTGGAGGCGTGGGAAGCCTCTGTGGTTTACCAAATAAAAGGGAGAGACAGAAAAGTCGACATGTCACACAGTGTCTGCTGGCAGTCGGATGGGTTTAACCAGCTCCACACTTTTCAACATTTGTGTTGAATTTGCTTGGATTTTGATTTGCAGACTTCCAGGCTTGCAGCCATTTTCAGACCAAACACCCCACCCCACCCCATCCTATTCTGAGATGCTTTTTGACCTGCACAGATTGTCTGATGAGGATTTGGTTCCAAAATGGTGCCTCCAGCATCCAATAGAGTGTTATAATAGAACCTTTTCTTTTTTTTTTTTTTTGGCTGTTTCCCTTTTAAGCAAGGTAACCAAGAAACCCCAATTTGCACCCAGAAATGCTGATTGCATTAAGTAGTTAAGTCCATCAAGTTCCCAGTGACACTTTCTGTCTGTGAGTTTCAGATAAAGATGGGGAACTAAAGTAGCTTAGTGGATTAAAGGAATTGCCTTCCCCACCTAGACACCTCCACTGGAATCCGATTTTGGCGCTCAAGTGTGATTGCTCATTTGCTTCGGGGGAGGAGGGGGGGGACAGATCACCTGAATTACTCGGTCATCCGGCATCCTGGGGGCGGCAGTCACTGGGATGGGGCCATTGGCTCCCTGCAGGTTGTTCCCCTGCCAGATGCTCTCCCCATATGGGATTTCCCCACTGCTAAAAATTTAGCCCCCTATGGCATGGAGTAATTATCCCTTGCAGCAAATGTGGAGCAGCTTTTCCCACAACCGAATACACTGTGACAAATTCTGCCCAATTCTCATTCGTGGAAGGTGGTGTTCAGACAGAGGAGGTGCTAAATGGTTAACCTTTCCATCAGAGCAGGGAGAGGCTCTGGCTGTGAAAGCACCAGTAATTTACCTTCCATTAAGATGCTGCAGCTTCTCATCTATTTGAAGGCTGCTAGAAATTGTTTTCTAAATAATAAGACTTTCTCTGTAAAAAAATACCATAGGTAATGGAAAGATTAAAACAGGGGTTGAGACACCACCAATCCATATATTCAATCAATGTCAAATGCTTTATGCAGTCATTCTCTGCTTCCTGATACGTTACAAGGACTGTACCAGAAAGCTCAGGAGAATTTCCAGGAATTGCTGCTATTTTAACTTTCTTTTTTTATTATTTTTTTTAGTCCGTCTTTGAGGTCCACAACGGAATAATTGAAAGTTGTCCAAATGACTGAGAGATCAGTGGATCTTGCGGAGAACCCATGACTTTTGGTTTACAGTCCTAGGGGCACTTCCACAGTAGCAACATAGTTCTCAGGGCTGTTCCTTTTGCTCTCCAGTGTGGCTGTAATACAAGTGAACTTAAAGGATCTGTTTGTTTCTGCGTGCAGCTGAGGCCCATCATTCCTTATATACCAAGACATTCCAGAGCACCTGAGAAAATGTGTCCTGGAAGGTCATCTCTTAATTACTGTCTTCTCCAAGGTGGAACATCACCAATTTTTGTGGTGACAGCACACTGCAATCTTCACAAGGAGAAAATTTCTCAGAGGTAGTCAGATTTTGATTAGGAAGAACAGGAGCAGCCAAGCTGAATCTGAACAGCCAATATCCTGGTTTTGCAGACTTCTTGTTTTTTCCCATATAATATCTAGAAAAACAGTCTGTGAGAGCAGTAGGGAAGAGGAACCCAATTCTTACTTCTGCAAACAGAAGCTGGTCCCATGCTGCTGGTTGAGGCACAAGTGAAACACAGGAATGATGCATCTGTGTGGCAGAGGAGAGAGACAGAAATACCACTTAATGTCGGATTAATCCAACACAATTTAATAATGAGGCACAAAGGAACATAGTTGTCATTTACCATCGGATTTGAAATGCTTTGTGTGTAAGCTGTCCATTTAAACCCTCTTAACACACTCTCTTGTTAGCATTTGCTACAGATCCCAGTTGAACTGCTCCTCTCTTCAACGCTTTTCCTGCCCCAACTTCCATCAAAATGTGATTCCAGCAGACAAATGGGTCAGAGGGGCTACAATGGGGGTCCATTTCTCTCCTCTCAATATTTTCTGTAACAGTCCAGAAGAAGACTGACCTTGACGTAGGACATGGTGTCATTGCCTCTTCCTTGTGCTACATGGTGTAACTGCTACTCCCTCTTGTGAGGATGCAGGAGGATCTGCTGCTCTGCAGCCCTGACTGAGGGAAGTGTTTTCGTTGCCAGTGAATTGAGCAAATAGGATGGGAAATTGTTCCTGGGACTTTTGTTGTCTGTGCTGATGTTTTTTCAAGTTCCTCCATGAGAAATCCATAGTTTACAAAACGGAAACATGTGAGAGTTTCTTGGCAACAAAAACTTTTCAGATCATGAAAAATCATTCAAATAATCATGTTCTTGAAGATGTTTATTGAATGGAAAAGCTGTTTCTCACTGGAAAACATCAGGGACAATTTTCTTCTCCAGTCTAGCAGATCTAGTCACATATGAGCCTTAACTCCTTTCTTACTCTGTTTCATTTCCGTTTATTTTGCCTCCTTTCCCCCAGGTGCCCCTCTCCCTATCTGCCATCGACAGGGATGGTGCTGTGGTCGAAGGGTCAGTGTGTGGTCGAAGGGTCAGTGCTCCCTGGCTCAGCCCCTGCAGAAGACTCTCAGCATTGTTTAAAAGTCCTGGAGACCAGCAGGGTTTTGTGATGCTCTGGTGTCAGGAGGAAACCAACTAGTGGATTTCCCATTTACTTCTGACTCTAGGAAGCAGGAGAAGGCTGAAGCTGAAAAGAGGAGTAGAGCACCGGAATCTGGGACACTTGCAGGCACTGCCCAGACTTCTGGTGCAGGCAGCAATGGTCACTCTACCCCTGTGTCCATCTGCAGACAGACATTCTATACCATCGACCCAGCCCCCTGCCCTGTCACCTGCACTGTCACATAAAGATCCCTGGGATACTCTGCTGAAATATCAGTGTACCATGGCAACATTACTAGGTTATGTGCATCTGCCTTACTCATATCTTATTACTTAGGATCCACTAGCTGAAGAAATTGCTATTTACCCCAGTCAGCCACGGAATACAGTTTATTTAACTTGCAAAATGCAAATATCCTGGTGGTCAGAGGGTTAAGAGGAAGCAGGGACCAAGTACTTGAAAATTGATGTAGTGCCCTGAGGGTACCTCTGCCGGTAACAAGTGCATCTCGAACAGATCTGACTGTGCTACAGCCCAGCAAAGTGAAGTGGAGTGGATCTGTCCCAGGTTAAGTGCAAATGAGACTGACACTCTAACACACATCGACACCCATCAGGGCTCCGCTTACATTAGTCACAAAGCCTTGGAAAATGATCTAGAAGGGCTTTCTCTTCTCCAGGAGAAATTAATTGACAGGATCTGCAAACAGTGGAAAAATCAAATGTACTAGAAGCAAAAGCCATTTAAATTCTTTTCTTTGCTCACCTTTCTCATGATAGAAACCAGTTATATTAGCAATAGCTGCTAAATGTGAATTAGTCTGGGTGCTGCGTTCCTCCTTCACCGCTTTCCTTGCCTGGACCTTTGAGGTGGAGAAGTCCATCTCATCCATGGATGTTAGCACTTCCAGACAAGCCACAGAAGGCAAGAAATCAATGCTCCAAGACTGGTGGTAGGAGATGAACGGGATTGTGATAGTGAAAAATGCACAGCCTGGGAAAGGCTGGACTTCCCACGGAGCTTGAGGACACCCTTGTCTGCTCTGAGTGTCCCTGCAGTTGAGATTAGGGCGCCATGGATGCCTCCCACCCCTGCCGCACCCTGGAGCACCCAGACTCACTCTGTGCCCACTCTTGCTGTAGGGACATGCCCGTGCTGTCTCCAAGCCCACACCTCTGCCCTCCTGCGAAATGGCTTCAGCCCCAGGCAGGCTCAACCAGGGACCAGAGGGCCAAGAAACACAGGGTGGCCAAGTCTCCTTCAGTAGTGTTTTTGGGGAAAAAAATGTGCTTATTTTCTTTGCTAGAGGGAAATGGATTTAGGACCCAAGATCACCGGAAGGGTCAGGTCCTCCATCATGACTTTGTCCCGCTTGTGCTTGTGCATTGGAACATCTCACTCTCAGCAGGCACAGCAGAAATGCAGATGAGGTGGCAACCCCCGGGCTGCTCACCGGATCAGGGGCTGAATGATACTGGGATTTAAAAAAATTGAAAAATAAAAATGAAAGAAAAAAAATTCCCAATCTGAACTTTGTGACTGCAATTTGTCACAGCCCCTCCTTTCTTATGATGGGCCATGGGCCGGGACAACTGGTAGGTGTTCTCCAAGGCAGGGTGACTCCTCTTGGACTTTGATTCAGAGCCACGATGCCAGGAGGCAGAGAGCTGAAGGTGCTGCTCCATGCCTTATACTCCAGCTCTGTTACTTTGCATTTCAGATGCAGGGGCATAGTTTATAACCTAATTCCAAAAAACAAAGGCTTGGCATCTATTTTTTATGCTTTGTGAAGTAGCTGTTTGGATTTTTATGGTACAGCTTATATTCTTGGGGTTTTTGGTTGTGTGCAGCCATCCAATTGTAACATTAAATAAAAAGTAGAATCTCTTTATTGATTTGCTTTTGTTTAAAAACAAACATGTCATATATAATCAAGATGTACACTGCTTGTAGATAGTAGAGAACACATTTATAAAGCCATCAAAAGAAATAATTAAACTGAATATATCACAGCCACCTTTTCAAATCATTCAAACAGGGAAGTTCACACCCATGACAGGCTGATAGTCCTTCTGGCAAACTTTTAATACAATCATTTGGTTTGTACTTTAAATGCCTGGCATATTTTAACCCTAGAGATAAATGAATCTCGGTGGGATTGCTGAGTAATTAAGAAAAGTGTGTCTGATGGGCTTGCTTCATACAGGGAGGTGCAATAACGCGGGGAGAGTCAGCTGATCATTTGATATCTTTACATTAAAAAGAAAACAAGGCAAACCCTGAGGCATGCCATTGTTATGCTGTGTGACAGGAAATGCTTTCAAACAAGTCGTGTGTTCAGTGTTAGCTGTATCATGGTTTTTAAATTGCCATTTAAAATGTAATCCAGTGCACATTCTGGAAGGAAGCCTCCTGAGACCCCCTGAGCTGGAGCACGGTGGCCTCAAGGCCGCAGGTCAGGGCTCATCTGCTCACTGGGGCTTTCCTTGATTGAGGGCGACAGCTCGGTGGGTAAGTGGCAGTCGTGGAAGGGCTTGAGGAGGAGCACTTTGCTGTCCACAGGCTAATTGCTGGCAAGAGATCTGCAGGAGCTGTGTATTTTCTAGTAACAGGTCAAGACACAGTCAGGATGGTCTCAATAACATGCTTTTGGGTTTTGTGTTGAGCTGTCTGGATGCTCAGTTTTACTGAAGGCTCAGACTTCTGGTAAGAAATGTTGAAAAGCAACTGAAACACTGAGCCCCCAAAGAAAGGAAATCCAGCTTTGAATTACTGTGACTGTGATGTGCCATGAGGAGCAACACATGCAGTTTTAGTCCCAGTGCTACTGCACATAAATCATACTGGGAACGCTCCCTCAGCTATTACTGCCAGCAGAGGGATGTTTTCACATCAAGACGTTTAACTCAAAGTAGTTTCTTTGCTGGAAAAATCTTGGAGACCAGGCTCCGGGAGTTTTCCCTTCAGCGTAAATCAGCAGAACTGTATCCCAGGCCGGAAGCTTTCAGCCTTGGCTGTGCCAAGGTCAGGCTCTGCTCGTCCCTCGGGAGTTGGCTGTATCACAGCCAGGAACGCGTGCTGTCAGCTGGGATTTGCGCTGACGATATTGCTCTTGGTTTCAATGCGTGTCCTCCGGCATGAAAAGCATTCCAGGAAGGAGGTGGCTGTATCCCTAGAGATGATAACTGATCTTGTCTTGAAAAACGTTAGTTATTCTCTGGAAAACAAGAGGCAGAATCAAGACTTCATGCAATTAGGACTGTTGCCCCTTTAAATTATTATTTTCCACTGAAAGACGTTGTTATTATTGGTGGAGAGGTGGCTGCAGGAGCAGTCCACTTGACAGTCATATCTGAGGGCAGAGGACAGAAGCACCTGTTTATTGGCTATATAAATCAAATTAATTTAGTTAAATTTACAAACACAGGAAGAAAAGCAATAAGGTCTGTCCTGTGGCTGTGCCCCAAAACAGGGAACACTGTAGGTATTGAAACTGCTCTCCCCAGGGAAACCAAGAATGGTATGTGGCTGCAAGTATTCATTTGGTGGTTGTCATTTCCAGTGCTACATATTTTAAATTTACTTCAAACACTGTTGAAAGCCTATAATGGTGAGAAACTACCTCCCCAGAGGGACTCTGGGATGACATACCCACCAGTATGAAGGGAAGTTGTGCTGTCTTGCTCCAAGCAAACAGTGAATTAAGGGTTTATAACCAAGGTTAATAACTCCTGATATGTCTCCTTCTACCACACAAGGAAAGTGAATTATTTATAGGCACATCTTCTGCCCCCCCTAACTCTCACCTTCTGCCCCTCTCCACTGCTCTACCAATGCCCTCTGCCCTGTCCATGACTCCAGCCGTGTCTAAAGCACGGCACAGCATCACTCTTCCACCTGGGATGCAAAGAAGAGGTGAAAAGAGGTCATACTTGGACTACCCACCCCAGCATTTCTCGCCGTGGTATTTGCCACATTATCCAAGGCAGGAAGGGCTGTGATGTGGATCCTGGACACCACAGCCTGTCTCTGGCTCACGGGATGCTAGTCCAGATGCACAGGGAGAAACAGTCCCTGCAGAATGTAGCCCAGAGGGAGCTGGGTGGCTTTCGCTATTCTGGCAATGTCAGGCATCGGTCTGCTTCATCTCTGCTGACGTCAGCATAACTACAAGGGTCTATTGAGCTGAAGGACAGCCTCAAAATTCATATCAGGGAGGACTGAAACAGAGAGGAGCCGCTTTTGTTTTTTCCTCCTGAGATTATTCTGAGGAGTATAGTCTAAGAGTGAAATTCTGCCATCAGATACATGTCTACAAATGCCAGGGATGCCATGGGAGCACTGTGTGTGAGGAGGGGAAGAGGACATGGTCCTCCAGGTGAGGCCCTTCTTGTTGAGCATCTTTTCTTGTGTGCAGTTTCTGGGCAAATGAGTCCCTGCACCATCTCCCACCTATGTGGGCTCAACCTAAGCTATCTGTAGGCTGAAAAAGTGCCACCAGCTGCCAGGATGCCTTTGGTACATGTGCAGATGTGAAAGGACACTTTCCAAGCAAGCTGTTACTGGGTGCAGCTGATGCAGGATGGGCACCTCTGGTGATAGGCTGGGACATGGTAATCATCTTAACAGCACTTGGCACTGAATACAGCCTCTCATCCATAGCTCTGCGTCTCTGTGCCATTAGCTAATTGAGCTTTGCAGCAATGCCTCAAAAACACTGGCACTGGCAGGCACATTTTTCAAATGACTAAATGCAGATTTGGAAAGGCTTCATGTCCCACTTGGCCAGTGGTCATGTGGGATCTGCGAGCCTATACATGGCAGGAGCTGGTGACACCTTCAGCAGACCACGTGGGAAGATACTGCTGTAATCTGTCCCGGAGACTCTCATGAAAAGGGATTTGAAATTTAGAAAAGTGGTCTGAAATTTTGACACTTGTCTAACCATTCCCAGCCTGAATAATTTTTCATTCTTGTGACCCAGAAGAGCAGGGATTTCATTCTGTCTTGCTGAGTCGTTTGGATACAGCCCTTCACCTCTTATTTTTCCGTGCCCTCCTCCTTGCCGTGGGAGTCGGGAGCAGCAGTACCTGGTTCATCAGGGCTCCTCTGCAGCCCCAAAAAGCTTCTCACCCTTTTGGCACGAGCGCAGCAAGTCTGTCTCATTCCTGCTACCTCCCTATCCTTTGCACCTCGCCGTACATGTGTGTCAGAGCCTGTTTTAAAGCAGCTGAACTGAAAAAAAAAGCCCACTGGGCCTCTGGCAGGCTCTTCGGGAGGCCCCCAGCATCCTGATTACAAAGCAGCGGTGGAGCTGAGAGCACACTGAGGAGATTAAAGGGCGTCAGCTGTGCTGCCGCCTGCCTGCGTTGCTGACTGCCGCTTCCCCCGGCTGAGCGCAGCTCTGGGGGGCAAAGAGAGCGGCCAGAGACAGCCTCTTAGACAGGTCTTCCAGCCACGGAAAAGCTCCTCATCCCTTAAAACCTACTCAGAATTAGAGGCTGCCTCCGAGCAAGCTGCTGCTCGCGCTGTCGGCGGGAAAAGGAGCCTCCTGCATCCATCACTTCTGGCTCCTGGGGTTTTTTTCACAGGGCGACTGAGGCAGATATGGTCCATCCACCCAGCCGGCATGGCCTGGGGCAGCAGAAATCTCCGGTGGGCACTGTTAGGCTGGCAATTGAAAGCAATAGGTCTTTATGGTAATTTGGGCACCAGGCAACCACTATGAATAGGAAATGATGGCAGTTACTCTATCTAGTAACAGCATGAAAATGTAAAGTGTCTTTATTGAGCTGCTGGCTTGCTGGTGAGAGTTAAAGGAGATGCTCTCTCGGGTATAACATTTGCAGAGAAGTGGCATGAGATACTGCCATAAACTCCTCCGTTAATAAGTGAGCAGAGGAAGGTAGAGAATACCTAATGCAGCCGTGTGAAGGGACAAAATTAAGACGGTGGAAGCAGCAACATTTTTCCCTTGGCAGCAGATGTACCCCAAGGAGAAATGGAGAATTCCCCTCTTGACCCAGCAACTAGAAAACTCATGTACTGCTAATATTAATATAGGAAGGATGGCTTTGAAAGGAATGAAAGAAAAACACCTCTTTCCACATTGGTGTCCTCCAATACCAGAGAGAAATGTGAGTCTCTGCCGAAGGGAGATTACCAGGGATGAGGTAGCTCGGCAGCTGTGCAGTGATGGTGCTCTGCAGGTGGCCAGGGGTGCAGAAACGACTTGTGCTCTGTGACAGATGGGGGAGACGTGGCCCAAGAGTGCAAACAACGGCAGGATGCATCTCCAGTTATTCCAGTGATGGCGTTGGATTGCAGTGTTGCAAAGTAGTTCTGCTGGCAATGACCGTGCGTGGCTGAAGGGGAGCTGCCCAGAGGGAGGAGGAAGGCAACGGTCAGGAAATGCTGGGAAGAACCTCAGAACTGCAAAATTGGTTCCAGTTCAGCAAATTCTGTTTTCTCCCTAGTTTTGTAAGATTGTCTGTGGCATTTATCACTGATATCTTAATTGGCATGTTATTTAACTTCTTAAAAGTCTGCTTTTGATAGTTCTTGCCCAATGAAACCTGTTCCTTTGAGAAAATAAAAACTGTTGAGACATTTAAGATCAATTTCTGCTCAAAGCATGTGTACAGTTCCAGGGCAGTTATTGCTTATATCGCTGAATGGAGTCAAAATGGATTTCTGAAAACCTATATGGCGAAATAATTCACCACAGATAAAGAGCTTTGGTAAAGCCAACAACTTTTGACACCACTTCGGTTTTGAAAAAAGACAGATGATTTTTAAAAGAAAGAAAAAGTATCTGCTTATGTTGTCACCTCCCATTGCCATGACACGAAAGAAGTTGAGAGAAGGGAGTACCTCCATGCATTTTCCAGGGAGATCTGTGGTTCTCCTCCCTGCCTGCAGGCAGCTTTGGCTCCCTTATAGCTGCACTGAAGTGATGTCAAATCTGCCCTGCAAGTGAAGTGGAGGTGTGGGAATGGAGACCCAAAGCAGTGGGCACGTCATGCTTGTAAGCAGAGCATGATGCTGTGAGCCAAAGGGGTCTTTTTGCTTCTGTACTTGTTGATGGTGAGAAGCAGATCAAGCTCAAGAAGAAAGGAGGAGGAGGTAGAGAAAATGTATAGAGAAGCTGCAAGAGTGACCTGATCTTCGGCAAGAAGGGTGTTTTGCAAAGAAAACACTATCCGTCTATTGGGTCTGCTGGAGGAGGTTTTAGGCAAAAATTGTGTCTTCCTGTGGAGAAAGTCTGTGATGGCAGAGACTGCCCCAGCTCAGTGAGGGAAAGCAACAATGACCTTCTGAAGTCAGAAGCTCATGCAGAAAAATAATTCAGACTGAAAATACGATAAAAAAATGCTACTGGTGAAGATAAACAGTCTTTGGAAAAACTTAGCAGGAGGTGCCACTGGTCTCATTCATGGGAATCTTCAAAGCTAGGCTTTTTTGGGAAAGGATGGGTACCTGACAAAGCAGTCAGTATGAACTGACATGTGCTTTACAAGGGGCAGGCTGGAGGGCTACAACTCTTCTTCCAGTTTTAAAAGTTGTTGCTCCTTCTAAAAGGCTTTGCTTCTCTAGGGATGTGCCCTTCTATGCCCCAAGATAATAGCTGTAGGTGCTTAGGAAAAACCAGGAGAATAGACAGCAGGCGGTGGTTCCTGCCTACAAGCCAATTCAAAATGCCATCTCCTGTAGTTGCTGCTGGGGACAGGGTGCTGGGCTGGAGGGATCATTGCACTGAGCTAGTGAGACTTTCCTTCTGTTCTTGCTTGAAAAACAACAGAGGAAGATGATAGCTAACAGTGCGAACACCTCTCCTCAAAACCTGCTGTGAGACCCAGGAGAGCACATGAAGCTTTGTACATTAAGTTTGCATCCAAAGGATGCAGAAAACTGCCCGATGTCTCAGCCAGGTCAGAGGAAATGCACCCTAGGTGTGCCCTATTCACCCCACGACTATGAAAGGGGCTGGACTGATGCACTCAGATGTAGACACTCAAGGGAGGGGTGCCTAACTGTCATGGATCCTGCTCCTTCAGTCACTGGCCAGGCACAAAATGAACCTTAGCTCGATGGAGGCAGGAACATGTTTAAACAGCCAGTTAGCATCCCTGGAAGGCAAGGCTGAGAATCTAAAAGGGGTCCTTCCCTGCCCCAAGGCACCGGTGTGTGCCTCTGTCCCCCCTAGAGGGCAGCGGCAGGTTGGATTGGCCAGGCTCTTTTCCCAAGGAAATACAAATAGGCAAGCCAGAGTACGTCCCCTATCAGCCAGCCTTGCCAGAAATCCTACCAGGAGTCAGAAACATGAGCATGCAAGCAGGCTGGTTATCTGCCTGAATGGACACTCGTGATGCTCTGAGCAGCATCTCCCTCTCCTATTCTCGGGATAAAGGCTAGTGCCAATGTTGTCCCAGGCAGGTTAGGTTTCTACTATGGCTGTTGGTAATGGAGAGCAGCCTCCTACCACCTGCAAGGAATCATGCTATGGGTGTCAGTAAAATATACAGATAGGATGAGAAGGAGCTTGGGTTTGCAATGCCTGGCAGGGCAGGAAGGGAGAGAGAGCAGCATGTAGGAAGGTCACCTCCAAAAGTGCCCAGTCAGAAAGCCAAAGAAATCTGGTTGAAACCCAAAATTTCCTGTTGGGTTTGGACTGAGCAATGCATCTACCAGGCTATCGTCCAGCCAAGTCACACAGTGTCTGGACACCTGAGGTTTCCCATGAGCATTCTCTTTTCACCTTGGCAGCTTGGACTGAAAAACTGGAAAGCTATTGCGGCTGAGGTTGGTTTTTATGTCTGGCTGATCCCATTACTGTGCAAACCTGACACAGCCACAGCAGCAGCTGAGCTCTTAGAGCATTATAATCCCATGTGTATTACAGTGATGCCACTTGAGCTGCTAATTTGGCAAAATATGGATCCTAGTGGAGATTTAGCTGATGGACTTCTGCCACTTCACACTTGTCTGTTACAGAATTAACCATCTTGGAAATAACTGCTGCAGTCACCAGAAATTTGCAACCAGCAGTGAAATGGGACTCACCAAGTGCCCCTTGCTTGTGAACTTGTTTCTCCTCTCTCCGGCTTCACTCATACAGATAAATAATGCCATTATGGACCTGCTCTATGCTTTGAGGCCAGGTAGGGCAGCAGACCTTGCATCCCCAAGGCTGGATGAGACCACCATGAACTCAAATTAATGGAGTTATGCTGGTCAAGAGCCTCTGTGCATGAAAACAGAAAAAAGAACTGGATCCACACCCACAGACCACAGATCAGACCACACTGCTGATCTTTTGTTTGCAAGCAAAGCTGCGTGCACAGCCAGCTGCTCTGTCTCAGTGGGCGTAGGGTACCTTGTTCCCTTGTCAAGCAGGTGCTAAAAGTCCTGTGTTGAAGTGCAGTAAGCGGGTGCTGTGTGTGGGTCTCTGGACAAAATATGGGCAGTGAAACATTTTCCAGAAGTGCCACCATGAATGTGAATCCATGCACTGAGCATGAGTTACCTTCAGATGCACTGAGTGCTCGTTTTCATCCTTTTCCACAAGTATTGGTGGCAGAGAGATGCTCCTCAGAAGGTCACATGTAGCAAGTAAGATAGGTGGAGATGCACACTGGGATTTGGGCACTGCAAAGGTCCCTCACCCTTCCTTGAATGTGGGCTTTTCTTTGAAGAACAACTTTTTGTATACCAGCCCAGACGAATGGATGTATTTTTAGGTTGAAGATGCTCCCGTGTGCCTGTGGGATCAGGGATACCTCTCCTGCTGATCCTTAGAAGGCAGCTGGGTCTTAATGAGGCTGGACTGCAGAACTGCCAGAGCCCTGAGGTTAGCAGGACAGCAGGGATGGGGGATTCCATCTCTGCTGCCCATGGATGTGGTGCTGCCCCCCAAGTCTAGGCATTCAGTTGAGTCAATCAGTAATCTCCGGGGATTCAGGTGGCAATAACCAGTGTAAATTGCAAGGACCTTTTGCTTATTTAAGGCTTTAATGGCAGAATACTTGCACTGGTAAGTTGCAGACTGAAATTTCCTGGTATAAAGTATTTGTGCAGCTACCAACTACAAATCAGGAAGAAACAAATAATAAATAGCTGGATGCTCACAGTTACTTTGGGAACAGAGAAAAGAATACGTTTAAGCAAATCGATTCACTCACTTGTCCTCAAGTCTGTCTGAAAATATTCTCAGAGTGTCACTCAGCACTGCAAAAATTATCGCCTCATTTACAACCAAATGTTAAGAACTGAGGGATACACATTCCTCCCATCCTTAATATGTTTTGGGGGACAGTTGTGTAATCAATCGCTCCAGCGTTTACAATTTTCACTTATTCACTTATTTGTCTACTCAGGCCTCCTTTTCTTTTTCTTTTTTTTTTTTTTTTAAAAATGCACAGCCTCCTTGCAGTCTGGCAGAGCCAGGATTGCAGTATTGATTTAGGAAGAGGCAGTTGTGACAGTACGGTCCCAGGCCAATTCCCGCACTGTACGGGGGCTGCTCTGTCTGCAGCAGCAGCCTCACCCTCAGCATGGGGCTCACATTTAAAAAGAAGAAAAAAAAATTGAAGAAAATCTACTTTTCTCTGTTCTGCTTTGAAGGGAAAAAGGATTACCGAGGCTAAATAAGCCATCTGAGTACTTAGCTAGCAAGCCTAAATAGCACCCTGATAGGAAGTTCTGGCAGAGAGCTAATTAAATTAACTCTCTTTGATTTATTAACAAGCAGAGCAACATATCACACAGGATTGTCCCATGAAATGAATGTGCTTTCTGATTCCCTCAGCTGCTTCAGCGCAGTCACCTCCCAGAACACCCGGTTACGGGGACTCAAGTTTAATGAGACTCACTGGCTCGAGAAGGATCCCTGCCCACCAACAGAGATACGCACTGGTAATAATACGTAAAAGCATGTTTATTTTCGCTGCACTTGCCTAATTCCTTTTTAATGCCTAGGACTATCTAATGGCTAATTCGTAATTTCCTGCTCACCGATATGCAGATGCATGACAAGCAAAAGCCTTCTGCATGTTTAATTATTCTGTTGATTTAGAAGCCACTTTTCCCTCAGTGCAAGTTTCTCTCTGTGTGTGCTCTCATGCATCACGTATTTCATTATTTTTAGGAGCATGCTCTGTGCCTTTTTATGCTCCCATAGTTCTAGCATCCAGTAATTACCATGTTTTGTGTCCAACAGACCTGATCCACCAGCAAGTGTAAATCAGGAAAACATCGCTGACTCTAAATGGAGTTATTCCAAGTTACACCAGATCTGAGACCTGACCTCTCCTATTTTCAATGATGGGGAAAATGTTATTTGTGTGCTGGGACCCTTGTGAAGCAGCAGAATATAAAATTTAGAAAACTTCAGAGCAGTGAAAATCCAAATTGAAGCCTGTGAATGCACAGACGAGAATCTATTTCTGTAGCGAGCTCTACTTCTGCTTAACCCCTGCAAGGAACTGTAACTCTCTTTGCATATTTGATTTTTCTCTTTCAGTAAAACATAGTCTGCTTAACCTATTTTTGCTACTTTCTAACAGTTTCACTGGAGGGCTTCTTCCCTACGCCTTACATGTAGCTTTGCTATCCGAGCGCTCCTTTGTTAAATTAAGGCAATTAATAAATGGAGATGTTAAGCAATCAATTTTGCCTGCATATCTCCACAGCCTTATGTATGACTGGCTGTAATCACAAGATAAATGTAATGTGCTGATGTATGGTAATGTTCAATAATACATTCTCCACCAGGCTCAATTCATCAGGGAGTTTCTGGAGGGGAGGCATTTGTTATTGGCTGTCTCCGGACCTCAAGGATAACATTTCTGTCCTTTCCATTGGCCGCCCCGCTGCTGCAAGCCTCTTCCCGTCTTATTTTGATGATGAATATGAAGGCATGCTAAGCTGTGCCGCAGAGTAGCTCTCGCTGACTACACTCCCACCCCGGGCTCAAGGACTCCAGAGCTCCCCGGCTGATTCCCCTGCCCACTGCCAGCAGCAGCAGCAGCAGCAGCAGCAGCAGCAGCGGCAGCAGCAGCAACGCCAAAAGTTGTGATGCTTTTCTTCACCCAGTGCTTTGGGGCTGTGTTAGATCTTATTCACCTGCGGTTTCAGCACTACAAGGCAAAGAGGGTTTTCTCAGCTGCCGGGCAACTTGTCTGCGTCGTCAACCCAACACACAGCCTCAAGGTGAGTTAAAAATATATTTTCTCTTCTAACATCTCCTCGTCTTCTCCACCCGTGATTCTCCACAGGGAATGAAATGATGCTCTGGCAGCAAGGGGAGAGTGCTGTTAACACACTGCAGCCCTGGCAGAGAGGATGTTTGCATTGTCTGAATGCATGATTCCCTTTGGAGCAAAAGAAAAGCAACCCAATGCTCCGAGCGATCGTGGGAAGTCGCTGCTCCCCCTCCTCAAAGTTTCCTCATCCCTTTCACCCACATAATGAGCATGCATGTTGCAAGCATTTAGGAAAAAATGGCTGAAAAAGTTAGTTGGATTAATTAACATCCCTTTTTGGTGGAAGGATGCTGGGTGTTCTCTCAGGCTGACACCCCAGCACAGAGGGATGCTGCCAGGCAGTGGGAAACAGGAAGAGGGGGATGGCAGCAGAGGAATCTCCACTGCTGTCGTTTGCTCTTTGAGGGGGAAAACGGCTGTTTCTGCCTCCTGAGGGGAGGCTGAAGGCATTCCTGTGGCACTGGAGCTGTCCTTAAGCTGTTTGCAAGGTGAACCTATTTTAGGAGGGAGAATATATTTGCTTTAGGGCAAAACTATTTATAGTCCCCATAAAAACATTTCTTTTACTTGCAGAGTTCTGGATTTTCCCTGACAAAAGTGTCAACAGCTCCATCTATACCAGAGCCTTCGTGCTTGTAGTAGAGAAGGAGCAGCAGGGGGAGAAGCAGTCAGGAGGCTTTAATTACTTTATCACACTAGTGAATGACCAACTTAAATGAAGTGGCTTCTGTTTTGTGAGAAGTCCTTGCTGACAAGTACCTAACTTGTAAGGTAGCTCTGCTATCCTGATGCAAGCTCAGAAATTAATTTAATTCAGGACAACTTATTTTTGGCTCTTCAAGAGTCCCTGTGAGGTACTCAGAGTGATTGCAGGGAGCATCTTCCCTGAGCTGTGTGTCCCTGCGATGTCCATTGATGGGGTAAATCCCTCTTCTGGACAGCATCACCTCCCAAAAAAAAGCATGTTTCCCACAGTTATATTTCCAGCCTCAGGCTGTGCTTAGGCAGGAAGAGGTCGTTTCTAGCAGGGTGCCGGCTCTGGGAGGATTTTCCCGCTAGGCTGTGCTCTGAGCACTGCCGGCTGGGGCAGGCACTCCCCAGGGATGAACCGCTTGGGTGCAGGCTCGCCTCTCCCTGCACCACGCTCCTCCGCCGACAGAAGTTGAGTTAAAAACACACAGCCCTCTTATTATCTGAAAGGGTCTGGTTGTCTGGAGTAAGAAAATAGCTGCATTCCTAAGTGCATGGGGAGATTTAAGTGAACGCTTCTGTGTTCAACCTCTTTTGTGTGACTGTCTCTGCTACTTTCACCTATAGTTTTAATTATTAAAAAACAAAACTGAGAAGAAAAAAGGTTATCAACACACAACAGATCACAACAGAATTTCAGTGCCAGTGGAACTGTCTGATAAAGTCCCATAAGCACACAGAGGGATGACTACTGCTGCACTGTTATCTAGGACTAGACCTGAGTTTATAATTTCAGGTCCTCCTGAGCTGCAGATTTGCTATTGTAGGAGCTGCTGCTGTGTTAAACACATCCCTATTTCAGTTTATTAAAATCCCCCATGGCTGAGCTCTTCGCTGCTTAGACCCAAAGCCTGGCAGAGAGATGAAAGATCTTGGTACTGTCTTTGAATGTAGGTTTTGGATGCAGAACTCTCTTGGAAACAAACAGGACCCTCTAGGAAAAGGTCTGGTGTGTCAGTGAAGCCTCAGTAAGAATTGTAGGGACCTGGGTGGGAATTGCACCCCTGATAAGGCTGCGTTGGGAACCCAATGGCACAGGTGTCTCCACAGGAGCCTGTTGAGACACCATTGAGATGAACAAGTTGACAGAAACCTCTCTGCTGTGAAAAACTGACTGTAGAGTGAAACATGCTGTGCAAGTGCTCCCGAGGTACCCAGCTCACATCCAGCCACATAAATATGGTGGGCTTTAGCTCTGATCTGCTGCCCAGTTGTTCAGCTTTGCACCAGCTCTGTAAGGAATTCATCACCACTTTGTGGCAGCATGCAGAGGACATGTGTGGCTTGGACCCCTTTCTGCCCAGCATGGAGCTATCAGTTCCCACCCATAGCAGCCTGTGGGCCAACTGGAGCCAGCTGGCTCCAAGCAAGCAAGGCACTTTGTCCAAAAACTGATATCAGAGACAAGCCAGGTGAACCTGCTTCTCAGGGTGCCCATTTCTCCCCCAGGGAGGCACAGAGAGGCTGTGGTTGCTCTCAAAAGACATCTAAGGGACCATGAAATATGAAAGAGCCAAAATTATTCCTCGCTGGTGGTTTACAGTATTGTGACTACTTTGATGTTTCTTAGTCTATTATTTCTAGCTGGGTCATTTCAACTGTAACATTTTGTTGACAGCCCCCAAATCTGTCTTACCAATTGACAAGTGGAGGGAAAACTGTATTAAGGTTCGCGGTCGATGAATACAAGCCTGCTAGGAAACAAGGGCTGGGAGCAATGTCATTTCTCTCCCATTTCTTCAAGGCTTAAATGTTTGTGCTTACTCCAAAATTGTAAGCTCTTTGCAAAGGGATTACTTTATTCTGTATCTCCACAGCACTGGTGCGAGGGGGCTCCTGACTGATTGGTGCAAATGATAAATGGCAGGCATCACACTCTGGTGTGATTATGCACGCTGACATCCCCCACACAGGTCAGGTCTTCAATCAGTGCCAATGCACATAACTTCATTAAAGTCAAATTGCTGCAGGACCTCCATTCTCACTCTTTCCACCCAGGGGAGTGCTCAGGGATGGTAGTGGGATTCAGCCCACACAGGAGGATCCGTGGTTGGTGATCATGTATCTGTGTCAGCGATTTGGCATCGCAGAAGGCACTCAGTGAGCAGCAGAAGACAGGGTACTCCCTGGTACTCTCCAGGGAAATGTTGCCCCAGCTTCTGCTGTCACAGACCCATAGCCAGACCAAGGGGGCTCTCCTGTAAAGTTATGCCAGCACGCTGTCATCGTAATCACAGCCGGACCTCTGACAATGACCAAAGCCTGTCATTTGCCTCTTCCTTCTAGGAGAGGTCTAGAGGTTTGTAGAGAAGCACACACTTAGAAAGAAACCCGTGTATTTCTTCCCACTGAAAGGCTCATTAACTGGGAAGGCTGATGAACGTTTCTGTGTTTCTTAAAGGGCCAGATGGTAGCCAAGTGTCAGCACAGACACCTCTATTGATCTGCTGCTATTTTCCCTGTGCACGACAGGCTGACACGGGTGGCTCTAACGAAGGAAAGACAATTTTACAACTGTGCCCCTCTGTTTTGTCGATTTGGCAGGGATATGAATGGGAGGGGGTGTTTGTTTCAGAGCCTCTTTGTCCTTCTTGCTGCTTTCTGCTCTTTGTCCTCCCACAAAGCTTTCCCAGACACAGCAGCATAGGGAATCAAAGTGCTACACTGGGATCAAAATTCACTTTCCAAGCAGAGAAAACCACTTATTTACCACACTTCTGTAGGTCACCTTCATCCTCAATCATATTATATACATTACCTTGTAACCTGTCTTCCTTCAAGCATGTGGTCAACCTGACATCTCCCCTTGGAGAGGCACAGTCAGGCAAAGAGCTCCCCATCCAAGTGGCTGTTGCCTCCAAGGCCACGTCAATTAAAGGAGCAATGCTTATGCCGCTGGCTGCAGGTCCCAGGATGCAGGGAAGTTTTTAAGGTGCTCCGTGTGCCTGGAAAAAATGAGCAGGGTTTTCTGATCCTATGGAGATGAGGCTCAGTGAATTCCTGTACATTTTCACCCTGTTAATAGCAATTCTGCCCAGAATTGCACCCTGGGAAGAAGGTGAAGTTGGGGGGGTGCCCTCACTCCTTAGCATCAGTCCCTGTCCCCAAAACCACCCTCATGTGGCAGGGGACTGCAGTGCAGTCACAGCCCAGCCAGGTGCTCATGCTTCATGAGATGCTGCATACGGCTGGGTAAGAGATCTTCTTCATTCAAGGAGTTACTAGCTTTTTACACACAACTTTAACTCCTTATGGAGTGTGAAAACTGCTTTTGTAAAGAGTGAAAAAGTGTGTTTACAGTGTTCTGGTAAAAAACACCAATCTCCTCCTCAGCAGGACTTCAAAGAACTCATTGAATTACAAAAAGAAGCATATTCAAACAAGGGCATAAAATATTTCAATCTTACATTCTAAAAGGGTTGGAACATGGTTTATGGAGCCAAAGTGTCTTTTACTTATTTTTTTAAAGCAACAAGCCAATGTGCTCTGACTCAGGGAAGGGATTTGAATCCTGTTATAACAGTTTGGCTCTGCACACAGTGGCCAGCCAAATAGCATTGTAATCCACTTTACCCCCAGGAGGATTAAAGTGCTGTGGTGCATTACACCCCCGTGAGATCTACTTATTTGGTGCAGTGGAGGAGAGGGACTCTGAAACCTGCTGCTAACCACTCCCAGATGTCCTCTGCCGCCATCTCAGCCCAGACACCCTCCAATCTCCTATGAAGGGCTGTGAATTGGGGATGAAGTGGTGTTCGGCCCCAATGTCCAGCAGGATTGTGACAGCTGTGGTGAGAGGGTCTGTGAAATGCTCTGCTGCCTGCAAACCCAGGCTCCTGGCACGGTGCCTGTGTCCCATCCCAGACATGCGCCAGGGCTGCGTGAGCACTGGGCACCTCAGACTTTTAAATACTTTTGTAGGGATGTGGATAGCAGCAGGCAGTGCTTTGTCACCTCTCCCTCAGCCCTGCCTCTGTTTGAAGGGATTCCAGTTGGCTACGAGCACCCCAGGAGCCTCAGTATGTCCTGCAGGTGTGGCTGTGAGGGTGCCCTGCAGGGGCGAGGCGAGGCACAGCACGCTCCAGCAGCTCTCATCAGGGGCTCTCCATCTGATGCTGCTTCCTGATCCCGGGAACTCCTCTCTCCAGTAAGCCATTAACCTTAAGCCTGCAGACCCATTCACCTGCACAACCCATGGACAACAACGAAGGGCAGCACGGGCTTCACTCCAAGCATGTTGCAAAGCAGGACAGCTCCGAGCTTCAGCGTGTCTCGTAGAATAACAATTACGGTGTCTCCTTGGGAGAGGGAGGGAAAGAGCCACCACCTCAGAGGTTTCTGTGTTAATAGTCCCCAGCTTCCTTCTCCTCACCTCCCAGCCCAAACTCCACTGTGGAAAATTAATTACACTGTGAACTGGTCCTGCCTGTTATGCTGCAGCTCTGGAGGTAGGATAGAGTGTGCAAGCAGGGAGTCGTATTTGATTTTGAGGGTGAATTTGAGGCAATAGCACAAGGGGTAATGGTTTTAAACTGAAGGAGGATTGATTTAGATTAGATATAAGAAAGAAGTTTTTATGATAAGGGTGGTGAAACACTGGCAGTTTTCCCAGAGAGGTGATGGTTCCCTGTAGCTGGAAACATTCAAGGTCGGGTTGGACAGGACTCTGAGCAGCCTGATCTAGTTGAAGATGTCCCTACTCATTGCAGTGGGGTTGAACTAAATGACCTTTAAAAGGTCCCTTCCAACTCAACTATTCTAGGATTCTCTGGTTCTATAATAAATCCGACCTGGTAGCAGGACATTTGAAGTCAGATGTTATCAATGGAAGACAGTGCTGTTATTTTAATATTAGAGAAATGCCTCCCCCCTTGACAGGGTGCTTGACAGCAGGATGAGGAGTAGCCATCAGACACTGCCGCATATTGCTTTGTAATCCACCCACTCTGATATGGCTCAGTGTATCAGGAATTTCTCAGTGCAGCCCTTTGCGTTAGACATAATGGCCCAGATAACTTTCTCAGGAGAAATACCATCCCAAAGGAATTGCCATGGCTAACAAAGAGGGTGCAGAGGGAAAAAGGATGTTTTAATATGAACCTTGATTGCAAGAAACAGGTGGCAAGGTCTCACTCCGATTCCCAGCAGATGGAAGTCACATGGAATATGGTCCCGCAAGTCCCAGGTGCTAAAATGTCCCAGGCCAGGTTCTCAAACACCATGGATTTTGTGTTGAAGTCAGAATTTCTATTATAGAGAGTATATTTTTTGTTTAACCATTGAGATTCTCACCTGGTATCAAAGAACTCCCAGCACACTTAGGTGGGTGACACTTAGAATCTTCATTTTTTTTCTCAGAAATAATCGGAGGTTCTTAAGTAATCAAAAAAATTGAGTTTAAAAGAAGCACATCATATCCTGAGAGCTCTGCTAAATGAGGGAAAGGAGCTGCTGGGTCTGTGCTCTGCCTTCCCAGGGCTTTGGCACTTCTTATGCTGTTTAAAAGCCTGTAATGCAAGTTTGTCTTGCCTGGCTCAGAGGTGAGACTTTGGGTGTTATTTGGCATCACAATGGACAATTGGCGTCCCTCAGCTGAATAGACAAGAGGGAAAAACTGTGAATCCTGCAATAATTTCCCAGGGTGGCAGTGGGGGAAGGCAGTTTTTATGCAGTTTTACTGGGAACTGAGTGAGGAAGTGAGGAGCATGGAAGGACACAGCCATGCTCTTCTGGCTGCAGGAGGTTGAGGTGTCGAGGTCTGCTGCTTCCTTGGCATGGTGGGAGCAAAGACCGTGGGCGCAAAGTCCATGGGAGCAAAATCCATGGGAGCAATGACCATGATGGGCTGCCCTTAGCACCTCTTGTGGCATTGCCACTGCCACACATGGCATGGCACAGCACAGCATGGTACAGAGCCATGGTTCTCTTTGGAGCCACTGGAGGTGGGTGCCAGGCAGCACATGAGCCACCAAAAAGGAGGGAATTCCTTTGGAGAGCTGAACAAATTTCAGGCAATACAGAGGGCCTGCCTTTGTTGTGATTTTTGCAACAGAAGTGAGCAGAGCTGAGCCACCACGTTCAGCTTCTGAGGGAGCTGGGGGAAGCTGAACGTGACAGCAGCCTCCCAGCCCACCTCTGTATGCACATTGTGTATTTGGAAATGAAAAGCATGGATGTTCAGACATTAAACACCTTACCAGACTGCATTATTTTTCTTTCTTTCCATAGCTTGCCTCTTTTTGTTAAGTATTTTTCCTTCTCTGTTATTGTTCCTTCTCATACTGCCCATTCTCTGCTGTACCAAAAGTCTCAAATCAAAAGATTCTCCTCATCTGTTGTTCAATAGCCTAACTTGGGGCTTTTTTTGCTCCTGCTGGAAGGAAAGCATCACTAACCCCACTGCAACTTTGGACCTCTTATTTTACTCTAAGCTCTTTCAGAAGAAATGACAATCATTCAATCCTCAGCTTGTTTGATGCCACCAATTTCCCTATTGACAGATGAAGTCTCACTTTAAAATGATCATCTACAAGATGAGGAGAGCTACAAAAAGCGGTGAAACATTGTGTCACCACTCGTGGATGCAGCCGGCAAGGAAGCCAAGGGCTTTACATACCTGCAAAACCTAATTGCCGTCGTGCTCTGGACTGGGGCTCCAGCAAACAGGTCCAACTGAAGGAGCCACAGCACTTGCTGTCCACCCAGCACAGTGAACCATGAAAATGATCCCACCAGGTGCCAAAAGAGATTACCTTCCCCCTGCTTCAGTGTGGCAGAGCAAACCCACTTTTAGCAGGGATTTAAGCTGGCAGTTTCGTGTGTGCGCCGCCAGAGTAGGCACGCATGCCTACTGCTTCCATGCTGCAAGAGCAATCAGCTGGGCAGGGCAGGGGCTCGGCTGTTTTTCAGAACCTCCCACAAAGCTCTTACCCCTCGGGATTATTGAGGGCTGCGCTGAATGGAAAAATTTCACTTGTGCATGGAGACTTCCTGAAAACTGGTCTGGGTGACCTGCTGCTAATAACCACCTGCAATACTCCTGCTCGGCTCTCCCACAGCATTCCCCAAAGAGGGAAGAGCATCCTGGCACTGCCAGTAAATTTCCTGACACACATGCAGTGTACAATTTGAAGCACTTTTATTTATTTAGAGGCATTTGTGAGCATCTTATGTAACATTAATGGATTTATCTTTAGCTCTCCCCTTTAGTCTCAGCAGTACCATGAAAGCATCACTGGAGAAGAGGGGCAGAGACCTCTGAGTACTTTGGGAGTTTAGTTTGGTGTTCTTTTTTTTAAAAGGCAGAAATGTTTGAAACAACTTTGGGAAGAAATTAACCAGCTATTTCCATGCCAGATGCAGTGCTTTCAGTTCTAGTCTTTTCTTCCAGAGCAATTTCATTCTGAACTGATCCAAAATGAAACTCTTTTTCACTTCCAGATTGTCCTCCCCAGTAAAAAATAAAACATTTGAACAGCTTTAGTGTTTCACACTTGGAAATATTAGGGTTCAGAGTAGCTGATGAAGTGCCCATCAACCCTTAGTGAATGCATACCTGAGAAGAGACACAGGTCTTCTTGAATATCTTAAACACAAGATCACACACTTTCACATCAAATGCCAGCTGAAATGTAAAGAGAAAGAGATAAATGGAGCATAAATAAGGCAGAAAAATATTGAATTGGTAACATCTCCTTGTGCGGAAAACAAATGCTATAGATGAGCAAGAAGGCAGATGCTGCAGAGCAGAAAACCACATCAGCAGAGGATGAAAATGTTCTTCCACTCTTAGGGACTGCCATGTGGAAAATAAGCAAAGTAATAAGCGTAAAAATGGAATAAATGACCACCACACAGGGATTACATGGGGTAGCTGCGGTAAGGGATGGTTATGGTCACCTTCAGGCTTTGCCAAAATGAGAGGCTGAAATGGAAACAGCAGGATGCTGGCAAGTGTGGTGATCATGGCAGTAGCCTGGCCTCAGCAAGAGCACTCAGGGGCTCACTGTCAAGCACGTGCACAGATAGAAAAACATGGATGTTTCGCAGGATCAGGCACTTACTCAGGCACACTTACTCTGTTTATTTGATCCAGCAAAAGACTCTATGAAAAACCTGCTGGAGTTCAGCAACCTTACCCACCTCGTTTGAAGAGTGCAGGGCAGATTGAAGACATCCTCCTCTTCAGTGGTGTTGTCTGAGTGCTGCATTGCAATGCCTGCTCAGCTGAGGACACTTGGTTGCACACAGGGATGTGCTGCCTCTGCTGGTTGGATTCCCACGGTGTGAAAAGGCACGTCACAAACCAGGGGAGCCAGGCTTTGCTTGTGGGGCAGTACTGTGAGTTCCCTGCTTTTTCTGCCTGAGAGTTGAGGATCTGTCTGTAGTGCAACATCCTTAGGAGTCTAGGATCAATGAGATTCTTTGTTCTCAAAGAAAGACTGTTTTTCTTGCCACCAACAACCAAGGAAGCCAGAAGACTAGCTTGGGAGGGATATGTCATTTTTGTCTAGCTGAAGCTAAGTTAAATGAACCCCACTGATGCCCTAAAGTTCCTTTTACTCATGCAGGAAAAAAAACATGCAGGATAGTTGTCTCCTTAAGACAAAGCCAGAAAGTTTGGGCACAATAACACCAAGTATTATATTTGCTATTTAACAGGTAGGTTCAGGTGAGACAATTTGACTTCCAGTCCAGAAAAGGAAGCTTTTAGGGAGATTTCAGATATAGCAAAAAAAGGTCTGGCAACATAACTGCAGGGTGAGAACTTTCAATTTATTTCTACTAGAAGGAACTAATCACCAGGAAAAAAAGTAGGGAGTAAATTTCTGGACTAATTGACAACAGAGAATTTCAGGCAAAGTGAGTGAATAGAACATGGATTTTGTTACCATTTCCAGGCAAGACAGAGGGAAAGAGGGGACCTGGTGGAGAAGCTGAACTTGAGCCAGCAATGTACCACTGGGGCAAAGACCAGCCTCACCCTGGGCTGTGTTAGCAGGGCTGTAAACCAGCTGCAGTGGAGCTTGTGAGATCACATCCAGACTGCTGAGTCCCGCTGGGGTTTCCTACCCCAAAAAAGGTACTGGCACAGAGGAGCGAGCCCAGTGAGAGGTACCAAGCTCTTCAGGAGGCTGAAGCACAGGATGGACAAGGAGAGGCTGAGGGCTGTGCTGGCTCAGCCTGGGAAAGTAATCAATGTCTACAGTCAACTAATGGGACTGGATAGAGAAAACAGAGCCAGACTCTTCCCACTGATGCACACAGGAAGGACAACAAGGACGAGATATAAGCCAAAACAAGGGACATTTTGAGTAGATATGAGCCCAAAAGTGCTTTTCAAGGGAGTCATGGGGCCCTAGCACACACTGCCCAGAGAGGCTCTGCCACCTGTGGTGTTGGAGATTTTAAAAACTTGATGGGACCGTGAGCAACCTGACCTATTTTTGCAGTTTCCTGTCCTTTGAGCAGAAGTTGGACAACACAATGCCCAGAGCTCCTTTCCCACCTGAGTTGTTCTGACCATGCAATACTCTATAAAAACAGAAGTTGGTGTGCACAGAGAGGTGCAGCAGTGTAAGGGTGTCAAGAGCAGTCTTCAAACGTTTGCCTCAACAATGACCAAACCAAGGTCATGTCAGAAAAACATATCTGAAAAGAATGAAGAAGGCAGACAGTCATGTGGGACACACTTGACACTACAAGTTTCAGCACAGGAGACTGACACCAGTGTAAAATTATGGAGTTATACCAGTTACACAAGTATCTGGTAATTTAAACTCATCAGAAATGCAAATCCTCATGGTGGTCCAAAGCCCAGGGATATCACCAGCTAATTAAATCAGTCTGGATTGGAAAGGAGGTCACTATGGCGAATGAGGGATGGTAAAAGAGAGGAGGACATACTCCAAAATATGCTTTGGGATAAGCACCCTTAATGGTAATTACAAGCAATACTAAACGAGGTGAAGGTGAGAAGACAGATTGTTCAATGTCTGTCAGAAAAGACTTTGCACCATGGCACATGTGTAAAGATGCTCCTAAAGAGTGCTGAGTGGAGCAAATTATACAGAGCAAGTCACATGGAGAAAATAATCCACTTGGACAAATCTTCCTCTCACTCTCCTTATGGGATGGCTTCCAGCAGAACAAAATTTTCCTGGGCTTATTCAATTAACTGCTTCATGATTACTTTCCCCCTATGGCAGGATCCCTAATGCTTCAGACCTGCTTTTGGATGTGCAAGCTGTGTTAATTAGCTGTGCAAAGAGGCACAAAGCAGAGAGGTAACTTAGGTAGTGTCGTTTCTGTTCCCTACCTGGATTCTGGGTCTGCTCAGAGGCTCAGTGGAGTCTCTTTCTGTTTATCTCTGATTACTGGAAGCTAGAGGTGTAGCACAGATTTTGGTGACTTAGGATGAGATAGCATCACAAGAGGTGTGGAAATGCTGATTTATCCACCCTTTTTAGGCCACCTTATGTTTTGCAGTATGGAAGTCTGTGGGTGACATGTACTTTATTGGGGGAGCTTAAAATATTGCCATTCCCCTTGACTTTTTTCATCCCTTAACAGCTGTCATAGCCCTGGTACAGTGGCAGCAGAGGGGGAGACAAAGCTTGGTCTTCCTACCACCCCCAACCCATTTCACAGGCCCTTTTGGATTTATTAAAATAATTTGCATTAGTATGTCAGACTAGAGGGCCAGCTGAAATGCAGGCACGTGTTCTCCTTTGCTTCCTTTGCAGGGCTGTGCAGGCCCAGGAATCAGGAATGTCCTAGGCCACCACAGCAAGATTCACCATAGGGTATCTGATAGGAGCCCAAGACACAAGTCCTTCAAAAATGTTGTTTTTAAGGTTTGTTGACTTTGGGAATATGTTCACCTTTTATTTTCTCTCCTCACATTCCTTCAAAATAGTTGTGATGTGGCCAGGGGCTTATCTGGCTCATTCCGTTTCCTCTCTGCCGTCATTCTGGCAGATGTTTTTTCTGGGTGGACGTCTTCACCCCTTTTGAGTCAAGCAGTATCCCATACAAATATTTCCCTCAAGACATGAACCCAGGTTTAAACTTCTCATTATTTGTGCTTCAGGGAGTGGCTGAAAATACAACTTTTCCACAGCCACACGCCGACCTCGGCAGAGTGCAAACTCAAAGAAGGCAGCAAGGCAGCAGGAGCACATTCCTTAAAAGTAGGCATGTGTCTACCTGCAGACAATTCATGGCTATGCCCAGGTCAAGATTTAAACTGTGGCAGGAAAACAGATGCAACTCCTTGCAGCAATTCACCATTGCTTCTTCTGGTTCCCCCCATACAGCCAAACTGGAACCCTTTGTCCGGTTACAAAGGAATCTGGAGGGGTCTAAATGCCTGGAATCTCAAGGGTCTAAATAATATGGGAAATGATACAGCTTAAAAAGAAAACAAAACTTTTACTGGGTTTCTTCTGCCATAGAAAACATTTCAAAAAAAGAGACTCAAAAATGTTAAGGTCATGAATGGTTGCACAAACATAACCACTGGTTTGTAAATAACTGATTATAAAGACTGAATTTTGTTTCAGGCTGTTGGTAAAAGATGAAGGCACTATCAGAACACAGATCTGAAAGCAGCTTAATCTCCAAAAGCTTCACAAGGCAACTGGAGATAATTTAGACCTGCAGCTAAACATGAGCATACTGGTGAGGTATCTCTTAATAATTTTTAAGCTTTTAATGATTTTTTAATAATAAACCAGTGATTAGAAAAGAACGTCCTAGTTCACAGATAAATCCAGGCTGTGTCTGGGTATTTTGCTTGTTTGCTGCTTTAACTAAAGCAACTTTAATTTGCCAGAGGCCAATCAGGAGGCAGTAGCAAGAGAACTCAGTCTGATGAAGCAGATGTTGGGGAAGGGAAAACCTTTTTGTTACTCACGCATAGGGAAAATCTGCCAAAAGCAGCCTTTCAGCGTTTTTTGTAATAGTAACTTTTGCTTCTTGGCTTTTACAACATACAAGAAACTTGCAGATCAAGTAGCTTCTGAGTTTTTTGTGGAAAAGGACCTTGAGGCTCTCTACAGGCAAGCCACGCAGTGGATTGCAGCCACCTCCAGTCCTGGATGACCCATAACTACAGCTCAGGTGCTCCAGGAAGTCTTGTGCCACCTGGTGCTGGCAAATAGCTGAGTGTTGAAAGTTGAGCAAGAATCTAGTCTAGCCCTCTGCAGCCAAGAAGTCCTACAGCCTAAGTCTGTGTTTTGTGGATAATTTGTTTCCCTGGCAGGGAACAACCCTATGTCTTGGTGGGTATCACCAGATTTCCCCAAGACCCATCCACCTATTCCTGAGTTTATGGGCAAAATCAGAACAAACTCCCTGGAGAGCCCTCAGGGATGATTGATCCAGTGCTCTGAGCCCAAGTTACAGGGAACGTTGACAGAGAGTTTGCTTTGCTTTCCTCTGTACCCAAAACTGCCTTTTCCCTCCATGTACAAACAGAGCCTTTAAGCAACAAAGCTGTCTGTCTCCTGCCCCGCTTGGCCCTGGAGCTGGGGTGCAAGAATGGACAGAGCAGAGATGCAGCAGAGGCTGGATATGACCCAGGCTGAGCCTAGGGGATAAATGGATGCTTTAGGCGAGTGCTGTGCCTGAACTAATTAGCTCTGCAGGAGACAGGATCTGTTCAATACAGCATCCTGCCAAGGCCTTGTGGTCTATCTGCCTCCAACCCTGACAGGCCTATCCATGTGCTGGACTACTCCATCGTGCTGCTGGAGCTGCAGGGGCCATCATCTAGCTGGGATGCTCTGCAGGCATCTGTGCCTTTGGTTTGTCTCTGTAAATGAGGTGAGGGACAATATTCCCTGATACCAGTTAAGTGGTTTGGGGTGGAGGCCAAAATAGTTAAATCTCCTGGTATAGGTTAATCTTCTCTGTGTGTGTGAAGAACTCATCTGCAAAACTGGTGCTGTTGCCATAAATAGTGTGAAGCTGCCAATCTTTCTGGTGTCAATAAGGCCAAAGGATTTGCTCTACTGATCTCACTGCTGTAAATAGGTAAGAAACAAAATAAGGACGCTGAAGCTTAACTGTAGCCATGTAAGTTTATAATTTTTTTTACCTTAATCCCTTAATGATGATTACAATGTAAGTAGAAAATATAAAGCATTTTAGGAGCATTAAGTAATACTTAGAGGGCTCATTAATCCTCAGTTAATATGCAGCCACCACTGAGAAGGAACGAAGCAATCATGTCGCCTCAGCATTGCACGGTATGCCATCGCCGCCTGGCTTCATGAGGGAAGCAGGGGATGCCCCTCTGCCTGGGACTGCAGCAGGAGGCAGAGGTGGACGGAAAATGATGGTCTGAAGTAGACACCACAAGGCATGCACAGCCCCTTAACCTCCCTTGTCATCATTCATTGAGGTTTGGGGGCAGATCTGTGCCAACATCTTGACTTTTTCCCTAGCAACGACAGCAAAGTTGGCACCTTTTTCTTTCAGCTTCCAGCCAGAGTAAAATTCAGCCTCCTAGTTCCAGGTTGAAGGTAGTGCTCTTGAAAAGTGTGTGTCAGTGCAGCAGCCTCTGTGTTTTTCCCTAGCAAAGGCAAGACCCTTAGGAGGTCAATCATAAATCATCTAGGCTTCACCATACTAATGACCTGATTAAAAAAATAAATGGGTGGGAGTATTCACCAGCCTTATCTTCACTGATAAGCAAAAAAGCTCTTCCTCACCTTGGGTTTTCTTGGTGGTTCCCTGTGCACAACAGTGATAAGACTGTACCTTGTACAGTCCCAAGTATGATGAGTTCCCAGCAGAGAAGCAGAGGCAGAAATCTCATTGTCTGCAGTACAGCCATCCAATCTCTGGGCTTTAATTCTGGGAAGGGGAGTTAAATTGTGTTAATTCTCATAAAAAAATGTCAAGTGGAAAATAAAAACTTTGTCAGCTCAGCGATCTTCAGGAGGTTCTTAACTGGCAGAAAATTCAAGGATGTACTGTGCACTGCCTTAGGACAGGGCCAAATGAGAATGGAGGGGCATGTCAGGCAATAGTAGATGTAATGTACTACACGGTCAAAGGCAAGATCTTCCTTTGTCCTGCCAGGGAACTTAATTTTCCTGATACCTGTCACCATTGCAAATGAGTACTTATCCTGTCACAATTCCGTATGATACTTTTTTCATGTAATATCTTCACTTCCAGTGTGGAAGACAAGGCTAAGGCTAACAGGGATGCAATACAGTGTCACGGCCAAATCTCCAAAAAGGCACAAATCACAGCAACTGGGGGTGGCTGCCCTAGTTGTAAAGCAAAGAGATGCGCAAGAGCAGGAAGTCTTCTGTTTGGATGGGCTTGCCTCTCAAACCCTGTCCCTAAAGTGAAGAATGAAAATAAATTCGTGTGCTCAAGAACTAAATCCTTCTCTGGACAAGCACAGCAGGGCCCCCTGTGGTCTCAAGCCTGCATCTGTTCTCTGTGGCTCACACATGGGTGCTACCCTGGTAGGAAGCGACCTGTGGTGCTCTGCAGCGTTGGCAACCACCCTAGACGTCATGGCCAGGAAACAGGGAGTGTGGGTAGGTCATCTTAAAAATGTAACAGCTTGCTGCAGATCAGCCCCCGCCTTCCTGCTCTGTGCTCCCCTTGCTGCTAATGCAGGCATATCTTCTGTGCCCGCTCTGATCCAGAAGCTGTGACCAGGGAACCAATAAATGCCACGCCTTTGTGTGATGCTCCTGATTTTCCAGAAATTTTATCTAAGCATGATCCATTGACGTTATTTAATTACCATAAAGGAGCTGCCTTGTAGCATCTAAAATACATCTATTTGCCTTAATTTTGCAGGATGGCAATTAACTACCAACGACTGATTTAAAACATATTTACAAAGGGAAATGTCAGAGATGCATCACTTTTTCATGCCCAGTAAATGCACTCACAATAATCAATTTGGTATTTAATTAAGTTGCTTATGAGCTCACACATGAGAAATATTTCAGAGAACATGTTGGCTATGATGCTTAGGCAGGCTCTCAGAGGGAGAATGCACCAGCTGCGGGTCAGCAACAATTTTTTGCTTTATTGTGTGGGGGTGTTTTGCTGTTCATATGGGCTTAATGTAGTTATGGCCTTCACATCATTTAAAAGTTAAACTATTAACCATACAGGAAATCAATATGTAATAGAACAATGTTCATTAAGCGAACCATAAATCAACTCTTCTGTAGACAGAGCAGGTACCAAAAGCTTTCATAAAGGTGCTGGCCTGTCATGATCAAAGGAGAGGAGACACTTACCATGAACAATACATTTCTGTGTATCAGACCTGGGTTAAGTGATACATATATGCTAACAAATATTAATTATGAAGGGAATTTGCACCTGTCAGGACCTACCAACAGTGGGGTCCTTCAAGGGTTCCTTCTGCTGTAACTCCCCAGACAAGATGGAAATTGCATAAATTAAATGGCTCTTCCATTTCTGCTCCTATTTGAAATTTCACTGACATAACACAGGATGAAGCTTTGGTGAGGGTACAGTGAAATTTTCTTGCCTCTCAGACCTAAATTCACATCCTTTAAAGCTAGAAGAGGCTCTTACGGCATCCAGCCAGGGTAGCTGCACAAATCCAAAATCAAGATCCTTTCTCAGGACCTTAAGACCATAACTTCAGCTCCCAGATGTCTTTTAGAAAGACCTCTAGTTTGGATACAATGACTTTCGTCAATAAACATCACATGTCTATGGGCAAAATATGATATTTTTAGAAACGGTACTGTCAGCAGAAAAAAAAATGGCTACATTTGATTACCTTGGAAGGCTTTGGGGAAGCTGGGAAGACATTGTTTGGTGTTTTCTTTTTCCTGAATGTTAACAAAATAGCAGCAAAGTTGGTATCAATTTGGCAAGATTACCTTCTCCAGGATAGCTTTGCAATAGGCTTACATTCCCTCAGTGTGTACCACATCAGCCTGCTCCCTCCACAGCCCCATTTCCCTATGCTCCTCTCTACCAGCTTTTGCAGGTGCAGTTACAGCTCATCTTGACTGCTGGATCAGCACTTTCTGCCCTCTGAGGCTTTCTGAAAGTCACCCCAGCTTGCAAACCCCGAGTGATGCTTCAGCACTCTGTAAAAGCTGGCGATGTCTGCACACACCACTTACCCCCACAGCAGAGTCCCAGCTCTCTCCACTGCTTTCCCACAATTAGCTGCAGCCTTCTGCTCCTGCCCCATTTTGCCATTGCTCCTTCACTTTTTCCCCAGTCACATCCTGACCCATCCAGCAGATTTCCCCATCCAGGAGCAGGCAGAGAGTACTCTCCCTGCAGAGCATCTGCTTCTGCAGGTTCCTGAAGCAGCCCTGGTCACCCCACATCACAGGGATCAGCCCTGGGCTTTCTGCTCCTTTCACCTTGGCATTATCAGCCCGGAAGCATTAAAATGCCTTAATGCCACTTCTGTTCTAATTAAGTATTGAAGCTCCTGTTGCAGGGGACTTGGACTAGATATTCCTGTACCTTTTTTTTTTTTTAACCTGCAGTATAGAGTCTGTGGCTCATTGGTCTGGAAAATATCGTGCTTGTCTTTAGCAAATAGCCAGGCTTCCATAAAATGTCCATCAAGTAGAAACTCCCAGTCTGCTTATAAATACTGTCACCTGCATTTTAGAGCTGGAAAAACAGAAGGGAGAAAGGTCCACTCTCTTCTCTTTTCATTAAGAAGACGTTCTCAGTAATTTTGTGGAATGAGAGATGAAACCTCTTCTGAAGTCAGGGAAAGTCTCACGGGCTCAGCACTTAGAGGTTCACACCTCCCATTAGCTGAAAGAAGGGGCTTTTTTTTTGAAGCTGATCAAAATACATTTGATGTGGAAGTTACAGAAAGCCATTAATTATGCTGGTTTGGGAGATAATCAGTCCAGGCACCTGTTACATACAACAAACAGAGCCACAGTGCTAAAAAAAAAAAAAAAAAAAAGAGAGAGAATAAAAGTAAATGTAAGCTGATAGCATTTATAGTTAGGAAAAGGTGTCCGTTGAAGGGCAAGCAGTATTCTTTATCTCACCCCAATGCCCATGGGCTTTGTGAGAACATCCCAGCTCCTGGCAGGGCTATTTTGCTAGAAAACAAGTTAAGAAAGTTACTTTCAAGCCTGTGCTGCATCATCTCAATATTGTACTAAACTTTTTATACAAAATAGAAAAAAATGAAGACACTGTTGAGTGCCCGAGGGCCAAAGTGCAAATTTCATGCAAGATGCCTCTGTTTGTCCCCAAGTGCAGTGCCTGTGGGATTCTGCCTTCCAGCTGTGCCTCTGCTGGTGCTGGTCATGGAAGGGAGACCTACAGCAATGCCTTCTGCTGATTATTTAAGAGGAAGAGGGAAGTTTTGATTGAATTAAGTCTGTGGTAGAATTTATTTAGGATTAAATTGCAGCCAAGTTTTATGTCCCTTTTGAACAACAACAATGAGCATGTTGTGCTCATTTCCTTAAGGATTTATTCACTTTTGAACCAGAACTGGAGAATGGAGAGTCAAAGTGGGAGATGGTTTCAATGCCAAAATATGGGGACTGGGTTATGGCCTGCTCCCTGTGGATGGGCAGGTGACAATTCCGAGGCATGAGAGGTGCATGACAGCACACTACTGACAGCAGCTCTGGAGCTCAGCCTGGCTCTTTGGCCATTCTGCAAACTGAGCTCCCTGGATAGCAACAGAGTAATTGTCCTGGATAAATCTGCATTTTTCTCATCACTCAAATTCACAGAAAAACTGATGATAGTGCAAGGCTTGTACTTTTTTCCTGTCTTTTTCTTGCCCTTAGTATAGCCAAGTGGTCTGCTATTAAAGGACATGCATCAAACTGCTTGAGACAGCAGGTTCAGCACTGAGAGCAGGAAATAATCATTTCAGGGCCACTGCTAAGAAAACCTGTCGAAGTGTCTTGGGGCAGAGGGAAAATCTAGTACTTGGGGATTAATTATCTGGAATTTAATGAGGCCAAAATCTAGGTAGCAATTAAATGTCTGTAGATGGAGAGAGTAGTTTCATAATAGACTTCAGTGATAAGGCTGGCTTAAAAAGTTTTTGCTCTCCCATCTCAGTCTGTTACCAATGTTACTGGCTTTAGGGATGTGCTGTGAACCAGATTGCTGGAGGGATCTGCATTGCAATCTCTTTTGGGGGGTTATATTTGAGGTGTTGACATTTCAAAATTAGACTCAGATTTCTGCCAAATTGGAGGAAAGAAGGAGATGTATGTGTGTGTGTGTGTGTGTGTGTGCAGCACATGTGCACTTACACACATCAACATAAATGCATTGCAGAAGTGATGTTTGCACAGGGTACAGTATCAGCTTCCAAGACTGGTGGGTTATGTGTAAATGAAAGAGGGATGGGAAGTAACCGCTTTCCTGCAGCTAGCTACAAATGACTTCTCCAGCTGGTTAGGATTAGCTCTCATCACAGCAATTTCACTTTGGAGAGATGTAGCTAGGGTGGTGCAAAGAGAGCCAGGGAATGAGCTGATTGTTCGGGTATGTGGATGGTCAGGAGTTTTATTTTTGTATGTAAATATATGCATAAAAGGAAGGAGGTTTTAACAGTAAATTATACTTTGATAAGTCAACAGGAAGTCCTATTTTCTTTCTAATTTCTATTAAACTATGATCATACCCCTGTACTCAGCACTGGTGAAGCTGCACCTCAAATCCTGTGTCCAGTTCTGGGCCCCTCACTACAAGAAGGACATTGAGGTGCTGGAGCACGTCCAGAGAAGGACAACGGAGCTGGGGAAGGGTCTGGAGCACAAGTCTGATGAGGAGTGTCTGAGGGAGCTGGGGGTGTTTAGTCTGGAGAAAAAGAGGCTCAGGGGTGACCTTATCGCTCTCTACAACTGCCTGAAAGGAGGTTATAGCCAGGTCAGGATCGGCCTCTTCTCCCAAGTAACAAGTGACAGAATGAGGGGAAATGGCCTCAAGTTGTGGCAGGGGAGGTTTAGATTGGATAGCAGGAAAAATTTCTGCCCTGAAAGGTTTGTCAAGCACTGGAACAAGCTTCTCAGGGAAGTGGTTTAGTCACCATCCCTGGAGGTATTTAAAAGACATGTAGACGTGGTGTTTAAGGAAATGATTCCGTGGTGGTCTTGGCAGTGCTGGGTTAATGGTTGGACTCCATGATCTTAGAGGTCTTTTCCAATTTAAAAAATTCTGTGATTCTAAGAAATATGTGAACAGTTCCCATCTACTGCTTTGAAGACAAACATGTTGCACAGTAAAACTCCTGACTGCTGTATCACCTGCCATATAAGTGATTTACACCATATAGGTGTCTATTTTGCCTTAGCCAAAATCCAGTCCTATTCTCTGCTTCATCCAGTCCAGTTTTTATGCAGAGTTCCTGTTTCTCTCTGAGCACAATAACAATATCAGCTCAGTTATTGCTGTCATAGCAAGCAGATCAGACACACTCACTGGCATCTGCATACAATACATTAATTCTGTTTATGTAAAATATTACAGTAATTATTGCATCAAACAAGATACAGACAACAGGATGAAAACACTATGGCATGACACATATAATATGAAATTATAGACACATTACCTGACTACGTGTATATATTAGTTTGCATGTGGGGCCTAGGAAAAGATTTGAGGAATTGAAGATCATTATATTTTTTAAACCAGGAATCAGAATATAGCCACTCTGGGCTTGAGCAGAGCCCTTTCTTGCCTCTTACAAAAAGACTGATGGTTTTCTTACAGCCATAGACTAGCTCTCCATCACATATTTTGTTTTTTAAAGCTATAATGAGATCAGACATAGCTCAGCTTTCCTTAACTCTCCGTGGGCTTGTATCAACACAGATGTTCATTAAGAAGAGATAATGGTTTAAAAGCTCTAATTTTGTTACCCTCTCTGCCATCTAAACTGATCCTAATGTGATTAGGAAAGTCCTTTCTTACTTAGGCAGGGTCAATTTGTCTCTGAGGAGGTAGGGAAAGGAGACATTGAGGGTGCCAGTGCTGGCTCCGTGCTCAGAAATGTTATCATGGCGGCGAGCAGACTTGTTAATGCTGTGTCCTTCATCACATCCTAAGGCAGGGGAGGGCAACCCACTTTAGTCTTTCCTGATTTATCTGCATTTATCTGGAAGCAATGGGCTGCCACATTTCCACAAGTGCACTTTGTACAAAAAGACGCTCCCAAACCTGGTCACTGTGGTTGCACCCATCACATATGATTTATCACAGTTTCACCTCAGTGCTGTGGAGAACCGCAAGAAACCTAGTGCGCTGAGAGCAAGCTGCAGAAGTGTCAGCACAACACGTTTGGTTGCCAGAGCTCCTAAGATTTCATGTCACACAAAACCAGACAAGAAGTTAAAGCAGTTACAAGGAAGTTTGGCTTAAGGTCAGAAAAAAACAGGATGCTCCCAAACCATGAGGAGCCTGTGTGAAATAATAATAGTAACTGAGATAGGGAGAAAGTTCTAAAGATGTTGCTGCAGTGTTGGCCGATGGGCGAAGATTTGGTTGCAAGTATGAGGAACATCATGGGCAGCAAGTTGCAGACTGGAGGATCAGGGTAGGCTATGGGGTCGTGATAGTTTCAGAGCTATATGCCATAGAGTGGAGAGGGAGCAGCAGGGAAGGAAGGTCAGAGCCATAGGATGAAGCCCCTTGGAGGGGAGACATATGATATAAGTGATGCTGAATGTGTCTGTCGGTCGTGCCATACCTGCTCTGTGCTTTGGGACAGTCTCACACCAAGAAGGTATATGGAAAGGTTAGAGAGATCACTTCTGTCCTGCTGCATTCACCTACAACAGGCCTGGGTGGAGAAAAACACCTGCTAAGCTTTCATATGGGCACTCTCATCTGGCCCTGGGGTGTAAATTACCACTTCCCTTTTTTGTAGTTCCCCATCAGATGTCACAAACAAACAAATTTTCAGAAGATGGTGTTACTCTATTCCCACAGCCATTGCTCGGCCCCTGGCTCTGCCATCACGCCTGAAATGAGCAGGCTATCACAGTGCAAGTTAACCTTAATCTGCAGGGGCTGAAGACCATGTGTCCAGTCTTCACTACCAGCTCAGCCAATTTTCCAGGGGGACCACCTCGACAAAACCAGCATACCAGTCTTGGCTGCCCTGACCTCTCATTTCTTATACACTTCTTTTCTGGTCATCCTGATGCAAATCACAAAATCAGTCTGGCAATTCCAGCTGCTGGTGCTCCACACTGCTTGCTCTACATGTAGCTCTTCCACTGCAGACAGCTGGAATGTGGTGTGGATCAGCTCTCCAAACTGCGCAGGTGAACGTTTCCTACTGTCGTTTCCCTATTGCTGTTTCTAGTGTGGGTGTCAGGGCTGTCTTTTGGGCTGATTTCACACCCTGCATTTTCTCTGTGTTATCGTGGTGGATGACATGGACTTGTTTGCCCCTTCCGCCTTATCTCAGTATGGCACTGCAAGGTCTTTCCCTGCTCCTGGATTAAGTGCAGATATGGCTCAGCACTGTGGCCTGTTTTTTCCATAAAAGGCACAAACATGAGTTCATTTCCAAATGTGTCATTCTCTATATTTCTGAATTTTTCTCTTTGCTTTTTTGGTCTGAGCTTTAGGTCATGTTTCAGCTTCATTTGCCAAGCTGCTCTTTCATTAAGTGTGGGTGCCCCTGCAGCTGGCATTGTTCAAACAGGATTTTCAGTATTACAACAGTAACATTGCTGAGACCTTATAAAAAGTGGGAAGGGTTTTTTTTCCATGTCTGATTCAACCAGATGTTGTAAACTTCCAGAAAAATGAATATTACATTACAGAATATACTTTGAACACTTGGGGTTATCTGTCCTGGTTGTGTCCCTTCCAAAGTTCTCGACCACCCCCAATAAAATTTTGGGGAGGGGCAGAGAGATAAACAGAGACCTTGAGGTTGTGCAAGAACTTGTCAGCAATAACTGAAATGTTTGTGTTTGATCAACACTCTTCTGGTCACAAATCCGAAGTCCTGCATCATATGGGCTTCTGTGAAGAAAGTTAGTTCCATCCAAGTACACAGTACTCAGTACTCATCACACAGTACTCCTTATTTGATTTTACTCCACTCCGTCAGTGACTCCTGCCTTCTTGCACTCTGCTCTTTTCTGGTGCCAAATATAAAAGATGCCTGACTAAATGGAGAGCCTATTTTACCCATTGGAGGGAAATAGGCATGCCTAGGGTAGGTGCAAAAGCAGATCACAAAATGAGCCCATGCTATTTACTTTGACTGTTGGGAGATCCTATATTGACTAGGTCATGTGCAGATGTCTGTGAACCTCAGATGCTAGGTAAAGTGAATCAAACTTGTTGTCTTTGAAACCTTTCAGTGATCTCAAAACCTTGAGACGTAGAACACAAAACTTTAACCAGATATCTCTTTTTGAGATTACAGACACTCTAACCCAGCAAACTGTTACCTTCCACTACCTAAATGGTCCACATCTTCAAAGGTATTTGTTCTGTGGCTCTCACCAAAATCTGAATTTTTGTTCTTAAAAGGAGTCCACACGATGATATGCTACATACGTCACTTTGCCCTTGTGTACAGGTGGAAATACAACTTTGGCTGTGTTTTTTACCCCTAAGCCTATGTGGTAACACCCAGCACCAACAAATAACAACGAAAGTGTCTCATTCTCATTAGCTGGAGGAATGACGAAGATTAAAAGGGAGAACAAGAACAAAGAAAGCGGATTTCCTTCTATTGGTCATGCTGGCTTTATGTACTGGAGAGAGGAAATTGTAGCCGTCCTTTTCTAGGTCACTTTGTTCAGGCACCTTTTGCTATGCACAAAGAGATTCTGTAAGCAGGATACACAACTTTGAAGTATAACACAGTTATTTATTGGTTCACACAGGCTCGGGATAGCTGGGATTCAATGTGTTGCCAGGCTAAGCATTAGAATGCTCAGTGCCTCCATAAGACACCTGAAGAGTCCTTGCTGGGCAAACAGTCAGCCATCAGACCGGGAAGGTTTGGTTCCTGTTGCCCTTCTGACACATTCTCAGTGCTGCTGAGTTCCCGTTTCCAACTCTCTTTGTTGCCATCTAGAATTGTATGTCTTCCCAACCTAGTGTTTTTCTTCTTGAATCCTGGAGTTGGTACCTATTACCAGACCCTACAGAGCAGAGAAAATCCTCTGTAGTCAATAGCCTGGGATACCCCTGGTTTTCAGTGGTCCTCCAGTAAATAGGGGAGGGATAAGTTCCCCTGAGGGATGGTGGCTTAGCCAGAGTAGGAGAAAATTGTGCTATTTCCTTTACCTGTTCACGAACATGACCTGTTGGGGACTCAGGGCAGGATCCAGCTCCTAAAATACAGTTAGATGCTATTTGGTCTCTAACTCCAAAAGACTGACCTGATCACTTAGACACAGTAAGAGTCCCTGTACACCAAAGTTGCCACTGAAAATGTGCAAATGCATCCAGTCTGCCTCCTCGCCCTCAAAGGGCTGATGTCCTCGGACCATCTTGCTCAGCTCTGTGTCTCCCACTTGTACCTCTCTGGGTGCAAAATCAGATAGTCCCATGCTCCCCAGTGGACTAAATCCTGTATTTAATTTGTGCGTGTTCCCCACACGGACTGGCAGTATAGAGGGCAGCAGAAGACACAACTCCATAACAGCATCTTTCAGTCTATGTTTCATCCACTGCCTACAGAGCAACTTAAGTAAGAAGTCTCTCCCAAAAGGGAGGGAGCCACATCTACTACTTCCGACAGGAGTGCCCTAGTGGTGGAACAGATTGAAGCACGGATCACCCTCCACTCCATCTGTTGAAGCAAAGTCATCTTGCAGGCAAAAACACAAGCATCTTGGGATACAAGAAATATGATTCTATACTTATGGCTCTTATGGAAACAGTAAACCTGGTTTTTCTGTCTCCTGTCAAAAACAATCCACAGAAACTAGGACTGAATCCTAAATTTATCTTCCTTCACGTCAGCACACAAACTGTGAAAGCCTCTGCTGTCGCCATGTCTCCCTGCTCCTAGCAGCTCAGTTCTGTCGAATGGCTGCAGTGGAGCTGTCCTGGCTTTGCTCTGCTAAGAATCTGGGTTTGCAATGGTTCACCCTTTCTGTACAGCACTTTTTCAAGGTACCTGTTATGCTCGGTGCTGGAGAAAAAGCAATAGCAGAAATAAAGAGGATGGCACAATGGTAAAGCAGCCAAGTGGGAAATGCACCACTCCAGTGCAAATGAGATCATTCTGGCCACTCAGCATCCGCTCCTGTCCCCAGAGGCACAGCTCTGGTACCAGCGACATCTACAAAACCTTGAGGTGCCTCCACTGAATCACGATGTCACCTGCACACAGCTGAGCATGTTCAGCTCAATGTGACCCTTCACCAGGTGTCTGTAGTTGTGTTGGTGGAATTTGGATGTATAATGAGAAGCCAAGTTTGCTTGAGATACCCTTGCTCCGGAATGCCAGTATAGGAAACAAATGGCATGAAAGGAAATAATGCACTCCTATGGACATAGTATACACTTAAAATTAATTCTCTGTAGCTGAAGCTGATTGTGCACATAAATCTCATTCTGCTTTTAAGCTAGGACATAACCTCTGCTTAATTGATATTCGCGCTTGAAGATGAAGAAATCAATTTGGCACGTCTAAGGAGACTTTAGGTTTTTTGCATAGAAAGTCTTTCCCTGGTAAATGAGCTTCTCTTTTTATAGGCTCAGGTTTGCAAAATGGAAGTTACAGCTTTAATACCTACATGCATAGATGCAGCTCTTCTTGGTAGGCTTGGAAACAAAAACACCTACTGGATGCATCCTTTCCATGGTCAAATGCCCTGGCATGTGTAAACTTGCACAATTAGTTCCCATTCTTTTCCTCACTGTCTCACTACTCCAGGCTAAGATGCCCATTTATGATTGTTTATCACTGTGTACATGATCAAGCCCTATGGAGGCACCTGCTGAAATGTGGGTATGACACTTCTGTTCCTGTTTTATTGTTCTTTAACCATTCTCCACCCAGTAACATCCTCAGATTCAGGCAAAAGTGCACAAATCAGGTGGGAAAGCTCATTTTACCATCAAGCCTGCAGTATGAGCATATCAGCATTAAAAACATACAATGTGTGAGAAAGCTCAGCCCCATTTCTGGCTGACTGGAGTTTGGATGTGGTTAGCAATGTACCCTCACAAACACACCCTTCCTTAAAGCTCTCAACCAGATAAGTGGAAGGGCGAGGAGTCTGTGCTAGGTTTTGAAATGAGCTTGTACAGCAGGTTTGCTGCATGGTTATCATGCCTTGTTACACGCACTGCCTCATGTCCTACAATTTATGTGCTAAGTATTTCTAATATAGCAACTGCATTGATTTCAAGGGCAGTTTGCAAAGTGGTGTGACTCTGCAGCTGACAGGGAAGGTAAAACTTGAATGCCCTCTTCCAGACACAGAAGGGCTGCAGTACAGCTGAGGAGTTGAAATCAGTCCAAAAGAGCTGCTGACAAAATGTGCATTTGAAGGAAGAGAGGTTTTTTACACAGTGCCTTATGAAAACAAACACGTACTTGACGTGTAACTGCATCTTGACATAAGACGCCAAAAGGAAAAGCCTACCACAGGAAAGTGCTTATTATTTTCACTTTCAAATGACCGAGTGCTTAGGAAAAGTGCCAAGAGAAGTCCCTGAAGGCTGACAGTCTCTGTGCAGCCATTAACCTTCAAGGGCTTGGGAAGCAGGACATGAACTCCCCCGATGTGAATTTTTACCTCTCGCCTGCACATGCTGAGCCACCCTTGGGTGTGGGAAATTTGGATATGGCTGTATCCACCTAACCACAGAAGGCCAAGGCCACAACACCGACTTGCAATTATCCATGCAGTGTGATGGGCAATATTCTCTCTGGATTTGCCTCAGCAAGTGTTCTCCTTAATTGCCTTGGAGACACCAGGAGCTGTTTCCGCCAGGCATAATGCACAGGCTACTCTGTGTGAGAGGTGAGTTAAACTACGTGGACGAAAGATGTGCCGCTTGGTCTCAGGGCCAGGAAATTACACCTGACTTGTTTTATTTACCTGTATAAAGGTAGCCTATGCTGATAAATTAGGGATGAACCAGTGTGGGGCCAGATAGATGGATCAGGAAGAGAAAGATTCAAAGGGCTTGAAGGTAACCAGGAAGCTCAGAGGCACGAGGAAGGCGGGATTCATCTCACCTGAGTGTAGGAGCTGAAAACCAGATATCTGCATCTGAGCTCAGTGTAGTCACCCTCAACTTCCCTTACTCACAGTGGAGAGAAATAGCCAAGTAATACCAGAATCAGGACAATGCCAGACCAAACTGGGATGTAAGTTTAGCTGTAACTCTGCCACTCTGTGACTTCAGGTGGTTTAGCTTAATCCTCATGTGTTCCACACAGACTTTCTTAAATTTTCCACCTGCGTTCCTTTAACTGCAGTCACCTCTGTAAGGTCAGTAGCAAGGAACTCTAGCAAAAGGGCATTTGCAAGTCAGTTTAGGTTAATACCACTGTCGCTGATGTTCATTTTCACATGTGACTGCTAAGAAAAAGTTGTAGATTACCTTGCTCCATATTTTAATGAAAAAATTCTTCTTAACACTCTTTTTAACCTCAATTTCTCATCCTGAAACATTCACTCTCCTCTTATCTTCTACCAGTGTCACCTTAATGTCCACCAGCTGGAGTTGTGACTATGCCTCCCCTTTGCTGTTCTCTAACTGTCCTTTTTGTTTCACTGCCTGAGTTGCACGACTTGAAAAATAGTAGCCAGCCATCACTGTCACCTGGGCTTGGCACCTTTCTAAGTACAAAGGAAATTAAATATTGAGCGGTAATAAGTGAAAATGAAACAGGGATCAGTATGGCAGATCACCAGAATGCTGAGGGTCTTGAATTAAAAGGTGTTTTTCTTTAAACCCTTGTCGCTTCACAAGACCATCTATGTAAGTACTCTGTACCCAAGGGCGGTACCAGGCCCACAGCATTTAACAGAGCACCGGGTCTTCTCCATAGTCTATTAATTTGGATGATCTCTGGCCAGTTCAAGCCACAGCTGTTTCAGACCCTGTACAATTCTGCTACTGCTGCTGATTGCCATTCTGATAAAAGGAAGAAAGCAGCATGGGCCTGCTCCTCCATTTACTTAATGTATCCTCAATAGCACTGCCCTGTAATATATCTGTTACCGATCAATACTTGATATAATTTTAGCGAATGGTGCTGGAGCAAGCCCGAAAGCTAAAGCAGATCTTCATGTAAAACAGGCAGCAGAAATAAACGGGGACAAAGGTTATGTGGAAAGCAAAGCAGAGATGGTCCTTTCTCTGTGGATGCCCTCTGTGACAGAGTGAAGACAGACCTCTGTGAGTGAAAGGCAATAGGACAGTTTTCCACCTTAGGGCTGAAACAAAAAAGAACAAGTCAGCTAATGACTATCTATTAGTTGATTAAGTGGCAGTCAATTATTACAATTTTCTCTCCTTCAGTACGTGAGACAAGGCCAGGACACTGTCGCACAATGGGGAAAGGCTGGTGACTCAGGGTAGGTTCCAGAAAGGAGAGCAGTGTGGCTGGATCAGGGAAGGTTGAGCCAGGGTGCAGCTGGAGCACAGGCTCAGACCAGGATGGGCACTGTGGTGCTGAGCCACACCAGTGTGATGGCCCCACAGTCTAGGGGCTGGAGGGTCAGAGCTGGAGCCAAATATGTGTGTCTTGAGCTGGAGACTGCAGAACTGCTAGGGTCTAATTTTGCCTTTGCTCAAAGTCAGGTTATCCATGACGTTCTTCAATATTTCCCCTAAAACTCAAAAGGTATTTGTTTCCCTACACTGAGGATGCTTTTGAAGGAGACCAGCTTTGTTACCTGGCAGCAGGGACCAGTCTTCAATCAGCATCAGTCTAAGAACACAGGAGTCTGTCACAGTGGCTGCTGTTAGGAGCAAACTGTCCTATCCACTTACCTCCTTTTGATTCACAACCTCTTTGGTGGGCAGTTTAGCTGCAGGCAATGACAAAGGGAAAAGGGCCAAGCAAGTACATGGCTAAATGCTCCTTTGTCTCTATGAATTCCAGCGCATGGCAGCTAGACTGCAATTCCAGGTAGCAATGGGAGGAAGCCTGTGCAAGTCCTACTAGGCTCCACAATTGGTGCCAACAGCTCAAGGTCCTGTCATCACTGAGCTTTTCCCCCATGTAATTCTAGAAAGAGCCTCTGGTAAAGGCAGTGTTCATCTCATTATCGATTCAATTTTTGTGACAGCCCTGCTAGGGCTCTTAATTTCTTGTGTTAAAACAACAAATGAGATGACCCAACTGCAATCTCTAATAGGTATCATGGGTCAGTAATCATTCATTTGTTATAGTGCCTCTCGCCCGAAGGGCAGAGACGAAAATTTGTCCTCCTAATGGCAAGAGCTGTAAATTAGTTTTATTTCACTGTTAAATCTAGAGGCCTGAAAATTAGGATGACCAGCCCTTAGCTGGGAAGAAGATGTGTCAGCTCAAGGGATTTTCTGCATTAGGCAAATAGGCAGCTCATAATCACCCATTAAACAGTCACAGTGGCTGTGTCCTGACAGCCTTCCTACTCAGAGTCTCAGTGACTCTCCCGACACACTGAACTTGGTGAAACTTTTCAGGCCTGATGTCCAGTTCTGGGCCAGTAACCCCAGCTCCACTTCTAGCCGAGGAAGAGAAGTGAACATCTCCTGTAGGTGCTCACGGTAATTTCATCTTTCCCTGAAGATGGACATGTTCAAGATAGGGATGATGAATTGCTCTGTGAAGGTACATCTTATCTCCATTATTAAGGGAGCTTCAGATGAGCAGGTCAGATTTGAACATGTCTATCTTTTAGATATATACATTTGGATGAGACAAATCCCACCCAAAATTTATCCAGTTGTTTGTCACAGGTGTTTCTTCTGCTGAGTATTGTCATCTTTATCCTTGAAGTCTTTACAAGCCCCATAGGTCTAAAATATGTTATTCTGAATTAGCATGGACTTGCTGTGGATTTGGAAATTACAGGGTAAGCCATCACTGCATGCTTATAGGGTGGAAAGGAGGGAAATGAAAGGGTTTAAAGACAGATGGAAGCTCTGTTGACAGGGGCATGAAGGTGCCTAACAGCCTTCACTGAGCTTATAGCTGCTGGTGAAGCTGTAGAAACACTTGAGTGGTTCCTCCTGGGAGTGTGGGTGTCCCTCTTGCAGTCACTTCACACAGTATTCATGCCTGTGGCATGACACACCGCACAGAACACCACACAGCCATTCCTGCTTGTTAAGCCTGATCCTGGAGGGCTGCCCTGAGCTCTCCCAGCCCTATCTGAAACCAAAGGGTGATGTAATGCCTGCCTCGACTGACATGGTTCCTTGCAGCAAAGCCATGCCCTTTACTCCCAGGTCACATCCCAACAGGCAGCAGGGAATGCAGCAGGCACCTTTGTGGCCTGAGGCCACCCTCAGAGGGCAGTGAGGCTGTTGCCCTCTCATACGGAGGGCAGGTAGGCAGCACTGCAGTGTGAGAGACAGGGAGCAGATCTCTGAAACAGCAGATTCCTGAAACACCAAGTTTCCTCCTGCAGCCCTTTGGGAAGAAGGAGAGAAGTTTGTTCTGGGAAAGAAAGGCTGAAACACCCTTGAAGTGATGAAATGAGTGGTCTATCTTGTTCAATAACATCACACAGAACGCTCTATAAAAAGCTCTCTATAGAAAGCTGAAAATAAATTTTAAAAATCTACCCCACTCTCAAATCCTCAAAACCCATAAGTGTATCAGAATAGCTTTAAAATTATTCACTTTTATGATCTGCAAGTTATTGTACAGGCAGACAAGTTTAGAAGAACATGTATTAAGCTGCCTGCATGGGGAAGACCTGGCTGAAGTTAAAACATAAAACCTCCCACAAGACAAGTGAGGGTGTGAGGAGGGACATTGAAGTGTAAGAATGGCTTTGAATAAGAAATGTGGCCCCTCTGCCCTCTTTTCCTGGTGCTACACTTGCACTGAAATAGGAAATTTTAGAATAGAGAACCAGAGAGACAAGAGCTGATAGAAAGAGCCTCTGGTGGTGCAGCCAGAGCTGCATAGTCTATGCTAATGCATTTCTGACTTTAAAAATAACTAGACTCCAGAGACTGCAGCTCTGCTGGGTGATGGGTCACTCACCTCTGATTGTTCATGTTTTCCCCATGAACAACCCCATCATCCCCTGGTGATATCCAATCAGTCAGCCTCACCTCAATACCTGGTAATATCACAGAGCGGATCCTCCTGGAAGATGTCAAAACATGTGGAAGACAGGGATGTGATTAGAGCCAGCCTACATGGCTTCACCAAAGGAATCATGCCTGACTGTTTTAGTAGCCTTCTTCACTGGAGTGACTGCATCTGCAGACTAGGGAAGAGCTACAGATGCCATGTACTTCAACTTCTGTAAGGCTTTTGATACAATCCCCCACACTATCCTTACCTCTAAATTGGAGAGAGGTGGGTTCGATGGATGATCCCTGGAATTGTTCAAGCCCAGTTTGGATGGGGCTTTGAGCAACCTGATCTGGTGGCAGGGTGTCACTGCCCATGGCAGGGCATTGGGACTACATGATCTTCAAAGGTCTCTTCTAACCCCAAACCTTCTGTGATTCTCTGGTCCTAATACTCCCTCCTACTGGTGGCACACGAGGTCAGAGGGCAGGTGCCAGCAATCTGGGGGGTGCCAGGGGATTCACTTCCCCGAAGGGCAGTGCTGCAGGAGGCACAGCATGGACACTGACTCAACCTCTCCTGGGTAGGATAGACAGTAGCTTTCTGTAAGCAGGAATGTTAACTTGAAAGACTGTTGTGGGTTTGGGTTTTTTTGGTTTTGTTTTTTTTTTTAGCAAAACCCTTTAAACTTTCACTCTATTAATAGCAATGGAACATTGTCTTCTCTGGCTAAGCTGAGCCTCCCTTTCTGTTCTTTCATTCCACCTGCATCCTTCCCATGTAAAGAAAACTTCTGGAAGAACTATTCTTCGAGAATTTGAGGGGGAGGAAAAAGAAGGAACAGGCTATGATTTGCACAAAATTAAAAGAAGTGTTTGAGACACAAGCCAAACGTTCCCCGAGAAATGCCCCTTTCCTTACTGCAAAGAATATATCAATGAAGCATTTGCATACATTATACAAACTAAATTAATTTACCCAGACTTGCCATTTGTGTTTCATGCTCAAAGCTAACAGCTTACACAGATTTTCTGGGTTGTTTTGTTGGTTTTTTTCCCCTTTCTTAAGCCTGACTACACAAACTCAAGACACACTTTCAGCTGACAGTGGAATAATGATGAATTTCAGCTTGTCTTGTAACAGGGAGACTTTTCCATTCAGCGCCGCACTCACATTGCAGGTACCCAGGGCAAGGGCAAGCTGAAAGTCACTAGTGCAGAAGGGGCAGAGATGTGTAGGGGAACAGAGAGTTACTCTGAGCTGGGAACAATTTATTTTCCCATCTTCTATAACCTGAGCATGACCCCCACCACACCAGGCCGTTGTGGATGGGTTTAAGATGCCCACTGCCTGCTGGTACCAGCAATGCCTCAGCAAGAGGGAGACAGGCATGACTTTAAGACACTCTTGCATTGCCTCAGGCACAGCTCTCAGGAGAAGATCTTAACTAAAAATGTGGAGTGCCTTATGGCTCCTACGTTGCTCAGTGACTGCTACAGAGGTGTAGGCACAGGCACAGCCTATGAGACAGGACAGGGAGACAGGGTTGGCAGCATTGCCTGTGCTCCCTCCCCGCTACACCTACATGGCCCCAGCCCAGTGTCTGCACTCAGCTGGGAATTGTGTGGTCCAGGCTTAGTCGCACATTGCCCTGTGACAGTTGTCAGAGCAATGTGACATGGACCACAGAGCAAATCCTTGGCCAGAAGGGGTGCATAGATGGGATTGGAGACACTGGTCCCACCAAGAGAGGCTGCGGACTTGCTCAGCAACCACCACCTCATCCCTTCTCTCCTTCCATCAGACCAGTAATGTTTGTGCCATCCTTTGGCACTCCTGGGGTGCATCTCTGAAAGAGCAGTTAATGGATTTACATGTCATATAATTGTGATAGCTGGAGATTGTCTGATGGAAGGGGAGAATTTCGATTGTCTCAGGGTGGATTTGGTCTAATTATCTCAGATGACACCAGCAAATCTGCTTTTCTTGGAGACATGCTGTTACTGTAGTAACTTGTAAATGAATATCAGATGATGAGTTATTTAGAGGCAGTCTGAACTGCTAAGTTTATGAGCACAGTGGGCAATCATTTTTTCTTTCTTTTTTTTTTTTTTAAATTCTTTTCCATATTAATTTCTTTTTCAGTGTGAATGTAAACCACAAAATCAACAGGTCAGATATAGGGCTCTTGCGAACTCTGCCTTCTCTATCAGACAGAGCAGATGCAGCTTGGAAGTGCTTTATCACTTTGCTTTTAATTAAAGCCTATAATGGTTTTGCATTTTGTGAACAGGCTTTATCCAAAATACAAAGTGGATAAAGGATGAAGCGAATCTTAGATAACTCTGCATTTTTGATTATCTCTTTTGTACATATGTGGGCTGCTCACTCCCTCACCCAGAGCCACGATCAGCAGTGCCTCATGAGCAATCTGGTGATAAACAATGCTTGCACCCTGCCCTTCTGGAGAATGAGCTGATAGTGTGTGCCTTGGCTTCTGATACTCGCCTTGTGTGGCTGGATGGCATTTAGAGGCGTCATCCTTGCTTAAATCAAGGCATAAAATATTCTTCTAGCCCAAAGAGAATATGGTAAACGTCTGCATGCCCCAGTGCATCAGCAGTTGCAATGCAGCATCAGATACACTGCACTATGGTTTGTTGTCTCTGCACTGTGCCCAGTGCTAAAATGCAGCAGAGAGAATAGAAGTTGCAGATCAGGTCCCAGGAGCATGTTCCACCCTTCAGCCCAGCTTTTTATTTTGACTAGGAAATAACTGCCAGATGCTCCACAGGAATTGCACATGCACATGGTTTTGCTTATATCTACTCAGGGTATTTTATTTCTCAGAGAGAGCACTGAAAGTGATCTCAGGTGAGATCCATCAAACACAGCAGCCAAACTGGGATCATTTTCCTGGGTGTTCATGACCCAGCTACAGCTTTGGCTGAGGGTCAGCAAGGTGGTGCATCTCCCTTCAGTATGAAACATGGGAAATTTTGGTGTCCGTCTGGGCTTGGAAGGGTTCATCAAACTTAGTTTCGAAGTAGGAGAGCTGGAGAGCATGACCTTGCTCCACCCAGCCAGTGTCCACAGGGGTCTCTCTCAGAAAGCATCTATAGGCTGAAACGCTTTAGTATGGATCCTGTTTATATTTCATTATAATTACATTGCTTTCAATATATTGAAGAAGGTTGAGTTTCTTCAATTTTTTTGCTTGCATTTCAAGAGTGCATGGCAGTTAACACTAAAAAAGCTGATTTTTGAAAAGAAAGCAAGGGGATTTAATTTGAGAATAACATATTTCTTTCCATCTGGGATACGTTTAAAATGCTGTATCATAATTTTGCTACATCTACCACAAAATAATTTTTTTTTTTCCCAAAATACCTCTAAATATGTGTGGCTTCTTCTAAAATTTGGGGTTGTCTGATAGAGACAAGTGTGTGCTACAGTGTGGACATGTACTAAAGCTGTATTTTCTCTGCATACTCAGAGGTGTGTAATTAGCATGAGGACAGCCATTAACACATCCCGTGTGCTGTGTCACCGAGTCACGCCTGATTATGTTGCAAAGTGAGATTAGTAAAATGAGCTTGAAGTTGTCCTCTCACTGGCATTTGATAGTAGGGAAAACAAATCCTTCCACTGCCAAAGCTGCAACTAATATTCAGTACTTAAGAAATTCAACTGATGCATTCATAATGAACAGGATTTTGTGTAATTAAAATTTTAAATAAATCCTCAACATGAGCCATGGCTTGGATTTCTTAATTTCAGATATGAAAGTACAGCTTTTTACAAAATAGGTTGAGGGGGTTGAGGTTTTTTCTTCTCTTTTCTTTCATCTGAGAGATTTAAAAAATCTCATTAGCATATTAAAAAAGAGCAGAAGATAAATTAAATGAAGACCAGGATTAAAAGACTCACTACTTTCTTCATGTCACCTTTATAGTTCTTTTGAGCTTCTGTCCCTGTGAGGTGGGTGTAAGTAACGTGGAGGTGGATGTTAGTGGGTGGCAAAGCTTTTGTGAGGCAGAAAGAAGCTGAGGATTAGAAAATTATTGGAGGCAGTTTCCATACAGATGAGAAGAAGCAATCAGTCCCTGAGAAGCCAAGGAAGAGGAGGAAGACTGTAACAAAACTGAATAAATGGCATGTTTCACTGGAAAAAAAATGCCAATTTGTTTCAACTCTAAAAGTTGCTATGGTTGCTAAAAGTTGCTGAAAACTGTAAAAGTTGCTCACTCAAAGCAATCCCACAGCTGCTGGCCCGGGTCCCTCCTTGTCTGCGGAAATCTTTAGGTCAGTGTCAAAAATCCACTGAGCTCTCACGGCTCTCCAGGTTGCTTACCTACCTACAGGGTGGAAAGCAACATACCTGCATTTCTTGTTGTCCCTTGTCAGCTTAGGGTAGAGGAGATGAGGTAAATAATGGCACGTTATGAAGTGCCATTGTATCCTACACATCCTGTAGCTGTGAGGAAGCCGATATTGCTGAAGTCTCAGACCTGATTTATGGATAGTTTAACCACTTGTAGCTGCATCTGAGCTTGATGGAGGCTGGATTTTGAAAATATCAAGTTCTCTAGGAGGCAATTCTACTATGAAAAATAAGGGGCTGGGCGATACAAGCTGGACAACAAAATATGATCAGTGCACTTGGATATTTAATCTCTCCATGCCTCAATTCCTTGACTGTAAAGAGAGAAATAATACTGCCATTGTACTTCAGTTCAACATTTTAGGTAACAGCTGACAGATGCCTTTGATGCACAGAGACAGACACAGCAGTGAGCTTCACAGAAGAAAAAACTACATGTCAAAATGAACCCTTCTCAGAAGCAGTTTTAATAAAAAATATGCATTCTAAAATCTGGGACTATTTTCACAAGGACAAGTAATAAAATAAAATTCAAGCTCATAATCAAAATACGTGGGCTTCCATTCCCCTGGGTTCCACCATTTTTTAAATAAAAGAGATACCACCGTGGTTTAACCTGGACAAAACTGTGATTTTCCCCACTGCATTATTCTCAGAAACGTTTGAAACAGACATGTAAATGCTATGAGTCTGTATATAAATATGTGTATGTGTGTTTGAACAAGTGTGTATGCGTTTTAATATGTATTTTAAAGTCAGCCTGGATCAGATGTTATCCCAAACAACATAAGTTTTACGAAGTTGAACACAATAGGAAAGTGTATGTTACAGCAGGGTCGGCTGCAGCAGGAGGCAGCGTTAGCACAGTCGGTGGGTTTGTATCAGGGGGTGTGAGCACAGCCCCTCTCAATCCCTGGCTCCCGCCAAAGGTCACAGCTGCCATGAACAGGTACACCTCATACCAGCTCTCTCATAATCCATCCAAAAAAGCTGTGGATGAAGAGGAAAGAGTTGGGTTACATGGAAGGAGTAGTTCCCTCTCGGGAGGAGGATTAGGTTGCAGTGTCTCAGGGTGTGCTGAGGTTGGACTGGGGTGGAGAGAGAGCACTGTTCTTCTGGTTTGGGCTGGCTGGCATATCCAGTGGCTGTATTATCATCTTTGCTGTTTTCTATGTGACCCTGCTCAGAAGCCCCACTGTGGTGGCCTTCAGACCACACCACTGACTGCCCCAAGTGAACAGCACATGGGTGATTTAATGAGTGTTCGCAAAGTGTGTGTGACCACTGGAGAAAACGCAGTTGCACGGGTGTGAAGTATCTGGAAAAGGATGATTATTCACAGCACCTGCTTTGCTGTCACAAACCCTTATTTACTGGGCAGTGAACCAGTCCCTCTCCTCCCTCCTTGGGATGTTCTCAGCATGCACTGGTGCTGTTCACAGGGATGTGAAAGGCTGATTTTTGCACATTATGTGCATTATAGTAAGTAAAAGTATGAATGAGGCATCCAGGTTCTCAGTATAACACTGGGGCACACTGGAAAGTGCAGAAAGGTGATGCTTAGACTTCACTCTGAAGACCTGAGCTGTGTTTATTATTCTACAATGTGCTGGTGCTACTCACCCTCCTTATACTCCAGGTCATCAGAGTCCAGGCCCTCTCCCATGGGATGGGAGGATTGCTTTCCACCCTCCCTCACCCTGCAGGGTTTATCTTGAGCAAATTCACCATTTTTAAGTCAGAACTTTTATGGCAAGGCATTTGGTTGCTAAAGGCAGCAGCTCCATTTGCTCTACCTATTGAAGCTGTGCCAATGTGCAGCAGAGAGGCAGGGCTTGAGGGATGTGGTGTAGCCAGTGCCTGCACCCCACAGGGCCATGTGCTCAGTCAGCAGAGGTGCAGTGTGGATTGCTGCCTCCTTTTCCACTATTTTTACCGTAGCTGATCTAAAGACTTCGCTAGTTCAAGTATAAAAGGTCCCTCAGAGCATGAGGAGCAATAGCAAAGCCATTTCTCCTGGGTGGACACCTCAACTCTGCAGCTGCAGACTCAAAGATGTGCTTGTGTATTCTTTACCTCTTTGAGATCTCTAATTCTTGCATCTACCCTTCATCCTGTCCCCGAATTTTTGATCAAGTCACTGGAGGTGTAACAATGGTAGGGAGCCACAGATTTACATCCTCATTGAACAGGCACCCATTTCTCTCTCTGTGGGCTGCATTGTTTCCAGCACAGCAGGAGAAGCCCATTGTGGTACAGCTCTTTCCTGACTAAAATAGGGTTGTGCTTTTGCTTCTTCTCTAAAAACCAGTAAAACCACTGAGGGTCTGTGCTGAGGATGGGTTTGATCCTGGCTGCATGTAGAGAGGGTGTCCAAGGGGATGTTCTTTCAGCACTCTTGGAATCAAGTGAATTGCACTCCAGGGGCTCTGCATGAGCTGTAAAAGGAGCTGAGTGTCTTCAGAGTTACACACCTACCCCTCAGACATCAAAGGTAGAGCAAATGAGTCATGCCCAAAGCATTTTGTTGCATTTTTAGCAGAAAACCTGTGTCCCGGGTCCAAATCTAATCATGGTTTGGTTGGCGTTTTTTTCCATAAGAAAAGCACCATGTGTTTATAAATTGGTCTTTGCCAAATTACTTGTTCTTAAAAAGAATTGCACTGTAATAAGCTGCATCATTAAAAAGAAATTTTTCTGTGAGCAGCAGAGCCTGGTTTCCTGCGGTTTGGTGCCTCGTGGTGGGATTATGTTGCGTCTAATGAGGAGCACTCTGGCTGAAGCCTTTTCTCCTGTTCATAAAGACACTGTCTCATGTGGGTTCTCTGGTGTCTGTAATACATTTGGGATCAAACTGCCATTGTTTGTGTTCACTCCTATCTGTCAGTGTATTACTGCCCACGTGGCGGGTTGTTGCTCCCTGGCGACATGAAAGGGTCGTACCTCTCTACCCTGATGCCTCTTCTCACAGAAATGGTTGAAAATTAAAGCGTTTGAGACTTCCACAGTTCAATTTTACTGAAACTGGACAACAGGCTAAAAGATAATTGGGAATAATACTGGACTGACACAACAATATAATAAACGTAATTTTATTAGGTAATCAGGCAATAAATGATGGAAAGTAAATAGTGGAGCAGATTAAACACAGAAAAAAATCTTCATAAATATTTATTCAAGCATTTAAATACACTCAAGGTGACCATTTTATGCCTGTTTTGCATTTCAGTTTTAGCATTTTAATTCACAGCCATATGAATGACCAACAAGAGCACAGACACTCCAATAGTTACACTCATACCTCAAAAGTAAATGTAAAATAATATTTTTCTCTGAGACCTTTTTTTACAGTGACAGGGAATTATCAAACGTTTCTTTCAAAATACTACAAATTTAGAATTTTGAAATAGGAATCTTGACCTATTTAATTCAGAAACCATGGTTCTTACCAATCCAGAGAATAAAAATAGATCATGTGGCTTGTGCTGGATTTCCAGAATTTTCAATAATCCTGAATTGAACAGTTAGACCAGAAATCCTTTGCTGAAGTGATTCATGGAAATATTTCAGAAATGTGAGTTGTGAAAGGGAATTCACAATTATTTGCACACACACACACACAAAATTACAAATTAAGTAAAGAAGAAAGACACATTGAAAAAATTGCTCACTGTAATTTATTTTTCCAGTTCCTGAGCCATAGAAACGTGTTTGTCATAAAGATGTTTTTGGAGATATTTGTGTTTTCTTACCTTGGATGCAGTTTAGATGATTGAGCTACCATTGCTCTCCATGCTTATCAAATTAGGAGAATGCATTTCTAAATTCAATTACATCCTCAGTGGAAACGGTTTCTCTGACTCTGGTAATCTTTGGAGAAGAATTATACACAGTCTATAAAGCTTCACATTTCAAAACCTAATTTTGAATGTTATTCAAGAGGTTAATTTAAGATTCATCTTCCAAAAGGGGAGTTAAATAAAACTGATAGAAGGCTGGAACTTGTCGAGTGGTTGAGAGGTTTATCAGCATGTGAGTACGAGTTCATTAGTTTTAATTAGTATAATCACTAATGTTGCATTAACAGTTTGGTGAGAGAAAGTAATTGCTCACACCCACTGTATTAGATTGGGAGATTAGAATTCATTTTATGAGGCAATTAGCATTTCAGGGATTTTTTTTAAAGGCTTTTACGATCTGCCATTGCAGTAGCCTCCTTCACCAAAAAGAGTTTAAATTAACCATAACTTTCATCCTAATGGGATGCAAAAATTAATGTAGAATTAAGCATGAACCAGCAATCCCACTGCGATAAGCAGGCAGCTAAAGCCACAAACCTTGATTAGTTTATAATGACCTGTTTTATTTCCCAGACAATGATAGTCATTTATCTGTCCTCAATTCATTATCTTCTCGGAAAGTTTATATTCTTGAATTTTATACAGCAAAACAAATGAAGTATGAGGAAGGGGAAAGTAGAACGGTACTATTGAAATAACAATTGTCAAAAGAAGGAGCTGTAAGTTTCAATAATAGGGCTTAACTAGTCAGTTATTCTTCATATCAAGTGCCAGAGGAAGAAGAAGTGCATGCTTTGACATGCAGCGCCTTGGGAAGAACCATGAATTTCACAGCAGCAGCCATCACAACCCTGCTCTGTCCATCAGAACCTTTGGCAGCTACTGATACAACAAGAATGGATGGAGTTGTCATCCTGGTTAGCAAGGAAGCCCTGGTCATCTGAGAGTTAGGACAGTTCACCCAAGAGATTGCCTCCCAAAACACCCAGCAAAGAAACATGCAAGTTCTGGTGGGAAAAGCTGCTTACAGCAAGGCTGTAATGAAAGGTATCATGGTATCCATAAAGAGATGAGACAATGCACCCTTTGCAGCAAATCTAGCACCTATTATATGGGATTATGCTTGCCCCTGGTTAAAACAAATATCTGCTCAAAAAATAACTGAATAAATCCCAAACCTGCTATGGCTTGGATGTGGGATAGAGGAGAACAACTGTTAAATGTTAGAACTGTAATGTAGTTCCTGGAATTTTGGGTACATATATTAAAATGAGAGGATGTGGGGCAGTATTTAGGGAATTACATGAATCTTCCTAGAACATATGTTAAAGCAAAATGTACATACACATGTACATACTCTTATAAGGGACATTAATGTATATAAGAGGTGTACTTTTCTAAGAGGAGTTCAGAGAGAAAAAATGTTTAAACAGCTAAAATTTAGGTACAACTAGGCAGACTGGATCTCAGTCTCTCTGGCATCACCTTTAGAAGGTGAACTACTCCAGCTAAGATCTGAATCCTGCACTGTAAGGGCTGCCTCACTCTACAGGCTGCAGAGGCAATCCCAGGTAACCAGGTTTCTGTCTCAGGTGGCTGAAGTAAATGCTTAAAATTGGGTAGGGTGAATCATGACCTGCATGCCTGTGCCTTAGGGTTTGTCTATGCACAGAGTTATTGTGGAGAGACATTACTCTTCCTGAACAACATTACGTGTGAATACATTTTTGGTTGACTGAGACTCATTTCTCTTCAACAACATCCACTTGACAGAGGCAGAGCGGTTTGCTTTCTAGTCCTCACGTGGAATCTTTCTGCAAGAGCTGCTGCCTTTTTAGCAAGCTGCCCTACCTTAATTCAAATTTACTTTATTATAAAAATGCCTTAAATTTTCCATCCAATCACCTTTGAGAGCAATTTAAGATCTATGGAGGTAAGGGCATCAATTAGGCACAAATACATTGACCGAAAAAAATAGTGAAGGTGTCGTATACAATAAAAACTGACTTTTATTTCACAAATTATGGATGTAATAAAGCTTATTGTTTCAGGAAAAATGCCTGTATCTGCCCGTATGTTTCATTAAAGAATAATAATGCCATACATATTTCATTCCCTTGTTCTGAGCAGCAAGAGCCTTAACTATATAAAATGCCCCATGCTGTTCTTGCTTTGTTGGGTTTTTTTTTTCCTTTTAATCAGATTTTTCCCCCTGAACTAATGAAATTGCTCTTTAGACACATACATCATTTTCATTTGAAGAGACTTATCATGACTCAAACAGTTTCTCTCTTTTCCTGGAGGACAAGGCAACTGCCAGCACCTTTTGCTGTGCAGATCCAGGTCAGGACTGCCTGTGATCTCCAGAGTGCTGAGTTCCTTGCATTCCCACCACTGCTGCTTTAGGTGGAGTATAGGTGACTGATGTGTCTGGGGTCTGCCCCTTGCATATCTGCACTGTTTTCTGTCCCCTCTGCTCTGACATGTCATTTCTCTCTTCTCGTAGTATGCACCGACCCGCTGTGCAGCTGCGCAGGCGTCCACGGAGCAAGGCATCCTTCCTCCCTGCCACCACCACGAAGCGGTGCACGACCCCCAGCTGGTTCCCTGCACGTGCCCGCTCTTCTCCTGCCCATGGGAAGGGCACCTGGAGGTGGTGGTGTCCCACCTGAGGCAGACCCACCGCATCAACATCCTTCAGGGCGCGGAGATTGTCTTCCTGGCCACGGACATGCACCTGCCCGCACCCACGGACTGGATCATCATGCACTCTTGCCTTGGCCACCAGTTTTTGCTGGTCCTCAGGAAGCAGGAGAAGTATGAGGGCCACCCGCAGTTCTTCGCCACGATGATGCTGATCGGCACACCGACCCAAGCCGACAACTTCACCTACCGGCTGGAGCTCAACAGGAACCAGAGGCGCCTCAAGTGGGAGGCGACCCCCAGGTCGGTCCTGGAGTGTGTTGACTCTGTCATTTCAGACGGGGATTGCCTTGTGCTGAACACTTCCCTGGCTCAGCTCTTTTCTGACAACGGAAGCCTAGCGATAGGAATTGCAATAACCACCAGCAAAGTTCACAACTCCGAAGCCGAAATGTGAGGGGCAGGAGGAGGAGGAACAGCAGCAACAACAATGGTGCTCTAGCTGCCTTGTGAGAGCCAGAACTTGTGGACTTTTTGGGGGGGTCTCAGGTCTTTTATGGTATTTAGTACTCGTCCACAGTGGACATTATGTAAACATCCTGTGGTTACAGTCCCTGTGTCATGTATTTACCATTTTGTTAATACAATTTTATGAGAAATTTTGAAGAGGCTAATCAATTTATTGTCGCCCTCCAGCAGCACTGGAAACAACACTTGTTAATGAAAAGTGCACCCAGGGTGACTCACAGAAACCTTTGGTCTGAGCATGCTATGCAAATATGTTTCCTTCATTGGCTGCCTATTTGGCGGGAGGCCCCTGTGCCTGATGGAAGGTCAAATATTCCACTAAGGGACAAGAGCACACAGGTTTCCATATTAGTGATAGTGATTTAACTCTTACACTGTAGTCACAACCAAGCCCTGCAGGAGCTGGCAGTTTCAGAGCTCACTTCAGCTTCTGAGGAAACAACTTCACCATACAAACAGTGAAAGCTTAGAAGAAAAAGTCACACCCTCTGCTGAGCAGGGGCTGGGAAGACTCATCCTGCATTAAATCAGGGATGACAGCTAGTGGGTGGTCACTGGGAGCATGGTTGAATCTCACTCTTGTATCATAAACAGCAGTGAGAGGTTTCTAAATTGCCTGGTTATAGGATGGGTGTAACCACAGCCAGCCATTGGGGCATTCCTCTTTTTAGCTCCTATTTCCTTAAGCATTCAGAAAGAGATTTACCGAAAATAAAGCATAAGAATGGTTCTAAGCTGGGTACTGATCTTGCTATTGAATTCTGTGCCCATTAGATGCACAGTTTGTGCTGCTAAATATTGATTTAAAACAATATAGACAGAATATCTGTTTGCAAATTGGCTATGAGATTTGAAATGCACTCCTTTAAAAAAAACCTCAATGTTTTTTGCCTTTCATACATTTTGGGGGGGGGGGGGGGGGCGGTGAGGGATGATTGTCCCTTTCTTCTGCTGAGGGTGTTTCACAAAAAGCGATGGTCACAAAAAAACACAGGCTTCTCTAAGAGCTTCTCCCTTGGATGGCTCCTTGGGGAGAGTTGGAGGCAGGTGCTGGCCATCTCCTGTCATTCACTCCCATCTGCAGTCAGGCCTATTTCCTTCATAGCCAACAGCAGCAGTGAAATCCCACTGCAGTAGGTGACATGTTGAAGGAGGGGGCTCTACAGATAGTGTGACACATGAGAAGCATGGGAAACTGTCTTTTCCTGTTTTCCCTTCTGCCTATGTGTGGCTGTGGTCTGGCTGCTCCTGAATGTTTTTGCAAGAAACATCTGGTGGGTTGCTTCAGTTAGCAAGTGGCTTGAGAGACTGAGGCTCATAGCTTGAGTCCCTTGGAAAACCAAGGAAGGGGGAAACGAGCTAAGAATAGTCCCTCAGTGTTTCAAAATGCATCTCACTCTATCTAGCTGTGGGTAGGCAAAAACACTGATGCTGATCTCTCCCACCCGTTGTTCTCCTGAGAATTATTATAAATGATACATGAAGCAAAATGAATTGCAGTTTTCCTGAGATGAATGCCATGCAGGTAAATATCTTCTGAGACATAGATGCACCTCGCCTCCTTACCTGGACTTTCATAGCAGGTCAGAGAAGAGCGAGGGTGTCTTCAACAGGCCAGTCATGTCCCCACAAGCTGAGGTCTGAGGAAGTCTCAGTCCCTACAAGAATGTCCTGGAGCATGGCTTCCCAGCTCTCCCACCTCTGAGTTTAGGGGGCCAGGGGTGGCATACTGATTTGCAGCGCCTCACTGGAACAGGCAGGCTTCAGAGCGGCTGGCTTTTTCCCATGTGATGTTAAATATTCAGAACCAGCAAGTGCTGCCCTTTCCCTAAATGATAGCAATAAATAAATCATTGGTGTTTTTGTGGACTGAAACTGGCTTCTCCAGCTCCTCCAGCAATTATTCTGCTGCTGAATTAAAACAAAGCAAAAGCAATAAAACCTCAATAAAAACAGTTCCTTTAGCTTAAACTTCCTGATCTCTTTGTACACTGGGGTAGAGACCAAATGTAATGATGCTTTTGCTGCCTGATCACAAGTTCTAGGGGGAGGTATATTCCCTAGTTATTCATTTTTTCAGACTATTTACATCTTGTTATCTGGCATGTTTTCTCCTGAAATATCTACTGAAATGTAGGTATTTTGGGGCACGGTCCTTGCCAAGTAACCTCCTTGCCCAGCTTTCTCCACATCTGCAAAGACCCAGCTCTGGCAGGGATTTCAGAAATCTAGATACATTCAAGTACTCATGGAAATCTGTCCAGTAAGACTCCCAGTAAAGAAAAGGAGGACACATTCTGGGGAAATATGAGGTATGGTTGCCTAAATTCAGCTTTCATAAACATCTCAACATGAAGTGCAAATGTTTTTTGCACTTCATGCAAAAGGATATATTTAATGACTTTCTACCGTAGAAGACATTCTAATTCTGTCATAATTCAAAGCCTATGAGCAACCTTATACTGCCATAAAGCAAAGGTGAAGCAAATATTCTGCATGGTAGGACATAAATCCTAAAATACTGGCACATAGGATCAACAATGGAATTCAGTTTGCATGCATTCTTTCAGTGCTCATAGCATAACACTTTTTACAGCTCTGCTTACGGTCAAAAGGCAGCTGTGGCTTGGCTTCCTAAATTTGAGTCAAAATCAGGGCTTCTAAAATTAATTTTGTACTCTAATGTTTTGCATCTTTATAATGTATTAAATCTGAACTCCTGACTTCCTCTGAAGAACACAACCTTACATCTCTTTGAAGTAAGGAAGTACCCTTCATGTGGTGCAGGAGAAAATGAGGTCTTGCAAAATTGCTACTCAGCTGTTGCAAAATTCTGTTTTCTTACCTACTTGAGAGTAGTATTCCCTCTTTATTTTGTTTTGGTGGGGTTTTGGTTGTTTTTTCTTTTTTTACATAGACAAAATATTGGCTTTGGGTTTGGGGTTTTATTTTTAGGGTTTTTATATATCTCTGTTCACAGATGGATTTTCTTATGCTTAGTTTAGTAAATCGCAACAATAATTTCATCAGGCTGAGACAGATGGATTGCTACCAGACCCACTAGAAAACCTACTTTTGTTCTTCTGCACTATCCATCAGACACTGTGTGAATGTTAATGTCAGACCTGCAGTAAAACAACATTAGTGCTTTCAGCTCAATCCTATTATGAATTAAGTTCACATCATATATCCATGACTCCTTATAAATCAGCTGAAGCATCTTGAGTCTCATCATCTTGAAGATGACAAAGGATCTTGCTGTGCCAGTGCCAGCCGTAGGGCTTGTTGAGAAGTAGGGCAATAGTCCTCTTCTCGCTGGACTTGATGTCACATCCTCTGTTTCATACCATCCTTTATGAATACAGTTCAGTAAACTACTGAAGGAACAAGAGATGGCAAATTCTGGGCAGGCTAGGGTTATAACAAAATGAGTCATTTACAATCCATTGCTGGATGCTACTTCATGGCTCTCTCTTTTGTGCATCAGAGGAACTAAATCCAATTGACAGTACTGTAGTATATGTGATTTATCCGTTTTTCTGGCCCAACACACACCTGAAAAACACTTTGATCAGAGAAGAGTCTGCCAGAACAGATGTACTTCTGCAATTGGATCAGAAACACCTTCTCACATGGAAGAGCTGCAGATTCTGAACTGTTCAGACACAAGCATAAGCTTTTAATTTATTTTTTTTTAATCCAATAAACTCTGCCTGCTCACGCCATCAGAGCGAAGGGTGGAAAACAAAGATTGCCATGTGTCAGCAACAGAACTGTTCACACAAAAATATGATTCATCTTCCGCGGAGATGAGCCTGCAGAAACGAGGGGGTTTCACGGCAGGGTAGCACAGGGCAGTGCCTGTGGGCTCCAGAGGTGTGCACATAGAGCCGAGGGCAGAGCTCATCCTCCGGACAGAAACCACGTGGAGTGGGGTCACAGCGGGGGCTTCCAGGAAAGTGATCGGACCTCCTGGGAGTAGCAAACAGTGGGAGTTGAGGCTCTGTGCAGAGACATGTCTCTTCACACCAGCACCTTCCACCCAGCTACAGGGTCTCTCATCTCCTGGGAATCTTGTCTCTGGAGCAGTGCAGATGAGTGGATCAGCTGGTCCTGCATGGGAATGGTCCTGCACAGTGATGCTGCATAGTGAGTGCAAACACCCAGCCCCGGTCCTGCACAACAGCTCCTTTGGGTTTGGTAGGTACCCAGCATCTGCAGCTGCTACTGACTCCTCCAAGTCCTGGCACCTGACACTTTCGCTGTCTTTCACCTGCATAGCTCCCACCAAGACAGGAAAGGATTTGCTGAAAACCACACAAAAAATCTTTGGCAGAACGTCGCATTAAACCTGTACCTCATACCCCTGGCTAGTACTACAACCACTCCTTCTTTCTCTCTCCACAAAGGCAATAGACTAATGCATAGCTTTTTTATCTCCATTTGGGCTCTGCCACTCCAGAAAGTGTATGTGAAGGATTAGCAGGCAGTGATCATTTTCAAGGGAAGGATGCGAGGACTAACTCATTGCAAAGATGGCTCTTCTCACAGTACTTCCACAAGGATGCCAGACTTCAAGAAAGAGACTAACAAACCGTGGTGGAAGGCAAATGGGAAACAACAATTGCAAAGCCTGCCATCCTTCAACCAGAATGAGCTTTATGTCTTCCAGGTAGGGAAAATCCTCCTGAGACGTTGCCTATCTGAATACATCACTTAATCTTGTAGAAAGCTCCAGGACAGAGTGGTTCTTGCTGTTAGGAATTGCATCAAGTAACCTTATTGAAGATAAATGGCTTTGAACTTTCATAGCAACAGTGATGAAGTGCTTCGACATCCATGCAGTACAGACTGAAAAATCAGAGCTTTTAGACAAAGAAATAAACTTATTCAAATGCAAACGTGAGATTTAGGGCAGAGCTTCCACGTGATCTTAAAAGCACTATTCTTATTGCTGAGACTGGATGTCTGCATAGCAAGAGATATTTCAATGCCAGCCAGGTCCTATTGGCTTGAGTTCAAGAAAAACTCAGGTATTCTTTGTTTCTCTACTAAGGGACACCATTTTAAAAAGTAAAGCAAATAGTGTTATGTAAGAAACAAGTCTAGAAAGGACCTTTGTTTTTAGACCAGATTGCCTGGCCAGCGGACTGTGGGCAGAGCGCCACATCTCCTACCTGTTCAAGATGAATCCAGAGCTGCAAGCACAACCTATGTAGACATTTTGTTCATGTTGCAATCTCTGCTTCAACCGTTGAAGATAACAGCTGCCAGGCAGCTGGCTTGAAGCCTTTGATGACTTTGAGACTGTTCTCTAAATATCTACTAAGATTGACTTTTAGGCTGAGATGGTTTCACAGGGCATGAGACAGCAAGGCTCCACTAAGGCTCTGCGAGGCTCCTTGGTGTGAGTGCAGGGAAGGGAAGCAGGCGAGCTTATGTCTGTGTCTCTGCCTTTCACAACAGGACCACTAGATACACCCACAGGGATTGGTTTGGGTCTTTCCCAACAAACTGTAGCAAATGGTTGGACCACAGAACTGGATGCTACCAGTTCTAGAGCTGTTCAGTCCAACAGCAGCCAAAATCAATGTAAGTTCCTCCCTTAGCTTTGAGAATTAAAACAGGATCTGGCACAGAAGCATTAGGCCCATTCATATCTCCATCAGATGGTTCCTATTTCAGGATACAGGTTCCTCTGTGGCTTCTGACAATGACAGTAGACTAAAAACATGGCTAGGTGCTACTGCAACTTCCACAGTAGGGTCCAATCCAGAGAGATATCTCTGGGAACTACAGTAACATAAATGCATAATTGTATAATATACTAACATGAAATAATAACACAGTGAGGGCTGATAACATCTTTAAAAGTAGCAGCTGATACTGAAAGGGGTCATTACTCAGAGTGAGCTTCAGGGAAGGCCTGTGTTTTCGCCTAATGGAGATGTGAAAGAAGATATCCAGAAGACAGTCAGCCTCAGGGCTACCCTGATTACTCAAAGAAATGCTGAACGAAAAGAAAAAATCAGCTACAAGAGTCCTGAGTGAAACAGAAAGATATTGCTATATGCTGGGCAGCAGTTTCTTGTGGCATGTGTCCTTGGAAAAGGAATTCCTGTAGGCAGAGAGGGTTGAACTTCAGCATGTCACAGCTACTACTCTGTCACTTCCAGAGTTTTCACAAAGAAATACTTAATCAGGACTGCAAAAAAAAAGAGTATAAATATCCACTGGATGGTGTGGCCAGTGTGAGAGCTGCCAAGGAGATTTATCCACCTTCCTCTGGGTAAGCCTCCACACGGTTCCTCTGCTGGATTGGCAGAAGACAGGGATGGCCCCAGGTCTGAAGAGGACTGGCTGCATTCCTGGCAGCCTGTAAATTGTTGTTGCAATTGTACAGTGACTGTGTGTGATAAACTCCCACACTGAAAACCAGTGAGGATTAAACCTGGGCCCTCCAGCACTGTGTCTGCACCGGCTGATCTTGACAGCCAGGCTGTGGATCATGACAAACTCACCAGCCTTATACCCTGTTTTGCAGGACTGACATATGTTGGTGGTTGTGTATATACTGAGAAGTCATGCAGAAAAAGTATTTCTGCATGAGATATGTCCTTAGTGTACTGAGGGGGAGCACATAATCATACTGTGCGTGCTGGATCACACCTCACCCATGCCTCCTGATTGCTCTTCTCTCCGCTGGAAACCTGGATGAACTAGAGCTGAATTACCAGCCACCGAGGTCTCCAGGCACTGAGCCTGCAATGAAGCACCACAGGGTTGTCCATCCTGGAGGGCCCACGGCTGTGCACAGACAGAAACACCAAAGAGCACAGACTCAAATAGAGAGAAATCTTTGTATATGTCACATGTCCATGTACCAGAGGATTTATTTCTGCAAAACACACTCATCTTCACTCAAGTTGCATCCTGAGTGAAAGCCCTGCCATGACTTACGAAGTTTCCGTATGCAGTGATGGTTGCACTTCCCATTCAGCCCTGAAGGCTGGCAGGTCAGATGGGCCACACTTTGGGCTCTGAGTTCCTCAGTGACGTGACTGCTTTCCTGTGTAGGCACAGCATAGCTCTTCTCCAGACTTGGTGATACTCCACTAGGTGCAGACCTGCTGCAGAAACCCCCCCTTTGCACCATTTGGCCACAAGATCAGAATGATCCTTTCCAGCCCCAGGGCTGTGAAGCAGTTATGTTCACACTGCATTTTCTGTGAGGTCTGTGATCTGACTGCAGCACAAGCCAGCACAAGCATCAGAAGCCATCCTGCTGTAATAGACCCATGACTTTGCCAGGTTAAGACACTTGTTCAGCCATGGTGGATCAGCTGCCCATCCTGGAGCTAAATTCACCCTACAGATGGTATCCATCTACAAGTCTGATATACTGTCTGACACAACAAACCCCATTTTCCCCTCCTGTTTGCCTTGAGCAGACACAACAGCCCGTTCTGTAGATGGGTCTGAACCCTATCACAGCTAAGTTAGACACTACTATCCAGGTGCAAATTGATAGTGGGACAAATGATACCAAAATTTAACTCAGGTAAAAAGGACTGGTGGAGTTCAGCAGCAGCTGCAAACAAGAATAATGGGGAATGCTGATACTGATCACGGTAAATGGGGATTGTGTTAGCTTGCCCAAATGCAAAGGTGACAGGAAAATACTCCTAGGTCAAGAGGTTTTTCTGGAACAGCCTTTAGTTTTGGTGATAATGCCCTGGCAGAAGGCTAACACAGCTTGGCTTTTAGACCAGTCAGGTTGGGCAGCAGCCAAGAACAGCACTAATTCATTACATGTAAACTGAGCAAATTGCTCAGAGAAGGGAGTCAATAAACATGGAGCCTCATGGCACAGTTTTCACAGAGTGACCTTTCAAAGTCTAATTGTGTGTTAAGAGACTCGATGGCAGTCATCTCTGATCACAAAAGCACTAACTGAACTGGACTGGGGACTTACTTGTGCTCAAGCGGGAGTGTGATGGAAAAGGGCTGTGTAGTTAGAGACTGCTTTTGGCTGGCTCCCACATGAGGCTGTGATCAGGAGAGCTTCAAGAATTTTTGGTCTCAGATCCTCCAGGCAAGGCAGAAATAACAGTGGTGATGCTGGGAAGCACTTTCATTATCACTAAAATTCCTATGGCTTACTGCTATATTCTCATCCAGTGGTAATAACCACATTCAGATCATTTCATCATGAGGAGATTTTGATTGCGTTCATGGAAATGCATGGTCCTGAGTGTGGTCCTCAGTCCCTCAGACCACAGTCTTCAGGCTGCAGCTCCAGCTCAAACACTGTCATGGGGTATGGGGTCACCACCCAAGAGAAGAGCTGTCTGTCCCCTCATCACCCCACCCCTGAGCAGTCTCCTTCCCTGGCAAGCAGCCTTGCCCTCAGCCCAAGCACCCCAGAAAACTATCCTTATTCCTCCACAGGTAGCAACCTCATCCTCTGATGATGCTTAAAGGCCCACACTTCAATTCCTTTAAAATGAAAATTTTCTAGCTGAAAAAGTGAACCCAAACCACCTCTGTATTATGTCAACATAATTGCACAAGTATTCATATTCCCAGAGGGTTAGGGGATCCTGGGTTTCTCTTCAGCCTTATGTTAGATGCCACATGTCATAACACAGTGTCATTTCCCAGGATAGACACATTTAACCCTACGGCAAACTAGCGCAAGGCATTGCAAATCACGCAGCAGTCAGAAAACCAGCAAGAGACTGAGAGACATCCTTCCAGTTTCAGTGAGTCAGAAAGAGGCATCAAGGAGTGCAATAAGGAGTTCTTGCAGCTGGGCTGGCAAGGTGAGCACCCCTGGAGCTCAGCAGAGGACTATGGAGGAGAGGGGTTTCTGGAACAGAACTACTCCATGATTAATTACAGTTTAGGTCACTTAATGCAAAGCCTTAGGTTAACCTCTGAGACACTGAGGTGTGCCCATCTGTGAGCATCAATGACAGAATTGTCAAAAGCCCATTTCTGCTTTTAAAATTCAAGAAATACCACCGTGCTAATGCCTCAAGAAAATCAATCCTTTGAAAAATTGAAACTTCTTTTTTTGGATGAGCAGTGCAAGGCTCTGCCGCTTGAGATCCTTACAGGAACCATAGAACTGTTTAGGTTGGAAAAGACCTCTAAGATCATTGAGTCCAACCATTAACTCATCACATCCAAGGCCACCACTAAACCATGTCCCTAAGTGCCACATCTACATATCTTTTAAATACCTCCAGGGATGGGGGCTCAATCACTTCCCTTGGGCAATCTGTTCCAAAGTCTGTTCCAATGCTTTACCACCCTTCCCATGAAGTATTCTTCCTGATGTCCAACCTGAACTTCCCCTGGCACAGCTCGAGGCTTTGTCCTCTCATCCTGTTGCTGGTTGCCTGGGAGAAGAGAACAAACCCACCTGGCTACACCCCCCTTTTAGGCAGTTGTAGAGAGCAGTAAGGTCCCCCCTGAGCCTCCTTTTCTCCAGGCTAAACACCCCCAGCTGCCTCAGCTGCTCCTCCTAAGAGTTGTACTCTAAACTCTTTCCCAGCTCCATTGCCCTTCTCTGTACACGCTCCAGCACGTCAATGTCCTTCTTCGTAGTGAGGGACCCAAAGCTGAATACAGGATTTGAGGTATGGCCTCACCAGTTCTGAGTACAGAGGGATGATCGCTGCCCTGGTCCTGCTGGCCACACTATTCCTGATACAGACCAGGATGTCACTGGCCTAGCACAGGCTCAAAGACAAGCACAGATAACCTGCCTGAACTCAGGTGAGGTATGCCAGACTGGAATTTAAGTAAAGAAAATGGCATAGGAATAGGTAAGGAATAATAAGCAGTGTTTTTTTCCACACATATTTTGACATATCTTTGTATTTGTTATTGTTCATATTCCACTGTCCTCCCAAACATGACATCAACTTAATGCATTACATTGCATGAAGTGCTCTAATTTAACATGCAATGCTACCTCAGAGAGAATTTCTTAATCTGAAGCAATGCGTATAATTTTCTAGAAATCCTTATGATGATGTATCACATGAACGAGCAGCAATAAACCTTTCTATTGGTAGCTGTAAAACGTTTCACAATGTGTGCCATGCAAATCCTGTTTGTCATTCTCAGCTTGTATCACTAGTTTGCATTGGAGGGCTACTTTTATGAAGTGGGTAGTGCATCATGAGACAGTAGAAATGAAATATTAGGAAGAAAAGAACAATTGCCAAAGTGCACTGCCTGCTAGAGCTTGCCTTAAAATTTGTTATTGCCTACCTTTAATCTTCTACAGTCACAATCAGATTGAAGATAAAAGTGTCATCATCACCACAGGCAAAACACAGGTCCCTGTACTCTCAGCTTGGACTGTCCCCAGATGACCTCATGAGCTGGATTCAGCACCACCTGCACTTTGTGGCAGGAGCTTGAAAACCCCATAGAAATCAGAGTTTTGGTCCTGTGTCTAGCCCAAAGCTGGTCCCGTGAGGAAACAAAAAAAGGGGCTCCTGCATTTTCTAATCTTTCTGTCATTTCACTAAATGGAAACAACTTGAGTATGCTCCTCATTTCTTGCAGGGTTTGGGCATTGATTTTGTCTGTTTGCTTTTTTTCTTCTGGGCAATTAACAGGGAATATACTTTAGCACTACCACATAAGTTATCAAGGACCTTCACAGATTAATTACTTAGTTTCAGGTTGGTTATTCACAAGATCAGATTTGGGCAGGATCTCTAACCCTATTGCCCGTCAATTCCTTTTAACATCAATTTTTTTCTTGGCTTTCTTATTGCCAAAACCTGTTTCAGGCACTCATGAAGCTTGATAGAAATTGCCTTGAAAAGAGCTGAGTGATCAAAACTGACCAGACGTGCAAGATGAATATTCATGGTTTATTGAAGCAACCTCCACCCTCTTCTCAGAGCAGGATACCTTCAGCTGACCTGTTGTCTCTCATACAAATTACTGCCTCATTACCATTCGTTCCTCTGGAACTTCGCTGCAAGGGACATTGAGTTCATGTTAAATAATTCAGCAAAAAAAGTGAAAGAGAACTGTATCTGATCCAGAATGGAGGCACCTGAAATTCCCTGCCAATGGAAGTAGACTTGAAGGGACTACAAAAACCAGCTTCTCCCCTTGGACATGAAGCATGGGTGTTATTCCCTTTGATTTTAGACATCTGAAAGATAAGTGCCTGCATTTGCACAGGTCACCAACAGTTTCCCTTCTGGAGGGTGGAGGTAGGGCCCTTTGAGGTTGTGATCCGTTTCAGGTATTTAGGCATCGACTTTGGGAGGCAATGAATAAAATTGTTACATTGCTGATATCAACCTCCACTCTCCTGGGAGCTCAAATCTCCTTCAAAAACAGACTGAAACCTACCCCAAACATTGCAGACTAGGAATGAAGGGTACCTTGTGATTGCAGTCCTCCCACGTGTTAAAACTGCTGAGGAAGATCATTCATTTACCAGCTGGCAATAACAAAAGGTTACCAAAGAGCATCCTGGGCTGTGGGTTAGCACTGGTCTCCAGCAGGAAACAGAGAATTTAATTTCCATTTTCGTCATTTCTCTGGCCTGCCAGAACAATCCTAGCCTTTCTTTCACCAAGGTCTGAAGAGGAGAGCTCCACCTATTTCAAGATTAACAACTTTCTTCACAGGAGACACACAAAAAATTGTCGACAATGGAAGAAGGAGATGTGACAGGTGATTTTCCTCCACTTCCCCATGAACAAATACTTTGGTGGTTGCAGGGCAGTGGCTGGTTTGCAGAGAAGGCAGTTGTGCCTTAAAAACCAAGGCAGGAAGGGGCAGGGTCCTTTTTGTGGACCAAAATGATGTTTGGGGAAGGCATTGTGGTAACTCCTTTAATACAGCCAGATTTCATGTGCAGCAAGAACAGGGGCTAAAAATAGAGCAGGATGCTAATGAGGGCCTGGCGCACACCATCTGCACAATGAGATGATGATTCTTTTTGAAAATGCAATAATTTAAGGGGTTGTTTCATTTAGTTTCTTTCTGCTGCTGCAAAGTGTTCAGAAACACGAGGCTGTTTGGGTCTTCAATTTTTTCTCCTTAATCTCAGGAAAATGAAATGGTAATGGACAAAGAAGAAAACAACTAGAAGCAAGAGTTGCTTTATTTTTCCTGAGGCTGCTCACACGTGATCAGCAAACAAAGTGGGTCAGAGCAGGCTTTCATAACACTTCAGGTGGATTTCCACACAGCCCAAGATCAGGGTTCAGGATATTTTTTACACAGAAGAACTTTGACTCTTTTCCCCAATTCCTGCTTCTGTTGCAGGCACCACTGGGAGCTCCCTGTCTTCAGTTTGGTCACCTCTACTCCCAAAACACACCAAGCAGCTCCAGGTTAGCCTGGGACACTTGCTTTTTGTGGGACACCTGATTCCTTGTGGGCCCATATAGGTCAGACACAGACTTTCCTTGGGGATGAAACATCCCACCACCCTGGGAGAGAGGTGAGGCAGAGGGAAGGGCTTGCTCACATCTGTGAGGAGCATGGGCGCAGCAGAACCCAAATCCAGGCTGGGATGCAGCTGCTGGTGGTGAGGCTGAGCCATGCCCAGCTCTGGTGCACCCTGGCAAAGTTGCCCAACGGTTTGGGCGTGATAAGGACATTGAATGATGTAGGCCTGTGTAAAATACAACTCTGAAGGAAACCAGGCTGAAAATCAGAGCAGGAAGCTAAGTGCTCAGGAAATATATCTTTTCCTTTTTCCTGTCAGAGACAGCCAACTACCTGACTGTTAGCAGTCTATGTTGGTAGACTATAAAAGCGTGCAGCAGATCAGGAACTGTTTTCTGTGTTTTCTGGCACACACACACTCATCTCACACACTCACTCATCTTCCTTATTTATAGGAATAATTGCTAGTCTGGGAGGGAACGAAACAGGTATTGTGTCTTAATGCTCCCATTAAACAGAGCACACAGATGGTAATTAATGCATCCTGGCATGACTAAATTGTAACAAGAAATTGCTGCAACAAGAAGTCACCCCAAGAACAGCAGGATTCAGATTAGTGTTCACTTCAAGATCAACTGCTTCTTCTTTTCTTGAAGAGCTAGGGACCAGCTATTCCACATTGTGAAAGATTTATTTGTCTGCTTTCATGAGTTTCATGTCACAATGGAGCTTTGTTATCTTTAATAGATTCATGTACTCCTTCCCTAGTGTTTTGTCAAATAATAATACTTACAAGGCAATAAAAGGGAAAAGAAAACACAAAGTAAAGAACCACCCCCTGTACCATAAGTCCTGGGTAGGTGAATGTGTGTGTGTATTTGTGCGCACATGTGTAGAAGAGGGGTTGTTTATTGCACCGTCCAGTGCGGAATTAAATAATTTATGTATCATCTACATGCAAATGCATCCTTCATTTAGGTAATAAACTGCACCCTTGTATAATTTACCCAAACAAAGGAGCTGCGAGGACACCGCTACTAATCTCCAAAAATCAACTGTGCCTTTTCAAAAGGGATTTTTGTCTTTCTGTGAATTGATCAAACTTGACAAGTAATTTCAACCTAATGTTCACGGCTATCCTCCTCTCTCCTCACCATCTGTAGGTGAGAAATCCTATTTTCTGGAAGTGACAGGGTAATGCAGGAGGCTGCAGACATCTGTAAAAAAAAAAAAAAAAATGTTTTCCCAGAGCTACAGGCAAACCAAGGGTGGATTCAGGAAGGATGTGACTGTTTTTTAACAAATAATACATTCTTTATGCCTGCAACTGTCCAGACAGAGTCATGTATTTCAAGCCACTAAGTTTAATGAGAGCATCTGAGAGATTAAAACATCTCTGTATTTAAAATACTGTAGTAGAAATGGTCCACTGGAATAGCATTGCTCTTGTTAACAAATAAAGACTCTCAGAAGAAATTAATTCTGCAAACTTATTGCATCAATGAAAACTACATTATAGACAAAGTGACTGAATGCAAACTCAGTTTGCTTCCAGGTTTGTTTTTTAAAATACCAGCTTTGACTGAAAGCTGATCAGTCCTATATCAAGCAATACAGGAGAAACTAGAAAAATGTCAGTTATCCAGCAGGATCACTGATATGACTGAGATTAATCCAAAACAATTACAAGACAGTCTTGTGCAAATTTTGGTGTTTTCTCACGGGAAGTGCAATTCCAGATTTGGGGCCATTTTTGGCCATATCAGGACTTTGGGGAATACAGAGCGGCCCCCATGCACCAGTGGATGGAGATTCTTGTATCCCTAGACTGAGAGTATCCAACCTCAAACACAAGCACATCTGTGTGTAATCCATATAAATACACCAATGCTGAGGGAGCAATTATTTTCTTTTTACTATGCACATGCTTTCTGCCTTTCTGGATCACTGCTGCTCCTGAGAAATCATTCAGGACTATTTTCCCTAGCAAGTAGGAGGTCTTCGTGTGGTTCATCAGATGCCCTCACACACAGCTCAGGTTGGAAGAGTCTTTTATTCACCATGCCTGTTTCTAGGAAGCTGGACCCATTAATTTCCTCAGCTGCTGGATCCTGCTGCACGTGTCCTGCCTCCAAGAGCCTAAAGTCAGGCTCTTTCCCACACACACTCTACTTCCCACACAGAGGCATTCCTACATCCTCCGCTCTTCAGCCTCCTCTCCTCTTCTGCCACACATACACTGAAGTACTCATGAGTATGAGGGAGCTAAGTGGTGGCCAGCAGGTGAGTTAAGACTCAAGGCCAGCTGTAGGTCAGGTCAAAGCACCTGGCTGGAAAAGGCACAAGGGGCAGCTGGAGGGTGGCAATGCACTTTGGTGTCACGATATCTTTTGAAATTCTGAAATCTGCTCTAATTTTCCCATTAGAAAAAATCCCATAGCTTCTGATGGTTTTCACAGCAGAGGATTATGTCAAAGCAGATTGAAAAGGTGCCTTGAAAGGTTGAAAAGGCAGGGCTTTCTGGGCCTTCTGTATTTCTCCCCCTTTGTTTCCCTCCTTCAAGGGTATAACCAGACAGTCCAACTCAAACTTCACTAAAGCAGAATGGGAAAATACAGTCAAAATCAATACATGATCACAAAATACGTTCTTCAGGGAAAAAAAAAAACACAACAGAAGCCAGTAAAAAATACAATTTTTTGATTAAAAAAAAATCTCTGCCACTAGCCTAAATGTATTTTCCCAGCCAGCCCTGCTGAAAGAAAAATTAAGCTTCTTTCTGTTGTCAGGTAGGTGGACACTATGTTAGGTCATCAACCAAGACAATTATCTTCATCTCAAGGTCTGGTTATTGCTGGGTAATGCAGGTCACTGGGTTTTCTGATTGCACAAGCAGGAGCTGATCCCTTAGATTTGCCCTGTTAGGGCACTGGCAACAATAAAGTCAGTGGAACAGGGGCAGGCTGGCCATGCAGACAGAGGTGAGATTGGGTTCGGTCACAGAACTCAGCAGAATGGGATTTCTGAGGCAGGAAAACGCCAGGTATGTTTGTTTCTACTTCAATAAGGGGAATGGGATTTCATTTCCATTTAGTGTAAAGAGTGGTTTTCCAAAATACATGGGCCTCTACTAACAACATTACTGTCGTGCATCAAACAAAACAAAGCATCTATAATAATTCATTTCTTGAATCAGCCAGTCCTGAAGAATGCTAATACTTTTCCCCTTCAAACCTTTGGGCTTCCTGAGGTTGTGGGCTTAAACCTATTGTGAGGTCGGAGAGACAGACTCCTCTCCTCTCCTCTCCTCTCCTCTCCTCTCCTCTCCTC